>OX382325.1:1763577-4163577 GCA_947507615.1 Hemithea aestivaria | reverse complement strand
CTGCCATCTCTTGGACTCAAATCTGTGGGCACGTCTGCGATGTTTCTTACTGATAACTCTGTTATTCGCCTGCTGGTATAAATGCTTGGTTAGTTTGGTCCATCGATTTACTAACCGTAGATGTGAACAATACATAAAAGAAACAAAAACTTCTAAGTGACAAAAAGTTTTGAGTTTTTATGTTAGCTGATGAACGATATGAGCTTGATGCTCGGTGATAACGTCGGGAGTCCGTTACATGTTATCTATATTTCGACATCGAACATTGGTTTTTTTTTATATAGGTACATAATTTAAATTTAATTGCATGAGTTTATAATATTTTATTATTTGTGCATCCTGCAACCATACAGCAAGCCGGCTCCAATAAAATCTGCAGAGTGAAGTCTTTGTAAAACACAAGAGAATTCCTCGCTTCGCCAATTCGCTTCGCATCAATGAACAGTATTTTACGTGAGAAAGTCATCACATTCTACAAAAGTGAATACCTAGCTCGATTATTTATTATTTTCTCCTGCTAAGTAACGCTCTGCTATTCGCCTGGTGATAAATGCTGGCTTGGTTAGTTCAGCCTTTAATTAAATTAAGTAATAAGATAACGCGTAAGTAGTTTCTGTAAGAACTTGTAGGCCTCTAATAGAAGTTACATTTTGGATGAGGATTTCTGCTGATGAAATCGCGGGTTAATTTGAACACAGAGCTACACAGATTGCTATCATCTGTGTTGATCCTAGACGCACCGGATCGCATCCGCTTTTTATGTCAGCAATTCGAGCATTTCAAAAAATCCGACCCTGCAGGCTTATTATATTGGTTATCATCCACCAACTCAAAACACTAGAATCCATAGACAAACATGCGTACATTACTTGCTCAAACCTCCTCATTAATATGAGAAAAATAACAAACGCAGAAATGTACATTTAAAAATGAAGTGGACATCAATCTTAGTGGGTGTGAAAATTAGCCAATAGCCCTGCAGATCGTGCATTCTTGATTAGTATGTCAAAAGTGTGTTAGTGAGTAGTGTGTGTTATTAGTTGTCAAAAAACACATGTAAATAGTGATAGGAGGAGAAAGAGGCGTCAGAAAAAGGTTTGAGAACTGTGTGAAAGACGATAATGTGTGCTGGAGGAGTGAGAAGAGAATGTGTGATAGAGTTAAAATGGTAAAGAAAAACATATTGTGCTGGACCAACGTAGTTAGGGCTTAGGGTAAGAAGATGATCACGAAAAGGCCACACATACGGGAACATTTGCGCTACGTGGTGCGGCGGCTTAAGTGTATTCAGAGCAAAGTGAAAGCAGGTCGCTAATTAATAATTATAAAAAGCTAAAATTATCCTTTATATCCACAATATTATCCTTTTTCCTTTACTAATACGTATGCATTCACATTTTATAACGAGATGCCGCTAGATATTGAAGCCTCTTACACATAATATTGACGGGGAAACCGATCAGCATAGCGAGTAGCTAGCGTGTAGGAAAAATTGCAATTTTACTACCATCTACATCACAACAACGCTAACCTTAAGAATGTGAAAACTATAAGAAGTAGTAACTCAAAATAGAAATGAAGCATAGTAGTAACCAGATATTATGTTCCTAGTTTAAACTGTTTAAACAAGTAATATTCCAAAGACGTTTTTATAATTTTAATGAATATTGCCCCTGTATTATTATGGCCCTATTGGCAAACTTCTGTTAAAACCTATTAGTTAATTGGTTGTTTATCTTTATATAATAATCTACTGAAACAAAAAAATAAATAAAACGAAAACGAACGAAATTCGAACAAAACGAACAACATTCTGACAAATAAATGAATAATTATCGTTTTTTTCATACACGCATAATACATATTGTATGCGAGCATCATTTGTTTGTATGCATGAGTATGAATAGGCATAGTTTGAGTTCCACATTTATTTTTTTACAAGCTCAGTCCAGCAGTTCTTCTTCGTGAGTGCTTTTACCATGAAAGTTACGTGAAGCTATTTTCACATTTTCACTTGGTTGCTACAGAATTCCTTCTTTGAACACAAAAGGCACTGTTTTATTATTTCCTGAAAAGCTTCCTGTTACTTGCTGGCAGTTTTATTTAGCTATTTCTGGTGTTTACTCTCATATTATAGTACCTAACTATAAGTTAAACTAAAGTTACGTAATGTGTTTTTATACTTTTCATAAGAAATTATATTATGCATGTTATTTTTGTTTGTATTTAGTTAAAACAGATTTATTTAATGCACACTTACCCTATAAATTAAATGTTAAATTAAATGACCTCTAAATAAGTTGATTAACTAAGTTAACGTTAAAAAAGCAGTTTTTAGCAAATTGTGGTTTTATCGCCCAATATGTGGTCCCTGCGTTTATTTTCTTACGTCGCATATTGCTATAACTAAGTTCTCAAAAATATTTTACAGTTTCCCTGAGTTTATGTTTTTTTATCCTTCCCATTGTCCTTTTTGTACGTTCATAAACGCATTTTTAAATTTACCGTGACATTACTGAAATTATTTAAAAAAATCTCGAGTATTTAAAATGTTCCTTTGACGAGCGCTCTGGCAACTTTTAACATATCACACACGGGCAATGAGTATTTTACCTCTATACACATATAAAAATACATAAATACATGTATATGTTATGGAAAAATTCCTTCGTGATGAAATTTGTACACAGAAAATATGCTTTATGTACGAACAATGCGATTCTTAACGGACTTTTAAAAGAGGTCCTTAATTTGACATATTTTTTAAAGATTACGTGATACATGAAATTACTAGCGTTGCGTTCGTTGGTGCAGTGTAATTAGAATTTTACATCAATGAGAAATCCTGAGTAGATCTGTATTGATAATGGGCAGCATTATCTCTTACCATCAGGAGAGCGTCTTGTTCGTCTTCGTATAAAAAAAACTTGCTCGTCTTTGCTAAAAAAAATCTTGTTGATAAATAGATTTCATATGAAGTAGACAAAATCTTTTTAAAGTCTTTGGAATATTTTAAACTTAATTTATTATGAACAGGAATAGAGTTTTTTGACTATTTCAGGAACAGAATGAAAAGGGATTTTTCAAAAAATAAGTATTATAACATTGAAGAAAATATTACAATACAATTCGATTCAACTTTCAAAATACATTTTAAAGTTGAAGCCTGGATCGCTAGCTCAATTTGAATAGTTCCAACTTTGTACTGAAATGTATCGGATTCCATCAGTTCAATAAAAAATGTTACATAAATATTATAAGATATAGGTGAGGTGGGCCACGTCAGATCTTGCTATAAAATGTAGCACGTCGTGACGTCATTATGCCCCATCGAGCACCTGTAGTGCGTTTTAAAGTTTTATTCAAAACTAGCTGTACCCGCGGCGTTGCCCGCGTCAAATTTTTATTTTTAGGCTGTTTTTTCCGATGTCAAATGAAAGTTGGCAGTTAAATTTCAGTCCTTTGAGACACATTGCGATTTTTTCAGTGAAAGTTAGAAAGCCAGTAGGTAGTTAAGATTAAAAAAAAATATATGTATTTTAAATGGATCACTAAATTGAAATAGTTTCTTAGCAACTCATATCGCCTTCCACATAAACAGCGAGAAGGCCAGAAAAATCCTCTGTCCGTATTTTTGTAGTCTTACTGTAATGTAATGTAATGAACAAAATGAATAAAAAACACGAATGAAAAAAAATCTTGAACACTTTTATTTTTTTGCATTTAGCGCCCTCTTGCGCCCATGGGATCTTTCACATACTTCACACGTCACACGACTAAGTCTTATTGACGAATCTGTTTGTTTTACCGCTCGTCAATAGATGGCGTGCTCTTTACGACGACGTGACGCGACGCGAGTTTTATGCATAATAAATTAATTATCATATTTATTCACCGTCGTAATCCTCTATTAAAAAAGAAGTTACCTACAAAATATAGAGTGCTTTTCACGAAAGGTCGATTTTGGCAGAACTAAATTTAATATGATCGGTAATTATATGTATACACATAGGCGGATCCAGGATTTGGTTCTGGGGGGGGGGCAAGGTGCAGACGGGCAAAAATATTATAATTTTTACAACGAAAAGTGTGTGTTTAGCTTGCTCTGAGCAGTTAGAAAGTTTAAACATCCCTAATAATATGTGCGCGAGCAGCTTGCTGCGAGCGCCGAGAAAAAAAATATAATCTTTACCATGAAATATGTGCAAAATTCGTAACTCTACAATGATTCTGGGGGGGGCCTTGGCCCCCTGCCCCCCCCCCCCCCCCCTAAATCCGCCTATGTATATACTTCATATCCTAAATATGTTTTATTTGTTAGATAAAGTAAATACCTATTTAATTAAGAAATTAGATATGTTTTCTTATTAAGAATTTAGATAAGATTATGTGGAGTTAAAATGTTATAAATATTTTAACTTTAAAACGCGCGCCTAGCAAAAAGTAGCTTCTTTCATGAAAAGCACTGTATAGTAAAATTAAAATATTTATAACATTTCAACTTCTCATAATTTCTCATATTTAATTTCTTAATTAATAGGTATTTACTTTATTTAAAAAATTAAACATATTTAGGATTTGAAGTTCCGCCAAATTCCGCGGGACATCTTTCGTGAAAAGCACTCCAAACTGCGACTTAAGTTTTCCGAAATGGTTCATGAAAGCACCAGATTATAATTTTCAAAAATTAAAAGTAATTAATAATGCAAAAACTTTCCTATCGCCTCACCGGATTCGAACTCGGGGCTAGTAGAACCAGCTTTATCGAACCGAACGGTCAACCAACTTTTCCACGGTAACGATATATATTGATACGAATTTTATTTATACATCCGATGAGTTTTTCAGGCTAACCTAACCTATGGAAACAGTATCGAATTCCGGGAATAATACTGTATATTTTGTTATGACAGACCATGAGGTATGTGCATGCTAAGTTTCGTTTAAATCTCTTTAGTAGTTTCGATGTGATGTAGTGTCGATGTTTTTCTGCTGAGTGCTTCGTTTATAGCCACATATCGATGTGTCGCCATCTATCGAGATGGCGTTTTTTTTAGTTTGTCGCACTATATTTTTATGGAAACAGTATCGAATTCCGGGAATAATACTGTATATTTTGTTATGACAGACCATGAGGTATGTGCATGCTAAGTTTCGTTTAAATCTCTTTAGTAGTTTCGATGTGATGTAGTGTCGATGTTTTTCTGCTGAGTGCTTCGTTTATAGCCACATATCGGTGTGTCGCCATCTATCGAGATGGCGTTTTTTTTAGTTTGTCGCACTATATTTTTTTGAATTGAATTTACTTTATATTCTATTACTTTTATTTTGAATTTTTCGATGTAAATTAGGGGCGATGTGTCCGATATAAATGATTATTATTTATTTTATTATTTTATTTTACGTTTCCCTAGAAAAAATTGACAAAATGTTTTACGAATTAGATCGCGCAAGCGACTTTTTCGCGTCGTTTTGTTCATATGCGTATTTTCACAGTTCATCTTAGAAGGATCACAATGAATGGGGAGAAATTTCCATTCTTATTATAAGTATAGATATAGATTACAAAATATTATGTTAGTATTTTTTTTTAAAACACGTCAAATTAATATTAACATAAGTCTTGTAGAACATACCTACTTAATTTTTAAACTCATTATGACTTTAATGTTACTTATTAATAAAAATATGATGTTTTAGCTTAACGTACTCGCATGTCAGGAATAAATTATAATGATTCATATCTGCGGCAGGGATATTCACTTATTTGTCAGGGAACCGAACCGAATACCGAATAGTCAAAAATGTATGAAATTACATATTACGTCATATCGATTTAATGCGTAATTTCACATAATTTCATACATTTTTGACAATTCGGTCTTCGGTTCGGTTCCCTGACGGATAAGTGAGTAACCCTGATGTGAAACATTGCTTAACTCTACTACTATTTAGTTCGAACAACTTGCCCAATCACAAATCTTCAAAAGGCAAACTAACACAGTTTTTGCCAACTTTCGACTTGAGTGAACTCAAAAGAGATCTTTTGAAAAGCTGGTTCCAGCGACAAAGCGTAGATAAGGCGGGTCGCACATTAATATCAATCACCCGGCTCCGCTCGCTGTCTATAAAGTGATAACGGTATGAATAGACCAGAGGTTTTTGCGGACGAAGACCGGTTACGGACCGGTTTTGTCGCCAAATATTAATTTGAAGGCTTTTGAGGTGGAAAATATAGGTTAAAGTGGCGTTGGTTGACGTAGATAAAATAGTACAGTTTCAAAATGCATTCCGTTATGTATGGTGTCTGTGACATTTTGTTTGGTAGACAGATGAAATTCGTAACTGAACGAATTTTGATACTCTCTTTAGTACTCGTATCAAATCTATACTTCCTCTTTGTATATTAGCCGTGACTGCAATCAATTTTCAAAAGAAAATAAAAAGTTAAAAAAAATTTTTTGTATGTATTTTTTTTAGACGTATTATGATTATTAAATGACGTGATTCAAAGTAAAACAAAGCGATAAATTCAAAACTTGCACAATTTTGAGTAATTACTGTTTAAAATACATTTTCTCCATCAATTTTCATTTCACCTTAAACAATACATACGAAGGCTTTTTACAACTTTTCCTGGCCTATATTTCACTCAGTCAAACACCATTAAATTCTCCATAACTTTGACAGCTTGATGCGAAGGCAATAAAACGACAATTACAGGTTGTAATTAAATCACTGGATTCCGAAACTCATCAAAATTTACGATAAGTTATAAATCCAACGGATATATTTAATGCCGTCTTATAATTTCGATGTGAACTGGATCGAGAAGTCCCCTACTAGTTAATTATATTGTGGAGCTATTACGAAATATGAATTCATTTTATTAATGTCGAGAGTGAGTAGTAACGATTTTATATTAAAGATGATGATTTATTTATATGGTAAATAAAAACTAAAAGTTGAATTGATTCTCCTAGCTCCTATTATTATTTTGATGTTAAGTACCGACAGACAACCAAACAGTCCGCCTGATGGTAAGCGATTACCGTCGACTATATATAATATACGTCTACAAAAACCAGTCAAACCGACGCGGCGTCGGTAAACGAATTGGGATAAACCCTAGAAACGCATAAAACCCTAAATACCCTAACTGACTTTAAGTATTTAATTTGGTATTGCTTAGTCCGATAAAATACCGAATAGCTCTATTTTTTGCATGTAAAATCGTTGGATCGAGTCAAATCACAAATCACAATTATAGACAACCTTTATATTATTGTAGTTGTAGTTTTAGGTCGCCGAGATTACTAAAGGGCCTGCAACTTGACCTAACAATTGCCTCCTACATCTCTTATAGGAAGCAGCCGGGACACTTAATTTTACCCGCCTTCTGAAATATGGTAGCGTACAGTAAATTTATTTTAGGGTAAAGATGGTAAAGGATGGTGGATGGTGGTGGTGATGGTGGATGGTGATGTAATAAGTTAATTATATTAACTGTAAGAAATGAATTCCAATAGTACAGGTGCAACAGCAAGGCAATAGTATTTATGCGTCTGAGAATCGCGCAGTCATAGCGTAAACAATGGGCAATGGTACGAAACAATTTATGCCTGTTAAAGCTTTGTTTACACGAGCGTCTTTGTTAGAACTTTATAGCGATTTATCTTTAACGCAAATCCGATTTAAAAAATCAAACTTTCAATGGAAAGAGCTACTAATTGTCTGAGATAAATATAAATTGGGGTTGCCAGAGTCAAATCACGATTATAGGTCGTGTGCCACTAATATGTTGCAGTTACAGGTCGCCGTGATTATTACAAGACCTGCAATATTTCTTAAAGCAAAGAGGTAAAAGGACGGTCATGGCGCTCTCCTGATGGTAAGAGATAACGTTGCACATTATTGTAATCACTACAGTGCCACCCAATAATCCACAATGACGTAAAATTCTAGGTGTACTGCACCAACGCTTCTTACTCCAGAGTCCTAAAATGTTAAGATCCTTCAACCCAGTAATTTCATTACATAACGACTACCTTCACTCGTATCTTATAGAAATCAGCCCGAACCCATAATTTTTACGTACCTTCTAAAACACGGTAGCGTTCAGGCAACATATAATTTTTCCACATAGTGAGACTTTAACCCAGAGCCTCCAGATTTTAAGCCTGCTCCTCCAGATTGGAAGTAAGAAAACTTTTTTCATAATAAATTTAAGTATTAAAAAGGCCTACGTTTAACCACATCCCACCTGATGTAAAGTGCAGATGCGGTCGATAATGAATCACGTAAGGTGCCTTATAGAGAGGCCTACTACCTTTCTGGACTACTACCTAAATATTTCCTATCTATCTACTCAGCCCGTATCCACCCACTGCTGGGTGTAGGCCTCCTCATGTTCACACCACACCTTTGGATGTGCGAGTCTTATACAGTTCCCAAATATTTCCTAGTGGGAATTAAATCGTGTCTTGAAGATTTCCACTAATATCCTTATGTCCTGATTTCTCAATGTAAACAGATTTTACTCAGCGTTCTAAACGCCAATATAGTACTGAAGTTTCCCACATAAATAGCCAGTGCTCGGTACGGTACAAGCTGATACAGTGAAGCTGTTCAGTACACAAGCTATCACAAAATAGCCTGAACGTGGTTAGAATAAAGCGCATAATATTAAGGTAATTTTGTATGCAGCGCTAGGAGCCCCGAAATTCTGAGATTTTATACAGAGAACAGTTTCCTAACATACTTTTTGTTAAGTCCCCAAATTACATTCTTTAAATAAATTGAAGTTATAAATTAAAGAATCCACAGTTTTTTTCATGTCTTAATTGGTATTTTATAGGATTTTTAATTATTAACATGTTATCTTAAAAAAATCACTGCCAATCTAAAACGATACATGGTAAATTCATTAATTGTGTAGTTTTTATTTTGTAAAATATCCTCCAATATCAACTAAAAATTAGTCCAACCTAAGAGGAACACATTATATAAACTTCAAAACGTGGTACGCGTCGATAGTTGGTACTTGATAGATCCAGTCTAATATTATATACTGTAGGTAAGTATTCCTAAAGTTCCAGGTAAATAACAACTCAATCACAGAAAAGTCAGCGCGAATAAAAACCACGATTTGCTTTCAAATATCGGAAGCCGCGCCAAACTTTCTACGCCACTCCTCAGTGGAAAACTGGTATTTTACCGACAATCGGGGGAAATGCACCATTATTGGCTATAGAGACGTAGATACGATAGACAGGATAATATATATTATGAGTCTAAACTCTTCACCCATTACATTAACTCGATGATGATGCAACTCCGACACGACTTGCTATGCAAAGAATTTAGAGCGATGTTTTGTACATATAACGGTAAATAGCGGTTCTAAAAATAGATTTTAATAAGTCTATGACGCCTCGACTACTCTTATTGACCAGTTCCACTTGGTGCAAAGGTTTGCATGAAGTGTCGAATTGTTAATCAAAACCAAATGTAAAAGCACATTTATTTTTTTGAGATATTATTTCTTCGCGCGAAGTAAAGAGAAAAAGAACCGATAAATTACACATTTAGAGAAATGTGTGAATTAAATTTAGATTTTAATTTAAATAAATGAAAAAAACTAACTTACTTTAAATATGACTAGAAAAAATAATTTAAAAAGAAACATCCGAATATTGCACACTATAATACATATATAAATATACCTCTATATACTTATAGAGGCAGCGGTATATGCGAGTGAAGTTGAAGTTGCATCGGTGTGGAGTTGATGTAGTGAATAATGACCTTAGAGACGAAAATACGCTTGACAGGACGGGATTAGAAAGCATGGTCATGTCCGGAGACAGCGAGGGTTCTGTTCGATGAAGGAAAACTTTTGACAGCTCGAAGAATAGAGACAAAGTTAAGAATAGGTATTAGGTAGGTACTGATGGAAGTGCAATTTTTGCGAGCGTATTTAAAAAAATATAATATAATGCATATTATATACTTACCTTACTTAGTGTGAAATATATACCTAACTACATATAGTTAATATTGACATTACAAGTACATTTTATTTTATTTTAACCGGTTTTAAACAAAGAAAAGAAGATTTAAGATGCATTTCAATTTTTTACTCGCTCCGCTCTTTTCAGTGGGTCGACCCGTGGAAATGAAACTGAATTTCAAGTTTCACGTACTATGTATTATAGTAAATGTATAAAAAGGTAATAAATAACATTTTACCGTCAATTTTAAAACAACTTTTTAGATAGATAGATAGATAGAAAACTCTTTATTGTTCACACAAATACAACAATATAGCTTAGAACTAAGATTAGGTACACAGGAATAAGTGTTACAATTGGCGGTCTTATCGCTAATAGCGATCTCTTCCAGACAACCAAGCAGGGAAAGGAAATACATAAAAATAGAGCGACGGTGGTTATAAAGATATATAGGGAGACATAAGTACATATTCATATCAAGAAAGAATAAGAAAAGCTTACTGAACATCTCATAATAGTTGCTTCGTAATATCGTAGTGTGGAGTGAAGAGTGCGATGTACACTCAAAGTTTTCTTTTAATTACAATTTTCTGCGAAACGGTCTACATATAAATTAAGCTGTGATTTGTAACCATCTCTTCATAAAACTGAGTTCCCAGAATATTTCATTCAAGGATTAATTACTCGCGGTTTAAGCGGATATCTGAAAGCTGCTTCTGAAATTTCATTTTTCATTTCTTTAAGGCTCTCTTCAGTGGAAAAGTGCAAATGACGGTTACGGAGATTTCTAAGAAAGCGGGTCGTTGAAACACTGCCGCGGTAACAAAGCTCCCAGGCCTGTGTATACGAGCGTTCATTCAAGAAAATAACCTGTCGTGAAAAGGTAGTTGGGAAAATTTGGTGTACGACGCAGAGGTATGATGAAATAGCCTTGCTTATAAATTGCTTTGCTTGTGTGTCATTTGTTTAAGGAAAAACTAATATTAAAACATTTTCATTGGAAATGTGTATTCGACGCAGAGGTAAAATAGCCTTACAAAGGGTTTAAAAATGTATAAAATCATATTGATAATTTTTTATTTAAACACCACAAATATACGGAAAAACTGGAGAGGGCTGGAGAGCCTTAACATCTATGACTCCTGAGTAAGAAGTATTGGTGCTGTGCGCCAAGATTATTGTAAAATCATTGTAAAGTCCTGAGCAGGACTGTACGATTACAGTGTATCTCTTACCAAGAGGAGAACGTCTTGCTCGTTTTTTACATCTTCGCATAAAAAAACGTGCCGCAACGTTTTATAAATGCCCGTCTGCCCTCCCATAAAACGGGGGCATCACATCGCTTGTAGATTAAGCCATTCCCTGAGTTTATTGTCTAATTGTCTTATTGTTTGGAAACCTCTCGGCAGATCTCAGATCCGAGACGGTCGCTTATCGTAAACGATTCACGGCACAGAGTGAGCAGCCCTTTACAATTTGATTTCATTGTTTTATATAAATTGTGTTTGGACTGCCTCGTTAAGGCTGTTTGGAGACTTTTTTTCTGTTCTCACACAGATAAATCTATAAAGATCTTAATTTTAGAACATAAAGGACTCAACCAAATAATGTTTTAGAAGGGATATTGTGATCAAATAAAATTTTTCCCAGTTTTATGTTATCACCTTCAATCTTATTATAATTTATGGTTCCGTTTATATACTACAAAATATACTTAGAATAACATGGGTTATAGGCTATACTGCATAAAAGAACCAACTAAGGTTTGGAAGATGGAAAGTAAAATTTAGATATATTATGCACACACAAATGTACAATTGTTTAACATGCTGGACCTGAATTTTTTTTGTTATCATCATATTGTGCATGCATTATATTATAATAATATATGACTGTACCATGTTTTATACTTATAAAGAATATTTATCTTTATGCAATAATTAGCAAGATAGCAGATTAAACCTAGAAGGCGAAATAAAAACCTCTGCTATTCAACGTAACACGACAGTTAACCCTTTTTATCTTTATATTACTACACATCCATACATTTTACGTAAATAGTTAGTTTTACATTAAAAACCAGTGCAAATACCTCAAGTTATTTACAGCGACACGGTACTATTTCACCGGCAATCTGCGCAGCAATGACGCGGCGCTTTCACGGTCTGCCGCACGCCGTGGGAGGCTGGAGGCTCCACTGAGAGCGATTTCTGACACGTTACGCTTTGAATATCGAATGACGCATTACTATTCTAGGCAACCAATATTTTGTACTACCTACGTCCTGTGGTTTCACCAGTTATCTTTAGTTCTTAAAAGCTATAAATCTTAAGTTAGTGATACATTTTATTGACGCGGCGTTTTTACGCCGCACGCCCCGGGAGTTTAGGGGGCTCCACTGAGCGCGATTTCATCCACTTTATGCTTGGAATAGGAAATCACGCATTAATTTTATAGGTGTAGAGTAGATAGGTTTTAACCATTAGTTTGTACTAGCAACGTCATGTAGTTTTACCAGTCATATTTAATAATTAATATACAATTTTAATAACAATCTGTGCAGCAATGACGCAGCAATAGAAAGTTTTTATACGTTATAGTCTTTGACCACGATCTCACGTGATTTTAAGCGACGATGCCGTAAATGGCAGCAGACTAAACCTAGAAGGCGGGACAAATCCCCATATTTCCATATGTTGAACTCGCTTACCGTTGTGTTAAAGGCCTTATCCCGCCCTTAACGAGCAAAAAGCTGTAGTTCTGTTGTCGAATGTCGGAGAATGGCCTGATTCCGGTAATTACAGACAACCCGGCCTGCACTATGTCATCGTGACGTCATTAACGTAAGCACAATTCTGAAGCGAAAATTAATAGGTAATTAACTCTGTGCTCTCTCTCTGAAATCTTCTTTCCGTTTTTAAATTAACTTTGCTATCGTGCTTTGGCACTGGTTGAAACTTCGCCAAAAATTATAATATTACCAGAAAAAAAAGTAAAATTTTTATTTTACTAACTTTTAATATACCTATTTATTATTTTCAGGCGCAGTCCTACTACATTGAAGCGTTCTTAGCAAGTAACTGATGATAAAACTTATATAATATTATGTCTTTTTATATAAGTAACCAACCTTTTTATATAACGTTGTGTAGATAATTAAATGTATAATATAATTTACATTTTTGTAATAGGATTTTTTTAAAATAGTATATTTGGAATTGCATCGAGTGATACAATTAAAACTACAGTTTATTTATGCTTCAGATACATCATTGAAACAAAAACCGTTTAATTTCGCTCATAAATCGTGCATTCAATTTGCGATATGGTACAGATACAGGGCAGACGGGCTTATCGCACTGGCATCGGAATTACTGCCCGCTACCACCCCTATCTGACGGTCGCATGTTCTGTTGGATGAAGATATGATATAAGGAAATACTGGCTAGTGTAACGCTGTGAGGAATCATTCTTAATTTAAATAGCGAGCTTTTTTATACAACGAAGTAAGAAGACGAGTAAGACGTTCTCCAGATGGTACGAGATAACGCTGCCCACAATAAGTACAGTGCTACCCAGTATTTAATAAAGGTAAAATTCTGGATCCACTGCGCCAACGCTTCTTACTTGAGAGTCATAAGATGTAAAGACTCCTCAGCTCAGTGATTTCACTAGTTACAGTGCCCTCCTACCGAAGCGAAGCAAAGTAATGTTTGCACATCACTGCTGAGGCGGTAGAATAACTGGCACTGTTGGGGTACCCACCTAGTCGACCTCATGCAATGGAATTTACCCTCGGTGTAGTCTTCAAGTGAGCCTCTAGAAGAATGCCGATTCAGTGTAAAAAGTTCATGATTTTAATGACTTTGCTGGTTCGTTCAGATCGCTTTTTTAAAGAATAACAATGAAAGAAAGAAATAAATAAATTCGCACACATGATAGAAAAACACTGACAATTAATATAAAAAAAAAAAATAGATCTTGCCGCAAAAAGGTTAGCATAATTAAGCAGATTTTGTCTTACCTACGTTGATAATTTTTTGTTAGTTACCCATTGAAGTGATCTTACGGTTGAATCTACGTCATAAAGTACACAAATAAAGTCATGTTAGCAGCAAATTGCAATGATATAGCTGACAACTATAGGAAACGGTATGCGCCCATCTCTACGCGGGCAGGCACTTTTTGTGCATTCTCTAACATAAATAAAAAAAGATTGTATCTCACTAGTTGCCTCTCGATTTACCCTGTCAAATGATCCCCATAAGAAGACGTTAAAACCTTAATCCTACACCATAGTCCGCTAACACCACCTAAGTCGTTAAATAAGCCGAACAAATGAGGTTAAGCACGTACTGAATTCGAGCCTCGTGATAATTGCCCCGAACCCCACGGCTATATGGGGTGCCAATTTGAAACGCCAATTACACTTTTTACACCCTATGTTTAGTGCTAGTGCACGCATTTATTTGCAATTGCAATTACAGACTGAAGTTTCAAACTAAATCAAAGGACCTAGAACGAATCAAAGCGTCCATGTTATCCGAATCGGAATCGTTGATTTGAAATTCGTATGTTCAAAAATTTTAACAGCCGCGTAGCGTCATCTCTTCCACGCAGAATATAATAAAAAAATATTGCTTTCTGTGATAGAAAGTATACCTAACATATTTTATCAACAATAATAACAGAAATGGGTTATTTCAATTTACATTTAGATTGCACATCCCTAACCTAGTTTATGTAGTTTCCCTTAATTTATACTAGTAACTGACAGAGATTGTGTTTAAAAGCCCATTTGTTAGATGGAGACTCCGATAACTATCATTCATTCATTACCTAAGAGTTTTCTATTCTATTCTACCTTTAAATTAAAAGCTCAGAGATATCGAAACTATTTTAGATGCAATTGTTCAAAATAACATGTTAGACACATAAAATCTTACTAAGACATGACGGGGGTAGACTTCCTTTGCAGGAGGTCGTCTAGGTGGGTACCCCAACAGTGCCAGTTATTCTACCGCCTGAGCAGTGATGTGCAAATATCCCTGTGCTCCGGTAGAAGGGCACTGTAGCTAGTGAAATTACTGGGCTAAAGAGTCTTAACATCTCATGACTCTTGAGTAAGAAGCGTTGGTGCAGTGCTCCTAGAATTTCACATAATTGTGAAATCCTAGGTAACACTGTACTGATTATGGGCAGCCGTTATCTCTTAACATCAGGAGAGCGTCTTGCTCGTCTTCTACTTCATCACATAAAAAAAAAAAAAAAAAAAAAAAAAAACATAATTGATTTGTCTTTTTTCTGGAACGAAATTCTATTTTTCATAAAAAAATTATGAGATAAATGAAATCTAAATGTTAACATTATGTCTCAAACATATAATATTATGCTAGTCATATACAGTATGTAGTACGAATGACTCTATCAGTCTTAGTACGTAGTGTAAGGGATCTGAGTTTGAATTCTATTCCACAGAGAACAAAGTCTCTTTAGCCTGTTTTATCAAGCAGTGGATAATAAAATCAGTGACGTATAGACAAGAAAGGGAGGCTGGTGTATGAGTCACCCATTCTTGGTTAAAGTAATATTAAAATACGAGTATAAGTAACTTAAATTAATAAATGTAGTACAAAATATAGAGGTACCTAGTTTCGATAAAATTTTCATAAAGATTTTCTGCGTTAAGTATATTAATTTTTCTTAAGTAAGTAAGTATACCTACCTATTTTTCTTTTAGGTATGATATTATATTAATAACTGGTATTTTGCTGGGCTTTAAACTTAAATTGAAGTATCTTATCACTTTCAGAATATTATTCCAAGAAAAATAAACAAAATATACCCAGAATTAATAAAATTATAATGAAGATAATAAATATAATTAACATATGATCACGTGTCGTTTAACATCAAGCGGGAAACATAATTATTATTATACCTAACGTCAAAAATTAACTATAATTTATAATATAATTTACATGTAGGAAAGCAAGTCATTTTTCGGCCAATATACAATATATAGGTAGATACAGTTTAGTTATTATTAACCCAAAATGTAATGGAATAACTCTTTATTGACTACCAAGTTACAAGAAATAGTTATATATTGTATTTGACATAAATCATTCTCTTACAGACAACCTGGCTGGAAGGAAATTTCAAAAAATGCGGTGTGCAAAAATACCTTGTAATATACATGTAATATCTTAATTATCTATTAACATTGAACGCAAAAGGGGTTCAACATTTGCGTCGTTTCCCAAACTTAATCACCGTCGCCTCTTTATCAAAGGATATTTATTATCAACTATATCGATTGCCAAAAAACTGCGTGTCACCCACCCCGGGGGTCGCGACAAAAACCGCAAATGATTTGCAATTATGCAGTCTCAATGGACTTATTACATCTATAGAGGGCCGGGATGGACGGAGGGCCGCAACAATTGAATTTTAACGACCTTATAACGCTGGGGGATAAGGGACCAAAGTTTGGGAAACTTTGAACTTGAACACTTATTACTTACCTACTTATGGCGAAGGCCGACTTAAATTGATAATTTCCTGAACTTAAGTATCTGCTTTCGTCTCATAATATACATATGGCTTTATAACATTGGAACATATCTAACTCCTAACGTGAATTTATTTTTGGGATAAAGTGAGGCCAACGGTGTTAATTCCGCTTAAAAAAAGCACATGACTTTAATTTCAAATCTCGTATCTTTTACTATTATAATTGATATTAAATTTATCTCTATAGATTCGGTGCATCACCCACACGCACGGACCTTATTAAGATTTTTATTCCGAAAAAAATATTACTAAGACTTGCCTGATGGATTGTGATCAAGCTTAATAAATATTCTACTAAATATTGCTATATTACTTTCTTATAAACGATCACTAAAAGAAAAAATCTCAAAAATACTAAGTTTAAAAGGTTCTACATTTTATTTCACTGTGAGTATCGCTCCAAGAATTCAAGCACAGATGGCGTCCAGATTCGAGGCTCTCGAGCAAATCCTATTTGTTACGGAAGGCGCTGCGGCCGCAAAATGTAGAGCAGCACAGGCTTACCTAAACTTAATAAATATTTCATATGCCGCAAAGATTTGTTACGGCCAAACCGCTTTTGATGGCTGTTTTGCAGAATCTATGTACCTTAAGTAAGGAAAAGATTTATTGCTCACTCTGCAAGGAAGAGATTTTAGATCAAATTGGTCTTTTAATGTCTCAAAAATACTCTTTCATCTGTCAATTTAGTTACTTTTGCTCATGCTCTTCGCATCATTTTGCATTTTTGCATCATCAAATTTTCGTAAAACTGTGATCGTTATTTACATTTAAATCACAGAGAAACAGATCACTCACCTCACAGATTCACTCACATTTTAAAGTAAGTTTTACTTTACGAATGAATAAAGATTTTAAGATTTGGTACATAGGTAAGTATAGGTACTTACATTGACGTAAGAGATGGTGCATTGCTGTATTTAACAAAATAAAACATATTATGTACTAGCTGACCCGCGCGCACTTCGTTGCGCGTGAGAGTCAATTAATAAAGCGAATTCGGTGCTGCTATTTTGACTATGATTGTATTTCCATCCCCGCGACTTTGTAAGCGTAAAATAAGGCATGGTTATAATATTTGCTCCCGCTGTGGATAGCGAAGAATATCGGGCTGGATATTTCTATGCAGTTTTGTTCGCTACCGTAGGAACCAATGCTATGTCCTTTCTCAGAGATCACACTATTTAAGTTTAGCGGTTATTGATTTCCATCACAAATTTTCACGCCTCTCCTCAGGAATTAATACTATTTGTGGTCCTTTCCCGGTAACTCTTTAACTTATCTCTATTATAATTTTTCTAAGCTAAATTATAATTATAGGTTACTAATTTCTCACACCATCCTTCCCGCGACTCAAATCAATTCCGTGGTTCCTGAATTTCCATTAAAACTCTGACCCTGAAGGTGGGGGAAGGATCAATACTGAGTCTCCTTAAAAGTTAATTTCTGACATAACAAACTATTCATTAACAGAACCAAAATTCTGAGTACTGGTGAGTTCGCAAAATCTCTTCTTATCGGTCGCCTACGTTACATAAAAAATACGTTGTCCAAATTTTAGCTTAAACGAAGAAGTGGTTACCGATATCCTACACAAACTGCACCCCCTCTTTCCTCCCATCAAAGGTTGATTTCTGGGATAAAAAGTATCCCATATTTTTTTTTAAGTCTCAGTCTACCTTTGTATCAAATTTTAACTCAATAGGGTCCTATTTCCTATACAAACTTTGACCCCCTAACGCTTCAATTCGAAGGTAATTTTTGACATAAAACTTTTTATTATTCCTCAACACATCCCCAATAATCTTATTGTGGATTTGTATACAAAAGTTTTTTAGGAATAATAATTCCCGTTCCCGTAAGAATTTCGCAAAATCCCCTCCCCTCTTACGGGTCGTGAAAGTCACAAAAAGAACACGCTGTCTAAATTTTAGCGTAAAATATAACGGTTACTGACCCCTCCCTCTTATAGTAAATTTCTGTCTAAAATAATATTCAGTGTTCCTAAACAAAACTCAAACCATGATTCCACAAAATTTCACCTGAATTGGTTTAGCGGTTACGTATTTGCATACAAAAGTTTTTCGGGAATAATTCTCGTTCCCGGGGGAGTTTCGCAAAATACCTTCATATCGGTTGCTTACGTTACCTAAAGAATACGTTGTCCAAATTTCAGCTAAAACAAAGAAGCGGTTAACGATTTCTTACCCAAACTTGCATCCCCCCTTTATCCCGCCTTTGAGGTTGATTTCTGGGATAAAAATTATCCCATATCATTTTGTAGAACTCAGTCTACCTCTCTACCAAATTTCAGCTCAATAGGGCCAGCGGTTCTAAATTTCCCATACAAATTTTGTACCCCCCTTACCCCCTCTTAGAAGTTAAATTTTGTCATAAAAACTATTTAATGTTCCTCAAAACAATCCCAACTATCGTTTTACAAAATTTCAGCTCAATCGGTTCAGCGGTTAAGGATTTGCATACAAAAGTTTTTTAGGAATAATTCCTGTTCCCGCGGAAATTTTGCAAAATCCCTTTATATCGGTCATCTACGTTACATAAAAAATACGCTGTTCAAATTTCAGCTTTAAAAGATGGCCGATTACTGATTTCCTACTCAAACTACTACCCCTCTCTTCCCCCTTCAAGGTTGATTTCTGGGATAAAAAGTATTCCATATCATTTATTTGGATTCAATCTACCACTGTACCAAATTTCAGCTCAATAGGGTCAGCGGTTCTAAATTTTCCATACAAACTTCGACCTCCCTTTACCCCCCCTTAAAAGTTAATTTTCGTCAAAAAAAAACAATATTCCTAAACACAATCCAAGCAATCGTTTTACAAAGTTTCAACTCAATCGGTTCAGCGGTTAAGGATTTGCTTACAAACGTCTTTTAGGAATAATTCCCGTTCCCGTGGAAATTTTGCAAAATCCCTTTTTACCGGTCATCTACGTTACATAAAAAACACGCTGTTCAAATTTCAGCGTTAAAAGATGGCCGGTTACTGATTTCCTACTCAAACTTCTACCCCCCCTCTTCCCCCTTCAAGGTTGATTTCTGGAATAAAAAGTATTTCATATCATTTATTTTGACTCAATCTACCGCTGTACCAAATATCAGCTCAATAGGGTTAGCGGTTCTAAATTTTCCATTCAAACGTTGACCCCCCTTTACCACCCCTTAAAAGTAAATTTCTGACATAAAAACTATTCAATGTTCCTAAATACAATCCAAACAATCGTTTTACTAAATTTCAGCTCAATCGGTTCAGCGGTTACAGATTTCCATACAAACGTTTTTCGGGAATAATTCCCGTTCCCGGGAGAATTTTACAAAAATCCCTTTTTATAGGTCGCTTACGTTACCTAAATAACACGCTGTCCAAATTTCAGCTAAAACAATGGAGCGCTTAACGATTTCTTTCACAAACTTGCAACCCCCTTTTCCCCCTTTTAAGGTTGATTTCTGGGATAAAAAGTATCCAATATCTTTTTTTAGGACTCAATCTACCTGTGTACCAAATTTCAGCTCAATAGGGTCAGCGGTTCTAAATTTTCCATACAAACTTCGACCCCCCTTTACCCCCCCTTAAAAGTAAATTTCTGACAAAAAAACTATTTCATGTTTCTAATCACAATCTTAACAATAGTTTTACAAAATTTCAGCTCAATCGGTTCAGCGGTTACGGATTTGCATACAAACGTTTTTCGGGAATAATTCCTGTTCCCGAGGGAATTTAGAAAAATCGCTTCTTATTGCACGATGAAGTTTTCCAAAGAATACGCTGTCCAAATTTCAGCTCGATCCGTCCAGCCGTTTGGGCTGTGCGTTGATAGCACGAAAGTGTACGAACGATTTTATATAATAAGATAAGTAAATCTTTAGATTGATATAACTCTTTTATTTAAAAACCGATTTAAATAAAACCAATACTATTTAAAAATTAGAGAAATTTGCAACGTTTTAGCGAAAACTGCATACAATTCGGTTGTGCCGTTTTATCACACATAAGTAATAACCTTTTTACAAATTAAGCCTAATAAAACTACTCTGGTAAATTTTCGTTTATGGCCACATCGATAGATGGCGTATTTTTAGTTTGTCGCACTTTTTGCTTTTTGATATTTTTGAATTGAATTTACTTTATATTCTATTACTTTTACTTCAAAATTTTGATGTAAATTAGGGGCGATGTGTCCGATATAAATGATTATTATTTATTTTATTATTTTATTTTACGTTTCCCTAGGAAAAATTGACAAAATGTTTTACGAATTAGATCGCGCAAGCGACTTTTTCGCGTCGTTTTGTTCATATGCGTATTTTCACAGTTCACCTTAGTAAAGGATCACAATGAATGGGGAGAAATTTCCATTCTTATTATATGTATGGATATGGATATATGGATAAAAAATAGACGCCTAAATTGAAATAAAAATTTATAGCCTGCGGGCACGATTTGATTGCAGATTTTACATAATACTCAACGCACTTTATATATTTGGTCTACACCAATTAGAGTACAATTATGTCCCCTAAAACTATAGTTGGGTGCAATTAAGGGCAGGCATTATCAATTAGGACATTTTGCCGTGATCACGTGTCGAGCACGCGTCGCCTTAACAAACCCTCTGAGCATCAAAGATTGTATCAAATATAAAAGTTACGCTTTTTGACGATTAAAGGTTTTTATCTGAACTTCTGCATCGGAGAGATTAGACTCATCGAGTTCCTGTGGGGGAACTCAAAGGTAACCTTTTATGTATGGAAAAGGGTAAAATTTTTTACGGGATTTGAAGTACGGTTTTTAACGTACATTGTAGTGTTTTATGGCAACGATGGAAGTCATATTCGACAGGTAGACATATCAATCATTTTTTTATACATATGATTGTAATATAGCTTAGTTATAATAAATATTTAATTATATTACTATAAGTACATAGGTATACAACACAATTATCACTATGAATAACAGCTTGAGCACAATTCAAATTTCATTAGTTTGCAGAAAAGTTTTTGACAAAACAAATGTTAAACTGATAATGATAATACTGGTGTAACCATAATACCAAATTGAACTAACCAAATGTTGGAAAGGAATTATAAGACGGGATTTTGAATTTCCATTTATTGTAAGATCTCAAAGATATTTTATATCTGAGCTTGAAAAATCAAATGAATAATCGGAAAAAATCCCGCAGTCTTGACGTCATTCCAATCGGTCGAACAGCAAGCGAAGCGTTTTCCACGGCTGCGTCATTAGTCGACACAACGTCGCATGCGTCGTGCGTCGCGATGACGCGTCGCACGTGCCGCGTCGTCACAATCCTTTGCGTCAAATTGATGTGCGTTTACACGGACGATTTTTGTGTGGGAGAAGCTTGAACTGTTTCTGCGAGCTTCATTTGTTTTTAAGAGTTTGAAAAGGGAGGATGTCATTTCGATATGTGCAATGTAATATTTTTGAACTGTGGTATATTGGTATATTTTTTATTACAAACAGAACCATTTTTGTAAACAAGTATACAAAGAAAAATGTAGTTATGTATATCCTTGATTTTTTTCAGAAACTAAAAATCACATTTTACTTTTTTTTTTACTTACATATTATATATGTTTAGTCCAACGGAGCACAGTGCAAGTTTCATCAAAATTGAGGTTTTACGACATGAATCAAGACTTGCGTCTAGCCATCGAACTGTAAACACGAACATGAAAAAAGGGAGCATTAAGCTTACAAGTAGAACTTAAAGTTCAAATTATGCTGATGACATAATACTTTCGATTTAGCTTATAAAAAACTTGAATATAATATTTTAAACTTGAATATTCCTTTTTATAAAATTCTTCAAAAATAAAAAGAAATGTCATTCCCTGATGACTCATGAGAGATTGTCTGTGTAAACACAGTGTAACTGGTCAGTCAGCAGTCAGCGTGCAGTCAGTGTGATCGGTAATCAGTGAACGTTACTATACATTGTTTCAAAAACATAGATTTTTTTTTGCAGGGTTCAAAGGAAAAAAAAACATAATAAATTATCATAAATCTTAATAAATTCGATATATTATCGAATATTTATCATAATATATATTGGATATAACAGTTTTTGTGAAAACATCAATGATATTTTCATTGATTTATAACCTTCGAACCCTACAAAAAATATGTGTTTTTGAAATGAAGTATAGTGATGTCACACGTCGACGGGACACCAATTTATGTACAAACGTTTAACTTTTTGTGCATTTTTAGAATGAATTGATGAAATAATCAGTCCTGTATATATTTTTTTAATTTGACATTAATAAAAGTAAATATTATTTAATACTCACGAGAGATTGTCCGTGTAAACGCAGCATAACTTGTCAGTCAGCAGTCAGCGTGCAGTCAGCGTGAGCGGTAATGAGTGAACGCTACCAGTGACGTCACACGTGTCGACGGGACACCAATTTGTACTCAATCGCTTTGTTTTTGTGCACTTTTCGAATGAATTGATGAAATAAAAAGTCTTGTATATTTTTAAATTTGACATAAATAAAAGTAAATATGTTTAACAATTCCCTCACGAGCGCGTTCGTGTAAACGTAGGATAACTTGTCAATCAGCGTGCAGTCAGCGGTAAGCGTGAGTGAACGCTACCAATGACGACATACTCGGCGACGAGACACCAATTTGTGTACGAATGTTTGACTTTTTGTGCATTTTTCGAATGAATTGATGAATGAAAACGTCACGTATAATATATAATTTTAACATAAATAAAAAAAATATTACCTAATAATTCCCTCACGAGAGCGTCCGTGTAAACGCAGCATAACTTGTCAGTCAGCGTGCAGTCAGCGTGAGCGGTAATGAGTGAACGCTACCAGTGACGTCACACGTGTCGACGGGACACCAATTTGTGCACGAACGCTTTGTCTTTTTGGATTGCTGCTTGACTCTGATTTCTTTGTGTTCCGTGAGAATTGTTAATGAATTGTTTTGAATTGTGAAATGCATGCACTTCTCAAATAAATAGATTTATTGAAAAAGTCATTTTTATATTATTTTTTTCCAATTACCATTCTACTTGCCAATATTTTGTGTATGTGTGTTTTTTTTTGTGGCAAATGCCTTTATTGAACAAGTGAATTTAAAAAACTTTTTAAAAAAAAACCGTTTAACAAGCTTTTATTATATTTACCATCTAGCATCATAAAGTACTCATCAAGACGAATCAAATGAGCCTAAATTAGATGAGGTTGCGTCGTTTAATTACGGAGTACCTATGGCCAACTTCCAGCTCCATCATCAGCTCAGCTCGATGTCATAAAAATATTGCATTGTCATCCGATTTATACATGCATGCAAAATTTCAGCGCAATCGGAAACCGGGCAGTGGATCAAATTAAACTTGCAAGATTTGCTTACAGACAGACGGACAGACAGACAGACAACAGACAGGTGAAAGTAAATTAAGAGTGAGAGGAAAACTTAAATGCGTAATTATTGATTTTTTCATACTAATGTACGATAAAAAGTAGCAAAATGCACCTAAATTAAGTACTCATAAAATTATGGTAATCTATTTTTTTATACAAAAAAATCTGTTATATTTTTTTCTGTAAGATAATCTTTCAACGACAGACGACAGTGTTGCATGTAATATACATTTCATATATCTACATATTCAAGCGAGAGTGTGAAAGCTTCCGCAAACATGATACATTTATCAGGACAAGTCTTGTCAAATATGCGTGCCGAGAACTGGGGCGACAAAGTATATTTCATAGAGACATCTCTAGCCTAAATATATCGCGAATATCAGACCATTGTAAAGGGCAGATAACGCACTTCATAAGACAAACTGACACTGGGTTACCAAAGAATACGTTTTCCCAAATGGGTTTTTTTTTCTCTTCAACTCCACAGGAGTCTGGCGTCCTAATGGATTATATCGTAATTAATTGTTAAGCCAATCGTGTATGTTAAATGTAATTACATAATATGCTCAGCTCTCGATATAAGCATGAGTAGATAGCAAAAACAGCACCCATAAAAAGTAATTTTACAATATTTTTTCAAAAATGTGTCATTTCAATAATTGCCAACCGTTCCAATGAAATCGTGGACACCGCGTCGCCAATACCATTGGTGCTAAAATTTGGCACAACCAAGATAGTTGAAACTGTAGACTTCCGCTAAGAAATGTCTTTATAGGGGAGCGTAAGGGCCCGAACGTGTCCTTCATCATCATCATCATCATCTCAGCCGTAGGACGTCCACTGCTGAACATAGGATCTTTGGACTTCCCATATGAACCGGTTGGAGGCGACCTGCATCCAGCGTCTTCTGGCTACCTTTATAAGATCGTCTGTCCATCTTGTGGCTGAACTTCAACGGGTTCTTTAATCAACCATATTTGAAATGGCTTTGTTAGTGCGTGGTGTTTACCCGTATAACACAGTCTGTAACCAAATAATAACACCATAAAGTGTTCAAGTAAAACCGTGCAGCCCGCACGTATAATTTCTGTAATTTTCGGGCCCATTGGCCGGGAAAATATGAATTCGCCGGCTATAGTTCAAAGAGCTTAGAGAATTAACTTGATGAGTTGTCTATACTTGTACTTGTATCTTGCTGTATCATTTCGGCGTGTAATTAGTGGCAGATGTTGATTTCTCGTTCTTGCTATGTGTAATGGTATACAATTTTGGTTGATTGTTTAGAGCCTTCGTATACGATGTTAATCATTAATGTGTTATAGTTATGAGTGATATGTCCAATGTCAAATACGTAAAAGCAAAAAAAAATTAAAAACCAAAAAGTGCCAAAAAGATAAACGTGGACCAAAAGTGTATAAGTACAAAGTTTACAAAAAATATACTTATAAGTATCAACAGTTCTAATTTACAAGAACATTTCTAATGAACTGCAAATTACTAATAACCTCATGTGCTTTTTCACCAGAAGTTATAAAATTAACTAGAACCAATACTGTGACATGTTAACTTGGCGTGCGGATCTTTTCAAAGGAGATAAATCAATGGATTCATTTATAATGGATACATCGGCACACGATACAAAATAGCGGAGATTCCGAAATCAGATCAACAGAATATCAATGAAAAACACTACAATGAGACTCTTTCCCCATACAAAGCACACTAGATCTACACTCCCATAAACATACACCATCAAGCCTTTCTATTAAAAGTCACAATGGCTAACGACATTATAAAACTCTAAGCGCGCACTCAAAGCACATTGTTGCTTCAATATACGGGTGTGTACAAAACTTTATAGGATATAAACCATTGTGACATTGATTTAAATATACACTCGGGATGTCGTAACAGTATTCAAAAATGTGCGGTATAAAAGAGGTGTATT
This sequence comes from Hemithea aestivaria, assembly GCA_947507615.1. Lineage (NCBI taxonomy): Eukaryota > Metazoa > Arthropoda > Insecta > Lepidoptera > Geometridae > Hemithea > Hemithea aestivaria. Next base: position 4,137,608 of record OX382325.1, on the reverse strand, counting down.
TGTTACTTTATCATACTTGAAATTATTGATTTCTGTGTTGATTTGTGTATCATACAAATTGCAAAATAATATGTAATTCACATCGACTTTGGCAAGAGACAATCCGCTAATCTGGACTTAGAGTTAATAGAATCTCATTTTCTAGACAATTAGCCTCAAAATATATAATCTAAACACAGTTTAAATATTTGGGCAGTCTACATAATGTAATTTTTTTATTATAAAAAACTTTTGCAATTTAAAATTTTAGACACTGAACTTTAGACGTAAAATAAAACGATCAAGTTTTTATCATGTCATTACAGACAGCATTCTTGGCTGGATTCGGTCTCAGCGACTGAATAATATCGTCACGTCAGGATAATAAGACGAATTTTAGGTTTGCAGGATGTAATCTGCCCTTTGATGGCTGGTATTTTAGATTACACACGAATGCTTCCAGTGTTGAAGTGCCTTTACGTTCAGCTCCACGTCCAGATTTCAATGTTGTTTGATATATAAACCATTCGTACAATACTTTGTATGCAAGAGGGTTAGGTATTTATGGGCGCCAGGTGGATTGCAACTGCACAAAACGTAGATTAGAAACGTTGCGAGCAAACTAGATGAAGCTTCCGTATGTTTTGTTTAAATATACTAAAGAAGTTACCTACTGTGTCACTGAAATATATTAAGAGAACTACTTCTGAACGAATCGGTTAATGAGTAGAACAAAATATTATTTTATTATAATTATATCTGACTACATTATAAAATATTTTACAAGTGAAGCATACACCATTAAGAAAATATTATTGTAAAAATTAAGAAATTTCCATTTGGTAGTCGTCATCTACCGTATCGTAGATTATTTTGAAAGTCGAACTCGTCTTGTTCTACTAATTGTTCAAAAAGTGGTCAAGACTAACATTTGTACGTTTGCCTCACATCCATAACACTCCCAATTTTGACGACTCACTTAAAAGCTACAAAGTTGCAGTGTCAATAAAGCTCTTGTTAACCATTACGTAACCACACCAATAACAAAACAAGGGTGGTATAAAATTGCACAACGAAACCACAAAACGTTTAATCGCACGTGAAACAGTGGCGGCAAAATAATCTTGATCGTAATTAGCTCGTAGATTTGCATTTAGATTGTTGCTTGCAAATGCATTAGCGTGTACTTGCTATAATTCAGCGGTGCACTAACAGAATTCTAGTCTTGCATAACTTTTGTAACCAACGTCTACAAGGAAAGATTTTAGACGTCGGAATAGTTTCTTTTTAAAAGCTTTTTTTTTTACCTGTCCGTTGTCTGTCTGTAAACAAATCTTGCAAGTTTAATTTGATCCACTTCCGAGTTTCCGATTGAGCTGAAATATATATTTTATTTATTTTATTATGTATATATGTACTTACAAAAATAAAAAAAATATATAGTATATAATCGGATGACTATATCGGAAACAAAAAGACATGGAGCTGATGTGATGATGAAGCTAGCAGGTGGCCGTAGGAACTCCGTAATAAAACGATGCAACCCCATTGAGTTCAGGCTCATTTGACTCGTCTTAAGGAGTACTTTGGTGCTAGATGGTATTAATAATAAAACTTGTGTTAAAAAGCTCCTTAAAATTTCACTAGTTTTCATTCTTCCTTTTAGTACCTCTCTTTGTATCACAGCTTAATCATGTAGTGTCAAAGCTTAGCAATGAATTACAGGAAAGCGGACCGGACAGAGTCGTGTTGGTTGATTAGCAAAAACCGAGTTGTAGTGCAGCTATGTTCCACTGTTTCACAGCTGTTTACTGTACGAATCAGTGCGAATAAGGTTAGCGGTGTTTTACACTAGTTACTATTAGTATAATTAAAATGTCACAGGATTATAAAACTAATTAAAAAGGTTGAGTTTGCCCCCTTTTAAGTTGCGAGGACAAAGAACAGCCAGGGACAAATAACGTTTTCATCCCACTATCTCGGAAAGTGTATATTATCATTGAGTTATTTCCTCGCTGAGGGGGGATGAAAAATTATGTGTCACACTCGAGTGCAAAGATTTTTGACCTTGTGCTCATTTGATTCCCTCGCTAACGCTCAGGATTCTCATTATTAAATCACTCGCTACGCTCGTGATTCAATTTTGGAATCCTTCGCTAGCTCGGTCTTCAAAACTGAGCACGCGGTTAAAAAGCAACTTTGCACTCTTGTATAACAAATAACTATTTTACGGAAATTTAAATTTCCGTAAAATAGTGTAAATAACAATCAATATTAATATTAATATTGATTGTTGATTTAAACCGGCTGACTTATTATTTGTATTCCAGCTTGTTTGATACATAATTATTTGGTTGAAAATATCAAGTTCTCGTTTAGAAACTTCCCAGGATAAATAATCTAGTGAGAGACCTTATATAAAAAGTAATTCAATAAAATGTACTACGCGACTAGAAATAATCCGGTATAGTAACTAGACAGTGTTTATGTTCGAAATTATTTTGCATATATAAATGTAGGTATATCGATCAGTCTTATAGCATGGTTACTCCACTAATAGGACAACAACTATAATTGGAAACAGGACTAACTACCTCTCGTTAATCGATGTTTTTAAAACAGTTTTTTTTTTTTTAATAAATTTTGTAACAAAGTCTGTTGGTTTTCTTCATCTAAGTGATATCATGTTGTATTTTAGTTTGAGTTTTTTTTAAACAGTATATCGAGTGGAAACATCCCTAATGTAAACGCACCGCTACATTATTGACACTGCAACGATGCGGGCTCTTTGTTTCCGTTCGGGAACGTACGGAACCGTAGCGTACTCTATTATCGAAGCAAACTAATCTGGGCCGTCACACTCCACGGTACCCTGTTTGTGGACCGATCCGTCCGATCCAATGATCCTGCTGATACAATGATCTATCTGTTCGCGTGAACATTGATTTGGATTGAAATGTGGAACACACATTGGTAATTTTGAATGACAGCTTGTTTAGATGAAGTACTATTAATGTTGTCGATCTGTGGTTAAAATGTATTCCTTACTGCTTTAGTAGCAGTATTGATTCATTTTTTCTCAATAATGGATTTTCCAAAATAATATGGAAAATATTGGATATGATATAAAAGATAATCTTTCGTAGGTGCATTTACAGCTAACCATTCTTATTTTTACTTAAGAGCGTATATATCTAGTGACGCTATCTCGCTCGCACTATTTGACAAATTTTTAAATATTAGTTCATAGAATTAATTTATTGAAAATTCCTCAAGACATGCCCTGCATAATATTATTGCAAACATTTTAAAAGTATTTTCAGGGTGATATATTAAGAAAGGGCATGGGGAGCAAAATTTAAAAAAATCACAATGCCCTTTTTTAATATATCAAACTGAAAATACTTTTAAAATAATATTATTGCTGGGCTGATCTTGACAAATTTTCAATAAATTCATTCTATGAATTTATATTTCTTAATTTTTCAAATAGTGCGAGCGAGAGAGCATCACTCATAATATACGCAAGAGCGTAAAAAAAGAGCGCTAAATAATAATGCGCGTAAGAGCGCTTAATCATGTATATAAAAAAGTAATGCGACTGATCCATGTGAAATACGTTCATGTTAAGTGAGAACAATGAGCTAGGAGTACATTTGATTAGAGAGACGAGTAGATCTTTCAGCAAGAGAAAATAAAACAACCAAAATGAGATTTACTCCGCCTGGTTAGAAAATTCGGCAAACGTCCACAATACTACTGACGTTGCAAGCATCTACTCGTATAATAGCGACAGCAACGGCTCACCATCAGTCGGGCCGATTGCTTGTGTCTGTCTTTTTTAAACAGAATCCTGTAGTAAATAAAATACTCCTTTAGTAAACTATTTTTTTCTCAAAACTTCATCTGCTGTAAAGTTTAGTTATTTATTCCATAATTATTTTCCAGACTCAATTCGCAATCAGTTTGTATCAGACAAATTCCATTCCGAAGGCGAGTAATACGAAATTCCTTAGCAACATTTTTTGCCTCCGAATACACTTAGTTAACTTTCTCAATTTCCGAACCTTTAAGGAATTACGTACTTTTATTGCTTTAAACCTTAGAGATATTACTTTAGGAGATACCAAGAAAGAATTCAAGATAGTTTATTATAAAACTGGCTTTTTTGACAGATAAGTGCAATACACTCAATATAAAGTTATATAATTTTATATACGATTGTAATTATTAACTAAAAGATAAAACATTTTTTAATAACAACAACTTTTAATACCACTTTCGTGATACAACATAAAAACTATTGGAAAGTAAATATTTGATTCAAAATTAGGTTAGGTTATTATCTAGTATTTACATTATCAATTATTTATACATACTCGTACATATAAGTAGGTACCTACGCTACGTTTTAGAGGTTAAACTTCAGATATGCTGCAGTTCTGTATCGAACTTGTAACACAAGTATTTTGTATAAAATATGAATGATAGCTCCATCTTAATAAATACTTACGAATCGTTGAGTGTAAAAAGAATGATAGACATTACAAGTAAACTATCTCTATTATGTCAAAGATAACAAAGATAAGAAAAGCAATAAACTTAACAAGTGAAATTTAAAAAAACTTTTTAAAAACAAGCTTTTATTATTATTACCATCTAGCATCATAAAGTACTAAGACGAATCAAATGAGCCCAAACTTGGAGTTGCGTTGTTTAATTATGTAGCTCCTATGGCCACCTTCCAGCTCCATCATAAGATCAGCTCGATGTCATAAAAATATTGCATTGATTTGTCATCCGATTTATACATGCATGCAAAATTTCAGCTTAATCGGAAACCGGGAAGTGGATCAAATTAAACTTGCAAGATTTGATTGCTGACAGACAGAAACCAGACAGGTGAAAGTAAATAAAAGCTTGTAAAAAGCAACTACAACGCTCATATTTCGTTAGCAGAATTTATACTTACATAATGTGAAATATACTTGGCGTCTCTGTTCCCTTAATACTCTAAGGTTTAAACAGTGTAACAAGCGCCGGACGGACATCAAAGCCTGAGATAATCCAATAAGGTGTATTACAGACCCTCTAGTCCGGATAATTTGGAAGGCACCCCCACTTAATCAACGGGGATAGAAGAAAGCTTCTTTTTTATATGCGTCAGGTAATAATTTCAAATGTGTCTTGATTCTTGATGAATTTGAAAATGTTTTGCAAATGGAGACGTAGGACCATTTCGAGTTGATTAAAGAAAATCAAAGTAAATGTCCTTTTTTAGTAGGATTTTTCAATTTTCTTTGAAAATGCACTTTAAGAAAAAAATTGGAAGTGGTGCTTTTCAGTCGTTTTATATTATGTGCTTTTATATGAAATTGGAGAACTCTTTATGGACACCATAATAATATTATAACAGCATAAGCTTAAAATTAAACACATTTAACTAATGTTAACAAAATGTTAAAATTAAAACTGTTAGAGTTGGTGATCTTTCTGGTTTTCATTTGTTTATCTTTCAAACTTCTATCTCTCATCCTCATTCACTCTAATTATATTTTTACGCTTCGATTTTTAGGTAAATGAAGTGGTGAGAATTCAATATCAGAATTCTCATTAAGTTATTATTCAATTTCAATTTATTTTATACTATAATATTATACTAAGTAGTAATAAGCTACGGCCAGCAGTTTTACTTGTTGAAAAACAGTATATGTGTTATTAACTAAGCTAGAAAAGTACCACTATTTCCCCGTAGAAACGTACTAGTATTCAAGGGCCCAAGCTTTTAAATATACCTCTACATACTTAATTTCAGCTCAATCGGCTTAGCCGATTAAAAAATACACACATCTGTACTTCCGCATTTTCAATATATGAAGTAAAATATGATACACTAGCTTATGCTCGCGGCTTTACCCGCGTGCCAAAATCCTTTCTTAGCGGAGGTCTACGTCAAAACCTATCTGTATTCCAAATTTCAACCGAATCCGTTCAGTGGTTTGGGCTATGCGTTGATAGATCAGTCAGTCAGTCACTCTTTCCTTTTATATGTTTGGAATAGTGGAATTTCAACTATCTTTATAATCCTATTTCCGTGAATAATACTTGACATGTTTGTTTTATTATTATTGTATTCCATTGTTAAATAAATTTAATTTCCGCCGTATTAAAGAGGATATAAACTTTAACTTTTCAATTCTTATTTCGGCGTCTTGGCGGTTGGCGCCTCGGATTAGTTCAGCGACCTCTCGTTTTTCCTATTAGCTGGTTTCCTTTCTGTCGCAGCCTTATCTGAGCTAACGGGACATTGAATTACGTTGTCACGACAAGATTAATGAGATTACGTCGATGCTTTCTTTATTTTGTTACACTATTTATTGTGAGACAGTATCTAGTTGAAATACTCACGTTTTTGTGGCACGAAACCACTTTTTTTAATTCGATGTTACTGAATGTGTGAATTCAATTATAGTGATCTGTAGATCTGTACTTTTTATACTCATTCAGCAGTGTTGTGGTACGTATGTTTAATTCACAAGTCAATGTTATTATGTCTAGTGTCTTAAAACTGTTAGTTTTTAAATTGATGACCATGATTGATACCTACGAATAAATAATTTGTGTTTGATATTCAATAGACCTTTTAACAAGACGTACCCTATATAAGAAGATTACCTAATGAAACTACTTTTCAAAATTTAAAAAAGAGAAATATATGTTAAAAATCATTGCCAAAATGTAAATTCTACGAATTTATATTTCGAATTTTGTCATATTGTGCAAGTAGAGAGTCGCACGTAAGAATATTTCACAGCTTTTAAAGTTAAATAACTGTATTCCACAGACACAGTGTTTTTAAATTCCAAGTGATTATGGTAATCTATTTACGAGGAAGAATGAGAAATGAGAATGAATTGCAACGCTTTATTGTTTGTTTGGGACAGATCTCTTTATAAATGAAAGAAAATCATTTATTAAGACACACAAATAACGTAAATTTCCTACATTTTCTTTAAAGTTTCAAGATTTATTGTTTCATCATAAATACCCAAAAATATTTGTTGGACAAAAGGGTTAGTTAACTAAATATTAACTGCCGTCAAAAACAGGAGAAAAAAATGTCGGAATGCTATTTTTTTGTTTGTTCTACTTAAATTTTTTGGAACGGTTTTAAAGTTACTGGGTTTACCGGGGGTAGACTTCCTTTGCAGGAGGTCGACTAGGTGGGTACCCCAACAGTGCCAGTTATTCTACCGCCTGAGCAGTGATGTGCAAACATTACTGTGCTTCGGTAGGAGGGCACTGTAGCTAGTGATATTACTGGGCTGAAGAGTCTTAACATATTATGACTCTCAAGTAAGAAGCGTTGGCGCAGTGTGCGAGAAGCACTGTACTAATTATGGGCAGCGTTATCTCTTACTTCGTTGTATATAAAAAAAGTTATGATATCAAATGTGTGCTCGGCAGCGTGCCTAGAGTGCCTCCATTTTAGTCCCTTTTTTCTCAATAAAGGCGTTTGTCATAATATTCTCATAATATCGGCAGTCATTCAAAACCGCTGTAACATTAACTAGTCTTAAAATATCATTTGAAATAGCGAAGTATAAGCTCCTTTGAGCTGGCAGGTATTGTTTGTTTCTGTTTCAAAGGAGTATTAATGTTGTTTGGCTTCTGGTCATCGATATTTTATGGCCATTGTTTTGGAATTAGAAACCGCAAATATAAGAACTTGGCCAACTTTTTTAAAATAAGTTTTAGAGACTTTGGGAGATTTATTTTGATGTACCTACCTTTTTACTAGACACAGGAATGATGGAGAGCAATATAATATATGAATTATTGTTATTGTTTTTACGAAAGAAATTGTTGTTATTGTTTTATAAGAAAACTCATAATGTCGAAAAGGTAGATCCACACAACTTTTTCGTAGTGTATCGTAGTGGCGCACATGGTAATAATGTTTTTCTAGCTATACTAAATGTATGAAACTAATATGATTCTGGCGACATGCCATAGGTAGGTACTACAGTAGTGTAACTGTAGCTTAAAACTCAGACTATAAAATAATGACAACTTGCTTTATAATGAGTCAATATAAGCGTAAGACGTAGCTCTATGTACTTGTTTTAAACACTTGTTTGATTGCTATTTGTGGCACGAAACTTTGAATGTGCCAAACTCGTGTCAAACAAGTAAAAATCTAACCTAAATATTATGGCGCCTGCTTAAAACATAAACTGCATACCTGAGACACCTCCTGGCTCCACTTGGGGATGCCCGCCCGCGCTCGGTCGTGTGATTGTGCTCCGTGTTAATTTTGTTGTAATTTGAGATAAAGCTATTGTTTGCGTTAAAAAATTGCGTAGAAGTGCAGCCCGGAAGGCTGTCAAGCTTTGAAAGTGTGGGATAGGCAGGAAATAGCGGAATTAGTGTGTTATTCTGTTTTGATAAAGTTTGCTTCTGGGTGTCGGATGGTGTTTGGAATGCAGTGATTTGTGTTTGAGTTTTGTGAAGTGAAGGTTATTTTTTGTCACCGGCTTAGCGTCCAGGTTTGAGTATTATCTGGGAATAAGGTAATAGTACAGTTTTATTACTACAAAAAGCCAAATCTTAGTAACAAACGTAATCATTATTAAATGTTTTCAAACTACCCTCACTTAGAGGTATCAATAATTTAAGTTAAATATTTCGATTATACATACATAAATCAGTTCAAATCATTAAAACTATATGTATTATATAATGCATATTGCTACTCCTTATTAAGACATTAAAATTGGTGCATGATTATCTATATAATTTAGCGTATAAAAGAGTATAATATATACTTCATTTAAAGTAAATTTTTAAATTTGAGGTAATATAATACAGGGACTTGTCGCGTAATTATTAGCGTTTTGCATTAGGTAACATATTTTTTTTTATTTTTTTTTTAATAATAATAAACAGGGTTATTAGGCAGTCATGGAACGCAAACTTGTTACCACGGCAAAGACAAAGATTGCGAAGCGAACCATCTCGGAGAGTGACAGGACTGATTGGCCGGACGTTCGGGCAATGTCGCGGGAGTTTGTCTCGATGGAAACAGTTATTCCACCAAATCCAGAGCAGCGAGTTGGCGACCGTGGTGCGGTAGCAGGTCCAGGCGGGTTGGGATCTGCGCCTTCCTTGCAATCTTTAGTTTCTGCGGTATCGACTTGTTCACTTCCATCTATGGCGGAGGAACCACATACGCTGAGTGGCCCGCACAGGAAGAGTCTTTGTAATGCGGGTTCTGCTGAGGCAGCGGAAGCGTGTAGGGCGGTTCTTGATGCTGTCTCGGCGCTCGAGAGTAGGACTGCCAGTAATTTGAAAAGGGAGGTGCGAGAGTTGGTTGTTGATAGGCTGTATGTCCTACAGGGGCTTGTGTTGTCTCTAGTGGAGTCTAGGGAGAGCCTTCGCAATGAGGTTGGCCGGGTCAAGCTGGAGGCTGCGAGGGAGCGTGGGCTGCAGGCAAGGCAGCATGCCCAGGCCTGGGAGGAGGTTCTTGGTGCTAGTGATCAGCAGTACAAGGCCATTGCATCTGCGCAAGAGAGTTGCAACGATAGGCTAGATGTTCTGTGTCGTTCGGTCGAGGAGTCGGTGGTGGGAATTGCTCGAGATGTCGTTGTGCCCTTAAAGAAAGCATGTGATGGCATACAGATTAGGGATTGCAATCCGGAAAACGGATCCGGTAATCCGGCCGGATCCGGCACATTTAACGGTTACCGGATCCGGTACAAATATACCGGATCCGGAGACCGGATCCGGTGCTAGTAGTTTGTGGCAAAATAATATAGCTGTTGCATGCGTAGGTACTTTTAATGCGTGTGGTATTCATGCGTGCGAGTTTTTCGTCACCGAGAGTAAGGTATAACTATTGTATCTATTAAATACTACATAATAATTAATATTGTTACCTACTTATAAATAAATCTGTGAAAGTGAAATCTAGAAAGACTGAGTTACTCGTTGCTTCGTAAAATTATAAGTATTACCTACTCTAATTCGTCATCATCATCCACCGCCCTCTACATCCCACTACTGGGAATAGACCTTCCTCAGGTTATGCCAGTCAACCCTGTCCTGTGCCAATCTAGTCCATGTGCGACCCGCCAATTCTACCAAATCGTCCATCCATCTGGCTGCTGGACGACCGACACTGCGTTTGCCTGTCCTTGGTCACCATTCAGTCAACATCTTACTCCACCTGTCGTCACCTCGCCTAGCCAGGTGACCTGCCCAACTCCATTTGAGTCCCATTACTCTCGTTCCGGCATCTTGAACTTTTGTTCTTCGCCTAATTTCGATGTTTGGAACTTGATCTTGAAGTTTGATGTCAAGCATGGCGCGCTCCATGGCTCTCTGTGCTACCTTGATGCGGTAGACAGCCTCATGTGTTAGCGTCCATGTCTCGGCGGCGTATGTCATGGTGGGCAGGATGCACTGAAGGCTATCGTCAAACGATATGTAAAACACATTATTTGCTTAAACCTCCTCAATGTATATTGAAGTTGTCATCAATCGTAGTGGGTGAGAATTAGCCAATAGGCCCTCTGGTTGTAAAGCCTGGTTTTCAGACACTGAGGAATTCGACGTGACTAATTCAGAATGTCGTCTAATTCTACACTACCTACTAAATTTTAATTGTTCTGAATGAAAATATGTTTTTATCTATTTGTCTTAACGGTCTTAACATTGGTTAGGTAATAAAGTCGATTTTAACTACCTTCATCTTACTAATATTATAAACGTGAAAGTTTGTAAGAATGGGTGTCTGGATGTATGTTTGTTACTCATTTACGTCTAAATGAGTGGACCGATTGGTCTGAAATTTGATATAGCTTAGACCCTGGAACAACACATAGGTTACAGTACAGCGAGTGAAACCGCTGGGCGCAGCTAGTATTACGTAATATGAGAGTAGTGACTTGATTAAATCACTTATTGTAGTAAAAAGCAAAAATCATCCTGATTTGATCAATCCGGCCGGATCCGGTCGGATCCGGCCGGATTGACGGAAATCCGGCCGGATCCGGCCGGATTGAAAATGACACCGGATTGCAATCCCTAATACAGATGTTGCGTGATGATTTGGTAGGTGCGAGAATGGTGTGTCCGGCTGGGGGCGACAATCTTCCGCCGGCGCTGGAGAGAGGTCTGGCGGAGGAGGTGCGGGCCTTGATTGATGATATTAGAACTGATATTACGCATTCTAGGCCAGCCCCTATGGAAACGCCAGTTGTAGCGGAGTCCCGCCCAGTTTTGGAGACGGGTCAGAATCATAACGCGGTGATTTCTGGCCAGGATTTTGCTCTAAGAGGGAATTATGTGTGTCCTCGATATACTATGATTGTGGAGTCAGCTGAGCCGGGTCGTACGGGGCAGCAAGTTCTAGATGATATCAAGAGAGGGGTGGATGTCGTGGAGCTTGGTGTGGGGGTGAATGCGGTGCGCAGATGTAGGCATGGAAGGGTTGCTCTAACTATGGGTTCGGAGCGCGAACTTCAGGTTATGGGTGCTGCAGTTAGGCGATTAGACCGTGATTATACTATAAAGACGCCCAAGCCGAGGAACCCCTTATTGCGCTTGGTTGGAGTGACTCCAGATATGGGGGATGCTCGGCTGCTGGAGGCTATTGTGAGGCAGAATGATAATCTGCTGCGAACTGTACCTGCTGATCAATTGCAGATGAAAGTACTTCGGAGAACTAGGGGTAGGCAGGGTGCTGTTCAAAATGTCATCATGGAGGTTAGTCCGATAGTTTGGGGTAAGCTTCGGAATACCAGGGTCCGGGTGGGTTACCAGATAGTGCCAGCTCATGATCAGTCCCCGATTCTGCAATGTTATAAGTGCCTAGGATTTTCGCATCTTTCGCGTGATTGTAGGGCGGTTAGTGCTAACTGCGGGTACTGTGCTGCGAGCCACGATACTCGAGATTGTCCGAACAGGTCAGGATCTCCTCGTTGTGTCAATTGCCAGAGTAGTGGTCGGGCTAGTAGTTGTGACCATCCTGCGTACAGCGCTGATTGTCCCGAGTGGCAGAAGTGGGACCGGTTAGCTAGGGTTGGTGTTAGATATTGCTAAGGGCACCCGACAATTGTTAATTGTTAAACTTTAGGTTTGCTCAAGCCAATCTCGGTCGAGGTAGGGCTGCCACTGAGGAGTGTCTTCATGAAGCTGAAAGGCAGCGTATATCGGTGCTACTTTTGCAGGAACCATATGTAGGTTCAAAAGGTTATCTCACCTGCGGGCATCGGGTTTTTCAAAGGTGCACTCAAGACCGGAACAGACCGGCAAAATCGGCAGTTGTCGTCATTGATGATAGGCTTGAAGCTTATGAGGATAGTGATTTTGTAAATGAAAACGTGGTGGCGGTTACTCTTAGGTTGGGTAGATTAAAAGTATTGGTGGTTAGTGTATAGCTGCGCGGATGTCAGAGGCGACGGACTTCATCATCGGCGGGGATATAAATGCGTCGAGTCCTTGGTGGGGATGCGAGGCGGAAGACAGTAGGGGAACCGCTTTTGTAGATGCTATGGCCGAGTTGGGTGCACAGATTTTGAATGAAGGAAATGTCCCCACTTTTCATCAGTATCGGGGGGAAACTTTGTGCTCCAGCATTATTGATGTGACGGCCTGCTCTTCTGGTTTGATGGGTATCGTGGAAAATTGGAGAGTTGATGTTGATCTTGTCAATTTGTCGGATCATAGAGCAGTTTGTTTTGAGATTAATTTGGCTGGGAGGCGAGAGCCATTGGTGGCATCTACTTGGAAGTATAATACTCGGAAAGCAAAGTGGAATCAGTTTCGTGAATCTTTTAAATCAGAGCTAATTGAGGGCGCTATGCGGGGGCTGAAGGTTGAGTGCATTGAGTCGCAGACCCAGTTGGATGAGGCCGTGGACGCCTACACTCGAAGTATCCATGAGGCATGTGCGCGGGCTATTCCTCTTGTAGCTGAGAGGAGGGAGGCAGTTTCACAGTGGTGGTGCTCCGATCTTCAGGAAAAGAGAAGGGAGGTGATCCGGTTGCGTAGAAGGATTAGGAACGCATCAGAGGTCAGGAGGGAAACGGTTGTTGAAGAATATAAACAGGCCAAGGAAACGTATAAGGATGCCATTCAGCTGGCTATTGTTTCGAGCTGGAAAGCAGCCTGTGCTGGCCAGAAAGTGGAGGATGTTTGGAGGAAGGCGTACAGGATAGTAAAGGCCTGTTCTATGAAGCACAAGGACGTGTTGCTTAAATCTGCGTCTGACGGTAGGACGCTTACGTCAGACGAGACGGTACTTCTTCTTTCCGATACGTTTTATCCGGTGGATGATCCAATTGTAGATACCCAGGAGCAACGGGATATAAGGGAAGATGTTGAGCGCTATAGGCAAACCTTGCTTGAGGAGGTGATAGTGGTGCGTGACTTCACGCAGTGTGAGGTTGACGCAGTGTTTCAGCATATGGATCCAAAGAAAGCGCCTGGGGAGGATGGGTTGACTGTTGATATTTGTCAGGAAGCTTACCGTTCGAACCCAGATGTCTTGCTCAGTATTTTAAACAAGTGTCTCCACATGGGATACTTTCCTCGGAGGTGGAAGTCAGCGGTGATTAAGGTTATACCTAAGGCAGTAAAGGACCACACTAACCCAAGATCTCTTCGGCCCATTGGTCTTCTGCCAGTGTTAGGGAAACTATTGGAGAAGCTCTATACTAACCGGCTTCAGTGGCAGTTAGGACATGAAGGCAAGCTTAGTGAGATGCAATTTGGATTTACGCCGCAGACCAGTACGGAGGATGCTCTTAATAGTGCTCTGGACAATGTCAGGGAGGGGCTCGCGGGAAAGGAGATAGTAGTGATGGTGTCGTTGGACATTGAAGGGGCATTTGATAATGCCTGGTGGCCCGCTATCTTGGACCAACTCAGGAGGAAGGATGTAGAATCGTCTGTGCTTAGGCTGATTTATAGCTATCTTGAAGACCGAAGAGTAACGGTTCGTTATGCTGGTGCTACTATTTCTAAGTCCACCAATAGGGGATGTATACAGGGGTCCACGAGTGGGCCTATTTTCTGGAATGTGCAATTGGATCCGCTGCTGCAGGAAACTTACCCGCCGGGAGTATTGGTTCAGGCCTTCGCTGATGATATTCTGGTGGTGGCGCGTGGCCATACCGCGGAGGAGTTGGAAGTAAAGCTTAATCCTACTCTAAGTGTAATAATGGGGTGGGGAGCGCGTCATAAGCTGCGATTTTCTGTTGAAAAGACTAAAGCCCTCCTTATTACAAGAAAGATTCGGTACAATAGGCCCGTTTTATGGATGGGGAGGGAGCTTGTACCCTTTTCCAGTTATGTGAAGGTGCTTGGCTTGGTAATTGATAACAGGTTGAATTTTAGGCGGCATTTGGATTATATTTTTGAGAAGTCCTGTAATTTATACAAGTTGGTCTCTAGAGCGGCAGGAGCGCAGTGGGGCCTAAATTCAGATATTGTGCGTATTATCTACCTGGCTGTGGTTGAGCCAACTGTGTTGTATGCAGCTAGTGTATGGGCCAGCGTCATTGAGCGACGGTATGCGGAGCGTAAGCTAAACCGGATTACGAGACAGTTTGCTATCATGATTGCGAAGGCTCATAGAACAACTTCGTTTGTGGCCAGTGTCACCTTGGCTAGAGTCTTGCCACTCGGATTGAGGGTGGCTGAGCATCGGGACTTGTACGCTATCAAAAGGGGTGAGCCGTGGGCGCTGCTTCCTGGACGGACGCTTGAGAGAAGGGTATCACCATTCCGTCTTCCTCATCCTGCTCTACGCCAAGGTGGATCTTATGGAGTTATACAAGATCAGGCGGGTTTGAGTCTTATAGCTAATGATGATCCTGTGATTTATACTGATGGGAGTAAGATTGAGGACAAGGTGGGAGGTGCTGCTACGTTATGGGATTGCGGAGTGGAGATTATGAAGAGCTTCTTTAAGCTAGAAACTCATTGCAGTGTATATCAAGCCGAGCTATATGCAATTGTAAAGGCGCTAGAGATTCTAGATATTAATTCTGGACGGTATCGTGGGGCTAATATTGTCAGCGATTCCAGGTCGGCGTTGGATGCTGTAGCTAACCCGGAAGACTTGAATCCATTAGTGTTTAGTATCAGGCAGAGGATACGGGACATCAGCGAGAAAGGAGGAAAGATTAATTTCTACTGGGTGCGTGCTCATGTTGGTATTCCAGGCAATGAGCGAGCGGATGAGTTAGCTAAGAGAGGGGCTCGGAGTTGTGATCAGGAACCAGTATGGAGCGAGTTTCCTCTGTCTTTCGCTAAGTATCGCATTAGGGGCTCGACCGTTGACACATGGCAGAGGCAGTGGCAGGCGGCGAGCTCTGGAGCGACTACGAGGAGCTTTTTTCCAAACGTCAGAGATGCATATAAAACTTTAGGCTTAGTTAGAATGAATAATTTGAGAGCTCAAATGTTGACTGGGCACGGCGGTTTTAGGGCATACCTCTTCAAGTACAAGCTTGCTTTGTCTCCGAGTTGTGTGTGTGATGGGGAGACTCCTGAAACCGTTGAGCACATTATGTTTGAGTGTCCCAGATATTCTCGGCTTAGGTTTGATTGTGAGAATTTGGTAGGGTTCAATATAAGTGTTAGCTTAATATCTAAGGCCATCAATGACGACAAGTGTCGGGGTCCGTTCCTCGCCTTTGCCGAATATGTTGTCCAGAGTGCGGCGAGGGCCAACGGATCCACGGTTTAGTTGCTATAATATTGTTAGGAATTTAATTTATTCATTTAATTTATTTCTGATTTATTTGAAGTACTATTGTTATGCAAAATATATTTAGTGGTAGACATGTGCGCCGATTATAAAACGACCGGCGGCGGCGTCTGGTCGAAAAATGACCGGCGGCGGCGGCGTAATCGGCGTGAAATCGGCGTGGGGGTAAAATTCAACAAAAATCAAAATAAAGAATGCTAAATCACGTTTCTTAAATATTATTTGTTATATTTAATGAAATTAGCCGTTATTATGATTTTGTTATCTATGATAATTATTAATTAAATATCAATAAATAGTGAAAATAATGGGAATTCCGCTCCAATTTGACGCTAAAGAGGTGGCGAGGAATTTAAACGAAACACTATGTATGGAATATCGCCCAATCTCAATTCTCCCTTTTTTATCCAAAGTGCTTGAGCGGTTAGTTCATAACCAAATCAATGGCTTTCTTATTGAAAATAATCTTCTTAATCCCTATCAATCTGGTTTTCGTCCTGGACACAGCACTGTTACTGCGCTCGTCAAAGTAACTGATGATATCCGACAGGGTATGGATGGTGGTCAGCTAACAGTGCTAGTGCTCCTGGACTTTAGCAATGCTTTCAATACTGTCGACTTCGATATCCTTCTTGCTACTCTTCGCTCTCTTAACATATCACCAGCGGTAGTTGACTGGTTTCACAGCTACCTTTATGGTCGTCAGCAGCGGATTCGCCTCGAGGATGTTTTGTCTTCTTGGTGTAATACGACTGCTGGTGTACCTCAAGGTGGCGTTCTTTCTCCTCTCCTCTTTGCTATATTTATCAACTCTATTTCCAATAATCTCTCTTCTTCCTATCACCTATATGCAGACGACCTTCAGTTGTACTGTCAATCTTCCTTAGAACAATTGAGTACCGCGATTAATCGTATGAATGATGATTTGCAACGAATTTCTGATTGGAGCGAGGCTCACGGTCTTAAACTGAACCCGCACAAAACCCAAGCAATTATCATTGGAAGTTCTCGCAAGGTGTGCAAAGTTGACTCTGACTCACTTCCACAAATAACACTTGATGGGATTGCTATACCGTTCAGTGACAGTGTCAAAAACCTAGGTATCACCATTGATCGTACATTGTCATGGAAACCGCAACTCACTGCTACTAGCCGCAAAATGTTTGCCACTGCAGGCTCATTGCGTAGATTACGCAACTTCTTGCCCACTGCTACTAAAATTGCGCTCGTGCAATCTCTTATGCTTCCTATTCTTGATTATGCTGACGCCAGCTACCCTTATAATTCCTGAGGACCAGCTAAATAAACTTGAGAGACTCCAAAACGTATGCATAAGGTTCATATTTGGCCTTCGCAAATATGACCATGTTTCCGAATTTCGTTCCAAACTCAAGTGGCTTCCTATACGTCGTCGCCGGGATGCTCATTATCTATATTTTCTGTATAATATTCTGTTCAACCCTGTTTCTCCACGCTATCTTCAAGAGCGTTTTCATTTTCTTCAAGCTTCTCACTCCCTTTCTCTGAGGTCGTCATTGAACCAGGTGCTAACTTTTCCGGAACACAAGACTTCTTTCTATAATAAGTCTTTTACAGTTAAGGCCATCCGGCTATGGAATGCCTTACCTGTAGAAATTAGAAGCGCTCCTACTTTAAATATATTCAAGTCCCGTGTTCTAGCTTATTATCTATCGTTATAACTTCAGCTGTTTTCTTCATTTAAGTATTCATCTATCTCATAATAATTTCATTTCTGTACTCCAATCTACGTTGTTTTTCTGTTATTAATATCTACATGACTATTAAGCTCATATAATATTATGTATATAAGGTATTATGTGTATGTATATTATATTATTATTATAAGTATGTATATTATTATTGTATATTATATTATTATTTATTATGTTTATAATATATGATAAGTATTTAAACACTGTCTTTGTAATATACTGTATAATTATTATTTTATCACACCACAAACCCATGTGAATAGCAATATTCTCTTCTCCCTGCACGGTTGTCTGGAAGAGATCGCTTTTAGCGATAAGACCGCCAATTGTAACACATAGATTATAATATTGTGTTTTATTTTTAAGTTTATTTCTGTATATTTTCTGTGTTCCAATAAAGAGTTATCTATCTATCTATCTATGTAATAGTGAGCATTAATTCCACCATCTAATGCACCACCCAACCTTTCGCATATGCCTGCATGGTAATTAACTAATTGTTTGTTAGTTAAGTCATCATCTCAGCCATAGGACATTCACTGCTGAACATAAGCCTCCCCTTTGGACTGCCATAATATATACCGGTTGGAAGCGACCTGCATCCAGCGTCTTTCGGCGACCTTTAGAAGGTCGTCTGTCCACCTTGTGCGCGGACGTCCTACCCTGCGTTTGCTAGTCCGTGGTGTCCACTCGAGTACTTCGACCCCATCGGCCATCCGCTCTACGTGCTATGTGGCCTGCCCATTGTCACTTCACTTTGCTTATCCGCTGGGCTATGTCAGTGTCTTTAGTTCTTCTACGGATCTCCTCATTCCTGATTCGATCGCGTAGAGAAACCTCGAGTATAGCCCTATAGCTCACTGAGTGACATTGAGCTTTAAGATGAGGCCAATAGTAAAAGATCACGTTTCAGTGCCGTAAGTCAACATAGGTAACACACATTGATTGAACACTTTCATCTTGAGGGTTTGTTGAAACTTAGACTAGACTCCTACAGGGACTTACAACGACTACGATGATGAAAACTGCTGCAGATATTGCTACGATAAAAATAGTAAACAACGAGAGAGCTTACATGTTTTTCGCTTCTATACGAATGAATGAGTCCTTAGAGACTTGACTCACCGACCGCTCGTTGTAATATGGGGAAGGAAGATTTAATATAAAAGCCGTGTTCATGTAGAGGTCATTCCGGATTGTTCAGCGGTTGGGGTTACGTTGGCCGTTTTTCTTTTTTTTTCTTGGGGTCTACTTCGTTAATAACCCTGGATTATACCCACCCTGTGGGGGATACCCACTAAAACACTGGGGGTGTTCCTGCGGATGCCATAGTGCCGGGGTAGCGGGAACGGCGAAGCACTCATCCACAACCCCAAAGGCGTTAGGTCCTAATTGACAGGAGGACCCCACCCTCCAAAGCTCTGGGTCGGTTTGTCAGCGACGAGTAGCCCTGTACTTCGTCTAGACCTAGGTAGGGGGATGGAGAATGGCGTGGAAGATGCACCTACGATGCCTCCTTGGGGAGGGAGGATGGGAGGTCGGTGGTGAACTCCCGTTCGCGTTTCACGATAGTGTCCTCTCGCAGAATAAGACCGCGCCTTGCCAACTGCCAACCATGGCTCTTTCCGTGGTTGATAGTGAGAGTTCCTCCCCCATAACTGCGATGAGCGTACGGTGCTCACTGACCCATGCTGGGCACGCATATCCACTCCGCAATCACAGAGGTGGCAAGCAGGGCTCGGTTCTCTGCCGGCTACGTGGTGCATGCAAGTACTTTCCGAAGCATCCGTACCCGCAAAACACCTGCACGAGCCTGAAGGTCAACGACCCGTGCGCTCTGTCCATCCACCGCTAGAGTAGCGGATGGATCAGGCGGGGGGACAACCGGGCAAAGTGCTCCCGGAAATTGCACCGCCCATCGAGAATGAGTCCAAGATATTTCAATGAGAGCTCGACCGCGATGTTATAATTTGACCCTGGTGTTATGTTGGACTGTGAACTTCACAGCGACAACGATCAAGGCAAGTCCACACAGCGACAACGATTGCCAACGAACCCCATCGTTGGCCTTCGCTTCGCTTGTTTGGTGTGGAACATAATTGTGGAAAGTAGAGATCATAGTTCCATACAAATATCATACGTTTAATTTCACAAAATGTTAGTAATTTACTACTCGAGTAGCAATAGCAACAGTTAGTGGTAGCTGCGTGTCGACCCGAGGCTCCGACTAGTTTTATTCTTTTCTATTCTTTTACATAAATTTGTGCGTGGATATACCGTATAAATTTATATTTAACTCCTTTCAAGTCGTTTACAGAACACCGCAGTGCTGGATGCAGGTCGCTTCCAACCCGTACATATGGAAGTCCAAAGGGGAGGCCTATGTTCAGCAGTGTACGTCTTACGGCTGAGATGATGATGATGAGGTAGTCGTTTAAATTTATGTGGCACATTTCTTGTCTTCACTTATTTTATTTTGATGATAATGATGATAACAATATTATAATAACGTTAATAAAGTGAAAAAAAAAGTCACGCCGAATTCACGCCGATAAAATGACCGGCGGCGGCGGCGTGACCAAAATGACCGGCGGCGGCGGCGCGGCGGCGCGGCGCACACGTCTATTTAGTGGTATCGTTATTACTAGTCAGATGTAACAAATTAGTACTGATTCATTTTTTTTAATTTGAAAATTTAATAATAATTATTAATAATGTGATTTGTGATGTTTCAATGTTAACATTATTCGGCTTGTTATTTTTAGTTTGGTAGTAGCAAATTGATTGATTAGCAAGGACCATATTATAATTTTGTTAGCTATGCTTAAGTTAGTGGTTAATTAGCTTTAGCTTAGTTTGCTTAGCTTTTTTATGTTTTTGTAAAGAAGTCTAGTGCAGTGCATGTAACTTGGAGAGGTTCGGCTGGCTTAGATCTTGTGATCTGAAGTTATGTTGACCTCGTTAGATGCATGAAGATAAATAGATAAAATGAATTTAAAAAAAAAAAAAAAAAAAGATATAATAATAATGAAAAGAAAAAATGTATATTATAAGAAAATGGAAAAAAAAAAAAAGAATATGAAAACATTATAAGGAAAAAAAAAAAAAAAAGATGGAAAAAATAATAATAATAAGAACAATTAAAAGATAGAAGCCAGAAAAAAAAAAAAAAAACTTACGTTACAATAGATATCAGGTACATTAGTAATAATTAATTTAAGCATGTACATAGTTAAGTTGAAAATTGTAAGTAATATTATGGAGATTATTTTAATGTGAGGATATAATGGTGCCGCATAAGCCAGAGCGGCAGTATGATATAGTTTATTAAAAAAAAAAAAAAAACCTGTCCCTTGGACCGAGCCATTTGTTCATAGTTCCACAAAACATTTTGAAACAATCAACTATGCGCCTGTTGCGAACATTTTCGCAACTGCAACAAAAAGCTCATTCGTAGCACATTCCAAGAGAACTATACAAGGTATTTATCAAACACAGAGCTTGAAAGAACGAACAAAACCGCGTCGCCGGTGTTTTGTTCTACAACTTTTTACTGCGGTTCTGTCCGTTCCCCTTTTTACCGCGAAAATGTTTTAGCAAAGTTTTGGCTCCACTGCCATTTGAATATGCAAAGTTCCGTCAACGCTTGCAGGTGAATGGGGGTGAAATATTGTTTATGACGCATTTTGTGGGAGATTACTCGAAAAATTGTTTAAAATCGCATTCTTCCTTGTTAGCTTAGTTCAAGCGATGTGGGGAACCATTATAACGTTTTATGCACGTTCTATGTTGATGATCAAAAGATGAACCTTAAGGCATTTTCAATGCAACTTATTTACAACTGGGAAATATATTGTGGAATCATTCAATTTCTTTTTCTCACGTTTTTAGATTCTACCGAAAAGAACAATTTTTTCAAGTGATGTTGTGCAGAGTTGTGATAAATTCTGCCATATCTACCTGTAGGTACACCTATAGGAATTTGGGTTTGATTTGATAGGTCTTAGACGGTTTGGACGCATAGGCAGCTTTAGCCAGTACGAGTATAATCGCAGGACGCTAAAGGCTGCTAGTTATGTAAGACACATTTCTATAAACAACCAACAGATTTCATGAATACATCGCTCACAACAATTCTTATTCTTTTTGTTTTCGATCGTGTGTCAATCATTTGGTTTCCTTTAATGGAGTGTCTCAAGGAAATCGAAGTGTGTCACGTTGATTCACAAATTGATGTTTTATTTTGCTTTCTCTGCCACTTCCAAAGCTCCTTTTCGCATTTTATTTAAAAACAAAGCTCGGAAAGTTCCTGAAGAAATTGGGCCAGCAATTTTTCCAGTTTGTTTTGTTTTTGTGTAAATACTCCTATTGATTCCCTATTGAGTGAGGAAAATGGAGATTGTTGACATTTTTGCGTCCTTTTGTTTCACTCTATATTTTTATGGCTTGACCTTTGAAATAAGCGTTTGTTTTTCTTCTTTGATTCTTTTTGCCCACAGAAATATTTTTCCAAATGGAATAAATGAACGTGTGATTGTACCTACCTACACATAGCGGTGGAGATTTTGGTTACACGTAAAATCAAAAACTAAAATTGAATTTAAATAAACATTTATCTCTCTCTAATATTTTTTACAATTTTTTTATTGCCATAAATCAAACCTTCCGTGTAAACGATTCATCTCAATACATTCCGCGCAATAAAATTTCATTTTGTTTCAAATAAAAGCAAAGATCACGAACCGCGTTGAGCTGCGAACAAAAAATCCAGTAATACTAACAAATGGGGGGACATTTGGCGTACAAAAACGCAGGCTGGGCCCTAATTGATTTAATTTGTACCGAGTCAAAACTCTGCGAGGCGAGGTGTCGACCGGGCTTGGGAAGGTTTTACACTGTACGATGCTAAAAATCAGATGTTTTCTTTTAAGATCATAAAATTCTAAAAAGCAACTGAGCTGAAATAATTAATTGGGGTTTATACTCCAATAGAACAGGTTACCCTACGTACACTGTCAGAGTCAAATTATAATTTACAGGTTGTGTGGCTAACCTATATGTTGCAGTTTCAGATCGCCGAGATTACTACGGGGCCTGCAACATGACTGCCTCCTACATGTTTTCTAGGAAACAGCCAAGACCCACTGTTTAACGTGCCTAAATGTTGTATGTATGTAGCTTACACCTAGTATTCCAAGGTACCCATATGATTCTTTTCACCGGTCATAGGTAGTTAATCATGTGTTTCAAAGTTGTGACATTGGCAAATACACAAAAGTGTGAGACCATACATACAAGCTACTGACGTCTGTCTCAGCGGGCATATTTAAAAGATATAATATACAATATACATTATCTGAGCGCTTGGTCGAGGCGACGTGTGACCGAAATGCTGGGGTATATTTGGCCCAACGTATAAGTATTGCCATTCAACGTGGCAATGCTGCCAGCATTCTGGGCACTCTGCCAATTGACAGTGGTTTGGAGCACTTGGATTTTCTGTAGATCGGCTTGTGGCCGATCTGTGGTTAATAAAAGTGTTCTTTACTGCTGTAGTAGCTGTAGTATTGTTAGTTTGTTTTTCTCAATAAAGGCATTTGCCAAGAAAAAAAAATATACATCTACAAAAAAATTAAAAGGTTTATGAGTATGTAGAGACGCCTTCGTGAATAATGCTGGCCACTAACACAGAGTGTAGCTATCAAAGCTGTCACTCTAGCGGAGCATCGTGTCAATGGTGACGGGACGATCATTCTTGTTCGACTCGCTTGAACGTGATCTCGTCTGCGAACCATGTCTTCGATGAACCGCTATTTTACCAAGACTGAATGATTTGTGCTGCATTATAATTGTCGAGATATGTTACTAAGCTGGATCTGAATTATATGAGAATTGAATCAAGTCTAGACGTTCTTCATTTGTTAGACAGCGATCCCTATGCCCTACCACGCCCAGTGTGATAGAATCTGATGTAAACTCATATGATGCCGGCCCTCCTGAGTTTACATCAGAAGTGGGATGAACGATTTGTAAGATGAAGCGAAGAACCTGGAAATAAAACGAGCAAGCGTTGCAAAGAAAATTTATGACAAATGTCGAGTTGACTTTTTATTGTCATGCTATTCCGAGGATTTTTTTTTCAATTCTGATCCATGCCGAACTGAAAGAACCTGATGATGTCAATGTTGTGAGGATATCTGATCATAGTATCACCGAACGTGGAAAGCGACGTGAGGAATGTGGAACAAAATCGCAACACTTCAAGTTCAACGCGGAAGGGAGATTGGGGATAGTTGGTTCAAGGAACCAAATTACTGTCATCAGCTATAAATGTGGTCAATCCGTACAAATGGAAACAGTTTGTTTTGACAATGAGAGAATCGACAAAGAGAGAAAGAGGTAAAAAATGATGGGAAGGTAGGAGAAAACAAACAAACAAAAACAAAAAAAATCTGGTGAGTCAGTTGCCTTATTGTTATATAGCAAATCGTCTTGCATGAGATGAAAGAAGAGTCTTTGTAGTTCGTGTTCGTGTTCTATGTAGTCTGTATCGTTGAATGTGTGTGTCTACGTGGTTTTTAAAGTAATTTTATTGTATCAAACATGGTTACAGAATAAAATAATGATACGGTTTTCAATTATTAGAACAGCATGTCTGGCCTGCGCTGCTGGCAGACAATAAATGTTGTGTGTGTGTGTGTGTGTGTAGTTTGTTTGTGTGTTAGTTTATGCGATTTTTTATTGCTGTTGTGTTTACATATTTCTAACTCTTGATTCTGACTAGATGTTACATGATTAGATTCACTAGTACGGTTCAGATGGATATTATAGAATTGTTGTAGTCGAGCCTGG
This sequence comes from Hemithea aestivaria, assembly GCA_947507615.1. Classification (NCBI taxonomy): domain Eukaryota; kingdom Metazoa; phylum Arthropoda; class Insecta; order Lepidoptera; family Geometridae; genus Hemithea; species Hemithea aestivaria. The sequence goes on along the minus strand of OX382325.1, from coordinate 4,113,263 downwards.
TCGGAGAGTGTCCGGTCCAGATGTGTAGAGTCGAGCCTGGTCGGAGAGAGTCCGGTCCAGATGTGTAGAGTCGAGCCTGGTCGGAGAGAGTCCGGTCCAGATGTGTAGAGTCGAGCATGGTCGGGAAAGTCCGGTCTAGATGTGTAGTCTGTCTTGGTCGAGCAGTGTCATTTGGGCCACATCCACAAGAGATGGTTAAGAGGATACATTAGTCCGCTCTAGATGTGTTGTTTCAAAAGTGTTGCTAGAATCAGTTTCAGTTGAGTTTAGTAGTCCAACCCAGACCGGTTGCCAAATTATTTGAGGAGATGATCTAGCTGTGTTAAATGAAGTAAGTAAGATTGTTTATTGCCAAAAAGTTTTGAACATTGTTTTACAGTAGTATACGTATACGTATACGCTGGGACATTGTCGACGCAATGTCTTTTCGTCCGATATACCTCAGTGCCTCAAGACGAAAGTCTTTGATCAATGTGTGTTACCAGTGATGACTTACGGCACCGAAACGTGGTCCTTCACCAATGGCCTCATCTCGAAGCTCAAAGTCGCCCAGCGTGCTATGGAAAGGGCTATGCTCGGGGTTTCTCTACGAGATCGAATCAGAAATGAAGAAATCCGTAGACGAAAAGTCACCGACATAGCCCGGCGGATTAGCAAGCTGAAGTGGCAATGGGCAGGCCACATAGCGCGCAGAGCGGATGGCCGATGGGGTCGAAAAGTGCTCGAGTGGAGACCACGGACTAGCAAACGAAGCGTAGGACGTCCACCCACAAGGTGGACAGACGACCTTATAAAGGTCGCCGGAAGACGCTGGATGCAGGTCGCTTCCAACCGGTACATATGGAAGTCCAAAGGGGAGGCCTATGTTCAGCAGTGGACGTCCAATGGCTGAGATGATGATGATGATGATGATACGTATAAACAATAAGACATTTAAATGCTATGAGAATTAGTCGTTGAGACTTAGGCTGAGTGAGAATTAGGCTTGTATCTTGAGCCTCAGGAGTGATTGTCGAAATCGGTTAAAATGATGTGCAGCTGTTCGATTAACATGGCAATACAAATTAAAGTGAGTAGTTGCATGGTTCTGAACATAAGTTTAGGATTACAACATTTACAAGAATTGATGATTGTGATATAAAACTTACGTTATATAAAGCAAAGATATATGTACTTAGGTATTTTTGTAATGAACTATAGGAAGATAATAATTGATTACATTGATTATGTGGTACTTCAATTTACTTTACATCGAGTGGAGTGAACTCTAGTCTATTAATTATGACAGTCGAAGTGGAGTGTGGTACAGGTGTGTGTGTGTTCAAACACATGTTCGCACGAACATGTATTTGAACTGAGAGGTAATGAAGCAATTTCTTAAATTAGGCTTTCAGTCTCTATGTACGAAAGGTCTAACAGCCATTTCTTAATTTTGTACCTGCATGTGCTTACAGGTGAGTTCTTTATATCGTGACGAATTTTGCATGCCTTGTTGTACGTGCAAACCAGTGAGTAGGCAGGGCTACGTTTGGCTAAGAGGGACGATGCCTTAGGTTGAGGGATTTTGTATACACGTTTAAGTATAATGTTTTGGTACTCAGCACGATCCTTCAGGGACGAATGTACCTTCAGGATATCCCTGAGTACAAATAGCTGACGAACTCGGAAGAACTCTGACCTCACTGTAAAGTGCGTCAGTTGAAAAACGGAAAGGCTTTCTGAGCTCTCTCAATTTGAATCATGTAACTCTTGCCCGCCCCCCCCAGACAGAAATACAATATTGAATGATGGACTGGCATAGGGCGGTATACACTTGTCGTAGAAGAGTAATTGGTGCACAGTCACGCAGGTTTTTAATAATGAAAATAAACTTCCGGACTCGGGCGGAGAGGTCGGCAATATGATTTTTATAAGATAGATTTTCGTCTATAATGATACCTAGGTACTTGATGGTACACGTACGGTCTATAGTACTGCAGTCACAGGTAGGTAGCATAACTTGATTGACGTTATGATTACAGTAGTGGCTTTTTAAGTATTTGTCGGCCGGAGGATTGAGACAGGCGTTTTAGAAAAGGTGACGTACTTAGTATTTTTAGTGTTTAGAGTGAGAAGGTTTCTGTGCAGTATTCTAGCAACGTGAGAGAGACCCTCTTCTGCATTACTATACACTTGATCCCAAGATTCACCGTGAAAGAGAATCGCGGTATCGTCGGCGTATGTGATTAGTTCAGCATTTTTTATGTGGCAAGTGAAAATACTATTGAAATATAGAATAAATAGGGTTGGGCCAAGTATGCTACCTCTGCGGAAACCAAATTGTCTGTCTGATATTAGGTTGTGTTTTTCTAGGTAATTAAGAAGACGGTTATTTACCAACTTTTCTAGTACTTTAGAGATGACACCTAGTAATGCGATCGGTCTATAATTATCCGGGGAGTCTTTTCGTCCGTTTTTATAAATTGGCGATACAGCAGCTATCTTCCACATGTCCGGAAAGGTTCCTGTCTCAATACTTAAATTAAAAACGTACGTACAAAACGTGTGGTACGTGTGTGTACGTGTGGTACGTACGTTAGCGGGATAAGTAGCGCCGCAACGAAGTTCTTTAGGAATGTCGATGTAATTCGGTCGTGCCCTGGAGCGCTATCGTTTTTAAGATTCATTACGATTTTGTATACTTCGAGAGGATCAGTTGGGTAAATATAAAAGGAGAGATTGGATGATGAGGCTGGCGTGAATGACTGTATGATTGAATCTTCAGTTTCACGCAGCTTGGACAAAATATTATTAGCTAGCTTGGCACCAACAGCCACAAAGAAGCTATTACAGTTATTCAGGGACGCAGTTGGACTTGAGGAGTTAGCAAATCTTGAGAGCTATTTTGGCGGTTAGAGGAGTAACATATGCTCTTTATAGTCTTCCATAGATTTTTGGAGTCATTTTTATGTTGCTCGAGAAGGAGGCTATGATATTCAGATTTAATTTTCCGGAGGAGTTTGTTACAGAAATTTCTGTATCTCACGTAGATTTTGTGTCGAGTCACGAGTCATATTATCATCGGGGTGTGCTTTGGAGTCTGAATGAAGTTTGTCGCGGTGACGTATGCATCCGATAAAACCTGGCGTGATCCAGGATTTGATAGAGACTAGTTTTCTTGTGTGTTTGTCTATAGCTGAGACTACGAAGTGATGGTCTTAGTTTGCTGTAATAGAGTATAGAGAGATAATAGAGAGAGAACGGAGAAAAAATAGAGAGAGAATGTAGAGATAATAGAGAGTCCCCACAGATTTAGAGAAACACATGGATACGCCTTTTGTCATTTCTAGTCTTACTATAGACTACTAGAGAGTTTGATTACTATCAAGCGTGGTGGCTCTTGATTTTTTTTTTCCCCGAAGGCCCCCAGAGGCGCCCTCTGCCGCGGGACATCCTCAAAGAGAATGACGCTATGTAGGAACGTAGGTACGCCTCAGAGAGCTGAGCCGCCGTGAGGCGCTCGGTAACGGTAGTAACTCGGGCGGCAGCGCCGCCAGATACCCGGAAGCAATTGCCTCTGAGCGATGCAGCCAGAGCAGAGGGTCTAGTCCCAAGACTCTCCTTCCCCTACGCCCTCCACAAGGGGACAGAAAGACTAAGATGAGTGAATGGCTCTTGATAGCCATTTTGTATTTTTTTTTTACCTATCAGAGAACAGATAGTTTTTGGTGTGAACAAAGATTTTTTTTAAATTTGGTATTTCAATAAAGGGTTTTGTGTGTATTGTATGAAAAAGTGTGTGTTGGACTGGAGCCAATGAAACCTATTCACGCAAAAGGAACACTAAAGGCGCCCATGTCCGCCCTGTGCTAATACCACTGAGAGTTTGATTCGAGTTTTTTTTTTATAGCGAGGTCATGTGGACGGGTGGATGGTTTACTGATTGTTTGTTGTTGTTTCATTCAGACTACTAACGCCCGAGGACGGTCGTACGTCAGTAGGGCCGTGTAGAGACGTTTTCGTAAATAATGTTGCTGTCCACCAACACAGAGTGTGGCTCTCAAAGCTTTCACTCTTACGGAGCACGTTTTCTTATAGCGAGGTCAGGATGGACGAGCGGATGGTCTACTGATTCTGTGTTGTTTCTTTCAGACTACTTACGCCCGAGGACGGTCGTATATCAGTATGGCCGTGTAGAGACGCCTTCGTGAATAATGCTGGCCACTAACACAGAGTGTAGCTATCAAAGCTGTCACTCTAGCGGAGCATCGTGTCAATGGTGACGGGACGATCATTCTTGTTCGACTCGCTTGAACGTGATCTCGTATGCGAACCATGTCTTCGATGAACCGCTATTTTACCAAGACTGAATGATTTGTGCTGCATTATAATTGTCGAGATATGTTACTAAGCTGGATCTGAATTATATGAGAATTGAATCAAGTCTAGACGTTCTTCATTTGTTAGACAGCGATCCCTATGCCCTACCACGCCCAGTGTGATAGAATCTGATGTAAACTCATATGATGCCGGCCCTCCTGAGTTTACAAGTATAATGTGGAAGGTCCTTTAAGCGATTTTTTTGTGTTTGTTTGTCGAGTGCGTTTTCCCATTTGTTTTCATTAAAGCTTTCACCGACGTACAAGCAGATATGTTTAATTGATTACATTTACATAATATATCTGGGGACAACGAATATTGCTATATATTTTGAATACTTTTATGAAAAAGACGAACAGTTTATAACTGCTTATTTTCCAGTTCATTGTGAAATCCTGGGTAGTTACTGTACCTGCTAATTATAATGGATAGCGTTATCTCTTGTCATCATGGGAGCATCTTGCTTGTCTTCTTAATTTTTATATAAACAAAATGATTTTTTTCACCTAAAAATGATCTGAATTGAAATTAGTCCCTGGGTTAGCTATCAGCTTTTGTGATATAAAGTTACTTACTTATTAAGTTACTAAAACTAAAAGGTTAGCGGAGGCTAAATCATAAACCGCGGATGAATGCTTCGGCGTACCCGCTGCCCCGGCATAATGGCGTCCCGCAGGAACACCCCCAGGTTTTTAGTGGGTATCCCCGCCGCTCCCATCTTTGGCGGGGGAGTCCCACATACCGCCCCGCGCCCCCCGGCGTGGGGTGATGATGCGTAACGCATTTTTCCTGGGTCAAAAAAAAAAGGCTAAATCATAAAACTTATCTAACTATATTTCAAATTTCAAGCGAATCCATTCAGCGGTTTATGCTCTGTGTTGATAGGTCAGTAAGTTACTCTTTCCATTAACATATTTAGATTAACAATAATAAAAGTTACAAAACCTCAAGGACTTCTAACATCCAATTCCTAAACGACCAACTTATATTAAACGTACTTATTACCACAACAGTGTCATTAAAAAAGCTAAAAGCAACACAGCCTGGGACCAGCTGCGATGGTTCCCTGATTATTTATTTAAAACTGGAGCCGATTGTCGTATGTTCTACGGATTGATCGGTCCAATTGATAATAGTCCGGTCAATTTAGACCAAAAAATGAGAGTGAAGTTGCATAAAGTCCCAACAAGCTGAATTTTTGTAAAGTTGTTCAAAACATAATTATAAACAATGTCTAGAAGTTCCCCATCATTCCCCTGTGAGGAAAAAAATTAATTCAAGGTCAAAGGTAAAAAAATGAGTTTTTCGCGATTTTCAGCAAAACGGTAAGTTTTATCATAAAAATATCTTAGACAAAATTGTAGATCATAAAATTGTCTACAAAAAAATATTTAACACTTTTTTTTCTACGAGCCACCGTTTTTGAGATATAACGATTCAAAAAGTTGTAATCTCTTATATAAAATCGTTCGTACACTTTCGTGCTATCAACGCACAGCCCAAACGGCCGGACGGATTGAGCTGAAATTTGGACAGCGTATTCCTTGGAAGATTTCATCGTGCAATAAGAAGCGATTTTTTGAAATTCCCTCAGGAAAAGGAATTATTCCCGAAAAACGTTTGTGTGCAAATCCGTAACCGTTTACCCGATTGAGCTGAAATTTTGTAAAACGATTGTTGGGATTGTGTTGAGGAACATTGAATAGTTTTTATGACACAATTTAACTTTAAAGAGGGGGTAAGGGGGGGTCAAAGTTTGTATGGTAAATTTAGAACCGCTAGCCCTATTGAGCTGAAATTTGGTACAAAGGTAGACCAAGTCCTAAAAAATGATATGGGATACTTTTTATTCCAAAAATCAACCTCTAAGGCGGGATAAAGGAGGTCAATGTTTGAATACGAAATCAGTAACTAATGACCCCATTAAGCTTCAATTTGGTTTAGACATAGTTTGAGCCTAATTTTTTGTAGACAATTTTATGATCTACAATTTTGTCTAAGATGTTTTTATGATAAAACTTACCGTTTTGCTGAAAATCGCGAAAAACTCATTGTTTTGACCTTTGATCTTGAATTAAATTTTTTCCTTACAGGGGAATGATGGGGAACTTCTAGACATTGTTTATAATTATGTTTTGAACAACTTCACAGAAATTCAGCTTGTTGGGACTTTATGTAACTTCGAATGTCTAAATTGACTGGACTATAAAGGATTGAGAGTTTTAACTGAGATATCGGTGGGGCAATAATATATTGGTGTAAGGTGTATGTATTTGTTATTTATTGTATTGTATTATTTTTTACATGTGTTTGTAATTATTGCTGTATGTTGGTGTATGTATTTTTTATTTATTGTATTGTATTATTTTTTACATGTGTTTGTAATTATTGCTGTTGTGTGTTATTGTGTGATATGAGTCTTAGTTACTTGAATAAAAAATCTTATTATTATTATATATTAATAATGAACATTTCGACTGCTGTGCAACTGGCGTAAATTTCAAAAATATTGAACTTGGATTTTTTACATAATTACAATGAATATAGTATAAGTAGTGGAATAAATGACTGTAAAAAATAAGTTTATATGTTTAAGTATAAACACAAAATGAATTGGAAAATTATTTTTTTCAGATTGTGTATTATAGAATTTTAAATTTCTTCTAATAGGCAAGTTTTTTAGGGGAACATATTATATAACCATACGGTACGGCACGATACGAAGATCCCAAGAAAACGATTTTGGAACAATTTACAAGCAACATTTCTTTTATAGTTTACAATGTAATATGCAATATTCTTTATTTACCAAATATAATAGACCAAAGGTTTACAGAATAGACTCGACTGAATTAAATTACGTTATTTTTAATACATTTTCATGCTTAAAAATCGCGCTTCTTGCAATTTTGGGCCACCGATCAGAGCAGACGGTGCTTTTAAAACTTAACCCTTATTTCCTCACTTCGAACTCTTTATGGGATTACAAGAACACCGGCCGATGTGAAAGTACCGTAAGGTCTCTCTCATGGGTTAAATTTTAACTTTCCATTCGGGAAAGGTAACTTTTTCGTTTGAAAATTTTTAGTTGACTGTGATTTTGTACATATTTTATGCAAAAAGATGACTTTGGGGTACATACGTTGATTAATTATAGTCACACTAATATTAATATAAATCACACATTAACTCATTCTCACTCACTACACTACACTCCACACTCAACCACATTCTCCACACCCCATAATTTTGAGGAGTTTATTTCGATTTTGAATTTATTTACCAATATTTTGTAACTAATTTTAATTTTAGATTTTGCACTTAGCAAAATATAGTAATTGTATAATTAGCTTAAATAATTTGGAATATATGTACCTATTTTGTAATATAAAAGAGAACCGAGGGAGGGCGTTGATGTCTGCGACACAGTTTTATTACTACTGCTGACATCATCGTGTTCTAATGTAATCTAATCCATGTCATTCTGACCCTGCCGTGCCTCCTCATCCTCCAGGTAGCTATGTATACTCGGGAAAACTTGGAGTTGTATAAACGCCGAGGAAACAGTGGACATATGCTTACGAGGTACGCACATAAATTATCGTCCGTACCTCGCAAACTGGCCAAAACAGCTAACACAATACATGTGATGGGGCCAGACGTTTACAATAGGCTTCCAGATGATGTCACAAATGCACCAAATACAAATATTTTTAAGAACAAAACTAAAAAATGGCTACTTGCGAGGTCTTTCTATTCCTATAAGGAATTCATAGATTATAAGCAGAAGAGCTGACATGTTTTATAATGTATATTATAATTATTGATTTATTAATGTATCTATGACCTGTAATGAATATTATCAATAAAATTATGTCTATGTCTATGTCTATGTCTATATTATTCTGAAATAAACATTTTTTTTTTTATGTGATGTAGTAGAAGACGAGCAAGACGCTCTCCTGATGTTAAGAGATAATGGCTGCCCATAATCAGTACAGTGCTACCTAGGATTTCACAATTATGTGAAATTCTAAGAGCACTGCACCAACGCTTTTTACTCAAGAGTCATAAGATGTTAAGACTCTTTAGCCCAGTAATTTCACTATTATTATTATAAATGCGAAAGTTTGTGAGTGGGTGTAATATACACACCTCATGTTACTCGCTGTACTGTCGCTATGCTGCCTATGTGTTATTCTAGGGTCTAAACCACCTCTATACCAAACTTCAGCTCAATCGGTCCTCCCTTTTAGGCGTGAAAGACTAACAAACATACATATGTACCTACATTCTGCCAAACTTTCGCGTTTACAATATTAGGAGGAATATACTTCATCCAGTGAATGGAGCCAGTAACTCGCCAGGAGTGTGTCGGGCGCGTGAGGTGGACAATAAATTGTCTCTTTGTGCTAGACGAGGATTTTTTTAAATTCATTTCGGTAGTCAACACCAGATCTCCTAAATTACGTGGAACAATGGTGGAGCTATCTGTAATCTTTGTACCCTGTTTTAAAAAGGGACTTTTTCTGTTCTGTTTGTGTCATTTACATGTGTGATATATCACAGATATGTTAAGTTGTGTTTAGGCAAGTAAATATTTTCATATTCACATGATAACACCTATTCTTGACCACATCCTTCCCGTTTTATGCCATATCTTCAATTTTTCCATTTTAAATAGTGTATTTCCTTCCCTGTGGAAAGAAGCTCAAATAATTCCTCTTCCTAAAAAGTCCAATCCAAAGTCCTTCTCTGACTTCAGACCTATCTCTATTCTACCTTTTCTATCTAAAGTTCTTGAACGTCTTATCCATAGCCAAATTCACTCCTATATTACTGCAAATAACTTACTAAATCCTCTTCAATCTGGTTTTCGTCCAGGGCACAGCACGGTTTCTGCACTTGTTAAAATCACGGATGATATTCGTCTCGGGATGGAAACAGGAAGGTTAACCGTGTTGGCGCTCTTGGACTTCAGCAACGCTTTTAACACTGTCGATTTTGACATTCTTCTAGCTATTTTTCGCACTCTTGGCATTTCTTCAGCAGCAATTAACTGGCTTCATAATTACCTGTATGGACGCCGGCAGCGGGTACGGCTTAAAGATTCATTATATTCGTGGTGTAGCACAACTGCCGGTGTACCTCAGGGTGGCGTCCTTTCTCCTCTCCTTTTTGCTATTTTCATCAACTCTATCTCTCTTAATCTCACTTCCTCTTACCATCTCTATGTTGATGATCTCCAGCTCTATCACCAAGCTTCTCTTGGTGAACTTTCTGAAGCAATAGCCACAGTAAATCGTGACCTGTGTTTGGTCTCGGATTGGAGCAAAGCGTATGGTCTCAAAGTCAACCCAGCCAAGACTCAGGTCATTATAGTGGGTAGCTCCCGAGCTATATCCAAAGTGGATTGGGATAGTCTGCCTCAGGTAAAGTTCGATGGAGTTCCCATTCCTTTCAGTGACACCGTCAGGAATCTGGGAGTTATTTTTGACCGATGTCTTTCTTGGGACCCGCAGTTGACGGCCACTAGTAGGAAACTGTACGCTTCAGCTGGGTCACTTCGCAAACTGCGAAACTTTTTACCCACCTCCACTAAAATAGCGCTAGCACAGTCTCTCTTACTCCCCGTTCTTGATTATGCTGACGTCTGCTATCTTGATCTTAGGGAGGATCAGCTAAATAAACTTGAGCGTCTTCAAAATTTTTGTATTAGGTTCATATTTGGCCTTCGCAAATATGACCACGTTTCCGAATTTCGTACCAAGCTCAAGTGGCTTCCTATTCGCCTTCGCCGGAATACTCATATATTATCTTTACTTTACAGTGTTCTGTTCAATCCTTCCTCCCCGCGCTATCTTCGGGAACGTTTTGAGTTCCTTCATGCGACGCATTCGCGTTTACTGAGATCATCGGAGAACCTAGTTCTGGAATGTCCAGTACACAGCACCGGCTTCTATGGTGGATCCTTCACTGTGGAAGCTGTTCGCTTATGGAACAATCTCCCTGTGGAGATAAGACGTGCACCTTCACTTGCCACTTTCAAACTTCGTATCAACGCTCACTTTCTCTCACTATAGTATATATTATGTTATGTATTTATAATATTTTATATATTATGTATATTATATTTTTGTATTTATTTTTTGTATGTGTGTATTTTCCAACTCCCTGTAACTCCCTTACTTTTTCCGCAAAAACGTGGTCCCAAACTCACACCACTAAATTATAATACTCACGCGACACACGGACATTCATAAGGGATAACCATGCTAAATTTATTTTCTGTACATGAACTCGCCCATTCATTCACTTGGGGTGTCATTTTACTTAGTCGGATAGTGTTGAGTGAAACAGAAATATTCAATCAACATGTGCAAACGGGATGGACAAAACGAAGGAGTACAAATTTAATAAGAAAAAACTAAAATAAAAATGGCAACATTCTACCTATTTCTTTCAAACTACTTCTGTCAAATTTGACAAAAATAATGTAAACAACAACATGTTGTTCGTATTTTTAGTGATTAATAAGTTATTTCGAAGATTTTTCACAATAATGTTGATGAAAATGAATAAAATAATCCGTGGCGATGCTTGCCAAATGAATTACAAAATGTATATATACGGCGTATACAGCAGTTGCAAATAGAAAAGTGGTTGCTGCTTTTACTAAGTGTTTCTAAGAGAACAGCGTATATCTCAGGTACGTTTAAGTTAGATTAACAGTACATCATCAAGCTCATTGAACCTCATCATTGAAAACGTAAAATAATCGTTATTTTGTCCATAAATAACTATTTTGTGTTATATATTTGTTTACAACTAAAGTCATAAAATACATTATAGTATGACTGAAAATTTTTGATACTTTTCATATTGTCCAAGTTTAATGATGATATTATGTGTATGAAAAATTGCGCTTTAGGGTTCCGTACCCATAGGGGAAAACAAGACCATATAACTAAGACTTCGCTGTCCGTTCGTCTGTCTGTCTGTCATCTCACGAACCGTGATAGTTAAAAGGTTGAAATTTTCACGGATGTATTTTTGTTGCAATACTAAAAATAGAATAAAATAAAAAAGGGGCTCCCAAACAACAAAGTGCTTTTTTCCGTTTGTTTTTGTATATATGAGATGTTTCAAGAAAGAGTTCAATTCAAAAGAGTCCGACTTGCACTTGGCATTTTTATTTTGTTTTAATGTCTATTAGATGTCCCTACGTACAAGTACAAATACAATTGCTTTATTTTGGGAATTTCTTTTAACATTATATTCATGGCACCTTTTTTACTGTTACCATACTGGTACGCCTTTTTTACTTTTAAAAGATGATATTAATCTTATTTATTTTGTATTTTCTAGGCGAATCGAAATCATCAGTCAGAAAATTTGTTTTGGAAAGTATTAAAAATAAAGGAAAATGCCCGCCTACGAGACATCGAAAAGACCACCCCACCGCAAAAAATAAAGAATTGGATTACCCTATATAAACGATTTATTACTTTATTTTAAGTATTTTTTATATTATATTTGTGTCATATAACACATCGTCTTTTATTATCATTTTATAAAAATATCTTTATTAGACGCATGTCTGTTTTATGTGAAGCATGTGTGTTACTTTTTCGCGCCAGAGCTACTTATCTGATTAAACAGAGGTCAGTGTCCAAGTACAGTAGCGATTTTTTTTAAAATAATTAAAGTATCAAAATTGTTTATAGTTAAATTCGGTATTGCCATACGGGTAACTCAAATATATTCTTTTATGTCAGACTAGGGTAACCTTGGTATGCTTGAAACAAAACGAATATCTCATCAACCATGCGTTCGACAAGGTAATGGCAAATTTGCCAAATTTGGTACAGAGGTAGTTAGAATCCCCAAAAAGGATATGGAATAAGTTTTATCGGTTTGTACGACAAATGTCCAAAATCCAAATTGTTCAACTAGTAGGTATTGATGTCCAATACTACTTTGGTCAAACACTAATTTGGTCCAACATGGCTTACGTCCAACTAGGAAAAATGTCCAACACGAATAATTTCCAACATGAATTTGGTCCAAAATGAAATATCTCCAATTAAGAATAATGTCCAACACGAATTGGTTTATTTCTGACGCTGTCATAGAAGAAATGAAAGGTCTTAGGAAGATCTACCTTTCAGATGTCAGTTGTCAAACTTGAAATATCAAAATCTGGAAGATCTTCAAGGTTTTTTCATTTTTTCTATGACAGCATCAGCCTAAGACGAGTATTTTCCGAGATATTGACATCTCAAGTTTGACAGCTGTCATCTGAAATGACAATCTCTCCAAGACCTTTAATTTCTTCTATGACAGCATCAGCCTAAGACGAGTATTTTCCGAGATATTGACATTTCAAGTTTGACAGCTGTCATCTGAAATGAAGATCTCTCCAAGACCTTTAATTTCTTCTATGACAGCATCAGACTAAGACGAGTATTTTCCGAGATATTGACATTTCAAGTTTGACAGCTGTCATCTGAAATGACAATCTCTCCAAGACCTTTAATTTCTTCTATGACAGCATCAGCCTAAGACGAGTATTTTCCGAGATATTGACGTTTCAAGTTTGACAGCTGTCATCTGAAATGACAATCTCTCCAAGACCTTTAATTTCTTCTATGACAGCATCAGCCTAAGACGAGTATTTTCCGAGATATTGACATTTCAAGTTTGACAGCTGTCATCTGAAATGACAATCTCTCCAAGACCTTTAATTTCTTCTATGACAGCATCAGCCTAAGACGAGTATTTTCCGAGATATTGACGTCTCAAGTTTGACAGCTGTCATCTGAAATGACAATCTCTCCAAGACCTTTAATTTCTTCTATGACAGCATCAGCCTAAGACGAGTATTTTCCGAGATATTGACATTTCAAGTTTGACAGCTGTCATCTGAAATGACAATCTCTCCAAGACCTTTAATTTCTTCTATGACAGCATCAGCCTAAGACAAGTATTTTCCGAGATATTGACGTTTCAAGTTTGACAGCTGTCATCTGAAATGACAATCTTTCCAAGACCTTTAATTTCTTCTATGACAGCATCAGCCTAAGACGAGTATTTTCCGAGATATTGAAATTTCAAGTTTGACAGCTGTCATTGCATTGGAAATAAAGATTGTTCACTAGGTACGTGACACTTTTAATTGGACTACGGGATTAGCTATTGATAGAACCACGGATAAAATAAAACTTTATTGGACATTTTTACGAATGGATGTTTTTCATGAATGGACAATTTTCAAATTGGACCTTTTTACGATTTGACATTTTTATGAGTGGACTATTTTCCGAATGGACATTTTTATGATTGGACGTCTAAAATGTTTGTAATTTTTCATAATTGGACATTAGTCGTATAAACCTGGGCTTTCGATCGGTGTCGGCTCGTGCGGTGATAAAAGCGCGATACCAGAATCAGGTCGAATCAGGCCAAGCCGGGGGGGCCGGGTCAGGTGAATTCTTCACTTTAGAGGTTTTTTCTTTCTTTCTTCAGACTTTTATAAAAGTCATTATTGATTTAATTCAAAAACAAATGCTCTTATTTATTGTACAAAAATAACATTTTTGTAGCGGGGGTGAAGCCGTGGGTTTGGCTAGTATACAAAATAAATATAACGTTACCTAATCGAATGCGAATGTAATGAACGACAAAGATAACATTGTTTCAGCCATGCCTAGTTTACCCTATATTTTTACGTATTTTATGTCAACTAAAATCGAAATTATATAATTTGGTTTTAAATAATATTAGTTAGCTGTGATAAGTTTTTCCTGCTTTTTACTGCCTTCTTTCCATTTTTACACCAATTTACCACACAAAAGGTCATTTTTGTCCGTTAACTATATTATTTTGGATATTTTTAAAAATCAAACGATGCGTGCATCTGTCGCTGAGCGCGTTGTGTGACTGAGCGGCGGGTGAGTTGTACTTTTTACGCCCCGCCCATATAGTTGTACTTTGCGTTGAATCACTTTTTGAGCTGTGTTCGACTTCTATTATTTCCCTAATTCGTTGGTATTTTCGATATAATATATATTATGTTGTTGATACTATTATATGTCAGAGAATAAGATGAGATGGTGGATATTATTTATATTTTGGATCAGCCAATACTTTAAAGGTGGATGGACTCCTTCAAATCTCTTCACAATAATTAAAATCATTACTAAAATAATAAATCGACTGCTCGACCGTTCTGACAAATTATGTCTGTCTTCCATCCACCTCCTGACCCAAGGAGAGCCATTGGCTACTACGTTGCCAGTATTAATTCAAAATAAGGTTGCAATAAAACTTATCAATATCCTCCGCGCCGACACGGCCATTCTGCAGCAGGTCGCGCTCGACATGCTCTACAAAGAAAACCAGAAATCATCAACAGTTCAATACACAAAACTAAATTTACTCAGTTCAATACCGACATTAATTGTGCGCCCTGGCGCCAGAACTTTCGAATCAGCAACCAAGAAAAACGGCGGCCTTCCAAACAATAAGAATATTGAAATATTCTATCAGAACGTTAGAGGTCTGCGGACAAAAACAACTACGTTTCAGAACAACTTAATAAGTTCCAATACTTCGGATGTCATTGCTCTAACGGAAACGTTTTTAAACAGTTCAGTGGGTAACGCTGAATTATTTCCGCGAGGCTACACGGTGTTGAGGAAAGATAGAGTGGGGGACGCCGGTTGGGGGGGTGTTCTTCTTGCTGCTAAAAACTGTTACACAGTGAAGCCAATTACCGATGTGGAAGGCATGAGTGACGACATGGAAGTATTGTTTGCTCTACTAACGTGGAAAAATATTAAATCACTATTAGGAGTTGTTTATATACCACCTAATTATACTGAAAAACAATGCCTTGATGTGTTAAGTTGTATAGAGAATGCTGTTAATACTTATCATACACTTGATGTTGTAATCGTAGGCGATTTCAATTTAAATTCTTTTAATGCCAATGTTAAATTTCAATTTGAATGTTGTCTCGCATATTGTAATTTATTCCAACATAATAATGTATACAATAAGTTTGGCGGTATCTTGGATCTTGTCTTGACAAATATTCAGAGTGCAAAAGTGTGCGTAAGTGGCTGCGTAGAGCCGCTAGTGCCGATAGACGCTTACCACCCGCCTTTAGCAATAGAGGTATCTATGGCTAGGGGAGTTTCTGCTGCGCGCTACGTATCTCATACCCCATCACCATCTACTCGCGATAAACCACCTAGGTGGAATTTTAATAAGGCAAACTTCCAGGGGTTGTATGCCGCGCTAGCCAGTTTAGATTGGACTGAAGTAATGCTTCAACACACTGTCGATTCTGCGGTTGATACCTTCTATGCTAATCTATATAATATCATTGCAGAGTATGTGCCCATTATGAATGACTTCAATAATAACTCGGTACAATATAGTTACCCAAATTGGTTCAATTCTGAAATTATAAGGAACATACAAAATAAGTATTTTCATCTGAAACGCTTTAAATCTGAAGGGCTTGCATTTAATCGTGCAATGTTTAAATACTACAGAACTAAGGTGAAAGAACTTATAGATGCTGCGTACAAGCAATACACTCAGTCTTTAGAAAGTAACATACGCCATAATCCCGCTAGCTTCTGGAGGCATGTAAAGAGCAAAAGAAATCAAATAAAGCAGATATGCGAATATACGTATAAGAATAAAATAGTTACAGGCCAAGAGGCAGTAAATTCGTTCGCTGACTACTTTAGCTCGGTCTTCCTGACGGCTATTCCGCAGCTGAATGCCGAGGCTGCAGAGATAGTGTCGCATGACTCCCCAAATATCCCTTGTGTTACCTTAAACAGCGTATCATCTGGCGATCTGCGAGTAGCCGTCAGGAAACTTAAAGCTAGTACAGCTATAGGTCCCGATGGAATCCCTGGGTTCTTAGTCAAAGACTGTGTCAGTGCGCTGGAGTCCCCTTTGTTGCACATTTACAATCTCTGCCTGCGTGATAGCATATATCCAAACAGGTGGAAGGTAAGCAGAGTCACTCCAGTACCGAAGAGTGGATCTTGTAATGATGTTGAAGCACAGCGGCCAATTGCTATTCTTTCTATCTTTGGAAAAATTTTAGAATCAATAGTGAACCGGGGTATCACAGCTCAAATACATCACCGCTTGCACGATTCGCAGCACGGGTTTCGATGTGGACGGTCTACTACAACTAATCACGTCATGTTTGTGGATTACGTAGTGGCGCAGATGGATGTTGGTAGTCATGTAGACTGTGCGTATTTTGACTTGGCAAAGGCCTTTGACGTAGTGGATAACGACATTCTGTTAAACAAGTTATCACGTTTTGGGTTTTCCCCGCGTCTGTTAGGTTTCTTTGCCAATTATTTAAAAGACCGAAGGCAGTATGTGCAGCTGGGTAGGTATCACTCTGAGGAATATTACACGAGGTCCGGAGTAAGCCAGGGGTCGACGCTGGGACCGACCTTATTCTTGGTCATGATCGATGATCTTCCGAGCGTTCTAACCTCGTCTAAATGTCTGATGTTCGCGGATGACATGAAAGTCTTTAAAAGTATTGCGGGTCCGTCAGACATCACACATTTGCAGAATGATATCGATGCTATTGATAACTGGGCAAGGGATAACAACCTGAAATTTAATACCTCAAAATGTAAAGTGGTCACTTATACTCGATCTCGGGTTTCCGCACGTCACTCGTACAGTTTGGGCGGAGTAGCACTGGAGAGAGTTGACAAGATACGTGACTTAGGTATCATCATGGACAGCGAGCTACGTTTTGACGAGCACATTATGACCATCTGCAAAAAAGCAAATAAGACTCTCGGGTTTATATCCAGAACCTCTGCTCAATTCAGAGATATAAGTATACCGACCTTGCTATACAATGCGTATGTTCGTAGTGTGCTCGAATTTGGTGCAGTAGTCTGGGACCCGAAGGAGAAGAAATACACTCTCTTAATAGAAAGGGTCCAGCGTAAATTCGCCAGGTATTTTTACAAAAAGAAGTACGGTTGTTATCCCTTCCTTTTCCCGTCGTTATTTGTTTCGGGTATGGTAGGGCTATTAACTCTAGAGCTTAGGCGCAAACTGCTGCTCATTATGCATTATTGTATGTTATTGCGGAATCAGGTAAACAATCCTTCCGTGCTGTCCAGGCTTAGCTACTACGTTCCGCAAAACTACACTCGCGTGGGTGAGCGTCGTCGGCATCGTCTGCTGGTACACACAGACAGGATACGCACTCGGTATGCACAGAACGCGCCAACCGCAAGAGCGGTCGAATATATTAGCTGCTTTCTTGATAAGGTCCAAGATGTCGACATACATGTTGACTCTATTGGTCATATATATAAATATGTAATTTTGCATTTGAGTGTAATAGCACTATGAACGCTTTGGGTTTCTACCTGTAAGTTCATAGTTGTAACTTAATTGAATAAATAAATAAATAAATAAATAAATAATTACAGACCAAACTATTCAATTAAAACAATTGTAATAATTCAGAATCCACTGTACACAATATTCAAATCTCAAATAACTTCATTAATTGTTCTCAATACTTTTATAGAATAACATTTCAACATTTATCGTTCAACGACTAATGCAAAATCTACTGTACACAATATTCAAATCTCAAATAACTTCTTTAACTAATTAATCACACAACTATACAAAAGGCGTATCGAGGACACGTTCCTCCGAGATACCCTTCGCTAACAACACCAAAGGCGTACCGAGGCCCACGTCCTACAAGGTACCCTTTGCTAACTAAAGGCGTATCGAGGACCCGGTCCTCCGAGATACCCTTCACTACAATAACAATACCAAAGGCGTACCGAGGACCCCGTCCTACAAGGCACCCTTTGCTAACTAAAGGCGTATCGAGGACCCGGTCCTACGAGATACCCTTCACTACAATAACAATACCAAAGGCATACCGAGGACCCGGTCCTACGAGATACCCTTCACTACAATAACAATACCAAAGGCATACCGAGGACCCCGTCCTACAAGGCACCCTTTGCTAACTAAAGGCGTATCGAGGACCCGGTCCTACGAGATACCCTTTACTACAATAACAATACCAAAGGCATACCGAGGACCCCGTCCTACAAGGCATCCTTTGCTAACTAAAGGCGTATCGAGGGATACCCTTCTCCTTAGCTATTTAAATAACACAACACAAAACAGAACATAACCAACAAATAAACTGCAATACAATATTATATAATATCAATGATAAAAGCACCATATTCTTACAAACAAAATATTTCACTAAAATCAATAACGTCTTAAATACATACAACTCGCTACAACGTACTACTACGACGAATTATTAGGTCACTCAACTTAAATGTAGTAATTTCACGATCTGTCCAATAGGAGTAAGGTCATTTACAGCCAGTACATCATTAACACCGCCGACACTTCTGATGTCAGAGAATAAGATGAGATGGTGGATATTATTTATATTTTGGATCAGCCAATACTTTAACCCTTTAACCGCCACCGTCGGATATATCCGACAAGCCTGTTCTGTTACGTAACCGCCAGAGTCGTATATTTCCGACAAGTCGTATTTTTCCGACTGCACTTTAAATCTACATTTTTTAAGTCATAACACTGTATTTTATAAAACTATACTCGTGATTAGATAAATAGTGAATAAAGTTATGATTTACAGTTGGTTTTATGCTTCTCTCCCAAATAGAATAAATATTAGACATCACTTTTATTGTAGGTAATTATAATTCAAAAAACTTGCCTGGCGCTAGGGGCACGACAAGTGATTTTAAGTCTGGCGGTTAAAGGGTTAAAGGTGGATGGACTCCTTCAAATCTCTTCACAATAATTAAAATCATTACTAAAATAATAAATCGACTGCTCGACCGTTCTGACAAATTATGTCTGTCTTCCATCCACCTCCTGACCCAAGGAGAGCCATTGGCTACTACGTTGCCAGTATTAATTCAAAATAAGGTTGCAATAAAACTTATCAATATCCTCCGCGCCGACATCTGATGTCAGAGAATAAGATGAGATGGTGGATATTATTTATATTTTGGATCAGCCAATACTTTAAAGGTGGATGGACTCCTTCAAATCTCTTCACAATAATTAAAATCATTACTAAAATAATAAATCGACTGCTCGACCGTTCTGACAAATTATGTCTGTCTTCCATCCACCTCCTGACCCAAGGAGAGCCATTGGCTACTACGTTGCCAGTATTAATTCAAAATAAGGTTGCAATAAAACTTATCAATATCCTCCGCGCCGACATATATGTATTATAAATATTATCTATGTAGTGCTTAAAATGTATTTAAGTAGATAAGTTATTGGTATGTATATATCTCCATGCCTAAATATATTGCAACCACCGTCGTCCTTATTTTATTTTCCTTCCCTGTTTGGTTGTCTGGAAGAGATCGCTTTTAGCGATAAGACCGCCAATTGTTACACTTTTATATTATAAATTGTTTTAGTTGTAAGTTTCTGTATCTGTTTCTGTTCTGTATGTTTCTATTTCTGTGTTTATGTTTCTGTGGTGTCACAATAAAGTATTTTCTATTCTATTCTATTCTATTCTATTCAAGACTAAGTTAGGTATAGCGAGTCATATAAGGGCTCACATAAGGAAACAAATTGAAATATATTTTTTTTATTTCTAGGGTTACTGTCATCAAAATTGGTGAGGAGGGCTACATATTTTGTCTGGACTTAAAATAGTTTACAATTGCTCTCCTCTCCTTGCACGGTTGTCTGGAAGAGATCGCTATTAGCGATAAGACCGCCAATTGTAACTCTTAGTTTTTATATAGTAGTTCTCAGTTTGTTTTTGTACATTTTTGTGTTTCAATAAAGGATTATCTATCTATCTATCTATTTTAAAAAGCAGCATCTAGGCTCTTGAATCTGTTACACTTATCGCCAAACAGTCATGAGTATGACAGTAATTTATTATGTCAATACTGCAGTCTCCCCATGTACCTACACCAAATTTCAGTACTATCAGTCCAGTAGTTTTCTCGTAAGGGATAACAAATTATTTTATGAATAATATCAATTCGACTGTGGAACAGTTTTGATAGTGCGAAAATTAAGTATATAATATATATCATTATTCTATACTAACATAATTTTATATGGAATCAGGTGCACCAGGGCCGGTTTTAACATTACCAGCGCCCTGGGCGAGATTTCTACGGCGCCCCCTAAAAAGCAATTCAAACCCATACTAAAAACGAAAAAGGAAAAAATTCCAGAGCTCCGAGAAAATTTTGAATTTTTCAGCACGAATGATGTGCGTTTAGCTTGTTCCGAATGGCAAAGAAACTAAATAAGTATTCTTATTTATAAAAGCGCGAGCAGCTCGCTGCGAGCGCCGCAAAAATTTAGATTTTTTCAACACGAATGATGTGCGTTTAGCTTGCTTCGAGTGGCAAAGAAACTAAATATCCTTATTTATAAAAGCGCGAGCGCCAAAAAAATTTTGAATTTTTCAGCACGAATGATGTGCGTTAAGCTTGCTTCGAGTGGCAAAGAAAGTAAATGTTATCATTTATAAAAGCGCGAGCAGCTCGCTGCGAGCGCCGAGAAAATTTTGAATTATTCAGCACGAATGTTGTGCGTTTAGCTTGCTCCGAGCGGCAAAGAAACTAAATAAGTGTTCTTATTTATAAAAGCGCGAGCAGCTCGCTGCGAGCGCCGCGAAAATTTAGATTTTTTCAACACGAATGATGTGCGTTTAGCTTGCTTCGAGTGGCAAAGAAACTAAATGTCCTTATTTATAAAAGCGTGAGCGCCGAGAAAATTTTGAATTTTTCAGCACGAATGATGTGTGTTTAGCTTGCTTCGAGTGGCAAAGTATCATAATGACCTTATTTATAAAAGCGCGAGTAACTCGCTGCGAGCGCCGAGAAAGTTTTGAATTTTTCAGCACGAAAGATGTGCGTTAAGCTTGCTTCGAGTGGCAAAGAAAGTAAATGTCCTTATTTATAAAAGCATGAGCGCCGAGAAAATTTTGAATTTTTCAGCACGAATGATGTGCGTTTAGCTTGCTTCGAATGGCAAAGAAAGTAAAGTTTCTCATTTATAAAAGCGCGAGCAGCTCGCTGCGAGCGCCGAGAAAATTTTGAATTTTTCAGCACGAATTATGTGCGTTTATCTTCCTTCGAGTGACAAAGAAACTAAATGTTCTTATAAAAGCGCGAGCAGCTCGCTACGAGCACCGAGAAATATTGAATTTTTCAGAACGAATGGGGCGCCCCGGGCGCCCCATTATAGAGCCTGTGGCGCCCCTTTTATCCAGCGCCCTGGGCGGTCGCCTAACCGCGCCCTACCCTAACGCCGGCACTGAGGTGCACCCCGCCATTTTTTACCTTCTTAAGTCCCAATCCCGTGGAAAACTTGAGATAAAATGTAGCCTAATTATTCTCCCAGGTTTCCATCGATCTGCTTACCGAGTTTCATCGCAGTCAGTTCAGTGGTATTTGCATGAAAAAGCATAGAGAACAAACATACACACTCACATAGTACTTTCAACTTTATAATAACAGCAGCAGCGGCCGTAGCATGCCAAATAGAATCCCGACAAAACTTCAAGAGTAGAACTGTCATCCCATACATTCACAAAAGTACAATGTATGGGATGACAGTTCTACTCTTGACATTTCAGCGGGATCCCGTATGGCGTAGCATGCCATGGATTTTTCCAGGCCCAGGATTTTTCCTACAACAGTTCCAATTTTAAAAAGTCCGATTTCACACAACTGTTCGTTTCACGCAGAAATATTCCAGATATTTGAACATTGCTGAATAATATAAAATCAGGAGCGGGCCTTTAGAATGCAACGACATTACGTTCCGTCTCACATTAGGCATTCAGCCGTATCTATTATGCACAAGACGACTCCCTACGGTTTTACCCGTACGGCGCATACCTCTATCGTTATTACCCACTTTCCTTTCACAAAGGTATTTATTAAAATGAATATGTGAGATTTGATTTACGTAAGCTGTTATTTAATATGTGTGTTGGATTTAAATTAGGTTTATTTAAGCTAATGTTGGTTAACCAACAAAAGCTATTTTAAGTTTTTAGATGATGGACGCGCTACGTCCTAGGTACCTACTTAAATATAAAATGTTTCGGTCAAGTATTTAAAGTGAGGTAATGACTCTCCTGCACACTACTTTTATTATCTCTATGCTACCAATTAAATTTAAGTGTTGTAGCTCACCCGTAATTTTTTATTTAAAAATTTTGTAGTAAAATATAAGTCGAATATTATTCATTATTGACTACATGGCTTTTTTGGTCAACATCTCTATTCGATTTCCATAACGCAGCGAGCTCTAATCACAGACGGACTACAAACACAGACTACAGACTACAATAAAATTCCTTCAAACAAAGTCCTGAACAAAGTCCCAGGTGATGCAGGGAATAGAGATAGGCATCAATCTTGCAGATAGAAAAGGATTTTCTCCCTGGAGAGCCGACAATACGTCGCTACTGTGGAATCTCTGATGCATCTTCAATGCACGCTCATACTTGAATACCAAATTGAAAGATGGGGATCACTGTGACGCATATTTGAAGTGTATGAATGAATACTCCTTTATGAAGATATTCTTTTATGCTTGGCTCTATTGTGGATCCTACTAATATAAATGGCCAGCTATACTTCGTGCACGGGCGCAGTTTCTAAATTTTAATAAAAAAGTCACGAGGATTTTTTGAATAAAAATTTGACAGTTCGCGCGTATATATACCTAATGTGCATTGTTATTGTTGGAGCGCGGGGGGTAATAAACGCAAATTAATGTTTGTGTGTGTGTTTTTGTTAGTTAAGTGATTATTTTATCCATCACTCTTATTCGGTTGAACCGATTGGCTGAAATCTAGTATGTGATTAGACACCAGAAGAACCTTTTTTTAGATCCCACATTAATGTCAAGAATACACTACAATACTTCTGTGGGACCCCCCAAAATCCCGCATGTAATGCTAATATGAGTTACCGGGTAAAGCTCTTCCAGCTAGTGTAATAAAATCAACAAAGCAACTTGAAAATAAGTTACAAAATAGGTTAATATACCACAAGTAATTCCTAGCAATTCAAATAAACGTCTCTTCAAAAGTTTTCCTTCGCCTATAATTTTCATAAGTACGAACGTTTATAGACTGCCTTTATCGACTGTTAGACGCCTGACGTTAAATACAGGTTGCTTGATGCCTTACTTTGTCCAGAAAATAAACCCATTTTATTGTCTTTCTTGAGAAATAATTACGGTTTGTCTTTGATCTCATATTAATGGATAAATGCATAGACTATTAATAGTTTTTTTTTATTGTTTGCTTATGTTCTGAACATTTCTGAAATTTAAACATTTATTACATATTTAACTTTATTAAGACTCGCGCGCTGTATAAAACTACTGAATCCTAGAATTTTTGGCGATATTTTCCTCTATCTACGAGTAGTGTAATATTGAATAGTAGAAAATAAAAATAAGCAACATAAAAGAAATCTTGTTCTATACGTAATATTATGTCAGCCCCATGCCAATGAAAAATCCGTAATAGGTATGTTCAAATCAATATATTTTGTCGACAACCCTTCATTTAATAAATAAATATCAGATTATGACCTTCTCAAAATGCTAGCAACATTGCAGCGTTTGATAATAATATTATGCTAATTCAAAGTACCGACAAAAAAAATTTAATTACGTAAAATGTTACAAATATACGACATGGCTGTATTTATTTTGTTGAGTATTGTCTCACGTACAATCACGATGTCCTCTATAGTAGTGGTAGTTACCAAAATCGTACGTAAAATGTTATTGTTACATTATAAATTTTCTTAATAAAAGTTCAAATAAATGTTTATTTTGTGTCGTAGCACCGTAGCAACTTTCGTAGCCACAACGTAGACATTGCTACGAACTTAGCTTA
Source organism: Hemithea aestivaria (assembly GCA_947507615.1). Classification (NCBI taxonomy): domain Eukaryota; kingdom Metazoa; phylum Arthropoda; class Insecta; order Lepidoptera; family Geometridae; genus Hemithea; species Hemithea aestivaria. The sequence continues at coordinate 4,088,896 of OX382325.1, read as the reverse complement.
TAAAAGCATTATAAATCTCAGACTCGTAAACGAGCTAACTTTTTTAATTAAATGGTTATATAAATATTTAAATTTGGCTTTTTAATTAAATGCCACTGATATTTTCGTGAAAGTTTTGGTGGAGATATGGAAATTGTTAGTTATTGTTGCTAATTTGTTTTTGTTTGTTAATGTAACTTCGTAAGTGCACTGAACCAATTACCCTATTATTGTTAATAATATGTGCTATCAACATAGTAAATTACATTTTCATATATACAATTTTGATAATTTTGAGTATTCATATGCATAATAATAATATAATGAAGGTATTCCAAAATTAACCATATACAAAATATAACAATACCTATACCTATGTGCATATAATATAATTAATATTAGGTACTATATCGCTCTCCAGATATAAGATTTTTTTTCCAACTCATACTACACAAAAGATTCCGTAAAAAATGATCAAGCCTCATATGAGTACTATAAAAAACATAGTAATATGTTTTACGTAATATATAAAAATATAAAGCCACCATAAAAAATGCAATCTATTTTTGCTTGATTATTTTTGTATTATTGGTTTTGTGTGTATTTTTTTTCATAAATTTAATGTAAAAAATCTAAACGATTAAACCATTAAGTTCAAAAATGGTTAATAATTTAAACATGGCACTCTCTATGTGGTGCGATTACCCTCAATTTTGTTCCTTTTGTGCTCGCGGTCGGTCCATTAGCCGTTATGGCACATAAGGACCATCGTCTTCGTATCTAGTTCTTAACCATTGTTCACATTATCACGATGATTTGGAGGCGTTAGTGTTGCTATAGGTTGACCACGGTGAATGAAGTAAAGATTTTATTAAATATATATTTTTTTAATAGTGTTTACTTTAGAACTAACATAAAGGATGTTATTTTTCAATAAAGGTAAGTTTTTTATAGCACATGATTTTAAACAGTGAGTAAATGTTCAAATCCGTCAATAAATGAAGTCTATTATTTCAAAGTAAAGTTAAAAAAAAACCTGGATACAACGTTTGGTTGTGATTTGACTCTGTCAGTGTAAGTAGGGTAAACTAAATGTTCTGTTGAACCCAGGACCATTAATATGACTATTTTGCTACTGAAAATTAAATGATAAGAATATACGAGTAATTTATTGGCTCTATCTTACAGCTTAAGTTTACACAGTATGTAAAAAAATTACTGTTGGTACTCGCCAATGAGAACAGGCTCAGCGTTTCGTTAGATTAACCCTAACTGACTACTGACCGGCTAACCTGACTACTGATTTTCGGCCTGGTTCCGTGCTCGATGCAGGTGTTATAGACGAGAAATAGTCTTGGCACCCCGTCTTTAGTATATGCTTATCTCTATGTGTAATATTATTACTTACTACAATGTTTAATAACTATCTCTACATTTATTTATTTTAATTTTAATATATCTCTATTTATAACTCTAATATTTACACAATAATTAGACTGATGAAATTTAAATCAAAGCAAGACGTAGTATATTATGTGTCTGACATGTTCTCAGATAATATTTTTCGTCATCATATCCGAGTAGAGTTGTCCAAACCTGATGTAACGTGGTGAAGCTGTAGCTAAATGCGACATTTTGTGAAGTTATCTGCTAAATGACATTTAATGTTCCACCATAATTCACGCCGCGAGTGAGTGGTCACAGTGACTGCTACCGCCTCTTTTATCTAATTGAAATATGTACTTACTGAAATTGCTGTAAAGCCAGGGATACTATCAGTTTACTAGTTAGTGTTTAGTTTCATCTAGAAGTAGATAGCAGTTGTTAGGTCTTTCAGGTCGCATTGTTAAAATTTGACCTCCAAAAAAATGTATACACACACACATAAAATAATAGGACCATTATTATTATACAATTTTGATAATATATTTTTATTAAATCCCCTTGTTGAATGTAATTAAGGTTATTTAATTTGGATAATATTATGTCACTATTACGCTACCTTATATCACACTAGCTTATGCTCGCGGCTTTGCCCGCATGGCAAAATCTTTTCTTAGCGGAGGTCTACGTCATGAAATCTATCTATGTTCCAAATTTCAACTCAATCCGTCCAGCGGTTTAGGCTGAGCGTTTATAGATCAGTCAGTCAGTCAATCAGTTACTCTTTCCTTTGATATATTTAGATAGATAGAAGATAGATAATTATTAGTCAAACTGTATTATGATTTTATTATCATAAATAAATTTAATGCTTTTCAAGGGAAGCTGTGATTGAGTACCAAAGCTTCTTAATAGTCTATGGATTTATCCATACCAAAGCTCCTTTACAGATCATGTCAGTTATTCAAAAATTTAAAATAATTTTCAAAAAAAGGACAATTTTCCCCACCTTCACGCAATAAATAACAACCAAACCGCTGGTCGCGAAGTGTGAGTAATACCACATTCTGGGCATAAATAATACCGTGGGGAACAGAAAATTTGCGGGAAAATTGATAGCGGTCGCTGAAAGGGATTTACATGTTTTTGTGTTTACAAGAGTGTTATTTTTAACCAAAAACTTGGGGTCGTTGAAGAGTTTCGCGTTCTTTAGATGTAAAAACGATAAATATTGATGGAGATCCTTTGAATAAATGCGGTGTCTTTTTTGTGTTTATCTTTTGGGAAACTCTTTTATAGATTCCTTTATACACCAAATGGGCCTACGTTTTACCATAACCCACATGAAGGAAAGTGCAAATTCGATCGACAATTAACCACATAAGATGCCTAGAAAAGTATGCCTATCCACTCGTACCTTTAAGGTTTCCAAGTTATTCGCAGAAGGAAAACATCTTTATATTAGTTTTATTTGTTAATTTCATTATGCCTTGACTTGCAGAGTCATATAATAGAGAACATAATTGAGCAATACTACATTCTGGGCACTATAATAAGACTTCCTCAAAACGCGCAAAACAATCAATTAAAAGAACAATTAACCGTAAAAGTTTGCAGACGGCGTCTTCCTAGTATCTTGTAAAAATATTTGTTTATCTATTGAAACGCTTCATCACCGCAATTTCTATGTTTATTAATGAGATTGCGAACAAAAGGCGCGACTAGAGAGGAGACATAAAAGGCGACATCGACGGAATTTGCCGGTATTTGTCGAGAGAGGGATTACGGCCCTCCGCCCTCCGCCCTCGCCGCCAAATATTGACATTTGGATGTTTTAATGCCGACGTCAAACAATTGCCGATTTAGCGGTGACTCGCAGTAAGGTCGTTGTATCCTATACTCAGCTGGGTACCAAACTCAAACTCAAACTCAAACTCAAAATTCATTTATTCAAATAGGCTACAATGGAGCACTTTTGCAAGTCAATTTTACATTTTATTTTAATATTCTACCGCTCATTCGCAAGGCACCTCTATGAGAAGAATGAGCAAGAAACTCATAGGGATTGCTTTTTTTAAATATGTGTTTACAATTATTATCTTGGTTACATAATTTATTTACAGGTGGTTGCAGAGGTTTCCAGGCATCTTTGTCTTCTATGTATTGGCTAATTTTATAATAGGCTTTCTTTTGTAATATGTCTTTAACACGGCTTTTGAATTTACCTTCTGTGAGCCCCGTTATTTCATCAGGGATTTTATTATAAAAACGTACACAATTCCCTAAAAATGATTTATGGCTCGTTTTGGACAATCTGAATCGAGGTACAGCTAACTTATTCTTATTTCTAGTATTAAAGCTATGAGTGTCACTATTTAACTTGAATTTATCTAAATTTTTTCTGACATACATAATATTTTCGTAAATGTACAAAGATGGTAGGGTCAGTATATTTATCTCTTTAAAGACCTCTTTTAAAGAGTCTCTTGGGCGCATCTCATAAATGGCACGAATTGCACGTTTTTGCAGTATGAAAATAGTCTCAATATCTGCTGCCGACCCCCACAGTAAAATACCGTATGACATTAGACTATGGAAATATGCAAAGTAAACTAATCTAGCTGTAGCTACATCTGATAGTTGCCTGATTTTATACACCGCATATGCTGCAGAGCTTAATTTCCCTGACAATACGTTAATATGATTACCCCATTGTAACTTAGAATCTATATTCATGCCAAGGAATAAAGTTGCATTGTCAAGCTTTAGTATTTCACCATCAAGAACTACATTCGATTCTATGTACCTAACGTTAGGTAATGAAAATTTCAGGCATTTAGTCTTTTTCGCATTCAATAACAGATTGTTAGCTGCAAACCATTTAGATATTACTACTAAAGCGTTATTTACATGTACAAGCTCACTATCTTTCCTATCCACTTTGAATATTAGCGAGGTATCATCGGCAAATAAAACGATGTCTGCTAGGTCTTTAACCATGTAAGGGAGATCATTTATATATGCCAGAAACAAAAATGGACCAAGTATTGACCCCTGTGGCACTCCCATTCTAACAGGATGGCTTGATGAAATGACACCGCCAATATCCACTTTCTGCTGTCTGTCCGACAAGTAAGATTCCACCAAGTTCGAGGCATTTCCATGAATTCCGTATACCTCCAACTTCCTCAGCAGTGTGCTATGATCCACACAATCAAAAGCTTTGGAAAGATCACAGAATACGCCAATAGCATCCTTTGAACTCTCCCAAGCCTGAAGGATCAGAGTCATAAGGTGACTACCTGCATCAGTCGTAGATCTACTCTTGGTGAAACCATACTGACTTTGATGTAATATTTTGTGTTGATTGAAGTGAGACAGCAGTTGGTGCAGCATCATCTTTTCAAAGACTTTGCTCAGGACAGGAAGGACCGAGATCGGCCTATAGTTAGAGGGATCAGTTTTGCATCCCGATTTAAAGATTGGGGTGACTTTGCTAACTTTCATCAGGTCCGGAAATGTGCCTTTATCTATACACAAATTAAACAATTCCGATAAGTAAGGAGCAAGGGTGTCTATAAGCGACTCTACCAATTTAACCGATAGGCCCCAGAGGTCTTCAGTGGCTTTTACATTTAGGCTTTTATACGTTTTTCTAACATAATTTGCCGATACATGTGTAAAGGAAAAGTCAGGTATATCATGTTTAAAATTTTCCTTTAGATAAGTTACTGCTAAGTCGGGAGAAGAGTCAAGTGACTTAGTTGAATTTAACGCGATGTTAGAAAAGAAGTCCGCAAAGATATTTGCAATTTCTTCAGAACTTGATATTAATTGATTATTTTGTAATAATTTATATTCTGTATCCTTAGTTTTACTTTTACCCGTCTCTCTATTAATAGTATTCCAAACGGCCTTAACTTTATTGGTTGATTTGCTTATTCTATCTCTAATCATCAAGGCTTTAGCTTGGATGCAGACGGCTTTGAAAGTCTTTGAGTAACATCTAACATATTCTACAAAGGACTCTGAATTATTATGGGCTTTATCGCTGTACAATTGGTACATATTATCTCGGCTTATTCTTATTCCCTTTGTGGCCCAGTCGGCAAACTCTAGTTTACCATTACCCTGTAATTTCCTCTTAGGACATATCTCCTTGAATTCTTTACTTATTACTGAGAACATGGTTTCGTAATTAATATTAGGGTCCTCCGCGGTGAGGTTAGTATTTGCTAGGTTTACCTCTACGCTGGTATTTAGTTTTTCTAATCTATACTTAGTGAGCGGCCTATGCTCAATAACAGTCTTACTTTTAGTATGATTGGTTTCAAATCCTAATGAGAGTGCTCTATGATCGGACCTAATACCTGATGTTAACGTTAAGTTATTACATTCACAGTTAGTAAAAATATTATCGATACAGGTCGAGGAATTGCCGGCTACTCTTGTAGGCTCACAGAATAAGTATTTCATGCCAAAGGAATTGAAGAGGCTAATTAAATTCATTTTATCTGAGGATTCTACCAATATATCAGTGTTAAAGTCACCGCAGACAATTATCGATTTATTGCTCCTTGATATTTTATTAAGTATAGTTTCCATTGCAGATAAAAATGCCGAGAAATTTGAGCTTGGCGGCCTGTACACACATAGTAGTATGTGCCTTCCAACCTCAACACAAGCCACCTCGCAAGTGCGTTCGACAGAACAGCCGACAATGTCAGTTCGTTCTTTATACCGTACCGTAATGCGAGTACATCATGAACTTTTAAAAATAGTGTGACTGCGTAGTGCTTTTATTCAGCATCACAAAAAAATATTAATTAAACATTCGTCAAAAACAAAACGAATAAAAAAGGGTCTTGACAGATAGAGAGACGAACGGACGGACGGACAACAAAGTGATCCTATAAAGGTTCAGTTTTTTCCTTTCAAGGTACGGAACCCTAAAGATGTACCAAAAAAAAATGGTTTACTTTTAGTCTATTAAATAATATTTTACGAATGGAACAATGTTCTTTTGTGGTAGATACGTATAATATACAGTGTCCTTCGGTGGTACGTACCTCTATATAATATAAAATAAGTAATTAGAAGATTACATATTAAAGGAAAGAGTGACTGTGTGACTCATAGATCGCTATTAACGCCCAGTTCACGCTTGGGTTGAAAATTGTATCTAATGCGGAGACCTCAATCTGAACAACAAAATCTATCGATAGAACGATAGCACACACCACAAACAAGAGGACCCTCCCTAACTCCTCCAATTGCAATACAGCCTTTTCATACTTTTTACTAACCAGGGACGAAATTAGTAGTCTGTGAATTAAATATTACCAAGGTTTCGTCTTTCGTTTAATTTAACTTTTTTTCCAATAATTTAAAAAGACAGATTCCGAAGCCGGCCCTATAATTTTAACCGCAATAACTCTGATTTTAGGATTCTAAAATAGTGTTTTTTAATTCACATGAAAAATTACTTTTGCACTCTTAGAAAATTGTAATTGTAAATATTATAGGTACTAAGCCTTACATGAATGACAATGAACAATCGGTAGTCTTATTGATACATCTTGAGATGCCGAAAAAGGTAGGTATTAGGTACTTATTCAGTCGCCTCTTGAAGATTCCTAAGTCGTAAAACACGGATGACGGCAATGTGTTCCAAATGCAACCAGTTCTTATTGAGCTCTTGATTCGGCCCTGCCTCATTTTACTTTTTTCATGTCTTAATTCCTGACGCAGGAGGCGTTAATACCCCTCGACGGTGTTTGTTTTGTCCTCGAACGAATGATGAAATGTTGCAGCTGAGGCCTTTAACGGTCTTTGGGGTTGCCACTTTTCATCTAAAGAGGCCACTACCTACGCTTTAAACTTGCTAGTAACATCCTTGAGGAAAGAAAGTTTATTTATTAAGTGAAAATAATAATATTATTGGCGTTTTAAACTCCTACAATACTTAAGAATAGGTGTACACTGTCAGTGGCAAATCCAAGTTACAAGTATTGTTCTTTTAGATCGCTGCAACAAGAGTCACGACATCACAATCTTGAATATCTCTAATTGACATTTTTATAGTTTTTTTGTCTATATTTGCCATGTCTGAGATTAATAGTAAATTATAATATTATTATTATTTTAATCACAGACGAAAATTATTAAAGAAGTATTACTTGATCTGTTTTTTCTATATTCACTTATTATTCAACAACTCTTACAAAATAACTAATTCACTAGCAACTCGCACAAAATATATTATTGTTATTCGTTACTGTTAGCTCAAGAAAATTTCGCAGGCAAAAAGATTATGATAAACCCATAGATCTAGTAAATATCTAGGTAGATTAAATGCCACTCCAAAAACATGTAACCAATTTTGATTTGTCAATGCGTCAAATACGAACCGACAATGTACCGACAATTCAACACATTATCTGACCATACGACATAGACAAAAAATATCAAACTAAAGTTGTCAACCAAAAACGATCAAAGTAGCAATAATTTCGCTTTCTTTTTGTTGATATTCTGTCTCGCATATTGTGCCGCTTTAAATTTATTATAGCTCTATGGATAAACCTAACTTTCAGAATACCCTAAATATCGCTCGTAGTCCGCAAAAGTTTTATCTGCCACAATATTTGAAGTCTGGTAACTTCATAACTCGATAGTGGTCGGTATCAAAGCCTTCTACATTTATATTTATTTATGCAGAATGTATAAAGCGGTCCCGCGGGAGTAGAGAGAGCAAAAATTATGCAAATTTCGCCCTTCGGTGGAGTACAATTACGGGTGATTATGGGGCGGAGTTGAATGGAGAACTCGCAAATTTAATTTTGTGTTGCCCCCTTGAGATATTGACGATAATGTTGTGTGAACAGTGTGAAACTTCGATGTTTTAGCGATGGCTTTTTGGATGAGGAAAATGTTACTTGAGATTTTTATTCAGCTTTTATTTTAAATTTACATTTTATCTTTCAGACGTTGACTTAGGTAAAGATAGATCATTAAGGTGATCTTTTATGGACAGTGTTGAAGTCTTTGAACAGATTTCGGGCTGGTGTCGAAAGATGCTAAGAAAACCGATCTAAGTGGGGTCTCTCCAACAACGACAGATTGCGACAGATGAACTGTGGCGCTGTCCAAACAATGGCACACGCGATGAAATGCCACAACAATCTCGTTCCAAGTAAAGGACCTACCTAGGACCTTGTGAAACTCGTGCAACTGGAAAAATTAATATAACCTTTCAAAAATTGCGGCTCAGAAATAACCTGCAATAAGTTGCCTGCAAGAAATCGAACTTTGTCGCGTGACCCACCTATTACTTTCATCTGAGTATGTTTAGTTCATCTTTTTCCATACAAAACAGAATCATGTTTGAGATATTCCCCCTGTCTAGCCTGAGATAGCGTGAAATTACAGCACAGATGATGTCACTGGCCGCACTGACGCAATTACAGCCTTTGAACGCCCCTACTCGCGAGCCGTGCTAATTCGCGGCGGTATTAAAATAGAAAGAAACCTCTCAAAGATCTACATCTGTGCATTTTTTAAGTTGGAATTAGTTTACAGATGGAAATTGGATTTTGTAATGGGTTTTTGTATTGTAACTGCAGCATTCTGTTTTGAGTTTGCTCTGTATTTAAATTAGAGATGAGGTATTTTAAATAGCTTTGTTTTATACGCTACAAAGGAGAACAAAGTAGTTTGTTAGAAGGTTTTTTTTTTATCTCAGATAATTTCAAAACACATGGTATTGTTTTCTACTAACACTGTTACAACTACAACTGAACACAGTTACAACTAACACTAAAACTGTTTATTCAGTAACTTTATCCTATTAAATACAGCTCTTCAATCCAGGGTACCTAACTTACTCGTAATTTTTTCCGTATTTTATCAGTTACAAAATACTCGCAAACCTAAATTAAACCTTTCCTCATATTAATTTGTTCAGATTATATTATAAAGTCATACATTTTTCCACTAGCTACATAAAAATCCCAAAATATCGCACACTCACGCAATTCCAAAACCAACAAGTAAACGAAACGTATAATGAAATAAAAACATTGTAAATAACAAACCAATTAGCATAACAATTCCAAAAACAAACCTCTGAATACATAAATCTTTCAAATATTTAATAGACTTAGCGTGACCAAGTTTGTGCAAAATAAGAGAGTCGTGGCGTCACAAGGAACTGTGTGTATTTAGGGGTAAGGGGGAAATTAGTGCACATTTGCGATAAAATAATCATCATCATCATCATCATCTCAGCCATTGGACGTCCACTGCTGAACATAGGCCTCCCCTTTTAGTGGGGGACTTTAGTGCAAAACCTGTTTTTTTCTTGCAGAAGCATGAAACTTGGCACATTGATTCCTTATGTCAAAATAAGCTGATTTCGATCGGTAGCCTAATGGAAGGGGCCCTCTGGTAGCGGGGAGGGGGGGGTGGAGGGTGCGCTCCACCCGGCTTTGTTTTAAAAATTCTGGAAGACCACGCATAGCTCATACGTCAAGTTTGGTATCAATTTCGGATAAATCGAGGACGTAGATTTCATTTTTGGAATAAAAAAATGACATTTGTGATGATTTGTTAAACAAAAAAAATAAAAATTAGAATTACGTAACTTCGTTTTTATCGTTCAAATTACTGTAAATTCAAAAATACTAGTTTTTTTAATAAACAAAAAATATTTTAATAAAGCCCATTACACACGACGCTATACTATATCTTGCTATATGACTCCTGGTACCATATAGCATCGCATAGCAAGGCCTTGCTATACCTCGCTATACCTTGCTATATTATTTTTAGTGATGGCCAGGTGACTGATCGGAACTATATTTTTTAATAGTTCATTCTTTGTGATTGAATCTTGAGTCGATCATTGATATCAAATCAAGTGACTTTATTAACATTACTTTTTCATATTTACAAACGTACTCAAATATTTGGAATAACTTGGCAACAATTTCTATGAGAGCGTTTGAATAGGTATATTAATACAAAAATATAAAAAAACGGACAAGTGCAATTTGGAGTTGCCATATACTTGTGTGGAAAAATGTTATTAACATAATATATTACGAATAAATACGTATTTTAATAGTTTAGGTATCTGTTCTCTTATCACACACAAAAAAAAAAAAAAATTAAAGTTTGATTAATGTAAAGTGAAAATTACTCATAAAATAATTATTAAACACTTATTTTCATGTAATGTAGATTGTTTTTTTAATATATGTTAGCTATACTTCAACTGTTTTATAACCTTCACGGAGTTCCAGTTGCTTTTTTACGGCTTCATTATCGGATCAATTCAATGTTACCAAAATATAGCATTATCACCAGTCTTACTTACCTAATAAGTGTATGCACAATTTCCACTTTGTGCCTCCTGCGATGAATGATATAAGTTGAAAACCGTTGTTTAAAAGAAATAAGTGTTAAAATATACAATAATTAACTGCTTTTAAAAATCGTCATAAACTAGTAGTTCGCCTCGAACTGGGACCTCGCAGCCCAATTTCCGTGGTAAACCTTAGACTTTAGGCCTCGACAAAATATATCCTAATACAAGAACTTTAACATTAATATTAAAACTCAAAATACAAAAATTCAGAGAAATTAAAACTCAATAAATCTACGTACCGAGATTTTTAGAATATAATCCTTTTTAGAGTTTCGTTCTTCTGAAGGAAAAAACGAAACCCTAATAGGATCACTTGGTCATCCGTATGTCTGTCAAGACCCATTTATACTCTACATCCCGTAGAATTGTATATTTTTACCATAATACACAGGTCTATGGCCGCTTGGTACCCGTAAAATTAAACTTCTAAGTTAACGTAGAAAAAAATCCACCCGTTTATCCTTCAAAAACGTACCTACAATTTTTACCATATATTTATGAAATTTGGCAGACTATAAGTACATATATTTTAAATTCGGGAAAATTTCTGAAAGCTATACATTTGAATTAATTCATTTAAAAATGGCCCTATTTAAAGTACGTAAACATCGAAGTTAAGCAATATTATGTGCGTACGTATTTGGATGGGCGCGTACGTAGTGATCTCAACATTTTGCTGACTTTTTTGAAGAGAGCCACCAGCGGCCCGTGATGCATTATGGTGTGCTCGTGCACCTTTATTGTTGAATGTGCCGGCACAAACAATAACTCTAAGTTTTAAAAAGTTATGCAGACAGACTTCTCAAATAACCTTACTGCCAGCGAAAAAGTAGAGGCTCTCAACTCTATGAGTTCGCTTTGCTCGGTCGATGATATATGTACTCGTATGTATTCATATAAATTATGTATTTAAATTATATTTTATAACAAAAGGATTCAGCGAGTTTTTTTTATTCTATCACCACTTCCACAGACATTGTTGCCTGCTTATTATTGTTTATGGTCTCCACTTTCGTGTTTTGCCAGTGGCCGTAGCATGCCGAACAGAATCCCGACCAAACTTCAAGAGTAGAACTGTCATCCCATACATTCACAAAATTACAATGTATGGCATGACAGTTCTACGCTTGACATTTCAGCGGGATCTCGTTTGGCATGCTACGGCCACTGTAAAATATTATTTTACTTGACAGCGAGTTATAGTCCGGTACATTGTGTTCGGGATAATTTATACAAAATTTTAGGCAATGTGACGTAGTTATGTCGTCATAATAATATTATATTATAATTTGCCTATAGGTACTATTATATCCAACTTTGGTTGCTTGCCATTAGCGATGGGTATAAAATAACGCTATTAATAAGGTTTTTATTTTAAATAACTATTTTACTTTATTTTTATTTTACTTAAATTAAATAACATTATATTTTATCGATCGAGCGAAATGAGGTTTATAAAAAGATTTAAAAAAAACAGCACAAAACGTGTACTTACCTACATGTATGTGACACCTAGCTTAATAGCAAACTTTAGGCGGCCGGACTATAATTGACGCAATTATAGCTATTACCACTGAGCATATAAAGAAGAGTGTCAACTCCGAAGAAAAAAAATGAAATCGCCTAATGTACTGAATTCATTGGAGTCACCTTACCAACCCAAAAGTAAAATGTATATTTGATTTCTGATGTTGCCTGCACTGCTGTATGACATTGCTTAGTGATGGGTAGTGTCGATTGTTAGTGATGGCCAGGTCGATAAAAATATATCAATAGTCGGCGCGACCCGTTGGACGGGATAGTTGATGATTTTATTATATGTTTTAAGTTTTATAAATAACGAAAAGCCATGTTATTTTATAATATTTTAATTTAATTTATTAATGCTATTTTTACAATTAATGTGCTAATAAAAATATATACAAATATTGTGTACAATAAAATTAAAAACGTGTATTTTATATTACTGTACATCGCAAGCAGTTATAATATAGGAATCAGGAATAAATAATATTTTTTTCAAGAATTATCGGTCTTATCGAATCTTATATCGTTAAAAAACTTAACTAAACTTAATCCGACTTAGTTTTTTAATGGGCCGAAAAACAAGCTCAGGATCCTCTACAACTCTTAGCCACTGCACCTGTAAAACATACAAGGTTTTTTTTTTAAAACAACGTACTAAGAAGACCAGCAAGACGCTCTCCTGTTGGTAAGAAATAACGCTGCAATATAATATAGTGCTACCCAGGATTTTACAAATGGGTTCACTGCGCCAACACTTCTCACTTGAGAGTCATAAGATGTTTAGACTCTTCAACCCAGTAATTTCATTAGTTACAGTGCTCTCCTACCGAAGCACAGTAATGTTTGCATATCACTGCTCAGGCGGTAGAATAACTGGTGTTGGGGCACCTGCCTAGTCGACCAAGGTAGTCTGTTCCTCATAAATGTTGGTGGACAGTTTGTAGGAAAAAAGTACCTACTCCAAAGCAATTGGTGGCTGTTTGTGAGTATTGATTATATTTTGTTGCTTATAACTTACCTGTTTTCATCCAATGGAAACGATGCGAAGAATACTGTAGCTGATTCCATACTATATAAGATTTACGGAGCGCGAGTTCCAACTCATGATGAGCCGATAACTCTTCAGTCTCTTCGTGAAACAGGCACTAAGAATTACGAACTTTATCTGTACAATATCTTTATCTAACCAAAAACTATAACGAACTAAAATCTATAGAATATAAACTAAAAACACGACTGTCCAGCCCAGAAACTCGAATGTTTAAAGCAGAAAAAACAATCTTTTTTAAACTTTAACTCACGTTACAAAATATCAACAAATAACAACGTCAAACATTGAATTGTCAATTTTGATTTTGTTTTTTTTATTGTCAATGTTCAAAGGAGGTGTATAAGAAAAAATAAACTATTTTTTATGTTGGTACTTGCTTCCTTGCGTTGGTAACGTGACTCCAAGGAATCTCATACATTTTTTCAATGTATGGAAGTTACGGGAGACTGGGTATTACGCAATGTACTAAAAAATAATGTTATTGAAAATAAGATAAATTGCTTGAAATTCTCGAATTATTGGACTTTATCGCTATTAATTCTTTAGCTTGATCTACTTGCCTGCTCTTTCTTGCCTGTAGGATCTTTCTTAAACTTAATGTACCTAACAAATTGTGCAAAACATTATAATTTAGTCATCTCTATAACTCTACAACCCTTGGATCGATTTGGCTCATTTTTGAACATGAGAATTCTTTTAGCTTATACTACCTGCTCGCAAAGTTCCATTAAGATTGGAACTTTGGTAACGTTGTAATTAAGCATTTTCTATAACTCTAGAACCCTTCGACCGATTTGGCTGATGTTCGAACTTAAAAATTCTATTGACTTAAACTACGTATTTGCAAAGTTTCATAAAAATTGGACCATCGGTTTTCAAGTTATCGCGTAACAAACATACATACAAACATACACTTTTGATAATATATTTATGTAGGTTATAAAAAATGTGTGTATATTAGAAAAAAAAATATCAGAGCACCAGTTTTGAAATTATCGTCAGACCTATCGTAAAGACTTTAAGTCACCTATATCTCTGCAACCCTAAGGTCTATTTCGCTATTTTTTTCACTAAAATTATTCTATTAACCTATCTAACTTGTGTGTAAAGTTTCATTTAATTTGGATAAACCGTTTTCGAGTAAATGTCGATCAAACCTAAGCGCCAGAGGTCAACCGCTAAACTGGTCAAAACGCAGGCTTTTCGCGGCTCTCGACTCTAGACCTCGCTTCGCTCGGTCGATTATATTATAATTTGCCTATACTATTATATCCAACTTTGGTTGCTTGCCATTAGCGATGGGTATAAAATAACGCTATTAATAAGGTTTTTATTTTAAATAACTATTTTACTTTATTTTTATTTTACTTAAATTAAATAACATTATATTTTATCGATCGAGCGAAATGAGGTTTATAAAAAGATTTAAAAAAAACAGCACAAAACGTGTACTTACCTACATGTATGTGACACCTAGCTTAATAGCAAACTTTAGGCGGCCGGACTATAATTGACGCAATTATAGCTATTACCACTGAGCATATAAAGAAGAGTGTCAACTCCGAAGAAAAAAAATGAAATCGCCTAATGTACTGAATTCATTGGAGTCACCTTACCAACCCAAAAGTAAAATGTATATTTGATTTCTGATGTTGCCTGCACTGCTGTATGACATTGCTTAGTGATGGGTAGTGTCGATTGTTAGTGATGGCCAGGTCGATAAAAATATATCAATAGTCGGCGCGACCCGTTGGACGGGATAGTTGATGATTTTATTATATGTTTTAAGTTTTACTAGCTGACCCGCGCGCACTTCGTTGCGCGTGACAGTCAATGAATAAAGCGAAGATTTGGTGCTGCCATTTAGACTATGATTGTATTTCCATCCCCGCGACTTTGTGAGCGTAAAATAAGTATAGGCCTGTTTAAACCCTCCCGCTGTGGGTAGTGTGTAGTGAAGAATATAGGGCTGGGTATTTCGATGCAGTTTTGTTTCGCTACTGTATTAACCAATCCTAAATCCTTTCCCGGAGGTTGAACTATCTCGGTTTAGCGGTAACTCTTTAACTTACATCTACTGTAATGTACCGGGAGTAGACTTCCTTTGCAGGAGGTCGTCTAGGTGGGTACCCCAAAGCCCAAAAGTGCCAGTTATTCTACCGCCTGAGCAGTGATGTGCAAACATTACTGTGCTTCGGTAGGAGGGCACTGTAGCTAGTGAAATTACTGGGCTAAAGAGTCTTAAACATCTTATGACTCTTGAGTAAGAAGCGTTGGTGCAGTGTTCCTTGAATTTCACATCATTGTGAAATCCTAGGTAGCACTGTACTGATTATGGGCAGCGTTATCTCTTAACATCAGGAGAGCGTCTTGCTCGTCTTCTACTTCATCACATAAAAAAAACCTAAGCTAAATTATTATTGGTATAATTTCTCACACTATTCTTCCCGTGACTTAAATCAATACCGTGGTTCCTAAATTCCCATTAAACTGGCCCTCCCTCCCTCCCCCTCTTAATACTGATACTCCCTATAAGTTAATTTCTGACATTAAAACTATCGGTTACGGATTTACATACAAACGTGTTTCGTTTTTCGTGAATAATTCCTGTTCCCGAGGGAATTTTGCAAAATCCCTTCTTTTCGGTCGCTTAAGTTACCTAAAAAACACGCTGTGTAAATTTAAGCCAAAACAAAGCAGCGGTTAACGATTTCCTACACAAACTTGCACCCCCCTTTTCCCCTCCTTAAAAGTTGATTTCTGGGATAAAAAGTATCTCATATAATTTTTGAAGACTCAATCTACTTTTGTATCAAATTTTAGCTCAATAGGGTCAGCGGTTCTAAATTTCCCATACAAACTTTTACCCTGCTTTACCCCCGTAGGAATTTCGCAAAATCCGTTCTTATCGGTCGCTTACGTTAGTACCTAAAAAACACGCTGTCCAAATTTCAGCTAAAATAAAGAAGCGGTTAACGATTTCTTACTTAAACTTGCACCCCCCCCTTTCCCCCCCCCCCCCTTTAAGGTTGATTTCTGGGATAAAAAGTATGCCATATAATTTTCTAGGACTCATCTAACTCTGTACCAAATTTTAGCTTAATAGAGTAAGCGGTTCTAAATTTCCTATACGAACTTGGACGCCCCCTTTACCCCCTCCCCCCCCTTAAAAGTTAATTTCTGACATAAAAACTATTCAATATTCCTAAACACAATCCAAGCAATATTTTTACAAAATTTCAATTCAATCGGTTCAGCGGTTACGGATTTGCATACAAACATTTTTTGGGAATAATTCCCGTTCCCGTAGGAATTTTGCAAAATCCCTTCATACCGGTCGTTCACGTTATCTAAAAAACACGCTGTCCAAATTTCAGCTAAAACAAAGAAGCTATTAACGATTTCTTACACAAACCTGCACCCCCCCTTTCCCCCCTTAAAGGTTGATTTCTGGGATAAAAAGTATCCCATATCATTTTTTAGGACTAAATCTACCTCTATACTAAATTTTAGCTCAATAGGGTCAGCGGTTCTAAATTTCCTATACAAACTTTAACCCCCCTTTAGACCCCCTTAAAAGCTAATTTCTGACATAAAAACTATTCAGTGTTCCTAAACACCGTCCAAACAATCGTTTTACAAAATTTCAGCTCAATCGGTTCGGCGGTTACGGATTTGCATACAAACGTTTTTCGGGAACAATTCCTGTTCCCGAGGGAATTTTAAAAAATCGTTTCTTATTGCACGGTGAAATCTTCTAAAGAACACGCTGTCCAAATTTCAGCTCGATACGGCCAGCCGTTTGGGCTGTGCGTTGATAGCACGAAAGTGTACGAACGATTTTATATAAGAGATAGATTACTGAACAATATACCTACCTATCCTAAATAATTGATGATTATACTCAATACTCAATACTTTATTTGCTCCCTTAGAATTAGGTACCTACATAATAAGGTCTTAGTGTAGTTTGCACGTAAGTATTTCTAAGGACCCTGGTGGGCACATGCAATTTAGAAGGTACAATAATTGTTATTAAAATTAAGAAATGAAATAATAGTATTTTAATAATTTTAATAGGACGTGTTAGAGAGGATGATATACATTATGTACATATTTTTATAATTTATTTATTTTAGTGTAAAATCTTGCAGATATTCTTCTATATACCTATGTAATTAAAAAAATCAATATAAGAAATTATGAAGAATTAATAATAAATTTTGCTTTCGAGAAAAGCACTTTAGCTAATTTTAATTATAATAGCGCCATCTATCAAATTTCAACAGATTGCGCCAATTTCATAAACTATCAACAGATGGCGGCACATGTTTTGAAATGTGCGTATTATTTAGCTTTTTCTATATATTTCAACTCAGGAGTTAAATTTCGAAAAACCCTGCATGAAATGTTTAATTATATTCATTTAAGAATGTTTTTACCAAGTTTTAAGTAAATCAACTCAAAAATGTGATTTTCTCCATACAAACTTTGAACCCCTATTTAACCCACTTAGGGGTAGAATTTTCAAAAATCGTTTCTTATTACCTGCCTCCAGGGTAAAAAGAACCTATGTTCCAAATTTCGTCTTTCTAGGTCCAGTGGTTTGCCGTGTGCGATGATGAGTCAGTCAGTTTACTGTTTTATATAATAGTATAGATATAGATAAATAACGAAAAGCCATGTTATTTTATAATATTTTAATTTAATTTATTAATGCTATTTTTACAATTAATGTGCTAATAAAAATATATACAAATATTGTGTACAATAAAATTAAAAACGTGTATTTTATATTACTGTACATCGCAAGCAGTTATAATATAGGAATCAGGAATAAATAATAATTTTTTCAAGAATTATCGGTCTTATCGAATCTTATATCGTTAAAAAACTTAACTAAACTTAATCCGACTTAGTTTTTTAATGGGCCGAAAAACAAGCTCAGGATCCTCTACAACTCTTAGCCACTGCACCTGTAAAACATACAAGGTTTTTTTTTTAAAACAACGTACTAAGAAGACCAGCAAGACGCTCTCCTGTTGGTAAGAAATAACGCTGCAATATAATATAGTGCTACCCAGGATTTTACAAATGGGTTCACTGCGCCAACACTTCTCACTTGAGAGTCATAAGATGTTTAGACTCTTCAACCCAGTAATTTCATTAGTTACAGTGCTCTCCTACCGAAGCACAGTAATGTTTGCATATCACTGCTCAGGCGGTAGAATAACTGGTGTTGGGGCACCTGCCTAGTCGACCAAGGTAGTCTGTTCCTCATAAATGTTGGTGGACAGTTTGTAGGAAAAAAGTACCTACTCCAAAGCAATTGGTGGCTGTTTGTGAGTATTGATTATATTTTGTTGCTTATAACTTACCTGTTTTCATCCAATGGAAACGATGCGAAGAATACTGTAGCTGATTCCATACTATATAAGATTTACGGAGCGCGAGTTCCAACTCATGATGAGCCGATAACTCTTCAGTCTCTTCGTGAAACAGGCACTAAGAATTACGAACTTTATCTGTACAATATCTTTATCTAACCAAAAACTATAACGAACTAAAATCTATAGAATATAAACTAAAAACACGACTGTCCAGCCCAGAAACTCGAATGTTTAAAGCAGAAAAAACAATCTTTTTTAAACTTTAACTCACGTTACAAAATATCAACAAATAACAACGTCAAACATTGAATTGTCAATTTTGATTTTGTTTTTTTTATTGTCAATGTTCAAAGGAGGTGTATAAGAAAAAATAAACTATTTTTTATGTTGGTACTTGCTTCCTTGCGTTGGTAACGTGACTCCAAGGAATCTCATACATTTTTTCAATGTATGGAAGTTACGGGAGACTGGGTATTACGCAATGTACTAAAAAATAATGTTATTGAAAATAAGATAAATTGCTTGAAATTCTCGAATTATTGGACTTTATCGCTATTAATTCTTTAGCTTGATCTACTTGCCTGCTCTTTCTTGCCTGTAGGATCTTTCTTAAACTTAATGTACCTAACAAATTGTGCAAAACATTATAATTTAGTCATCTCTATAACTCTACAACCCTTGGATCGATTTGGCTCATTTTTGAACATGAGAATTCTTTTAGCTTATACTACCTGCTCGCAAAGTTCCATTAAGATTGGAACTTTGGTAACGTTGTAATTAAGCATTTTCTATAACTCTAGAACCCTTCGACCGATTTGGCTGATGTTCGAACTTAAAAATTCTATTGACTTAAACTACGTATTTGCAAAGTTTCATAAAAATTGGACCATCGGTTTTCAAGTTATCGCGTAACAAACATACATACAAACATACACTTTTGATAATATATTTATGTAGGTTATAAAAAATGTGTGTATATTAGAAAAAAAAATATCAGAGCACCAGTTTTGAAATTATCGTCAGACCTATCGTAAAGACTTTAAGTCACCTATATCTCTGCAACCCTAAGGTCTATTTCGCTATTTTTTTCACTAAAATTATTCTATTAACCTATCTAACTTGTGTGTAAAGTTTCATTTAATTTGGATAAACCGTTTTCGAGTAAATGTCGATCAAACCTAAGCGCCAGAGGTCAACCGCTAAACTGGTCAAAACGCAGGCTTTTCGCGGCTCTCGACTCTAGACCTCGCTTCGCTCGGTCGACTAGACCTCGCTTCGCTCGGTCGATTAGTGATAAAACTAACCAACTTATTTTAATCTAATCGAAATTAATAAGAGAAACAATCTGAAATATTATTATCGTACTTTTCTGTACATAATTAATAGTAATAGGCACTAATAAGTCGAATATTTTTTAAATAAAAACCTATAAAATGATAATGTTTGTTATTTATTATATTACCACCGATTTATTTTACGGTGACTGTGTAAAACTTTATCAGGATTTTGGATGAGCGTGATTGCATGTACATAGGTGAATGTGTGTTTACGTACATAGGCATGCAAGTGACTCACATATCTAAGCAGAAAACGAACGCAGTCTAACTGGAAGAAATTCAAAGTGGTTCTTAATGCGAGCAGGTGATCGAGTTTGCGTATCCAAATCATTTCTCCTGTTCGAAATCAAATCACATTCGTACGTTTGCTTCACTAGACGTATTTATTTCATGTGGTTATCTGCTATTTATATCTATTGCATCTGTGCAGGACTTGTACTGTACATCTTTATATCCGAGAAATTGGACTGTATTGTGTATGCTTGCGCTAGCAAGCAACATCCGAGAATTCTTAAAAGAAAACGCTTTATATATTTTTCGCTTTTTTTCTCTCTTCTCTCTTGATTTTAAGGTGGTTTGGTCTACATGAAGAGTTTTTTTTATAAACAAGCCAATCAAAACTAACCAACCGTCAGGTTTTGGAGATTTTGTTGCTATACAGAAAATCACGACACGGGGGTTTATTTTATTTCTCCTTCCTATGCACTTTCATATATGCATACTCGTTAAAGGTACATACCACTTTTCATCATTTTAAAGCTAGTTCCTTGTTAATATTTTTAGGAAGTAGGTACCAGGAGTACCAGGAGTAGGAACGGAGATTCAATCACTTTGATTGCATATAGTTCCAATGATTCCCCAACACTACTTAAACAAAAGAATTTGACAATGTATTCTACATAAAGGATGTTTCTTTTTTTTCTTAGATTTTGGTTTCCTTCAAATCTGCTCCTGGTAAACTTAAAAAAATGACGTTTCAAAATTCGTCAAAAAAATCCAGAAAAAATTATTCTAAATTAACATCGTTTACTAAAAGTATGACTTACGTTAATCAAATAAGATCAATTCATGATGGATTTGACCGACTTTATCAGAGGATTCTCGACTACATCGGCCAAATAGCATAGGTAGAGAAACTCATTGTCATCCGGAAAATCAAAGGAAAGCGGACTCAGGTCGTAGTCTGATGCGTTGGTCAGATCAGATCCGCACCACCCTTGAAGTTGCTGTTGTCCTGTTGTCTTTTGGCTCCTGGCTATGAAAATCGCATCCAATTAACCCAGATAGCGATCTATCATCAGATATCAAATCCTCCAAAGGAGGGGCCATGACTCCCAGTAATGGGCAATATGACGAGGACAAGAAGAACTCCAAACGTTCAGTTTCCTAGTAAAAATGTCTAGACAAACTATAAAATAATGATTTGTTAAGCTATTGCATAGCTTTTTTTTTTCTCTTTAGAGGTACCTACAAAACCCTTGAAACATGTGTTTGCATTATTAAAGATTTAACTGACAATCACTTTTGTAAAAAAAACCATGGCAACCTCCTGGTATGTATTTTTTAAAAAATTGAGAAAAAAATCATGAATTTTTTTACACATCCTGTATAAGACTCAAAATTGACATTGTCAACAGACATGTTGCTGTAAAACCATACAATTTGGCAAATCCCATATGAACTAGATTAAAAAAAATGCGTAGCCATTTTGTAACATGACTTAGCCGGTTAAGCGAAAGTCTACTGCAAGGTATTCAAAGGTCTAAGTTATTCGGACAAATAATCATTATGCATAAAAAGAGCTCCTATTACAAGTAAATAGGAGGTGAAATTTAAAATACAAATTATATTACTTTGCTTCGTAATGCTAACAAAAAGACCTGCAAACACAAGAAAATATTTAATATATATAAAAAACATTTTTTTCTAATTTGTTACACAGCGGTTAAACATTTGCTACTATTTAGTTTAATATATCGCGTAGGTAATAGGAGTTTGTTTTATTTTGTCTCGGTAATACAAATCGGCTTAGTCATTTTATCACCTAGTCAAAATGAAAAATGGCGGATTCTACGCATCAACTGTAAAATATAGCGCGATATAGCGCTATATGTCATTTATAGCTACGTGTGTGACGGATGCCGATTTGTACTGAAGCTATGCCGCGCTATAAGAAGCTTTATAGCGCTATATAGCGACGTGTGTAATGGGCTTAAAGTCTAGTTTATGTAAATTATAAAATATATAATTTTATATTACTTTTCTTAATAACAAACCGCATAAAAAAATCTTTTGCTGTCCCGGGCCGCAATTTTCTTTTAACCGCCATGAAAAGGGTTGTTAGTAAAAAACTTACTATTTCATGTAGAAGTTTAAAACTTGCCACAATTACAATTCCTTACGTTAAAATAAGCCGTTTAGAATCAGTAGCCGTCGGTAACCAGCCTTCTGACAGCGGGGAGGGGGGGGTGAAAGGGCGCACCACCCAGCTTCACTTAAAAAAATCTGGAAGACCATGTATAGCTAATATGTCAAGTTTGGTATCGATTTCGAATAAATCAAGGACGTAGATTTCATTTCTGATATTAAAAAAAGCATTTTATTGGGTTTTAACCAAATTATTACACAAAAATAATACTTAGTTTTTTTTATTTAGAGGCACTTTAATTCTAAATTATAGTAATATTTTGTGATAAACATAAATATTTTTTAAAAGTTTATTTCAAGTAGATTGAATAAAATAGAACTTTTTAATTAATTTTATTAAAATTAACTCGTACATTTTTTTAAGACACTAAGAGTCGCTATTTTCTTCTCACCGCTGCGCTGCGTTGTAATCGCCCCATCCACTGCAAAATACGACTATGTACATTCATTTAACATGTTATTGATATAAGAACTTGATATTGTCGAACATAAAATACAGGAAAATCCTATGGCACATCATAATTTACTCTCCCTGAGACAAACTTTTGAAAAATAGGTGCGATAAAACGCGATCAAATCGCGGAACGGAAACTGCTAAACATTGTTAAGAATCAAACTGTTTCAACAAATTGTTATTCAGACCATTCCTTTGTCTGAAAACCTTTCAGTTGCCAGAATATTGTGCATGGAACTGATTAAATAAATAAATGCAAGGCTTATCATAATTCGTCATAAAATGTTTTGAGCTATATTATTATTATATTATATATGGAGCATCCGTCTTGGAAAACAATATAACGATATAAATAAGCTGTAGGTAGGTGCCAGTAGTATTTATAATTTTGCCACATTACATTTAATTGAAAAATAGATGCATAACTTTGGTTAGAAGTTTATTATTAAAGAGATATGACTTTCGCGCCTATTTTTTTAAAGTTTGTCTCAGGGAGAGTAAATTATGATGTGCCATAGGATTTTTCTGAATTTTATGTTTGACAATATCAAGTTTTTATATCAATAACATGTTAAATGAATGCACATAGTCGTATTTTACAGTTGATGGGGATTTACAACGCAGCGCAGCGGTGAGAAGAAAATAGCGACTCTCGTGTCTTAAAAAAAAATTGTACGATTAATTTTATATAAAAATAATATAAAAGTTCTATTTTATTTAATCTACTTGAAATAAACTTTTAAAAAATATTTATGTTTATCACAAAATATTACTATAATTTAGAATTAAAGTGCCTCTAAATAAAAAAAACTATGTACTATTTTTGTGTTATAATTTGGTTAAAAACCTATAAAATGCGTTTTTTATTATCAGAAATAAAATCTACGTCCTTGATTTATTCGAAATCGATACCAAACTTGACGTATTAGCTATACGTGGTCTTCCAGATTTTTTTAAGTGAAGCTGGGTGATGCGCCCTTTCACCCCCCCTCCCCGCTGTCAGAAGGCTGGTTACCGACGGCTACTGATTCTAAACGGCTTATTTTAATGTAAGGAATTGTAATTGTGGCAAGTTTTAAACTTCTGCATGAAATAGTAAGTTTTTTACTAACAACCCTTTTCATGGCGGTTAAAAGAAAATTGCGGCCCGGGACAGCAAAAGATTTTTTTATGCGGTTTGTTATTAAGAAAAGTAATATAAAATTATATATTTTTTAATCTACATAAACTAGACTTTATTAACATATTTTTTGTTTATTAAAAAACTAGTATTTTTGAATTTATAGTAATTTGAACAATAAAAACGAAGTTACGTAATTCTAATTTTTAATTTTTTTGTTAAACAAATCATCACAAATGTCATTTTTTTATTCCAAAAATGAAATCTACGTCCTCGATTTATCCGAAATTGATACCAAACTTGACCTATTAGCTATGTGTGGTCTCCCAGAATTTTTAAAATGAAGCCGGGTGGAGCGCCCCTTCCAACCCCCCTCCTCGCTGCCAGAGGGGGTGCTACCGAGGGCTACCGATCGAAATCAGCCTATTTTACATTAGAAATCAATGTGCCAAGTTTCATGCTTCTGCATGAAAAAAACAGGTTTGACCCATTTTTGTCGCTTAGTGACTCCACTATTTGGACTTCCATATGTACCGGTTGGAAGCGACCTGCATCTAGCGTCTTCCGGCGACCTTTATAAGGATAAAACAATACAATACTCTTTATTGGGACAAAATTTAACAAAATAGACTTAAAACTAAATCCATACATATAATAAGAATGGAAATTTCTCCCCATTCATTGTGATCCTTTACTAAGGTGAACTGTGAAAATACGCATATGAACAAAACGACGCGAAAAAGTCGCTTGCGCGATCTAATTCGTAAAACATTTTGTCAATTTTTCCTAGGGAAACGTAAAATAAAATAATAAAATAAATAATAATCATTTATATCAGACACATCGCCCCTAATTTACATCAAAAATTCGAAATAAAAGTAATAGAATATAAAGTAAATTCAATTCAAAAAAAAATAGTGCCAAAAACGCTACAGACGCCATCTATCGGTGTGGCTGTAAACTTGTGGTTGACCTTTAGTTTAATTTGGGCTAAATTTGTAAATAGTTTGTGTCACTGGTGTGGTTAAACAACACCACCGATTTGAATAAAATTTTCACAAATACGTTGCAGTTTTCTCTACTTGAACCTTAGTCTTGGTTTTAGTCAAATCGGTTCATAAATAAAAGAGTTATATCAATCTAAAGATTCGCATATAAAATGCTAATAAACAAGAAAGGTAGTCATAGGAACCGCGTAATCAAAAGACAAAACCTCATCGAGTTTGGGCTCATTTGATTCGTCTTGACGAGTACTTTGATACTATATAGTAACCAGGGTCCGAAACGGAGCTGGAAGGTGGCCATAGGAACTCCGTGATTAAAAGAAAAAACCCCATCGAGTTTGGGCTCATTTGATTCGTCTTGACGAGCACTTTGATGCTATATAGTAGCCAAACAAATTAGAATTCATTTAAATTAGTAAATGTAACTTATTTCTCAAATGAATCGGCGCCAGCGGAAAATAATCTAATGTGCGCATGATGCGTGTAAATATCAGTAATAAATATCTTTTTGCTGCTTATTTTTAATTTCTAAAACATGTAAAATCATCTGAAGATAAATAGAAAAATTCATTTACAGTTCATTGTAAAAGTAAATTATTTTTCATACAAGCTAGCGCCACGGAAAATAATGGAACTAATGTCATAAGAAAAAGAAATATCGTTTATTCTGCAAACAGTTTTAGAAAAGAAGTCCCGCGTAACCTAGCGGAACTAAATAATAGATTTATAATTACTGTGAATACTTCATTTATTATATATTTTTTATTTGTTAGATTAATTAAATATTATGTACCTATTTAATTGAGAAATTAAATATGAGAAATTATGAATTGTTAAAAATCTGTAGATATTTTAACTTAAAATCACGCGATTGTGGCGCTCCATCTAGGGGGATCTTTTGTAAAAATCACTGGTTATCCGGAGACACACAGACATAAAATCTGTTCACACCCATTTAGGCATACATCCAGACACAAACTGTCACGTTTATAATGTTAGTAAAATTTTGCAATGATTATTATAGAACCTTTTATCTGTGTTATAGATAATCATAGGCGGATTTAGGGAGGGGCCAAGCCCCCCCCCCCCCCCCCGAGTCATTAAGCAAGCTGCTCGCGCACATATTATAAAGGATGTTTAAGCTTTAGGGGGGGGGGGGGGGGGCAGGGGGCCAAGGTACCCCCAGAAGCATTGTAGAGTTACGAATTTCGCACATATTTCTGAAATAAAATTTTTTTTTCGGCGCTCGCAGCTAGCTGCTCGCGCACTTATTGTAATGGATGTTTAAACTTCCTAACCGCTCAGAGCGAGCTAAACATACACTTTTCGTAATAAAAATTATAATATTTTTGCCCGTCTGCACCTTGCCCCCCCCCCCCCCCCCCCCAAACCAAATCCTGGATCCGCCTATGATTTTAGGTATACACCTCAGTGGTAGAGTCCTTCTCACGAATGAGGTCCCGCGGAATTTTGCGGAACTAAATTACATTTTTTCGATAAATTCTGGACTTCATGCCATAAATAATTTTTCACCACTCTCGCACGAAAATAGTGTCTTTGGTCATCGATTTCAGTGAGCAAAAGCCGTTTTTGCTCTCTAGAGAGTAGAGAGGCAAAGTGATTTGAATTTCGAACACAATTTTATTGGCTATGAAGAAGTTGGTGTGTTCTGAAACTTATTTGTGTACAATTTTTATTTAACTGAGATGCACATAATTTTTAATGTTATTTATTGAATTTTAACTTTATAAATTGTATTTTTTCAATAATATTTTAAATAAAATACTATTATAGAATAATAAGTCGTAAGTGAGTTTTTTTTTTTAAAATATTATTACAATTTGTTTTTCATAAATATGTCACACACACAAATTTCGAACGCAACTCTTTTAATAAAAATAAAAAAAATCCAAAATGGCGGGATGTAGAAGTTTAGAGTTTACAGTCAAATGGAGAATGCGTTGTGACGTCATCGATAAATGCCATCTTTGTCTCTCTCTTTTGTATGAGGTAAGTGAGATGGCACTTATAGTTGTCATTTTTCTTGCGACAGTGGTGTTCACAACACATTTTCCATTTGGTTCTAAACCTCTTGGTAAAGATTCAACTAAATATTTTCAACTTAAGTTGTAAACTTTTGCAAATTTCTATTTGTGATCTAATAGTCTGTTTAATTACAAAGAAATGAGTGACCCCAGTGATGAAGGTAGTTGTCTTACGCCAAAAAAGTTGAAAGAACAACTTTCGAATGCCGAGTTCAGCTATTTGCCTGAAAAATCTAAAGTGAAATATGTAAAGGCGTACGAATCCTTCAATAATTGGCGCCTCTCAAAAAATGCAAAAACATATTCCGAGACCGTGATACTATCATATTTCATGGAACTATCTAAAACAAGAAAATCCAGTACATTATGGAGCATTTTTTCTATGATAAAAGCTGTCTTGAAAACGAAACGTGACCTTGAAATAGAAAAATTTCTGAATGAAGAACCAGACAGTAAATACCTCGCTTTAAAAGTAAGTAAATTGATACAAAAGCTAATTTATTTCAAAGAAAACCTATCTAACTGTACCTATCTAAAAATAAGTAAACTAAATTATTGTTATTTTTTACAGGTTGTATTAATTATTGGCATAAATGGTGCGTGCCGCTCAAATGAATTGTTGAATCTTAAGGTAAACGACGTTGAAAAGCATTCGGACAAATTAATATTAGTAAAATTATTGAATACAAAGACTAAAATCGACAGATCATTCGTCATTAGTGAAGAATTTGTGAATGTGGTGGACAAGTATATGGCATTACGACCCGCTAATACAAAAACTTCAAGATTTTTCTTACATTATGATAATGGAAAAAGTAAAAAAGCCCATAGGCATCAATAAAATCGGTGATATGCCAAAAACGATTGCTAAATTTCTTCAGCTTCCGGACTCCCATCTTTACAC
The DNA here is from genome assembly GCA_947507615.1 of Hemithea aestivaria. Classification (NCBI taxonomy): domain Eukaryota; kingdom Metazoa; phylum Arthropoda; class Insecta; order Lepidoptera; family Geometridae; genus Hemithea; species Hemithea aestivaria. Next base: position 4,060,845 of record OX382325.1, on the reverse strand, counting down.
TGGGCATTGCCTGAGGCGGACGTCAGCAACACTCTTAGCTGACTCAGGCGCTGATATTACAGTTCTTAAACGCCATGGTGGCTAGAAGTGTAACAAGATTGCAGAAGGATACATCGAAGATTCTAAAGTTATTTAATATGCTAACTTTTAAACTTTGCGATAGTGGCGCCCCGCAAAAAGAACTCCTTTTGTGAAAAGCACTCTACCTATCAGTCACAGTTCCCGATTGAGCAGAAATTTTGCATACCGGGAATCGGATGACAATGCAATAATTTTATGACATGGAAGTGATCTGAAGTCTGATGATGGAGCTGAAAGGTGAAATTTGATAGATATATTATAATAAATAGTTTGAGTACGTAGGTATATGATAGTTTCATTTCAGAAAATTTCATTTTAGTTTTTTTTATACAACGATGTAAGAAGATGAGCAAGATGCTCTCCTGATGGTAAGAGATAACGCTGGGATTTAACGAAGGTTAAATTCTGGGTGCACTGCTGAGTCATAAAATGTTAAGATTCTTCAGCCCAGTAATTTCACTAGCCACAGTGCCCTCCTACCGAAGCACAGTAATGTCTGCACATCACTGTTCAGGCGGCAGAATAACTGACACTGTTGGGGTACTAGCCGATCTCCTGCAGAGGAAGTCTACCCACGGTAAAGAGATCACCATTAAATGACGCGGAAAAAAGTCAAGAGTAACTGTACGGAATCAAGCTGTTATTATTCCGTATTTTTATTAGTTTTTCTGATTTAAATGATAATTTGATATATTTTTGTTTACTGTATTTAATCTTGATGTACTATATGTGTAAGTGGTCATTTATTGCCGTTCTAATTTGTACTGTGGTATAGGTATAACGATAGTTCTGGGACTTATCCCAGGACGTCTCTGAAATCTAAGTATTATTCACAAAAAATGTTTCATAATATTATTTACTAGCTTATGCTCGCGGCTTTGCCCGCACGGCAAAATCCTTTCTTAGCAGTGGTCTACGTCATGAAACCTTTCTATGTTCCAAATTTCAACCCAATCCATCTAGCGGTTGAGGCTGTACGTTATACAGATACATCAGTCACTAGCTTATTCTCATGGCTTTGCCCGCATGGACGGGTTACGTTTCATAATACCTACGGTCGTTTCAACTACGGTCGATATAACTACGGTCGATTCGCATAAGTTCATTTCACATATTGGACGATTCGCTTACAGTGCAACTCGCCTGCGGTTGATTAAACTTCTTCGATTAAACTATGGGCATGTGAACTAATGGGCGATTCGGCCAATGTTCATTTGATATATTGGTTAATTCAACTATGGACGACTCACCTACGGTTTATAAATTCTTTGCTACGCGTGTTTTTAGTACAGTATTCAGGGCAAACCGAAATCTGTTGGTTAGGTTAGGTTTGAACAGTGACCACAATGCGCGAGCCGAGCGAGCGAAGCGAGCGTGCCGCGGCAGCGGCCGGCGAAGCGCCAGATATTTTTCTTATTACTGAATTATTTATCCTGTGTCATGGCATCTTCAGGCATTTTGGCATCTTCTTTCATCTACCTCATCATGGCAAAGTGGCATAATAAAAACAACACGTTTCTGAATTCTGTACTATAAACAAGTATTTTTTAGCTGTCATACCTGACTAGCAGCCGGAAACGTGGTCTAAAAATACGTGAACGGTCCGTTAGTTCGGTCAAAAATAGGCAAATCGTCCAATAGTTTAATCAACCATAGCTCAATCGACCGTAGCTGAGTTAACCGTAGGCGAATCGTCCAATATTGATTTCAACCAATAGTTATTATGAACGTAGGCGAAACGTCCAATAGACATTTTGAATAGTAGGTGATTCGATCGTAGTTACATATTGGCAAGGTTTGCCAGCCTTTACTAATTCTACGCCCATTAAGTCGCAGAAAACCCGTGAATTGAATCCCTCTTTTCCGTGGAATTGGAAATCGAATTAAATGGTCTGTATCAAATTCATTAATATATGAATAATTTACTGTCACGCGCTACGAAGTGCGCGCGGGTCAGCTAGTTAAAATACTAATATTAATGTCCACAACGGGCGGCCTTATCGCTTAGAGCGATTTCTTCCAGGCAACCAACAACAAAATAGTGTGACTTTTAAAAAAGCAGGGATTTCTCAAAATAAACTTTGACCTTTTTACATTGGGTCGTTTTCGGTAAAATAACACTTTAATATGTTACACTATCTTTGCAAATGGACGTAGTATTCAAAATTGTATGCTTTCTCGTGTTTAATTTTTTATTACCTCTATTATATTTATTTATTTTATTTATATAACTTTTAATAATTTATTTATATTTATTTTATACTAGCAGATTTTGCTTATAGCTTGCAGCTTTGCTCAAGTAAAAAAATACTTTTAGTTCACGTGTTTAAGTTTGCGTTACAATATCAATCTCTACGATAACTTTTCTATAAATCCGTACAGCGGTTTTATCATTGCGTCGATAGATCAAAATCACTCACGATATTCCTTTATTCATGAGAAAATGCCATGTCTAAAAAGAAAAATATTAGGCAAAGTTAGACGCTTGTTGTACTCTTAATTCACACGACTCTTCTCATTTTGCACAGACCTTAACAAAAGGGCCAATGGGAAGCAAGATTCTGCATGATAATATCGTTTGTCGCATTATAAAACGACTTTATTTGTCAATGTACAGTGGATTCCGTGTTGCTTATTTTTTGCGACAGTTTTTCATGCAAACCAACAACAGGTGGTATTGTGTTTATGATTTGGTCAAGTTTCATGACTGAGTCGTGACGTCAATCTGATGTTTGTAGAAAGGCCGAATGACGTCATAAGCTATTGTTAAAATAGGCCTGAATATGTCAGAGCAACGGAAGACTTGCGATGACCATACCTAATATAAATAAAGTATACCATAATAATTTCATCATTTTGAATTGAGATTGTACGCGTACTTACAATAAAGTTAAAGCAAAAAATTAAAACGGTATCAATTTAGCTTTAGCCGTATAAGCATTTCCAATTACTAGTTAATAATTAAAATTTTAACATTTAATTAAAAATTAACAACTAGCTAATAAATCATTTCTAAATATATAAAAGAAACGCCGCCTGATGTTATCATCGCACAGCTCAAAACCACTGAACGGATCTGGGGAAAAATTTGTCGCACAAATATTTTCTATGACGTAGATATCCGCAAAGAAAGGATTTCTTTACGGGAAAACACCTCAAGCGCTAGATAATATTGATCTATCTTTTAAAATAACTTTCAATTTATTAAATTATGATAAAAAAGGGTTAACTATATACTACAACTAGTTAAATATAAACCTCTTTTAAATAAAACCCAAAGGGCATGTTATAACGTTAAAAAAAATAGCTAATCCCTTTTATAGTCTAAGAAAAATATCTAATTCAATAGAACCGAATTTATTTTCCGATTAAAATGCTTTTACGTCACAATTCCAGCAGCCATAAGTTAAGCTCCGTACGTCTGAAACTAGAGCTCTGAGGTAATAAAAGCTGGATGGAACCTTATTCTTGAACGTTTCCCGAAAAAATAATTTTCTAGTTTTCCCGTCAAATTTCAGCTCTCGTGCAAGAATGCATTAAACTATTCATTATTTCGTTAATTAAATTACGACTTCCCATTTAAAACGGTTATGAATTTCTTTCAAGTACCTACCTATAACTAATTTAGTTTGACGGAGCACTATAATATTGATTTCTCAATCATTAAAAAGGTCAAAAGCATTTTTTGAATGAGAATGTGACAATTCACGCTTACATAATATTAATATTATTATCATGTAGGTAAGAACAAAGCAGTGCGCGAAGTTTATAAAAATATCTTCCCAAAAGACTTTCTCAAGTAGGTAATCTTAAAATCTCCCAGAATAGGGATCGTCTCGGCGATTTTCCGTCGCCGGTACAAGCTCATATCGTGGCTCAATAACTTATGAAGCCTTTTTAGTGCGGTTTTTGTATTATTTTCCTTCGTTCGCCAGTCAAGGAGTTATAATTCAATTACTGACTTAGAATGGTAAGAGACGCTGTTTTAAAGTGTTAGCTTTAATCTTATAGGAAACTATATGTTTTGCAGTGCCCTATTTTTTGTTTCAGGTTAGCAATAGATCTAGCTTCGACTTTTATATCCGTGAGTTTTAGTCGTTTGTTTACATAGTTCAAATAAGATTTCATTATTTCCCTGTAGATGATACTATATAAACTGGAAGTTTTGAAATCTTTCATAGGTGTTAAACACTTACCAAAAGGAAAGATGGTTACCGCCGCCAAAGGATACCGCCAATAACAGAGGTACCGCAAGGTACGTTGCTCACCATTTAAGACTCTGTTCACTTGCTATAGAAGGGTCCCCTGTTGAAGCTCAATGGAAATAGCGCAGGAAGTAATAAAATTCATAAAGAAATCTGTGTTAATATATCTTTTTTAAAGCAACGCTTAAATTTAATATTCAGGATGATTCACTTTTAACCTTATCTGTACAGATAAATTCTAGTCTAGTCTATAATCTAGATAGAGCGAACGTCCAAGTTGAAGCGTCGAAGCGCTTAGAACTCTGAACTCCGTTCCTAAGGATTCTCTAAGGAGCTCGGGTGTCATAATCGGATAGCATTTCAAGCAGGTATGCTAAGGAAAAACTAGGTACTTATCTATAAAAAACACTTGGTACGACTTTCGGTAGTATTCTGCCTTTAATAACATTAAAAATATTCAAAAAGTTTTTGGTGGAGTAGAATAGAATAGAATAATAGTTTTTGGGGTAGACTTCCTTTGCAGGAGGTCGTCTAGGTGGGTACCCCAACAGTGCCAGTTATTCTACCGCCTGAGCAGTGATGTGCAAACATCACTGTGCTCCGGTAGGAGGGCACTGTAGCTAGTGAAATTACTGGGCTAAAGAGTCTTAACATCTCATGACTCTTGAGTAAGAAGCGTTGGTGCAGTGCTCCTAGAATTTCACATAATTGTGAAATCCTAGGTAACACTGTACTGATTATGGGCAGCCGTTATCTCTTAACATCAGGAGAGCGTCTTGCTCGTCTTCTACTTCATCACATAAAAAAAAAAAAAAAAAAATAGAAAACTCTTTATTGTTCACACAAATACAACAATATAAACTTAGAACTAAGATTACACAGAAAGAAGTGTTACAATTGGCGGTCTCTGTGGAGTACAAATATTCCGGCAAAAAAAGGTCGATAATGTCATAATTTTCACCAACAAACTCTAGTGTATTATATTTAGATTTACTAATTTAAATATATGTGTATTAGTATTTATATTGATAATCTTCATATTTCACGGACATACATAATATTAAAAATAATGTACCTTTTTAATGTCACTTTTGTTGTTCAATAAAGTTTTATCTAATCTATCTATTGTGTAACTACTCATATATAGCCAAGATAATATTATATTCTCTTGGCTATAAAGAATTAAAGAATGTAGGTTAGCATAAATAATTTTGTAAGAACAAAAGAAAAATCATTAATTTCCAAACTGCTTCTCAAGTACGAGACTGTAGCACTACCCCAAACGCTGTATTTCTAAAAACCTTTTTACTTTTCAAAGCCTCTTAGCATGACAAATTACAAACGGAAATCTTTTGTGATCTGCAGGAAACGTATACTCGAATGTTTCCGTAACAGTGGCAACCTACCAATGAAATGCACACTAATTTTTCCCCTCGTTGTTTGTAAGGATTCGTTCGCGGTGAACTATGAATACCATCATCAGCGGGGAATTATCATATTTCACACAAGGGGGATATGCCAAAGAGACATCAAAAAGGCACAGAAATGGCGGACGCAATGCATGTGTGAGAGTTTTAAAAGTGGTCTTAGTGGAAAATTTACACTGATTTTGAATAAATCTTCAAAAATCGAGTCTCTCTCTCCTATAAAATAAAGAGGGCGCCACCCTCATACTTTATTGATTTAAAAAAAAAGATTTATTACACACACTAACACATACTATACGTACGCTCTCACTTACGAGTATACAATCTGGTCTCGGAGTATACGTAAAGACACAGAAAATTAAACCTAAACAAAAATAATGAGATGAAGAAGATTTTGACGCACACTGTAGTACAATTATTTTCCCTAAAATGAAGCTATGGTGGGTAGGGTCGTACTATGATGTGATTTAATGCGAGCGTTACAGTATGCAAGTTGGGGTTATTAAGGGTGCCTCATTTAGTTCAGAAGGTCTCGTATTTCTCTAGGTCCATGATTTCATATAAATAACAAAAGGAATTACTGCCGTGGAAATTTCAACCCTATTGCTAATAGATAAGATTGTAAGTTGTATGATGAGAGGGATAATAATTTGGGGTGATATGTAATAGCGAGACCGCAACAAGTCTTAAGTCGTCCGTCTGAGCCGCCCCTAGAGTTTGTCTCGTGACAGCATTTGCTGGAAGTATTAGCGCGCTCATTTTATGTTTCTATTATGAACTTTTAATAAAAATTGTGAAAACCTTGTTGCCCTTTTCATAAGAGAAAATTATGCTGACATTAATGATATTATATTAAACTTTTGACAATTACACTTTAAAGTCAAAATGTAAGTCTAGAGTTTAGAATATAGCATAGATTTTTGTTATGTTTAAACAGGGCTAAGTTCTGCTCTTTAAGATTTTTGATAAAAATTAAGAGAATTTAAATAAAACCCTTCTTACATGAAAAAATGTATAGGTAAATTCCACAGCTACGAGTATATTTTATACCGATTAAAATTTTCTTACCTATTGTCTTATGTTTTAAATAAATACTTTTACTTTCAAGCGCGAAAATATAGTATGTAGACTAGCTTGTGGTCGCGGCTTTGCCCGCATGTCAAAATCCTTTCTTAGCGGAGGTCTACGTCATAAAACCTATCTATGTTCCAAATATTCAACCCAATCCGTCCAGCAGTTTAGGCTATGCGTTGATAGATCAGTTAGTCAGTCACTCTATCGTTTTATATATTTAGATATACCATATACCTAAGAGTAAGATATACACATGTACATACACAGATCCCCGTTTTCCATAGCATCGCCGTTGGCAGGTCTGCAGCTCCGAGACCAGATTTAATGTTCGATGTTCGCTGATTTATTAGTCTGCTCCATCCTGAAACATCCTTTGGCCTACACTTTAAGTCTGATGTACACTGAGACCTTTTAATTTGATATTTTTTACCAATTATATAAGCAAAGACAATAAGGAAGATGTCCCACCGGCAACGATGAGCAAGTAGCGAGTAGAACTCTAGTTCTATTCTCATTAGAATCGTTTTACATTTAAAACGAGTTGGCGAGCGGCGAGGAGCGAGTGCGTAGTTTCCGAAGAGCGTATTAAGCGCGAGTAACACTGAGCGAGTGTTATTTTTTATAGCTTTTGTTGCTCAACGACAAGCTAGTGAAGCGAGTTCTCGCCGGCAGTGTAAACAGACACAGAATGTTATATCTTTTGTACGTTTCTTGAGCGAGAAAATCGCCGATAGATACTCGTTATCTCGCCTTCGATGGGACAGGTACCTAAGTCTATAATAGTCGTCTATGACATCAATAATGTTAACAACGCCGTATACTCGTTGGTTATTGTCGATCAAGTCGGCAAGTAAAACCCCTCTTATTAAAATTTTCATAATCTCCAGTAATTTTTAATAAAATCACCCGTGCCTATAACATCAAAAGTATTCGTAGGTATAATCTCAGATTCACAAAATGATATAACATATTTTTGATCACTTTCGGTGTTCCAATTTCAGATTTATTTATACTCGTATATTATTTTTGCTGAAGGTAAACTACCAAGCAACCAACACCAAGCGGTCATTGCAACCTATTTTTATTAAGCACAAAATCCTATGAAGCCTGAGAGTGTTTTCTTCGCTTTATAACAGACGAGTAGTCATGTTTGGATTAATTTTATAGAATAATAAATAAAAGGGTTTGGAAAGACCACGTTCACAATATAATGTTACTAGTATGCCTCGTATCTTTCAGTAAGCCCCTGTACCCGATGCTTTTTGGCAGGCTCCAGTATAACTTTGTTTTTTTCCTCAGTGTTGCCAGCCTTAGCTTTCACTAAGCGGTGGCAATGGATATTTAATTCATGCCATAAAACGTTCAGGAATGCATGCGCGCTCGAGACATGGAATGCAGAATGGGTGCCATGATTTGTTGCTGCGTCGCAATATTTTATGAATTTTGTTTCAAAAGGAATATCTGCTTTATTTCTGTTTTGCCCCTTGTATTGTGAATATTAATTTTCGGAAAGACCACGCAGTTAGAAAATAATGTCACCAAGAAGACATTTTTCCAATAAATTTACTTAACAATAAACTAACAGTTTTATTTTGTTGACTTTCTTTGGAAAGATCTTTGGCATTAAAGGCATCAATCAGCACTCAAGAATTTAAAATTAAATAATATAATAACATCATAACAAAATTGACAATCTTGAATAACATAACGACTGTAATGAGCCGCCACGGGGTATCGTAACATAAGATACCTCGTTCAGGCAAAACAGGCGGGTTCAGGCCTTTCGCATATAAATGATAAAAACTGCATAAAAACCTAAATATTTCGTTCTATGCACTTACATAAGTATTATAATTATATATTACGAACACCTCTATAATAATCTTCAGGCAGGTCAATGCCTTTCCCATTATCGCTTCCCAAGCAAGTACGAAACATAAAGCCGTGATAAGTTCGACAAGGTGAGAAGCCCCAAAGAAGATTTTCTTTACCATCGAAGGGGAAAATTATCTTGATCGGATAACAGCCCTTCAGTTTAATTATATTTCTGAACCTTCACACTTCGAGTTCTTTAGAGGAACTTTCAATGTAGGGAGAGATTCAATAAGATGTTATTAGGTAGGTTTTAGTGGTAAGATTTTCACTCGGAAGTAGTATGTAAGTTTAAAAAAAAATCTTTTATTCCGTTTTCACAAAGCGTACGTACGAGTAGTTTATGTTAAATATAGTAGGTACATTTATTTTTATTTTATCAGATTGAAAACAATTTTCGTGTTGATAGATACCTGCGTTTACAGTACGACTCAAGTAACAAAGTAAAACAAACGAAACAACACGATACTATTTAACAAGATTATGAAAAAAACAAACATTTTGAACTAATAAAAGGCTTTTTGTTTGGAAACGAATCTTAAAATCAAGTAGAGTCCATCCACTTTTAAATTGCACCTAACCACCAAACAAAATGTTCTCGATGTTTGGGTGAACGGTGTTTACTTTAAAAGTAAACGAAAGTAAAGTTAATATTAAATAGTAAAGTTAGATTAGTAGTAACCACTCTCCGATAAAAGCTTACAATTCAATGCATCAAGCATTCAAGGGCCGCATGCGACAATCCTGTACACCTGTCGTTTTTTACTACGGAGCAAGGCACAAGAGAAAAGTATTTTTCATCAATTTAGATTTATTTTCCTTTTAATTATCCAAATTGAATATTTTGCTACTAATATATAATAACTTGTTTTTACCTGTTTGTTCTATTTACCGGTACTTTAATTGGGAAAGGAGGATAGATTAATAAGTACAGCAGTACAGCTCTACTTAGTTTGCAAATTACATTTGTGATCCGAAAAACCGAATCCGGGATTTGGATGATTTTCAAACTTAAACCCAAAATTAATTTATTCAAATAAGCTATAATAAAGCACTTTCGCAAGTCAATTCAACATTTTCTTTCTAATGCACTGTAAGAAAAGAAAATAGTTAACTTAGAAAAAAAAAAATTCCATTTGAAACTGGTATCGAATCCAACACATTATAATGCGTCTATAATAAGATATTACAAGAATATAATAAGAATAAATAAGAATAATTATTCTTGATTAAAAATTGGTTTTCTAAAAAGAAATTTGTTTGAATTGAAACATCAAATTACCTTGGTTCAAAAAGTGTTTGAAATGGATCAAACTAACCCAATAATAATTCGCTTAACAACTACACCTTGTTCCATACACCAGCTGATCTCTTTGTTTGGGGTAGGCACTTAGCTAAGGGCGCCGCAGGTGCGTGCAGGGAACGTGCCCAATCAAGGGACGACAAATTGTCAGACACAGCCCTTTGATGATATTTGCCGCGAACCCTTGCCGCGGAACTCTGGAGGAATGCCACTTACGCATTCTCACTGAATACCTTGACCGTGGAAAGGACAACAAAGTTGTACACTGTACACTGTAAAGGAACAATTTTCGACTGTGGTCCTTTAAAGTACATTCTATACAAAATAATATCAAGTCATTCACCCTACATATTATTTTAGTATTAAGTTTTTATAAAAATGCTTACGCTGTTATTAAAATATCGATCTAAAAGTTCCTTAGTTCCTTTAATGTATGTGTAGAGATTTTTCCACTAAATTCCTATACTTAATTTCTTGTTTTACGAGTAAGAGCGGGGTGGCAAAGAGTGGATCAAAACTAGAGACGTCTTAGCCCAGAAGTGCGAAACACTTGGCCCAAAATATATTATTATTGACGATGTTTTGTAATAATTAACATTACCTATTAAAATGACGCTGACAATGATTTTGTGATGAGAATGAAAAAAATATGTAGGTAAATCATAAGAGTATTATAATCATGAAAGTGTGAGTGTGTGTATTACTATTGCAGGTAGTTTTACAAGCATTTTATTTAAATTCCTGTGTTAAAGACAATGTGTGTGTGTGTATGTTTGTTACTTCTTCACGGCTAAATGGGTAGACCGATTGAGCTTTAATTTGGTTTAGAGATAGCTTAGACCGTGGAATAACACATAGGCTTCAGTACTGTGGGTAAAACCTCTGGGCGCAGCTCATGAGATTGTAATAAGTGTGTGTATACTAACACTGTTGTAGGTAATTTTACAAGCTTTTATGCCTGTTATACAGACTGATACAAAGGCCAATCTAATCTTATAAATAATATAATTTCTACTATGAACAGTTTAGTTTATCGGTCGGTACAAGCTAACCCAGTTTAACAACACGTGTACACGACCTGCGTGTCACGGATTAAAGGATTACACAGTGTTACACTTAATAAGCTGGGATATTAGAGAACACGAATTTGTGGTACTATAGGGGCTAGTGGGTGAACATGCGGATATTTAACAATATTACTAACAATTTACTGGTAGATAGACACAATATTATTGTTATAATGCGACATTATCCTTAATCAATCTTCACTGCTATTTCTACTTCTTCTTAGTCGTACACTCATGTCAGAGTGGTCGTGGTTGCTCTGATGCTTGCTTGGTCTTCTGCTTGGATTTTTCCGATGGATTTAGCGATATGACGCCATTTTTGTCTGTTAATAGCGTTGCGAGAGCACTGGGTCATAGAAGCCTCTGTGGCCTTCTTGATGAGGCCAGTCCGAGTTGGAGAACGACGAGCTCTCTTCCCTGCACAACAAGTCTCTCCATAGAGTGCTCTTTCCTAGAGATGTGACCAAAGAACTTCAAAATTCGTATTCGAACAGTCAACGATAGTCTCTCCTTGATTTCTACTAAAAGACGACAAAAACAAGACACACAAAAAATTTCGAGCTCGCTTTTAATACGCGATTCCGAATACGTAAAACAACTACCTGAGACTAAAACCTCTAATAACTGAAGTCCCTAATATTTTAGGTAAGAAATTCCCCTAAACTATTGGCCAGATCTTAACAAAGATTTTTTAAATTATGATATATAATTATTTATATTTATTTTATTTTTCGAAGAGAATTCCATTGGAAGGTTAAAACGTTTTTGGTTAAATAAACCGCAGTTACAATAATATTACATACACAGGTCTGATAGAAAGCAGTTACCAGCGCCTATAGAAACCTGCATCAATTCCTTTGCACTATTGCATTTACAGATATTCAACGCTCGCCTGGATTTGACATTTCGATAACATTGAATAGTTGCGGAGTAGTCGATAACCTGCCTACGACACTGCTGTAAAACCATTATAATTTAAACCTCTATGACTATTACATAAGGTTTATTATTGCATGTAGGGGTCATGGTAAATAGATAGGGAAGCAGTGATTCAGAGTAATGCATCATTAGGCAACGCGAGTTTGGCATTCAAGGTCCCACAGGAGTGCACAATTTGGAGCGATTGATATTTCCTTCCCTTCGATGTTTGCCATTATGATGTAATGCCAGTTACATGTTAGGGGAGTCCTATTGTCACCGAGTTGATGGCTCAAGACGAAGACTTCTTAGGGGGTCGGTGACCTGTATGATAGTAAATAGATTTAAGGCGGGGACATTTGCTAGTAGCTGGCACAATAGGTCCTCGTACGTATTACCTACTAGCAGGTGTATTTTAAATTGGAACTATGTGGCCTGTCAGTTTAGCTACCAAAGGTATATCATAGTAGCTGGCATGCCTGCTACTGGAAAATGTAATTCCACCTATACTGCTAAATAAATTAGAAGGAAAGCGTGACTGACAGACTGATCTATCAACGCGCAGTCCAAACCACTGTAAGGATTGGCTAACGGACGGTATTAAGCTAGCGTAATACATAATACAGATGTTTGTGCTACTGACATTGTTAGATTTTCAAAATCCTTTTTAATTAATGAGAACATCTAATGACTTATTTCTTTAAAACATGTTCATTGTTACCTCCGTGATTGTTACCAAGACATAAGTGTGTTATAAAAATCATCAAAATCAGTTAATTCGTCGCAAAGTTACAAACGGGTTTTATTTGATATTTTTAACTTACTATCCGTCTATTTTACTTTTCTGCATCCTTCTGCTTAATTTGCTCAGCGGTTTTGTCATGGAAATTATATTTTATTTTCAGCAATAAATAAACACAAATTCAAATTCGCTCCTCAATCGACATGAACAAAGGAGCCTCCAGCCTACATTTCTCGGGTAATTTAATCCAAAAATAGTTTCGATCAAGCGAGGCAACTCAGCGGATTTACCATTCAATATATTCGAAGAACAGTGCCAAAGGACCGCCCAAGTCGTGTCGCAGGTATCGGCGGCTTACGTCGATATGTGTAGGTGTGTACTACGCTTTAGTATGGGCGTTTCAAGGTATAAACTCGATATAAAACTCTATAATAAATTTACGTGTTTTATATTATAATTGTATGTATATACTATGAATCGGTTGTACTACTTCATGTGACACAATTTCAGTCGCTACTAGATACATCATTCGAAGAAGAGTTTTCTATTTGAATAACATTATTAAAAATAATTAAATTTATAGAACCTCTGACACATACTCAAAATAAAAACATATTTTTTCAAATAGAGCACTTTTCAAAGTATTTAAGAGAGATGAAAGAGAATCAATACTACAAGACTTCGGAATACACACCTATATAAATACATCTGTATAATAAAACATACCTACAAAAAAGTATATAAACGTTTCAAGAAAATAATTTGGTGTGAAAAAGACATAATTATAAAAGTGCACTATATAAACTTATAGTTTTATCATAGGTACATACTGCTCCTAATGGCCACGACTCAACCCTGAGGCGTAGGTACTTAGTACTTGTAACCTAGGACAAGCTAGGACACTTACCGCGGTATCCTTGTGAACACTTGTAAGGTAAAATGGAAACTAAACTCCTGTCTCAGACACATTCTCGTTCTTGTATTTTAAATGTAAAGTGTCTTTCTTCATCATTTAGTTAAAGAATGCTTACTCTTAAAACTACCCTTCTGATCTTCACTACTAGAACTGGAACAAAATAATTATCTGTTAACATTTTTTATTTCTTCCTAATTCAATATGTCCAATGTATGATTATGGAGGTAGATAAGTCTGCCTTTCTGGCAATCTCACCACATCCTAACCTATTTTGTAAGAAAAAATGTTATAAAAGGGACCTTTATTCCAAACCGATTATCTAGATCAGGCCATTGGACTGGCAGTAAAATCCGTAACATAAACCGCTGATATAAGATTTCATTAAAGCAAGGTGCATGTCACACAAGCCCATCAAAACATGGTTATTATTTCGCCAGTTCTGCTATCTAAGCGGCTTATGGGAAAAATCAATTTGGTTTGTCGATCCGATAGGGCGACCATGGAACTTTTAATGGGATTTATTCAAGCTGCCTCCAACTTTGGCCTTGTTTTCTTATCTCGGAGCTGCACTTGGATCAGATTTATATGCTTCTTTCATATAAGATTTGGTAAAGAATAGATGTATTTAGTTCACAATTTGTTTGTTATATAACAAATAGTTAAATAAAACCGCTACATTGCCCTTTTACTTGTAATTAAATAGGCAAAACATTTACTAGGGCCATTGCCCACTTATTTACGAAATATACTTTTTACTCTACGTTCTGATGTTATGTACTTTAATGACATATTTAATTTTATTGGTATAGAACTTATCGGTAAATGATAACCCTCTCCATCTTAATGAGTCTATAATGGACATTAAGGGTCCTTCATTATAATATTACTTAGGATAATAGACTAGCCTTGATTTTGCTGATGTAATATTAGAGATATTGCTCTTATGGGAACAGTTATGCGTATGGTATGATTTATAAGCATTAGGTTGTGTTGTCACAACAATGGTTCCACAGGAACTGTTACTAGTGACGTAAGCTATTTTTTTTACAAATATATCAGACTAAAACCTATATAACCAACTAGCTTTTGCTCGTGGCTTTACCCGCGTGGCTAAATCCTTTCTTAGCGGAAGTCTACAGGTCTACAGGCTTTTCTTTTATATATTTAGATTATGTTACGAAGGAGCTATGCCCAACAGTCTTACTCACTGAAAATTACTTTCCTCTCACATACTGACCAAATTAAAAGGGCAATCAGCTTAGCCGCTTAGAGGTAAAGCGTTAAGAAGTTACAAAGACATGTGTAATACTTGAAACTTTCGCGATTTGAAAATTAAATAATAATTAATAAATTAAATAATAATAGAATAGAATAGAAAACTCTTTATTGAAACACTACAAACATACAGAAAACTTAAAAACTATAACACAAAATCACGACATTAGTGTAACAATTGGCGGTCTTATCGCTAAAAGCGATCTCTTCCAGACAACCTTGCAGGTAGAGAAATAATTATATTAACATGGGTGGTGGTGAGTTTGTAGTATACAAAAGAAATGGAAATAATTCTTATATACTAATAATAATATTATATAACATTAATATATATAAATTATAATATAATATTATATTTAATACATCAATAATATACACATAAACACATCATATATACACAATACATTCATAATTATTATAACTACATATTATATATATACTATAATAATAATAATATATAATAATTATTATGCTTAATGGAGAATGCTTACAACCAGAAGTAGAAGTGAAGAAGACAGCAATGGTTAAAACTTACCTATTACGCTAATAGGTAGTGAGCCAAAATACGAGATTTGAATATATTAATAGAGGGGGCTCGTCTAATTTCTAAGGGTAAGGCATTCCATAACCGAATGGCCTTAACTGTAAACGACTTGTTGTAGAAGGTGGTTTTATGTTCCGGAAACAAAAGTATCAGACTCTTAGACGTCCTCAGAGAAAGAGAATGAGAAGCTTGGAGGAATCTAAAACGCTCTTGAAGATAGCGTGGAGAAGCAGGGTTAAACAAAATGTTATAGAGAAGGAATAAAATATGAGCATCCCGGCGACGGCGGATAATAATTAATTTTAAATTTTAATAATCGGGACTTATCGCGTACATATTTTAATGTAAGTTTAACGTCGAGGTTGGTTTTATAATATTATGTTTTTATAAAACTTTCATTAAAATATGTTATTTTAATATGCGATAACATACATTATCGCATATTAAAATTGACATAAGACATGTGTCTGGAAAATAGTGCAAATATACACACGTATATTGTACATCCATACATTCACATCCCTACATTGTATTAAATAAAGTTGCTTCCCGCGTCTGTCTGTCCCTATGCATGCCTATATTATTAAAACTACGCAACGGATTTTGATGCGGTTTTCATTAATAGATAGAGTGATCCAAGAGGAAGGTTTATTTGTATAAAACATGCACAATATAGTAGAAAAGTCCGCACGGGTCCACTAGTATATAATATTAGCAGGAAGTAAAATTATTTCTTCTTAATTCACACACAACTTGAAAGAGCAAAGTTCCACCAAAACAGTAAAGTGGCACACACCCTGCGGGTCTCCACAACCCTACTTGCGTCGACAGAATTAATTTCCTGGCCTATAACTCTCGTATATTGGACACCGGCGACATTCGCGAGAGGCTTCGATTTATGGATGTCGCGAGCAGGTGGGCCTCGATGTACGCACGCCCTTACAGTCTGTGCTAAAAGGTAAGACTCGTACCGATAGTGAACTAATTTTAAGATATTTTTCAGATGAAAATATGTTTATTTTTACAAGCTTTATATTACTTTCACCTGTCTGTTGTCTGTCTGTCTGTCTGTCTGTCTGTCTGTCTGTCTGTCTGTCTGTCTGTCTGTAATCAAATCTTGCAAGTTTAATTTGACCCACTTCCCGGTTTCCAATTGAGCTGAAAATTTGCATGCGTGTGTAAATCGGATGACAATGCAATATTTTTATGACATCGAGCTGATCTGATGATGGAGCTGGAAGGTGGCCATAGGAACTCTGTCATAAAACAACACAACCCCATCGAGTTTGGGCTCATTTGATTCGTCTTGACGAGTACTTTATGATGCAAGATGATAACAATAATTAAAGCTTGTTTTTAAAAAGTATTTTTTAAATTTCACTTGTTATACAAAGAATACGAGCAAGATGCTCTCCTGATGATTAATAATTAATACAGTCATACCTAGGATTTCTATCTCTCCTATACGACATTCATCATACATTTATAATATTTATTCATACATTATTTGGGTTCTATGTAAAATAAAACATGGGCGTTTTTAAGCTGAGGGTTGACAAGATAACAGCCTGGAAGAAATAAATAGTGTGTATGTAATCTAAAACCAAATTTATATTTTTGTTAGTCGTAAGATTTCAGAATTTTTATTCTTTTAATTTTTCAGGCTACTAAATCTGTGTTATGATCAACCATGATGAACCCATCAAATGTCATATTCAGCTCTAATTTTTTTTGTTTCGCAGTGCCAAACTTAAATCTTACTAAAGACAGCAAGTATGTATGAACACCCTCAATTTTTACGGCTCTTCTTTATTTGCACACTTCACACGTCCTTATGTACTTACAATGCTACTTATGTTAGTATTTTTACACCACACGTCTGGATGGCAACTTGACACCCTATTTTGTACCATCGATTCTGTCGCATGACATTTCCGTCTCACTTGAAAGCTGGTAAATTGCGTTGTAACATATCTGATCGTACCTTTTTTCATTATTCTATAATTCTGTGGTTTACGATTTCGCTGAATGTGTTCCTTCAACTTAAAAATAAAAGTTAACAAAAGTGCTAAGAAGCTGTAACATGCTCGTATTATTTACATACATTTTAAGACAAAAAAACCGTTCTAATAGTAGGTACGATTAAAAATTCCTTGATCCGTGTTCCAGGGGAAATTGCTCTATTTATATAATGAACAACATTTTTTTATAGAGTATAAACAATGAAAATAGAGGCCCAAAAGTTTTTAAACAGAAACTACGCACACATAAAACTCAAATAAATAAACTTACATATAGAGGAGAAATAGTTACAGATCGAGACCGTATAATACACGTTGTAGAAGAGTTTTACGCGGATCTTTATGCGTCCAAAGCAACGGAACCAAAATCACCAGATGCTGCGGATATCAGAGCAAATCCGGTCGAACGTATGGACGACGAGACACTTCCGTCACTTACAAAGGATGAAATAGAATTTGCACTGAAATTCATGAAACGCGGTAAAGCATCTGGAGAAGATGGAGTGTACGTCGAAATGCTACAATCTGGTGGCATCGCCGTACTAAAACCGCTTGCTACACTCTTTAATAAAGTGTTACAAGAAAACTTTACTCCATCCATGTGGAAAAATGCCCTTGTTACAATTTTACACAAGAAAGGAGACAAAACGAACTTACAGAACTACCGCCCAATCAGTCTCCTTTCACAAATATATAAATTATTTGCCAAAGTTTTATGCAATAGACTTACACCCTTGTTCGATCAATACCAGCCAGAGGAACAGGCGGGCTTCCGGAGTGGATATTCCACCATGGATCACATACACGCTATCAAGCAGGTAATGGAGAAATGTAAAGAGTTCAACCGGCCCTTGTGTTTCGCCTTTGTCGACTACAAGAAGGCTTTTGACAGTGTCGAACACTGGGCCGTGTTCCATTCTCTTCATAGATGCGGTGTTGATAAGCGTTAATATTATAAAGGCGAAAGTTTGTGTGTATGTGTGTGAGTGTGTGAGTGTGTGAGTGTGTGAGTGTGTGTGTGTGTATGTTTGTTACTTCTTCACGCTTAAACGGATGAACCGATTGACTTAAAATTTGGTATGAAGATAGCTGAGACTCTGGAATAACACATAGGCTACTTTTTATCCTGATAAATGAAACAGTTCCTGTAAAAAAAACCAATATATTAAAAAAAGTGACAGTTCTGAAATTTGACAATTAATTGTCATTTTGACATTTTCGATTTTCAATTGTTTTTGAAAAATTTGACAATTAATATCCTCCGGGAACTCTACAAAACTGCCACAATGCAGGTATGCATGCATAGAATAACTGACCTCATACCAATCGGTAGAGGCGTGCGACAAGGGGACACAATTTCGCCAAAACTTTTTACCTGTGTTCTAGAAGACATTATGAAAACTTTGGACTGGAACGAAAAGGGTGTCAATATCAACGGCCGATTAATGTCACACCTTCGATTTGCCGACGATCTCATTCTAGTAGCTAGCACCGCTACAGAGCTCCAAGGAATGCTAACAGAATTACACAATGCATCCAAAAGCGTGGGATTAGGGATGAACATGTCCAAAACCAAGATAATGACAAACCATCTGTCTCGTTTCACAGGAGTAACTGTTGACAACTGCTCTATTGAATTAGTCAACGACTACATTTATCTTGGACATTGTTTATCCTTTGATCCCGGATCTCAAATTCGAGAGATCGCTAGGCGTGTGCAGCTAGGATGGGCAGCCTTTGGTAAGCTAGATGATGTTTTCAATTCAAAACTCCCGCAAAGCCTTAAGACCAAGGTATTCAACCAATGTGTCCTGCCTATACTCACTTACAGTTCTGAAACATGGCCGCTAACCAAAGAGCACATTTATAGGATCAGAGTGGCTCAACGAGCTATGGAGCGCGCCATGTTAGGAATTTATTTGGTTGATCGTGTACCAAACGTTGAAATTCGCCGTCGTACCAAAGTCGAAGACGTAGGTACACGAATAGCCAGATTAAGGGTCAACGCTCACTACACCCACCCGGGACCCACTCAGCACCGCCTCGCCTCGCGCGGTTAGTATTCTTTATATGGATTTGTATGAGCTAACGCTCACTACATCAACTCCGGAACGCCGCCGCATCGCCTCGGCCGCGAGGCGTCCGCGCGCGGACGGCGGGTGGGCCACCCGTTGACAACTCGCGGCTCGCATGCTTGCCTTGCGTCGGTCCCGAGTTGATGAGTAGGGTCGGATTGAGAGCATCACAAAATTATTGTCTTGGAAATGAAAATTATACAATTTTTCCAATATTATTGTACGGGGCGTACAGTTAAACAACAAATAACTTGGAAGGCTTTTTATTTCCTTAAAAATTAATTGTTACAAAATTACGAGCAGAGCAATGAAGCGCCATTGAGAGGAAGTGAAAAATGACAAAAATGCATAGGTTATAAAATTCGTTGACAAGTGTAATTTTTGACATCTCAATTTTTCCTAATTTGTTTTTTTTGTACACATGATGCATTTGCCAACAAAATAAATAAAATACATTTGGCGCCAATTTTAAAATTACAAATCCTTAAACATTCCGCCCACTGAAGGATATACTATTATCCTTCACACAATGATACAAGAAATTAAGATTTGACCACTGTTGTACAGTACAAGAATTTGAAAATTAAAGGGCTAATCGATACAATCCAATATTATGAAAGTTATCCTACTAAACAATACAATTCACCTTAGTAGGTTAACTATTTTAAATTATAATGCCGTGAGTTAGTTTACAACTGATACCTAATTCAACATTATACATTTTACATGCAATTATAAACGGCTTAATACATTTGTTATGTGTTCAATTAGCAACGGGGAGAATACCTAATTTAGAAGTTGGCCGTTTTATAAGTGAATTTTTTGTGCGCAATGTAACAACACGGGTAATATTGTCATTCCCAGGATGTTTAGTAACCACCCGACCAAGCAGCCAGCGACAAGGAGGCAAGTTCTCCTCTTTTACCAAAACTATGTCTCCTACTAGAGGCTCAGGGGTCTGGTAAGCCCATTTGTACCGATGAAGAAACTGAGTGAGATATTCTTGTGACCATCGATTCCAAAACCCTTGCAGCATCCTCTGTGTCAACTGCCACCTACGTAAACTACCAACGTTACAAGCCTCAAAATTATTATAGTCTGGAGCGGTGACTAGTGCCTCACCCACTAGGAAATGACTTGGAGTCAGAACATTGATGGCGTCGGATTCAGACTCAAGCCGCGACAGTGGCCTCGAGTTGAGACATGCCTCAATCTGTGTTAACACAGTAGACAATTCTTCATAAGTTAATGTAGAGTCACCTATGACCCTCTTTAAGTGAAACTTAGTAGACTTTATTCCTGCCTCCCACAATCCTCCAAAATTTGGCGAGCCAGGGGGAATAAAGTGCCATGTTGTGCCATTGGAGGCTAGCGCTTGAGTTACTTCATCTGCTAGATTGGCGTTTTCTGCAGCCATTAAACTCTGTAACTCACGAGAGGCCCCGACAAAATTGGTACCATTGTCGCTCCAAATTTCCTTACAGTGACCTCGTCTAGCAACGAACCTCCTAAAAGCTGCTAAAAATCCAGTGGTGGTCAGCGGTGCCGTGAAGGTGGGCGTTTTGGGCAATGAAATTGAATGTTTTGAACCTTCCTCTAGAGAGGATTTGCCCAAGCGTCCGCCGACTCTCACATTACCTTTCTTGTCAAGAAAGGGTTTGAGTGACTGGAGTGGAACCTTCCACCGTGCCTTACGGTAAGCTTCCCATTCCTTCAACAAGTTTCCTGTCACCCCTTGATCCCATTCCAGTCCAGCAATCCAAAGCTTCTGAATTAGGATTTTTGCTGTTATGACACAGGGTGCCGCCCACCCTAAAGGGTCATACAGCCTTGCAATTTGTGATATAATTTTCCTCTTAGTTACATGCCCCGTATCCTGTGGGGGTGTTACTAAGTACCTAAAGTCATCATGTTGTCGGTTCCAGCTAAGACCTAGTAGTTTTACTACTTCATCCGTTTTTAAATTAATTTCCTCTTGCCTGTCTTCCTTTTCTTGCCTTATAGCTGCCAGCAATTCATCGCTGTTGCTTGTCCACTTCTGCAATTCGAACCCACCTTTTCTTAATAGCTCTGTTAAATCTTCCTGTATCTTGATACCTTCTTCTACCGAACTACAGCCAGTTAGAACATCATCCATGTACATGTCTCTGGTTACAATTTTGGCAGCTGCTGGAAGTTGGGCACCTTCATCTTGTCCTACCCTCTGCAAACTCTTCACGGCCAGATAAGGAGCACAAGCCGTGCCAAAGGTAACACGCAACAATCTATATTCTTCAGCTTTAGCGTCTGCATCTTCCTTCCACAGCAGTCGTTGGTAGTCTGTATCCTCTTGAGCTACCTTCACTTGGCAATACATCTTGATGATGTCCGCTGCGATACAAATGGGATGCTGTCTCCATCTCATTAACAAATGCCGCAAGTCCATCTGCAAGGTAGGTCCAATCATTAATGAACTGTTTAAAGACACACCATTTTTGTCTTTACAGGATGCATCATAAACGACCCGCACGCGAGTGGTGTCTTTATCATTCCGAATGACTGGATGATGAGGTATGTATACTGCATTATTTGCCTTTTCTTCCTCTGGAACCTTTTCCATGAATCCCAACCTTAAATATTCTGTCATAACTTCCGCATACCTTTCCTTTAGTTGTGGATCCTTCTTGAATCTAGTGTGTAGTCCATTTAACCTTCTCTCTGCTAGAGCTCTAGAATCTCCTTCCACACATGCTGGCTTAGCGGTTCTAAATGGAAGTTTGACCACATATCTACCATATTCATCTCTCGTTGTAGTATCCGCATAAAATTGTTCACATAGAACTTCTTCTTCGGTCATCATTTTCTGGGAGGGCTTGGGATCAGCCTCTATTTCCCAGAACCTTTTGAGAAAGTCATCATCTTGCATGCACAAGTGCAGTGAGACCATCTTGCATGACGATGTGTCTGGAACTCCACCGGACAGGAGCCATCCTAAAGATGATGCTTGTGCCAATGAATGACCGGGACCCTTTTTTATGCCTTCCTCTATGACTTGCGCATAGATCTCCGCTCCTAACAAGATGTCCACTTTACTGGGGATGTGATACTGTGGATCCGCCAATACCATGTCTCGATCGATCCAGTCCATTTTCACCATCTTGCAGCTTGGCAGGAGCGTAGTGATAGATTTAATTACGTAAGCTTGTACAGTAATTGAAATGCTACTATCAACCCTTGAGTGGATCTTGAGTTCCACCATGTGTCTAGATGTGACGTTTGTTTTGCCTTCTAGACCCGATACAATTCCCTTCACTGGATATTTCCTTATACCCAAGTGTTGGACAGCTGCCTCTGAAACGAAAGATACTTCCGATCCTTGATCGAGCATTGACCTGATATAAATGTTGTCACCCTTTGATGACTCTGCCATGACAATTGCTGTCACCAAAAACCCTTTGCGCTGGACAGGCAGCTGGCCAAAACACGAGACCACTGCCGCTGCTGAACCTTCTTCTCCACTGGAGTTACCCGCCTTACTAGCGGTTGAGACACCTTCACCGACTCCAGAGGTTGACGCGCTTACGGTTGACGTATGTGACTTATCAGCCCCACTTGAACCATCAGGATGGAGCAAAGAGTGGTGCTTTCCCTTGCACACTCTACAAGTAGACTTGCTTGGACAATACCTAGCCGAGTGGTTACTCCCCAAACAATTAAAGCAAACCCTATTATTCAATACAAAATCACGTCGCTTTGAAATATTTTCTTTTGAAAATTCTTTACAATTGAGGAGCTTATGCTCTTTTGAACAAAATATACATACATTCGACTGTGTTGTTGCATGTAAAACCTTATGTTTAACGGTAGGCCCGGGATTAGAATATCTCGGTCGAGGAGTTGGTTCTATAGATTCAAGTGCTCTAAACCGTGATATTAGAAAGTCTTGAAATTGTTGAAAAGTCGGGAATTTTTCTACATTGTTGACCGAGACATTCAATTCCCAATCCTTCCGCGTTTCCTTGTCTAATTTGTTTGATACAATGTGTAGGATTATTGTATCCCAGGTACTAACATCGATTCCTATATTTCTCAGCCCGTGTAAACAATCTGTAGTTATATCTAATAGCTCTTTAACAGAGGCTGCCGATTCCTTTGCACATGGGTTTAAACTAAACAGCCTTTTTAAAAGGCAATTTGCGAGGTAGTGTTTATTGTTGTATCTAGACTCTAACTGCTTCCAACATTGCGCGTAATTGGCAGCAGTTATCGGCAATTGCCGAACCAACTGTTCAGCTTCCCCTGTTAAATAGCCTTTTAGATAATGCAACCGTTGGACATCATCCAAGGATGTATTAGAATGAACTAAAGATGTGAATAAGTCACGGAAGGTGACCCATTCTGAATATTTCCCTGAGAAAGTAGGTATCACTATCCTAGGCAGTTTAACTGCATTTAAATTACTACTATGCTCCGAGGCATTGAATGTTTGTGGTGTCGATTTTATATTGAATTTAATTAACTCCGATTTATAATTTAAGTATGCCTCTTCAGATCTTTCATATATTTCTTCAATCATGTATGAAGACTTTTGAAGCGCCTCCCAATCATCATAAGAGGATACTATATCCCGATGATTTTCTAAAAATTGACTCCACATACATTCTAAATTGGTGAGTCTAGTCTGTACGTACACATCGGTGAGCCTATCCTTTGGGGTCTTTTTAAAGTTCACTAAGCCCCTTTCTATTTTAATACAAGTGTCTTTTTGTGCATTCACCTTGGATGCCATTATTGCAAGACTCACTGACTAGCACTCACTGTACCGATGATACGCAGCCGCAGTGCCCCGTCGCAGCACTGCACAGCTACGCCTTGCAGCCGCTGGCGCGTCCCGGGCACGCCCTGAGCACGTGCGCCGAGTACACACGCGCCGCCGCCCCCGTCGCCGCGCCGTCTCGCTGCACCGTCTGCCGCAGTGCCTCGTCACAGCACTGCGCAGCCTCGCCCTGCAGCCGCTGGCACGTCCCGGGCACGCCCTGAGCGCGTGCGCCGAGTGCACACGCGCCGCCTGCCTGCCCCGGAACCTGCGCCGCCGCCCACGCCGCCGCGCCGTTCCCTGCTCCGTCTGCCGCAGTGCCTCGTCCCAGCACTGCGCAGCCTCGCCCTGCAGCCGCTGGCACGTCCCGGACACGCCCTGAGCACGTGCGCCGAGTGCACACGCGCCGCCTGCCTGCCCCGGAACCTGCGCCGCCGCCCACGCCGCCGCGCCGTCTCCTCGATTCCTGGGTTCACTCAAAAATGCCGATTCACGGAACAGCGTCGAGGTGATCGCCGATAACCTTACAAAATGGCGCCTCGAAACCCGTGCCGTCCGTGGAATTTTGAGCTTGAACCCGATGACTGCTTCACCGTCGCCGATTATCCGGTTGCGAAGGACCAAAAAACTGTACGGGGCGTACAGTTAAACAACAAATAACTTGGAAGGCTTTTTATTTCCTTAAAAATTAATTGTTACAAAATTACGAGCAGAGCAATGAAGCGCCATTGAGAGGAAGTGAAAAATGACAAAAATGCATAGGTTATAAAATTCGTTGACAAGTGTAATTTTTGACATCTCAATTTTTCCTAATTTGTTTTTTTTTGTACACATGATGCATTTGCCAACAAAATAAATAAAATACATTTGGCGCCAATTTTAAAATTACAAATCCTTAAACAATTATACTACGATTTCTTTTTTTTGCATATTTTAGAATGGAAAAAAATGCGTGGAATATTTCTATGATTTTATTAAATTATACGTACAAAAACAAGCCTACGAAACAAAACACAACAAAATGTTTTTTCTTGCCATGGGAAAAAGCAGGATAAAGGTAAACTAAATTATAATTTACTTCATCTTACTTATATTATAAAAGCGAAAGTTTATGTGTATGTGTGTGAGTGTGTGTGTGTGTGTGTATGTTTGTTACTTTTTCACGCTTAAACGGATGAACCGATTGACTTAAAATTTGGTATGAAGATAGCTGAGACTCTGGAATAACACATAGGCTACTTTTTATCCTGATAAATGAAACAGTTTCTGTAAAAAATCAAATATATATTTAAAAAATGACAGTTCTGAAATTTGACAATTAATTGTCATTTTGACATTTGCAATTTTCCATTGTTTTTGAAAAAATTGACAATTAATTCGCACCCTCCGAGGAAGAAAGTCGTAACTGAAAAACACCAACTTTACAGGAGCAACAAAAAACTGATTTAAAAAATCATCAGCAATCTGAGAAAAATTTAGTATATAGCAAAAAATAGCAAAAATTAACCTCGATTGGCCTATGTATTTCAATTTGCAATTTAATTAGTCGTCATGGAGTAAATCTTAAAAAATAGCTTTACGCTATTTTTCAGCGAAATATATTAATTAATTTATGTAGTTAACAGAAATACTACTTTATTAACATGGAACGGAAACTATAATGCTGACATAACTACAGATACGACTTTCTGAGCGTGTGGTGGCGTTACAAACTCCACGCGTAAGTATGATTTACGACGTTTTTCAACGAAAACCTTGTCTCGGTTTTTTTGCGTAAAATAAATTGCATCCTTTTTCTTCGAAAAATATATTCAGATAAATAATGTATTTCAAGTAAGCGCTTTTTTAAACGAAAAAAAACACAGACCGTTTTAGCGTATGTTGACATATTGCGTTATTCCAATCATTTATTTAGTAAAATATTTGTCGTTTCTCAGTACAAAAGAAATTACAAAATAAAAAACTGCCTTTAAATGACTCCAGTATAAGGAATTTATGTGTAAAACTTCTAGCTTATTTAAATTTCATAGAAAGATCTTGTAAATATTACTGATTGTGTATTTTAAGGTAGCTTTTGTTGTACTATACCAAAAATCATAAAAGTTTCGTAATAAATTTAATACCAGCTATTTTGAGTAGTTTTACAGCTTTAAAAGTAAACTAAGTAATATTTCAGGATATATTGTATATCTGTGCAAAATTTCATCTAGATCCACTTAGCCGTTTTGGCGCAAATAAATCAGAAATATTCATCCACTCATACATTAGTATTCAATGACTAAGTATAGTATTATGACAGGAGAAGTGTCATAATTATGTCTTTTTATTAAATTATAACATTGTTTTTCATTTATGAAGTATGACTAATGATGATTAAACCAATTTCAAACATTGCTTGAGTAAAAACAAAGTCTATGACACATGGAAATAAGAATGACTGCAAAGTGTTTCAAATACGATCAGTTATTGCGCCACTAGGTATGGATGCCGTATTGCTGGAAGCCGTGACTTCCGAAGTTGATACGGGCTTAATAACGGCGGGAACGGGCGGGATAGGATTAGTTTGTGTAATTCCCTCGCCACTCTCCGAAACAAATCCTAATAAAATGGTTAGAAGGGGTGACTCTTCTACAGTGTTCAAAACTCTTAGAACTCCCTAGCGTTTGGTCACTCACGAGCCTTTTGGCGCTCCCCTGAATTGACTCCAGAGTCTGAAGCTGGTATTTGGCAGTATCATCCCAAAGACGAAAACAATATTCTATACATATACGATCGACTTTATGATAGAGATAAGCAAATGTCCCGGGTGAAGTACTGTTGCACCTTTGCCAAAATACCCAACTTCCGGACAGTCAATTGAGTCTTAGACTTGATGTAATCACAGAAGTAAAAAGCAAAAATGAGAGGAATTCCCAGTATCAGAAAGTGATTAGTTATCGACATACATACATTTCGGAAAGGAGAATTTTCATTAAATAAAATTATTTTTATAGTAAATAACTTCTCTTCATCGCACCCCCCGTCGTCATTATTTCTTTCCGTCTCTATTGGCTCTACCGCTAGATGTTATCTGCTTACCCAAAAAGTGAATGATATGCAAAACAGATCAACAGTAGATTTACCAGCACAAAACCCGAATTGTTGAGCACACAGGAGATCATTCGTCGAGATTGACGCTCCATTTCATGAACGTGACTGAGATATGCCAGTGGTTAGAAGGGCCAGCACAACTGCCTTTTTTTGAAAACAGGCTGCACGTTGGCGTATTAGGCTGAAGGCTAGTCAAAATCGGAGTAAGCCCTGGTGCACATGTTTTTAACACTATCGCTGGTATTCCGGCTGGAAGCCAGCATTTTCACATGATTCCACTGCGGTCTATGAACCTGAACTATGAACTGATTAATTATAATCAGATATAGATATAACAAACATTGAAGGAGGCCAGAAGTATTCAAACGCTATGATTCCGTAAAAAGAGAGACATATAAACTGCCGAGTTCATCACGGGCGTAAATGCATCCCACACATGTGGCTTGAATTTGTTTTCAAGTGAGCCTCCGGTTAATCTGACAAATACACATCTGACAGCAAACCAATTTACGTCTCCATGAAGAACAAGAGAGCGGGGTTTTCAGATTCAAAGTAGTGGTGATAGTGGAAAATTTGAGTGCAGACGTTGAATATTGGAGAGGCGCACTATTAGAGAAAGGGATTTCTGAAGCTGTGAAACTGTTTTCTTAGTCATTGATTTATAGAGTGACACGGTACACAGAAACTGAAGTGGAACGAGATCTTGCGCTACAGGTCATTAGAAATCAAAACTTATACTACGTCAACCGAGAGAAACTAGAGTGAAAATTGCGAGGTTACTCGAACCCTCTGGGGATGTCCGTTGGGTCCTCTTATCCATCCAGTCGCTAACGTATTGTATGCCGAGTACGATCTTGTATGCCGAGACTTTCTTTCATGACTGGTTAGCTCATCATTTGCCTTGAATCCCGTTATTCTCCAGATTTCAAGCTGAAGCAAGGCAGAATGAGTAACTATGATCTGCGTTTAGCGAAACGATACCCAGTTTACATAACTGGCTACACGAATACGTGTGCTGCTGGACTCCAAAAACATAAAAATCAATATCTATGCAACTATTTCTTAATAAAAAATGTAAGCAATTAGACTTATTTATTTTAATTCTGACTAAAGTTTCGTGAAAGAAGTGAGTAACTAGTAGTTAAAGTGATAAAGGCTGATAAATGTTTCGTAGAAGAAGGTGGTAACTGTAATTGCACAACGATATATTTTCGAAAATTTCTTTAAAAAGGAGTTATCTGTAGTTATGTAAAGATATTTGTAAAAATGTTCGTACAAGATTGACGTAAGTGTATTTATGATGTTATTGATATGGAGAACTAGTAAATAGTGTGGTCGCAAAAGCAATTAACTACAGTTTTATGGAGTAATTATATTTGATACCAGTGTCGTACAAGTTTAGTTTTTTTTTAATAATTCCCTCATTTTTTGAGATAAATTTATGAAAAAAATTGACAATATGTATCGGATTTTTCTTGATTTTATTATGCAATAAAAATAAAAAGTCACAATTAGGGTTAATTCTTTCTTCCTCGAGAGGTGCGAATTGTCATTTTGACGTATTCGATTGTCTTCTTTTTTTTGAGAAATTTGACATATTCGTTTTTCAATATTTTTTTGAGAAATTTGACATATTCGATTTTCATTTTTTTTTTGAGAAATTCGACATTAGATTTTTAATTTTTTTAGAGAAATTTGACATATTCGATTTTTAATTTTAGAAAAATGTTGGAAATTTTAATGATAGTTTATGGTAGATTTTTTTTTAATGAGTGCTTCATTTGTAGTTTATCAAATGGGCTTACTATGGGTGCTTCATTTGTGGTTTATCCAATGGGCTTACTATGAGTGCTTCAATTGTGGATTATCAAATGGGCTTACTATGGGTGCTTTATTTGAAAACTAAATGGGCTCACTATGAGTGCTTCATTTGTAGTTTATCAAATGGGCTTACTAAGGGTGTTTCATTTATGGTTTATCATATGGCCTTACTATGGGTGCTTCATTTGAAAACTAAATAGGCTTACTATGAGTGCTTCAAAAGTAAAAAGTAAGCACATTTAGTTTTCAAAAGAAGCACCGATAGTAAGCCCATTTAGTTTTCAAATAATGCACTCATAGTAAGTCCATTTGATAAACTACAAATAAAGCACTCATAGTAAGCCCATTTAGTTTTCAAATGAAGCACCCATAGTGGACCTATTTTATAAACCACAAATGAAGCACTCATAGTAAGCCCATTTAGTTTTCAAATGAAGCACCCATAGTAAGCCCATTTGATAAACCACAAATGAAGCACCCATAGTAAGCCCATTTGATAAACCACAAATGAAGCACTCATAGTAAGCCCATTTAGTATTCAAATGAAGCACCCATAGTAAGCCCATTTGATAAACCACAAATGAAGCACTCATAGTAAGCTCATTTAGTATTCAAATGAAGCACCCATAGTAAGCCCATTTGACAAACCACAAATGAAGCACCCATAGTAAGCCCATTTGAGAAACCACAAATGAAGCACTCATAGTAAGCCCATTTAGTTTTTAAATGAAGCACCCATAGTAAGCCCATTTGATAAACCACAAATGAAGCACTCATAGTAAGCCCATTTAGTTTTTAAATGAAGCACCCATAGTAAGCCCATTTGATAAACCACAAATGAAGCACTCATAATAAGCCCATTTAGTTTTCAAATGAAGCACCCATAGTAAGCCCATTTGATAAACCACAAATGAAGCACCCATAGTAAGCCCATTTGATAAACCACAAATGAAACACTCATTGTAAGCCAATTTATTTTTCAAATGAAGCACCCATAGTAAGCCCATTTGATAAACCACAAATTAAGCACTCATAGAAAGCCCATTTAGTTTTTAAATGAAGCACCCATAGTAAGCCCATTTGATAAACCACAAATGAAGCACTCATAATAAGCCCATTTAGTTTTCAAATGAAGCACCCATAGTAAGCCCATTTGATAAACCACAAATGAAGCACCCATAGTAAGCCCATTTGATAAACTACAAATGAAGCACTCATAGTGAGCCCATTTAGTTTTCAAATAAAGCACCCTTTCTATGGAGAAAGCCCATTTGATAATTCACAATTGAAGCACTCATAGTAAGCCCATTGGATAAACCACAAATGAAGCACTCATAAAAAAAAATCTACCATAAACTATCATTAAAAAGTCCAGCATTTTTCTAAAATTAAAAATCGAATATGTCAAATTTCTCTAAAAATAATAAAAAATCTCATGTCGAATTTCTCAAAAAAAAAAAATGAAAAACGAATATGTCAAATTTCTCAAAAAAAAAATTGAAAATCGAATACGTCAAAATGACAATTAATTGTCAATTTTTTCAAAATCAATGGAAAATCGCAAATGCCAAAATGACAATCAATTGTCAAATTTCAGAACTGTCATTTTTTAAATATATATTTGATTTTTACAGAAACTGTTTCATTTATCAGGATAAAATGTAGCCTATGTGTTATTCCAGAGTCTCAGCTATCTTCATACCAAATTTTAAGTCAATCGGTTCATTCGTTTAAGCGTGAAAAAGTAACAAACATACACACACACACACACACACACGCACGCACGCACGCACGCACGCACGCACGCACGCACGCACGCACGCACGCACGCACGCACGCACGCACGCACGCACGCACGCACGCACGCACGCACGCACGCACGCACGCACGCACGCACGCACGCACGCACGCACGCACGCACGCACGCACGCACGCACGCACGCACGCACGCACGCACGCACGCACGCACGCACGCACGCACGCACGCACGCACGCACGCACGCACGCACGCACGCACGCACGCACGCACGCACGCACGCACGCACGCACGCACGCACACACACACACACACACACACACACACACACACACACACACACACACACACACACAAACTTTCGCTTTTATAATATTAGTAAGATTATGTACTTAGTAATAGTTTTTTATCAGGCGTTAATTTCTCACTTACGAAATATTAAATTTAATTACGATTTTTTCTTATAACGAAAGTTTTATTTAAATTACGCAATTTGCCATGAAAAAAAGCAGGATAAAGGTAAATTAATTATTATTTACTTCATGTCTAATATTATTTTCAATAGTTAGATTAAGTTAATATTAAAAATTAAGTTAATTATAAATTCAACTATTTATTAAACATTTAAAAGGTTTTATTGTGGAATTAAATTCGTAGATAAGTGGCGTCCACTCGTTGGTCACGCGGCGTTCACGGGTTGACCGCGCGGCGTCCACGGGTTGACCGCGCGGCGTCCACCCGGCGTCAACGCGGCGTCCACCCGTGGACGCCGCGTTGACGCCGGGTGGACGCCGAGGCGAGGCGGTGCTGAGTGGGTCCCGGGTGGGTGTAGTGAGCGTTGACCCTAAAGTGGAGATGGGCAGGACACTTGGCAAGACGGGATGAAAACAGGTGGACCAAGGCTACGACTTACGACAATATGGTACCCAAGGCAAGGACAGAGATCTCGTGGCAGACCACCAGCCCGATGGTCAGACGATATTGTCAAGTATGTCGGAAGGAACTGGATGAGACTCGCACAGGATCGGAAGGTGTGGCGTGACCATGAGGAGGCCTATACCCTGCAGTGGGTGGATACAGGCTGAATAGATAGATAGATAGATAAACAATATTTATATACTGAGGAGTCAAACAAGCCTTTAATTGATAGTTACATACAATAAATATTAAATTAAACATTTTTACCAAGGTAACAATATTTCATACTTACTCCATAATTTATTAAGACGATAATCATTAAGCAGAACTTGATTCTATTTTAGTATTCATAAATAAATGAGCTCGTTACAAAAGGCGAACTTCCTCAAAGAGCAAGTTCTACATGGTTCCTTTGTAGACTTCAGACTTGCTCTGGATAAGTGATATCCAATATTAGAGGTACATTCAATTATGTAAGTTGTATTGACTTTGTAAGTGATACCAATATTATACTCAATAGTTTATAAGCTTCCTTAAGTGGTTATTACACTTGGCTGAATTTAGTCACTAAATTCAGTGACTAAATTAGGATGCACGATACTTTCTTCTAAATTTAGGATGCTAAATGTGATTACACTTGACTAAATTCAGTGGCGACTGAATTTAGGCTTCTAAATTTAGGCAGGTGTAATAAGCCTTTTAGAACTAGGCACTAAGTGAATAGTATTACCAATTACCCCGTATTTTAGTCGTAGCGAGAATACGACTAAAATGCGGGGATTTTAGTCGTATTCTCGCCCTATATACTACCTCAAAGTTGATCAAAAAAGGACAGCATCTCTTCATTTTTATTTTATTTAAATAATAATAACAAATAAATCCCTTTTCTTCGTCAAAAAGTCTGGGTCGAGGGAGAGGATTTGACTAAAAATACGGTGTAAGAGATAAAATGGATGGATGCTGAAACCAGGAAAGGAAGGCCTTTTAGTTCTCTTCCTCGGCCGTCCATTATCGCTTAAGATCGGACGAAATCGTGATCGGACTACAACCTATAAAAGAACTTCAAAAAAAGGAGGAGAAGGAACGAAGTTCCCGTTTTTATGTGCGTTCATGATTTACTCGATGGTGTCTAAATGACATCCTATCAGTACTCCATCGTGTAATGACATTTATACAGCTATAATATGACTCCCAGATATTTCAATCGTGCCATTACCGGAGTTTGAGGCGTCACTCGCTCAAAGTTTGTTCGCGACGATTTATTACGCAAACTTGATATCGCGTATTTAGAGCTTCGGATGTAGGTGAATATGGACATGGTATATTGGTATATCAGTATCAATTTACCTTAGAACACAAGAAGCAAGTCAAATAAATGACGACCATAACACATTCATGTTTATGCTGTAACACACATACAAAACACATGTTCCTACATCTACCATTTTTGTTATTACAATGTTTGTTACAAATACGATCATTTTATTAATTTTACATTGCAGACAAACTTCACAATGCAATGGTTAAAAATACATCTTTAAATATCCTTGTTTTTCACATTTAATGCATTTATGTTGTAAGGTCCTTAACAATCTCTTGTTTTATTATGTCCTTCATTTCATGGGGGGAGGTCGTAAAGAATAACGACAACTACTACATTACAACTAGAAGTACTCGTATCACTAGAAGTTCTCAACTAATGAGGTTCATCCTAAATAGTCACCGAGCCAGCTACAAATTTAGTCAATCATTTCTTTTTGGCAGTTCTTTTTTGTTATTCTGTAGCATTTGCCTTTAGAGAATTTGTAAATGGGTTATCTATCACCAGCAAGATTATGTAGGGAAGTCGGAGGCCTTGTAGAAATCTCTCTTCCAGGATATAGCAATATAGCTGGGCCACACAACCTATAGTTGTTATTTGATTTGTAGCGTCCGTGGCCCAGTGGTCATACGTCCGGCTTTTAATCCGGAGACCCTGAATTCAAATCTCAGTGTGTGGCAAAAAGTTCGCCTGGACGCTACCGTGTTTCGGAAGGCACGCAAAACTGTGGGTCCCGGCTGTTTCCTATAAGATATGTAGGAGGCAGTCGTTAGGTCATGTTGCAGGCCCTGTAGTAATCTCGGCGACCTGAAACTGCAACATATACGAGTAGGTTCGCCACCCAACCAATAAATTGTGATTTGACTCTGACAGTGTAAGTAGGGTAACCTGTTCTGTTGGAGTATAAACCCCCAATTATTTATAAACCCCCAATTGATTCTAGCTTTTTGCTGAAGTACCTTGTGCCAGCCACTGGACAAAAGTGAATGTCTCTATAGTAAGGACTCCAATACCCAAAAGTGGGCTGAAATATATATGATGAAGATCTAAAGATTTATCATCGCTCAAGGATCGTTTGGTCGCGAAACCCCATTCCTGGCTCGCGGTCTAAAGAGCCCATGAGAACTCGGAAGCGAGCGTTTACGAAGGTTTATGTAAGTTGCTAATTACTTGAGCAACATTCCTTCAAAGGCACGCGTCCTTTGTGCTGGCGGGCGCTAATTGTGTCGTGATTACTTGTAATTAATACTTGCTCTGGGACTGTTTGAGGTTTGTGGGCCACTGTGTTAGCACTTTACCTTCATGTTTGTGACGAACTTGGTACTAATTAAATGTAGGTAGGTAGATGCTTATAAAGGTCGCCGGAAGACGCTGGATGCAGGTCGCTTCCAACCGGTACATATGGAAGTCCAAAGGGGAGGCCTATGTTCAGCAGTGGACGTCTTACGACTGAGATGATGATGATGAGGTAGATGCTTTAGTTTAGGTCAGGGAAAAGGTTCTAAATATCTGTCTGTACCCCACCTATCAATATTGTGCAACACTTCGCGCGTGTATAAAATCCTCGTTCAAAAAGTGCTTTTGACATTTTGTTTTCTAAGAGAATTTGACGCTCTAAGAGAACATTTGGATGGCGAACGTTTTTCATAGATTTATTTGAATTTCTATAGCAACCCTTCGCGCTTACACATGAGCCTGTCTTAGACTGGATCTATCAACAGTATCTCAATTCGATACACCCAATGCTTTGCTAAAGAGGAATCGATCCGCCCTATGCCGGAACTTCAACTCCTATGGTGTTCCTCCTGGTCGTATTCGGAATTTGGTCTTTGATTTACCTTGGATATGGTGGATACGGAAAACCGATTTAATTAGAATAAACTTAAGTCCTTTATCTGATGTAGTGCCGCGATCATGCACACGATTTAAAATACTACGGCTAGAAAATTCATGAACATTCGCTTTCATTTCAGTCCGTCATTATTTTTTGTTCTTTTGGAGTATAAAATCCCATTTTTTTAGTATTGTTAGCGAATTTTACAATTTGGCCTAATGCAGTCATTGACAAATTTGCATCGCAAGTGCAGAGCCGCTCTTACTGTAGCACTGTGCAAAGGTACTCTAATACTCGTTCTATACACGTATGTCGTTCGTTTGTACCTTTTAGCAGTAAAGTGGCAGGATTGTTTACCGAGTCACAGGTGTGGGCGCCGGTGCCGGCTGCAACTAATCTACGAAAACATCTTACTATACTACCTATATACCCAAAGGGGTGAATGAAGTTGTAGACATGTATGACTAACGTGTCACTTTTGAAGTTCAATAGTAGATATTTAATTGATTGCCTATTATTATAAAATATTGCTCTAGCAAAAAAGTAATTAGCATCTGTTTTAACTGACTTCAAAACAAAAAAATAAAAATAAAGTTTTTTCAAATAAATTTGATTTGATCTGAAATTGATCAAATGTAATGTAATCAAACGTGCTTCTTGCGCGAGCTTGAAGTTAGTTCAATATTTTTTAAATTTACTTTTTTATGTAGCAACTTTTTTTTCTTGAAATTTGAACCGTTGATGATTTTTTTCGTTGTTTCGTTGATAGTTTAAATAATTATATATGTATACCTACAAGTTAGGGTTTTCCTAGTATTTACTCAGTAGGTCCGGCCACCCCACATCTTAATTACGCAGCTATCCCTAAGAAGAGCGTTAACGAGTTACCTGGGCACCGACCGTGGCAGGCTCCCACGCGTGAAGCTTTTGTCTTCCTGGGATCTGTTACCTGGCTATTAAAGTATGGACTACACTTGTACGGAGATATAAGGAGAGAGAAAATTGAGATATAATGAGAGAGAAAATTGAGTTTATGTAGCCTATTGAAGGACAAGACTAGTTCGAGGCTTACGTGATGCGAGCAGAACAGGTTATCCTTCTTATACTGGCAGAGTCAAATCACAATTACGATTATAATATACAGTTAACATATAGGTATATAGTATATATGTTGTTTTTTCAGGTAGCCCAGTACTGTAAGCCCTGCGACATGATCTAACGACTGCCTCCCCGATGTCTTATCCGGCTCCACAGCCGGAAACCACAGTTTTACGTGCTTTCCGACAACACGGTAGCGTCCTGGCAAAAACATGCCACACACTGAGATTTGAACCCAGGGCCTCTGGATTATAAACCTTACTACCACTAGGCCATGGACGCTACAACGCGAAAGTTTTTATGGATGTACATACGTATGGATTCATATTACGTCTTCGTATAGCATTGAAATAAGCTACAACTTAACCTATACTATACTATACTTGTTTCCTCCACTACTTAGGTTCAGGTACTTACCATTGTGGTTAAGTTAGTTACAAAGTATCATATTATGTTTCACTTGGCACCATTCCCCGCTTCGCTAAGACCGTTCTATTAAGTGAGAACACAAAGGACATACGTCATACTTAAGTACAGTTCAACCATTTTTAAATTGAACCTATCTCATTAACAACATATTCCGGATCACTATGTTGACGACTTGCTTTTGAAGAGTGGCCTGTTAATACATAATGAAAATATAAAAAACGATGCGTCATTCTTTTCTTGATGAATCTATTCAATATCATCTTACTAATGTTAAAAATAATGTTATAAATAAATGTAATTGTTTGTATTTGTACAATATACATCTAGTTTGAAATAAAGTCATGGTAGACTAAAGAAGTCCGGGGCTAAAGAACGTTTCTGAGTGCACCAACGAGCGCAACGCGTGTTCCTGAAGACTTAATTATTTCTTGCGAATACTTTCGATGTGCTTTGCGGTTTTTACTTGTGATGCTTGAATATTTATTAGCGAAGGTCGGACTCATCTCGTTCATCTTCCTGTATAAATAATGTAATCCTGCTTTTTGTGTCCACAGACTTGGTTTTCACATCTCACACTCTCTCTTTTTTCATGGTTATATGCCACGACTTATTATATCGGAATTATTTGATCGAAGGTTATACGTAGTGAAGTCAGCTATCTTTATTTTTAGCCGTCATTTCGCGTTGTATCTGACTAGCCCTAAATTATACTCTTTACAGTTGAATCATTCAAAGTTTGAAGTAATTTCAGCTTCTTAGATGGAATTAGTATTTAGTACGTTAAGATTCTGAAATACGCTACTTTCAACAATGTCCTTTTACAAAACCTCTTTTGATCAGAATTCGTAGAAGTAAAAGCGACTTTTCAGAAACAATACCGGCGCATAATTCCAGATTGAAATCCAATATCGTTTACAATTTACAAACTGACGATGTTGTCGAACAAAATTTAATTAAAGAGATACTAAAGCTGAGCTGGTAACTGTAAAACAAGGCTTTGTTTGGCAGCGTAGGTCCAGTGCTTACTGAAATTTAAAAAACATTTTTTTTTTAATTTTTCATGTATTTGTTGCGAAATAATATTATAATGTAGGTTTAACCAACATATTGGCCAAGTAAGACAAACAAGTCGATATTTTGCCGAGAAATTTATACTTTCTTCATTATTTTTGATTTCCTACTATAACTTTTTGGTAATATTTCGCATACATTTTGTAAAGTAACTTCAAAGTTTATTATATTGTATGTATTTACAAATTCTAATTTAGAATTAAAAAATATTGGCTATAGTGAAGTAGACATCTCTTTATATTATAGATCTAAATCTTAACCTTCTTATTAGCTCTACTTGTATAGCTTGCAAGTGACTCGCCGATTGCTGATTCACAACAAAGAAAGCTGTTTTTCACTTGCCGTCAATAACGATTACTTTTACTTATTCATCCGCTTTTATTGGGTGCCAGTGATAAATGATCACTCATTAGTGTACATTAAATTAAGTCAAATAGGATTTAATGATCAACGGAATGAAGCTCTTTATATATCCCAAATTCTTACAAATTGGTAATTATAAATTAGAAAAATCTCTATAAT
Organism: Hemithea aestivaria; assembly: GCA_947507615.1. Taxonomy (NCBI): domain Eukaryota; kingdom Metazoa; phylum Arthropoda; class Insecta; order Lepidoptera; family Geometridae; genus Hemithea; species Hemithea aestivaria. Next base: position 4,022,670 of record OX382325.1, on the reverse strand, counting down.
GGATTGCGGATTTATTTGCAATCTTTTTAAAGACATTTGAAAAACCGTCATTGTTTTCTTTTTTTAATGCCCCGAACTCCGTCAACTTTAAATCGTACATAATTCACAAAAACAGACAAATTGTCCCTTTCAAAGGCGCAATTAAAAAAGGAAAACCTCGACGCCCAAGAAATTCCGTGAAAAATGTTGAATTTTTCCCGACAATTATTTATCTAACGTTCTGTACCATAATCACCGTAGGCGACCTCGCCACAAAAAAATGCAAACTGCGAACATTTACATGAAAAATTCCCAGGGAAAAGCCGGAATCTAAATAATAAATTGTCCATTGTTAGACCGGGTTATCCAAATATATTTATTTATGCATACGACATAATGAATTCCTAGGGGATGCGCGATTATGCAGATTTTTTGCGTCGCTGCTCTAAGAATGATGCCCCTATTTTGGAACATCTTTGTAATTGGTTACATTTGTTTGATGTCTACGTTTAATTTAGATAATATCAGATCTCTGGTAGAAAAAAATGATAATAACATTTCGCAAATAATAAAAAATAAAATAAAAAAATAAAATAAAAAAAAGTAGGTACATTACTTCTATATTGACAAAATATGCATTTACTTTTGATAATCGTATTAAGAATATAAAGGTAATATAAGTGTCAAAGTGTGTTTTCGTTTGAAAATTAAGATATAATTTAATTCAATAATAATAGAAAGAAATATATTGATGTAAAAATTTACTAATGTATTTATTTACACATATTTTTACATTACATTTTTTACTCTTATAACGTCCTTTAGAATTTTTCCCTCATCTATCTGGAATACCGCCTCACTGTGTTCATAACTCAATCATGAAACTTGGAGGTTAAACGAGAGCCAGCGAGAGTCGTCGTGCTAGCAGTTTATGTCATTTGTATACGAAATTCAACAAAATTCAACTCGTTAGAACATAACTTCGTTGTTCTTCATTTCGACGACGAAAATAAAAGAGTTAACAAATTATACTACGGTCTCTGACAGTGATTATAATAAAATTAAAAAGCTCGTTTTTTTTTGTTAAAGAAGGAATAATGAAATTAATATTTTTATTTCTTATCATGGTTTACAATGAACATTAAATACCTTAGAACTTTTACTCAGAAATCTTTTAAATCTAATAATCAATTTAATTAAAAACTTAATCCTTATTCTAGAATAGATTTTTTTTTAGTATAGGTTACATTAATAATTAATTGTTTAGTGGGTTTAATGTGTGTGTGAATCACACTAATATTATAAATGCGAAAGTTTGTGAGTGTGTATGTTTATTACGTCTTCACGCCTAAACGTCCCCGTTTAGTAGACTGACTGAGCTGAAATTTTGTATAAAGATAACTTAGACCCTGGAATAAAACATAGGCTACAGTACAGGTAAAACCGCTGGGCGCAGCTACTAATAATATAATTATTGTTATCATTGTAATTTGTATTCTTGTGAAACGCCATCTAGCTGAAAAGCTCAAAGCTTTGTGTGAATGCGGAAGGGAAAGTTCATTCTAATGTTCAGCGACGAAAGTCCGCTGTAGTACACATGTGTATTGTAGATGGCACACAATATCAATAGGAGTGGTTAGGTTAGATACTAAACTTTTCTGCATACTATCTTGAAACATTTAATTACACTAATATTATAATATAACTGTGTATGTTTGTTACTTCTTCACGCCTAAACGGATTGAGCTGAAACTTTGTATAGCTTAGACCCTTTTTTTTTTGACCCAGGTAAAATGCGTTACGCATCATCACCCCACGCCGGGGGGCGCGGGGCGGTATGTGGGACTCCCCCGCCAGAGATGGGAGCGGCGGGGATACCCACTAAAAACCTGGGGTGTTCCTGCGGGACGCCATAATGCCGGGGCAACGGGTACGCCGAAGCACTCATCCGCGGCAAATATGGTTTAGACCCTGGAATAACACATAGGCTACAGTACAGCGGGTAAAACCACTGGGCGCAGCTAGTACCTATGTAATAACTTAAAAATGCGAAAGCTATGGCGGATGTTTCTTACTATGAGAGAAAACTATTAGACCGAAAAATTTGGTTAGTATTTACAAATATAACATGTGATCCTTAAAAATACATATAGCTTATAGTTTTATAAGGAGTAGATAGATATATTCATTTTTATAACCCGATATAAAGATTATTCATCCTTTCAATTTTCTGTAGGTATACGGATTTCTTACCTAAAGAAGGTTGTGTATTGAAGGTTCTTATCTAAAGAAGGTAGGATATCTTTTTTACCTTATTTATATTGTAAACGCCAAAGTTTGTATAAATGGTGGAAGGGTGGACCGGTTAAGCTAAAATTTGATATATAGCTTAGATTCAGAATTAACACTTAGGTTGCTTTTTAGCGGGTGAAACCGCTGGACGTAGCTAGTAGAATATCTTTTTTAGTTCTATTTTCGAATATTTATAAATCCAATATGCCCACACACGAACAAACACCTGTTTGCGCAAAAACTATTTTTAAATTTTTATGGCACCGTCAGTTTCGCATACTGCCAATTTGTTTAACCGGACGAGCCCACGTTCGCGTGACTTCATGATTTATTAGTGGACCTTTACACTTGAAAACATTCTTTCATAATATGGTAAACAATGAAAATTATAAATAAAAAACTATAGCATATTCTCGATATACGCGCATATAGAATTTCTTCTTTGGCAGAGATCAACGTTCTAAAATCAGAAGAAAGTTCTTTACTTCAGTAATGATTGGCCGTGGATGAGTGCTTCGGCGTACCCGCTGCCCCGGCATTATGGCGTCCCGCAGGAACACCCTCAAGTTTTAGTAGGTATCCCCACCGCGCTCATTTTCGGTGGGGGAGTCCGACATACCACCCCGCGCCCCCCGTGCCGTGCGTGGGGTGATGATGCGTGACGAATTTTTCCTGTGTCAAATAAGTTCAGTTAATGATTATTTTAAGTATGACGATAAGAGGTAAAATCTGCATAATCAAACTTTGACATAGCATGAATGGTGATTATTGTTGATTCCATGAATAACCGTAAAAAATATTCAAACTGATGACAGTTAGCGAACCAACTGTGGTAGAGTTTCCTTGAAAATCTGTGAAATAAGATAAACAAAAATACAGCGATTTCCTTTGGTTTGCACAATGCTCGGAAGTGTTTTTCAAACTACTAGTATTTTTATCTTTGATTGTAATAAATAATCGGTTCGAGAGTTGCTGTCACTCAATTAGGGTTGTGCCTTATGACTTTCGTCCTTACGTAATGGAAAGACTTTTAAAAATATAAAAAAAATATAAACAAATATCTTTTTGACTTAAAAAAGTATAAATAACTATCTAGAGTCTAGAGCTTTACCGAGGGTCGTTTGCAAAAAGTAAATTCGGCAAATATATCTTTTAAATCTTGTCATATCGTAAATCTTGTCCATCATACCGGGGGTAGACTTCCTTTGCAGGAGGTCGTCTAGGTGGGTACCCCAACAGTGCCAGTTATTCTACCGCCTGAGCAGTTATGTGCAATACAGTGCACAGTGATATACTGTGCTCCGGTAGGAGGGCACTGTAGCTAGTGAAATTACTGGGCTAAAGAGTCTTAACATCTCATGACTCTTGAGTAAGAAGCGTTGGTGCAGTGCTCCTAGAATTTCACATAATTGTGAAATCCTAGGTAACACTGTACTGATTATGGGCAGCCGTTATCTCTTAACATCAGGAGAGCGTCTTGCTCGTCTTCTACTTCATCACATAAAAAAAAAAACATATTATTAACCCCCGACGCAAAAACGACGGGGTGTTACTTATGTTTGACGTGTCTGTGTATGTGTGTCTGTCTGTGGCATTGTTGCTCCCGAACGGATGAACGCATTTTTATTTTGTTTTTTTTTTTGTTTTTAAGTAGAGTTAGTCGAAAGTGTTCTTAGCCATCATCATCATCAGCCTGTGTTCGTCCACTGCTGGACATAGGCCTCCCCCATGGCACGCCACTCAACTCGTTCCCCCGTCTTCCTCCTCCACCCGCTCCCCGCGACCTTCCGGATATCGTCACCCCATCTCGCCCAAGGACGACCTACACTACGTTTGCCGAGACGCGGTCTCCACTTCTTAGCCATGTTTGGTGGAAATCGATCCAAAATAGCCGCCGTTACAAAATCCGTCAATATGGGTATCGAATGAAAGGGCTTAACTAGTACAATACAACTCACTAAGACATTTTTGTATTGCGTTGGGGGTTTTGTAAATTTTTAATTTAATTCACTTGTACATAAGGACGAAACTCTTCAACCTAGCGTAAAACACCAACAACATCCGTCACTCGTCATGTGACCACTGCTCACTAAATCTACGGACGTCACTAATACGCACGCACGCAGATATTTCGGAGATCGATGTCTACGCTGATCATACGCATAAACCGCCGATGGCTTCCGGAGGCAGGACCGACGAACACGTCAAACTTCTTCGTCGGCATGAATGAACTAGTGGGAAAACAGATTGTATTACGTTTATTTAACTATTCATTATTCATTAAAAATTTTGTTTTTTTTTTTATTGGTTGCAATAATAGATATGAGTACGCAAATAGATTTTTCAGTAACTGAAGCGGCTCGTGATTGCTGTGTTATTTTTTTAATTTTTGTTTTGTTCTCCTTCACCGAGAACCGAGTTGAGTAGCGTGCCATGGGGATTCATGTTCAGCAGTGGATGAGTATAAGCTGATAATGATGATGATGAATACCTTCACACTATCTATTTAACTAAACTGTACATCGTATCTTAATTTTTGTAATACGTGTACTAAATATTAAACAATACTTATATTAAACATTTTTTTTTATATGTGTGGCAAATGCCTTATAAATGCTCAATTAGTTTAAATAAAAAAAATAGGAATATAGTTTTAGTTTTAGAAATCTATTCTAGTTAACATTGAGATTCCAAGAATTACAAAAAACATGCTATTTTTACTTTCTTTCTGAATTTTATTTTTATTCTGACCTTGACCAGGAAGTGATTTAACAAATTTCATAAAATTCAAAACGACACCTGTTCGCTATAACGCAAATAAAATCATGAGCGCTTTTAAAGATTTCGTACTAAAATGTCAGTGCCCATAATAATAAAAGTGTTAAGAATTTTTACTGCGTATTTTTCAGCCTTGTTTCTGTGTCGTTAAAACTGTATTGCGTTAGGTTTATTTTTAAAATGATATTTGAACCTATATGTGTTTAGAACTATGGCTTAATGATGTGTAAAACTTTATACACGTACTAAACACTACCGGCATTTAATAAAAACAAAAGAAAAGCATCATACATACATTCTTCAATTTTGGTACTCAAAATCACACCACACTAAAAGGGCTCTAAATATAAACATTACCAATATCTGAAAATGTCTTTAATAATGTAAACTATTTACAGATTTTTTTTACTTTGATGTCTTTTTAACATTGATAGTAATAATTAAGACTCAGCTAAAGTGTATACCATCGTTTCTTTTGACTGTGATACAATTATTGTCAGTATAATATTTTTCAGTATTTCGCGCACGAACAGAATGCGTTAGCTGTCTTCATTTCTTTCGACACATGGAATTTCTCGCGAAATATGCACATCCTTGACTTTCGAAAACTGTATCCAACCTTTGCGTCAAGATCTTTAACTGTTGAACATTCCTGGGACGTGGCGTAGAGACGATTCAATCATCACGCCCATGGAGTAGGAACCCGTGGAACTTCCGCGGTGAACACCAAACTGAAGCGAGAAAAATGACGTCAGGGTTGTTTGCTATCTCACTTACTTATACTGAATAGTATTTATGGTTTTTTTTTTGTAACTACCGTGAGTGTTATCCATTACAAAATACGTCGAGTACTGCAGGCGTGAACTCCTGATGAAGAACGTCGTAATTGTTCAGAACCGTGGTTGAGACAATTCTCAACTAAATAAATACGTGATCGTGTCTGTATTTTGTTACTTAATACGTAAAAAGTATTTTGTTTTTAATTTGTATGAGGTAAGTGTGATGGCTAAGATGGATGGGTAAGTGGATGGATGGTAAGTGAGGTGGTGTGATGGGATGAGGTGGTGAGATGGCAAAAACACTGACGTCATTTTATATAGGTATACATAACTTTCTTGGTCACGTCTAAATGTTTTTTTTTTATAACGCAGAAACTAGTGCCAATCGAACATTAGCGGTCTTCGCAGATTAAAAAAGCAATAAAAACATGTTTTAGGATGTGCAAATGTTAACAACGCAATATGTTGGTTACCGTTTAAATAAAATAGACGTTTAGTGCTACTAAAATAGAGAATTCACGTAAAGATTTCGGGTTTTAAAAGTTACGATTTTTTTTTAGACTCTTACTGATAATATTATAAGAATACTAGCTTACCCGGCAAACGTTGTTTTGCCATATAAACAACTTCCTAGTAATTTCTAGTGTAGACAAAAAATAGCTTACTTATTGGAAGTATGTATGTATGTATTTTAGAATGTGTATATTGTATGTATGTAAGAATGTGGTATATGCGTGAAATAAGCATTATTTTATGGAAAATTTTTTCAAACAAAAGTAAAAAATTAAATTTTATGAAAACATTGTCTCTTATAATTTTTTCATACAACCAATATTTCCATTGACATTTCAAAATAAAGATTCATAATGATTGATTTTTTGGAAACTATGAAAATCTTAATTGTTCAATTACATTTTTTTAATAAAATTAAATAATTACATTTTTATAAGATCAACAACATTTTCGATATAAATAAAAAAAAGTATACTTACAACACAAAATCCGTTGTTATTGAAAGCTCGTGTCACGTGTTGAGTACTTTTGAGGTTATAAAATCACTTGATTAACTAATCGTGCAAAATACACTCAAAATTGATAATTTAATTATTATTGATAAAATAAGAATGATTAAAAGTTAATATGAGAGTTACACTGAGATAGCAAAATAATAATTGTCAACGTTACTACTACACTTGCTGCATAAACAATAATGATGGCCGACAACTGTGTAGGGAGTGAGAAAGAAAGGAGACCGGCTTCGTTCTCATCCCTACTCCGTGCTGTTTACTGGGTCAGAAGTGACACCTGTAGACATCTGGCGGGGATAACTAATTAAATGACGATTGATCAGTTTTCGACCGGAGAGGAAAAATGATTAAATTACTAAAATGGTTATTAAAAAATAAGAGTTAATCGTAGAAGGGTCAAAATTGAGGATTGTATGTATTTTTGTATGTTGTATCATAAAAAAATAGAAATTAAAAATTTTGTCTAAAAAACAAAAATAAAAATTTAGGGGTGGACTACCCCTAACATTTAGGGGGATGAAAAATAGATGTTGGCCGATTCTCATAGATACCGGATAAGCACAAAAAATTTCATCAAAATCGGTCAAGCCGTTTCGGAGGAGTATGGCAACGAAAACTGTGACACGAGAATTTTATATATTAGATTATGATTTAAAACATGTTAAAGGTTGGAAAATATTATATATTTTTGCAGATTATTAAGGCTGCTTGTCCATTTTTACCTCGTTCACCGCATCCTCGGCTTGTTAAGCATCATTGGACAGGCAGGTTAAAAATAATCTTCGAATTGTAATAAGAAAATTGAGGTAAAAAAAAACATCAATTAAAGGCTTTTCTTTTACTTACTTAGAGGAGGTACCTATATTCGTTTGATTATTGCCGTGTTAGACCTCTATTATTGCAAAGACCGCCTAGGGAAATACCACAACTTTGTCAGTTATTCAAGCACCAAGAAGGGCAATCCTGATGCTTACCATCAGGCACCTGGAGCCCATAACCTTGAATTTGGTCGTCTTAATAAATAAATCTATTTATTTCAGGCAATAGTACACTGCCAACAATGGCAATGTACCAGAGACCTATCGATATCAGTATACATACCTTTTAGACTAACATACATAATGACATAATAACAAAACTTAAAACTAGATCACACGTAGCACCGGCGGCGTGTAAGCAGGAACCTCGGTATCAAAATAATGAAAAACAAAATAACAACTTAATCAAAATTAATTAAATCTAAAAAAAATACTGATTGAAAATTACATAGCATGAACTGTAAAAAATAGGAATGTAGAGCGTGTGTGATTAGCTCTCAAATTAAAACAAAGTTTATGTTTATCTACGCAGTCAGTTACGTATTTGTACTGTAAATATTTACCAAATTCCTCAATACGAAAAAGTAAAATCATCGGGATATTTTCACCTCAATCTGGTTATTTTTACATTGTTTATTGTGTTACAAGTCGGAGTGGTCATATAATTTTCTCTACAAAATAACAACTTTTGCATAAACTTTCGTTTGGAATGTGTTTATAAATCTGTTAGATCAGCTGGTAACACTTACGTCACTTTTTATTCAGTTACTGAACTGCGTATAATTTATTTAAATCGGAGAAGGTAATAAAGATGAGAAAATGTGGCCATGATTTATTTATTTATAGGTAAACCAACAGCTAAAATAATACTTACTAATTTACAGTTTATACGCCATACAGCCAATTAAAGGTTCACACGTATATATATAAAACACAAAGTATTTTAAAAAACTGAGAGCTTAAGTATAAAATCATTTAGATAAAGGCAGCAACATTAAAGAGTCTTAGAGAAAAATTCTGTACTCAATCGTCGTCTCATATCGCGAATATATCGCGAGGTGCCTGTAGTTGGTAGTGGAGGTAGATATTCACATCACTATGAGTTGAAAAAACAACCCATAAGCATAGCCTTAATAATATTATACAAAGTAATATTATATACCATTTTAAGGCTCTAGCATCGGGGTTTTTATAAGTTGGTTTAATTTTAATATTTTAGGATTTTTTTCTTGTCGGACATCAGTTCCTAGTAATGAAAGATTATTTTGTAGAGTCCGATCGAAACTAGTTTTACGGCCGAAACCGAAACCGAAACCGAATGTTCGGCCGAGGCTTTAGTTTCGGCCGAAACCGAAACCGAAACTCACGTGGTCAAGTAAAAAATCTTTAAAATACTGAAATTTGGTGCATTTTACCCATTATTCTGCATTAATTAGAACATGAAATGGAAGCACAGCATAATATAGGTATAGTTTGTTGTTATCATTAAGGTTGTTGTACGTATCAATTGTAATATAAAAAATATATCAATAATATTTTAATTATTTTTAGGCTTCCGTAGTCAACAAGGAAGCCTTATAGTTTCGCTTTGTCTGTCCGTCCGTCTGTCCGCGGCTTTACGGAGAAACTATAAGTCTTAGAAACTGTAATTTTGCACAGAGGGGGGCAATGATTAGGGTAAGAGAATGGTTACAAAAAATAAATTTAAACCAATTAATTTAGGATACCTCCCAAACTTGTAAAATGGGGATGATATTTTTTCTGGCTGATCCCATCATTTGGGGTATTGTTGAATAGGTATTTTAATAAAGGACATATTTCTAAGGAAATTTTTCTATTAAATGATCCATTTGAAATATATTCAATTTTAATTATTTTTTTGGGCGTCCCCCGCTTTCTATGATCTATACTATTGGCTTTCAAACACTGTTAAAAATCACGAATATAGTTTCAACCATGAACTTTCCAGGAAAATCATAGTGGTTAAGATATTTTTATAAGTTTTAAAGATATCGTTGATGAAAATTAAGGCAGTAGATATACGATTTGCCAGTTCTACGAAAGCCTACATTGCGCGTAGTCTGAATAGCGCTTGCGTTATTTATTTAAATTAACTTCTTATAGAAAAATGTTTATCAGTTATCAATTATAATCAAATTATCACTAATTGTTACTGTTTCATTAACCCCTTGATCCAGGAAAAACTTCTAGTTCAAATCAAAATTGACATCTATTATTTATAGCTGTACCGGGTGTAGACTTCCTTTGCAGGAGGTCGTCTAGGTGGGTACTGGCACTGTTGTGCCAGTTACTCTACCGCCTGAGCAGTGATGTGCAAACATTACTGTGCTTCGGTAGGAGGGCACTGTAGCTAGTGAAATTACTGGGCTAAAGAGTCTTAACATCTTATGACTCTTGAGTAAGAAGCGTTGGTGCAGTGCACCTAGAATTGCACATCATTGTGAAATTCTGGGTAGCACTGTACTGATTATGGGCACCGTTATCTTAACATCAGGAGAGCGTCTTGCTCGTCTTCATACTTCTCCACATAAAAAAAAGGTTCCTTAAAATAAGGTTCAAATTCGCATGCGCAGGTGCGGTTCGATCGAGCCGCTCGGGTCCCCGATACGGGTAAAATACTAAGTATTAGTATTTTGAAATCTTACTTATTGATACTTTGGTTTGTACCTATTTGTACTTAGAAGAATCATCAATCTCTTTTAGGTACCTCTACATAAAAATAATAATGACTAAAATTGCTATTACACGCTTAGTTCCAGTCTCAACAAAGATAATATTATCAAATCACACATTTAAAATTAACAAAACTATATCACAATTAGTCGTCCGCCCAAGCGTTGTCGCAAGAAACGAAGCTAGGCGAGCGTGCACGACAACTTCCGAAAGGAGTTTCGGTTTCGGCAAAAGTTTCGGCCAATTTTGGCCGAAACCGAAACTTTCGCCGAAACTTGGTTTTTGGCCGAAACTCGGCTGAAACCGAAACCGAAACCGAAATTTCGGTCGGACACTATTATTTTGTAAACTATTACAAATAGTGTCCTTAAATCGACTGAATCATGTGCTTCAATGAGATTCCACATTGTACTGTGTAGTTGGGCCACATAGATAAACTTTGTCGTTACATGACATACTGAATATCTGTATGTCCTTGCTCCGACGCCAAATTCCAGCGAGATGTGCTGTCACCGCATAAAAACAAGACTTATTATTTAGCACCTACACATTTAAACTGCGCCTTGTATATTTTTATATTTCTGTTAAAGTGGTGGCAAAAATAAACTGCGCCGTCTGGAATGCGGAGTTATTCGCTGGTCGATTCACTGGCTGAGATGAGTTATCTGTGGAGTGTTTGAGAGAACTTTTAGACTGAAAGTCTAGATAAAACTACTATGCATTTTTAATTTTTATGTAGTAAGATGAATGAGCTCTTTGTTAACGTGAAGGTAAGCTTTGAGCTGGCCTATTACAGCTACAATGCTACTTAGACCTTCACTAGCTTAGATCTTCATTCAACTCTGCACTTATATCTTTATAGTAAAGTAAGTTAACTGGTACAGGGCATCTTACCCCTCCAATAGCTATAAATATTGATTGAGCAAATATCGACTTAGTCGTTTTCCAATATGGCGTATCACGACATTTTTTTTTATTGTAACTTCTATTTCTCTCAAAAAGAATAAAATGACATAAGAGCGAGAACATGATTAAAATATGGGGCTTTGTCGTTTTCTTATAAAAGTATAAAAACGCAGCATCTTTTTGGCGCCACCATTCATCAGACTGCGTAGATTGAAAGCTTTAGCTTAGTCACTGTTGAAGCGAATATTGTACGTATTATGCACGTCCGTTATCACTCTAAAAACATTTTTAAATAAAATGCATTTCGAGACACAATAATAACTTTGATTTATATTCACATTTTAAAATGATTCCTGATTTTTGTCGGCAGTTTTTATATTAGGCGCCTGCGCCAGATCTTGAAAAACAAAGAGTTCAGACTGAGTGCGCATCGAGAATTGCGCATTTACAAAGTCATCTCAAAACACGACGATAAAATCCAAATAACACTTGTTATGTAATAAATTGTGACATTTATTTGTAACAGGGTTACCTCTTGCCACCCTTGTATTTTTAAATTAATAGAATAATTACTTGAAAATGGGGAAATAAGAAGAGACGGCGATGTTATTAGCCTGGTTTCGGACGATACTCCGAATATTCTTATTTCTGAAATTGAATTCATTATTATAATTATATTTCTGTGGCCAAGGCTATCAATATTAACCTATTTTGAGTAGTCTAAACTGGCACTAGGTAGAGTTTGACCACTTTTTAATTGTACATCGCTTCCTTAGACGCCCGGGATATTGCTTTTCGCTGCCAGATACAGTAATAAATAAGATGGTTGATTCGCATACGCTTCACTGATTAAAAAGTTTGTGTCCCCAAAAAAGTATATATGTAGGTCCAATGCGAACCCGGAGAAGGGGGCGTCGGAGGCATCTCTACCACGCTCTTCTCCAACCCCCATAACATGGGTCTAGGTGGCAAGTACGGGGGTATTTGTCACCGCACTAATAGACCCACGAGGTGGCGCGCGCGGGAACACCCCCAGGTTTTTTAGTGGGTATCCCCGCCGCGTCCATCTTCGGCGGGGGAGTCCCACATACCACCCTGCGCCGGGGGGCGCAGGGTGACGATGCGTAATGCATTTTTCCTGGGATAAAAAAAGGTGTCTTAAAATATGTTTCTTATATTCAGTAAGTATGTACCCATATTTGTATTTGTTAGTATGTAAAAATATTTTTAATGACTTATTTTAAAAACAATAAATAAGGGCGAATAAAGAGAGTGGATTATAATATTGTTTATCATTTACAAAGCACTTTAAGATCCACCTACCACAATGTGATTCATCTGGATGCATTCCGTGAGAATTTTCTTACCTCTACAGCTAAAATCAGATTTGTCGTTGTATAATAAAGTGTAGTTAGTATTATTTGACGTACATTTAGCATTTATTACAACATTAGTGAACCCGCACGCACTTCGTTGCGCCTAACAGAGTTCTCTACAATATTATGCCAGTTTTATACATATTAACCTTCCTCTTGAATTACTCTATCTATTAAAACAAGCCGCATCAAAATTCGTTGGGTAATTTTTGAGATTTAAGCATACATAGGGACTAACTAGTTTGTGTTTCGGTAAGAGGGCACTGTCGCCAGTGAAATGACTGGGCTGAAGATTCTTAACATCTTATGACTCTCTTGACTCTTGAGTAAGAAGGTTGTTGCAGTGCACCTAACATTTTACATCATTGTGAAGTCCTGAGAGGCACTGTACTGATTATGAGCAGCGTTATCTCTTACCATCAGGAGAGCATCTTGCTCGTCTTCTTACTTGTTTGCATAAAAAAGGTGAAGTCAGCGACAAAATCTTGTTATCCGTAATTGCATCCATTGGAACATCAATTATGTGTTTAATGTGTTATTTCACATTTTATTGGTTTGTTTTTGTTCATGACCTTTCTCAAGTTTAAATAGTTAGTGTTTGCGTCAGAGAATCTAGATTTAGATTACATCATTTACTTTTATAAAAATAGGTTTCTTTTGCAGCACACACTCATAAGGGACTATGACATACGACTAGCCAAAATTACAATGTAGTAGTAACATGACTTTAGTTTCGAAAGTGTTTGTAGTACGGCGCTGTAGCGTTTAGAATCGTTTTAGAGTCTCTTTCTTTCTTTTCTTGTTGCATCCATGCACAATGGTACTAAATTTTTTTTATACAACGTAGTTGTACAGTACCCAGGATTTCACATAGGTAAAATTCTGGGTGCACTGCGCCAACGCTTCTTACTTGAGAGTCATAAGATGTTAAGACTCTTCAGCCAAGTCATATCACTAGCTACAGTCCCCTCCTCGGCCCTCCTGTGCCCTCCTGTGCCCTCCTGTGCTTCGGTAAGCACAGTAATGTTTGCACATCACTGCTCAGGTGGTAGAATAACTGGCACTGTTGGGGTACCCACCTAGTCGACCTCCTGCAAAGGAAGTCTACCCCCGGTAAAGTCTGGCTTGTAATCCGGAGGACTTGGTATTTAATCTCAGTTGATGCGTAAATATAGTGGTAGTTTCCCATAAGATGTGTAGGGGGCGAGATCGTTGGGTCATGATTTACACCTTACACGAGTAGTAATTTTGTCAATGAGAAACAGCTAATATATAAATTGGACACAAAAACTGTAATTGTAATTTGACTCTGAGAGTGTAAGTACATCATCATCTCAGCCGTAAGGCGTCCACTGAACATAGGCCTCCCATATTTGGACTTCCATATACCGATTGGAAGCGACCTGCATCCAGCGTCTTCTGGCGACCTTTGTAAAGTCGTCTGTCCTCCTTGTGAGTGGACGTCCTACGCTGCGTTTGCTAGTCCGTACCTGTGCTGTTGAAGTATAAACCCCAATTATTTTTTTATTATATTTTCTGCGGTGTGACAAAAAAAATTAACTAACAATTTCATTTCCTTAGTTTTTTTTTGTATTTATAAATGAGTTAGCCAATTAGTGAAGACGATATTAAACTACTTGCACGCGAACAATTTTATTTTTCACTATTTATTTCCTTGAATATAAGTAGGTGATACCTGTCTCAGTAATCATTAAAAAAATGATTTAGATATAAGCAAGAGACATTTATTTACGAGCCCAATAAATCTGCCGTACAATAAGTATTTGTTAAACATTTTTAAAAACTTAATGTTCAGTCGGATGAATAACTCCATTTGTTTTAACTGTCTAAATGAAGGCTAATTTTAAAATTAAGGTTGGCAAACGGTGATCTGTATTTATGAATGTTACCCTTAAATCAGTCATGACTCGTGTAAAACTCAGCCATGGATGAGTTAGCAAGCGACTGAAATGTCATAAAATAGACGAAATAGGCTTCCGCCTGCGGTATTTCCGTAAAACTTCAACATGGAACACTACAAAAGGCGAGTGAACAGAGCCTGAACAGAATAGGCAACGTACCAGCGGTACCTCTGCAGGATTGCAGGTACCCATTGGCGACGGTAACCACTCACCATCTGGTAAGCCGTCTGCTTGTTTGTCACCTTTAAAAAAGTTTTGAAAATCATGCTACGGTACGTGTCTATTAAGTCACGGTATTTGTATAATAATACAAAAAAAATGGTAATTGATTATTTCTTCACAAAAGCAACATGTATTATAATATCACCTACTGCTTACTTACATAATACCATAATATTATGTACATAATATAGTTTTAACAAAAATTATAGAAGCTAGTTTTTTTTATATATTTTTTTTAAATATATATGATTTGCTTAACTGGTTAATCTCGTATAGATCAACGTTGACAAATATTTTCCAGAACTTTAGTAGGTCATGAAAGAATATGCGAAGTATGTGCTGTGTGTCCCGCGCGTTATTCTGGGCGGCATTGTTTTGAAACAGTCGAGGAATCTGTGACGACGCTGCGGAAGTTTACGAGTACTGGACTCGACGGGCCTCAAGGTAACTAGCTCATTTAACTTCTAGAATATTCTGTTATCTAGTAGTTCAGAACCTTTAGTATTGATAAAAATAAAATAACCTGCGATTTTTGAGTCTTAAAATATTAAATATTTATGAGCAATTGTTTTTTTTATTGTTATGTCAAATTTTCACTGCCTATTTACTATTTTTATTACTCTGTAATATCCCTCTACCGGGCAAATGTCTTCGCCCGAATCCTTACCCTATATTCCATACCTACTATATCAGTCCAACCAGCGTGGTATAAGGCAATTTAAGAGTAAAAATTATCAAAAAACAATTGGGCATACGGCATAAAACAAGAGACGATATCCGGAAATATGCGTGTATTTCGCAATGTATCTCAGGATATAAGAGCGCCAGACGGCATTGCAAAAAACTTCGTATGAACTACCAGACCACGATTGTTAATAGGCCAGATCCACTTGCGATACACTTTGTACTCGTATCGCAGTGTCATTCTCAAACAAAATCTTAAAAACACTTTTTGAATGACAATTTGACACTGCACGCGAACATATCCGCCGAAGTGGGGCACGGGCACAAAATAAACCGATAACATTAGGTGTGATATCCAAAAAAATCAGATCTTCAAAAATAAGCAGCAACTGTGATGACGTATGTTAGTTAAATGTGCCTTCATTAAGACGAAGATATTTTTGTTATTCTTTTGTTTCGACATGTGCAATGTTCATGTTCTAATTTTAGTTGTTATTTTACACTCGTGTTTTGTTTAGTGAAACATGTTCGCTTGTCATCGTTAAAATGTATCATTTTAAAACAGGAAGGAAGAACCTTCAACTTTCTGCTCAATAAATTAGGTCCAACTGCCGAAATGTTCTTAAGCCAACATTACCTTTGTCAGTTCGTAAATAGGTATTCTAAATATAAGTCTGGTTACAAAGAATATGAATATATATACAGATGTTTTGTTTAAACAGAAATGAAGCACCCATAGTAAGCCCACTCGCTTGAATAACATAAAGAAACGTCTGCACACAATTGCAAATTGTTTTTGTATGCTGACACTTGTAGGCTTAGCGAGAGTGCAATAAGTGTTTGTGTGCGTGCAGCACAACATAGTGAGTTTACTGTGAACTGTGGGTACTTCATTTCTTTTATAAGCAACCTATTTTTTTTTCTCTTTTAAGCTCAAGTTGTCAAGTTTTCGACCAACCAGATGGACTAGCAAGAGTCCACGCTATATAAAAACGAAATTGCGTTATTTGGTGATAGCCTTCGTCCAGCTATGGGGCAGTTTATGCTGATCGCTGGTTCAAAATAAAAAAGACATAAACTCGGTCCAGTAGTTTCTTCATCAATGGGTCGAAGTTATATCGGACACATCGTGAATCGTGACGCATTGTGATTGTGAGTCACTCAGTAAGAATAGCGTGCATTCTCGACCTAACGGAGATTGCATGCGTTGCCTAGTAAACGTGCGAGCTGCAATGCTGAAAATACAGGTGCGACCGGGCCACGAACTGCGTCTAATAATAATAAATTCTTGTTACGAGTGGCGATATCATTATGTCCACATAACTATGCAAGCTCGTTAATATCTTGGGATGAGAACGCATTACGATGTGGTGATGTGATGCACAATTTGTTTAGGACTTCGTATTGAAATGCAAGATACAGTGAGTGTAATCAATAGGTCGGGATATCTCTTAAATTCTGGTAAAATCGTGTTCTTACCAGTTACTTGTATTAAAATGCCTACTCCATTTCAAGATGATGAATCTACCTGTAAATTAGTGGGAATCTACCTGTTACCTGTCGTTTTTGCAATGACGAACTAACTGGAACTGTTTAATATGCAATAAAATTGGATGGGGTACGAAATTGTTTAATAATATCAGGATATCATAGAATATTCTCCTGTCTTTTTTCCTCGCAGCTTTTCTGTGATTTTATGAATTCAATAACTTCTTTAGTAATAATCGGTGCAATATATTAAAGGTCTCGTACTAGTCGTGCGCGTTTTGAGATATACCTAATGCACCCATTCATTGCGTCCACAAGCATCGCCATCTCAGCTCACGCGATGCTGGGGCTATGTATTTCAAACTACATGCGAGTGAATAGGGATGTTGCCTAAAATTTTTTTTTGTCCCTAATGTAGATTATTGAAAAATATTGGACTCTTATTTTTTTTATTTGTAAATCTGATAAAAAATGTGGTGTGTACAACGCACTAAAGTTGATTGATCGTGACGTCACACCATTAAATCTAGTACATTTTTGTTTAGTGGTGTGACGTCACGCGTCCCAACACAGAATCTTATAAGCGTTATATCTCAGCCTTTTTTTATTTTATAAGAAAAAATACTTTTTAAAATTACAGAATTGAATTTTTAAAATTTTGGCCTTGTCAACATGCCTATTCGCGATAAATACGCCCCTCCTGAACAAGAGCTTAAATATTTTGCTGTATATCATTATTCAATTATGTCTTTTCTTATTTGTAATCGTATGCAATAATGCACAACATACTATACCTATAATTCTTATTTATACTTATAGATATTAGTTTCAACATCATCTCCACAACTTCTGAATTCATCCTTATTAACAGCTTCAGTATCTTCATAATTTAGGCTCACCTTTGAAATGCCATTAAATCTGTAATTAATCACCTCAAATGCCAGGCTTCAGAACTTTCCGGTTAAACCATCAAAGGCGGCTCGGCTCAGCCAACTGAGTCATTCAGTTATGCGTGACTTATCTCTGTGAGAATTTATCATTGCTATCCTTGTGATCCTTGATGACTGTTATTAATTTTACTTACCGATGTAATTGCTGTTTATAATTCGGGTCAAGGATAGGAACGTTTCTCGTAATGTGTTTATTTAAGCGCATCTTATGAGTTGTGTTTGTTCCATTTCAACACTCGTTATACATTTTTGAAAAATATACGAAAGATAAAATAACTATTACTTTCTTTTTTATACGTATCGTATAGATGGATATTTTTTTTTCTGTCACGATAATGCAATAAAATCGATTCAATTCTTATTTTTTTCAGTATTTTTGGTTTTAAACTGTTATTATAGATAAGTTTTTGTTTTTATACTTCAGTGTGCATATGGATTATTTCCTGAAATGTATATCTTGGCGGGGGCACTCAGTGCCCCCGCCAAGTCGAGCAAAAAAAGCGGCACGGCCGTACCATCCTTTTCTGGAAGCAGTTCAGACCATTTTCGACCCCCTGTAACTTCGTTGTGGAAAAAACTGGAAGCTTCAATTTTTAACAATCGAGTATGCATTGTATAAACACGATTTATTCCAAATTTCATTCAATTTGAACTAGTCGTTTAAAAATTATAACTAGTCAAAGTTTTGTAATTTTGTCACTCACTCACTCACTCACTGACCGATCATCAAAAGTCTAAACAGCAAACATAGAAGGTTCAAACTTGGTAAATACTTAGAGTTTATTGTATTAATCATAGGAAAACTAAAAAAACATGCAATTTCGGTCTAGTTTTCGAGATACATAAACGGCATAAATAACTTTGTAATCCTGTATAAATGTATAGGATTACAAAGTTACATTTGCAGTCAACGGTAAAAATTGCATAAAATCCCAATAATAATGCCATAATTATATATGCCGTAATAATGTATAAGGCCAGGGAGGGGTTATCCCGCCTTCTAGGTTTAGTCTGCTCCCATCTACGGTCGTCGTCACTTAAGATCAGGGATATCGTGGGCAAAGGCTAACCTATAACGAATAAAAAAAAACAAAAAGTAGTGAGATGCCACCAAAAACATAACTTGTAAAAAATACCAAGTCTCGCAACTGCAGTTCTTCTACCGTAAAAAGTTGTGAGATCCATGTACTACCAAGTCGGTAAAATCTTTTGTGTTTTAAATTAATAGATTGACTTGGCAATCGCACTATTATGTCGATATATTACTTGAGAGATACATTGTTGTGTTTTCATGCGATAGCCAAGTCGATCTATTAATTTAAAACACAAAAGATTTTACCGACTTGGTAGTACATGGATCTCACAACTTTTTACGGTAGAAGAACTGCAGTTGCGAGACTTGGTATTTTTTACAAGTTATGTTTTTGGTGGCATATTTTTTACAGATACTAGAAACAATAAATTATGTATCGGCAATCGGCAGGCCTCGACGTTTAACAAAACTATTCATATATCTACGTAATAAATACTAATAAATAACCTACTACGTAATAAATACTAATAATATGATTATAATTTATCTAGGGCACATACTATTTAGTCGTTCAATTTAAATTAGATTTGGTTGTTGACCTTGTTTAAATGAGGTTCGTTGATGACATATTTACTTGATGAAGTCACCCGCTATTCAGGACTTGGTGATTGTGTGAACATGTGTATATGCTGCTGCTATTTCCGTTTGAGTATTTATAATAAAGGAGCTCACCGGTTTTAAATAAAACGAATCCTGTAGATGTCCACATCTTTTTTTGATCCACATTTTTTTGTGTTTACCTAGGTTTTTGCTACGTTAAATTTATTGCTTGAGAGTTAGTTTGTGTTGAAAATTCCAAACACCTTTACCTCCATTTTTCACTTCCAGCAGATTATTGTAAAAATTGTATCATTTTGGTATGAAAATGTACTTTTTTAAAACTTTTAATATAATGTTTATTTTACTTTAAAATAACAGGGTCTACGCTATCAGTTTACTAGTACTTCTCATATCTACAATATCACTTATCCTTTATATCTTGAGTACCTACTGTACAGTACTATCTTTATAATATCAAATTGCAATTTGGTTTAGCCATGAAGAGTGAAGAAGTAATATGTACGCACGTATGCTTTAGCGTTTATAAAATAATTAGGATTTATCTTTACAGTTAATATTATTGGTTACTAACTACTTAACTAATTTATCTTATACCACGTCTCAATAAAATATAAACAATTTAATAACGCTATACAAAAGAAGTAATAAATCGCAAGCATCATTACGTTTAAAATCCTACGAATTGCGAAGATTTAATGAGACAGCAAACAAATTGCATAGATTACATGAAGACAAGTTAATATCATTGATGTTACAGCCATGTCGCGAAACTCGGTGCATGTTTACTTCAATATTTAATGTTATGGGCGTTTGAATGTGTTCCCAGTAATAATAATTATTAGAGGCCGATTCTTGACCTATTTTTGTATATTGCAGTCATATTGCACATCTGAAAGACAACGGCCTTATCATGTTTAAAATTAATTATTTTAAGAATAGATGAGAAATTGACTGTGAATTCCCCCCTCCACCCACCAGTGGGAAAGTCCAGTGGGTGGATGGCAGCCCTATGTACACTTATAATGATAGAAAAATCACGAAGCTATACTCAGAACCTATTATATTGTACCTACTTCTTAGTCAGAATTAAACGCTAGTTTCTGAAAGTATTTAATATATTTTTTCTAGTAGCGTCATAGTACACATAGTACGTAAGACGAATAAATAAAATATGACACGAATCCTAATTCCTTAACTATAAAAATAGTTCTTTAAAAATAATAACGTTATTGTTCGATTTTCTGCCAGTCAACTTCTCTGTTCGTCATAGAGCTAGGTTTCACTAATCGCGGTCTCCACTCCAAAACTGACCTCATCGTTTATCAGTACACTTATCATCATTATGAGTAATCTTGCTTATTGGCAGCAAAACGGTAAATAACACTTTAACACCTGATTACATTTTTATTACCTGATTTAATTTGGCAAATTGCCATGGTTAGGCCATGGCAATTTGCCAAGAACAAAGGGACTCATGAAGTCATGCGAGAATTTTGACATGTGTCAAGAAAACATGCGGTTTTGATATTATAAAAAATAAACATGTAGCACTTAATGTATCATTTTAAAATAATTTAGGTCAATGGAACAGCTATTATGAATTATGTAAAGAGATAATATAATATTACTCAGAATTTAATGGACGGATATGAGTAGGCGTAGTTGTATTCAATCCTAAAATTTGTTTCTGATCGATGTATTTTAATAATTCTTCAAATTCAGTTATATCATTGAGATTTCAATCTTGTGAAAAAATCTTAAACAGTTTTATTATTACTATTTTTTACTTTAATTAATTTGTTAAAAAAAGCTTATGATAAAAAAAAACAATCTGGGGGCACGGTAGTGCCCCCGCCAAGTCGAGCGCGAAGCAAGCACTGCCGTACCATCCTTTACAGGAATCATTTCGCCGCATTTTCAGGCCCCTATTTGAGAACCTCTGGATAAGACCAGAACACAGAAATTTTCGTCATCCAGTAAGCTATAATTACGTACTTAAAATCCAAAATTTCAAGTCTGTAGGTCATTAAGTTCCGAAGTTAAGCGAAAGCAAAGTTTCGCATTTTCGACACTCACTCACTCACTCATGATCATCAAAATAGAACTAGTACTTCCCATAAACTCAGAGAGCTGAAATTTGGTACATACTTAGAATTTATTGTATAAGCCATAGGAAAACTAAAAAAACATGCAAATTCGGTCTCGTTTTCGAGATAATTCATCTGCATAAATAACTTTGTAATCTCATATAAATGTATAGGATTACAAAGTTACATTTGCAGTCAATGGTTAAAATTGTGTAAAGCTTTTATTTACTTTCACCTGTCTGTCTGTCGGCCTTATAGTAACCTTATTATATAGCGTTTCTACAAAAAGAAGTGAAATCCCACCAAAAACATTCTGTAAAAAACTAGCCAAATCTCGATGGAGCTGCTTGTTTATCTCTAAAAAATAATGAAATCTAGACAAAGTCGTGCCAAGTCTAAGATTTCTTACTGCGATTTCTTTATTATTATAGTTAATGTTGTGTGACTTGGCCGTTGAAGGGTACACAAGGGGACAAAACCAGATGCTCCATGACACTTGGATCGCCTAAACATAAGTATTATTGAAATACGCAGCTTTATCAAGCCTACAATTGACTGGTTATTCAATCAACGTTTTCCAAGTGGCAATTTTCTATCATGAATGGTTAGCGGACAGATAATTGGTGCAATGGTGTCATGGAGCACCTGGTATAATACTCTTGTCTACCCTTCAACGGCCAAGTCACACAACATTAACTATAATAATAAAGAAATCGCAGTAAGAAATCTTAGACTTGGCACGACTTTGTCTAGATTTCATTATTTTTTAGAGATAAACAAGCAGCTCCATCGAGATTTGGCTAGTTTTTTACAGAATGTTTTTGGTGGGATATAATTTACGTATTGTTATTTAATGATGCCATGAAAGACAAGCATTGTTTTTCGCTGATATTAAAATATGTCAATTTTGAAAGCCTGCTTTAATGTATTTATTTCGAAGTCTTGCTATAATTAATATGTAGATATTGAGAAAATTCTTTGCTTTAGATTATATTTCACTGTAACTTCTGTAGCAATGTTATCAAAAGTGGCTTCCAATATTGGCGCCTCTCATAAGAAATAGCTTCCATAATATTATCTCTTGACTCAACTCTCAAAGCTATTTTAACCTGGAGCCATTCGATTGGAATGCACTTGAAGCATTGATAAGCTAAAGAAGCGATGCGCTTCCTCGTCTCATAATATTCATTTTATATTTTGAGTTCTAGAGTATGCGTAAATAGCTAAAGTTTTGAGGAAATTCAGGAGTTTTTCTTTATTTGTGTGTACGTGTCTTTTTCCCTGCATTTATAACATTTCCTCTTTTCTAGGAATTCTACTATTTTTATTTGTCCAATTATCGTTTCACTTTATCATAAAAATACTTGGAAAAGAGGAAATAAAATTCGCATTCGACCTACATTTAAATCTATTTAAAACTGTGGAACGAACGCAAATCTGGTTCGTAGTTTGTCACCCAATTTATTTTGCCAATAAAGCGGGTCCTTGTATTTGACTGATAAAATTTATTATGCTCTTGGAATAAACACGAAAACGTTGATTTTAAATTGGCTTCTGCAATCACTCAGTTGGTATATTTTCACTAATTCTATAAAAGTTTTAGTGACGAAAATGGTTGACTTTCGTAAGTGTATTTTAGTAAAGGACAATAATTATTTGATTGCAAAATATAAAATAAACGCGGTATAATGTTCAGTTATATTCTGCCTTAGTGGCTTGCAAGTAGGTACACTCCTCATAATCAGCCCACGTTCGTCCAGTGCTGGACAAAAGCCTCCCCTATGGCACGCCGTTCATCTTGGTCCTCTACCCTTCTCCTCCAACAACTCTCAGCGAACCTCTACCGTAGATATCATCGCCCCATCTCGCCTTATGCCTTACTGTACTTTAATATTCTTATATTATATAAACTAAATTAAACAGCCATTGTCAATTTGGATTATTAAGAATGACATCTGTGTCACAGTACAAATTTGTCATAATTTATTGAAAGTCAGTGCCTATGATTACTAGAAAGTACGATCCCACCAAAAACATTCTGTAAAAAACTAGCCAAGTCTCGATGGAGCTGCTTGTTACAAGCTTTATATTACTTTCACCTGTCTGTTGTCTGTCTGTCTGTCTGTCTGTCTGTCTGTCTGTCTGTCTGTCTGTAATCAAATCTTGCAAGTTTAATTTGACCTACTTCCCGGTTTCCAATTGAGCTGAAAATTTGCACGCGTGTGTAAATCGGATGACAATGCAATATTTTTATGACATCGAGCTGATCTGATGATGGAGCTGGAAGGTGGCCATAGGAACTCTGTCATAAAACAACGCAACCCCATCGAGTTTGGGCTCATTTGATTCGTCTTGACGAGTACTTTATGATGCAAGATAATAATAATAATTAAAGCTTGTTTTTAAAAAGTATTTTTAAAATTTCACTTGTTTATCTCTAAAAAATAATGAAATCTAGACAAAGTTGTGCCAAGTCTAAGATTTCTTACTGCGATTTCTTTATTATTATAGTTAATGTTGTGTGACTTGGCCGTTGAAGGGTACACAAGGGTACAAAACCAGATGCTCCATGACACTTGGATCGCCTAAACATATGTATTATTGAAATACGCAGCTTTATCAAGCCTACAATTGACTGGTTATTCAATCAACGTTTTCCAAGTGGCAATTTTCTATCATGAATGGTTAGCGGACAGATTGGTGCAATAGTGTCATGGAGCATCTGGTTTTGTACCCTTGTGTACCCTTCAACGGCCAAGTCACACAACATTAACTATAATAATAAAGAAATCGCAGTAAGAAATCTTAGACTTGGCACAACTTTGTCTAGATTTCATTATTTTTTAGAGATAAACAAGCAGCTCCATCGAGACTTGGCTAGTTTTTTACAGAATGTTTTTGGTGGGATTTCACTTCTTTTTGTAGAAACGCTATATTATAAGGTTACTATAAGGCCGATAGACAGACAGGTGAAAGTAAATAAAAGCTTTACACAATTATAACCATTGACTGCAAATGTAACTTTGTAATCCTATACATTTATGTGAGATTACAAAGTTATTTATGCAGATGAATTATCTCGAAAACGAGACCGAATTTGCATGTTTTTTTAGTTTTCCTATGGCTTATACAATAAATTCTAAGTATGTACCAAATTTCAGCTCTCTGAGTTTATGGGAAGTACTAGTTCTATTTTGATGATCATGAGTGAGTGAGTGAGTGTCGAAAATGCGAAACTTTGCTTTCGCTTAACATCGGAACTTAATGACCTACAGACTTGAAATTTTGGATTTTAAGTATGTAATTATAGCTTACTGGATGACGAAAATTTCTGTGTTCTGGTCTTATCCAGAGGTTCTCAAATAGGGGTCTGAAAATGCGGCGAAATGGTTCCTGTAAAGGATGGTACGGCAGTGCTTGCTTCGCGCTCGACTTGGCGGGGGCACTACCGTGCCCCCAGATTCAACTAAAAAGAAGATCAAAAAAACGCTGTGTATAGTGTATGTACTTCCATACAATTTTTATGAAATTACTCGAAGATTAAGACAAAAAAATACTAGGTTTACTATTTATCATCATAAGCATTCCTGAGATATAGGATAACTGCTAGCAAAGATTTGTATGTCAGGGACTGAAGGAAACATAAATTTCTCTAACTGGAATGTGAGTGTAATAAAATCGGTTGTTTCTAATTAAACTCAAGGCGAAACAAAAAATATGCAGAAACAACCTGCAATCTATGATGTTCTGTTTGAAAACAGCTGATTCTTAACGACAGTCAAACTAAACATTGTTAATATGGCAGTATAAACTTTATATATATATATTGTTCATGTACAGTATAAATGTTTTTTTTTTTATAAAATTCGTTACCTAATTAATGTTTTGGGATGATATTGTAGGTATGCATTATATAAGATAAGACCTGCCAAATTGTTGATATATTTTATTTTTAAATTACTATTTGTAGACTATGGGTTTATTGCCTGAAATTAATCACTTTTATTTTATTTATTACTTTAAAATCGTGTGTACTCCAACACTAACAATATTCACCTACTGCACTCTACGAATAAATAACAAGTCTGCACTCAAAAAATATCCCAACAAATCGTGTACAAATTGGCGTGGATTAAAATTCGTGTTGGTACGTCGTCCAACATACTAATTGATTCGTTTTTAAACACGTTGCATTATGTGTAGCTTTAGTTTCACATAATGTTTCTCTTTCTGGGAAATTAGTTACTAGTTATACGTCCTAATATACTCGTATATAAATTACGATCATGCAATGAAAAAATCTTATAAAATCCTACCAAATCTCAATGACTAATATATGAATAAGATAAAGATATAACTATAACTATATATAACTCCTCTTTGATACCAAAAAAAAGTAAATTTTACAACCACAAATCTTAAAGCTAATAGTACATTAGAAGTACCTCTCTTGAGCTCACAGGTTGCGATCTCTTCCAGGCACGGCTGTGCAGGGATAGGAATTATGCAAAAGAAATAAGTGATAAGTGAATAAGTTATTTATAAATCGCGTTTCACAAAAAATTAGACTGTGTATTTCTAAACATTTTCTAAACTTCACAACAAGATTTTAATTTGGCCATCATTCAAAACTGCGCGAGATTGTCACTGATGAATGGAGTGCGTTCGAAGAAAATTTGTCGTTTTCACCTTACAAAACATTACATCACACATTATGTAATAATTCACCTGCGGCCACTGTGTCATAGAATGCGGCACTACTACACAGTATAATTCTTATTACAGTAACATATCTTTTCACCGAGTTGAGAGGAGTTGAATGGGGGACGTCTAGGTTAAGAATTTTACGGAGAAGTTTTTTTTTATGTGGAGAAGACGAGCAAGACGCTCTCCTGATGTAAAGAGATAACGATGCCCATAATCAGTACAGTGCTACCCAGAATTTCACAATGATGTGCAATTCTAGGAGCACTGCACCAACGCTTCTTACTCAAGAGTCATAAGATTTTAAGACTCTTTAGCCCAGTAATTTCCCTAGCTACAGTGCCCTCCTACCAGAGCACAGTAATGTTTGCACATCACTGCTCAGGCGGTAGAATAACTGGCACTGTTGGGGTACCCACCTAGACAACCTGCAAAGGAAGTCTACCCCCGG
Source organism: Hemithea aestivaria (assembly GCA_947507615.1). Taxonomy (NCBI): domain Eukaryota; kingdom Metazoa; phylum Arthropoda; class Insecta; order Lepidoptera; family Geometridae; genus Hemithea; species Hemithea aestivaria. The sequence continues at coordinate 3,995,858 of OX382325.1, read as the reverse complement.
CTGCTGATGATGATGATCTTTTTAGGGTGCTCAGGCAAAAACATCATGTAGCCATGCATGTGTGCATCATGTGTCTAGAGACGGTCAAAGGCAAAATTCTTGCTATGGCCTCTAAGATCCACAATTAAACTTTTGGGGCGAATGCCTCCTGCACTCTCCGTCAGACCGGTGACGTAGTAGATGTCTCGAAGATAATAGACATAGCATCAAATCTTTTTTTTTTTCATTAGAAATTGACTCAGCCATTCAGGTACGTACTCGTAATCAGTCCCTTTTATCTCTCCGTTTTCCATACGGTTTAGTGATGATGATGATAAATTACAATGATAAAAATATGAGATTCAAATCTTTAAAGCCTTCTTTCGACATCGCCAACAAAAGATTAAAGACTACAAACTTTTTTAGACACAATCTATTAGAACGACCTTTTAACTATTTCTCATACTGTTAGAACGAATTCCAGTGTAAAGTTAAATTACTGTGACATAATGTTTGCGCATTAAACTGTTGCAATTATTTTTGCCACTCAATTACAATATTGTCTAGTGGAAGACGGCTGTGTGGCATCTACGAGTAATTATGAATAAGTGTTCATGAGCACTTGTGAAGACCATGAAAACAGATTTTTTAAATATTTATTAAACAACCATTCAGTACAATTAAAAAATCGACTCTATATTCTATTAGATACTGGCTTTCTCCTCTACCTATTACATTTCCTCTTTCTCTCTTTTATACGTATCTATTAAACTATCAGGAGTTATTGACGAAATCTTATACGATAACATTATAAGCGACAGTTACTGGATAAAACTGTATTATTTTATTTCGTTAGCTCTTGTTTTAGCGTTTGACCACAGTCTCATCTGTTGGTAAATTATGCCGTGGTTGTGGTCGTATTCTGTCTATACCACTAGTTTTGACGAAGTTTTTTTTTTTTTTTATGTGATGAAGTAGAAGACGAGCAGGACGCTCTCCTGATGTTAAGAGATAACGCTGCCCATAATCAGTACAGTGCTACCCAGAATTTCACAATGATGTGCAATTCTAGGAGCACTGCACCAACGCTTCTTACTCAAGAGTCATTAGTTTTTAAGACTCTTTAGCCCAGTAATTTCCCTAGCTACAGTGCCCTCCTACCGGAGCACAGTAATGTTTGCACATCACTGCTCAGGCGGTAGAATAAATGGCACTGTTGGGGTACCCACATAGACGACCTCCTGCAAAGGAAGTCTACCCCCGGTAAAATATCCAGTTTTCCTCGGTATTCGTACAATGTCGTCAAAACCAAATTATTACAGTAGCATTAAACAAACATTAACCTTTGACTCGAGTGACGGCGTATTATGCCAGTTGACTGAAAGCATTCTTCCTGAGTTTATTTTAAAGCCTTGTTTACAATGTAGCTATGTAGCTGGCGCCAGCGCGACGGTATCCGCTGTCTTGTGAGACTATAACAATGTAGGGAAACCTATAAAATCCTGAGCTTGTTTATTCTATTAGATAATATCTATTCGCTATTCCAGACTTGTTTGGATTCAAGATATGTGTACACTCAACACGCGTCAGGAATATATGGAAGGCCAAAGGGGAGACCTATGTTCAGCAGTGGACGTCCTACGGCTGAGATGATGATGATACTTTCAACTTAACTATAGCACGGTACAAATACAGGTATATCTACACGGTGAACCCCAACAGGGCCAGTTATTCTACCGTCTGAGCAATGATTTGCAAATATTACTGTGCTTCGGTAGTTGGGCACTGCAGCTAGTGAAATTACTGGGATGAAGAGTCTTAACATCTTATGACTCTTGAGTAAGAAGCGTTATTATGGGCAGAGTTATCTTTACCAGCATGAGAGCGTCTTGCTCGTGCAAAAAAAAAACAACAGTAATTTCCAAAAAAACCAAATCCATACAAAATGTCGGAACACGAGGTCAGTAGGTATATCCTCTATACCAGCGTATGGCAGCGTTTTCTTTGCCGATTTTTACTGTGCTACGGGGGATGTCTCGCAGCACGGTAAACCCACAAGTTTTTACTTAACATCTCTCATCGTAACATCTTATATGTATACTCATGTTTTTATGAATAAACTTCATTTCGTTTCATTTTCATTTCATTTATTGTCCCCTTAATCCTTTGCAATTCTTCATCATCAGTATATCAGCCATAAAACGTCCACTGATGAACATAGGCCGCCCCTTAGGACTTCCATATGTACCGGTTGGAAGCGACCTGCAACCGGCGTCTTCCGGCGATCGTTATAAGGTCGGCTGTCCACCTTGTGGATGGACGTCCTACGCTTCGTTTGCCAGTCCGTGGTCTCCACTCGAAAATTTTCCGACCCCATCGGCCATCCGCTCCTCCTCCTTGGCAATTAGTTCAAAGTATTTCAAGATTCGTTGGACATCTGGTGTAATGTATGTGTATGTGTGGTGTAATGTATACGCCTTGTTTTGAAAACAGATACTAGTTTTCTCGTTGTACAATAAATGTTGCAGAGATTAAAAACAGAATACGCACGTGTTATTGATGTAACCTCGTCAATAAACAGCATGACGAGATCCACGTAACAGCATCCGGCGGCGCCTCAGAGGATGTTTAGATTGATATGATCTCATTCGCTCGTGAAATTATTTAATTCATTTCACATTTATTGCGTACGTATACATACATACACATAGGTACACAGATATTCACTCAGGTACATAATATTATGTTTTGCATATCTGCTATGTAAGCCTATGAAAGCATATCAGTGTTTTTTGAGCATTAATGCTTTTGATTACCACGACCATCGTCATTAGAATCGTCTACTGTAGGCCTTTCCCAATGTACGCCACTCGCCTATGCTCGGCCGGAACCTCCGAAACCGAATACGGTTCCCGTCATCATTTCTCTACCAGCCATTCTTAACGCATGATCCATTACGACATCACATCAATGCAAGAGTATAATTCGTGTGTAGTTGTGTGTCGTGTGCGTATCCCTTTCTAGCGGACTAGGTCCAGACTTTTAAGTGGTAGTCTGTCTGAGAGTCTATTGGATATCATGCAATGTTGTCTATCATAATTAACCTTCAAAATAAAACGTTTTCGAGTCTTATAGCCTTAAATTTAAAAATGCATGTTTTACTTTGCGTTTGTTTCGTTGTTTGCGTTTGCGTCGTTACACGACTAATTTAAAAGACGTATTTAACTGTCTTAAAACCAGATAGGTATGCGGACGCTATCAAAAAAGAGCACGTGAACGTACTTATTGTGCCACAAGACATCAGGAAGATTTTTGAGTGAGATGCATAAACCTAAACAAACTCTACATACCTGCTAGAAAATGTTGAATTTTCGGCTCAATATAAATCTGTGAGAGCTGACAACCATTTCCTCTTTCACGTTCACTTATCATAGCGAAATAAAAACAGCTTAAAATTCTTGGCTCTATTTTTGATGCATTCCTGTAAACCAGGGCAGCGGCGTCAGTCCACACTTCCAGTCTACCATCAGCGGATCAAATCAATTTGTTATTGACCTTGCCTTAGTCTGGTATTACTCATAGATTAGTTTTTCTTGATAAACAATCTTGAGTGGTTTACTAACTGAGGTTTGCTTGATGGAAAGCGGCTACTGAATTTTATTAATCTATGTTCTGTATATTTCAGATGCTGATATAATGCAAACTACATTTTCTAGTTGTGTATGTATTTTAAAAGCGAATGTTGTAGCTTTTTTATATAGGTATAATAGACACAGACACTCGAGCAATGGTGAGCGGTTGGTTACTGTTGTCTATAGACGTCTACAATACCAGTGGTGGACACGATGTTGGTCATAAGGCGGGTTCACACAGAGTGAGCGGCCACGCGAGGCAGTTTTTTCTTCGCGAAGCATTTTGTCGAACATTTTGTCGGACAAATATGTGAAGTAAGACATCCTCCTACTTGAATACCTCCACTGCTTATTGTTTGTTTATCATGTGTCGAAAGGCACCAGTAGTTGAAAACTGTTACTGATATAACCTGAGTACTGAATCATAAAGCCCAGTCCACCATAGTACCATAACCAGTCAAGCATTATAAAATCATTGATGCAGTGTACACCAAGCCCAGATTATTATTATATCGTGGAACGCGAAGTATTTAGGACGTGCCGTGGACACCGTTCTAATACATACTGTGCAATATAATGGTAGCTAGAGAGAATAAGAGATAGACCATTTTTAAAATGCACCTTCTTTATGCAGTAAGTCCTAGCCGTTTATAGGCCAAACTCAGCCAATATTCTGTTGCAGGTCAAACCTACTTACGCGTTGCTCTAGTAAGCACTAAATCATAAAGCACAGTTCACCATTAGCCAAGCGTTATTATAATTATTATAATCATTAATGCAGTCTTTCCCAAGCCCAAATTATTATTATACCATGGAACGCGAAGTATTCAGGACGTGCCGTGGACACCGCCCGTGGACACGTAAGTAGGCCATCTGCTACCGGACGTCCAGGAGGTATGCAGCCACTGGAGATTGGATAGCATTTGGTTTGGACATTCTTGTTGTCTATTTATTTATAAATAAATATAAAACTTTAATCATTTTGATCATTTATTTATAAAAAAAAAAACGTAAAAAATATGAAGATAAATGCTTTATATCTTACAAAAGAAAACATTACAGTCAATGTAGGTCAATAATTAATTGACTTACATCACATTGGCTGTGTGTATTCGCATATATTTTTTTAACTTAGTATTTTTGTAAAACTTAAGTTTGTGGGCTCTTTATCGACAAAGGTAATTTTTAGAGACTAAGCTACCTATATAGATATATCTTTAAAGCAAATTTCACATTAATCTGTTTAGACGTTTAATCGTGTAAAGATTAGAAATATTCACTCATACTATTAAAATAAAATGAAGCCCCTAAAGAAAATGAATACCAAAATTATCCTAAATACGCCTATATTTAGGACTTTTAAGAAGTATTAGAACAAAATTTTGTAAATGACAAAGAACAATATATTTAGTAAGTAAAGGATTAAATATTTTCCTCTACTGTTATTCTACTTCCACTTGTAAAGATAGAGGCGACATTAAATTAAAGTGACATTGATGAGTCTGTTCACATTAATCTACCTTTTTAAATCTTGACTCATGACAATTTTAGGCTAACATTTAGGTTAATACCCATACCTTACATCGAGGACAATAAATTTTAGTTCTTGATCTTGTAAAAAAAATCTTTATAACCTACTTTCTTTAATGTCCCACCCAAAAATAATTCCTCAAAATTATGCCCTGACAATATAAAGATTCCGAAGTAAATAATAACATAAATTTTGGAAATAACCTCGAAAACACGTTATCCTTTGAAAAGATAAACAAACTCAGAAAGCTGTCATGATATTTATGAAGTGCTAAAAATGTTCTTAATTGCTTTTCTGAAGATTTTAAATCAAAGGCTTGCAGCAATCGCCAAAAATGCAAGACAATAAAACGACGACACGAAGACACTGCTGAAATAAATTCACGAATGGAACATTAAATTCATAACCTTTTTTTTTTTTTTTTTTTATCCCAGGAAAAATGCGTTACGCATCATCACCCCACGCCGGGGGGCGCGAGGTGGTATGTGGGACTCCCCCGCCAAAGATGGTAGCGGCGGGGATACCCACTAAAAAACCTGGGGGTGTCCTGCGGGACGCCATAATGCCGGGGCAACGGGTACGCCGAAGCATTCATCCGCTGCCCCGACGGCGTTTGGTCCTCACTGATAGGAGGACCCCTCCGCGGTGGGGTGAAGAGGAGTTTCACCCCACCCTCTCAAGGGGCGCGCGGAAACACCGCGCGCGCCACCTCGTGGGTCTGTTCTTGCGGCGACGAATACCCCCGTACTCGCCGCCTAGACCCAGGTTATGGGGGCTGGAGAAGGGCGTGGAAGATACGCCTCCGACGCCCCCTTCTCCGGGCACGCATCGGGAGGTCGGTGGTGACCTCCCGTTCGCGTTCCGCGATCTCCTTCTGCGAGATGACACTCTCGCAGAACGAAACCGCGGCCTGCCACGACTCCTCGCTCGCAACCATGGCTCTTACCATGGTTGCCAGCGAGAGTTCGCCCCCCATAACAGCGACGAGGGTACGGCGCTCACTGACCCAAGCTGGGCACTCCTCCAGTGTATGCTGCGCCGTATCCACGTCGCTACCACAGTGGTGGCAAGCAGGGGTCGGTTCCCTGCCGGCTACGTGGTGCAGGTACTTTCCGAAGCATCCGTGCCCGGAAAGCACCTGCACGAGCCGGAAGGTCAAGGACCCGTGCTCTCTGTCCGTCCACTGCTGGAGTAGTGGACGGACTGCCACCACTGTCCAGCTGCCTGCTCGAGGGTGGGCCAGACGCGTACTCCACCTCTCGAGCAGTGCCTCCTTGGCTTCCTCCTTCCACCTCTCTGCCTCCCTGGGAGACGCGGTGAGCCCGCGGAGGCGGAGCGCGGCGCGCCACTCGTAGCGCGCCGCATACAGCTCCGCCTCCAGGTCCCAGGGGGGAGATCCTGCCAAGAGGCACGCCGCCTCGTAGGAGACCGTGCGGTAACCCCGTATTACCCCGACGGCCATCACCCTCTGAGGACGTCTCAGATGGGCGATGGTTTGCTCCGTCAGGGCATCCACCCATACGGGGGCTCCATACAGAGCCATGGACCGCACGACTCCCGCGTACAGGCGACGGCAGCTGGTCCGAGGTCCGCCTAGGTTCGGCAGCAGCCGCTTGAGAGCGGCCGCTGCACCCATCAGGCGGGGAGCCAACCGGGCAAAGTGCTCCCGGAAGTTCCACCGCCCGTCGAGGACGAGTCCAAGATATTTCATCGAGGGCTCGACCCCGATGCAGACCTCCCCGATAGGGATAGTGGAACCCCTACTCGGGGCCCTCCGAGGCCCATGAAAACACAGGGCCTCGGTTTTATCGAGGGCTACCCGGAGTCCCAATCTCCCTATCCGTGCCACCACCTCCCCCACCGCCACGGTGGCAAGGCGGGCAGCCTCCTGGAATGTCCCCCCCGGGGCCACGACGAGCGTGTCGTCCGCGTAACACGTCACGCTGGCCCCCGGGGGAAGATCCCCGCGCAGCACCCAGTCGTATCCGATGTTCCACAGGAGCGGTCCTAAGACCGAGCCCTGTGGAACACCGCACGACATCTCTCTCCGCAGCGTCCGTCCATCGTCGCCCGGATAGGTGATGCACCTATCCGAGAGGTAGGCCCCGACAATCCGGCTCAGGTAGGGAGGCACATCATGGTACTTCAGTGCCTCCCTGATGACGGCCCACGGCATGGAGTTGAACGCGTTGGCGATGTCCAGGGACACCGCCAACAGAACACCGCCGCGGGCGACCACCATGTCCGAGTGGGCCTTGACGCGCTTGATCGCGTCAATCGTCGACCGGCCCACCCGGAAGCCGAATTGTCGATCGGACAAATCCGGGCCTACCTCGGCGAGATGCTTGACGAGGCGGCAAGCCACCACCCGTTCAAACAACTTGTCCGCCTCGTCAAGCAAGACGATGGGACGGTACGCTGCGGGAGAGTCTGCTGCGCGCCCCTCCTTTCGGAGGAGCACAAGGCTGCCCGCCTTCCACCGCGAGGGGAACCGCCCCGACTCCAGACAGGCATCCATGAGCCTTCGGAAGCGGTCCCCGAGGGCGTCCAACGCCAGGACCCAGGCGACACCGGGAATGCCATCCGGCCCCGGAGCCTTGCGCTTACCGCGCATCCGGGACACGGCATATCCCAGCTCGCCCGCCGACACTGGTGGCACCGCAGTGTCCTCCTGGCGCGCCCTCTCGGGAGGCGCCATCTCCGGGGGCTCGTACTCCACCCCGGAGGGAAAGAGCGAGCTAACCACCTCCTCCAGAAGGCGGGGCTCCAGAGTCTCTGTCAGTGGGGGGGCCCATGGTCGGAGTTTCCCCCTGACCATTTTGTAGGGCCGCCCCCACGGATCGCGGTTCAGAGACTCTAGGAGCTCCGCCTTAGCCCGCTCTTTGGAGTCGCCAATCAGCCGCTGCAGAGCCTTCTTGCGCTCCGTGTACGCGTCATGCAGCTGCTGACTGGCGAGTCTGCGCCTCCCCCGAAAACGTCGTGTGGCCTGGCGTCTCGCTTCCACGCAGCGGGAGCGCTCGGCTGCGATCTCCTGAGACCACCAGTACACACACGTTTTCGGAGGATGAGGTCTGGCCCGGGACATGCCAGCGTCGCATATTTGCGACATCGCTTCCCGGAACCACTCGGCCTCATCCTCCACATCCACTGGCCCCTCTGGGGGGGCCAGCCACGCCTGGACAATGGAGGCCTCTATGATGGCCTCCCTGTCCAGGCTCCTTATGGCCCACCTCGGCGACGACGGCGTCGTCCTCGGGCGACGGGGACTGGAATTTGTGGAGACACTGAATCGGATATAGAGATGATCCGACAGTGTCTCCACATCCTCCACCACCTTCCAGTCCCGAACACGGCGTGCGATGGCTGGGGCGGCAAATGAGAGGTCCACGATGGACCCCCCGTTCCGCCGCACGCACGTGTTCACCGACCCGCGGTTGAGTACCGACAGGCCGGCTATCGTCGCCCACTCCTCCAGAGTCTCGCCGCGCGCATCAGTCCTGGGAGATCCCCACGCCACGGACTTGGCGTTGAAATCCCCCATGACGAGCGCGGGACGAGGTAGAGTCTGCCCAATGAGGGTCCCTACCCCGTCCAGGAGCGACTCAAACTCGGCGAGACTCCTGTTGGGCGAGAAATACACCCCGATGAGGAGGTACTCTCGCCAGAGGACCGCAGCGTACCCACTCCCCCTCGCAACAACCGAAGGGGGTGGGGCGCCGGACGCCGTCGAGGCGACGATGGCCACCGAACCATCAACATCTCCTACCCAGTTATCCCGGGGAGGGATGAAGTATGGTTCGGAGACCACCGCGACCTCTATCGACCACTGTGCTATGCTCTGCAGGAGTAAATCCTGCGCTGCTGCACAGTGGTTGATGTTCGCCTGAAGAACCTGGTGGGCCATATTAATCCCCCGCGGTTTCCATGTCCTCCACTACCCGCGGGGGAGACCGGGCGGCCGGGATGTGAGCGGCCGCTCCGGTGCTCCTCTTTGGTTTGGGTGGGTGGCATTGTTTGCCACCCATCCGATGCGCCGATGGTTTTCCCGCCGCCGCGCACAGAGAGCACTTGGGCGCGGGGGCGGGGCACTTGGCCGCTACGTGGCCTTTTTGACCGCAGCGGTAACACTCATCGCTGCGGTCCGCCGTGCATGTGCACTGCACACGGACGTGCCCCGTGTGCAGGCACTTGTAGCACCTCATCGGCCGGGACTCGAGCACAGTGACCTGTGCCGAGACCCAGCCGACGAGCAGCCTCCCTCCAGCTGCCAGCTGCTTGGCGGCGACCACCGGGCAGCGCACGAAGGTGGTACCCTGGCCCCGGAAGCCCTGCTTAACCTCCCCGACTTGCACCGACAGCTCGGAGCAGCCGGTGCGCTTCGCCACCGCAGCCTTGATGTCCGCGGGGACGACAGAGTCATCCAGGCCCGACACTCGCAATTTTAAATTCATAACCTGCCTCGACGACTGTTTCTTCATCAATAATTATATTCGAATTAGAATAGTTATTTCGAATGCGTCAAATTATGTGCTCTATGCTAGAAAAACATAATATAATTGGTTTTTGATTCCCCGATGTCTCCTATTATGAAGAATTCAGTAGCTAAATCCCATTAAAAACCCTAAATTCCTTTCATTGTTATACTAGACACTATTACATACGCGTATTATAAATGGATTTTATAAATTTCTACTACGTCCATTTTTACTTTAGCTAAGAAATTAGAGAAAACTTTCAACAAAAATACAAACTTTTTACCAATGTCATCTTGTTACAGTTAAACATTTTATTTATTTATTGTAGGTTAGCCTTTGACCACGATTTCGCCTGATCTAAAGCAATAATGTGGCCGAAGATGGTAGCAAACTAAACATAGAAGGTGCGGCGGGATAAAACCCTCCATGGCTTCACTGAATACCGTGCCGGAACACATTCATAATGACAGCTTGGCAATACAGTTATATAATATGAAGATTGTCCACAATACCTATATTATTGCTTTCATTTTCCAACTCTAAATACCGGGTTATTTACAATCTGGAATGCGCCTACACTCTGGAGACACACAAAATAATCCCTAGGAATGCGATATCGATGACAGAAGACGTGAATCATCCAACAAATACGCCTATAAGCTCCAAGAATAACTAAGGTCACTGACACTGTACTAAAGTCTATCTATTTGCTGCTATAAATCTGTGACGCTTTACAAGATAAAAAATAGATTAAGCTTCGCTACATCACCATCGGTGACAAGCATAACAACATTCTGAAAAACTTTTATTTTTCTAGCGCCATTCTAATCACCTCATGGATTAATGTGATCACGAAGTTCAATGTTCTATAAACATACAAGTACATATAGTAATACTATATTTCCAGTATTTTTTAAATCGTGATCCTCATTACCCATAGGAAAAAGTAGTGTTAGTATAAATATATGATTAATTAAATAATAATAATTAAAAAAGTAATTAGAGAGTAATATTCATCCAATATCAGCATATGTCTTGAGAAGGCGGAGAGACATTTTTTCTATACTAAGATTGGTATGGTAAAAGTTTACATACTATCTTAAATTATAAAAAGCCGTTTCATTATCCAACAGTCTATCTAATTATATCTATCTAGGTACTATGCTGTATACTAAAGATCACTCTCACTACGCCAGCTACCATTCCCCCCTCGTGGTCTCCAACGTGTTTCTCATTTTCACATTCCCCGATCAAAGTGTCCCAGTGGCGTCGGATGCCTCGGTGGATTCCAATCTATTTATAAGAGTTATAAGTTCTACTTTAGACCACAGATTAGCTTGCAGTTTGTACGTGAGCGCTCACCGAGCTGATGCTCCCGCATTCCTTAAGATACAACCACTTGTTTAAAGAGATGCATTATTATATCAATCTCAACGAGTATAAGAATAATCTTACGAGTATGGAAAATGGTCCGAATTTGGTGTATTCGATCAAAAGGGTTTAATCGAACGCTTGAAAATCCGCTGCGTGTATAGAGTAAAACAAAACGGTGTTTTCTTGCAAATATAATAATAGTTTTCTTTAAAAAAAAAAGCTGCAGAATTAAGGTGCTTAATAGTATTATTTATCACATCTAATTTTCTAACGTTACGTACTTTTCCAATCAATGTTTAGAATATTTTTTTAACAATCATTACATGTACCTTGTAAAGTTTATTGGCTTGCAGCCATGAGTTTTAGGTATCCCTTTGATATTCTATTAGTCACGAAAATAGTTCATTGCTCCTTGAAGACCATAATTATGACGTTCCCATAATATTATGATGGGCACCACATTTTTGTACGTTCAAACGATAGAATTAATAGTGGAGAGTTTTATATAGCGCCACAATTTTATCCAAACCACATCGAAATTAAACTCATCGGATTATATTCTGACACCGTCTGATGACAACGCAAATTTTTATGCAAAAAACTACTAATAGATAAACCAACTATTCATTATTATTAACACACACAGAGAAGAAGAGCAAAGCTGGTCTCACCTGTGATGCTCATTGCAACCAACGCGTTAAAGAACATGCAGTATCATAGACTTTAATAAATTTTCTTATATCAATGTGCAATATACCTAAGAAAGCCAATGTTATCATGTAAAGTAGTCTGTTGTAGTCTAAACTAGCTCATGTATTATTCCACAAGGTTTCATGATATAACTGACAGGGGAACGGCGGGAGCCCTACGGTTCCCACCTGGCCGACCTCGCGTGCCATCGCTCTGCCAAAATATATTTACACTTCCGCCGGTAAATAACATCTAGATCATCAAGGATAGGCACAATGTCACTGAGAACACACTTTGAGCCAAGAAGTTTGTATTCAATAGAGTTTGCAACGTGAACAACAAAATGAAGCAAGATAAATGACGACAGGGTTGTTGTTGTTTGTCATCTCGCTTACCTTATACAAATTAGAAACAAAATACTATACTGTATTGAAGAACCCACTGGTCCCCAAAACAGTTTTAAGTAGTTTTGGGACCAATGGATTCACATTTTCTTTACTATCGTCAACTAAAGCGAGGTTTTAGAGTCGAAAGCCGCGAAAAACCTGCGTTTCGACCAGTTTAACGGTTGACCTCTGGTGCTTAAGTTTGATCGTCATTTACTCGAAAACGGTTAATCCAAATTAAATGAAACTTTGCACAACAGTTAAGTAGGTTAATGAATTGCTTTCCATCGGCTATGGAAACCAAAAACATTTGTTGAAGGTTACCGCCGGGCTCAGCTAGTAAATAAATAAATGAATAAACAAAGCAAAAACATTTGTTGAAGCTGAAAGCATAGACATTATTTTTTTTTTGTGTAGGGGAATTTTGCTGTGTGTTGACGTGTTTTTGTTGAGAGTGTAGACCAAAAAAGGAGCTGGAGACCCGGCTTAAGTGACATGGCAAACAACCGTGACGTCACTTTCTTGCTTCAGTTTGATGTTCATGTCGCAGTCTCCATTGGTTCCTTCTACATGCTGCGAACACATTTTGAGCCAAATTCTTTAGACGGTTAGACGTAAGCGAACTAATTACTAATTGTAATTGAGTCGTCTGCTGGTTTACGTCAGACACGTGTTGATTGCCTTATTCGGGATTTAGACAGGTGGAGTGCGCATGCTCGTACCCGTGACACGTACTGGTTTAAATATTTGAAATACCTAGGCTTATTGCTTCTCGAATCTGTTCTCTCGCATTGTTAATTACTTATGTCGCATGTGCTATAAACTAAAGCCGGGTCTCGAGGGCGCGTTTTGGTTTAAACATTAAAAAAAAACTCATTTTTCACAAAACATTGTCTAACTACACTGTTTGTTGGCTCCAACAATGTTTTTGCATTGCAGATGGAAAGCACGTTCAACAAAATATAATATCAATATTTATCAAAATCGCCGAGAATTTTGTTGAATGTTGTCATGTTTTTGTTGAATGTTTGGACCAAAACACACGCTGGAGACGCGGTTTAATACGAATAGTATAATATTATGCTTAATAAAAAAAATATATAAATCTGAAGCTCAAGTATAAGTTTATGTGTGTACTCTTTCCGTAAAATGTACAAATTATTTTCTAAACATCATTTTATCTTTCTATGTAAACTAGGTCTCGATTTCCAAAAATACGAAAGAGTTAATAAAATCTATCACTAGAACAATAATTTGTTGCAAATGTAACATTGAACATTGAAAATACCTATAGAGTCAATCCTGACAAGTCATAAAGTTATGGATTCAGCCTTTGCCATTTCTCTGCTATCAGATCATAACTTTGGTAGCAATAAAATTATAATAACCACCTCATCTCTTCTACTCTTCGTATACAATACTGCATCTTTGACTGATGTTACTGACGTCTAAAGCAAAGAATAGAAACTATTACTACGTATCTAAAGGCTACGGTACTACGGAATCTCGCATCATCAGGTGGGCCATCTACTTGTGTGTCGAAGTCATTAAAATATTTTTTTTTTAAATCCATTCATTTATAAATGACTTTATTCGAATTTAAATAATTGCGATGAAGAAGGAAAGACGGCTGAAAATCAACAAAGCTGAAAATAAAATACTCTTAATGCTTTTAAAGAACACGTTGACGATAACCTAAGAACACGTGTCTGTATTAAAATGTAATATTGGACTTCCTACTTTGATTCGCCTAATATGTATTGGCTGTAAAAGTAGTTGTAAAGACTACACTGTAGAGTTGCGCATCAGTTACGTCCAGCGGCCCTATAGAGGTATGTTGGCAACATGCCATGTTGACAGAAGCTGGTATGCGCCGCGCACCCATCGCTCAAGAATCGCTCTGAAATGTTAATGGCCATGTCGAAATAGATGAATTCTTACGGGCAAAGGTGATCGCAGGTGGGCATAAATTTTAATGATCTGGGATTTATGTCACGATAGAAATCTTCACTACATTTTGGACAAGGCATATAAAACTGCATTCTGACCGAAGCTTCTGCTTAGAGAGAGCATCTTATTATGATACGAGATTCATCTGACATTCCTAATAAATCATTCGAGGCCCAGGCCAGAGGCAATACCAACTTTATCGGGGGTAGAGTTACCATTGCAGGAGGTCGTCTAGGTTAGATCTAGGCACCCCAACATTGCTAGGTATTATACCGCCCGAGCAGCGCTGTGCAATCCTTATAATGCTTCAGTATGAGGACACTATAGCTAATGAAATGACTGGCCTAAAGAGTTCTAAAATTTAAGACACTTGAGTAAGAAGCGTTGGTGATCTATCACCACCAAGGATTTCACAATAATTTTACATGATTGTGGAATCCTTGGTGGCACTGTACTAATTAATATGGGCAGTATTATATCATAACATCAGGAGAGCGTCTTCTAACTTCTTTGCATAAAAAAGTTCCCTGCTTATTTTGAAATATACACAAAAACATGTTTTTTTTACGAAATGGTAAATGCTTTTCCTACCGATTTACACTGACGTAGAGCATTTTTTTCTAAATTGATTTGCCCTCTTTACACTGTATGGCTGATTAGCACCATTAAAATTGTTCGTAAGTATTGCATACATTAGCTAATTTTAATAATTACTAGTAAAGTGCCAAATTATTACCACATTACTTTCTAAATGGAATGTATCCGGTAACTGTAGCTGAGAGGTTTTCTACACTTAGACGTAGTAAAAAGAATTTCGTATTTAAACAAAATTAGTAACTACATAAATGGTTACGGCAAATAATAATTTGGTAGTAGCTAGGACACCTACAAGGACAAAATAACTTTTGGGAACATGTCCAAATGACATCCAAATGAACTCAATGTCATCGGATATTTTGGCTGAGTTCTGTCGCGAATTCCTAAATTGTGAAGCTTGCCAACATTTTGATGAACGTTATAATATTTTATGTTTCTATAGATTATGATGACGATGACAGTTATTATGATTTAAAAGGTTTTTCGGTGTGAATTGCTTTGGTAAATCGTTTAATAGAGTTTTAAGTGTGAGAAATTATATCATAGGGGCCGCACTTTTACTATTTCTTTCTCTTCTTTTACTCTTACTCGTAACCATTAATTTATTTTAAAATAAATGCACGGCATAAACATACATACATACCTTGTGGAGATGAGGACCTATATATGATATTGATATTATGAAATTATATGGTGTATTCCCGTTGTCCTAATAAAAAAAACTAATTATACTTAAATAAACACCGATAAGTATACAAGCAATCTTTTAAAGATCTGATTATTATCTACACAGGTAAAATTAATTCTAAATAATATTTTATTTTCGTGATCACGTGCCAAAGCAACATGTGAGTGTGAGTAGGTAGACCTTTTATGACGATTCGCAAAGTAACTTTGTTTCAAGGATTATTTTCAACATCGCCCATCAATCAACTCGCCACAAAAAAATGTTTTCGTTCCAAAATTCTCTAATTACCTTCACGTTGTGGCTAATTACGACAACTTTGAACTTGGACCATGAAACATTGCCAAACTGTCCATTCAGGTAGATGCTGTCATGAATGAAAAAATATTAGACTGAGCTTGACGAAAAACGAAATGAGGCATTATTAAAAAGCACCTTATCTAGTGCTAGCTGCGCCCAGCGGTTTTATCCGCTGTACTGTAGACTGTAGCCTATGTGTTATTCTAGGGTCTAAGATATCTTTACCAAATTTCAGCTCAGTTAGTCCACCCATTTAGGCGTGAAGAAGTTAGAAACATACACAGTCACACACTCACAAACATTCTCATTTACAATATTAGTGTGATTATATATAGGTACACACACTGAAATAAACACATAATGTCTGCACACTTAGTGTACGGGTCAATGTTTGTGTTCACATTCACGTGAAATGCGAGAATGTGTGCATGTACATTACAAGCGGGCTTACAAGAGGTGCTTCATTTTTGTCGTAATGAAACTTCTAGTAAATTTTCTTCTTTGGTTGCTGTCAAAAATTGCTGCCTTTTTCTTATGTCACTGTTTAACAATAGCTTCGTGACAAAGAGAGTCCAGTTATTATTAGAGGACATCTGTACCTTTTCAGCAACGTAATTATGGCTGGCACTTAACCAAAATCTGCATTTAGCTTTTCGCAAAACAGTGCGTTAGAATTTAAGTGCCCACCTCTAAGTCCACTGCACTTTTGCGTTGCACCGCAAAATGTCATCACCACCGAAAGTGCGAGAAAGAATCTTGTTTTGATCGTACTGGTGCTAACCTAATTTAAATTTTATTAAATACGCACTATGATTTCCAGTATTTACACATACCATTTTTTATTTTTGAATAAGTCCAAACTATATAATATTAATAATCATTAAGTTTCATGACGGTCCATCCAGCTCAAGTTTTCGACTATTACTGAATGTCGTCCACCACTGAATATGGAATGATGAAACACGCAGTTACTCACCGTATGCATCCTTCGCAATGATTTTGACCAGGACCAACTCATGAAAGTTCATCCTGAGCTATGTATTTGTCAAAAATAATATAGCTTACCCAGTGCCAGTTCTTTTTTTACTTATTATTCAAGAAATGCTCATAATTAGTACAATGCCGCACAGCATTTGATGTATGATTCTAGATGCACTACACAATCACGTCTTACTTAAGAGTTAAGTCAGATGTTAACACTTAACCCAGTAATTTAACCGGTCCTATACAAACAGCAAGCTGCAACGAGAAGCTTTTAATAAAATTCCACATTAAACGATTGCTAATTAAAACTAGCCAAACGATTTTATTTGAATTTTCCGACTAAAACGTCACAACGCGGAAGCTTGTAAAAACGATCCTAGCAAATAAAAAGTTGATTCTCAAAGCATCACTAGCTAATGTCTAGTGACTAGCCTAGTAGAACGTATGTAGTATTCTGTGTTCACCTATTTCCGTACAGGCGTACAGCTCAATGCCACGGGGCCAACAACATCGTTCAATGAAATTACTCATTTGCTCTTGCAATTAGGTAATAGGCGATTCCAAAATAAATATGACTTATGAAATGGAATTTTTGTTGTTTTATCCATTGAATGATGTTTATTAGTGCGTGCGAACCCAGGCTTAGTTTGAGGTTATCCTACTAATGTTATTATAAATGCGAAAGTATGGGTGTGTGTGTGTTTGTTACCTCATCTCGCCTAAACGGCTGAACCAATAAAGCTGAAATCTGGTATATGGTCGCTTTTATAAACTCTGGAAACATAGGCGTGTAAAACAGCTGCGAGCTAGTTGTAAATAGATAAATCCACCTTTTGTCAAGATAAACAGAGGTACTTCATTTACATTTACTATCAACACTGATGTATATAAAAATGTAGGATATTTAGAATACTTAACAAATATCGTAAAGCTAAAAATATATCTTTGACTTTGAATTGTAAATTTTAGGGAGATAATGATCATAGAGATTTAAAAAATATCAAATTTGCATAATACCGCTACGATTTGTTCGTAGCGTTTCGTAGCACCTAGCATGATCTTTTGAAAATAAATAAAACACATAAATATAATGAATTACTTATTTATTTTTGGTCCCATAATAAATATTTAAACAAACTTTAACATAAAACTTAACAGTAAGTTACCTAACTTATCACATTTTTTATTTTATTCCTAACGTCTCATTTATGGCCCATATATAGAAATTATTGCCGCAATTTTTCTTTAAAAATTTCGTCCACACTTACAATGACAGTGTGACATCTTAAAATAGCGACATTTTTTAAAACAAACTTTGAATTCTTTACCAAAGGTATTTGGTATTTTTATTTATTTAATTACGCATTTTTATATGCGTCATATATGAGTCTATGTCTACAATTCCCTTAAAATAGGTTAAGATGTGTCAATCATATTCTTGGATTTAATATTTTGTTAATACAATATCACTTGAAACAATAAAAGTGATTTTAAGATGATAGAGTTTCAATTCGTGAGATACTTTTCTTTCATACGTCATACAATGTATTATTCTAACAAAAATTGAGATGTGTTTTCTTTGCTAACATGCATTCCCTTTCATATTAACTTTCAGTCTTATGTGCATTCTTACTTTCGTACTTAAATCACAGTAAACATTACCTTATATCTAATAATAATATCATAATTTAAACGTAACCAACAATACTTTTAAATAACGGTTCTTCTAATTTTTTTAAATTATGTTTTTTTTTTATATTATCATAATCTTTGTCATAAAATACTTATTTGTGTTGTGTTTGTGTCTTTGTTGTTTTATATTTTGTCATAAATAGGTTCGCAAATTAGATGTTTATTTTTTGCATGAATGGTTAAATAAATGTTAAATAATGGTAGTTATAAGTACTGAATATTAATAACTGTAAGACTATCTAGAGATCAGATATAAAACGAGTCGAGTTGAACAAAAATGGTATTTGGTCTGAGAATTAAGATATTCCAAATATTTTGTGTAGGCCTAGAATGCGCTCTTTATTATTTTTCCAAGAAGGTCTCTTAATGATTTCTTCGCGTCTTGATATATAAAAGCTGTGTAAAAAAACAATTTTGCCCAAAATGTTAATACAAATTGGTTATCTAGCAATTCTCCGTCGTGCATCCTACCTGTTGGTTACGCTTAATAATACTAGCTCAACATTTATCGATAGGGCCGTATCTCTGCCTGAACCAAGTCATGCCGATATAGTCCGGCTCGTAGACGTCGGGTATCACCTTGTCGATCGCCTCGCAGTATACCATCTTCACTGTGGCCTCGCCGAAAAGCCTCTCTTCGTATTTTATCAGTTGCTTGAAGAAGCCCGTGTTCGGTCGGATTTGTGGTCTAAAACAAAATGAGAGCCAGCTCAGAAATAAATGTAGTAATGTTAATTTTATTAATCGGGTCTTTTCGTGTAATTATTTTGTTAGTTTCACAATCATTATAAAACCAACCTAGTTTTTTTTTATAAATACAATATTTGAATATGTGAATCTAACATAAAATGAATAACGCGAAAAGACCCGATTAAAAAAATTAATATGAGTTCAAATCGCGAAAAATTAAAGTAAAATTTACTAGTGGCAACTGTACCTATCTATCATTTTAACAAAAATCAATAAAGAAATTATAATACAGACAGGCAGAAAGGACTTGCAAAATTAGTTGATGTGGCACAAGTCCACCAACTGCCCATACCAAGTATTTAACATCTACTTTTAAAACAAGAACTAGTTGTATTTGGATCACATTACCACTATTCGTGGTTCTTTCCAAGCAATACTACTTGGAAATCATCAAAATAAAAAAACGAAATATAGAGAAATCAGTTGCTCGAAATCTACTTAACAAATTGTCTGAACTTAACAACAAACTGACTGAATTAACATTGATGTCCCACAAACAAATGAAGAAGTAGAAACATCCTTACCGTCTTTGCTTCATGTAATGGTACGCGTCCCTGAGAGTCATCTTCAGCCATTTGACGAGGTACGCCAGACATAACGTCACCGATCTGGACACACCGGCTACACAGTGCACCACTACCACTTCTCTATTCATGACCACCTGATGAAGAACAAATACAATAAGTGAATGAACTCCAAAACACCACTTCTCTGTTCATGACCACCTGGTGAAGAAGAAACACAATCAGTAAACGGTCTTTAAAAATGAAAGGGAGATAACATTAATAGGGAGGAGGTTAAGGTTTTATAATGTAATACATTTCATTTATTGCAAATTTCTTTAATATTATAATAATGATACGAGGAATCTGTCAATAAGTGTATTTTTTTTATGTGATGAATTAGAAGACGAGGAAGACGCTCTCTTGATGTTAAAAGATAACGCTGCCCTTAATCAGCACAGTGCTTCTTAGGGTTTCACAATGATGTAAAATTCTAGGAGCACTGCACCAACGCTTCTTACTCAAGAGTCAGAAAAAGAGATGTTAAGACTCTTTAGCCTAGTAATATCACTAGCTACAAAGGTCTCCTACCGAAGCACAGTAATGTTTGCACATCACTGCTGGTACCCACTTAGACGACCTCCTGCAAGGAAGTCTGCCCCCGGTCTATTAAATATATTAGACGTATTACTAGCGTTCTCACTAGATTTTTTTTGTAGTCCTAGCATTTGCAACACACCCCCTGTGTTCCGAATACTTGACTGTAATAGTCGCAGACTCAGGTATTTAATAATAGGCATGAAGTACTACAGAACACTGCACTGAGCTTATATTCCAGACACATAAAATGTAAACTCTCCCCTGGCCCGGTAATTTCTCAAGCTACATATTATCCTCCCGAAGCAAATCCCGACAGAATGTTGGGTAAGGTCGTGGTGCTTATTAGGGCAGCTTTTTTAAAACTTTTCAAATTACCTCATTGATCAGGTCAGCAACCCCATCCATATACATGAGCATGTCGGAGTTGGGTGTGTCCAGCAGCGGGACGAAGTGTCTAGGCACGTAGTCTTCAGGAGGTGGGGGAAGCTCCGGGGCAGCGCTCACGATGAGCCCGGGACGTAAGACTCGCACCGCTCCGGGCAGGGCGTGCGCCCCGCACACATACAGGTAGTTCGTGATACGGGATACACCAAGGGGACATCCTCTGTTGAAGAATATTTTGATCAGATTCGACGAGTCCTTGGAATAATGGAAGGTATTCTATAGGAGGTGGGATTTTTGTCGAAAAAAAACAGAAATTATTTAGAGCTTGCTGCATAAATCTCACAATACTGAATACAGAAATAGCTATAATTAATTATTAATGTTATATATATTTTTAGTTTTGAAGAGATTTCATTCGTTGGGAATACGATAATAGTAATATTTTTTCAGTTAGTAAGAAAAAATATATAAATACGAAAAATTTGTAGATATACAACTTACAAAGATTATGCAGAATTTGAATATCACGAAGAAGGTTATTTTCTGACAAGGATCTGTCCTATCGAAAATTGATATACTACCAGTATTGCGATACACATTGATTAGAATTGTAATGAATTGGTATGAACTAACACTCCTAATTCCTAATAACAATCATAATTATTTAATTGTACATAATATATAAAATACTGCTTGCCTTAAAGAGTCAGAATATCACATGCCGACCGAAAAAAGACCGACTAGGACCGAATTGTAATAAATTCTTGAAAATAAAAAACAATCATATTTTAATAAAATAACAAGCGCCATATGAGAGTCTCGTCGATTCACTCATAACGAAACTATAAGGGCACGCGAGAATCCTACAACAAGCAAACTTTCATCGTAAACACCACATTCCTAACAGTTGTGTCATCTGGCGGGATGCCAGTTCTGATCAGACTGACCTAGCCGATTGCTCAGCTATCGCTTATGGTATTATCTCAGCTTTTGTTTAGATTTATGAAGCTAGCATTGAACTTTTTATGTAATATTGCAGCTGTTTCGGCATTTGACCGTATTTTCTTTGATCTGGGTCGCGTATTTGATGTTCTGATTAGATTTTTAATGTTTTATGAGTCATATTGGTTTGTAAATTTCATTGCTTCATCTTCTGCTATTCAATTTAAAGACTGTTTAAATTGATTTCAAAATCCATTCTTATTTTAATTTTAATTACATATATAGGTTTTTTTACATCTGCTATTTGCAAGCAGCAACTTCTTTATGCTTGCTACGATGTTTATTATTATTATGGTCCATAGAAAAAAGATCAAATGGCCAGTTTTATTCAATGTATGAATTGATATTTCTATAGAATATTTAGCTTTATACTCGTTTATTTTATTTGTTCAGTATTTGATATCGATAAATAAAGTAAAATAAATAAGACTTTGAAATAAGTTTAGTTATCTAACAAAAAGTTCATCTCAATATATTCAACGTTGCATGACGTTTCGTGAAATCTGATAATGATTTCCTCTCTATCTTTTCTTCTAGTCCATTTAAGTATATTTTCTTTCATCATTGTCATTTTTTACCATTGCACTACAAGAACATTACAAGACATTTTATTTAGGCTAGCGCAGATTTATTGGACCCTTAGATAAGTCTGACTCAAATGCACCCAATCAACGTACCTGTTCAATTCCTCCTTGGTAAGTTTGAGCGCATCTACCACTACCGTTGGTTCATTCTCGTTCCCCACACACACTACTTTATCTTGAGCTGTTAAAACTTTCATCGCCACTTTACAACTGTTTTTACAATCACTATCACCACAATCGAAAAATTTAAATGTATCTCAGGTATAATTAAAACTTTTTATTATATTGTAATATTAAGAAGATTTTTAATATCTATAAGTTGTCGTCTAGAAAAGTTTTGTTTGTCGTGTATAAGATCGATGCAAGCGTATCGTCGGGATAGCGCGTGCGTACGCGCTGCGTTCTGGGATGTACTGATCACTGTGCCCGGCTGTTTGCCCACTGGCAGTCTCGCTAGACTCCACCTGAGGTATCCCGCATCCCGCGGGATGCAATGTCCGGCATTCCACGGCTATTTTCAGCCGAGAGTGACGCTTACTTTGTTTACATCGGCTTCTTTCGGTGTGAATGAAGGATTTTGCGACTCATCGCGTTCATGTTGTGATTGTGATACAATGGCTTGCACTAGGTTATAGAGGTATAATATCTGCTCGAGAGGTGGAGTGTGCGTTTAGACCACCCTGGAGTAGGCAGCTGGACAGTGGTGGCAGTCCGTCCACTACTCCAGCAGTGGTCGGACAGGTGCTTTCCGGGCATGGATGCTTTGGAAAGTACCTGCACCAAGAAGCCAACAGTGAACCGACCCCTGCTTGCCACCACTGTGGTTGCGACGTGGATACGGTGCAGCACACACTGGAGGAATGCTCAAGGTGGGTGAGTAAGCGCCGTACCCACGTCGCTGTTATGGGGAACGAAAACTCGTAACCATGGTAAGAGCCAAGGTTGGCGAAGAGTCGTGGCAGTCCGCGGTTTCTTGGCCGCGGATGAGTGCTTCGGCGAACCCGCTGCCCCGACTATATGGCGTTCCGCAGTAACACCCTCAGGTTAGGTTTTTTGTGGGTAACCCCGCCGCGCCCATCTTCAGCGGGGGAGTCCCACTTACCACCCCACGATCCCCAGCGTGGGGTGATAATGCGTAACGCATTTCTGGGAAGTAAAAAAGGTCTCTTTCTGTGAGAGTGTCATCTCGCAGAAGGAACTCCTCCATAAAATTCGGCCTAACCTTACCTACCGATGTCGGTCTGCCCTGAACTTCGTAATAAAAACAACTTCTTTTTTACAAACATTTTATTCACACCTAACTTTAACCGACAATGACCGGCTAGCCGACAACCGACTAAACCCAGGTGTAGCCGCACTTCGGACTAAAGCCGTGACACATATAATTAATGATTAAACGAACTTACCTGTAAGTGAAGTTCTATCATAATTATGCGAAGGCTTCGTCCGAAGGGATTAGCATATATAACTTGTAGTAACGTCCATTGGTTCGCCGTTCATGCACTATATTTTGAGGGTGGATACAAAAAAATATCGAGTCCTGTCACTTGGTCGACCTACCCTCTCATGTCATTTACTTTAGAGAAAAAAATATTTCACATGCCCTAGGGAATAATATTAATTATTAGGGAGGGAGGGTTGCTAATCCCTTCGGACGAAGCCTTCGCATAATTATGATAGAACTTCACTTACAGGTAAGTTCGTTTAATCATTAATTATACTCAGGCTTCGTCCTCGGGATTAGCATATATAACTTGTAGATTTTTAGAGATAGAAGTGAAATATTTTTCGTACACCAATCAATAATTATTTATTATGCCAAAACAGTAGTATATAACATAAATGAAATAATTAAACAAAATCTCAATTATAGTAATCAGTAGGTATTCCAATAATTATTATATAGTGATTAACAATCGACAATCGCTCTAGCAAAAGTATCGTCTGGATCCGGCGTAACATAACTTATGGTTCTATTATAGAATCGATAGAATGTATTAGAAGTACCGCTCCATCCCGCGGTATTGCGAATCTGATCCAGACTGATACCCCTACTAAAGGCTGCGGACGTAGCCGCGTGTCGCGTGCTATGTGCTGTAAATATATTTACATCTATCCCACTGACTTCTAAGGATCCTTTGATCCATCGACATAAGGTCTGAGGACCGACAGCTTTATACGGTTTCTTAAAACTTATGAAGAGTGTATCAATGTCTTTACGAAAAGGGCTTGTCATGTTTATGTAACTTATTAAAGTTTTTCCTGGGCAAATCTC
The DNA here is from genome assembly GCA_947507615.1 of Hemithea aestivaria. Lineage (NCBI taxonomy): Eukaryota > Metazoa > Arthropoda > Insecta > Lepidoptera > Geometridae > Hemithea > Hemithea aestivaria. The sequence goes on along the minus strand of OX382325.1, from coordinate 3,971,485 downwards.
CGGTTTCTCTTCAAAGAAGGGCAATACCAATATGGGTTGTAAGCAACCTCTACGTGTGGTTTTTAAAAAATCAGGGATTTTAATGGTCACTTTCGTGGGTAAAATCTCAATATTTTTTATATTTATTTTTGATAGAGTCTGAACTCTGTGAGCAGTTAATAATGCAAATAAAGTGATGAGTTTTTTCGATATCTTTTCAAGAGTTAGTGAGTCATTTGGGTATAACGAACTCAAATAATTAATTACTATTGACGTGTCCCAAGTAATCGAATATTTAGGTAAGGGTGGTCTCAAACGGAACACGCCCTTAAAAAATCGTTTAACCCTGTCATCAACCGCTAACTCATAACCCGTTAATAAGGCTAGAGCAGATCTACAGGAATTTAGTGACCCATATTGGTAGCCTTCATTAAACAACTTGTTAAAAAAGAAAATAATTTGTGGCACCGAAGCGTTAAAAACGTCATATCCAAATTCCTGACAATAATAATACCAACGTTTCAGATAAACATTATACTGCTTATATGAGCTATTGGATATTGATGCAGACATAACCTCAATCGCCGAGGGAGGCACCGATCTCCTCAGCCACGCCGACCGCATAAGAGCCCTGCCACCAGGGTAATCTTGTTGTGTATGTTGCGATTGCTGGAATGGTGAGATATAATGGGTTGTTTAACAGCTGGGAATATAATAATATCAGACACCAAGAGGTTTCTAAACATAGGGTACCACGGTTGTGTTGGCCAAAAAGGTACTACAACAACACCTCTAGCATTATCGGAAATAATTTTTCTCAGTGTTCTTAAAATTATAGAAAATGGTGGAAATGCATAAAAATAAGTTTCATTCCATGAGATTGTAAATGCATCAATAGCAAACGCATCGGGGTCTTTATTCCATGACACATATTTAGAACACTTTGCATTAATACGAGTGGCAAATAAGTCAATACTGGGTGTGCCGAAAAATGAACAAATTTTTTGAAATGCCCAGTTAGCTAATTGCCACTCTATGTCAGGATGAATACGTCTGGACTCTTCATCTGCCGTTCTATTATCTGAAGACCTGATATAACTAGCCATAACAAATATTCCCCGAGCTTCACACCATTGCCATATTTCCCTAGCAACCTGCGTGAGATGAGGATACTGGATTCCTCCCATTCGATTAATATAAGAGATGGCCGTCGTGTTGTCTACGCAAAGTAAGATCTGATTATTAGTTAAATTCTTGGCGAATATTTTTAAACCAAAAAAAGCTGCTTTAATTTCAAGTAAATTAATAGGTTGTGTTCGTTCCTCCGCGCTCCACAATCCGCTGGCCTTCTCCTCTCGACAAGCTGCCCCCCACCCAGTAGTTGAGGCATCTGTATAAATTTCTAGATGGTGTGTATCATCTCTAATTTTACTGAAAGGTCTCTGAATTGCGTTATGCCACCATTTCAAGTCTGGCTGCAAGGTAGCCGGCAAATTCATAAACTTGTCATAGTCATCATCTGATTTTAAATTTAAAAATTTAATGCGTTCAAAATGTTTCGTATACAACCAGCCGTAATCTACAGCTGGGCAAATAGATACCAATAATCCGACTAGTCGCGCAAACTCTCGAATAGTGCATCTTTTAAGATGCATGAAATGATCTATTTCTGATTTAATTCGACTAATTTTATCTAGAGGTAACGTAATCTGAAATTTTCTTGAGTCCAACACAAAGCCAAGAAATGTACAAATAGTATCTGGTTGTATGGAACTCTTCTCTTCATTAATTATAAAACCTAGAGACGTAAGTAATTTCCTCGTTACATTTGTATTAAATAAACATTTTTGGTATGTCTGGCCCATTAACCAAAAATCATCCAAATAATTAGTAGACACAAGTCCCGCAGAGCGGAGCAAGCGTACTACCGGCTTCATTATTTTACTGAAAATATATGGAGCAGTACATAAGCCAAACGGTAGAACGTTAAATTCATATAACTTATGATCAAACTCAAATCTTAAATATTTCCTGAAATCAACATGTATATTTATTAAATAGTACGCGTCTTTTAGATCAAGTTTTGTCATAAAACATTCTCTATTAATAAGTTTTAAGACTGTGCGCAGGTCTTCCATCTTAAAATGATCTGTTTTTATAAACTTATTTAATTTCTTTAAATTCAATATAAAACGATATTTACCATTTGGCTTGGGTACTAAAAATATACTTGATAGGAATTGGTTCTCCGTAGGTTGACATATTGAAATAGCGCCAATTGACAATAAATGATCAATAGCTTCGTTGTATAAAAGTTTTTCAGCATTAGAGTAATCTTTTACTGGCGGGGGAGATGATTGATTAACCGGGTATATAAACGGTATTTTATACCCTTGAATACAAGATAATACCATCGAATTATCAGTAATTTTAGACCATTGGTCGTAAAAAAGTGGCAATCTGCCGGTGTATATTACCGGGTTTAGCGGCGGCTGCGCGTCGGCTGCCGCTGTAAGGGTCTCGATGAGGTCGTTGGCCGACTCCTGGTCTCGGTAGGTTCCTTCATCTTCGGATGATTCGTAGGCTTCCGAGGTGGGTAGGGGCCTTTCCAGTTTAAATTCTTGTTTTGACTGGTTACCGTCGAGTGCCTCTTATTACCGCTGCTGATAGCCTGCTGTGGCTTAGTTACGGTCTTAAGGTCCGCTCCAGATTTGTTAATCGCTTTAGCAATTCTTATAGTATCATTTAAATTTTGTCCAAATAGTAGATTGTCCGGTTTGGTATTTTGAAGTTGTTCCTTCATATCCTTTTTTACGCCGGACAAAACAAAATTTCTTCTTACCATGGTGTCAGCGTGCTGCGAATCGCAGAGGAGGCGCTCCGTGTCCATTAAAATCTTAATGGTGTCTGAGTATTCTGGACTTGGTAGTAAATTGTTTATAGCTATTCCTAAGCTAGATATAGCTATGGCTATTTGTTTTTGTCTGAGCTCGATACTTTTGTCGCGCTTGATTACCGCCTCAGAGGTCGCTGCCTTAATTTCTGCATTAAGAGCTGGAGCATCTATTAGCTTACAGTTACTGGGCAGTAAATATTTTTCTGCAATCTGTTTCTTCAGGTCCTTCGGAAGTCCATTTAATACTGTATGTTCTAGCCTTAGAGCTAGGTCTTTATGGATATCAGGCCCGTAAACATTTGATATTGTAGGATCTTCGCCTAAAATTTCCAGAATCGCACTATCTAGACAAGTTCCAGATCCCGCCCCAGACAGCGCAGCGCAATCAGCGTCGTTCACAGCGATGGGCACGTAATCGAGCGCGCCGGTAGGAGCCGCTACTGGCACAGGTACGCTTGAGGTAGTGGCGGACTTTGGCGCGGCGATAGGCGCGACGACAGGTGAGGTGGCGGGTGCGGCGGCAGGCTCGGCGGGGAACCTCGAATTGTGGCCATCGTCGGACACGCAGAGCGCAGGTTCCAGGGAGCTTGCCTGTGAGCACGCAGAGCCTGGTCTCGAGTAAGCACTTCCATCTAGAAGCTCAGCCACATCCCGAACTTGCGCAGGCTCACGACATGCCGTGTGTTCTGAAATCGATTGATTTCACAACATTAGTTAAGGAATGTACCATAGTATCAATTCGCATAACTATATAAGGGGTAGTACAGCTCCAAAGAGAAGTACGCAAACCCGGGCATGGAATGTATTATAAGGTAATATTATTTCCTATATTTTTCGCTAAGAAACAGTCCTTAAATACTGTTCGCAAAGCCAAATTTACGGGTAGTAACATCTCCAAAGAGAAATACGCAAACCCAGCATGAAGTTACTAACCTTGAAATTCCGAGTCTTGAGTCGATGGTGAGCACTTGCGTAACACCTTTCTTTCTAATTTTTTAAACTTTTTTAACAATCTATCGAAATCGTTATCCTTTTTCCGTTTTGGCATCGTTTGAACAAAAATTCTGTGACGAGGCGTGTGCGTTCACGGCGAGCACAATTTAACGTATGACATGAGAGGGTAGGTCGACCAAGTGACAGGACTCGATATTTTTTTGTATCCACCCTCAAAATATAGTGCATGAACGGCGAACCAATGGACGTTACTACAAGTTATATATGCTAATCCCGAGGACGAAGCCTGAGTATAATATAAATCCTTTTCACATACAACTACAACCTATAGTCACTTCCACACTAATGTGATCGAATAGGTAGACGCAAAATTTTCACTAGCAAGAAATGGGTAGAATTTTCCAGTAAATAAACGTTAAATGTTCAAATAAGTATCATTTATTCCAATTTATACATTGTTTTAAGTAACGACGTGATATTGTATATTAAATAATTATACGTTATTTACCGATGACCTCTTTCGATTATACCAGTCTCGCCACATTTCGCGATTCGACTTGAGCATCAAAAAACAAAAACAAATTAAAACAGTTTGAATCCAATCTGATATTTGTGCAGAAAGTTCACCTCTCCGCGTTTCAGAATAAAATATATGTTTAATGACATAGGGCACCATCAAACAACCACTTATAAGAAATGTGAAAGTAGCTACTTGTACTTTATGTCCACAAGTTGATGATAAACTTTTTTTGAATAAAGTAAACAATACTCTTAGATATACAATACAATTAAATAATAACAAACATATAAGGAAACCATAACAATTCAAATACCTGCGAATTCTATAAGAAATACAAAATTTGCTCATAAATTCCATAAATATTACACAAATTGGTACACCCCATGCAAATATGGTACTTTTCAGATATTTTCTTTTGACATTTGAAGCAAAAACTTTAACAATATCCATGTAAGAGTTAACAGATGCAATACATAACCAACAACCAAAGGAACATTCCAGAATCTCCACAAAATAATTAATAATACGAAATGTATTTATTTTCATACTATTACTAGGTCCAATATATATCAATGTTAAGACTGCATTTATGATATCTATCATTAAACAACATAATATTAAATTGAAATATACATAATTTCTAAATTTACGCCATTTTGGTATTACAATCCACGATATAATAAAGACAATAAAAGTTATAATGACCATTAAGGTCGTTATTAAATCTATAGCACACAGAGCTTTATCACTAGAGTTTAAAGTATCTGGGGGCTCGGATGTGCCGCCAAGTCGATCTGTTATAACAGGATAAAATTGTAGTTCTTTCTCTTTGTAAATTCTTCGATAATGCATTACTCCTGAAAATGTTACATATCTTTTTAGTTCTTTGTGAATTCCTCGGAAGGCTCTCACATGATGGTAAGAGAGAATGCTGCCCATAATATCATTACAGTGCTACCCAGGATTGCATAATGACATAAAATTGCAGTGGTGCACTGCACAACCGCTTTTTACTCAAAAGTCAAAGGATACGTACGACTCTTCAGCCCCGTATTTCACTAGCAATACCAACCCTCCTAGGCACAGTAGGCAGGTAGGCAGGTACCTAGTGTTTGCACATCACTGCTGAGGCGGTAAAAAAACTGGCACACAACAACTATAATATAATATACGATGGTGAATCGAAGTTCTTCATAATCTTAAACCGTCGCAATGTCAGCCCATAACGAAAATTCCTTGACCATGATTATATTGAATGCAACTTACCCGCTAAACCATTTCCGCTGTGAAATTGTCGAGGGGTAGACTTCTTTTTATCCATTATATTTTTTTGAAAACAATGGGGTTGTTTCCAAAAATATTTATAGAAAATTTCATAGATAATTTTCACAATAATTCCTTTTTTCAATAGGTGTCATCAACAATGGTTACACTAATAAGTCAGTGTTTTAAGTACACATACTATTCTTTACACAATCGTATTGCAAATAACTCATATTGTTTTTTGTATCTCAGTTCCTGCAAGCGATAGTTTTAATTAGTTTCCTATAATTAAGAGTTGGTATTAAGCACTTATTGTACCTAGTTGTATGAAGTTTGTTATTATGTTTGTTGCAGCCTTTTGTAATTACTACCATTTTTACCACTTTGTGTTATTACAGCCAAGTTTGTTATTATGTTTGTCATTCTACATGTTAAAACGACAGTTTTCATCTGCGAACCTCAAACATTTGCGTACCTAAAGCCGCGTCTCCAGCTCTTGAAGAATGATCAACTCCAGCTCGTGTTTTAGTCTACATAACCAACAAAAACGTATCAACATTGAGAGCACGTACGACAAAAACATAATATCAATATTCATCGAAATCGCCTAGAATTTTTTTGGATGACGATATGTTTTTAGTTTTTGTTGATTGTGTAGACCAGAGGTCGGGAACCGTCGGCCCGCGGGCTCAACAGTGCGGCCCGCGTGTATAACATAATCTAATAATTATAAAAAATGTCATTAGTTAGGGATAACATTATTATGAAGAAAAATAAATAATAAAATAATGATTAGAGGCAATGTTATCGTATCTAGAATTCTACATTTTAATTAAAAACATTGTTTCACACAATTAATTATAATTATTATTTATTTATATTAATACTAGCTTATGCTCGCAGCTTTGCCCGCGTGGCTAAACCTTTCTTAGTGGAGGTCTATGTCATAAAACCTATCTCTATGCTAATTTTCAACTCAATCCGTCCAGCGGTTTGGGCTGTGCGTTGAAAGAAAAGAGTGACTAACTGACTGATCTATCAATCAGTCAGTCAGTCACTCTTTCCTTTAATATATTTAGATTACCTACGCATACATTATTTTTTAGTAGTACGCACAATAATTAGAAAATAATTACTAGAATTTCATGTATACGTAATATTGCGTAAGTATGCTATAATGATTATATTTTGTAATGAATCCCATTTTTAGGCTTTCATAGTCGTAGTCTTTTCTTTTTAATTTATAGTCCTCTTCCGATTATACCAGTCTCGCCACATTTCACGATTCGACTTGAGCATCAAAAAACAAAAACAAATAAAAACAGTTTGAATCCAATCTGATATTTGTGCAGAAAGTTCACCTCTCCGCGTTTCAGAATAAAATATATGTTTAATGACATATGGCACCATCAAACAACCACTTATGAGAAATGTGAAAGTAGCTACTTGTACTTTATGTCCACAAGTTGATGATAAACTTTTTTTGAATAAAGTAAACAATACTCTCAGATATACAATACAATTAAACAATAACAAACATATAAGGAAACCATAACAATTCAAATACCTGCGAATTCTATAAGAAATACAAAATTTGCTCATAAATTCCATAAATATAACACAAATTGGTAGACCCCATGCAAATATGGTACTTTTCAGAAATTTTCTGTTGACATTTGAAGCAAAAACTTTAACAATATCCATGTAAGAGTTAACAGATGCGATACATAACCAACAACCAAAGGAACATTCCAAAATCTCCACGAAATAATTAATAATACAAAATGTATTTATTTTTATACTATTACTAGAGACAATATATATCAATGTTAAGACTGCATTTATGATATCTATCATTAAACAACATAATATTAAATTGAAATATACATAATTTCTAAATTTACGCCATTTTGGTATTACAATCCACGATATAATAAAGACAATGAAAGTTATAACTACCATTAAGGTAGTTATTAAATCTATAGAATACAAAGCTATATCACTAGAGTCTAAAGTATCTGGGGGCTCCGTGGTGCCCCCGCCAAGTCGATCTGTCATAACAGGATAAAGTTGAAGTTCTTCCTTTTTGTAAATTCTTCGATAATCCATCAATACTGAAAATGTTAGTTTACGGTGAATTCCTCGGAAGACGCGCTCATGATGGTAAGAGACAACGCTGCCGTTACTATCAGTACAGTGCTACCCAGGATTTAACAACGATATAAAATTTTGGGTTAACTGTATCAACGCTTTTAAGTTATAAGATGTTATGACTCTTCAGCCCAGTAATTTCAATGGCTACAGAATCATCCTGCAGAAGCACAGTACACACACCACACACACACACACACACAGTACACAGCACCTACCTATTTAGACATCACTGCTAAACAATAAAAAACTGGCACACAGCAGCAACTTTAATAATATGCACGATATGAAACAAAGTTCTTCAAAATCTAAGCATGATTCGTGTTATAAGTAATAAATGCATCTAAACTTACCCTTTTTTAAAGTTGACTCGATAGTTAAATTTCTCCTACCGTGTCTATTGCTGTTGTTGCCATTATAGCCATTATAATATAAGCTATGATACTTCTTTTTATCCATAATCCCTATTGTTTCCAAATATCTATATAATTAAAAAAAATCAATAATCATTTTCCAAATATTTCATTTTTTGTTCAATAATAACAATAGTTATCTAAGCTATAATAAGTTAGTGTTTTAAGTAGATAAGTACTAATCTTTACACAGTCGTATTGCTAATAACTCACATCGCTTTGACTCTCGGGTCCTGCGATAGTTTTAATTAGTTTCCTACAATTATTTATAAGGACTTATTGGACCTAGTTGTATAAAGTTTTCATTTATGTTTGTTACGGCCTTCATGTTTAAACTACAGTTTTCTTCTGCGTACCTCAAACATCTGCGTGCCTAAAGCCGTGTCTCCAGCTCTTGAAGAAGGAACCAACTCCTGCTCGTGTTTTGGTCTACACAATCAACAAAAACTTATCAACATATATCACAAAACATTGTCAAACTAAACTTTTTGCATCAACAATGTTGCTTTCCATACCCGATGGAAAGCACGTACAACAAAAACATAATATCAATTCATCACAAATGCCTAGAATTTTGTTGAATATTAATATTATGTTTTTGTTGATTGTGTAGACCAAAACACGAGCTGGAGACCCGGCTTAAAACATTATGAAAAAGCTAAAACTTTGGGCATTTTATGTGTGATTGTAAAGTTGTGCCTCTTCTTGTTCTCACATAACCGATTGCTTTATTCAATTTTTCACAATAAATTTTAGATTGTCTTGGCGAGTGAAATCGTGTGCCTGTACATAATATCAAAATATCATTAGTGGGGGCTACCATCATTATTATGAGGTAAAATAACTAATAAAAAATAAAAATGATTAGAGGGAAATGCTATCGCATCCGGAATTCCACATTTTAATTAAAAACATTCTTTCAAAGACCTTATAATAATAATTATTATTATTAAATTATTTATTCATATTACCTACGCATAAGGAAATATTACACAAATTTCATGTATTTACGTAATATTTTGTAAGTATGCTATTATTTTGATTCTATTTTGAAACAAATCCTATTTTTCCTGAATTATAACGGCGAAATGAAGTATAAATCTGTATAAGTATCCTATAAATATAATATTATTTTAAGCTGTACCAAGCAAACTTTTTCAAAAGTATAAATAAAAAATTCGAAGAAGTTAGATTTCATAATTAGTCACATCGTCCGAGCGAGAGAATCGCATGCAAAGAAAGACGAGGACCTTAATTAGATTTAAATTTTTTACACCTGTTAACATCCCTATTGGTAGAAAAAAAAGTTTCTTTGAGGAGAGCGTTTGATATTTTTGACAATTTTTAACTCATGCAGACTGATGCCATCGATTCTTCTATATAGGTATTTTATAAGTAATCATAATAGGTAACTTGTTTATTATGATTATTTCATCGCTATAAAGATTATTTATTTATTTAATCATCCATATTCAAGTGTACGTCGCTACATGCATTATTGTATCACATCATGTACCTACTATATTGTTCTCATCTCGTCACTCTAAAAAAAATATGTGTTTAAACAATTAAAGGTATAATTCGTTCTGGTTGAATTAAAACCTATTTACGTACCTCAATTAAGATGTGACGTCAGCTCATTAATATAAACAATTGTTAGTAGAGTTAGACGCAGAAATCAAATATGAAAACAATGAAATCCCTCCTTTACTGTTATCTTTATTATTTATTTACATAAATTATTAGCTATTAATTGATAACGACCTAACCACATACACCACCTAACTCCATTAATTATTATTATTTAGCTGTCTTAGCAAGAAACAAAAACCCTGTGGTAGCTTCCGAAATGCTGCAAAGAGGCCTCGACAAAATCAACACATGGCTAACTAAGTGGAAAATAAAAGCCAGTGCCAATAAATCTGTATCTACATGCCACTTTCACCCTAAGGCGCGGCGATTGCCCACCGGTCACACTTGGCAATAATCTCTTAAACCAAAGCAATAGCGTCCGATACCTCGGTATACACTTAGACCGCAGACTTACCTGGAAGAACCACATCAAAACTAAAAGAGACGAACTTCAAAAACCGTCATTGGTTGCTGGGACACAACTCAACGGACAACAAGCTGCTAATATACAAAAGCATATTGAGGCCCAGCTGGATGTAAGGTATCCAACTGTGGGGAAGCGCTAGTGACTCCAACATAAATATCATACAACGTCTCCATAATGTTATATCTACTGAGGACAATAACAAATGTTCCATGGTTCGTAACAAACGCTGAGATACATGCTATTCTGACTATCAACACACTGTACTGTACTGAAACCTACAAAAAAAGACTAGCAAATCATCCTAATGATCTAGCAGTACAGCTGACGCAAACCATGCTTGAAACCCGGCTGAAACGGCGCATGATCCTGAAACTTGACCAGGCAAAAAGGCTTGACTGTTTCAAAGAGAAGATGTCTCCGCTGGGGGGCACGCTCGACATAAACACGACACACACAAAACATTTGCTTATAGTCAAAGACTGAACGCAAATAAACACCGAGAAAAAAATTAACATAAGATAAGAAAACTCTTTATTGTTTTACCACAATTTGTACAATATCTTAAATCTAAATAAACAGTTTACAATATAATCAGTGAGACAATTGGCGGTCTTATCGCGATCTCTTCCAGACAACCAAGCAGGGAAAGGAAAATAAATTTCGGACGGATTTATACTTCAATAGAACGATTCATACCAATAACACTACTAAAGTTATGACTATGGGGGTTAATACTCCAACAGAGCAAATTACTCTACTTACACTGTCAGAATTAAATCACAACAAAATAAGTTCAGCTGATTTTATTATAGAAAAAATAAAATCGGCCATGTGCTAGTCGGATTCGCGCACGAAGGGTTCTGTACCCATTCCCTATACATCATCGACCGAGCGAAGCGAGGTCTTAGAGTCGAAAGCCGCGAAAAGCCTGCGTTTGGACCAGTTTAACGCTTGACCTCTGGTGCTTAAGTTTGGTCGACGTTTACTTGAAAACGGTTAATCCAAATTAAATGAAATTTTACACACAAGTTGAGGAGGTTAATTGGATAATTTTAGTGAAAAATTAGCTAAATAGGTTCCAGGGTTGCAGAGATATAGGTGACTTAAAGTCTTTACGATAGGTCTGACGATTATTTCAAAACTGGAGTGCTGATAATTTTTTTTCTAACATATACCCATTTTTTATAAGCGACACAAATATATTATCAAAAGTGTATGTTTGTATGTATGTTTGTTACGCGATAACTGGAAAACCAATGGTCCAATCTTCATGAAACTTTGCAAACGCGTAATATAAATCCATAGAATTTTTAAGTTCGAACATGAGCCAAATCGGTCACATGGTTCTAGAGTTAAAGAGATTGCTTTATTACAATGAAACCGATGATCCAGTCTTGATAAAACTTTTTAAACAGGTAGTACAAACTAAAAGAATTCTCACGTCCAAAAATGAGCCAAATCGGTGCAAGGGTTGTAGAGTTATAGAGAATACAACATTACAATGTTTATCGATTGTAATATTATGAGAACTAAAGGGATATTCAGTTATGCGTCAGGAAACCGAACCAAAGACCGAGTTGTCAAAAATCTATACGACGTAATACGTCATTTCATACATTTTTGATAATTCGGTCCTAGGTTCGGTTCCCTAACGGATAAGTGAATAGCCATGTTGACTTACTCAAAATATTATGAATTTAAATGATAGTGCGGGTGCAGAATATGTTCATAGTATTATTTATTCAATAACCTCAGGTTTGATAATAATATTATCCTCGTATAGATCCTACCAGTAGGAGTAGGTACTTAATTTACTTATTTTCAAGATTGCATAATACGAGTAATATAATATTTTATACGTAATTATTTGCCCTAAATTTAGGCATTCATTTTAGTATCAATATAATATACTTTCTAAACTTATTAATTAAACCCAAACCCATTTTTTTATTCAAATAGGCTACAGTGCTTCACTTTTGAAAGTAAATTTTACAATTATTTAGATCTAAGTATTTTAAGACTCTACTGCTCGTTCGAAAAGCATATCTATGAGAAGAACGAGCAAGAAACTTATTGGGATTGTTATTTATGTGTTATCACATTTTATTATGCCATTAAAACCATCATCCATTCTAACATCTGCAAACATCCCTGACGCTCTGTAGTATCGAGACAACACCAAAAGCATCCTGAAAGCATTGTTGTACTGGATCCGCAGCGCCTTGAGATCCCTGTTTGTAAAGTTCATCCAGTTTTTTTTTTAAGTACTAATTAGGCCTACGTTTGATCACATCCCACTTTCCACCTGATGGAAAGTGCAAATGTGATCGACGAGCTGCACGTATAAAAAGTCTGATAATGCCTTGAACAAGGACACTTTGTTTTGCTCAGTAGCTGTAGATACATCTTGAAAACCTGGGAGCCTAGATGTTACGCGTGACTGTCAAAGCTTTGCGTTCTCGCTCCAAGTCTAAGTCATCGTCGGCTGCTACGAAAAAAATGTTAGAATTAGCTATATCAATATAATAGCTGTCGTAAATTTGCTGTATAACACAAGTAAAGCTAGATATTTTTTCGCAATTTCAATTCTACTAATGTCCACTGCAACGGCAACTTTTCCGTAAACAAGTGCTTACAAACTATGAAGATTTTGTGAGAATTTTTGTAAAAACTACAGTAATATTTATTATTTTATTCTATTATTTTCTGCAAGTGAATACACACATAACCTTTCATATTTTATTTTTATTGAAATTTTGATCACAACAATAAAATAGTCACAGAGATAAAGATTTTTTTTAAAATATATTTATCCGTTACGTATTTTGAGTTTTAACATCACTTTCAATTTTGGCATTTTCCTTTCCTTTTACGAATATTATAGGTTAAAGTTTCCATATATTTATATTTCGTAGATACTTATAACTTTTACCCATGTATATTATATACCTAAAACCCAAGGTTTTAACATTTTGAGGGAAATTGGGTCTGCGAGGTCCCAGTTCGCGGCGAACTACTAGTTAGACACTTCATCGTACGACATAATATTACAATATCCTTTCGTTTATTTTTAACTGTCCCGGTCCCTGTTTGTCAAAATCTGAAAAATAATCACGCTTGTTTTATGTAGCCCGTTTTTATTACCTATTTATTTTATTTTGTTTTGGTAAGTATTTATCGTTATGGTGACAACGTTTTATCCAGCAGTTTCTAAAAGCTCCTAGGGTGAGTGATGAACTCTAGGGTCGCACCTACGGGTCAATCTCACCATAATAAGCGGCGATCACAATAATCCAATCATAACCGCAGTGATACCACAGCCGCACTACATATGTACGAGTAAATAAAAAAAATGTAATGACGGTATACAATCTGTGAAAATTGCTAACTGTGACTGTCAAACTGCTATCACGGTTCATTAAGTACAGCATGGTGACAGATAGAGGGACGAACAGTCAATGAAGTCTTATTAATTGGGATCCCGTTTTTACCCTATGAGTACGGAACCCCAAAAACGACACGTGAAAATAATAAAATGCATTAAACAGCATATAAAATGAAATTTATGTTTTAATTCAGTAAAATACTACAGCGGTACGTGCCAATTTGCACTCATTACGTCGGTGAGACATAAAAATTCTGGTCTTTTGTCTGGTTACATATAAATACCAATTGCACGTGAAGATTCACGTGTTACTTGAACTATTCATAAAATTCTGGGCTTGTTATGTTTGTAGTCAACTTCTTAGGTTATCCTACTCATAGGTATTATAAATACGAAAAAGTGTGTGTATTTGTTCACTCATTTTGCCCACAGAGCTAAACCGATTTAGCTGAAATTTAGTATGCATATCGTCATGATTCAGGATGTCAGTGTCATGATTGCCCATAGCAGGCTCAGTGCCACCCAGTGCTTATTATTATTATTATTAGGAGCCTGAAGTGTCCCACTGCTGGGCAAAGGCCTCCCTTCCTTTTCGCCATAGTTCTCTGTCTTGTGCAGTAGTGGACCAATCCTTGAGGTGTTTGTCGAGGTCATCAGTGCTTATAAAATTTTTAATTCTGCATCGCACTGCTCTGCGCGTGGTTTCCAGACCCAGAGATTAAACGGGTTAAAGAATCTTGATTTCTCATAAAAAATACAATTTTACTTACATGAGAAACTTATTCTATGCAGTTATAATTATGACGTCGCGTCGTGCACTAGGTATGTACATATTATTCTCATAAACTTTCCTATAACTAGTAGTTCGCCTCAAACTGGGACCTCGCGGCCCAATTTCCGTTAAACCTTAGACTTTAGACCTTAGTCTTTTTTTAAAATATCCTAATACAAGAACTTTAACTTTAAGTCGAAAAAATACACCCGTTTATCCTTCAAAAAATGTTTTGACCCTCTGAATAAATCAATATTCATAGAGAACTTGCCGTTACCCTATGTTTATGAAATTTGGCATACCTTAACATATATTTTAAATACGGGAAAAAATCTGAAAACTTTTAATCTACTATATAAAAATAAGTCGGGTTTTCCTTCCTGACGCTATAACTCCAGAACGCACGAACCGATTTCCACGGTTTTGCATTCGTTGGAAAGGTCTCGGGCTCCGTGAGGTTTATAGCAAAGAAAATTCAGGAAAAATTTAAAACGAAGCCATCTGGTGGCGAAACGGAGTTCGCCGGGTTTGCTAGTCTACTATATAAAAATAAGTCGGGTTTTCCTTCCTGACGCTATAACTCCAGAACGCACGAACCGATTTCCACGGTTTTGCATTCGTTGGAAAGGTCTCGGGCTCCGTGAGGTTTATAGCAAAGAAAATTCAGGAAAAATTTCAACAGAAATTTAAAACGAAGCCATCTGGTGGCGAAACGGAGTTCGCCGGGATTGCTAGTTTTTAATAAAATTAATTCATTTAAAAATAGCGCTATTTAAAGAACGTAATCATCGAAGTTAAGCAATGTTATGCGTGTACGTATTTGGATGGGCGCGTACGTAGTGATCTCAACTTTTTGCTGACTTTTTTGGAGAGAGCCACCAGTGGCTTGCGCTGCACTACGGTGTGCTCGTGCACCTTTATTGTTGAATGTGCCGCACAAACTATTCTAAGTTTTAAAAAGTTTTGCAGATAGGCTACACAAATAATAATATATCTTACTGCCAGCGAAAAAGCTAATATGCCCAAGATTAAATTGTGTATTTAATAATTAAAAAGGCTGCTGCCTTATTAAATGGTCTTATAATGGTCTTTTCAAAATACTGAACCATTTTAAAATTGCGACTATCAACCTAACAAAATGTTACTGTCTTTTATGGGAGTGAATCGCAAATCTATAATGATCATCTCTAAATTATGAACCATTTTGAAATTGCGTCTATCAACCTAACAAAATGTTACTGTCTTTTATGGGAGTGAATCGCAAATCTATAATGATCATCTCTAAATTATGAACCATTTTGCAATTGTGTCTATCAACCTAACAAAATGTAAGTGTTTTTATAGAAATGAATCGCAAAACTATAATGGTCAACCCTAATTTCTGTACCAATTTGAAATTGCGATTATCAACCTTACATAATGTTTTTATCTTCTTAGAAAATGAATCGCAAATCTATAATGGTCAACTCTAATATCTGTACTAATTTGAAATTGCGTTTATCAACCTACCGAAATGCCCCATCTTCAACGACAGTGAATCGCAATTACATAACGGTCCGTACTATTCGAGCTAATTTCAAACTGCGTTTATCTACCTACCAAAATGTTCCCATCTCCTAAGACAGTGAATCGCAATTATATCCCGGTTACATTATTAATAAAAGATTTAACTGCAATTCTTGGGCCGATTTGGCTCATTTCTGAACATGAGAATTCTTTGCGTTTGTACTACCCGTTCGCAAAGTTCCGTCAAGATTGGAACTTCGGTAACGTGGTAATCAAGGAATCTCTTTAACTCTAGAACCCTTCGACCGATTTGGCTCATGTTCGAACTTAAAAATTCTATGGATATGTACTACGCGTTTGCAAAGTTTCATCAAGATTGGACCATCGGTTTTCAAGTTATCGCGTAACAAACATACATACAAACATACACTTTTGATAAAATATTTAGGTAGGTTATAAAAAATGTTAATAGCTCAGAAAAAAAATTATCGGCGTACCAGTTTTGAAATTATCGTCAGACCTATCTTAAAGACTTTAAGTCACTTATATCTCTGCAATACTGAAGCCTATTTGGCTTTTTTTTTACTATAAGTATTCTATTAACCTATTTAACTGGTGTGCAAAATTTCATTTAATTTGGATTTACCGTTTTTGAGTAAATGTCGATCAAAGTTAGGCACCAGAGGTCAACCGTTAAACTGGTCGCAACGCAGGCTTTTCGCGGCTCTCGACTCTAAGACCTCGCTTCGCTCGGTCGAATATACGTAAAAAATCGTAACAAACTTAAGAGCGTATATATATCGAGTGACGCTCTCTCGCCCGCACTATTTGACAAATTTTTAAATATAAATTCATATAATTAATTTACCGAAAATTCCTTAAGAACAGCCCTCCATAATATTATTGCACACATTTTAAAAGTGTTTCCAGTTTGGTATATTTAAAAATGGCATGAAAAGAATTTTTGACAGAAAAAAAAATTATTTAAAAATTTGTCAAATAGTGCGTGCGAGAGAGCGTCACTCGATATATACGCTCTTAATTATAATATTAATACAAGTTCACTACATAATTCCATATTTAACATTATGATCTGATTTTTCGATATTGATACAGACAGCTAGAAGAAAAAAAGTGGGTTTAAAACACTTTTTTAAGTAGGTAATAGTTGTTGAATTACATAATTCCCAGTAATTTTGTTAGTAACATTCCGTTTCAATCCGGAACTTAGTAATTCCTGTACATGACTGCTTGGTGGATGAATAACTGGCACTGGTGTACCTTCCCCGACACGTGGTCTCTGCAATGGTTACGTATCATAATACCTACGGTCGTTTCAACTACAGTCGATTCGCCTATGTTCATTACCGTACCGTGGCAGCGGCCGGCGAAGCGCCAGATACGAGTTTTTCAAATCGTCCGTTAATTTAATCAACCATAGCGCAATCGACCGTAGTTGAGTTAACCGTAGGCGAGACGACCAGTAGTGATTTCGACCAATAGTTATTATGAACGTAGGCGAAACGTCCAATAGTCATTTTAAACAGTAGGCCATTCGACCGTAGTTATATCGACCGTAGTTGAAACGACCGTAGGTATTATGATACGTAACCCTCTGCAATAGGTAGGTGTAGAAGTCTAAACCTCTACAAAAAGCTTAGACCCTGATAGAGCATGTAAAGTTATCAAAGGATAAAGCCGCCCGGCGTTGCTATTTTATAATAGAAGGTGAAACCATAGAGTACATTTTTTATATTAATACACTTACCTTTTATACGTAATTAAAAATCTTTTAGAAAAAGGTAATTGTTTCTACATTAATATTTTATAATATATTTTCATTTCGTTTCTTTTATCGTTATAAGTCCGGCCTATACAAATTTAAATTTCTTTGAATATTTTGGTACAATTTGAATCATTAATAGCAAAGCGTATGCGTACTTTTTCAGGCGTTACCTATTAATTTAATACCATTATCTAGAAGTGAAAACACTACATTGATAATATATTTCATTACATTTATAATACTAGCTGCGCCCAGCGGTTATACCCACTATATTGTAGCCTATGTCTTATTCCAGGGTCTAATAGCTATCTCTATACCAAATTTCAGCTCAATCGATCCACTCGTTTAGGTGTGAAGAAGAAACAAACATACACACTTTTTTAAAAAACCTTCGCATTTATAATATAAGTGTGATAATAGGAATATTTTTCATTTGCGATATAATTTTATTAATAATTAATACGATGTGTTTGTGATACCATTCTGCGGCAACATAAATATGGTAAGACAACTCGCTTGAAAAGGGGTTTTCAATTTTCTTGGCTCAAATTGCCAAGAATAAATGATGGTTCTTACTGAACAAGCGTGCTACAACTTCGACTGCATCGTTAGGTACTTACCAACAGGTGAGATTGCGGTCAAACGCTTGTTTACTCTGCTATAAAAAAACGGTATAATTTATGGCTGATCCTCGAGATTTCTCGGTCCAAAGATATTTTATTAATAAAATAATACTTTGTTGCACTCACAATGGATGGCAATTGTTGGTGGTAATTATTTTATGATTTAAAGGTCAATTATTATGTATTGTTTTAGTTTTAACAGTGTTTAAAAAAAGACGAAAAACGTCACGTGTAAGAAACAGCTTCATGAGTTTTTAAAATCTGGTACGTACTTAGGTAGGTACAAAAATCTTAAGTTACAGAAATTATAAAGAAGGTACTTTGTTATTATACCTACTTTAATATACGAGTAAGTAGGTAATTATTATTACATTGATTTAATACCACAAAGGTAACAACAACGGTAACACAAAGGTAGGTAGGTAATGTACCTTAACGCTCTTAATTAAATACGAAGCGATGTTAAGCGTACACGGAGATATACATAATACTAGCTTACCCGGCAAACGTTGTTTTGCCATATAAATAAATTATAAATAAATAAATAATAAATTATAAATAAATAATAATAAATAAAAAATATAAATAAATAATAATTTAATAATAAATAACTAATTAAATGACGATTGATCAGTTTTCGACCGGAGAGGAAAAATAATTAAATTACTAAAATGGCTATTAAAAAATAAGTGTTGATCGTAGAAGGGTGAAAATTGAGGATTGTATGTATTTTTGTATGTTGTATCAAAAAAAAAATAGAAATTAAAAATTTTGTTTAAAAAATAAAAATAAAAATTTAGGGGTGGACTACCCCTAACATTTAAGTTGTTCCCATAGATTTTAATAATAAATAACTAATTAAATGACGATTGATCAGTTTTCGACCGGAGAGGAAAAATGATTAAATTACTAAAATGGCTATTAAAAAATAAGGGTTGATCGTAGAAGGGTGAAAATTGAGGATTGTATGTATTTTTGTATGTTGTATCAAAAAAAAAATAGAAATTAAAAATTTTGTTTAAAAAATAAAAATAAAAATTTAGGGGTGGACTACCCCTAACATTTAAGTTGTTCTCATAGATTTTAATAATAAATAACTAATTAAATGACGATTGATCAGTTTTCGACCGGAGAGGAAAAATGATTAAATTACTAAAATGGCTATTAAAAAATAAGGGTTGATCGTAGAAGGGTGAAAATTGACGTTTGTATGTATTTTTGTATGTTGTATCAAAAAAAAATAGAAATTAAAAATTTTGTCTAAAAAATAAAAATAAAAATTTAGGGGTGGACTACCCCTAACATTTAAGGGGATGAAAAATAGATGTTGGCCGATTCTCATAGATTTTAATAATAAATAACTAATTAAATGACGATTGATCAGTTTTCGACCGGAGAGGAAAAATGATTAAATTACTAAAATGGCTATTAAAAAATAAGGGTTGATCGTAGAAGGGTGAAAATTGAGGATTGTATGTATTTTTGTATGTTGTATCATAAAAAAATAGAAATTAAAAAAATTGGCTAAAAAATAAAAAATAAAAATTAGGGGTGGACTACCCCTAACATTTAGGGGGATGAAAAATAGATGTTGGTCGATTCTCATAGATACCGGATAAGCACAAAAAATTTCATCAAAATCGGTCAAGCCGTTTCGGAGGAGTATGGCAACGAAAACTGTGACACGAGAATTTTATATATTAGATATAAGTTCAAAGCGTATAGACCCCTTGGACCCTTGGAGCTTTTAATTTAAAGGTCAACAACTCAGAGATAATATTTTTTTCACACATTTTATGTCACCTTTTGTTGAAACGCTGCATTGCTGTGCTTCGGTAGGAGGGCACTGTAGCTAGTGAAATTACTGGGCTGAAGAGTCTTAACATCTTATGACTCTCAAGTAAGAAGCGTTGGCACAGTGCACTGGGTAGCACTGTACTGATTATGGGCAGCGTTTTCCATCAGGAGAGCGTCTTGCTCGTCTTCTTACTTCGTTGTATAAAAAAAACGCTTACTCTTATTAAAGAAAAATATACTTTGAATATCTTACTAATATTATAAACGTGAAAATTTGTAAGAAGGCATGGATGTCTGGATGTATGTTTGCTCTTTCACGCATAAACGGGTGTGGATCGATTCAGCTGAAATTTGTTATAAGAATAACACACACAGTACAGCGTAAAACCACTGGGCGCAGCTAGTAAATAACACATGACTGTTATATTTTTGTTACGACAACGACATATGTACAAGCAGCATTGGATAGATCAAAGCTATCAGCAAGAATCCAGTAAAAGAGAGCCGCATTTTTATTGTTATTTTATTAAGATTTCTCTCAACTGCAACGCAACGTTAAAAATTAATGCCCTTATATACCTAGTCAGGTCATAAGTATTGTCACACAGTAAAAACTTTTCTTTTAGAATGCTGGCCACAAAAAAGTTTATTGAATTCGAATTTCGAATTGTTCATGAAAATAAAAATGTATACTTTTTAGAATTTTACTCATTTTTAAATATGGAGTGGACGCTTAAAGAAGACCGTGTTGCAGTTATTGCGTTGCATCGTTGCGGTTACGCGCCAATTCAAATTTTTGACATACTGAAAAATTTGAATATAACCAAAAGATTCGTTTATCGTACCATCAAACGATACAATGAAGACTCTAGTGTAGATGACAGGTCAAGAAGTGGTCGCCCTCGGTCTGTTAGGACTCCAGCAGTGATAAAAGCTGTGAAGGCGCGAATTCAAAGAAATCCCAAACGTAAGCAGAAACTGTTGGCCCTTCAGATGGGGTTAAGCAGAACCACGGTGAAAAGGGTGTTAAATGAAGACTTAGGGCTTCGGGCATATCGAAGAAAAACAGGACATCGTTTAAATGCTCGTCTAATGGACCTGAGACTGAAGAGATGCCGCGCTTTGTTGAAGCGGTACGCGAGAAAAAAATATCGAGAAATTCTTTTTTCGGATGAAAAAATTTTTACCGTAGAAGAGAGCTACAACAAACAAAATGATAAGGTGTACGCACACAGTAGTGAAGAAGCGAGCAACCGTATTCCGCGTGTCCAACGAGGTCATTTTCCATCCTCGCTCATGGTATGGTTGGGAGTTTCTTATTGGGGCTTAACAGAGGTACATTTTTGTGAGAAAGGTGTAAAAACGAATGCAGTTGTGTATCAAATAAGCTAAATAAAACCGTTTAAAACATACAGTCCTGACGAACCTTGTGGAACCTGTTTCTCATACCATGTTCAATAACAGGCACTGGGTATTCCAACAAGATTCGGCGCCAGCTCATAGAGCGAAGAGCACACAAGACTGGCTGGCGGCGCGTGAAATCGACTTCATCTGGCACGAAGACTGGCCCTCCTCCAGTCCAGATTTGAGTCCGTTAGATTACAAGATATGGCAACACTTGGAGGAAAAGGCGTGCTCAAAGCCTCATCCCAATTTGGAGTCACTCAAGACATCCTTGATTAAGGCAGCAGCCGATATTAACATGGACCTCGTTCGTGCTGCGATAGACGACTGGCCGCGCAGATTGAAGTCCTGTATTCAAAATCACGGAGGTCATTTTGAATAAACTTTATTGTCATAAGAATCTATGTTTTGTTAAGTTCATTTTGGTATATAAATGGTTACATAATAAATAAACTTGTTCCAATAATTTTATATTAAACATGTGACAGAATTTATGACCTGACTAGGTATATTGTTCTTGTTTTTAATTATTTTTTATAATAAAATATTTTTTATTGGGTAAGTACTGAGTTAAACTTCGCTACGAAGGTGTTAGGTTACTTGTAAGGACCCTCAATAATGGGAAAAATCATGATATTATGACCATCATAATAATTACTTAGTATGAGGTACTCGGCAATATACATACATACAAAATATTGTATGTTTTGATCAAATGACCGAGGGGTAGGGCACTTTTTTGGTTGGTAGGTTTAAACCATTGTATATTTGTCCAACATTAAAGCGCTATTTTATTGCGATATAATAAAACTGATCAACAATATAGATGTAAAATATTTTTGGTTTTCTTGACTATTCTCATATAACATATACAAAACAAGGAACTGAACTGATTGATTTTTTTAAAGTATATGATTAAAAAATAATTCAAATACCTATTTATAAAAGGCAGTTTTTCATTTCCCAGACATTGTCGATTTGTTTGTGTTCATCCACCAAGAACGATCTGCGCAACTAGATCTTAACTCTCAGCTCCGAAAATAATTCAGTCTAAGGGCAGCGCGTGAATAAACAACATGGTTACATTTCTCCTAATTTTTTTAACAATTTCGATCTCATTTTACTTCTACGTAACCAAGAATCATGATTACTGGGCAAAAAGGAAGGTGAAACATGAGAGACCTCTCCCGCTCTTCGGCAACCACATCCTCAACACTTTTGGAAAAAAGAGCGTCATCGAACTTTCCACAGAGCTCTATAACAAATACCCTCAAGAAAAAGTCGTCGGATACTACAGGGGGACGACACCGGAGCTGATTGTCAGAGATCTCGACATTGCAAGAAGAATTCTGAATGTTGATTTCGCATTTTTCTACCCGCGAGGGATAGGAAGGGATCCAAAAATAGAGCCACTGCTTGCAAACCTTTTTCAAGTAGACGGTGATATGTGGAAGTTGGTGAGACAACGAATTACTCCAGCGTTTACGACGGCTAAATTAAAAGGGATGTATCCTCTTGTGGTAAAGTGTGCGAAGAAACTGCAAGTAGTTGCCGGAGTGATCGCAGATCATGGTGGAGAGTGCGACATTCGCGAGCTCATGGCTCGGTTCACCACTGAGTTCATCGGTGCCTGCGGCTTCGGCATCGAAGTGGACACCATTAACAATGAGAACTCTATGTTTCGATCACTCGGTAAACTCATTTTCCATCGAACGTGGAAAAATAAAATATCAATACCCATGTGGGAACTATTTCCCGAAATACGAAGTGTGTTACACCCCACTGATAACCGTCTGGAGATTGTTATTGCGAAGGTTGTAAGAAATATTTGTGTACAGAGAAACTACAAATCTTCAGGACGCTGTGATTTCGTAGACCTACTTTTGGAACTACAATCTAAAGGAGTAATGAAAGGCCAATCTATAGAACACAGACAAGTTGATGGTACTCCACTCCCTGTAGAAATGGAGATGGATTTGAAATGCTTAGTGGCTCAGGTATACGTGTTCTTTGCTGCTGGCTTTGAGACTTCATCCTCTGCGACCAGTTTTACTCTACATCAGCTAGCCTTCCATCCTAAAATACAAGAAAACGTTCAGAAGGAAATTGACCAGGTTCTGGAGAAATATAACAACGAACTGTGTTACGACTCGGTGGCGGAGATGTCACTATTGAGTATGGCGTTAAAAGAGGCGATGAGAATGTTCCCTTCTCTTGGAGTGTTACATAGAGTTTGTGCGCAAAAATACACGATCTCTGAACTAAATATTACTTTGGACCCAGGAGTCAAGATTCAGATTCCTCTTCAAGGCATTCAAAACGATGAGAAATATTTCGAAAACCCAACTGAATTCAACCCGGAAAGATTTAAAGACCCAAACGCAATCAAGCACCCGTTTTGTTATATGCCGTTTGGTGCTGGACCTAGGGCGTGTGTTGGTAAGATTTTCATTCAATCTTCTAAACAAATTCGGAACTCGGTACATTATATTATGCCTTTGACCATGATCAAAAGCGAAGATGCGGCCGAAGAAACATTGACGGGATATAAAAATGGTAACCTACTGTTTGCTTATGTTGTGAGTTATTTAAATCATAATATGTACCTACTCCTCAGGTGCCCGTCTCGGAGAGATGCAGTCCCTGGCCGGTCTCGCAGCGTTACTGCACAAGTTCTCAGTGGAACCCTCCGTCAACACTCGACGCGTGCCGGAGGTCGAACAGTCCATGAATGTGGTGCAGGGCATCAGGGGAGGACTACCCTTAAAACTTAAACCGAGGAAAATCATGTGAAACATACGATGGATAACTCTTTAATGGTAGGACTTGTAAAGGTAAGGGCGATTGCCTTGCAACAACAAACAGAGTATTTTTTATATCATATATCTACGTAAATATATTTTCATGACGTAAGATAAGATTATATTAAAAATAGACTTGACGTAAACTGTACCAAATATATTTTTTAATAACCAACAAAATTACGTATCTTAAAAGAATATTTTTATACCTAAGTTATCAGTAAAAATGTATTAATGTTTAACAAAATTCCCTGTCTATAAATAATAAATGAAATGAATCTTTATTTAGACCAAATGATATTTAGTTAACTGTTAATAAATATAAAGTATTGTTAAGACGGACTTATTCATTTAATTCGTGTGCCTGCTGTTTTAATTGTGTGTCTTAATTCTTAAAACAATGTTTGGCTCTGTTAAATAAATAAATCTTCGATGTTAAAAATGATAAAACTAACTCGAATGTTATTATTAATAATAAGATTGTTGCTGCCATTGTGGTCATTAATGGATTTACTGTGTGAATAAATAAATAAAAAATGGATGTATACAATTATTTATATTTTTGTACCTACTTAAAACCTACCGGAGATAAAAGTTAAAACTTTAATAAAATTTGTCCGAAAACAACCCCTTGTTTGCGATTTTTAGCAATTTAACCCCTTAAATTGCTAAAAATCGCATTATGCTGAATTTGTTCTAATTTTCAAAATGTAAATTATTGCAAGTTTCGATATTTGACTAGTTTAGTTTTTATATAAATGTTTTTATATTATATAATTTAATAAATATATTTAGCTTTTTTTATGTGATGAAGAAGAAGACGAGCAAGACGCTCTCCTGATGTTAAGAGATAACGGCTGCCCATAATCAATACAGTGTTACCTAGGATTTCACAATTATGTGAAGTTCTAGGAGCACTGCACCAACGCTTCTTACTCAAGAGTCAGCTCAAGAGTAGCTGTAGAATTGTTAGTTTGTTTTTGTCAATAAAGGCATTTGCGATTTAAAAAAAAATACAATATTATAATATACAACAGGACCAGAATGACCAGATGTCAATTGTTAGACTATTTAACTTTTTTTTAACACTTGCTACCATCCCATAACAATATTTGTAAATGCCATTAATTATTTATTAATTAACTAACTTACACTCGCGGCTTTGCCCGCGTGGCAAAATCCTTTCTAAGCGGATAGGTCTGCGTCATAAAACCTATCTGTGTTCCAAATTTCAACCCAATACGTCCAGTGGTTTAGGCTGTGCGTTGATAGATCAGTCAGTCACTCTTTCCTTTTATATATTTAGAAGATAAATGGATATTAATTAATATTAATAAATCCCAAAAACGAGTGAGTTTCAATTGGCGTCAGGTCGCTTATTTCTCCTGAGATGGATGAGGCAGATTTAGTGACAACTGGGAAGACTAATATCTAATTATACTTCATATATTTAACTTTATTATAGGTTTACTTAATCATTTAAAGTATTGCAGAGCTGGAAACAGGGTCAATTCTAACATCAAAATATATAGGTATTTATATTATATATTTAAATTAGATACATAAACTAAGTATAGTTTTTTTTTATGTGATGAAGTAGAAGATGAACAAGACGCTCTCCTGGTGTTATTTTTTTTTTATGTGGAGAAGTAAGAAGACGAGCAAGACGCTCTCCTGATGTTAAGAGATAACGCTGCCCATAATCAGTACAGTGCTACCCAGAATTTCACAATGATGTTCAATTCTAGGTGCACTGCACCAACGCTTCTTACTTAAGAGTCATAAGATGTTAAGACTCTTTAGCCCAGTAATTTCACTAGCTACAGTGCCCTCCTACCGGAGCACAGTAATGTTTGCACATCACTGCTCAGGCGGTAGAATAACTGGCACTGTTGGGCTACCCACCTAGACGACCTCCTGCAAAGGAAGTCTACCCACGGTAAAATACTCAAGTAATATATTCAAGTAATTAGGTAGGAAGTCAACGAAAATTCTAATATAGCGCAACTATATGCTTACCTAATTTTGAATGATTAAAATATTAAGAACATGTTGCAATATTATGAAAACTGAGTTAACTCAGTCAGTTTATAACCAAATGTTAATATCGACAAATAACTGCGCAGCAGCAAATGTTTAAAGATAATAAATATTGTCTGCACCCAATCATTGTAACATTGATTGAACTAATAATACTAATATACAAAACAAAGTAACAAGATCAAAGTACAAAGTATACTAGACGCTTCTACATACCGGATATAATCACCGAGTACATAACCATAATAGATAGGCTTATGTATATGCCGCTTTGAGTATTTAATCACCAAAGGAGACGACCCGGGTACTAATTTCTATGCGAAAAAGTATACCAGTTTTTGAGGGGGGAGAGGCATCGCACACCAATAACGTCACAACATAAAATTGTCAAACACTTGCATAAATCATAAAATTATATACCTACTCACACAAGTACATGCACATATAGGCAAGGACGGATCCAGGATTTGGTTCTTGGGGGCAAGGTGTCGATGGGCAAAAATATTGTCATTTTTACTACGAAAAGTGTGTGTTTAGCTCGCTCTAAACGAAAAAAAAAATAATTTTGACCATGAAATACGTAATTTTGGCAGCGGGGGTCGCCTGACACTAACGTATCCAGTTGGATGTCTAAACGAAGATAAATTATGCCGTTAATAGTAGATAATATTATAATGTAGGTACCTTCTTTATCATTCAACTTTATAGGTGATGTTTGATTAATCTTCACGAATCCGCGAACGAACAAAGTCCACTGGCGACGACCTATAAACATACGGGTAACTTACCTGCAAGCCCATAGTGCAACTAGATAGCGGCGCGAAACCAAACATGATTTCTCTGATATTATTTGTAATATTTTTGGTAGCATTTTATCTATATGGAACCAAAAACCATGACTACTGGGCAAAGAGAAACGTAAAGCATGACCGACCGATTCCCCTCTTTGGTAATCACTTCAGTAATTCATTTGGCCTAAAGAGTATCATAGAAGTTTCGGCGGAGCTCTACAAAAAATATCCTCAAGAAAAAGTGGTCGGATACTACAGAGGAACTACCCCGGAATTAATTATCCGAGACCTTGATGTAGCGAAGGTTATTCTCAATGTGGACTTTGCATATTTCTACCCAAGAGGGAACGGAAGGGATCCGAAAAATGATCCATTGTTCGCAAATCTGTTTCACGCAGACGGTGATCTGTGGAAGCTACTCAGACAGCGCATCACTCCAGCGTTCACCACCGCTAAGCTAAAAGGGATGTTTCCTCTTGTCGTCAATTGTGCTAAGAAGCTGCAAGTGGTAGCTGATACTTATACGGTCAATGGTGGTGAGTGTGACATCCGGGATCTCATGGCTCGCTTCACAACTGAGTTCATCGGCGCCTGTGGCTTTGGAATCGAAATGGACAGCATCAATAACGAAAACTCTATGTTTCGAGAGCTCGGCAAAATGATCTTCTTTCGTTCCTGGAGAAGCAAAATTATCGTTCCTATATGGGAATTGTTCCCTGAAATAAGAAGACTTATCCACACTACTGATACTCGCTTGCAAGATAGCATCACGCAAGTTGTGAAAAATATCTGTGAACAAAGAAACTACAAACCCTCAGGACGCAATGATTTTGTAGATCTGCTCTTGGACCTGCAGTCTCTGGGAGCGATCAAAGGAAGTTCTATCGAAAAGAGGATGGCTGACGGCACTCCACTCCCGGTTGAAATGGAGATGGATTTCAAATGCTTAGTGGCACAGGTCTTCATTTTCTTCGCGGCAGGCTTCGAGACATCATCTTCTGCGACCAGTTTCACTCTACATCAGCTCGCCTTCCGTCCTGAAATACAAGAAAAAATTCAAAAGGAAATCGATCAAGTTCTAGCTAAACACAACAATGAATTGTGTTATGATTCAGTTGCAGAGATGAAGCTGTTGAGTAATGCTTTTAAAGAAGCTATGAGAATATTCCCCTCTCTGGGAGTATTGCACAGAGTTTGTGCGAAGAAATACACGATCCCAGAACTGAATATCACATTAGATCCAGGAGTGAAGATACAAATTCCGCTTCAAGGAATTCAAACTGATGAAAAATATTTTGAAAACCCTTATGAATTTAATCCAGAAAGATTTAATGATTTAAGTCCTGATAGACATAATTTCTCGTATCTGCCATTTGGAGCTGGGCCCAGAGCCTGTATTGGTAAGTTTGTCTATATACTATAGATTCTAGCTTTATTTTTTCCCAAAAACTACTTTGATTACTTTGCCCTTGACAGTCTCAGAATAAAGTCTGTATAATTTAAGTACACTTAATTGTGCTTTTGGTGGGTGTCGTATCCCATAGTTCATTTTGTAGGAATGTTTAGATCTATTTTTATCTAGCAGTGCCTCGCGGTTTCACCCTGATCCGCGGAAAAATCGGTATAAAAAGTAGCCTATGCGTTCTTCCAGTTCTTCTAGCTTTCTAGTTAATCTACATTTTTTTATCAATCAAATAGAAAGTTTTAGAAAATATAAGACTCATGACCCATATTTTTTTGTAAATTTATTAATAAAAAATACGTGTGAGACAACGCACTAAACTTTCTTGCTTGTGGCCGAACTCGGGTTGGTTTATGACCATGTCAACATCCCTAATGCTCTGTATATAATATTAATGTCCTCATCCTCAGGTGCCCGTCTCGGTGAGATGCAGTCGCTAGCCGGTCTCACAGCGTTACTGCACAAGTTCTCAGTGGAACCCTCCGTCAACACTCGACGCGTACCGGAGGTGGAACACGACCAAAACATCGTACAGAGCATCAAAGGAGGGCTGCCTTTAAGACTGAAGAGGAGGAAGGTGTAAATTAATTAGTTATAGACACCTGTTGCGGCTAAAGCTCGAAGTGCGGCTACACCTAGGTTAGCCGGATTATTTTACGTGTAGCCTCTTACAAAAAAATATTTACACCTCATATTAACATTAACCAACAGTGGCTAAAACTAGGTGCCATTCGAACTTTACTAGACACATCGTATAGCTGTCTGTCGGTCTGTCGGTCTGTCTGTCAGTAATCAAATCTTGCAAGTTAAATTTGACTCACTTTCCGGAATCCGATTAAGCTGAAATTTTACATGCCTGTATAAATCGGATGATGAATATTTTTATGACATAGAGCTGATCTGATGATGGAGCTGGATGGTGGCCATAGGAACTCCGTAATTAAACGATGCAACCCCATCGACTTTGGGCTCTTTTGATTGGTCTTGACGAGTACTTTATGATGCTAGATGGTAATAATAATAAAAGCTTTTTAAAGACTGACCATTGAACTTGGCACCCCTTTAGATCTCACTTCTTTTGTCGTTGAAGTCAGCTACCAAATCATAGGTAACTATGAGTACATACATCGTAATATTGAACTTGGCTCTCTTTTCACATTTATGTTTTTGATGGGATATCATTGCTTTTTTACAAGCTTTATATTACTTTCACCTGTCTATTGTCTGTCTGTCTGTCTTTCTGTCTGTCTGTCTGTCTGTAATCAAATCTTGCAAGTTTGATTTGACCCACTTCCCGGTTTCCAATTGAGCTGAAAATTTGCATGCGTGTGTAAATCGGATGACAATGCAATATTATTATGACATGGAGCTGATCTGATGATGGAGCTGGAAGGTGGCTATAGAAACTCTGTCATTAAACAACGCAACCCCATCGAGTTTGGGCTCATTTGATTCGTCTTGACGAGTACTATATGATGCAAGCTGGTAATGATAATTAAAGCTTGTTTTTAAAAAGTATTTTTAAAATTTCACTTGTGTACAGTACTTTTTAGTATGTAATAGGTTTAAGACACTCAGTCATAATAAGATTAATACCAAATGATTATTTTATTGCACCTCCCCCCACCCCACTGCTCCACGGCACGGCCGTCGCACCGCGGCCCGTGAGCCTCGCCGTGCTTCGATATACCTATACCTATAATTAATTTAGTACTACTTATTTATATATAGCATTCATGTGCACTATTGATTTGAATATTGTACCTAATCAATTGATTTTTAAACAATACTAGTTACTGATAAATTTATCTATATTCACCCAGCTATCTTATATACCTACCGCCGACCGCCTACCTGGTTGGAAATTTAACTTTTTAGATCATCTGGAACTGGATTAGAATTTCGATCAAAAGAAACCTAAGCCGACAAGACTTGTAATGACGACGGCTTGGCGGGGACACTGCCGTGCCCCCAGATACCGCCACATACCTATAATATTATGACTATACGTTACAGGTACGTAGGTATCTAAAATGTTTAACACCAACTAGCACCTAAGGCGATATACATACATTATTTTTATTGTAAACAATGTTAATATTATTACCTCTATGTTACTGAGCCGCCTTGTGCTGGTGAGTCGATATACCTATTGATAGGTATTTACATAGGATATACAATTGTTACGTTGGTACCAGGAACCTATTTTTATTAGTGACAAGCTGTGCCTAGCTGTTTTACCCGCTATACAGTTTGGTACACACTACTGTATATATTATGTTATTCCAGGGGTCTAAGCTATATTTATAATACCAAATTTAAGTCAATCGGCCCACCCGTTTTAGCGTGAAAAAGTAAAAAACATATATCCATACGTACAGTAGGTATAAAGTTTGTATTTATAATTATATTAGTAGGAATAGTGGACTCTCGTATCTAATAGAAAATAGCCGCCTACACAAAAATTATAGCAACATGCAACATGTATTGCTTTATGCGTACCTAGGCGTCTCAAACTTTAATATCATACATTTTTTAAAAATTAATAATAATTTAAAATGATAAAAAAATACGAGTTTCTGATTTTTCCCTTTGTTACTACGACATTACCTATCGGGATGCCAAATTTCAGCTTTCTAGGTCATCTGGAACTGGGATATTACTTTTGATCTATCCCTCAGTATGTATTAACTTCACCGATTACTGGATGTTTACATCTAAATAACCGTTTGAGCTGTGTTATTGGAATTTGGAACAGAGATATAGTTCGTATATTTAAGTATATGTGCCAAATTTGACTTGTCTATGTGTAATAGTTTTTGTATAACGAGGGTGTAAAAAGTCGTCAAAACGCGCTTTGGACGGTTCGTGTAATATAACACACGGCGCGGTCGCCAGTTCCTTTGCTTGAACTTGGCTTGACTCGCTGCCGCGTGTCTAGATAAAATGTTGAATTACGTGTAATAATTACCTATCCTTATATTATTTAAGTTACCGAGATGAAATCAATATTGATCTTTGAAATAAAAAAATCACATAGACAGCTAGATAAATGATGTTATCATTCTCGTGCATGTAATGTGTTTGAGATAAGTAAGAAATATCACAGTAATTCCTATTTGAATAAAAAAGATATAACTATGGTATACGATTGAAAGAGATAAGATTAATTTATTTGTGTCATAGATGATTGATGATTTGAGCACATGTAGGTTGACGGTAGTAACTTACTCGTATTATGCATATAGTTAAGTATTTAAAAACTATAAAAAAATTAGCAGATATCTATCCAAAAGCAGAATGAGTAGGTAATTATGTTTACCATAAACGCAACTCCTCACAATGCTAGCTTTTCACAGCCAGCGAAGGTTTCCGTTAGATCTGTTTCGTTCTTATGATTCCTTATGACACTGATTTCGTAGCATCGTGTACATGTGCGCTATCGTTTCGTAAATATAAAGTGTTTTATCTTTGCCATTCAAGTAAAGTTCAAAGTCCACTATCACCGGAACATTCGCTAACTAGTTTACAGAGCCGAAGTCGACAGCCAGTAGGCAGTATCCAATCGACGCGTGAGTGGGCAACATGATTGCAATACTCTTGCTTTTTATCATTTTAGTGGTGTTTTACATTTACTCAACGAAAAATCACGATTACTGGGATAAAAGAAATATCAAGTATGAACCACCACTTCCTCTCGTCGGAAATCACTTGTCCAACATTCTCGGCAAAAAAAGTATTACAGAAATATCAACAGAATATTACGAAAAATATCCCAAAGAGAAAGTCGTCGGCTATTACAGAGGGACCACCCCGGAACTTATCGTTCGAGATCTCGACATTGCAAGAACAATTTTAAATGTAGATTTTGCGTATTTTTACCCGCGAGGTATGGGAAGGAAAAATGAACCGCTGCTCGGGAACCTGTTCCACGCTGACGGTGATTTATGGAAGCTGTTGAGACAACGCATCACTCCGGCCTTTACCACCGCTAAACTGAAGGGGATGTACCCTCTTATAGTTAACTGCGCTAAGAAACTGCAAACCGTAGCTGAAAAGACCGCAGACAATGGTGGTGAGTGTGACATTCGCGAGCTCATGGCCCGCTTCACCACAGAGTTCATCGGCGCCTGTGGCTTCGGTATCGAGGTTGATAGTATCAATAATGAAAACTCCATGTTCAGAGCGCTCGGAAAGCTCATGTTTCACCGAAACTTGAAAAATAAGGTTTTCATTCCTGTGTATGAACTGTTTCCGGAAGTCCGAAATTTCATTAACGCCAGTAATAGTGAAGTGGAGAAGGCTATCACCGATATTGTCAAAAAAATTTGTGAGCAAAGAAACCACAAACCATCGGGTCGCAACGACTTTATAGATTTATTGTTGGACCTGCAGGCCAAAGGAGTCATGACGGGCAGTTCTATTGAACACAGAGAAGCGGATGGTACTCCAATAACGGTAGAAATTGAGATGAATTTACAGTGTTTCGTGGCTCAGGTTTTCGTGTTTTTCGCGGCTGGCTTCGAAACCTCGTCCTCCGCAACGAGCTTCACTCTACACCAGTTGGCTTTCCATCCAGAAGTACAGGAGAAAGTTCAAAAAGAGATCGATGAAGTTTTAGCGAAACACAACAAAGAGTTATGTTACGATTCGGTAGCAGAGATGTCGCTGTTGAGCATGGCGTTTAAGGAAGGAATGAGGATGTTTCCTTCTCTGGGAGTACTGCACAGAGTGTGTGCGAAGAAATACACGATCCCTGAACTGGATATAACTTTGGATCCAGAAGTCAAGATACAAATACCTATACAAGCCATCCAGAATGATGAGAAATATTTCAAAGATCCTACAAGATTTAATCCAGAGCGGTTTGATGGTTCGGACGCAGACAGACATCAGTTCGCATATTTGCCGTTTGGAGCTGGACCAAGAGCATGTGTTGGTAAGTTTACAATATTAATTGATTAATAGGTGTACAAAATATGAAATTAAAATACATTCAGACATAGTCAAATAAAACTTTTTTAGGATGATGAGCAATTGACAGCGGAAAAGTGCATCTAAATAAAGGTTGTTAGTCAGACAATCAAATTAATCATGACCTTATTTTATAGCGCAGTTAGTTTATAAATAGGTCGTGAGAGCTAAAAATAACCAGAGTAGGTTCAGATGAGTAGGTATTGGGTATATTTGTTCATAATATGACCGTGACAAATGGTTACCGATATGAATAATATTTATCATTTTAACACTTTATCGTGAGAGGCACATAAAATCTATTGTGACACTAAATATTTTATACATGGAAAAAGGTAGATATTATTCAGTTTGTTAATATATTATTATAATCATTATGGGCAGTAAAATAATTATATTTGGATACCTACCTAAGAATCATAAAACTTCTATATCGCAATTATTAAATACCTATACCTTACTAACAGTCAGATATGCCTAAGTACCTATTCAGACGTATCAAATATGAAATAATATACATAGGTACTTTGCACAATATATCTTAAATAAGTATACATAAAGTACTGTTGGGATTATAAAAGGTACCAAAGTGTATGAAGAAATCGATGTGATGAGATGTAAAAAAAAATAGGTCTGCCTTGACTTGAACATAACAAAACATAATATAAGTAAGTTCAATAACCATATTATATGCCTATATAGATAAGATAGAGTGATACAGTAATCAAAAACAACCTCTGAATGGCTTTAAATTTATATTAGGTATACTAACTTCTACATTATGAATATAACCTACCTTCTAGCCGCGAGGACCTATAATTATTGGCCTTTTGCTACTATTATAAGTTTTTTATAATTTTGTTTGTAAGCTGTTGGTCTTCCTAAGATGTATCAAATAAATAAATAACTATGAATATAAGTATAAAATTACAAGTAGATTTACCTATAAATAGGTAGGTACCTGGTACCTACTTCCTACATATAGGTAAGCATGTGACCTCAAAATCGCACGCTATTATGTATATTAGTTATGGATATGCCTACTATCTACCTACTCGCGTGTATAATGCGATTATTACTTCTTCACTCTTCACGCCAAATACAATTTAAATATATCTTAATGACGTAGTTGAGACTTAAGATCCTAAAATATAAAATACTAGGAGAACCACGCGCGCTTCGTCGCGCGTGGGGAATTTTTCAGTGATTCTCCACTGAAAATTTGCATGTATTATACATTATATAGGTAAACCTTCCTCTTGAATCACTCTATCTATTAATGAGAACCGCATCAAAATCCGTTGCGGAGTTTTAAAGATATAAGCATACATAGGGACAGACAGACACGGGGTGCGACTTTGTTTTTTTTCCTAGGTATGTAGTGATTAGTGATAAGTAATTTCGGTTACTTTTCTATCAGTGAAACCTCTGATCGCAGCAGCTGATCTTTATCAAAATAGAATGGCAGATAACATTATTTTAATTGCCTATTAGGGCTAACTAATAATTACCTAAAATAAAATGTAACATATTATTTAAAAAATCACGTAGATATCAGAACCACCAGAATCCATAGACAAAATTGCGTACATTACTTGCTTAAACCTCCTCATCAATATGAGTAAAATAACAAACGCAGCAATGTACATTGAAGTTGTCATCAATCGTAGTGGGTGAGAATTAGCCAATAGGCCCTCTGGTCTTGCGATGTTGCTGGTGTTTTAAAAATAACCCTGTATAATGTAAATTTGTTCTAAGAAGTGTTTTCTTCTCCAGGTGCTCGTCTCGGTGAGATGCAGTCCCTGGCCGGTCTCGCAGCGTTACTGCACAAGTTCTCAGTGGAACCCTCCGTCAACACTCGACGCGTACCAGAGGTGGAACACTCCATGAACGTGGTGCAGGGCATCAGGGGAGGACTACCATTAAAGCTTAGGAAGAGGAAAGCTATATGAGAAGACCAGTTCAACTGTGTGAACCGTTTGTAGTGTTTGTAGTAAGATTTTCACAGTGGAGTACTGTTATTAATATCTTATTAATTAATTACGTAAGATAAGTTCATTATTCGAATTTTATTATATGTTGTGCTAATAATTTTTTGTTTTTTTTTTCGTTTGTAATATAGTACTTATTTTGATTTACCCATTAGGTACTTGTCATTAATTTTAAAGTTAGGTCGTGTGTCTTTATAACATTTTTCTTTATAAAAGTTAAGAAACACAATATTTATACCCAATTTTTTTTCGAAATACTTCTTCTTCTTCTTCTTTGGGTGCCATCTTCGAACGATGGTTGGCGATCATAATGGCAATTTGAACCCTCGACACAGCAGCTCTAAATAGGGAACGCGTGCTCTTGCAGTACCATTGGCGCAGATTTTTAAGCCAAGATGTTCTCCTTCTTCCTGGACTTCTTTTTCCTTGTATCTTACCCTGTATTATGAGCTGTAATAGCTCATATGTGGGACTACGCATTATGTGGCCTAGGTATTCCAGTTTACGTGTCTTAATGGTGTTAAGAACCTCAACCTTTTTTCCCATTCTTTGCAACACTACTTCATTTCGTATTTTGTCTCTCCAGGATATCCTTAACATTCTTCTGTAAATCCACATTTCAAAAGCTTCAACTTTCTTGCACATGGCTTCTGTTAAAGTCCAAGCTTCGACGCCATACAGAAGAATGGAGAAAATGTAGCAGCGTGCTAGACGAGTCCGAAGTTTGATGTTCAATTTCCTGTCACACAGAAGTTTCCTCATTTTGGTGAAGGCACCACGAGCCTGCTCGATTCTACATCGAATTTCTAGGCTATGATCTGCTTGATCATTAATAAAACAACCCAAGTACTTATATTTATGAACCCTCTCCAACCTCTGTCCGCCACATAATAATCCAATGGTAGGTGGTGGTATTTTAGAGATGATCATGTACTTGGTCTTCTTGATATTTATGTTAAGATCATATGCAGCACTAACAGACTGTACTCTATCCAAAAGTATCTGCAGCTCATTCATACTGGGTGCTATTAAAATAGTGTCATCTGCGTATTTTATATTATTGACAACAATTCCATTGATGACTATTCCAACGTCTAGATCTTCCAGTGCTTCTTTGAAAATACTCTCAGAATACAAGTTGAATAAGAGCGGTGAGAGTATGCAACCCTGACGAACGCCTCTCAAGATGTCTACAGTTTCTGTTAGCTTGCCTTAAAATACTTAAAGGTAATTAAATGCTACTTTAGCATTAAGTTAGTCCTAGCGTGTGCCATATTAGGGCGCGATTAGGACTAGTCCGGTCAATTTAGACCAAAAAATGAGAGTGAAGTTACATAAAGTCCCAACAAGCTGAATTTTTGTAAAGTTGTTCAAAACATAATTATAAACAATGTCTAGAAGTTCCCCATCATTCCCCTGTAAGGAAAAAAAATAATTCAAGGTCAAAGGTAAAAAAATGAGTATTTCGCGATTTTCAGCAAAACGGTAAGTTTTATCATAAAAATATCTTAGACAAAATTGTAGATCATAAAATTGTCTACAAAAAATTAGGCTCGAACTATGTCTAAACCAAATTGTAGCTTAATGGGGTCATTAGTAACTGATTTCGTATTCAAACATTGACCTCCTTTATCCCGCCTTAGAGGTTGATTTTTGGAATAAAAAGTATCCCATATCATTTTTTAGGACTTGGTCTACCTTTGTACCAAATTTCAGCTCAATAGGGCCAGCGGTTCTAAATTTACCATACAAACTTTGACCCCCCCCTTACCCCCTCTTTAAAGTAAAATTGTGTCATAAAAACTATTCAATGTTCCTCAACACAATCCCAACAATCGTTTTACAAAATTTCAGCTCAATCGGGTAAACGGTTACGGATTTGCATACAAACGTTTTTCGGGAATAATTCCTTTTCCTGAGGGAATTTCAAAAAATCGCTTCTTATTGCACGATAAAATCTTCCAAGGAATACGCTGTCCAAATTTCAGCTCAATCCGTCCGGCCGTTTGGGCTGTGCGTTGATAGCACGAAAGTGTACGAACGATTTTATATAAGAGATTACAACTTTTTGAATCGTTATATCTCAAAAACGGTGGCTCGTAGAAAAAAAAGTATTAAATATTTTTTTGTAGACAATTTTATGATCTACAATTTTGTCTAAGATGTTTTTATGATAAAACTTACCGTTTTGCTGAAAATCGCGAAAAACTCATTGTTTTGACCTTTGACCTTGAATTAAATTTTTTCCTTACAGGGGAATGATGGGGAACTTCTAGACATTGTTTATAATTATGTTTTGAACAACTTCACAGAAATTCAGCTTGTTGGGACTTTATGTAACTTCGAATGTCTAAATTGACTGGACTAGACTATTCGCATTGCTCTTGTTTATATAATAAAGCCGCGTCTCCAGCTCCTTTTTTGGTCTACACTCTCAACAAAAACACGTCAACACACAGCAAAATTCCCCTACACAAAAAAATAATGTCTATGCTTCAAGCGTCAACAAATGTTTTTGCTTTCCATCGGCTATGGAAAGCAAAAACATTTGTTGAAGCTTACCGCCGGGCTCAGCTAGTAAATAAATAAACAAAGCAAAAACATTTGTTGAAGCTTGAAGCATAGACATTATTATGATTTTTTGTGTAGGGTAATTTTGTTGTGTGTTGTCGTGTTTTTGTTGATTGTGTAGACCAAAATAAGAGCTGGAGACGCGGCTTTAGGATCACTATCCTAGAGTGACCTAATACGTAAACACAAACTCTAGCGAGATGCGGGTGCACCGCGTGTTCAGGTGGATTCAAATTCAATGTGATATTTATTGTTGTTCACAGGCGCGGATCCAGACCATGATTTTGGGGGGGGTCATCGGCTAGAATTTTTTGGAGACACGTTTAAGCGTAGTCTTGAAAATCTTACATTTTTCAGAACGAACAATGCGCGTTTAGCTTTCTCCGAGTGGCAATGAAACTAAATAATCTTATTTATAGAGCGCGAGCAGCTCGCTGCGAGTACCGAGAAAATTTTGAATTTTGCAGCATGAATGATGTGCGTTTATCTTGCACCGAACGGTAATGAAACTAAATATTCTTATTTATAGAGCGCGAGCAGCTTGCTGCGAGCGCAGAGAAAATTTTGAATTTTGCAGCATGAGTGATGTGCGTTTATCTTGCTCCGAACGGCAATTAAACTAAATATTCTTATTTAAAGAGCGCAAGCAGCTTGCTGCGAGCACCGGGAAAATTTTGAATTTTTCAGCACGAATGATGTGCGTTTATCTTGCTCCGAACGGCAATGAAACTAAATATTCTTATTCAAGAGCGCGAGCAGCTTGCTGCGAGCGCCGAGAAAATTTGGAAGTTTTCAGCATGAATGCTTTGCGTTTATCTTGCTCCGAACGGCAATGAAACTAAATATTCTTATTTAAAGAGCGCGAGCAGCTTGCTGCGAGCGCCGGGAAAATTTTGAATTTTTCAGCACGAATGATGTGCGTTTAGCTTGCTCCGAGTGGCAATGAAACTAAATATTCTTATTTAAGAGCGCGAGCAGCTCGCTTCGAGCGCCGCGAAAATTTTGAATTTTTCAGCACGAAACATGTGCGTTTAGCTTGCTCCAAGTGGCAAGGTATCTAAATATTCTAATTTATAGAGCGCGAGCAGCTCGCTACGAGCGCCGAGAAAATTTTGAACTTTTCAGCACGAATGATGTGCGTTTAGCTTGCTCCGAGTGGCAATGAAACTAAATATTCTTTATTATATATATATTTATATTTATAGAGATAATTTTGAACATTTTAGCACGAGCCAACGACGTAAGGGCTTGTTCACGTTGAACGCGCGATATATCAAACATACGACGTGCTATGAAAGTGTTCACGTACAAACGCACGTGCGGTGTAAGCAAAGACTGCCGCGCCCGCGCCCGCGCTTTCAACGTGAGCAAGTACTAAGAGCCAACTAGAGAACATTTTGAATTTTTAAGTGCAAAAGATGTGCGTTTATTGGCTCGTTCACACAAAATCATAGTCATTTTTATTAGAGCGCAAGCAATTAGCGTCGAGAAAAATTTAAAACCTGTGTGCTATCCACTGATTTCGCACCAAGCACCAAGAAAAAACATAAGTATGTAATCCTAACCACGAAAGGTACGTGATCAGTTTGTTATCAGAACGCGAGCGTTAAGAAAATTTTAATATTATTTTTTATAAGAGGGCGAGCAGCTTTCTGCTATCGCAACGAAAAATAATAATGCCTGACCTGAGTAAAAATGTACGTTTAGCTCGCTCCGAGAAACAAGAAAATAAAATATTTTGATCAATAAAGCCAGAATTTTTTTATAACTCTGACCTCGAAAAGAAGCGATTTAGTCGTCGACTACAATCCTAAAAGTTTTGTGAACGCTCATAAATTGTACTGGTAAGTAATTCAAATTATATGAAAGGCGCGCAACTTACTTAACCAAATGCC
Source organism: Hemithea aestivaria (assembly GCA_947507615.1). Classification (NCBI taxonomy): domain Eukaryota; kingdom Metazoa; phylum Arthropoda; class Insecta; order Lepidoptera; family Geometridae; genus Hemithea; species Hemithea aestivaria. Next base: position 3,931,452 of record OX382325.1, on the reverse strand, counting down.
AAAAAAAAATGGTTATTATACATGCGCGAGCAGCTTGCTGCAAGACCAAAGACGACATAAAGCGCGAACAGCTTGCAGCAGTTAATATAACTAAATATGAAAGATGCTGTGCAGCTTGCTACGAGAATCTACGGATAATTCGTAGGCGAGGGCCGAAAAAAAAATGTAGGTAGCTAGGTTAAAAAATTAATTAAAAGAGCGAGACAATTTTATGAACTTGTACGTAGAGCTTGCTGCTAAGAGAAAATTTCCTAATTCTAACTATGAAAGTACCGTAAAACCAGTCGACAAGAGCGGATTTTTTTCCGACTAGGATTTTGGGGGGGGTCATGACCCCCTTGACCCCCCCCCCTGGATCCGCGCCTGGTTGTTCATGAGACTCAAATTACATGCAACACATTTTAAAGTGAGTTTGTGCAATCGCACATTGTAAGCGCACCGTAGACGCGTGTCGTCTGAAGTCTGTACGCACCCTAACTCTTCTTTTTTAAGATTTATAATACTACTTATATATTTCACTACGATTCATCAGGCTCAAACCAAAGGAGTGGGCTCGCGTACTCTTTTACATGTGAAAAAAACTGCCATTTTTTGCAGCCAAATTGGCTGTCTAATTATAATCTAAGCTATGATTATTTCACTTACCTACAACCTGCATGTTGCTTTTACCGCAGGCAGTTTAATCTATTTTACTGATAACAGAATCAGTCAAATAACAAGCTGACAAACCTTTTATTTGTCACTGTCTAAGCCTTTCTTATGTATTTATTCGTATATTTTTATAATAATTGTCTGGTTTCATAGTTTTAATTACCTTAATTTGTTACAATTTATATTAATAGAATCATGAGCCTAAAGTTTCCGTTTATATATAAATATTTAGTTTAGAAAAACATATTATTATGGCATATAATTATGTTAAAATTTATTATGGACCTTGCGACTCTTTCAGCACCATAGCTCATAAGCCTCAGAAATTACAGGGACTAAGGGGTGAGATGTTTCTACTACCACTATACATAAACATATATAGATAATTTTTTACATATTATACTTAAGTATACTTATTAAAAAAGTCGAGGACATAGGTAATCTGAATCAAGTTAATATGCTTAATAGGACGTGGTTAGACTTGGTGTTGGTGTCTTAGCTCAGAATGGTGTCCCAGAGGACGTAGAATTCCGGCTTGGCCGTTTACTACATAATATATGGACAGATATCTAGTGAGTGGCTAGAAATGGATGGATAGAAGCGGCAAGGACAGGGGAGAATGGTATAATCAAGGGGAGACATATGCCCAGTTGTGGGCAATTGAATGCTGATGATGATTATGTCAAAAAATCTTTAATTATAAAAAAACCGTGATTGGTTTTTTTATTATTAAAGCTAAGAACTAAATCTAGCAAACGTTTCGTGGGAGGTATAAGTTGCGAGAATGCCCCGCCATATTGCCCCGTAAATTGCAAAAACTTACAAGCCATCAATCAGCCTCTACCAAACATTTGACCAGTTCTTGAGCTCTATTAATAAATAAAAACAAGAATCTAGTCTTTCCTTATCTACCTGTACTTTGATCAAACTAAGCAAATTAAGTCGAAAAGAAATAAGATGCGAATAAAGCTTGTTCTAAGACAGATCGCCTCCAGAAACTCGGCTATCGAGTGGATCTCGCCCCTGTAGAGTTTCACAACTACTGCGCACTAGAAATATGTGGACATGAGGTAAACACTTAACACATTACTTATCCCACTTCTGATAGGTATCATTGACTATTAATAGACATCAGACATGTGAGGTGTGAAAGGCTTGCTTACATTGGAAAATGTATATGTTATGGACCAAGTGATTAATGCGAGCATTATTAATAATGCCCGGGCATTATGTATAATGTCTAGCTCTATCGGGCCAAGTGATTAATTATTATCTAAACTTCATTATTATACCATAGAGCTACGAAAGTTTTGAAGTGGCCATGACCTAAAAGCGAAAACAGTTGGTTAGGTTAGGTTTGAACAGTGACCACAACGCGCGAGCCGAGCGAGCGAAGCGAGCGTGCCGCGGCAGCGGCCGGCGAAGCGCCAGATACGAGTTTTTTTTTACTAAATATTTTTTATCTGTAGATGTTCAGAGACGTAGACGCGTCATGAACTCTCTGAATATCTACAAATATAAATCAATTAGGTATCAAAAATAAACTCGTATCTGGCGCTTCGCCGGCCGCTGCCGCGGCACGTGGGTCCCGGCTATTTCAAATAAGATATGTTGGAGGCAATCGTTAGATTGTGTCGCAGGCTATGCAGGAATATACCTACCTTAATCTTGGCGACTCTTGGTAATACCAAGTTGGTATACGGTATACCCGAAGTTATTGGTAAATATAGGTACCTACGCACATATTGGTGGCATGTCAATATATCTCAATAAATGAGGAGACAGACACCTCGACAAGCAGAAAATTATGATACCTACCACGCTTAATTAATTATCACAAAGGTGGTAATAAGTGGTTATGTCCATGTCATTATGTAGATATTTCAAGATATCGAAACACGTGGCTACGATATTTATTATCAGGTTCAGACAAAGTACCTACAGATAAACTGCTGTCAACAGGTGTTATATTATGTCTAGTAATAAAGGTTGATAATAATAGTATAGTGGTAGGCCTACAGCCTCATATATACTATACTTATGTACCTATTGTCCTGTGACCTGTGGGTAGGCCTCCATTGCCACCTGCGGAGAGTAGGTACCGTTGCCAGTTACTTATATATTTGTTTCGTCTTGTCATAAAAATACAGCAGGTGCATATCTATCCAGCTTACTCCCTTTATCATCTCTTGTGTAGGTGTTTCGCTGCAACATCCAGAACTTACGCTTCAACACGCCATACCAACTCGACCCGGTGTGCCAGCGTGCCATCACCGCGTGTATAGAAGCATCCATCAAGCTCTCCAGAGCACGCTCCTACCTCTGGATCTGGAGCCTTCTGGAACAACAGATGTTCCGGAGCGAGTACGGCCCGAAGGAACACTGGCCTGATAACAAACTCCAAGTCACAAGCTTCGCCTCTTGCTTGGGATGTACTAAGTGCTGCGGCATTCTTATCGGTCGGAATAAAAAATAATTTATAGATACTTTTTATTGGTCACTTATTTCGTGTCAATCAAAAAAATATTTAATGTCACCCCGTGGGCGATGGGACATGTGACATGACTAACGGTTTAGAACGGCATGTAATTTAGTAGTGGTCCAAGCCGTAGCATAATAAATAACAATAATAATGTTAGCAGACTGCTTACGCACAGCTTATAGCAGTACATTGACTCTTGATTCTTAACTTATTGAGAGGTACATTCGCATACATACCTACTCTAGAGATGACTTGCATTTTTAAGTAGGTAGGTACATAATTATATAAATTGGCAACAATTTAACACTATCGCACATCATAGAACACCTACATGTTTCATTATCAGTCAAATAACAAATATTTATTGTAATAAGTCTCACTATCTGTGTAATAAATATTTACAAAAGTATTAAATAGGTATTAACCTCCAGAACATTCGATAAGATCTCAGGGCAATGTAGCTTTTTTATTAGCTAATGTAGCTGTCGCAGTAAGAATAGAAATAGCCGTATCATAATTATGTTACTAGGGATATAATTATGAGCCGGAACTTAGTAATATGGTTGCAGCTAAATTTCGAAGTGCGGCTACTACCGGAATAGGTATTCCTATATGATGAATTGTGAACCATGCAATACGAACAAATCAAAACGCCGGCCGCTGCCGCGGCACGCTCGCGCATTGTCTAACCTAAGTTAAGGGCAGTCCGACATCAGTCGGACTACCCTAAACTTCGTCCAATAAAATCAAGTTTTCCTTAAACACATTTTGTTCACATCTAACTAACTACACTTACTGACCTACCTAACTTGGTTAACCATTATTAGATAAAACTATGTAACTTATTTAAGTGAGCTCTCAAGTCAAATTTTAAATTAACCATAACTTATTCTTTAACAATACTTTTTGTGACTCAAACAACATTCTAATAATATTGAAGAAAGCTGCCTGTATCCAATAGCAGGAGCTTTCTTTTATGTATAAGAGCTTCACACCGAAAAAAAAAAAAAAAAAAAAAAAAACTTGGTTAACCAACAGTGACTGACTAGTGACTTCGGGCTTTAGCCGTGACATATGATTAAGTTTCTAGTATGATTCCTTATAACTAAGTTCCAGCTCATAGTTATATCCCTAGTAACATAATTATGAAACGTCTATTTCTATGTTACTGCGACATATCTAATTGATATCACTATTATAAAGATGAATAGGTAATCGAACTTATCCCATGAGATTTGCCGTACCTACCATAATTTAAGTTATAGTTTCTTGTCTTAAAATACAAAGCATATTATTAATTGAAAAATTGCTCCATTGACTTGCAAAAGTGCTTCATAAAGTCGTGTTAATGTATCCGTTTTGTCTTAATATATATAGTAAACAAGCTGCGCCCAGCGGTTTTATCCGCTGCACTGTAGCCTATGTGTTATTCCAGGGTCTAAGCTATCACTATACCAAATTTCAGCTTAATCGGTCCGCCCGTTCAGGCGTGAAAGAGTAACAAACATTCATCCAGACATCCATACCTGCATTCTCACAAACTTTCACGTTTATAATATGTATTAATAAGATTTATAAAAAGCATTTGTTTTTTATTCAAGAACATAAAAACGTGTTTATTTTAGATTATAATTTAGGCAAAATTACACAAAGCATTCGAGTTTAGTCCGCTAACAGGAAATAACATATTATATAGGTACTTGTTTAGTCAACATTGATTTTGAAAAAATTTGACAAGATACAGACTCGCAGCGCTCATAGAGGCTATCCTCAATACCTAGTACCGTGCTATAGTATTCTATCCCCAAGTCTTTTTTTTTTTTTTTTTTTTATACGAGATAGGCCTACGTTTGACCACATCCCACCTGATGGAAAGTGAAAATGCGGTCGACGATGGATCACGTAAGATGCCTAGAAAGGTACCTATTCACTCGTGCCTTGAAGATACCCAAGTTGTACCGCTCGGGAAACACGGATGACGGCAAAGTGTTCCAAACGCGACCAGTTCTCATTAAGAACGACGAAGCAAAACGCTTGGTGCGGGCAGTAGGTAACGCCACTAAGTAAGGATGCCGCTTTGCCGTCTGCCGCGACGTCCGTCGGTAGAATGGGCATGGAGGAATTAGTCGAGTAGTAGTCGAGTTGGTCTTACAATAAAATTGTAATAGAGGCACTTTGCAGACAGACCAACGTTTGAAGAAACATGCACTGTAAAGCAACATGCACTGTGTGCAATTGCGAGCACCTTTTTGGAACTGGCTTTTTCATATATAAAGGTGCGGCAATCTACTTGCTGCAATTGAAGAAAAGAATGTTGCAACATGTAGTTTCAATGTTTCAGGGCCATTTGTTTGCTGCAAAAGGCCTAAGCGACGAGATTTTTGACTTTCAAAGGAACAAATGCATTTTGAATTTGACTAAGATAGTGTTACCTTCCAGCCAAGTGCCACGCACTTATCGTTAACGCTCTAATTACAACATTCATCATAACTTTCGGTATAAATTAAAACATTTTTTAGAGCTAGCAATTAGTGTGCCGCACTTATAGTCTAGTCTACTTTGCCAAATGTGTTTTTTGTTATCTTGGACTTTGGACCTTGAAAACTTACTGGTTGACATTCCGAGGTTCACCTCCTTTTATAATAAAATTACTGGATATCTAAAAAACTGCATTACTTTGTCCATGTGCTGTAAAACAAATTTTTGATTAATTTTAAATTAGGAAATAAATTCAAAGCAGTTTGTTTAATTCTGTATTACATTTTATTTTATATTTAATATCTCTCGTAGCTATCTATATTGGGTGATCTATATGAATTTTGATTTATGTAAAATAATATACAATTAAACACGGAAAATATAATAATCGCATTAAATTAGGCCACCGAGCTGATAAGGCTGATTGGCGAAGCAAAAATAACAAAGCAATCTGGGTAAGCTTACATATTTTTGAGTAAGTTTGGCAGTCACATTGTAGCCCGTTTAATTCCAACTTTAACCAACCAGTTTAATTCAAACTTTTAACACATTGGCGGCGGCGCCGTTTTATAGAGCTATCCCAGGTGGCTGAAATTAATTTTGGGAGGACTTTTTACTTGTTTTCTGTAATAGTAGGGGAGCCGAAGAAGCTATGTATTCACTCGAGCGTAGAAGGTCTATATGGTGGAGGTACTAGACATGCGGTAAGTTATCTCCCTATTAGGATAATAATATGATGCGCTCAAAAATCCCCTCTTGGGCTCTCCTACTAAATGATGCATTCACTAACTGAAATGAATATGAACGGGACAGTAAAAATAATTGATTGGACTGACATTATGTCGTATCACTTTTTTTAACTTTTAATATTGAAAATTTTTATAAGATATTCATTAAGGGTAGGTACTTTAAAACGTAAAAATGTTTATAAAAATGGACAAATATGATACTGCAAATCTTATTCAATATTTTAAAGCTCCCGGAATGACTACTTTAATGTTTTATCCAAGGTAAAGAAATGAGAACTAATACCAATATGCAAATGAGCTACCTTATATTTTAAATTCATATTACATCGGAACCTAACTCATTTCAGTATAAAATATTTCTAACTATAATTTCATAAATAACTTCAATTTACAATCGAATTAATATCGAAGTGCCAACAGTTAAATACATAAAGGGGATTACAAAATAATATTACACCTAATACCGATATATTACAATAAAATAATCACTTTATTGTATTTTTTAAAAATAATAGTGATATACAACAATGTGAAACACGCCCTAGGTTAAAATAAAGAAAGATATACAAGGTTACTAGTAAAACATCAGCTGTTTCATATAAAAAGTTTATTCAACGTTAACAACATGTATGAAACAGCTGAATTTCTCAAAATTTCAACATTTAGGTCGTTGTGAAGCTTGTTTAATCCAAATTATGACTGCAATAACCCTTTTACATAATTTTAAGTGATTACCAGTAACCATGTATAAGTTTTTACAGTTCGACCACGATCTAAACAAACGTGGCCAAAAATAGAATTACTTATTTCACAATTTGAGTCGCCTTCAAAACGTTCAGCACATCATCACTAGCGCCCCCTTCACGTTCATTTAAATCGTGGTTTTTCGTTCATACATTTTCACGGAATAAAAGTTATAAGACATCGAAGATTTAGATTAAAAAACAACGGGAAGCCGATGCGTCGATATAAGTTTTATTCCGGTCTTCAAACACGCAAATTATATTAAGGGGAAAATTCCTTAAACAATCCTAAAAACGAAATTCCTTTCTGGAACTTTACAGTCAACATTCCTTTTGGGAAAAAGAAATTTTATAAAACAGACCGACACCGATATAATTTGACCAATATTAACTACATTAAACTATTTTCCAATAGAGTAACATACGAACATTGGCAAATGACGTCACACGCCTCATTACTCAGAGTCAAAGTAACGACACTACTACGAGTTCTATTGTCATCGACATAAACTTTTCTGGATCGAGTTTCTTTTGAGAAAAAAATCTAGAAAATTATATTGAATTTTTCCTTCACATTTTCCGTTTTCGCTATAAAAATAAATAACAATTTTCGTGAAGAAAATATTTTTAAAACTAATTTATTTTTAATTCGAGATTTCACTATAGCCTCATTCAAATTCCTATAGGTAGCTGTTATCCCACTGTTGAGTATAAAACTCACTTCGTGTCATTTCTTTGTGTTAGGAGCTTTTATCTTTAGGGAGTAAAGCTCATTTCGCCTTTTTTCCGAATAACATTTGTTAATAATTATAATTTTCTGTTAGATTCCATTAAATATCTCACTTTTTACAAAATATATTGAAATTCGATCCAGAAATGTGCAAATTTTATTCTAGGGCAGTGTCGTACAGTCCATGCAAGAACGAAAATGGCACGCGAGACCTCGATTACTTTATGAAGCACTACTCTTATTTTTGTCATATAATCGCGATGTAATTGTAACGAGAATTTTAAAGCTTGTGTAACCAATCATTATAAGGTATGCTCTTTAAATCGATGGATCACGGATGTAAAATTTCTATTGATATTTATGATTTTTTTTATATTTCTCGGTACTAGATTACATCTTGGCTTCACTCCCAAGCTTATGCAGACAGCAACTTTTTGCAGAACAGTTCTGGTTTTGCCAATACGTTTTTTTTATCTACAATTTTTTTCTTATGTTTTTCTTTTACCCGATAAAGATAAGTTTTACCAAAACAAGAATAAAAATGTATCAATTGACACCGCGGCCATTTCCTTCGCACAAACTTTATATTATCGACATAATGTCGGCAGATGTCGCTATCTAACACACATTTCACTCGCGTCCGTTCGCAATCTCACTCGATAGTCACTCGGAACTCATTTCACTTGGCTTTTGACGTGTTGCAGGAACTCGTAGTAGGAGAACGCTGACTCCACACGGTCGTCGACCAGGCGCTCCGTGAATAATGTTCGGGATGGTGAATTGTCTCTGGAAAGGTTAAATCGCTATTAGTTTGTTTGCAAATGTAATGTTTAATATGCGTAAGTTTCTGAGAAAGAACATGAACGAAAGAATTCGACATAGACCAGGCTCGATTTACGCAAATGTTCGCACTCCGCGAAAATTTGTGTTCCAAAATATCAAAAGTATTATGAATGGAAATTCAATAATTTGCGAGGGCATACCACAGAAAATCTTACTTAGTACCAAGTTCCCTAGTAAAGGAGAAGACCTATGTATCTTCATAAAATTAAAAAATAAACATACAACGCAAATTACATATTTTTAAAAGAAACGAATCAGATACTAGACAGCGTATATGGAAACCCTTCCTCTATTCAACGCCAGTATGGATCTGGGATGCGGGAGATTTTAAACGACATAAAATGCAGTTTCGAGTGTTTAAATGCTACCCTACTTTCAGTTCTGAAATACGGGATGGTTTACGTACGCAATATTAGTGAGTGGTTAAATAACAGAAGTGAAAATTTTCGCTTGCGAACATTAAGTTTCGGCGGAGCACTTGCGGCTTACGCTTAACGCTAGGTAGGGTAAAAATTCCGAAACCAAACATAAAAAAAAAACTTGTTGCATGTAATTTGACACACCAATACGTACCTCAATATGAGTATATCGGAGACATACGGCCGGTCATCGTTGAGCCTTTCAATGAAGGCATGTAGGAGGCCATTCCCTTCAGTGTCCAATGTGGGCAGGGTCCTACACTCGTCCGGTATCTGCGAGAAGGCGGCCACGCCGAGGGTTTCGGAGAGGAAGGCGGCCGATACGTTGTGGCCGATGTACAGGATCATACTCTCGCCGTCGTCCAGTAGGTAGGCGCCCGTTGAGTTTACTCTGGAATGCACAAAAAAATTAAGGTTTTTATCACAAACAAATTTAAGGACACTGTTTTTTTATGACTGCTTGGAAACCCAAGCAGTCATTATAGTTACCACCATTCATTATGGTGGCACCATGAGGCAAGACCATTTTTTTGTTTTGCAAACATCTCTATCGGTAACCTTTCAGAATCAGACATGGTTTGCATGTATTTCTCATTATAAAATATGGGTCTAGTGAGACTCGGTTTATGGACGTGTCATATGAGACGGAACAATGACCACATGACAAAGACTGCATTAGGTATCGGGATACCCGTCGACAACCTAGCCGGGGTCCATTTCCAAAGACCCAATAGTGCCCAAAATAAAGAATTAGAAGAGCCGATCCCAAAAAGACATCTCCTCGCCGTCGTCGCTGGCTGCAGGCGTACAGCGCGGGGCACGTGGCCGGGAGCAGCAGGCTCGGTGAGTGTACCTCTCGGCGGTGAGGTGCAGGCGCGGCGGGTCGGGCACCATCTCCTCGCCGTCGTCGCTGGGCTGCAGGCGTACAGCGCGGGGCACGTGGCCGGGAGCAGCAGGCTCGGTGAGTGTACCTCTCGGCGGTGAGGTGCAGGCGCGGCGGGTCGGGCACCATCTCCTCGCCGTCGTCGCTGGCTGCAGGCGTACAGCGCGGGGCACGTGGCCGGGAGCAGCAGGCTCGGTGAGTGTACCTCTCGGCGGTGAGGTGCAGGCGCGGCGGGTCGGGCACCATCTCCTCGCCGTCGTCGCTGGCTGCAGGCGTACAGCGCGGGGCACGTGGCCGGGAGCAGCAGGCTCGGTGAGTGTACCTCTCGGCGGTGAGGTGCAGGCGCGGCGGGTCGGGCACCATCTCCTCGCCGTCGTCGCTGGCTGCAGGCGTACAGCGCGGGGCACGTGGCCGGGAGCAGCAGGCTCGGTGAGTGTACCTCTCGGCGGTGAGGTGCAGGCGCGGCGGGTCGGGCACCATCTCCTCGCCGTCGTCGCTGGGCTGCAGGCGCGCGCGCAGCTCGTGCACGGGGTAGAGCGCGGGGTAGGAGGCCAGCAGCAGCAGGCTCAGCGGCGCCGCCTTCAGCGAGCACATGTCCGCCACGCGGTCGTCCAGCCGCGTCGACGTGCCCGTGCGGAACGCTTTCTGGAACACAAATTTAACGTTAGGGTCCTCTTCTGTGCTTCGACGTACCCGTTGTCGTTATTATGGCGTCCCTCAGGAACACCACCAGGTTTTTCTAGTGGATATTTCCGCCACACCCATCTTCGCTTCGGTGGGACAACCCTAGGTGCCGGTTACGATGCGTGCTGAGAGACAATATACCCGCTTGAGAGTGGCGAGCAGGAGCAGCGGCAGCAGGCGCAGCGCGGCGGGCGCGTGCAGGGCGGGTGCGGCGGCGGGCAGGTTCTGCGCCAGGCGGTGCGCCGACAGTGCGTCCACGGCTACGTTCATCACCGCCTCGCGCGCCTCGCCCAGCGACGCCGTCACCGCGCGGTCCACCGCTGGAAACATCACACGTTTGTTAGTATATGGCTAACCGCGAGGACCTATTATAATTGGCTTTTTGCTACTATTGTAAGTTTTTTATAATTTTGTTTGTAAGCTGTTGGTCTTCCTAAGATGTAGTACAGAGTACATAAATAAATATGGGTACACTTCACTTTCTTATGGCACAAGGTAGTTAAAAGCCTCGGTCTGTACTGAGTGCCTTACTGGCCTCGCTAGCACTGCTTTGAGATTAGCTTAGTTTCACCTTCGGCCAAGCTGCGCCGTAATACTGGCACGCCGGCGCTATAAAGACCTCGACATTCTTGGGCCATGCGCGGGTTACAACTCCGACCTCACTAGCTAAAACATTTCTTACCCATTTTGCTAAGCAGTCCAATGATACACTGTTGATCGGCAGAATGTAAGACGTCGGGTAACGTGGTAGCGATTGGTAAGGCTAGCGTATGCACTCGTATCCTTCTTTCACCTGGGGAAATACAACAATAAATTAATATTAGGAAGAAACATATCAAAAAACAACATGTTTAATAACTGAAACAACAAAACTCCCATTTAATGTTGTTGAGAGTATCTCAACGGACAATTACGTATTATATTTCCTTCATCAGGAGTTCACGCCTGTATAAGTTATAAGTACCCAACTCTGAACAATTTTTTCTATTCATTATAGGCATAGAGGACTAAGCCATAAGAGTGCACTTTACCGAAAGTATGCTGTCGCAGACAATAGGTATTGTCGCTGCATAACACGCATAGTCAGTGATTATAGGTTAGCCTTTGACCACTATCTCGCGCAATGTTAAGAGACGGCGCGGCCGTAGTTTGTAGCTCTCATTTCTTTCTTTTCGGACAATAACGATAAAGGACATCGTATTGTTGTCCGAAACCGTGGTTGAGATATTCTCAACAATAATATTGAAATGAGAATATGAAGTATATGAATATGAGTTGTGCCGTTTTTGTTGTTTTAGTTCTGGAGAACACTCGCGATAGTTTTAAAAATCGCACTTTGTTTTAATGACACTTTTTGTTGTTTTAGTTATGGCCTTATGGCAAACATTTACCGTGTAAATTGCCGTGTAAAGTGTGGATTGCAATACTTTTAAACGTTAACGAGTTTTTTTTTTGTTTATGTGATGTAGTAGAGCAAAGCGCTCTCCTGATGTTAAGAGATAACGCTGCGCATAATCAGTACAGTGCTACTCAGAATTTCATAATGATGTGAAATTCTTGGACTAACGCTTCTTACCCAAGAGTCATAAGATGTTAAGACTCTTTAGCCCAGTAATTTCACTAGCTACAGTGCCCTCCTACCGAAGCTCAATAATGTTTGCACATTACTGCTCAGACGGTAGCATAACTGACACTGTTGGGGTACCCACCTAGTCGACCTCCTGCAAAGGAAATCTACCCCCGGTAAAATAATAATCGTTTAAAGTTACCTTTACTGCTAGTATAGAGCAGGGCAGCTTGGAAGCAAGCTTGTTGTAGATCAGTGAGAGACTCTTCTATAGTGAGTTGCATCGCGAACCCTGCGTCCGGCGATACGTTGGGAAGGGACAGCAAGTCCGTTGAACGCACGAAGAAATTGCCGTGGAACGTGTGGATTGCAATACCCCTGAAGAAAACGGGAAGATATAGAACTTTTACTCTCTTATTTCATATTATACAATTGACAATTCACTACAATCCTGTCTGATGGTAAGCAAAGATGTGGTCGTAAGTGGAAGCAGACTATACCTTTCTTATGTAAAATATAAGTCGAGTAGCACAATATGCTTTGCTTATGACCTGGCAGCGCCCAGCAAAGCGCCAGAATCAACTTATATTTCAAGGACAAAATGTTGAACGAAAATGTTATCAACTCAAATATTATCAGAGATATATTTGTGTTCCTCTGAATGGTTATTTCCAAAATAATAACCATTCTTGCTAACAAAACTTTTGCTGACCGAACTATGCAGTTTTATTTCGCTACCACCGGCGCTGCTTTGAACAGGCCTTTATGAAGAACACTTATACAATATGAGCTATCTCTAAAAATAATGAACTTTTATTATGTTATGCGATCATAACATTTTATAGACTACTAGCTGCGTCTAGCGGTTTTATCCGCCTATGTGTTAGGGTCTAAGCTATATCTATACCAAATTTCAGCTCAATCGGTTCACCCGTTTAGGCGTGAAAAAGTAACAAACATCCATTCTTATTCCCGTTTATAATATGAGTAGTAAAATAACTTGATATCGTACCTAGTACACCGCACCCTCATAACGGCTTCGAAGCCGATCTTCCTGGTGAGGTATCTGGTGAACATCCGGTGCAGTTGGTCGGCCTGCCACGGCCGCGATGACTTGAATAATGGTATGTGGTACACTGTTCCACCGCTGAACTTGCTCATACCGCCTGGAAACATACAACAATATTAATAACCATTCTATTTTTTTATACTGTAAAATATTTTTTTTTTGCTTATTTTCATCTGTAAAATTTTTTGATATGAAGCTTTATTTTACAATTTTAGTGCGTATACTCTTGCAATCAGCGCCTGATAAAAATCATCCCCAGTTTTTCTGCCCTTAGGGTTCGAGTTTTTGTCCAAATTTATATGGGACCACCTTTGAAGTATACCCTTTCCAATAAAAAAATAATTTTCAAAATCGGACTAATCTGTAAAAGGTTATGCGTAGTACATAAACAAAATACTCGTCGACATGTAAACCTCCTTGGTTGAAAAGGCCTATGTTTGCCTAGAAAGGCATTTCGTTCTTATAATAAAGTTGCAGCAAAACTGTTTGCTGGTACTTAGTGAAGTAATAAGTATGCAGTGCCGGCGTTAGGGTAGGGCGCGGTTGGGCCCCCCCGGTGGGTTCTCGCCTTTGCGTGGCGGTGGGGATAAGTAGCCGTGGTAGAGGAGACCACGGTGAAACTAAGAGGAACCCGAGGCGGTCGGCCGCTCCACGCCGGGCTGACCTCCAGCAGCCCGTGTGCGAGTGGCCGAGTAGGTTGCGGTGCCTCCTTCAGGGGCATCCCAACCGAGGTGGACCGCGGTGCGTTGACCATCGCACCGTGGGTTTATGGCGGGGGCCGCGGCGGGAGAGGAGTGTTGGTATCACGATGCGCCACTCTCCCTGCCTTCCGCGGCCCAAACGGGGTCGCCACCGTTTGATGGCGGACGCGGTGGGGCCGCAGGGGAAGAGGAGTGCCGGTATAACGGTGCGCCGTTCTCCCTATCCTCTGCGGCCGATGTAGGTGTTGCGCCTCCGCGTGTCCCTATGAAGGCAGCATAGGGCACAGTGGATGGCGTGAGCGGGCTCATCGCGAGCGCCGCCGTGGCGGAAGGTGGCAGTGGACCGGTAGACCATACCTACATATCCCTCGCGTAGTGATGGGCCACACCACTACCCCTTGTCGGGTGGGACCAGGCCCGGGAGGCTGGTCAAAGGGCTCGGCCGTTAGGCGGCGAGCAGAGTGGCGCTGGATCGCGGGAGGTGTCTGGTCGCGATAAGAGGGATGTCGTTTTCCGGACATCTCCGGCGCTCCGTAGGAGGAGGGGAGGAAGAAGAGGACTCTCTGATTTCTCTTTTGCAGGGTGGTATGCATTGGGGGGTTGGAGAGTCCAATTCTGAATCCCAGGACCTGGACGGAGGATGCGGGGGCGTTCGCTGTCACTGAACAGGTCCGGGAGGTGGCGCGCGCGGTGTTTCCGTGCGCCATTTCGGTGAGAGGTGGGGTCCCTTAGGACCAACGCCGCTGGGGCCGCGGACGAGTGCTTCGGCGTACCCGTTGCCTCGGCACTAAGGCGCGAGGTGGAAACACCCCAGGTTTTTTAGTGGGTATCCCCGCCGCTTCCATCTTTGGCGGGGGAGTCCCACATACCGCCCCGCGCCCCCCAGCGTGGGGTGATGATGCGTAACGCATTTTTCATGGGTCAGAAAAAAAAAAAAAAGGGCGCGGTTGGGCGACCGCCCAGGGCGCCGGATAAAAGGGGCGCCACAGGCTCTATAATGGGGCGCCCGCGGCGCCCCATTCGTTGTGAAAAATTCAATATTTATCAGTGCTCGTAGCGAGCTGCTCGCGCTTTTATAAGAACATTTAGTTTCTTTGCCACTCGAAGGAAGATAAACGCACATCATTCGTGCTGAAAAATTCAAAATTTTCTCGGCGCTCGCAGCGAGTTACTCGCACTTTTATAAATAAGGACATTTAGATTCTTTGCCACTCGAAGCAAGCTAAACGCACGTCATTCGTGCTGAACAAAATCTAAATTATCTCGGCGCTCGCAGCGAGCTGCTCGCGCTTTTATAAATAAGAATACTTATTTAGTTTCTTTGCCGCTCGGAGCAAGCTAAATGCACAACATTCGTGCTGAATAATTCAAAATTTTCTCGGCGCTCGCAGCGAGTTGCTCGCGCTTTTATAAATGAGAACATTTACTTTCTTTGCGACTCGAAGCAAGCCTAACGCACATCATTCGTGCTAAAAAATTCAAAATTTTCTCGGCGCTCGCAGCGAGTTACTCGTGCTTTTATAAAAAAGGACATTTAGATTCTTTGCCACTCGAAGCAAGCTAAACGTACATCATTCGTGCTGAAAAAAAATCTAAATTTTCTCGGCGCTCGCAGCGAGCTGCTCGCGCTTTATAAATAAGAATTCTTATTTAGTTTCTTTGCCGCTCGGAGCAAGCTAAACGCACAACATTCGTGCTGAAACATTCATAATTTTCTCGGCGCTCGCAGCGAGTTACTCGCGCTTTTATAAATAAGGACATTTAGATTCTTTGCCACTCGAAGCAGGCTTAACGCACATCATTCGTGTTAAAAAAATCTAAATTTTCGCGGCGCTCGCAGCGAGCTGCTCGCGCTTTTATAAATAAGAATACTTATTTAGTTTCTTTGCCACTCGGAGCAAGCTAAACGCAGCTCGTGCTTCGTGCTGAAAAATTCAAAATTTTCTCGGAGCTCGCAGCTAGCTGGAAAGGTGTATTTTTTTCTAGATACGCCCATGATTTTGCCCATCGGATTCGGCCCAGAAAAAAATCCTGGAATTTTTTCCTTTTTCGCTTTTAGTATGGGTTTGAATTGCTTTTTAGGGGGCGCCGTAGAAATCTCGCCCAGGGCGCTGGTAATGTTAAAACCGGCCCTGTAAGTATGTATGACATATTGCCGTCTGCCGTGAAGTCCGTAGAAGGAATGGGCTTGGAGGAATTACCTCTTGTCATTTCAGCGCTAAAGAATTCTATAGAAAACCGATAAACAGGCGACCATTCTGTGGTATTGCGGCGTGAGTCTAGATGACAAGCTTTTGCCGTCATGTTTTGAAATTTTAGTTATCCCTATTCTCTTTTGGAAACTACCGTGAGTGTTATCCATTATAAATATACGACACGGCTGTACTCATGTAAATTATATTATTCGTTGAGATATGTCTCAACCACGTTTTCGAACAAATACGATGTCCATCATCAGGAGTAAGGACCGAGAGAGACACGTGAGTACAGCCGTGTCGTATTTTTTTTTAATACAACGAAGTAAGGAGACGAGGTGGTCGCTCTCCTGATGCACCTGAGCTTTATCTCTTAGATAACGCTGCCCATAATCAGTACACTGCGCCAATGCTCCTTACTTGAGAGTCATAAGATGTTAACTCTTCAGCCCAGTCATTTCACAAGCTACAGTGCCCTGCTACCGAAGCACAGTAATGTTTGCACATCACTGCTCAAGCGGTACAATAACAGGCACTGTTGGGGTACCCACCTAGACGACCTCCTGCAAAGGAAGTCTACCCCCGGTAAATAATGGTATTTATAATGAATCTATACTTACTAAGCGTAGCCAGGTCGGAGTATTGTGAGTTGAGCAGGAACAAGTCTACAGCGACCTGCGCGCCGCTGCACTCGAGAGCGATACGCTTGTAGAAGTCTGTCGCAGGGTTTAGGTGCGCCACGTCTTTGGACGACCGCGCGTTTGGATCTTCCCTGCAAATAGATAAATTAATATAAATAAATAATAATAGAAAGAACATGACTGGTCGCATTTGGAACACTTTGCCGTCATCTGTGTTTCCCGAGCGGTACAACTTGGGTATCTTCAAGACACGAGTGAATAGGTACCTTTCTAGGCATCATACGTGATCCATCGTCGACCGCATTTTCACTTTCCATCAGGAGGGATGCTGTCAAACGTAGGCCTATTTTGTATATAAAAAATAATAATAATAGAATAATACTTTATTGCATACCAAATAACTACAAAGAAACTCACTGAGCTAGAAAAATATTTGAAATTTGGTTTCCGACTTATTTTATACTAAATAGGTCTACGTATGACCACATCCCATCTGGAAACGATGAATCGACGATGAATCACGTAAGATGCCTAGAAAGGTACCTATTCACTCGTGTCTTGAAGATACCCAAGTTGTATCACTCGGGAAACACGGATGACGGTAATTTGTATGTACGGTTCTGTACATTTCTTGCATTTTAGTCAAGATCTCTCTATCTGTCTCCCTTTCTCTCGACTCCTTATTGTTGTGTTCTGTCTCCCTTTAGTACAACCGATATCACTTACTCCCTGTTTATTACTATTTTCATTCATCTCTTTTCCACTTCTGCTCTCGCCAGTCCCTCTTGCGCGACACCACCTAACATTTTGTACTAAAGTGAATTATTTCACAAAAATAGTTTACCTACCTAGGTTGTAGAGCTCCCGGCCCTACGTTGGGTAAGCAAGTTTGGAATACTGTGATGCGTCCTCCCGTCGGTGCCTGAAACAAAAAAAAACACATAATATATAGAATAAAAATCTTTTTTTAAGCGAATAAAACACCGTGAACATAGATTTATCTTAAAACATGATTGATGAACTCACTGATGCATCAAAACAGAGTTGTACGGAATGGGTTAAAATTAAGCATACAGATAGGTTTAATAAAGTACACATTCGCTAAGGAAAGTTCATCCCATAAGAGGTAAAAGAGGGTACAAAATATGTACAGAAAAAATAAATAAATTTTCAAATAATATAAATTCAAACCCTTTGGAGATACAAAGGACGATAGAGGGGATTCATGGTCCAAACACTGGTTTTCATTTCCATGCCGAGTACAATATAGATAGTAATCTACCTAGCCGTTTTCGGCTACAATATAGATAACTCTTTATTGTATCACCAATCACCACAATTTGTACAATAGCTAAAATGTAAAAAAAAAGTTTACATTATAGACAGTGAGACAATAGGCAGTGTTATCGCTAATTAAAAACAAAAAATAAAATAATATAGGTAATTTTAATAATATCCTGGCAACACTAACCATCAGTTTGTACGCAGCTTGAAGCGCGGCTCCGAGCGCACAGCCCGGCACTCCGGGGGCGCTGTACCGTTGTGGCAACACTGTCAACAACTCCTTCACTATCTCACGACACTCCGCTAAATTTTAATAATATCCTGGCAACACTAACCATCAGTTTGTACGCAGCTTGAAGTGCGGCTCCGAGCGCACAGCCCGGCACTCCGGGGGCGCTGTACCGTTGTGGCAACACTGTCAACAACTCCTTCACTATCTCACGACACTCCGCTAAATTTTAATAATATCCTGGCAACACTAACCATCAGTTTGTACGCAGCTTGAAGCGCGGCTCCGAGCGCACAGCCCGGCACTCCGGGGGCGCTGTACCGTTGTGGCAACACTGTCAACAACTCCTTCACTATCTCACGACACTCCGCTAAATTTTAATAATATCCTGGCAACACTAACCATCAGTTTGTACGCAGCTTGAAGTGCGGCTCCGAGCGCACAGCCCGGCACTCCGGGGGCGCTGTACCGTTGTGGCAACACTGTCAACAACTCCTTCACTATCTCACGACACTCTGCTAAATTAACCAGCAAGGACTCCGGCGATGGCAGGAATATATCTGGAACATAAGTTATGAAGTTAGAGGTGAAATACAGGGACTGAGCTATAATAATAATAATATCACTAATTCTTTATGGAAAGACCAAGCCAATAGTATTACCAAGAAGCGGCGAGCATGTATGAAGAATGTTATGAAAGTTGAAGAGGCGAAAGAGGTATATCAGAATCGTGCCAAGTGGCGGGAGATAGTCTCTGCCTACCCCCGCGGGAACCACCCACCGTTATGTATTAAGTATGTAGGGATATATAATTCCTTATTTGCCAAGCAATATGATGTTAAAGTTGTTACAATACATACATTGTACATATCTACGTTTTAACTGACACCGTGCAGAACTAGAATTGACCAATCATAGTATTCAGATGGAGGATGAAGATGAGAGAGATGACGGATTTCGTACAAATGCTCCTATAGCTACTTCGGGCCGTTATCATAAAAAGTTCAATGATGTGCAGAAATCGTGCAGCTGTAGCGTAAGTAACCACTCAAAACGTTCTACAAATACGCCGGACCGTCATTTGACGTATTGGAATCGGACAGATCGGATGTAGGTCGAAAGGGTTAATGTGCGTTTTACTTCCATATTTTTCAATTCGTATTTATCAGGTCATATATTATAAGGAATATTAAATGTCCTAAAAGTACATAAACGATATCTAAAATGTATCTAAATACCTTCGATATCAAGCACGGTCATTTCCTTGGGCATATTAAGTCCTTCCCTCATAAGGTAGTAATGTACGTGCGAGTCGAAACATATGAAGCCAACTTGCGTCCGCGCATCGCCCGGCAGTTGGTCGAGGCTGTTCTTTAACGTTTCACATATCACCTGCAAAAAAATAAGTTAAGTAAAGAAAAAAAAAACAATTAAATATAGGGACATCATTTATGTGCGTGCAATATAATACAAGAGAGCATAATATAAGAG
This sequence comes from Hemithea aestivaria, assembly GCA_947507615.1. NCBI lineage: Eukaryota > Metazoa > Arthropoda > Insecta > Lepidoptera > Geometridae > Hemithea > Hemithea aestivaria. Next base: position 3,911,613 of record OX382325.1, on the reverse strand, counting down.
AGTTATATAAGATGGAAGAATATTAAGGGGAGGTATTTTTAATTTTCTATCGTGCCAATAGCTATGTATCTTCTAAGTAATGCTACATTAGTAGATTAGTAGAATAACACTTTATTGCATACCAAAATACAGGAATTAGTACTTAAAAAGATAACCTAAATAATATACGTCCTTAGATTTGAAAAAGTCAATTCTACTAATTTACATTTCAAAATGTGTCATATCGTGCGAGAGAAAGGGTCGGATATATTTGAAGAAGAAAACGTTCTTTACCCTAAATTGAGATTGACCTGTAAATAGCCCGACGCTTAGTTTGAGATACTCGCCCGGCGCTTTGAACTCTATCGTCGCTGATACATAATGGACAATATCTATAAGTCGAGATAGCCTATAAGTGACCATTACCTGTAATTGGAGTTTACCTGTAAGTTGGCATTACCCATAAATGGAGTTTACCTATAACTGGAAATTACCGATACCTAAATGAGATTTACCTTTAAATGGACATAATTACCTGTAAATAGCCCGACTCTCTAGCCAGCTGGGACACGTTTAGTAGGAACAGATAGCCGGTTGGGGAGGCCGCAGCATGATCATCGCTGATACATGGACATTAGCTATAAGTTGAGATGGACTACAAGTGGACATTACCTGTAAATATCCAGACTCTCTAGCCAGCTGAGACACGTCTAGTAGGAACAGATAGACAGCCGGTTGGGGAGGCCGCAGCATATACTCGCCCGGCGCTATGAACTCTATGGTCGCCGATTTGATCTCGGGCCTTCTCGATGGGTCCCCGTATGACTTGCTCACTGGGTCGTATTGGAATTCCTCTGGCACTAGAAACGGAAGTAATTATATCAGACTTATTGTCATTATTCAAAATAATAAATAGGTCAACAACCCGACCTTTATTTTAAAATACCCTTTCAACGATACACCACATGATGGGATCAGCGAGAAAAAAAATTCATCCCCATAGATGTATGGGAGGTTCCCTAAATTAATTAATTTTGAAGCGAAAATATAAGGCTTCCTTGACCTAAAAATGGAAATCACTTGACCAACTTTGACGCTTAATAACTCCTAAATTCGACACCTGACATGACACTCAATCATAGCGGTATATTTATTTCCCACACAATATTTAATCATGCAAATATGACATCTATTGTTTTATGTTAGAGATAGACACACAAGATACGGCCTACGGCCCACCTGATGGTGAGCGGTTACCGTCGCCTAAAATTGTCTTTAACTCTAAAAATACAAAAATATAAAACTTGAGAGGTGTCAAGAGACACCCGGATGGAACGAAGTTCCTTTCGATTAATGAAAATATCTGGCTTGCTTTCTATAAGAGAGAGAGAGAGAGAGACAGACAGACAGAGAAACATGCGCACGCCACACAGCTTACAATAGCTTACTATAGCAAAAAGTGTCGTGACAACTTTTCGTAAGAATTTTTTCCGTCCAGCCCCCTTTCACAACGCGCGATAAGGAACTTCGTTCCAATAGTATTGCTGACGCAGTATCGGTATTTGCCTACGCGTTGTCGGTCAAGTAGGCGAAGGAAATCTCTCCCATTTATGTTTTAATCAAAAAATACAGTTGTATTCTTATATCAGCCCAAAAAATACCGGATACAATTACATAAACACGTGATAACAAAAAACATACAAAAAAGTCGTACGTAAAGATAAATTGATAAACAAATTAAATTATATTTTTAAGTTGAACCCAAACAAAAGATAATGTGAGAAATTGAATCGTTTATCTGCATTTTTTGCATTGATGTTAAAAATATGATAATTTGATCGCGAAATACTCGTATACAAAACGAGATGAAGTGCATTCCCAAATACACATATAGACTAAACGAGTCAAGATAAAAAAGAAATAATGAAATAGTACGCTGGTGATATTACACCTTGTTATTGTTATTGAGGTGAAAGTTTAAGTGTGGATTTTTGCCTACGTCCTGTACTCGACCTTTTACGAGGTATTTTTCGGGTATTCTAAAATAAAAAAATAGAAGTCGCCATTTTGATCGACTTAAGAGTTTGAGTCGCGGGTGAAAACATGACTAATACAGGTACCTTTGTTCAACTAGTGTAAGATATTAAAATTAAATAGAATACGAATATAAAATCCATTGATGACGTAAAATTAATTCTGAAAAACGAGAAATCGTCTAAAAACACGTATTATGTCAGGTAACACGCGTCTCAAAACAGACTATTTTTATTAGTCTACGACTCCTGTATCAAGCCACTACAAGCAAAAACAATACGAAATTATCGATAAGAACGTATCGCACTCACAGTCGTTGACCCTGAAGCATAGATTGCATTTCCATCTCTTGGCGTCCACGAAGTACACGAACGGATTGATGTACGTGCGACAAGCTCGACACCGCACTATTGTGTTGCATTGTATCACTGGCAAGTGCTGAAAAAAAAACATATTGCCATTTTAAAATTGGATTTATACAAACGCAATGTTTCTGACGTCTTTGGAGATGATCTACAATTTAAAAGTGGTTTAAACTTTTTTCCTGAGAATCGATATAAACGTGTCCGAAAATGGAACTAAACTTTCCAGTACACTGAGTTTTCATACAGGTTATAGTATTAACGCAGCGGTCACCTTCCAAAAACTTGGAGATATCATTGTTATGTTATGATTTTTTGTGTTAACAAAATATACAAGGAATGTTTATAGAAGAATTAACATTTATTAATAAAATATATGAGGAATATTTTTCATAGATTTTTTAGCTCTTAATATAATATTTGAGATTTTTGTTTGGAACAGGTTTTGAGCAATGTCATTCATCGTCACAGCCACACTTCTGGGCACACGGCATAGGCATCCCTTACGCTATGCCACTTAACTCTGTCCTGTGCCAATCTCGTTCATATGCGACCCATTGACTTTATAGGTAGTCCATCCGAACATTGCCATTAAAACTTTTATTTCTATAATTTCTATACTCACTAGCAAGCATATCGACATAATTTCTCACTGGTATACATTACATTTTTGAGTCAAAACGGTTGCTCGCAAGTATAGTTGTGGGTTTTAATATTTTGGCCCATGTCGTATGGAATCAACAATTAAAACGATTTTAATATAGATCAGTATAAAATTATAAATATAAAATTATATATAAGTAGCATGCATGATATGTACAAAAGTGAAGAAATAAAATGATGAATCCCAGACAAAGAAAAAGCATGAATTATATTCTAGGTATTTTCGCCAATTTTCTTCATGAATTGAAGCTAATGCTAAGGCTGTTTATCTGTTGAAATTTCGTGATTAGAGGATATTTTTTTGTCTGAGATAGAGATATGGAATAGTTCTACCTCGTCGTAACATCCTAAATCATATGGCATTACCTGTAAACATACAAGAGCCCTATTTATTCAAGGAGTCCGGATTTATTTGAACTGAACAAGCCCAATATTATAAAAGTTCGCATTCGAGGAAATGTTTTTAAAAGTCTGCCCAAAGAAAATGTTTTAAATATGGGCAGTGGAAAGAAATGAAGCAAACTTATCAAATCAAGCTGTTTTACTTAGTATGTAGAAATAGCGAATGGGTGTAGAACGTAACAGGTTCATGAGATCATAATTGTTTAAAAGTTAGCTTTAGGAAAATTAATAAGACTTTAAAGTGACCAAATAATTTCAACAAAAATATTTTGAAAACCTTTATGGATTTAAGCTAATGGTGTTTTGGTGTGCAATAAAGTGTTATCTATCTATGAGTACCTATAGTTATAGGTACTCATTTATGTATAGTTTCGTAGAGCAATGATAGAATGAACTAATGAACGAACGGCAATAAGCGTACACAAGCGATACATTTTACTTAGGTGTGTGATGGCTAAACTACTGAAAATATTGTGATTCCATTGAAGTTGACTGTAAAAACCTAAAACCGAAGGGCCAACGCAGCGTTGAATATCGTTGTTAAAACAGCAACCAATATTATCCATAATCCATGATAATTACACTAATATTATAAACGCGAAAGTTTGTAAGTGAGTGTGTATGTTTGTTACTTTTTCACGCCTAAACGGGTGGACCGATTGAGCTGAAATTTGGTATAGAGATAGCTTAAACTCTGGAATAACACATAGGCTACAGTACAGCGGGTAAAACCGCTGGGCACAGCTAGTAATAATGTAAATCAATGAATGTTATGGTATATTTTACAATATCTCCTATTGTTTGTGATTAGACATTGAACAATGTCATACAAAATTAATAGCACATTTATCATGGCACACAATGACGTCATTTGTTTATACACACATAATGTCTTTATTCAAATAATACTTCTACATTGAGATTTAGTTGTTATTCTGGCTTTACATTTTCATATGTATGTGTAAGTATATTATATGTAATATGTAGTAAATTATTATTTTGTAGTATCCTCAAACAAATTAATAGCAAATTGATAAGAATGTTGACAAAGTTGTAATTTAATAGAGAAAACTATACCAATACTAAGTACGAGTATATATTAAATGTAAAACCCACTCTAAATTATGGCTTCAGACTTCAGGCAGGCCAAATGATAGAGTGAATTAATTATAATTCAAAATATTTGGAATACCCAATAGATAAAATAATTCGTATAATTAAATTTCAAAAATATGGTTTATGGTATAAATTACATAGTTTGATAAAAAACTGTGTAGTTTGAAATAAATTGTGCTAATTTTATGTAGGAATATTTTAAATTAGAAAGTACATTAGTCTACATACTTTAAATGTAAAATCTACTAGTCTATGAACTACTTTGTTACATTAATTTACAATAGGGTTGCTGAAAAGGTTAAAACTAAATTAAAAAATAATCCTATACTATACTATACTCAATATTATTAATGAGTATGGGGACGCCCAAAAAAGGTTTGGATGAACTGTGTGAAAGAGGATATGCGTGCAAGGGGAGTAGATGAAGATTTGACGGATGATAGAGTGGAATGGAGGAGAAAAACGTGTTGTGCCGACCCTACCTAGTGTGGGATAAGGGCAGGAAGATGATGGTTATTAATGAGTATAATTTTTTTTTTTTTATTTTGTTTAGTCTATGCTGTCCCACTGCTGGGCAAAGACCTCCCCCAAATCCTTCCACTTATCTCTTTCCTGCGCCACCTCGGCCCACCCGATCTGGTGCGCGTCCAAATATTAGATTCTTATTTTTATATTTGGTAAAATAAATAATATTATAAAATAAACGCTTATGAGAAGTTGTGTACTATAACGAATGATAAGAGTTTGTGTTATGATGCGCTAAGTCACGTCTTGCTATAAAATATTCCGGGCAACAAAAAAAACAGCACGCCGTGACGTTATATCCATCGAGCAACTATCGTGTTTATTTATGTAGTTAGTTTAGTTTAAGTATGTATTTACAAAAGAAAAGTATATAAGTATTATATATCCGCTATCCTAACCACCATAGACCATAACACAAGCATTAAGGTGCTTAGCTTGAGGTTAGGTGGCGCTGTGTGTAATGTCCTGAAATATTTATATTTATTTATTTCAGCTAGTTTTATTACCTATATATTTACAAAGTATAAAATATGTTTTTAATTTTAACAATAAAACTTTTTTTTTAAATAATTTACTACAAAAAATTTTTGTTATGTCACATCCCTATTTCTATTCAATTTTCAAGTAACCCCCAGTTGACTTTTTCTATGATAAGATGAGGGCTAAGTGCTAATAGCATGATGTTTTAAATTAAAGATGTAGGTTTCCACTTACGTTTAGATCCTTGAAGGGGTGTATTAGTATACCAAGAGGTAATCTAGACTTCTGTAATAGGCTGTTCGTCTCTGGTATACGATTTACTGTGCACCGAAAGATTCTGTAAAAGAAAAATAACAAAATTGAATCAATCATTTGGCTTGAATAGATCGATCGATCGACATCAAGCTCGCTTTTAGGTACAAAGAGGCACTCTTACTAAAGTTGGTAACTCCCTAAAGTTGAAGTAATGCATCTAAAGTTATGCTGAAGAGTCGTAGGTAGGTGGCCCTCACGTCTAGTAGGAACAAATTGGATCAATGAAGCTTTTCTTACTTGTGTTGATTCAATAAAGGGTTATTTATCTTTATCTTTTTCACTAGGTAGAAATCTACAGGCATCCTAATATAGACTACCTATGTAAATATACCGACTAAACTCACAGATACAAAATAAATATAATTTGTTGCCAGCGTCGCAACCTCAGCGCGTGAGCTCCTGATGAAGGACTTCGTAATAGTCCGAAACCCAGGGTCGAGCCTAACTTCAACTTTTATATCCGTGAATTTAGTCGGTATATTTACATAGTTAATATGGATAACGCTCGCGTTGGTTTTCAAAATCGTATCCTAATATGGGTACCCAAGGGCGGATCCAGGATTTGGTTGTGGGGGGGGGGGCAAGGTGCAGAAAGGCAAGAATATTATAATTTTTACTAGGATAAAAGTGTGTTTAGCTCGCTCTGAACAGTTAGAAAGATCAAATATCCTTAATTATAAGTGCGCGAGCAGCTTGCTGCGAGTGCCGAGAAAAAAATTATAGTCTTGACCATGAAATATGTGCAAAATTCGTAACTCTACAATGCTTCTGGGGGGGGGGGGGGCATGGCTAGTTAGCTTCTAGTGTAGATAATGTTTTTTGTTTAAATTAATATCTTTAGGTTGAAATCAGAGATGTTTATCTTAATGTAACAGTAGACGCATCTTATCTGTTGATATCACTGGCTTACATACTTTGTATGCTTGAGTATAATAAAGATAATAATAAAGCCGTGTTTGGGTTTTACTATGAATGAAAATGATGAATCCGCCTTACATCTTTAATTTCTAACTAGCTATGCCTAGTGTACCCCTACTTAACCTGTCAGAGTTATATCACATCATCATCATATTTGTACGCCTTTAAAAGGCAGAATTTTGATAGAACCTATTAGTTTTAAGATCTTATTGTACCGAAAATTCTAACAAATAAATGATCTTTATCGTGTCTTTTCTTTAATTGGCCAGCGGCCTGCAACTGCTAAATCGTACTAATCTTACTAATATTATAAACGTGAAAGTTTGTAAGAATGGATGTCTGGATGGATGTTTGTTACTCTTTCACGCCTAAACGGGTGGACCGATTGAGCTGAAATTAGGTATAGAGATAGCTTAGACCCTGGAATAACACATAGGCTACCGTACAGCGGGTAAAACCGTTGGGCGCAGCTAGTGATCTAATAAAACTGATCCTATAGGATGCAGCCCACAGCTTACACGTGCCTTCCAAAACATGGTAGCAACCAAAAGAAATTGCCTCGCCTCGTCAATTACTGTTTTTAAACTCATACTCATGTAACAAAATGTTGCTTTATATACCATTTTCATAAAAAAAACTAATATCATCGATTGATTCTATACAACAAGATCCTAATTTATATACATATTGGTATCTTTCATACCCCTCAACATATTTTAAAATATTAATATGAAGCAAATAAACGAAAACTGTATTTACATACTCTTTTACCCTATAAAGTTAAAAAAAAAATGTGTTATCACTATTCTTCACGTAATGTTTATGAGTGACCTACAAATGTACACTTAAATCGACATGTTTAGTTTCCGCAATGATCCACTGGTATTTGGTATTCTAGTACAATAGGTGATATGGGTGCAACTTGTATTGAAGGTTACTGTTTGCATCATGACACCATTGGATTCCCTATAATCTTTATGTTTTATTATAGAGACAAAAACATCGTGCTATGAGTTATTGCAGAATTGCAGCACCCTTATAAACTATTTATTAACATAAATATTTAAAAAATAATAACGCTTACAAATTTTATCATTGAGTACCTATTTATGTCCTTTTTTTGTTTTTTTTTTTTTTTAATAATCTTTGTTAGCGATATACATATAAGCTGATGGCTTGCCTTCACCATCAGGCAATCAACAGTGGAATTGCAAACACAGTGTTGGTCATTTCGAATGTTGTTGGTCAAGAAAGTGGGGTAAATTCTCTTTATATTTGTCTATCGAAAACTGATCTGAAATATAATTGTAACTGAAATAAGAAATAACATATTAAATTATTCCCTTTTTAATCTTAAGACATACTATATGTGTATCAAATGGCAACCCAATTCATTAAGTGGATTGAGTTGTGTGTTGAAAGATCAGCCAGTAGGTAAGTCATAGTACATGCATATTACATATATTATATATAAATAAGTACATTTTAAGCACAATCAAAAACAAAATTAGTAATAGTTAAATGACTGGATGGTGGTTTCATCATCACATCAAAACGACAAGTGAGCTAAATAGCTAAAAGGTAGTAGGAAGTAAACAAATTATGTGTTATTCGCACACAAGATGATAAGGCATATTGTCTCATGAGAAAATGTTGAAATAGTTTTTAAAAATAAAACCTGTGCTTATTCACCTACAAAATCTACTCTTCATTTCCACTCTCTATTATTTTTGTTTTACTTATTAAACAACGGTTTTATCAACTTAAAAGTGGCTGTATTTATAGCTAAGTACATGCAAATTTTCAGCTCAATCAGTTCAGAAGTTTAAGTGTAAAGTGGTACACAAAAACTACATTTAAATATTTTCTCACAATGTTAATCGGTGCCCTAAAAGTTTTTATATGTATTCAATGACAAAGGGGGCAACAGCCTATTTTTTTAAACTGATGCATCACGAACTAGTTCCAATATCTTAATTGCATTAACCTAGTATAATCAGCAATTAGCACGGCATAGATGACAAAGAAGGGTCGAAGTCTAGATAACATAATATGTCAACAATAATGAAGCACACCGCCTATATGAGTAATTCTATATGAATGAAAACAAATAAGTAGGTATTGGAAAATCGTCACAGTTTTTTGAGATAATAATGTTAAGATATTATGTTCTTTGGTATTTTAATTCATAACAATAATAGGGGCCATAACCTTATGATCAAATTCAAAGGATAACTACTACTGTATGTATTAAGCAATGTATCTCTACTCGAAGTAAGACAATATAATGAGCCCTTGCTTTAATTAACACCACACAAAAAATAGACTCATTGTCTTGCCTCTTTGATTGCAGATAACATAGGAAAAAGCATTGTCTGTGTATGATTATTTTTGATAAATTCTATTCTATATTTATTTATTTTATTATTCAGCACAAAGCTAGGACTAACTTAATGCTAAAATAGCATTAAGCAAAATAGCATTATATTTAAATGTTACTTACTCAGGACTGCAATTAGGCGAGTCTGCAAACTGATGCCCCAACTTTATTTCTGGGGGATCCTCCGGATATTCAGGCAGAATTTGTCTACATTGCAGCAAGTCTACCATATGATGCCCCCACAGCTGGTCGAAGCCTTGCTTGGTCACACTCAGCTGGCCCATCTGCTGCGTCATAGCTTGGGCGTTGTATTGGTAGCTATTAGGCTGGTTCAAGTTCCCTTGAGGTGCTTGTGGGTATCGACTTTGAATATTACTCATTGCAGGCCCACTCGGGGGACCCACAGGTTGTGGCATAGGAGGGAACTGGGCAGGGAGACTCTGTGGACCTGAAGGAGGCATGGCTTGATATTGTCCATTGCGAGGAGGACCTGGATAAGGCTGGCTCGGTGGCCCACCCATTTGAGGCCTTGGCCCACTCATGGGTCCTGGTGGTGGACCTCCCATTGAACTAGGAGGACCACTCATTGGTCCGGGTGGACCACCCATAGGTCCTGGTGGCCCATTAATTGGTCCAGGTGGGCCACTCATTGATTTAGGAGGTCCACTCAAAGGCCCGGGTGGTCCATTAATTGGTCCAGGTGGGGCACTCGTTGGTCCGGGTAGACTACCCATAGATCCTGGTGGCCCAATAATTGGTCCCGGTGGACCACTCATTGAATTAGGAGGACCACTCATTGAATTAGGACCACTCATAGGTCCCATTGGACCACCCATGGAAATAGGAGGGCCACTGAATGGCCCAGGTGGGCCTCCCATTGGCCGAGATGGTGCACCTATAGGTGGTAATCCCGGGGCTGACATTTTAGGAGGACCTAGAGGCCCAGATGCAGGCGTCATTTGTGATCCTTGAGGGCCATTAATTCCCATAGACTGCGGTGGACCCAAAGGAGGACCTGGCATTTGACCAGATGGACCATTCAAGGGAGGCCCACTGGCTGGTGGACCTTGTAATAAGGGACTGTTCCGTGGAGGACCAGATTGTGGAGCAGAGAACGGAACACCAGGTTGATTCACTTGACCCGGGCCAGGCTTTGACACTGGTGGGGGTCCATAACTAGGATTATAGCTAGAAATTGGATTGGCTGGCTTGTTCACTGTTAATGGAGAATTATAACCACTAGAAGAGGGTGGATACTGGTTCACGGTAGATCCGGCGGGTGAGGGGTGAGGTGGACCATTAGTCAAAGGTTGACTAAACTGACTAGAAGGGACCAATGGTGGTGCATTGTCATTGATTTGTCTCGGAGGCTGAAAATTTGATCCATAAGGTGTCGTAGTTGAGGGATTTGGCTTAGATACAGGTAGAGGACTACTTGAGGACAATGGAACGGGACTTAAATTGTTTTTAAGGATTCCTGAAGTAGGTGGTCGCATTGGTGATGAGTGAAAGCTTGGTTGAGTTGGAGGCATCACTCCTGGTTGATTAAATGCCGGTGAACTATTCCCACTTTGATTGTAGTTGTTCACATTTTGCAGGGCGTTGTTTTGTGGTGCAGACGTCGGAGGATGAAGTGGACTGTTTGAGTTAGCATCTTGCTTCATTCCCGCATATCCTGGAGGCAACTGGCTCGGTGGCACCTGACCAAACTGTTGGCTGTGGTTGAAAATGGGCGGGCCGACATTTGCGTTAACTTGCGGACCTCCAGGCATGTTATTATACGGGTTTGGTGGTAAATTGGACATGGCTCGACAATCTGGAAACATGAAACCAGATTATGGTTAAAATTATGACCAAACATGATTTTAGCACAATAAGGTTGCATGACGCACATTCTTCCGTAATTTTGTTGTGATAAAAAGTGTAGTACGACCGAGGATTCAATTAAAACATGCAAATTCACTATTAAGATGACGGATGGGGCGATGGACGACTCTAACAATGACGATTACTTACCACGATTTGGATGCTCTATTCACAAAAATTATTTCACTGGCACTTCGATAGCACTATACCATTCTCACATATTAGCACAGAACGTAAAACAGCGTAAATAGAATAAATCAAGGAAGAAAAATACGACCCTGACTTACGTGGCCGAGCAATTTACAGCGCCCTCTGGATTGATTTTTGACTTTTGACATCTTGCGTCAAATGACAAATGTCAAATAGTGATGTTACTATCGCTTACTATAGACAATATCTTCGATTATTCTACCGATTATTTTAGTCGATTTTCATTTTCTTTTATTTCAGGTTTCACACGATTTGACCATTCAGTTAAAAAATATTATATTGGCGATTTTAATCTAATAATATGAGCATTACCCATTTTATTATATTAATGATTTTTATTGCAAGCTGACACGCGCATCTTCGTTTGAGTCTGTTGAAAAATATAATATGACTTTAGGACCTATTCTTAGACCTACTAAATACGTGGTAAACAATATTTTTTAAAGAAAATTGGTCAAGAAGGATTATCATAATAACACGATATCTTTTATGCATTTTCTAAGATATTTTTATTAGGTAATAATATTAGGTAAAATAAGGGTGATACCAATTTCCTAAATCTATGGGTTAAACTCTTTTTTACAAGCTTTTATTTACTTTCACTTGTCTGTTGTCTGTCTGTCGGTCTGTCTGTCTGTAATCAAATCCTGCAAGTTTAATTTGACCCACTTCCCGATATCCAATTGAGCTGAATATAAATCGAGTGACAATGCAATATTATTATGACATCGAACTGATCTGATGATGGAGCTGGAAGGTGACCATAGGATTAAACGACGCAATCCAATCGAGTTTGGGCTCATTTGATTCGTCTTGAAGAGTAGGTACTTTGGCTGGTAATAATAATAAAAGCTTGTTTAATTTCACTTGTTATAGGTATGTATAATGCACACACACAAAATTCATTACATACTTAATAGGAAGGTACTTACTTAATATTATAAAAAAAAACAGTGCTCGGATTTCGGAAAGAAACTTTAAACACTGTATTCAACCATCCTTTCTTTGTAGACTAGACTGCACTTGTCTGCTCTTCGCTGCTCTCATGAAAAACGTACACTTTTAGTATGCATGCCTTTAAAGATTTTGGCTCTATGGCTGTTGGTTTTTATTTCTGTTTTATTAAGAGCTTTTACCACATTTGACGCTCTTTCGCTCGCACTTTTTGATGCATTTTAAAATATAAATTCGTAGACATAACTTTTTCACTCTCTCTTCGCACTTTTCTCGATCAAAATTGTGGTGAGGTTCTGCTAAAGGTGGATGTAAAGAACGCCTTTAATTCGGTGGACAGAGGGGCCCTGTTGACGCAAGTGAAAGATAAAGTCCCGGATATCTACAATTTTCTTTGGCAATGTTATGGGAATCCTTCGAAATTAGTTTACAAAAATAATCTTATTTTGTCTTCTGTTGGTTGTCAACAGGGTGATCCACTCGGACCGGCCATTTTCAGCCTGGCCATCCATCCGATTATTCGGCGTCTAAAGTCCAAACTTAATGTTTGGTACTTAGATGACGGAACTTTAGGAGGTGGTGCGGGAACTGTACTTGACGATTTAAAAACTCTTATAGACGAATTTCGTCTCATTGGCCTAGAACTAAATTTATCAAAATGTGAAATTTTTATTTCAGATACATGTTTGGACAAAGATTTGGTACTTGATCAATTCCTTTGTTTGGCACCCAGCATAAAAATTGTCGATAAGTGCTCACTTCGCCTCCTTGGTTCGCCGATCCTAGACGAATCCTTCCCACCTTTTGTTGAGGAAAAAATTCAAAATTTTATGATGGCCTCGGACAGATTGATCAAAATTAATGCCCACATGGCATTTACTATTATCAGGTATTGTTTGTTTGTACCAAAATTTACATACGTTTTACGATGTTGTCCATTGTGGAAACACAATGAGCTTCTTGTAAGCTTAGACAACGTCATAAAAAATACCCTGATGTCGGTCCTGAATTTGAGCTTGGATGACAGGGCTTGGTCTCAAGCCTCCTTACCTATCAGGTTTGGGGGCCTGGGGGTCCGTAAAATTTCTAGTGTCGCTCTCCCGGCTTTTTTGTCCTCAGTGCATAGTTCGGACAATCTCATTCAAAAAATACTCGCTCCCTCGCGAGACCCCGCATTATCATCTTTGGCTATAGCTAATTCAGCTGAGGCAAAAAATGCTTGGGTTGCAGCTTGCCCCAATACCGATTTACCTAAAGTACCATCTTCACAGAGACTGTGGGATGGGCCTCTCTGCGAGTTGGCACGGAATAGTCTAATACAAACGTGTCCCAACTCGTCAGACCGTGCCCGCCTTCTAGCAGTCTCTGTTAGGGAATCTGGTTTTTGGTTGCAAGCCATCCCTTCCATTAATACTGGTAATCTTTTAGATTCATCTGCTTTTCGTGTAGCTGTTTGTTTGCGCCTGGGTGCAGCATGTTATGTAGGTCACCGCTGTCAGTGTGGTAATGCAGTCGACGAACTCGGTCACCATGGTCTCTCATGTTCTCGGAGCGCTGGCCGAATCTCCCGCCACTCCAGTCTCAACGACATCATTCGCCGGGCTTTTACCAGCGCCAATGTAGCAGCCATTCTCGAACCGAATGGTCTGATGCGTGACGATGGTAAAAGACCTGACGGTATGACTTTGATTCCCTGGAAGTTAGGTCGGCCGTTAGTGTGGGACGCGACTTGCGTTGATACACTGGCGCCCTCACATCTTCCAGAGACTCAAATTGCGGCTGGTGCGGCGGCAGTTTCTGCTGAGCGGCTCAAGCGGCGTAAATATGCTAACCTCGATAGCGGTTACATTTTTGAGCCGTTTGGGGTAGAGACTTTGGGTCCTTGGGGTCCGGGAGCTCACCGCATTTTCCAAAATTTATCTGAGCGCTTGGTCGACGCGACGTGTGACCAAAATGCTGGGGTATATTTGGCCCAACGTATAAGTATTGCCATTCAACGTGGCAATGCTGCCAGCATTCTGGGCACTCTGCCAACTGACAGTGGTTTGGAGCACTTGGATTTTCTGTAGATCGGCTTGTGGCCGATCTGTGGTTAATAAAAGTGTTCTTTACTGCTGTAGTAGCTGTAGTATTGTTAGTTTCTCAATAAAGGCATTTGCCACTTTAAAAAAAAAAAAAAAAAAAAAACTTTTTCATAATTCCTCAAGAGAAGCACTGTGTCTTTATTTAGAGAATGTACTTAATAAGTAATCAAGGCATCATGGTATTTGGATGGGTCACCCGGTGGTCTCTAAACTTTTGCTGATTTTTTTTAACGATACCCTCGCCTCAGTGTTGTGTTTGACACGAACTTGTCCGTCCGGGTTTACTTTTTAAATTCCATGGATATTTTTTGATAGGTACGCCACTCCACGTTGGGCGCCAGTGGTACAAAATTGTCGCCCAACGTGGGGCAGTTTAGTTTCTTAGGAGATTCTTTCTTATAGGTCTAGGGTATGGAGAGGTAAACCAAACCACAAAATAAAAATCCAAACATCTGTATTTCAAATGATACTTCAAATCAATGATTTAGTCGAAAACAAAATTGTAACAAATTGCGCGTTTTAATTCATTAAAAGAATTGATTGGATAAAGGCGTCTGACTAAAACGTGTCATAAAATTTACAATTTGCAAAATATATAAAATATATGAAGATGTAAACGATAACGTAGGACAATGTCGCGACCGACTTTTTCCAATCAAACCCTACGCAGTCTAGCAAGTCTATACTTAACATTACTTCATCTCTCATTCTCAGCAATATAAAAAGTATTTAAACTCATATCATGATCACATTGTTATGGCAGCCCCATGGAACTCCATGCAAACACTTACTTATTATTATGTACCTACCGACATAGCCGAATCTCACATGACATTCGATTCAATCAGTACAGAGTGCCCTACGCCCTCATCTCATTAAGAAGCATCTTAACAGATATACACAAGGTTTCGTACACTAAGTAACGACCAAACACGTGGTGCTCTCACTAGAGACTAAGTATATTACATTTGTATTCTCGGCTTCATGTCACATATCGTCCATAGCTCACTGAAACAGCTCTCTCATCACAATAACAATAGATCGACTCAATCTTAATTAGTGAGATGTGGTTTTCCATCGTTGGTAAAATGCAACAATCACATAAACAGACTAGTATCCGAAAACTCCATCAAAATATTACATAATTTCTATTTATTGCAAAAGGATAGGCCACGAACGAAAGGCGTCTACACGAATACATAAGCTCAAAAATTTCGAACGGATTTCATAAATCCAAAATAAAATATAAATCTACTGACGATCGGCACAACTATCTCAATATAATACGATATTTTATCGACCGCAGTCGGTCTCCGGCGGACGACCGCCCAACGTAAACTCACAAAATACTCTATCGATAAAACTATTCAGTCGTTTTTTACTCATAAAAATATATATTTAAAAGGCTCAAAGGAAACAGTCGGGGCCGGGTCACTGGTGGTGGCTGGTTGGTTGGTGGTGTGTGGTGGAATGTTAGCGCACGGCGGTGCGTCGGCGCAGCAGCTGCGACTCGGCGGGCGGGGAGAGGCCGAGCGGCTCCTCCCGCGCCTGCCACGACTTGCTGTGTCGCAGCGCGCCCGCCGCCGGCTCCATGTACGAATAGTTCATGGAGAAGTGTTGCTGGATCACGCGGTTCACCGCCATCGCCGACTCCGCGAAGTTGGACAGGTTGCGCGCCGACATGTTCCTGCGACAACAATATACCACGTTACATTTCATAACACCTTAAAAAGCATGAAACTGATATTTTGTTGTGTGTCGGGGGGCGGGCTATGTTCAGCAGTGGACGTCCTATGGCTGAGATGATGATAATATTATTTTGTTTGACTGAATTTGAAGAGACATCCTCGCGAACGACCCGTGGTGACCCTTCTCCCTTCATACATAAGTAGTTAGTTACCTTTTGATATTGATAGGAGTCTGCAGCGGTGGGTAGTGGTCGAGGGGATCAGCGCGACGCAGCCAGGGGTGCGCCAGCACGCGCTCGGCGGAGAGACGGCCCGACGCCTCGCGGACCAACAGCTGACGGATCAGATCCTTGGCTTCACCCGAGATGTGGGACCATTCCTCCTCGGGGAACGAATAACGACCCTCCTGTTAACAATCAAACACTTTATTAGACGTCTGTCATGAATATGATCATCGCAATCGAACTGTCAAGCTAGATACGCTCCAAAAATGTTAGGAAACTTTACCTAATGATCAAGTTTAACGTTCATAAATCATATCGATATCGTAGATCTTCATTTTTTGCTACATCTAGTATGATTACACTCGCGGCTTTGCCTGTGTGGCAAAATCCTTCATAGCGGAGGACTACGTCACTGTATTCCAAATTGCAAGCCAATCCGTTCAGCGGTTTGGGCTGTGGCCGTAGCATGCCACACGGGATCCCACTGAAATGTCAAGAGTAGAACTGTCATCCCATACATTGTACTTTTGTGAATGTATGGAGTGACAGTTCTACTCTTGAAGTTTTGTTGGGATTCCGTGTGGCATGCTACGGCCACTGTGCAGTAATAGATCAGTCAGTCAATCAGTCTCTTTCCTTTTATATATTTAGATGATCGACGAACACGTCTTCGGAGACTTCGGACCAAATAAGCAATAAATGCCGGCCATAGCACTGATATTCCCAAAAACACCTAAAGAAACACTTCCAACTCACCTGTATAGAGTTAAAGAGCAGCTCCTGACAAGCGCGACAGTTCTCGCCGCGCTCCCAGCCGCAGTCGGCGCCACAGTCGGCGCGGAAGGGAGGGTACCCGCACAGCAGGATGTAAGCGATGACGCCCAACGACCACAAGTCGCATCGCTTGTCGTAGTGCGTCGCCGCCGAGCCCGCGAATAGGGACACCACTTCTGGTGCCATGAATTCGGCGCTGCCCACCTGGAGACAAAGAGAGATACCATTTATAAAACTGCAGGATACAGGATCGGAAGGTGTGGCGTGAACACCTCCTCATGTAGGCCTCCGCATATACCCAGCAGTGGGTGGATACGGGCTGAGTAGATAGATAGATAAAACTACCGAAAGAGATAAACATTTACCTAATAAATCGTTTACAAATTTATAGGTCAACTAACCGCGCCCAGCGGTCTTATTCGCTGTACTGTAATAGCCTATGTGTTATTCCAGAGTCTAAGCTATCTCTATACCAAATTTCAACTGTACTTAGAACGTGTACGTAAGTTTGGAAACCGTTAGAGAATATATAGGTAGATAATATGGTAGCTAAAGTGTATCTCAGGACAAGGGACCCTTTAAATTCTGTTGATCTTCATATTGATAGGTCGATAAAGCTGTAGATTGCAGTGACCAAATAATTATAGATAGGTAATGATTATGATAACAATTAATAAAACAAAAATCCTTTTAACGATGAAACAAACAATTTAAAGCAAATATTAAATTATGTAAATGTAAAGAGAATTATGTTCTTAAAACAAAAAGGTTCAATTAAATCCAAGAGGAAATAAACGTGTTTGATGAAAACAACAATGTGCATTTTACCAAAACGTTTTACAATCTAAACTCAAAACAATCTAGAATTAAAGATGACGCTATATAAGTAATTAGGAATTAAACTGCATACAGGAAATCGATACCTAAGTACGTAAAGTACATTCATTCAAGGTCTACAGTATATGAACTACGCATGATAATTGGGTAACGAGACTTCGCAAACAAAAGGCTACTTATCGATGCGTAGTCAAAGCCCTTTTTGAATAGAATCGCCAGATATTAACAAATTTGTGTACAATTACTACAATTTATAACTTTATCACCAATACGCGATAGGTTAGCAAAAAGTTTTATTTAAATTAAGATAAAAAGTCACGTGTAGATTACTTTTATCTATTGAGGTTCAAGAGTTTAAAAATATCTGTACAATTTTGAACTAATTAAAAGTCCACTTTAGTAAAATCAAACTGGATAATATAGCAGCTTAGATAACAGCTAACCTTTCATTTTAAAATAAACAAAAATATTGTAAAAACATCGTACCACTAATGATACCTATTTAAATAGTGTTACATAACAATAATTCGCATACATTTTAAGATACTCATAATGATGATGATAGCGAAGATAATAATGTCAATTATGATAAAAACGATAGAAATAACAAATTGAAAGTGCCTGAGACACGCAAAGACATTGAAATGTAAGAACTCACCGGTGTCATAAGCTGCGGCGTGGCGAGCGGGCTGGTCAGACTGGAGGTGAAGCTGATGCCGCTCCCCAAGTCAAAGTCACAGATCTTGACCGGGCAGAGCCGGTCGGTGTGCACGCACAGAATGTTCTCGGGCTTGAGGTCGCGGTGAGCGACGCCCTTGCCGTGGAGGAAGTGCAGTGCGTTCGCGATCTCACGTACTATCTCCGCCGCTTGCGGCTCCGAGAAGTAGTGGTACTCCTGGATGCGGGACAGGAGCTGACCGCCTCTGATCTGTAACAAACAGATATACTGTTGTAGCAATTGCCTTCATATTTAGTCAAAGGGATAGTGAATAAGAAAGGTGAAGGAGAGATGATAATATTGCCCGAGCTTGTCCCGGTTATGAATCAGTAAAAATTGTTCTAATATGAGATCTAAAAATTAGATAAGTTCTCTAGTATAAGTCCCCTATGGCTTCACTGAACATTTATTGCCTATATTGTAAGTGAAGAACAAATTATATTACGTAAAATATTCAAAGTCAAGTGAGCCGTTTGGAGGGCGAATAATAATCCCTAAATACGTACCAATAAAAATAATTTCAAGATTGAACGTGCTGAAAGATAATGGCTTTAATATTCATAACGTAAGATATATTAGTAATAAAACAACAATAAATATCTTCTAACTACTGGAAGCAATGTTAGACAATATGCAATAACTCAAAACGCTCGTAGTTCACGAAGTTATCACAATATTAAATATAGGGCTAGACAATAATAAGATACCGTTTGTGTAAACAACGTTATTAATATTATCGGAACAATATCAGAATATTAAACTGTTTCGTAATATTTATTATCTGCCGATTATTGAGAGGTTTATCAAGTATGAAATAATTTAGTGATAGCTTTTGTTGAAGCCGCAGGGGTATTATATCAGGATCATAAAGATATAGTTGAAAGCATATTCTGGAATATTTAGATAGACGAAAAAAGTAAATCTAATATGTTATGATACAGATTCTAAGCCATAAAAGTCGATGGAGCTCTATAATTGAAGCATATCACGCAAACCCCTGCCTATCAACGAGCGAAGAGAAAACGCTTTTAAAACAAAGGACAATAAACAGTGACTTCAAATTGCTGGTGCCAACTGGCAACGTGTGGTTTTAGTTCGTGATTCCTTTTTATTATTACATTCATTAAAATACAATTCATGTAAGGAATCCGTAAGCTCATTCGTAAGTCGTCAATGTACCTATTGTAGAGGTACAATAAAATTATTTGTTAAGTCCGAGTCTTTGTAAAGAATATCATTCTAGTTATTTCCATAGAAGCTATATAAAGCATGTGGTAGATTGTATGAAATTCAGGCAGTATGGTGCGACTGAAGTCTGAAGTAAATTCCAAGCCCATGTGTCAGCTGCTCATTGAAACAACAATCATGGCCGACAGTGCGAAACGAATTGTATTATGATATTCTTTAATAGCCACCTATTTACACAGAAGTGGTAGGTATCGGTTAAATTAAGAATGAATTTGCAATCACCACTTACAATTCATTGAAATGAACTGGTGTTATTGTAATACAAAGTTCGAGGTGAAAATTAACAAGATAGGTAGGTACAGTTTTTGATGGTAAGGAAACTACTTAATCATGATGATTTCGATCTTCCAATTTCCTCAAAAGAGTTATGATAACTTTCAATTAGTGCTATTAAATTAAATCTAGTTATTAAAGTTTCCAGTTTTCCTTACCTTTTCGAAGACAAGATAAAACTTGTCAGTGTCCTCAAAGAATTCACTGAGCTGGATTATGTTCGGGTGTCCCTGGCAGTAATGGAAAGTCTCCACCTCGCGGAACACCCTGGCACGGGCGTGGCCTGGCACCTTATCTATGATCTTGACTGCGAACTCCTGGCCCGTGTAGATGTTGACGCACGTCTGGACAGACGCGTACGCGCCTTCTCCAAGCACCTCACCCGTCAATTTGTACAGGTCTGTCGAAGGTAAAATAGATCTGGTTCAAATTTGACTATTTGGTCGAAAAGTACTTAAGAAGCTCACTTAACAACACACGAGAACGTGGTCAAAGGCTAACCTATAATGAATATAAAAAAAAGTGTTTCTCATTTTGTCTTGATAAAACAGGGATTTTAAATATTGATGAAACTTTAGCAGAATCTACTGCTAGAAATACCTATAACACAATATTTAAAATACAAATTGAAATGTTATTAAAATACAAGTTGTTGAATATAAAGTGAACTCAGAGCTCAGAAAAGACATAACAGTTTCATAAAAAATATTTTCCATTTTGATTTCGCTTATTTAAAAACATTTATATTCCGATAAGTGAGAATGTTATAAAGTTAATAATTTAATAATACCAGTTCTAGCTTTTACAGGATATAAGGAGATCCGACTGCATAAAATAAATTATAATAAAGTATCAAGTGACCATAATAATAAGTTCAAGGTTTCTAAGATAGTTATTATATTTTTAGGTTAGGTATTGTAATTTAAAATGTTAATGAGAATATACACGAGCTAAGTAATTTGATACAATAAAAAAACTAAATGTAGAATAGCATAAAGGTGATCCGTCTGGGTATACGAAATGTTATGTAGGTAGACTTTTTAAATAGGCAGGTATTTCCAGGTGATCTCATGCAGAGAGTTATATATAAAACTGTTGTAGTGTTTATTAGAATAATAATAATTACCTAAAGACGCTTAAAAATATGTTGAAACAAACTAGCTTTATGGATATTTCGTTCTATCACATAGAATAAATTACTGAATATTCGTGCAGTATGACAACAGCAACCCACTCGATAGCTATATATGGATCTACTCGTACATAGGTACATGTAAACAAAACCGGTATATTATAAAAACGAACCTTGAAAACACGAAGTAACCACGGAGCTGCCCGATCGCTTCTTCCTCCTGCGCTTCCTGCGGGCCTCTTCCTTGCGCCTCGCCAGGTCATCCGAGTCGGGAATGGAAACGGGCGCGGATTGCTCCGCGCGTGGACTCTCGTCCGATTCCCGCTCGCTGCCTGATTGACTGCTGCAGCGCCCCACACCTGTAACAATAGAATACCAGTTATATACCAACTATAAACAAAACTTTTCTCGACTTTTTAAGGGAAACAACAATTTGCAAATTATGAGTCTTCAAACAGTTAAAATCATTGAAACAAAAACTGACAAAGAGGTATACGAGTAGTAAAAGTCACAAAGTATCAGATTATAATTTGCCATACCATGCTATTTGAGAGCGAAATTTGTGAAGCTATTGGATCATTGATCACAAAAGTTGCATCAGCATATTTTATATTTCTTATTGTAGTTTCATCAGACAGTATCTAGGCAAAGCCGTGATTCATAATGTGCACAATGATGTGGGGTTTGTCGTCTATAGGTATGTAAAATATTTAGAGAATGATTATCATGACTGATGTTATCAGTGATTAAGCTTCTGTATCTAACCCCAATAGGTTGATGGATTATTGTGTTGTGAGGTTTGATATCCTCAATATTTTTCATATCAACGTTATTTTTATTACTTTAATGTTTATTGTTAGGTTAATATTTCAAGGTTTTCAGAACTTGCTTCAATAATGTTTTAAACATTATTGAAAAGATATTGGCGACACGACACGTCATTGATAGACAAAGCAGTAAAGATGAGTATCGAAGTGGCATTGCGTACGTGTAACCACTTAATTGAACATTATCTATCGTTGATAGTCTAGCAGATAAGAATTACGAAGTCAATACATGTGCAACTGATTCTAGAGTCTGCTGAATAAATAATAAAGCTGATTGATTAGGACACAGCTCATGTGGGACACAGTTACTGAATTGCAACAAACGTATTTTTGGTCGCCCGTCCTAGATACCGCTAGAGGGTCAGGATCTTAAAAGATACACGCACACTACCAGGTTTAAGACCGACAGGAGGTGGTCAGGACTGCCTAGGTACGTGCTTATATTACTGATTACCAAAATTCAGTTTGAGTTGAGTAAAAGTATCCGCTTAAAACCTTCGTACGAGTATGTTCAGGGTTGTGGTACATGTGCTAGTTTTATCATGTCATCAGTCATCGATAGTATCGGTGATGACGTGCGAGCGTGCAGCCTGCCTGGCTGAGCGGCTGAGTTGGCAAACAAAGCCGGTTCAACGACCCGGTGGCCGCGCCCAACGCTGCGTATGCGTCCACATTACGCGATCGCTCCCACTCTTGGCTCTAGTTCTAAACAACTCATTTCTCAAGTAATAATTTTTACGACAAGATAGACTTGTTCTAGAATTGACTGGTTTTAGCAACAATTTATTTAAATCATTACTTCTACTTGATTTGACACATGTTGATGCGGGCGGCAAATCGTTTGAAAACATTTCTCATTGAACTTTGAAACTTTGACAATAATAAATAGAAAATACAAGTATCTTTCTGTCCATCTAGAACATTGACATCAAGTGGTGACGATAGTAATAATATTTTTAATTCAGAGCTCCTAAATCGTTTCATTAACCTCGTTACATCTGCTAGACCAGTGCCAGAACACGTCAACGTTGATCAACACTCTCAGTAAACACTTCCCCAAAGACATAAAATTAGGTCGCGTTTCCGAACTCAATTCCTTCCAGAGAAGATTAAAGGCGGATTACAGGGCTTATTCGTAACTGACATGATCTAAGCTGCTTACTATAGGCGTTAAAGATGTCTTGCTCAATCGTGAAATTAGAGCATTATCTCAAACTAATCTATTGTGTGCCGCTGATGAGTAATATGTTCGTGAGATGGATAAAAATGAAATAGATTTGAGGAAGTCGCATGACGGCAGTTCGGCCGAAGTACCTGCGTGTTATGGGACCGGAGTCATTAATATTACGTAGCTTCATTTGCGAAGAGGACATCAGATGTGAATGATGATACTCTTACTAGTTTCCTGATTGGGATAAACTGAAACTCATTAGTTGGTAGGTGAATAGTAAAAGAGGCCGACGTGGGACAGATGGCAGCCGGCGCCGGCGATCCGCGGCAGACAGCGTCGAACAACAAATGCGCAATAGCGAACAATCGGACTCACCACACCCACGCATACAATCACCCGTTTCGACACATTAACTTCCTGTTTAAACACAATTTGCTCTATAGTGCTATACCTACTAGAAGTTACCGACCGACATGCACACAGTTATTAATTGTTCAGCTTGCATCTACAAAACACAGCCACGCCAGGAACGTGATGAAGACATTGAAATCGAGAGTGTGACTCACTGTTGTCTGATACCCGAATTTCGATGTGTCACGGAACCACGGAACCGCTTCCTACACTTTGTCTCGTTTATATACCAAAACAAAGAGTTAAATTATAATAACGGTGTGCAGTGTGTAAATTAGGTGCATATTTTATGTAGTCGTAGTGTCTTCAGGATGAGAATTGGCTGAGGGTGCAATTAGCTTTAGTTCGCTAAGTATGAGATTGTCAGTGATGTATGATGTAGATGTCGCATGTCAGTCGCGTGACCAAACTGCTCGGTGATCATCCACTCCACGTGGCACTCCGCCTGCCTCACAACGTGGTAGTTACGCAAATACACCGGATGCAAGCCATACAAAACCAATTAAAATCTTTGAAACTCCTGAGCGCCACCAGTAGGTATATTTTAAACCAAAACTGCGTAACTACCGTACTGACGCGAAGTCGGCATGGAAACAATAGATTATACTTAAGAATCGGTTTCAACGAAGGTGTCTTAATATAAAATGCTAAATTTAAACTTGAAATTTTTAATAAAATTAGAAAATTAATTGGAGTTAACTTTAGAATATATATATATATTTTATTTAACAAAACAAAGACATTTAACATTATTACTTTAGAATGTAATTACATTACTAAGTATAAGTATACCGTGACTCATTAGTAACCAGCAGTAAAATTAACTTTGCAAATTAATTTATTAAGGTATCTTTAGTACTTGGGTTTTGGTTAGAAAAATATTTAATTGTAAACTATATAAATGTCAAAAGACGTAATGTCAGTTAATAGTTAATACCTGACCAAAAAATTATATTGTCCGTTAATTAGATTTCAGTTGCTACGAGCAATAACTCTTTAACCAGTTTTATCTCAATTTGTGTATTTATTATATAAAACATCTTGTTTCTTAGCCATTTCTGCCCTCGGCTGGAGGTTTCTACTTTCTAATCTGGTCGGTTGGCATTAGCGTTTGGCCACGAATACGCTCTCTAGTTCGCTGATCGTAAGCCCATTACTTTTGTTTCATACCCCTTCAGGCGTTATAACAATACTTTCTAATTGGAATGGTAACGCACCGCGCCTATTAACGATTGCTTTGACTGATCAATTCATCATTTAAATGAATATTTAAAACTATAGCAAAGTGAAATCTTAAAAGACACATTGGACACAAAGCTACATTGGTATTTTACTCTGGTATCTGTAGATATGTCCATGTACATAACGAGTCATTAGAGAGTGGTAAAACAACTATAGTGTATCTACATGAGTCTTAAATACTGTTGCTGTCATTTCTAAATCGGTCTGAAATGCATCATAATCACTATTATCAGATCAAAGAGAGCAAACGTCGCAACCGCTCGAACTAACTGACTGAAGAGTGACTAGAACAAATTGCCAACTCGGCCTGCCAACGGAGTAACTGATTCTTATAATAATCTCTGTGAAACTGCACTACAACTTTCTCTGCACTGTCATAGTACCTTATTATAACTATATTCACAACCAAGTGGACGCTTTATTTGCAACAGCAGCACCAAAACATTGGTCCAAAACGGTGAATGACGCATCAAAACCAGAAGTAAACGAAACTTACAAGGACCGCGGTGACAAAAACAGCTCCTAAACGAAGGAAACAATTCAGAAAGTAAAAGCAGTGGGTAGATAACTTTGAAAGGGTGTGAATCAGAAACGTACGCATCAGTGTTACTGCAAGTGAGGCAGATATCGATTTGCGATGCACGACGCTAGGGGCAAAGTTAGGGTGAGGAGAGGGAGGGCTGTTTGGTATTACGCCGGAGCAATCATGGTCAAGGTTACTCCGCATTACTAGGCGATAGTCACGATTGACCGCCTATTATAAACATCAATTGATTGCACATTTGCGTTTGGTCAATCTACTAGGATTCATTTAAAATACAAAATTTTCCACTGCCTACGAAAGTAAGATATTTAATGCTATCGCATAATTTTTAGATTATGATAAAGATAGGATATGGCATAAACTGGTAATAATTGAT
Organism: Hemithea aestivaria; assembly: GCA_947507615.1. Taxonomy (NCBI): domain Eukaryota; kingdom Metazoa; phylum Arthropoda; class Insecta; order Lepidoptera; family Geometridae; genus Hemithea; species Hemithea aestivaria. The sequence continues at coordinate 3,885,860 of OX382325.1, read as the reverse complement.
ATTAAAATTCAAAACTTATTCTGAATGGATGTAAGAGTTTGAAAATCATAAAAACCGGTCGGTAATACGCAGGCAAAACTCCCATTATAAAAGGAAGAACTAATAAGTTGGTAACAGTGAAGTGCGCAGTTTTGTTTTAGTAGGTGACCTTGGCCGTGAACGCGGGGCGTCGCGGTACACTGCACAGTGGCCACGCTCTACACCAAACGGAGCGGAGACTCGATTTTAATCAAATTGCATTCAATTAGCCACACGTTCCTAACCAATTCGATTTTTAACATAACTATAACCGTACAAAATTGTCCATGCAGCGAGAAATTTTGCATTTTGATAAACATAATAGTATTTTCTAAGAATATTACGTGAGCTGAAAGAAGTTTAAGACTTAACAAATATGTTGACTAAAAACAACGATAATTTGGATCTAGATTATGAGGCATCTGATATATCAACGGATAATACGATTAAAGGGTTTGTACTCATTATTTTATTGGTTAGTCATCATAACATAAAAAATGCTGATAAACTACTAGAGTCGATGCCTACAGTCGATTCGTACAAAACTTACGAAACTGCGCTGTAATTGCGCACCCAATAAGTACTGCTGGTTACCGGTCAACGCTCCGTGCATGAACTTTGCCATTTGCACGTAACGTTAAAACTTATTTTCACAATAATTAAAATGCATTTTTTCTCAGATGGAGGAGAATGGTACATCAAAAGATCTGTTACTGAGTAAGTAGGCCTATTCCCATATTCCAATAGAGGGCTTAGAAGATATGAGAATGATGATGATACTGTAGTCCTAGTATACCCGTTGAAACAACGTAAGAAAATATAATTTAAATTGTTTTAGTTTTTTTCTTTTGTAATAAGTCAGATTGTTATTGTTATGGTAGATTTCTCATGTTGTGCACACCATGAAAGTTTCTAAGAATAAAATACAATAAAATGGTAAAACAGTGCGAATAGCAATAACAATCGAGACGTTTCTGATCGTAAATTAACAGTGTGATTTGTATTGAGTGTGGTCAGTTAATACTTTGATTTTCCTCAGTTTTTATTAGATAGACGCTTATTTTTTTAAAACCCATGTAAGACAATAATTATTAAAACAACGAAATGTGTACCAATTGACGGTTTTAGCACTCAGTGAAATCTTTTCCATAAAACTGTGCTGAGAGAGGAATAATATCGTTGAATTAATCCAACACTCATCCCAATTTAACTTGTTACACCAAATAATTACTGATACATCAACTAATATTATATTTAAGTAAATGCATAAACGTTATAAACAAATATGTGCAATGATTACATCGATCTTCAGAAACATAATGCAGAATTTATCACCAAGTTGTCACTTACTCATACTTTGAAGATGATGCAACTTAAACAAAACCAACTGCTCCATTGTTTTCACAATTTCTCGTTACGTTACTGTTACCATCTCGTTTAAACATTAACATGACAATATTATGGATGCTTTCTTACTACCCACATTTTCGAGATGACAATTTGGATTATCGAAAAATCTTCACTATTGTATTATGGCCATATTACAGCCGTGTCCAAAATCCGTTGATAATTTTAAATAACAGCTGATTCTGAATCATCACTGAATATATCAGCGTGACATGACATTATCAGTATTGTAATTCTGGTAGCATGAATATTACAAGCAATTCGAATAAGCGGCGTAATGATTGTACATAATCTGAATGGTCTGCTTACTGCTTCAATAAACGCTAATTCACCACTGAGCATTGTTTTGATGCTCCATGGTAACAACGGCACAACCTCAACTACGCATTAACTACGAAAGCCGTTCTGATTATTGTAAACAACTTCTGATGAAACTACATCTAATGATAGGCTGAAATAACTGAAAGATGATTTTTTATGAGGTCGTGAATTACTTTTGAACAATATATGAATTATGTTAAAGAACTTACCGCTATCGATGCTTTCTTCTGAAACCTTCTTCACCATTTTGATTGCTTGATTAGTTGATGCAGCGATATTGATAATTTAAACGAGTAGGTGTACTACTCTTGAAAAGCCGCTTTCAAACTTGTGGCGGCCGCCTTCTCGACGTGAAATCGGAACGACGTTAAAAATTAAGGTAGAAAATAAAACGCCCAATAAGAAATCATAGAGCACCGCCGTCGAGAAGGATAAACGGAGTGTGCCGGAAGGTAATAAACAAACACTGCTAGAAGGCGGAATAAAAAAAACTGCTGGTGTTTTAGCGATCCATCCTACACACGCCCGCCCGTCTGATGTTCTGAAATCCAACTGAGGAGCGGATGGAGAGAGAACTCGGCCGCTGCCCTCTCGCCCCGCGCCTCGCCCCGCCGGTCCCAGCAGTAGTGCGTCGTTGATTGTGGCCTCTACTCGCGCGCATGCGTACTCACTCGCACCACTGGTGACGTGTTTATATTTTTTGTCGCTTATTTTTCTCCTCGCTCGTAACCGGGCACAACAGTCGCAGCTGATTCTAATACGCATTAGGAATATCTGCTGCTGCGTATCCAAATATCTATGAACACTAACTCCTTGATTCACATTAGTATTTCCCTTAATAACCAGGTTTGCATGATGTTTACATCACCTACAGTACTACTAGCAGCTGCTAGACTTCTGAATGAATAGTTATTGCATCATCTTCGACTACGTTGGCCACATCATAAATATGAATCGTAATTAGCAGTAGAAGTTTCTAATTAGAAGTTGTATAAACTTTACTTTCAAAATCTTCATCACTATCACTACCCATGTATTTTGAAATGATGTGTAACATTTTATCATTCATGACGATGTGCATTGTAAGGAATAGATACCTATGTCTACTGGTATTAGCAACATAAATCAGCTGCAGTACGATAACAGTTATCAATCATTGTTTACAAGATTACGTTACAAAAATAGTAAACAAAGGATCTCAGGAATGAACATCTCCATAAAGGTTCTAACTGCTATTACATCATCGAACCAAACATTATTAGTTTTGTCGTTTAGTTCTGATGATTTAACAGCATCGTCATTACGTAATATAGAGTCCTTTGTGTTTCTAACCCTCCTATGGATGACCTTCGCAGGGCATTTGTTGACAAACAAGCCACGGGAACGGCAGGCGGCCGCGGCGGCGCAAATCGCACGTGGTGTTCCGAACCGGTCCGACTGCCGGGCGCCATCTTTGTTGTCACGCCATGTTTCCATCTCACTCTGACATGAGCTCATCCGTACTCCTCTACTCCGTGTATTCGCGCCGTCTCTCTCACTCACACTCCACCTCTCGCTCGAAAGCCTACGTGACTGACAATAACAAAAACATAACCCCAACAAGTAGTACCGCAAGCTTTGACAACCAACTTCCAACGCGGCGATTCGACATAGCTGCATAATTCGGCGTTCTATTACGTACCTATGTATGATAAGTATAGCTCTGCTAAGATAGGGGCCTTTATAGACTTTGGGTGTTCAGATTACGACATGTTCGTGTAGGTATGTACTTTTATTAGAGAAAATCACAATGAGGTGATGGAGCATTATCGCGTGATCTAAATAGATGTTTATCTCCGAAAAACATATGAGATGATCGCTGTTGTTTTCTTAAATCTACGCAGTTCGTTTCTGAAGAGGCGTGTCGCACACTAATAGATGTGGTCAACAGGTTACCTAACCATCATAATACGAGTACACTTACAGCAAAATAGGTACCCAATGGGTATAACGGGACCAGTTCAAGGTATCAACGAATCGCCGACAATCTAATTTTCTTATTCCACCAACCTGCTGTTGATCATGATTCTAATAGAATCATTTATAAGCGGTGCCACAGCCCATACTATTTTATATAGAATCGAATCTGTAGGTTGATATTGACCATAAAGTAGGTAGACCCTTTCCCTTTGTCTCGGATCAGAGCGTAGGCCCTCGTTATGAATTCGTCGAGGCGCGGCGTCGCGGCGCCAAGCCACTGATTTCTGGTCAATATTGTCCAGTGGGCGTTAATTGCGCTTTTAAAATTCCACATAGAACTTCTACCTCTCATAAAGTTAGAATATTTAATTCGTTGTGAAGTCAGATAAGTACCTAGATAACATTGTAAATCAATTGATCTAAGTTTCTTAATATGTATGAAGAATCATAGAGGAATTAATAGTATTATTATTATTGACTTTCATTCTATAGTACCTAAGTAGGTACTTATATTCGCTAAAATGATCGTAACTGTCACTGAAATATATTCAAAAATTTTTGAATATTACAACTCGATCTTGAAACCGTAACAGCAAACACTCTTCCCAAGGGTGCGTTTATAGCTATTATAAATCTTGTTCGTAGCACCAAGTAAATCAGTTGGTCCCCTGTAGAGCTCGTATAATGGCAATTGGAGCTTAGTGGTCCTTAAAATAAAATTCAAAACGAAATGGCTCCAAGATTCATAACGATCTATTATGTTCAAAGTGCACCGAGGCATTCCCAAAGTTTTTTGTCTATTATGTTTGGGGTATGGGTTCTGATATTTGATGGCTAAGACTCGAAGCGGATCACGTACGCCGTACACCTGACGCTCATACAAAGAACCTTGAAGTCTTGCGAAGAATTAAAAATTCCTGTAATATGTTACGCTTCGGGCGTATGGTGTTAAATGCGGGCTTGGAACGTCTCGCTGCTCGCTGTAAACAAATACGAACATAATCCTATTTATAGCCAGAATGGGCATTAGGTAGATATACGACCGGATCCCAAGAAACGATAGCAGTTTTCTGAGAATTATTTCGAGTTGATATAAAATATCTTTGGACTTGCGTAATTCAAAATGTGTGAATGATTAGCAAATGAGCGGTGAAGTATTTAAATAAATATAGCCATTTGTAAATATTGATCTTACAACGCAAACGATTCCTCGGCTTGGAGATAATGAAGGAGATAAATTGACTATTGACTCATTGAAACCTCTAATGTGTAAATTCGGTATCGATGTTGAGAGTTATTTACTTCACTAACAAGTAGTTCCTCAATTTATAGCACTTCAAAATTAACCAATACCATACTTTCGAAATGTCTTCCAAATTGTCAGTTAACTTATTTATCTGACGCGACAGAAGATTGGAAAAGAGCCTGTCCAACGGAATCGTTGCCCAAAGCCCCTACTTCACAAAGGCAGTGGGACGAGCCGCTCTGCAGCTTAGTGTATAACAATTTACTCGACGATACAAATTCTGCAGAGCGTGCTCGTCTGCTTGCCGTTGCGCGTTGGGAGTCGGGGCTTTGGTTACAAGCCATACCTTCCCGTCATTTGGGCACCCTTTTGGATAATAATAGTTTTAGACTGGCAGTTTCATTACGTTTGGGTGCTCTTTGTACAGCGCCCCATACATGCCAATGCGGTGAACAAGTGGACCGCACCGGCCACCATGGGCTCTCCTGCGCGAGGAGCGCCGGCCGCATACCGCGTCACGCCGGTCTGAATGACATCATACGTCGGGCCCTCGTAAGTGCCGGCGTCCCGTCAACCTTGGAGCCTAACGGTTTGTTGCGGGACGACGGCAAGAGGCCCGACGGCATGACTCTCATTCCCTGGAAGCTGGGAAGGCCCTTGGTTTGGGACGCTACGTGTGTCGATACTTTGGCCCCTTCCCATCTTCCAGGGACAATGTCACAGGCCGGTGCTGCAGCCGACAAGGCTGAAAACCTCAAACGGCGTAAGTATGTGAACCTAGATAGGGCTTACATATTTTTGCCGTTTGGGGTTGAAACCTTGGGTCCATGGGGGCCGGCTGCTTGGGAGCTGTACAAAGACCTCGCTAAACGTTTGGTGGAGGCTTCAGGTGACAAGAATGCTGGCTTATATTTTGCTCAAAAAATAAGTTTATGTATTCAGCGGGGCAATGCCGCCAGCATTCTTGCCACCTTTCCCTCCTCCACCTGTTTATTAGATTAAGTTTTGTAGTTAAGTATTAGTTTTTAAGTGTTTAGTTTTTAAGTTTTTACCTTTTAAGATTTTTATGGTTAAATAAATAAATTTTTAGTCATATAACTAACAAGTTAGATGTTTAATGTTTATGGTCTATGTTTTAAAGTCTCTTGACAACAAAATTTCCAAGAACGTGTTTAATAAAACTACAAAACAAGATGTTATAAAATATGAAGTAAAAAAGGCTAATATAACTGCACTATTAATTTTGAACTAGTGTAAAAAGACAATTCCATAATATATTCTTCCAATTACATAATATTACTTTGTATGGGTAGTGGATACACTTCTATCTAATGACTCCACAAATTTAGGGGTAGTCTGAGATTATAATGAAACTTTATGTGTTACGTGCGCATAATATTGATTGTACCTAATACAGAATACAGAAGACAAGACGTCAAAGGAAATCATAAACGAAGAAAAGAAGCTAAATAAGGTAGAAATCGCTGGAAAATAACACAAAAGCAGGTAAGTGACAAAGACAAAGTTAAGCGTGACTAGCAAACATTAGGCATGTTAACGAAGTTGTTGAAGTATTTCTAGACAATAGCAAACACTGCGAAACAAATGGGTTACTTGTTACACTGATTCTTATAGGTAAGAAATTTGCAAGTCTAGAAATTGTGAAGTACTTTCACACAAAATGTTTGGGACATAGGGGTATGGAGAAAGATGAACGATACGAGCGCAGCATAGGTGCCTATGCTGATATTAAGAGAGAAAGGGTGCGCCCGCGCATTACACATATCACATAGGACATAGGTGTACCTACCTGGTACCTACGTAGCTGCGAGAAGTCACTAATTGAGTGACTTAAGTCACCTAGTCGTGTTTGGAGAACATTTCAGAGTATCATGGTTAAATTATTGTTCTAGATAGGTACTACCTCTAGAACCAAAACAATCAGAAGGCAATGAAAAGATTGAGATTCTAGAACTATCGCAATGAAAAAGCAATGAAAATATTGTTCTAGATTCTAGAACGTTCGCAATCAAAAGGCAATGTTTATAAATAGAAGATTCCAGTAGTAGTACGTTCACTGTAGCATAATAATCGATGTTGTAATTTGTAATGCTATTCATCGGCATAACTACATTAATTTCCATAATTACTTTAACTGCAAAATATTTTTCAGTAGAAAACAGTAGAGATTAACGCTGGAAGTCAGTCGTTTAGATGCAACTTGCAACGTCCACTATGACGACAATTAAATATTATGGCACGCCACTCGTCACTCAGCTTGATCTCTGTCTGTCTACTCAAATCACCGCACCCTTCTTCCTCACCGCAAATTTGAGGGCACGAAAATAAATATTTTGTATTTTGATCTATTCCTAAACAAATTTATCTAGGCACAACTTTTACAGCCTGTGTGTGCTATAGGTATAAGGTGCCTACTATAACTTTTTTATATTAAAACATTTAAAATCCATCCATACATATAATAAGAATGGAAATTTCTCCCCATTCATTGTGATCCTTTACTAAGGTGAACTGTGAAAATACGCATATGAACAAAACGACGCGAAAAAGTCGCTTGCGCGATCTAATTCGTAAAACATTTTGTCAATTTTTCCAAGGGAAACGTAAAATAAAATAATAAAATAAATAATAATCATTTATATCGGACACATCGCCCCTAATTTACATCAAAATTTCGAAGTAAAAGTAATAGAATATAAAGTAAATTCAATTCAAAAAAATCAAAAAGCAAAAAGTGCGACAAACTAAAAATACGCCATCTATCGATGTGGCCATAAACGAAAATTTACCAGAGTAGTTTTATTAGGCTTAATTTGTAAAAAGGTTATTACTTATGTGTGATAGAACGGCACAACCGAATTGTATGTAGTTTTCGCTAAAACGTTGCAAATTTCTCTAATTTGTAAATAGTATTGGTTTTATTTAAATCGGTTTTTAAATAAAAGAGTTATATCTATCTAAAGATTTACTTCTCTATTATATAAAATCGTTAATACACTTTTGTTCTATCAACGCACAGCCCAAACGGCTGGACGGATTGAGCTGAAATTTGGACAGCGTATTCCTAGGAAAATTTCTTCGTGCAATAAGAAGCGATTTTTTGAAATTCCCTCAGGAACAGGAATTATTCCCGAAAAACGAATGTATGCAAATCTGTAACCGCTGAACCGATTGAGCTGAAATTTTGTAAAACGATTATTGGAATTGTAATTAGAAACATCAAATAGCTTTTATGTCAGAAATTTATTTTTAAGGGGGGTAAAGGGGGGTCGAAGTTTGTATGGAAAATTTAGAACCGCTGACCCTATTGAGCTGAAATTTGGTACAGACGTAGATTGAGTCCTAAAAAATTGTATGGTATACTTTTTATCCCAAAAATCAACTTCTAAGGCGGGATAAAGGAAGTCAAAGTTTGAATGGGAAATCGGTAACCGCTTCTTTGTTTAAGCTGAAATTTGACCAGCGTGTTCTTTAGGTAACGTAGGCGACCTATAACAAGGGATTTTTGCAAAATTCCCCCGGGAACGGGAATTATTCCCGAAAAACGTTTGTATGCAAATCCGTAACCGCTGAATCGATTGAGCTGAAATTTTGTAAAACGATTGTTGGGATTGTGATTAGAAACTTTAAATAGTTTTTATGTCAGAAATTTACTTTTAAGGGGGGTAAAGGGGGGTCGAAGTTTGTATGGGAAATTTAGAACCGCTGACTCTATCGAGCTAAAATTTGGTACAGAGGTAGATTGAGTGTTAAAAAATGATATGGAATACTTTTTATCCCAGAAATCAACATTTAAGAGGGGGGAAAGGGGGGTGCAAGTTTGTGTAAGAAATCGTTAATCGCTACATTGTTTAAGCTGAAATTTGGTCAGCGTGTTCTTTAGGTAACATAAGTGATCGATAAAAAGAGATATTTGCAAAATTCCCCCAGGAACGGGAATTATTTCCGAAAAACGATTGTATGCAAATCCGTAACCACCGAACCGATTGAGCTGAAATTTTGTAAAACGATTGTTTGGACGGTGTTTAGGAACACTGAATAGCTTTTATGACAGAAATTTACATTTAAGGGTGGGTAAAGAGGGGGTCAAAGTATGTACTGGAAATTTAGAACCGCTGACCCTATTGAGCTAAAATTTGGTACAGAGGTAGATTCAGGGGCGTAGCTACCGCCGTATTTGCCGTATCAATTATACGGGGCCCCCGGGCCACGGGGGCCCCCAAAGTGTGTAAGGAAAAAGAATAAAAACTTTCTAATTTATTTTATTTTACAAATGACAATGATATTTTAGAGAGTTTTGATTTCTTAGTGCTCGTTACATTTTTTCTTCACTATTTGAAATTATTAATCCTGTATCTAAAGCTCTACAGCATGAAAATAATGACTTACAGAAATCTAGTATTTAATTAAGTAATCTTTTAAATAGACTGTGCCAATTAAGAAATCAGAATTCATTTAATAGTTTGCTAAATGAATCCAAAGATTTAGCAAAAGAGTGGGGGGTAACAACTGTTTTTAAAAACAGTAGGCGAAAGATAACGAAGCGTTTTTTAAAGAGTTATCACAAGATGAGAGAATTTCCGACCCGAAATCCTATTTCAAAGTCAATGTATACTATTGCTGTTTAGATATATTAATTTCTCAAACTAAAGAAAGATTTCAGAGCCTTTGCAACTTGAGTAGTATATTCGAAATATTACAACCGGAGAAACTCCTATCTTCTTCAAGCGAAGAGATATTAAACGCTTCCGGAAAACTGTCTGCTCAATACAGTAAAGACATCTCACTTAATCTTTGTGACCAATTAAAGGCTCTAAAAACATGCTTAAATTCTGAAATTAAAAAAAATTATTCCATTAAAGAACTCATTGAATTATTGCTAGTAAAATTCAATAGTCTTGCATCCAGTTTTCCCGAGGTAATCACAGCATGATTTTTATTCTTGACCCTTCCAGTTACAACCGCAACGGCAGAAAGAAGTTTTTCAAAATTAAAACTAATAAAAAATTACTTAAGAACTTCGATGGGACAAGAACGGCTATCAGACATCTCACTATTGTCCATAGAGGCAGAAACTTTAGAAAAACTAAAATCATCATCAGCCATAAATGATTTAATAAATCAGTTTGCCGAAAAAAAGGCAAGGAGAGTGAATATTTAAAATTCGATTTTTATTTGTAAAATGGGTAAGTTATGTGATAAATAAATATTTCTTTTCACAATATTTTTTTTCTTTTGTGAAAAATCTTTACCTCCATATAAGGGCCTCCAAAAAATTTTTTATACGGGGCCCCGACAAGGCACGCTACGCCACTGGGTAGATTGAATCCTAAACAATGATATGCGATACATTTTATTCCAGAAATCAACCTTTAAGGGGTTGGGGGGGGTCATACAAGTTTGTGTAAGAAATCGTTAACCTCTTTTTTGTTTTAGCTGAAATTTGAACAGCGTGTTCTTTAAGTAACGCAAACGACCCATAAGAAGGGATTTTGCGAAATTCCCACGGGTGCGGCAATTAGTTGTATAGATTGTGTTTAGGAACATTGAATAATTTTTACTATTATTGGAGGAGGGTCAAAGTTTGTATGGGAGATCAGAAACCGCTGACACTATTGAGTTTCAGTTTAGAGAAAAGGTAGATTGGTAACCGCTTCTTCGTTTTAGATGAAATTTGGACAACGTATTCTTTATGTAACGTAGGCGACCGATAAGGAGGAATTTTGTGAAATTCTCACGAGAACGGGAATCATTTTCGAAAAACTTTGCATGGAAATCAGTAACCGCTGAACCTAAAATGAGCTAAATTAATGTTAAGCGATAGCTTAAGTTCTGTTAATGAATAGTTTTTAGGGTTCCGTACCTCAAAAGGAAAAAACGGAACCCTTATAGGATCACTTTGTTGTCCGTCCGTCCGTCCGTCCGTCCGTCTGTCTGTCAACACCCTTTTTCTCAGGAACGCGTGGAGGTAACAAGCTGAAATTTATAGGAAATACTAAGGTCCATTGCTTCTTAGAGCTGTGAAAAATTCAAACTTCTAGGCCAACGCAATCAAAAGATATAGTCGAATATGTCGCAAATTTCAGCAAATTTTCGACATTACCAAATAAATCAAAACCTACGGGGCACTTCCCGTGAACTCAGAATCTTGAAATTTGGCACGAAGCAACTCCTTAGAGCACAAATAAAGGTAAAATTTTGAAAACCATAAATTTTCAATTTCATCATATGAAAAAAATATTTTGGATAATTTTATACTTACTACCCCTTTTCTAATGAACGCGTGCAGGTATTAAACTGAAATTCATATCAAATACTAAGGCCTATAATACCTTTAAACTGTAATAAAATCAAACCTCTATCTCAACGCATTCAAAAGAAACAGCAATTTAGCCGTATTTTTTAACTCGCGACTACTCTCAAGGGAATCAAAACCTACTTGCCGTTAACTCAGAATCCTGAAATTTGGTTCGCAGCAACGTTTTAAATCACAGGCACAGGAAAAATTGCTAAAACTGTAAATTTTTAGTTACATCATATAAAAAATATTTTTAATAATTTTGTATTTACTATCCCTTTCCTCAAGAACGCGTACAGGTATTAAATTGAAATTTATACCAAATACTCAGCTTTATAATAACTTTAGGCTGTAAAAAAATTAAACATCTATGTCAACGAAATCAAAAGAAACAGCAATTTTAGCCGCATATTTTCAAACTCGCAAGTACTCGCAAGGGAATCTAACCTACAGTATATAATATTATACCCACTTTTCCTTAGGGTTCCGTAGAATGCCGTAGGTTTATACGGAATCCTCGGTGCTCGAGTCCTACTCGTACTTGACCGTTTTATTTATGTCTGAAATTAACTTTAAGGGAGAATCAGTATTAAAGGAGGGGGGAAGGAGGGTCAGTTTTAATGGAAATTCAGAAACCACGGAATTGATTTGAGTCGCGGGAAGGATAGTGTGAGAAAATAGTTACCAATAATAATTTAAGTTAAGGTAACTCTTTAACGTATCTCTACTGTATAGAGATACGTTAAAGAGTTACCGGGAAAGGACTACAAATAGTTTTAATTCCTGAAAAGAGGCGTGAAAATTTGTTAAGGCAATCAACAACCGCTAAACCGAGAAAGTTTGACCTCTAGGGAAGGACATAGGATTGGTTCCTACGGCAGCGAAACAAAACTGCATTGAAATACCCAGCCCGATATAAGAATAAAAGAAGAAGAAAGAAGAATACTTCACTACCTACAGCGGGAGCAAATATACATACGCTAACAAAGTCGCGGGGATGGAAATACAATCATAGTCTAAATTCTAAATGGCTCCACCAAATTTTCGCTTTATCAATTGACTGTCACGCGCAACGAAGTGCGCGCGGGTCAGCTAGTACTTAATAAATATTGTTTTAAATTCTCGACCATAACGTTTATTTACGCAGCATTGGATTAGGTATATATTTCAATTTACAGTCGCTTTATATTTTTTAAAGAAAATTTTCCTTTACTGGTTTAATAATTCAATCTAACTACCAACATTATCTAGGCAGCCACTGTATCTATTACTCGGTCACCCAATCCAAGGTTATGGAAAAATATAATTTGCAATGCTGATATAAACTTTTTGCGCTGTTCAGTTTCTGAATGTTTAATACATGTGAGGCTCACACCAGTGCGGCACCAATCTCCTTATAATAAAACCATCACATTTAGAACCTTACACTGAAGACTTAAGGGTGACATCAATAAATTCTTGCATTACTTAGACTTTCATAGCAATGGTCTTTGAATTTAAAAAGCTTATCTTCACAAACAACATTAGTAATGATGATTTTGTAAGAATCGGTAACGTTTTCAAGAAAACAGGACTGGGTTTTAATATTATTTGAATATCTGAAGATCACATTTTAAGGAAGTATGATAACATACCTATCATGGTCATTGGTAGGTTAGGTACCTATAAATTGAGATCATAGCGTAGCATTAAGTTATGGTACAGCGGGTTAAACCGCTGGGCGCATCTAGTATTATAATAATGAAGATTACAGAGCAACGTCACAGAGGTACGTAGCAGAGGTTTTTGGATAGAATAGAATAATACTTTATTGCATACCAAATAATTACACAGAAACTTATTTTAGCTAGATATCTAAATGATAGATTATGTACTTACAGATAACAAAACCATAGGACATGTCTAGTTTCTAGGACCTCGGCCATAAAGTCGTCCAGTCATAACTGGTTTTAATAAAGCAATATGAATAGAATAATACAATTAAATAAATTATTTAATTACTTATTGAACAGCTACGAGTGCTTTATCACCTAGGTACAATAAGTGATGTGCAAAGTTAGTATATAGAGTTAGGTAAGTACATAAATAATGTGTATAATAACATAAATAGATAATAGATATTGTTAGTATTGACGTCAAATCGTACGATATTAAGTAAATAGTAAATACTGGTCTAACTGTGACTGATAACGCTAACCTTAATCTTGGTAATGAATTGAAGGCTAGGCTAGGGAATAGATGACAGATATATTAATGATCTAGAATAGACAATTCTAGAAAGCTTATTAGAGACACTGACTAAGCTAAAGCATTAAACTAACTTTAGTGGTAACAAGCTATTAGAATCACTCGCAACTCGCAACCGATAACAAGTACCTACGTATCTGGATGAGAATTGAGTAGGCAAACGTGCGATAATACACCTGAAAATTCAAGACCTGATTTGCAAATTATAGAATAGAATACACTTTATTGTGACCAATATAACAAAAAGTAGGTACTTAAAATTACTATGAAAATATAATAATACATTGGCCCACAATGGGCGGCCTTATCGCTCAAAGTGATCTCTTCCAGGCAACCAACTTTTGGACGAATACACATTTTCTTATGCAGAAAAGGGGTATTGTATAGAACTTAATTAGGAAGCTCAGTGGTGCACTATGCACTGCGCACACTGTAGTTGAAGCCTATGTACAAATGTTCAACATTCAGGACTTTCATAATACAAACGCTAGAAAATCTTGTGGGAATGTTCAATAAACGGTTAATTGAATTCCAACCTTCATGTCAAGTCGATTATGCATGAACACCGAATGGTGGTTTACCACAGAAATTGTGCTAAGCGTGGGCGATAATGTACCATCAGCCTTTGTGGTCGGCACGATTTAGCAATTTATTCATTGTTACACATTTACATTTCAATGATAAACAAGTTTGCAAGTTATGTAATTGGGTGAATGACAGATCTATCGAAATTAAATGGTAATGCTACTTTAGCATCAATAATAATTCACATAGGATTTGTGAAATAGCTCAGGTGTTCAAAATCTAAAATTCAAAGAGTACTAAGCATGGTATTCAACAGCATAAATCTTAGCTTACAATTAGGTTAATTACAAATTCAGTGCCACAAATCAACAACAAGAACTGCCTACGATTGTTTACAAATACATTACAAGCATGTTTGTTCACTTACATTTGTGGAATATTGCCTTGAAGGAACCCTATGTTTATTGTAAAATAATATTAATTGTTATTATGAGGTTAGTCGAGTTTTCATAACAAATACCTACTCTAAATATATATTAGTTGGTATTATTATACTAGTTTTGTCAACAATAATACTACAGCATTAAATTGAGTAGAAGATACTTGTTATCGGTTATATTATTCAGCTTCGGCATTAGATTTATACCTCTCATCAAACCTAAACTCTCGGTTCACCAGAACATAACAAATGACTTCCCAGTTCCCATTAATCCTGAATGAGTTCTCGGAAAATATTTCACCTGCGTTACTTTACACGAGTCCAGAGTCCAGAGGTCAAGGTGATAATCATAAGATATTCATATCAAATGAACACCTCTCAAATTACAGAAACAAGTGAAAAAACAATATATCTTCGATTTTGAAGTAAAGAATGAGAATATAAACCTAATCTCTTCGCAATAAAGAGACATGTTCCGCTGAAAAATCGATAGTCATGGTGACTTCCATTGATTTCTTATTTCTTCATTTTATCCATGAAATGGTGTGTATAACAAACACCTTATCTACAAGTTCATTGCACCGTCAGAAGTTACAAACTGATGGACGTTTCCAAATTGTTGATGTTTTCCGTATTCCAATGTATTTTTTGTATTGGAATTGGAATAAATATCAGTTTCGGGAGAATAACAATAAAAGATCAAATATTCTTTTTACATGCAAGTGAATGAACGAGACAAGCACAACGCTCCTTTGATGTAAAGAGACAAACTGCTTGAATCTGATATTATGCCTAATAATTAACCACATTATTTTAGACAATGCTAATAAAATTGCAGATGATAAAGAAGCTTTAGCCATAAACAGTGGAGATTTTTACAATAAAAACGAACTAAAATTAAGAAAGATGACATCAACCAGGCAAATATTGAACATGTCAATTACTTTTTATCATCTTGTAGATAAAGTAATCTGCTACTATTTTGGTATGAAGCCAAAACCAAACATCGTATAGTGGACATCATATGAAATAAATTCCGTCTCTCTTTGTCCTGAGTTTTATAAGTGCTGCCTTTAACAAGTTTGTCCAGATTACCGCGATACGAGGTGATGTCATCTTCGAATACATAAGGGGCCCTTATTCATGAGCGTGGCTTTGATCTCAGTCTCGATTCTCAACTTAAAATTGAGTTATTCTCTTTACAATAACAGCTCTTGAAACAAGATCCACGTTTAGGTTACACACTTGAATACGGGCCACATTGTTTATCTGTGTGAGTGTAAAGATTCGGCTAAATCAACACGAACAATTTACATCCACACGTGTGGAAAGTTCCATAGTCCCATTCACAAAATTTTTAAATTTCAAATTCACAATTGTTAACAACCCACACTGGCTGTGAACTGTGAACTGTAAAACAGATGCCTTCTAAGCCTATAACTAGTTATGTAAATTGTAGATATCTTTCATTCGATTTTAAGTCTAATCTCGTCTGAATCAATGCGAATTTTTTGCGTGCCAGAAATTTTAGGATCGGTAGGCATTAGGCATGTTAGGCTTTTGGTCAAGGTTAAGCGATACAAACAAGAAATTATGTGTGGTTATACAAATACTTACTATATGTACATATAAGGTAGGTAGGTACTAGGTACCTACTTAGGTACATTACCGGAATAAGGCGCAGTTTTCTTATCAATGTTACATGAATAAATACTGATTCATGGTATGCGATTACTTGTTATGTAACCCACATTATTAATTCTGTTGCTACAATATTAAGAGGTTTAATTAAATTAACGATTAATGGATTAAAGCAAATTTATAAATACACAATTTTCTGTAAAGGATATATAACTTGAGCCATAAACATAGCTTTATAGATCTTGTTCCTTCTGCGACGGAACCTGATGAAATTTCGAGAATATTTGCAAAATCGTACAAACTTGATTGACCTCTAATAGTGTAGGTATTTCGGTATGGATATAGGCATAACAAACTCTCAAAACAGACTGTGATAACCTGATACGGAGGCACGAGAACTTCGATAACAGCTAAAATTGTGCAAAACGAAAACACTGATTGTAAAATTTATTAAACAGACACGATATATCAGGCGAGGTATTTATAAAATGTTTAACAAAAACAAACCTATGGGCAATTGATATGCCGAATGCCTATCTAGTAGATCTATGATCTGTTTTCCTGGCTAGGTTCCAGTACCCAATAGTAAAAGTAGCCACCCCTCACAAGAAAACAGTGGTGACTGGTGACGTAGTGTTATCCTATGGGGATGATCTCATTTTTTACCAGCGAAAGTCAGTCTAAAAGTGATAATGATGGTAAACTGAGAAGAAAATTAATGGTTTAAGAGTAAATTACGAGGTAGTTTACCTACCGAGAAGACTTTATTGAAGTACAAAAAATATGCAAAGAGAAACTTAAAACTAAAACACAATAACTTAATAATCTAAGGTTCGACTAATAAACATACTTTACCCCTATTATTTTGTTCTGTGACGAACCTTTACCAAATCTATTTTGATTCTTCCCTCGATCGCAGCAGGAAGCGATGTATCGCGTGATTGTGAAATTGCATACGAAGTAGACGTTTGCAGTGACGTTGCGCACAGTAGTGCAGTCCATCATTGCAACTATGTTGATGCAACATTGTTCACTTGTGTCAGAGGTGACCTGTTTGGACAATCTGACGACGCGTTTGATTTAATGACTGAGTTTAACAGCAGAGTATCTATTGACTCTTATATACACTTGAGTATTTTGTTATAATGATTGGTTTTCTAAGACATTAAATATTGCGTCGAAAGTAAACATTGTGGCGTATCGATAGTAGTTTATTCGATTGGTTAACATGTTAGTATTTATGAAGAAGACAATATTGGCACAACAGAGAAGGTTGTGGTCAGTAATGGGCTGAAACGCCCTGAGAATGATGAATATAATAATGAAGCGCAATATTATGTTGTGTTACGAGTAAAGTTTCAGAGGAGTTTGAATTGTGTTCTCTCTTTCAAAAGACTTATGAGAATATGTTTTAATTTCAACTGCTTTCTGTATTCCTATTATGAATAATAATGTAATCGATACGCACATATAACATGATTTCTATTACAGTTATCTATTATCGAAGTTAAGAAATGCTATGCGCGTACACATGTTTGGATGGGTGACCACTGACCACTTGAACCCCCAAATTTTTGCTAATTTCTTTTGCACGATACCCTTCCTCGGTGGGCTAGTTCGACTTGCACTTGTCCGGTTTTATTTTTGGGTAGTAGAAGCTAATCATGTGAAAGGAGTCCAATTTTGTCTCTCCACCGGGTCCTGTCGCGTCGTTGTTCCCAGAAAAGTGGGTTCCACTGATTGGTAGTCCAGGTTCACAGTTTCATCGACATACGGCGTAAAAACATAATAAATTACAGCAAACAGTTATATCGAGTTACATGGTGAACGGGTCTATGGTAAACGGCCCCATATACATAATGTAGAGAGGATGTTATTCAACATTTATTATTTAACACAGGCCATGTTTGTCATCCCTGACCCGCTTATCGGACGATGCGTCGTATCGTGCATAACACATAATATAAATCTAGCATTACTTTGTACTGATCTTACTTGATATGATGTTAGCCTATCCGCTTACAAGGCATAGGTATAGATACAGAGTCACAGAGAACTTTGAATATTCTGAAAGATATCACGATCTGTTAGCGATAACACCGCTGTTACACGTAAAATATTTATAATTGTATTTAATTCTGTGTTTTTATAAAATTGTGGGGTTTCAAGAAAGAGTTAAGCAGAGTTATCCATAAAGACTGCAAGTGTTTTGTATTTAGCCAAAACCTTCTATGTTTCTTGGAAACATCAAGCATGCGTGTGTCGAGCATCGATAAAATCTGAAGTCTGAAGGCAACGCACACGACATGCATGTCATTTTGGCTTCTCTTTGTTTTTATTGCATTAAAACTTAACTATACAGGCGTTTGACCGCAATCTCACTACTCACTTGTAGCTGACGATGCGCCTCAAGTTGGTCCTATAGAAAACTGATACAATACTTTTGATTCTACTCACTTGCTCTACAACTTGGACAACTTCACTTTATAATGATGTTATTTGTTTTATTAGATGAAAGAAGATAAAATTAACTTATATATAACGTGTAGCTATTGCAAGTGTCGTGACTTTTACTGCTGTAGTTTGCGAGAAGAGAGAACTAGACCTAACCATCAGTTTCATCGGCTTCGTCATCTTCCTGTCCTTATGCTACTAAGTAAGGTCCGTCTTCCTCTTCCATTCCACTCTATGTTCTATTATTACTTCATTCACTGCTGTAGCACGCATATCCTCTTCCCTAACCATCACCTGAACCATAACCTAAACCATAAACATCAGCTTGCTTTACCTAAATTCCTACATTCATAAACCATAAAAAGATCTGCGTGACAAGTCACTATAAATCCCACAGAATGTAAACATTGTCTTCCTCCCATAACATGTCCCATAGCTTCTATTACCCATTGCGTGTGCCTCTGTTGACTGCGAGCGACAGGTCAACGACATCGTCAACTCAATCGAGATATTGTAGCTGTGACCTATAGGGAATAGAAAGGTTTATTTTACTGGGTTATTCACAAACACCATGAGAGTGAGACCTACTCTTTTTGAACACCTTAAAAAAGAGGAGGTCCTCAATTCATCTGGTTTCGTATTTGTTTCTTATTTAATGAGATAGAAGAAGAAAGCAATTTAATTTAAAAGACAGAATAAATCTCATGTTGGTCTCTAAATCTATATTTAGTATTTAGATCTTGGTGGTATTTACATAATGGTGGTTTATAAGCTTATTTTTCTAGTTTAGATTTACCATTATCCTAAGCTCGTTCTCATGTAGATATAGGTAAAAATCTGATCTATCCCTAATCCCTATCATAAAGAACTCGACCACTCTTAAGCAATTCTTTAGCATTTGATGTTAATCACATTGAAAAGTTGAAGGCATTCCACAGATTGTCCTTGTCTCGGTTCTAAACAAACAATTGGATTAATGGCTTTCAATTAATGAACGATTGATCACAAAGAGAACCGACTACTACTTACTCAGTGAAATTGTGAATAGATTGTGTTTACCCGGTTTTATGACTGCGCCTACTACGAGTACATTGCGTGGGAATAAGTACTGTGCTATTTTCCCCAAAATATACTTACCGAAATTACAGCGAAAGAAGGATATTTATACCAAAGCGTTCTATATACTGGTACTGTATGTAATAAATAAAGCTCTTTCGTTAAGACTGTTTCTCTATGCCTGAGTGGCGTTTTTGTAAACCAAACCAATGATAACTTAGATAATTTTCGTGTTTGACCACGACCACGCACCAAAAGATCCATATAAAACCATAACTGTGCTAATTCTTCCGCTATAGTGGAAACAACTAACCTGAACCTAACTAAGCCTGATGGCCTGAATAACTTTAGAAGCGTAGTAGAACTTAGTCGCGCTGTTTTTTTTTTTTTTTTCGAAAATCGAAACCTTTGTAACATATATGTATATCGACAATCCTAAATTGTTGGAAACCAAGTCGTAGCGTTTAGTCGCACCACTAGGTTGCTTATAATGTGAGACGTCAATACAATTTCTATATTCTCAAAAAGCAGCATGACTAAGCTCTAGTACGCTCCCAATGTGATTAAGGCCTTATTCAGAAAGTTCGATAAAAGTTTCCATAAAGACAAGTGAAATTTTAAAAATACTTTTTAAAAACAAGCTTTAATTATTATTATCGTCTTGTATCATAAAGTACTCGTCAAGACGAATCAAATGAGCCCAAACTCGATGGGGTTACGTTGTTTAATTACGGAGTTCCTATGGCCACCTTCCAACTCCATCATCAGATCAGCTCGATGTCATAAAAATATTGCATTGTCATCCGATTTATACACGCATGCAAATTTTCAGCTCAATTGGAAACCGGGAAGTGGGTCAAATTAAACTTGCAAGATTTGATTACAGACAGACCGACAGACAGACAGACAGACAGACAACAGACAGGTGAAAGTAATATAAAGCTTGTAAAAGCTTGTAATAAAATGATAGGTGTTAGCGATTAGCTAAACGAAGTCAAGGTGAGCCTGAATCGCTTAGTTACTTTATTTGGCTATTTAATCTGACAGTCCTTGGCTCCTACATTTGGATCGGTCTGCGATATTTTTGTTAATTACATTATGTTATTAACCCCCGACGCAAAAACGACGGGGTGTTATAAGTTTGACGTGTCTGTCTGTCTGTCTGTCTGTCTGTGTGTGTGTGTGTGTGTGTGTGTGTGTGTGTGTGTGTGTGTGTGTGTGTGTGTGTGTGTGTGTGTGTGTGTGTGTGTGTGTGTGTCTGTCTGTGGCATCGTAGCTCCCGAACGGATGAACAAATTTTGATTTAGTTTTTTTTGTTTGAAAGTAGAGTTAGTCGAGAGTGTTTTTAGCCATGTTTGGTGGAACTCGGTCCAAGATGGCCGCCGCCACAAAATGGCGGATAACTTTTTTCTTCCACGACCCCCTCAATATGGGTATCAAGTATCAAATGAAAGGGCTTGACTAGTAGAATACAACCCACTGTAGTAAATTTAGAATCCAAGATGGCCGACCCTAGAAAATGGTGAATTAAATATTGCGTTGGGGGTTTTTAAAAATTTTTATTTAATTCACTTGTTACCTACCATCGATCCGCCTTCTCGGTTTCATGATGCGTGGGCGTCCAATAGTGGTTTTACTGGAGACACCTAAACTTGCCTTGGTAATGGGCACCATCACAGTGGCGTCTATGCTTTTTATTTGCTTTATTTTTAGCGATGATAACGTTAAATCTATAAAATTTATATTATTGGATTCAATCACTTAGAATATAGGACCAACACTGGAAAAAAGAAACAAATAAAAATATAGGAGTTTATTCAAATTTATTTTGGTAACTTTGATAACATCAAATCTCATATGATTATTTACTACTTATGAGTTAAATAAGTATCTATTCATTCTTGTTATAGGTATATTTACGTAAGACTGAAACAATAAAATAATTATAAATACAACATAATACAAAACCAGATTTTATTCGAATTTTATTAGATAATATGGCTACTTTGTTATTATATCTAATTATTTTCAGCATAGATAAATATTTAGCGAAAACGCTATCAAAGTCCATGCGATAAGATAATAAGTAATTATGTGATGAACTCGAGGTACTCATAATTGAATCATGCTATTACATAACATTTAGGTCAGGTGAAAATGAAAACAAAGCTGAAAGTCACGCCAATATGTAAACAAAATGATAAGTACAAGGTATCACTTATATACTTAAACGTAAAATACATAAAGGCTATATACATCACCTACATATAGGTTCAAAAGTAAACAATGATTCAAGACTAGCAAAAAAAATTGAGAATACAAACAAAAATGGCCTTGAAATGATGAGTTTGTTGTTATACAACTTATGTTTACCTACGTATAACGTTGTCTCTTATCTTCCATGGTGAGGTCATTGTGTTGTCTTCTTACTGCCCTTATCCCACGTCACACGTCCCACACCTCACACTAGTTAGGACAAATTCATTCATTCGTATAAAAACAAAATCTCTTCTATTAGGTATTTCTTTTCACTTTTCTCGTATTATGAAATAGATTTTCAGGTTAGGTAGATAGGTACCTCAAAATGGATACCACATAATCCTAGAGCCTATATTATTACACTAGCTTATGCTCGCGGCTTTCCCCGCATGGCGAAATCCTTTTCTTAGCGGTGGTCTACGTCATAAAACCTATCTGTGTTCCGAATTTCAACCCAGTTTGAATTTGGTGGTTTAGGCTGTGCGTTGATAGATCAGTCGGTCACTCAGAGTCACTCTTTCCTTTTATATATTTAGGAAACAAAATATGGTCTTCTCGATGTCATTCTTTGACCATCTTCGTTGGTACGAGTTAGATATATTGGTACTTAGTACTTACTTGTAAATTTATCGATCTTAGAAAAAAATTCTTGAAATATTGCTCTTTCGGAAAAATCGTAATTCATGTTATTAAATAAGTATCCTACATAAGTTATCAGAATGTTTTTAAAATACGCGGCTATCTGAAACAGCTGTAGATAGTAGCCACACCAATCTTAAGTTTACAATTCACACAATGATAACTGAGATAACGTACCTATTCCGCAGTAAAAATAAAGTTTATATCATGTAGGTACATAACATGTATTATCTCAAGTAAGCACGACTTTAAATTTTAAGTACAGAACACCAAATACCTATACAGGGTTACTTTTAAAACACTTGCAACCTCGCAGGATCTGGCAGCTCAACATCATAAACAATAACATGTGATACGTGTGTTTTGCTAATTTGTTACAGTTTACTTTCATACAAAAATAATTATTCAGAGCATTCAAAAGAATGTTTTTATTTTTTTGTTATTTTTATTTAGTCTATTCTGTCCCACTGCTGGGCAAAGACCTCCCTCATGTATCTCCACGTGTCCATAGTAAAATGTAACAAATTATCAAAAGTTACATACCTATATCACATGTTGTTGTTTGTTATGTTAGCTACTTGGTCGTGCGAGGTTGCAAGTGTTTTAATAAACAACCCTGTATAAAGTTCCAAGGACTATAGCTGCAGTAGCCCTTCGCCGATTTACTGTATCTATAGCGTCTGTAGCTTTGTGGTCCGTATTCCGTATGTCCGTCATAAATCGGGAGACTGGGTTCAAATCTCAGTGAATTGTGAATGGAATTTTTTTGATCAGGACGCTCCACGTTTTGAATTTTGAAAGGCACGTAAAAACTTAGGTGTCGGCTGCTGTATAGAATGACCACACGACTTGGGAAGTTACAACTCAATAAGGCAATATATGTACTTAGCTCAAGGTTTCTCACCTTGAGAGATACAAAAAATATTTGATCTGTCTGGTACATTAAATAGGTAGGTAGGTAGACCTATAATTGTTTTCCTTATGTAATCAACATTATCAGAAGTTATCTTAAAAGTTTAATCTGGTTATCTACCAACTCACTTATGTTAATATTTTTTTATTTCAATTTCCATTATCACGAATCAAGATCCGAGATAGTTCTTCATTTTGTTTTTATAATATGAAATCTGTGTTTTACCCTGTGTGTTATTCCAACATAATCAGTTCAGTAATCAGCAGCAACTTTCTTATTTATTATAATGTTCAGAAGTTTCTGATGAGTAGAACTCTTAGATAAAAAGTCCTAAGAGTGGTTGTTCTACGTTGGGTAGATCCATGTCGTGGTCCAAAACTAGAAAACCTGTGATATGTCATAATCTGCAAAACATCATAGTACCTACCTACATAATCACCATAGTACCTACGCCTAGAACAAATAGATTAGCCGATATGGCCCAATATCTCCTCTGACTTCCACTAGTCTCTATATACCTAATTCTCAATTAATCCGAGTCATAAAGCAAGCCAAGTCGCGGAGGTCTATCCATCCGTTTAAGATGGTCCCAGTGACATTGTAGCTTACTTCAAACTCGGGTTACGCGGGCATCCGCGTTCTTCAGACCAAACTAGGAGAAACATGCTTGTAGAATTCATAGATGTTTGATTCATCGAATTGTGTTGATGTTTTCTTCAATTTCTCACTTGTTCTTATCATTTATTGTACACCTCTAGTACCTCTATTTCGAATGGTATCTCACATGAAAAGAAATCGTCACTATGATTAATCTTTACCGATAGACAGAATATTTAAGGTATTTTTTTATCTATTCGAGGTAGGTAAAGCTCAAACAGCTGAACGAGATTTGGAACAGAAGATTTAGAATGGGGACATCCGGTAAAAAAGGTTTTGTAACGGGAACAAAACCGCGAGCATGACAAATTTTTAGTCTTACCTCTTCATATAAGTACTAAGTACTAAATAAGTCAAATAGGTATTATATTATGAGTTCCTAGGCGATTTCACCTGCTCAAAAGCTGACAAATCACTTATATGCTACCTTGTGTTACTCGTATTTCTGAATCTGATATTTTACTACAAATCCAACTCATTCTGTTCTGGTTAAGAATAAGAAACAGTCATTAAAACTGTCGCACTTATTTACCATAGAATATAGAATAAGTGTGAAGTAATATTTTCAATACTTGAGAGACTCCTAAGTCACCCAATTTTTCACTTACTCCCAAAATTTGTAGAATATTTCGATGAAATGATTGCAGCAATTTCAGAATGAAGAGTTAAGAATTATATTCAATCGCAATAATCTGTCTAGTCTAGTGGCCATCCTGTTGACTCAGTAGTCAGTCAGCAGTCGAATGTGGTGTCATTAACCCTAATTGAAACGATGCGATACAGAGTTAGGAAATAGGCGACGTTCATTTAGGAATTACACTGACACCACATTGGGTGATTGCGACTCTAGAGAGTGTGAGCAACGACATCGTCATGATTTACCAGCGACGTTTGCTATACCAAGGGTCGCCGCGAAAACTCAACGTGAGCGTCGCAACTGATCAGTGATGTGGGGTCAACCTTAATTAATGTTCCTTTGCCTTGTGCAAAGGATTTTTACGTTGATTTCAGTATTTCCATGATTCCCAAGTGAAAAAAATAATTTTGAAACTACGAAGTTTCCTCATAGCTCTATACTCTATAGTTTGAAATTATGTTTATTAATAAAAACCTTTAAAAAAATAATTATACACTTGAAAGTTATCCTTATATACAAACTGGACTATTGATCCAAAAATTCAATCTGTAGGATCTGAAAAACGTACCTCCAATAAGCCCATTTCCCGAAATTTTAATTCTTTTCTACATTATTAAATTTCCAATACCTCTCTGAATAAAGTTGAAATTTTATCCAGATAAAAACTTTGGACGTAACTTGTTCTCAAGTATAATTTTAGCCTGCGTAACCTTTACTCAAGCCTTGAACTTTGAACTGAGCTTTCACTGCGATTCAATATTATGCTACTGAACGTTAAACTTAAAACATGCTTGTGTTTGGTTTTAAAACTTCCTTCATCATTAAATTGAAAATGATCTGTGAAGTAAAGTTTAACGATGTTTCTGTTAGTTGCTAAATCGGACTTATACTTAATTCATAGATGGAACCGATACACTGGCTATTAAGATTTTATGAGAAGAAGAACATTTTACAAGCTTTTATTTACTGTCTGTGTGTCTGTCTACCTGTCTGCCTGTAATCAAATCTTGTAAGTTTAATTTGATCCACTTCCCGATTTCTGATTGATTGATCTGATTTGGCATACATGTATAAATCGGATGACAATGCAATATTATTATGACATCGAGCTGATCTGATGATGGAGCTGGAAGGTGGCCATAGGAACTCCGTAATTAAACGACGCAACCCCATCGAGTTTGGGCTCATTTGATTCGTCTTGACGAGTACTTTGGTGCTGGATGGTAATAATAATAAAAGCTTGTTTTTAAAAAGATTTTTTTAAAATTTCACTTGTTTATTGTCAATCCTACGTTCACTTGTTCCACAACTAGCTCTATATCTTACAAGTTGTCTAAAAGATGTGAATTATTTTAACTAGTAGACACGAGAGCACTTCGTCGCGCTTTATAAAAAAAATCATCAGTGTTTCTCTGCTATAATAAACATGTATTATACATATAAACTTAAACCTTCCTCTTGAATCACTCTATCTATCAGATATGAATATTGCACCAAAATCCATTGCGTAGTTTCAAAGATAATACGATAAGCACACATAGGGACAGACAAACGCGAGAAGCAATTTTAATTTATACTATGTAGTGATGCATAACTCCTTTAATACAAATGACAACGATAGGTAATAATAATATAATGTATGTACCCGTAGGTAACCAGCGAGTTACTTACTAGTATAACAGCTATATAATACATGTACCTATATATGTATGTATTTAAATAGATATGGGCACCTATAAAATAATAACAAATGCGTAATTAATTACAGTCTGCAGAAGCCATGAATCACTGTTTCATTGTTATTTAATTGGAGTGATATAAATATTGACCTCGTTAAAGGAAAAGAACATTATGTAGTCATAACATTACTGTAGACAATATTTATACCTACTCATTACAATATTACTTATACAGGATGGAAGGTACAAGTTAATTTTACAATAAATAATAATTTTATAATTGAACAAACTTCAAGTTCGCTTGCAATATGCGAGGATGAGATAAGAGGCGCATTTTAGTCCATAACTTAAAAACAGTTTGATCTATTTTGAATTTTGATATAGGTACTACATAATTTTAACGGAACCACCTTGAAATAACATAAAATTATATACCTTTGAACTTTGAACCACTTCGAGCGTAATAATCGATGAACGTACAAAAAAGAAATAGGGACATTAATTCACATTAATGTGTTGTAAAAGTAATAATATTTTGCAGTTTTTTCTAAATAAATCTAATTGAAAGTGAGCCTGAAGTAGGTTTTTTAATTAACTTGAACTGATCAAATAACAAAAAAGACTAACGCGTGGAAAAGTGTACCTATTATAAGCCGCGCGGTCACCATCGCGTAAGTGTGCAACTAGGTTAAACTGAAGATATGTGCAACAGCTGACTGGGGTCGTCGACCGCAGGAGCCGGGGTCAACGACCGAGACTCACCCTTGCAAATAGGGCGGTTTCATCTCCTTCGGCTCCTTGATAAATAGAACGAGGTTGTATTCAATAAGGTTGATTACACAATATGTTAACAAGTGATGAGTATCTTATAAGGGTTTGTAATCAAAGAGGGGTTTTTAATTTCACTCTGAGATATAACTGCCTACTTAAACTGGCTAATATGATAAAAGTGGAATAAGAGTAGGAAGAAAAAAAGAGTATATTTTGCCCTTTGTCTAAAAGTGAACAAGATTTAGGGACTTTCCTTCGAATGCACGAATGTACTTTATCACGTAGAAATTGAAAACTTACAATTCATGGAAACTTTATTTTTGTGTATGTTCACCGATTAATTTAACTTGTTTCAGAAACAACGCTATTTGTGAAGGCGCAGAGTAGTAGACTCCAAACAGTAAATCTACATAATGTAAAGGTATTAGTATTCTTTTATCTGTGGTAAAGGTTAGCTAAATAATGTAAAGCCATGCCACTAAATCCCACTCGGCCTTCAATGAGTTCGAAATACAAAGCCCTTGCCAGAAATTGGGTCATGACCTAGACTTGGCTATGAATATGAACCAACTAACTTCTATTTTTAAACGTGAGTTCATCTCGGGTTATCCGATGTCGGCAAGTGGTTTGAAGTTGGTACTCAACGGCAGCGACCGTTCAGTCTTAAAGTGCACACTGTTTCATTAAACATCAGTAACATTTGATACATGTGAAGGAAAGAACTCCCACGTTATGTAGTAGATTGGCCCTACACCTGTACGAGAAGTTCGAAGAAGAATTCGAACAAAGAATTGTGGTTATAAATGGATATTTTCTCTATGGGTTAGAAGTCCTAACTTAGAACGAGAACAAAGAAAGGGAACCGTTCAATAAATTTGGAAAATATCATAATCATAAAGTATTTTCAGAAGGTAAAACCGCGGGGCACAGTTAATTATTGGATATCAAATAGGTAAATATAATCAATGTCTAATAAGTAACAGGTTCATAACACTCAAGACATTTATACATACAGCACCATAAATATCTTAATATACTGTATGCTACAAGTGACTTTTTACACCTTACGATGTAATCAATAAAACTATGGAATATTTAGCCAAATTACAAAACTATTAACTAAGTGACAAGGTACCTATTCCCGTATTATCTACTGCTAGAC
Source organism: Hemithea aestivaria (assembly GCA_947507615.1). Lineage (NCBI taxonomy): Eukaryota > Metazoa > Arthropoda > Insecta > Lepidoptera > Geometridae > Hemithea > Hemithea aestivaria. Next base: position 3,857,511 of record OX382325.1, on the reverse strand, counting down.
TAGCCTATATAATTAACGCATGCGCTGCAGCGGTAAACAACTAGCTGTAACACGGCACGTAGGCACTGAGCGGCCTCGTTCGTTTTATATCTGACCTTTTTAAGCTATTTTCCAATAAACAGGAGGAAAAACGCAGGTAAGTCATTAAGTGGTTTTGTTGAGGACTGATGATTAATGGAGATACGCCTCTGCATTGAGAATGGAGAGCAACCGCGCGCTACGGGGTTCTTAGAAGATCTATGTTTAATGGAAGACTTCCAGTTGATGGTGATGATAGCTCTTAGAATAACCGAGAGTTCTTGGTACGAAGAGTTTCCCCCATGGATAAGTTTGCATATACGTATTTCATAAATATAATATTTTCAACCATTTTATGATAGCCAGGATCATACAAGAGAGACTTTAAAATTGCCTTCTCCACCATAAAATTTTCTGGCTTGTACAAAGAAATATTGCACGACATGACACCAAATAAAACGTCCTGAGATTGCACCGAAGATCCGCGACGGAAACAGGAGCTCTCGCCAAGTTGTTCTTATTTTTCTTATCACACAGAGGAGTAATATGTCGTCAGCTACATATTTCAACTTATGACATAAGATAGCTAAGTGGTGCAAGGCGAGCGACAGTATCGCATCCTTATACGGACTTAAAGTTGAGTAAAAGCCTATTAAATAAACCTAACATATTCTTGCATTAACTAAAGTCCGCAGATATAAAACAGGTTTATCGTAAAGCTAAATAATGTATGACCAAGTATGAAGACGCTAACGATGTTAAAACAAAAACCAAATAGAAAACTGTGTGAATTGAAGCCGAGTGTTAAACAGTATGTTTTCCATGCGATGCTCTATTAGCTGAACTCAAAACGGATGAACACCTACTTACAAGTACAACCTTCACTTGTGCAAATGGTCACATTTTCGTTAATGTGACAGAATTGACACAATAGAACTGTGTAATTACAATTGATCTAGCGGAACACCTGAAAATACTGTACCAAATTCTGAACAAAAGCTGTAACAATCAAGTCCTCTTTTACGATATTACCAATTGGGACATTCTGTAATTAATGCTCACCAACTGTGGCTTAATTGCATAAAATATTCGATTGAATTTCTTCGTCCTTGCGTTGTGCACAAACAATACTTTAATGGGTCTAAATTTAGTCATACTTTCTCGGATACTTGGCATCGGGAGTCGAAAACAACGTTGTATGTAATCAACAGCTACGCATCTAACAAAGTGAACAATTTTCCACAAACACTTTAGGAATCTAAAAAAAGCTTTGTTTGGATAGTATTTTTCATTTTACATAATAAGGAAGAGATAATTTTAACCCAAGTAATAGGATTTGTTTAACGAACCAATATTTATGAATTGAGGAATAGTAATTTTTCGTCTATAAAATAAACAATGTGGACCTATTTCAATATTAATTCTTAAAGAGATGACTTCCACAGGGTTCCTTTTTCATACCGTTGTTTTTAATTTCCTAATGGACTTAGAAAAAATAATACAATGAATAAAAGATTGGCCAAGCCAGTTGTTTATATGTGAATTTCACCGTCTTTCTTGACGCAAATTACTGTTGACAAGAATAGTTGATAAAGGGACGCATATTATTGCGTTGTTGTGTAAGTGTAACATGCTATAAATGTTTTGCTAATAATACTGCCACTTATTTATAAAGTGATTATTATGAGCTTCCGTTTTCCCGTTATAAAAAGCTAGTTATTATAATTAACCAAGGCGCAATATTTACAGTAACTTCAATTTATTTATGTACGCAAGTACCTACTTTATGTAATGACTTCCATAAATAACTACTTATGTAGGTACATATTTAGTACCTTCCTGAATAACTTCTTCGGCTTCCCTTTCTGAAGTTCTAGAATAAGTACAAGGTATCTAGAATTTCGATTTAAATATTTATATAACTTTGACATTTTGTTTTCTGTGCGAATTTGACACCTTACATGAAAATAGTGTGAGTTTGTGTGACTGTCCAGTGATTGAGTAGAGAAGTGGGGCTGGTCTATAAAATCCTGTTCTTCGGTAGTGAATTTCACTCAAATTTAAATAGCCATTTCAGTCTTGTCATAATAATACTCTTGTAAAAGAGTCGTCATACTTAGACTAAGTAAAATAGTAAGTGCATTGTATGGCATGTTTTCATTCTTATCGGAACTATTTTTAAATGTAAAATGGAAGCACTGTGTCTCCTTAACACCGGTAACACTCGTAATAAAATGTAGAATTGTCATACACGTGTCGATTTTACCAATTGTTTGCAAATGTCTTTGTATATTTGCACGAATGCTTCTCTATTCTCTCTTTTCATATGCAAATGTGTCAACTGCAAGATGAACCGCAATGCAACAATGTGTTGTATGTAATAAGTATGCCATTTCTGAAAATCTCGACTAATTTTGTATTTTTCTGAACTTAGTTTTTCAAAGCAGAGGTAAGAGAACCTCAGCTTAGCAAGTAGATGCTATCACTTAAAGCAAGTTAAAAACTCAGTGAAGTAGTAACTTTATTTAGCTGAATGGAATAAACTTTTAAAAAAATCTATGAATATTTATTTCCCTAATTCGTTGTGAATATGAGAATAGGTTGTATTGAGTATTTTTCAACGAAAACGTGATTGACTGTCACATCAATGCAAACTAGAACCGCTACGCTGTGTTAATTAAACAGATCATTCGGCATAGTGCACCTAGATACTAGATATTATATTATGACGTAGGCTAAGAAAGGATTTCGCCAGGTGAGCGAAGCAGCGGGCGTTAGCCAGTAATCCATAAAAAATCAGTTACAAGAATTAAGAATAATAGAGCTTCTAAGTATTTAAATAATCTACACTTTACAACACTGACTTATTTACATAATAAACAACATTCAACAATACCAATCCTAATTCAAATTCAATGTAATAAAACTTCACATAAATGAAAGAACATTCCCATAACGTGTTTCATGGAAAGCCAGAGAAACTAGTTACACTGGATCAGATCACTAAAAAGAGCAATGTCATCGGATAGACTAAACAATAGGTAGTATACCTATACCCGATGTTTTAATTGAAGCCGTAAGAAATTAAGAATCAATACAATTACGATTGCGTGATTCATTTTTATTGTCATATAGACATATCACACATGCGATGCGGTTAGCATAAGGTGTACAGTCCTACTTTCTGTATGTGAAAATATGCTATTTCTTGCGCAATAAAATGTGAAGTATAAGTAAGTAAATCCAAGAAAGGAATCAGGACTGCACTGAAAACTCTAGCAAGAATGAAAAACCAAGAAAATATTTCTTCATTAATATAAGGTAGCTTGTAGATTGTAGGGCAAACCTTTTTCAAGCATTATTTATGATCTGATATATCAAACAAGGGAAAGTATGACACACTAGATTAACTAAACTATTTCATCATAAATTCAGTAAATTAATCACGTTCTAGAAGTAGTTAATACCAAGCAGCTGACTCAACAAAACGGATGTAAGTAAATAAAATCATACTATTGAAAGTTTCACAGGTTCAACGTGCCTCGCAAATGAGTCATTCTATGCATTTATCAATTTTATTGTTTTGTTATGAAAAGCCTATTACAGACTATTGATATAACGACTATTTTAAAATTCTAGCACTAGAGTAAATTCTTCAATAATAATTGTGTCTAAAGCGCTTCCTTCAGGAAATTTTGGATGACGTCAACGGTTTTTAGGACTCGTGTGGGATTAGTCCAAATTCCAAGGGCGACATTATATTATACGAGTATGTATATGCCGTCAAGCCCATTCACGTAAGCGTGATTATAGATGCTGACGTTCAAATCCAGGAAACATTAGTAAGTGCGTCCTAAATTCTAACCACGTGCTATTTGGCATCGTAACAATTTCAACCGCGAAGAATTTCCTGTGAGAATTTTGGGATTCCATTATTTTGACAGATAATAATTCCCTATATTTATCAACTTATCTGAGTTATGTAATCACTGAAAAGTATTACGATTGGGACACTGTCCACGTGTATGGTTTCCTAATTCCGATAGCTTACATGACGTCGATTCGGCTTGGAACATTGCCAGGAGCTTTCGCCAGGTCATTCTCTCAGACTGGAGCACGTAGCTCGTCTAGTTTGCCGGTATCATGAACCTCGGCTCAGTTCGAAGACTCAGGTATGACAAAGTGAATGAAATATCCGTGATTGTTGCGATTGCAGCGAAATTTTAACTCATTTCGTGAATCATCAGCTTGGGCCATGATATATTTAAGTCAAAATCTTGCTTGTATAGATTTTGAAATTTAGGGTGTTTATTTTGTGTGTATTAATATGTTTTTATCGGTGGAATTTCTCCAGATATATAAATTACTAGTACCTTATATAAGTCAAAACAATAAAAGTGGATGTTCGCAACCACTCGATCATCCCAGATTAGGAACATGTCATAAAACTAATTCGTGATAAAAGGTAAATTATAATAATCCGTCTAGCAGAGCTCGGCTAACTTCTTTATCAGTCAGTCATTAATTAACATTATAATCAACCAACGCGAACTGCGCAGTTGAGGCAAAGGAAGGAAAACACTATTAAATAAATAGGTACAGCACAATACGATTATTAAAATATATTTAATTGTGTTGTTTTTTTGTAGAAACAATTAAGTTTTATATAACTACGACTGTCTATATCGGGACTTGGGACACAGTCATTAAGGGACATGTTAATATTATTCTTAACGTGAGTACAGCCGTGTCGTATTAATAATATGGATAACACTCACGGTAGTTTCCAAAATCGAATATTATTCTTGTAAACGATTTTCTATACTTACTTAACTAACTGAAAATTTAAACGCTTTTTTAAAGAATTTATGTATTTCTTGATATTAATCAAATATAGAGATCAGTCCTAGCATTTTATTCTCTACCATTTTATATGACGGGGAAGTGCATTTTAAGACTTAGAAGTGACATCAACAATTATTTACTTTGATTACTTTTTCTTGTAATTAAAATTATGGCGTAAGCGTAACTAAACATTAAGACAGGGAAGTTTACAGATAGAATAAAAAAGTAATTGCTAGAAAAAGTCGTGAAGATAGTGAGAAGTTAGCAATACAGTAGATTTTTTCTTTTGTCGACTAGGAAGCAATTTATCATGCTGTCCAAACTACTCGTAAGTAGCGCAGTTTCAGGTTTCATGCCATTAGGAAAGCATTCTCACAAAAAGTGAACGAAAAACAAGAGAGATTTAATATTTCTTATTTATTTTACGCAATAACAAAAAGCACTTTTCCGAATTACGAATAATAAATACCGAAAGGAACATAGCAACCGTACATAGAAATATATCTAGTAGTTTCGTATTTTTAGCTCTTGTATTCTATCTATGCGCTGCGCAGTTGGTATTATTTTCGTTTGGTAAAACAACTGACACATGGCAACATAATATAGAACGGCCACATGGTCCGTGGCATGAGGATTGACGTAGGTTGAAAGGCTGGAAAAAATCAATCAGATTTTAATAATAGAATAGATAAGAATATTCTGGTGGCCATTGAGGCATTCTCCTCATGTTATCGGCATGAAAATAACTTTATGCTGATACTCCTTTTGATTCATCTTTGGGTGCAATCTTCCATCGATGACTGGCGAAAACTTTGGCAGTGGTCGCAAGTCGCAATTACAGCAGTTATATGGAACTTGAAATTTATTTTGACTGTAGATAAGTTACCTAGGTACCATAAGTTGTGATTTTCTGATTAATTTCTCGACTTATTGACAACCAAAAGAAAGCAAAAAAAGATTTTTTTTTTGCTTTCTTTTGAATGCAATCTACAAATGGCGCTTTTTCTATTACGAGTAGTTTCTTTCACACCTGATTTTGTATGTAGTAGGTTACCACATTTATTTATATCTTGAAACTATTATAATAATTACAGTGGTCATAATCTTTATTTTACCGTATTCCATGACATTGAGGATCCACATTACGTACCTATATGATAAAGTAGAGGTCAAGAGGCACCATCTGTTTTTGTCTATAGCCAACCTTGATTGAACATCGCCACTCAACTGAAAATTTTAGTAACTAAATAATTAATGTAGTCCAAACTATTTTAGTTAATGGCTTCTATATATTTTCGGCCGGAATTGGTGGCCTCATTGTCGTACTGAAGTTTAATATTTGAACATCGACTATGTACCGAAACAGACATGACATCATAGAAATTAAAATAATGGTTTAATGTACCTAAGATACCTACATATATGTACCTAAATTAAAGTTAGTAGAATAGAAAAATAATAAGCTCTTAATGATGACTCATAACTGCAATATTATTACTCATAATTATTACTTTTTTTCCGTATCATGCATTATCTAACTTTTCCTATTCCTATTTATCCAATATTTTATTATTATCCTCAAAGGATAAAATATTGGATAAAAAGGAATAGGAAAAGTTAGGTAATGCATGATATGGGAAAAAAGTAGATAATAATTAGATAAAGTTCAATTTATAAATTGATAAAGCTATTGCAAATCAGCAAATAGGAGCATTGACCTGCACAAACCGCAAGCTCCGCCGACTGATAACCCAGCACTATAAGCAATAATATTCTAACAAGACCTATGACTCTACGACTCATAAGTAACATGATTTAAAGCCTATGATGTTTATATTGGAAATGCTCGATCGTGCGTGAAAATCCTGACGTGGCCCGACATTGCCTACACGCCAGCGTTATTTAAGCATTAGACATACATAGGTGATTTCAGTTCCACATGACTGTGTACTGTGTCACCATTTTAGTAGATAGGTACATATCTAAAAAATTCACTTATTTTTATACCACAGTTTTGAAGGACTTTTTATTTTAGTAGATAGGATACCTATCTAAAAAAAATTCACTTATTTGTATACCACAGTTTAGGACTTTTTTTACTTCTTTGACGAGAAGACGAGCTAGACACTTTCCTGTTGGTAAGAGATAACGCTGCTTTTAATCAGCACAGCGCCAACAAGGTTCACAATGATGTACCTACAATTCTAGACACACAGCACCAACGCTTCTTACTCAGAAGTCAGCAGTCATAAGATGTTAAGACTCTATAGCCCAGTCATTTCACTAGCTACAGTGCCCTCCTACCGCAGAACAGTAATGTTTGCAGATCATTGCTCAGGTGCTAGAATAACTGGCACTGTTGGGGTACCCACCTAGATGACCTCCTGTAAAGGAAGTCAAACCCCCGTAAACTGGGACTTTTTTGAAGATCTTGTCATAATGAGGCTGAAATGGGAAAAATAGCAATAGACTACCCGTGTTGCTTATGTTTAGGTAAACGTGTTCCGTGGACATGTTATCATGAAATTTAAAAAGATGATTAAATGCTTGTTGTGTAAAACAGTTTTACTTTACTAAAACTCTTCCAGCCGAGTTTATACAAGAAATCTCACAGAACTGGGAAAAGGATGTGATTTCTTGAAATTCCAGACGTGCGGCATAAGCTAATGTTGAAGACACTTTATTATATGAATTTAAAATTATAGAGAGGTTTTTGTATTACAATCCACAAGTAATATTACAAGACTTACATGACATGCCGAAGCGGCGAGCGAGCATATTTTAAGCAGATTACCATCCAATCCTATTACAATGGTTACGTCGAGCATTAGACAAGTTACCGACCGCCTTAAAAGGTCGGTAACGATTCGACGGTGTCCTTGTAATATCTACTTATGATGTAAAAAAAACAACTAATCTTAACAGTAGAACATAATCAGATTTAATTGTTAGTGCTACCCAGGCAAGGTCCATCGGATTAAAATTAAGTTCAAATGAAATAGGTGTATAGTGTCGGTTGAAATGGTTGCTGAATTTCTAGACAACAGTTAAGTTTTGTACTTTTGTTGATCTATGATCAGATTATTATTATGCGGGATTATTATTGACTGGATGGATAGCCTGAGCTTCAACTAGCTTAACCAACGTGTTCTAAATTCTAGGTAGATACCACTTTCAGCCTGTTTTGCACTCACCATCGCAGACTTCCAGCTTCTAATGCTCAACTATTAATTCCCATGGTTATACCTTATTCAAGTAGCCATAAATCGTTTGCAGCCATTTATTATAATTATCCAATTTTATGCAACATACAATTTACATAAACTTACGTGAGTCGTTTCTAAGTATAACTCTATAGGTGTTCGTTTATTTCTAACGCTGCAGTTAATAACTCTAATCTAAGGTAGGTTGGTTGAGTATAAACTGTATTAGTTATCTAACATCTCGGGCCGGTGCTACCGGTGTCGGTAGATTGGGTCCAGTTTGGAATTGATCTTGCCTATAATTTGTTCTTTAGAGTTATACACGGGCACTGCATTTGCATACAGAACATAACCTTGGGCGGTATCAACTGCTCGATCCCATTCCACTATAAATTACCAGACGTGATCGACTCTCAGGAAAAATGACGTAGGTAATTACTAAAGATAACAAGAGAAAAAAACAATAATCAATTTGAATCGAATTTTGCTCAGCTTCCGCTCGTTATTAAAATTTATAATGGATGTGGATGCGGCATGACCGCAGAATATTAATCAGGCACTTAAAATTTCGCAATAATGATTTCGTAGAAAAAAGGCCCATGGCACGGATCCTTTCACCGCAGCTCTGAAACCGTATATGGCATCGCTAAACTTAGGTCCCAGCCAGCTAAGGAGACAGAATCAAGCAAAGCATCTTGTAGGTACATTATGCTGAATGTGACTGCATTCTAAGCACAAGGAGCTAGCCTCCGTACACATTACACGTTCATCCAAACACCAGTTAAATGATTTCTTGTGATCGTGATACTATGCACAAACATGGAATAATGTAATTTACTCGCTACAAATATTTAGGAGAACCTTTTGAGGCGAGAAACCGATAGCTTTGCGTTGATAGCCATTGTGGAGGGCATTAGACTTGTCTATATACATTATGAAAATGTATCTGCCTTAACTATTTGAGCAAATATCTGGTTAAACGTTTCGCTGGCAAACAAATTGTTTCTTGATAGATGCCTACGTAGAAACCATTTTAAACTTTGTTTGGAATGTGGGGCCGCTGGGCTCGGGAATTGAAAAACTTTGCTCGTAGAACTTCAGAAAGTAAACATTGAAAATATTTGGTACTTACAATACAATACAATAATACTTTATTGCAAACCTGGTTACAAGAAATTGTTTCATAAGTAGACAATACACATAAAGCTAAAGGTATACAATCGGCGGTCTTATCGCATAGAGCAATCTCTTACAGACAACCTGGTTGGAAGGAATATTGAGAACATGTATAGAGGCGGTGTGCAATACTTCTGGAAATAATGTTATCTATTGTTACAATAATCAGATAGTTTACTAATTAATATACAAATTATGTTTACAATATACTTGTAAATAAGATACCTAACAAAATAAACTTACATATTATAACTATAGTAAATATTAAATATATGTATATTACCTTTATAGTATAATATATAAAATAAAATAAAAGTATAACAAATAATAATAATATAAATAAATATGATACATAAATTACTATAAATACATACCTACTTTATATATATTAAAATAATATGAGCAAGCTATGCATTTATTATTTATTTATTTTATTTTTTTTACTTACCTATGAAATTTTCATAAAGAAAAACCATAACGATCATAATGTAATTATATAAGTATAGTATCTACTAAAAAATAAATTATGACAATGTTGAATGTAGTTTTTTTATACGATACAACCTACATTTTATATTTAACCGTCCGTTACGAGTTACGACCCGAGGCACACACGAAGGGTGGCACCTGCTGTTATAAGCCTTCTACGAGCCTTTGTATTTTGTTCACCCAACCAAATATTCAACGAAGTATTTTGATCAGATTACGTCCAACTTTTGTATTAAACTTCTACCTGTCCCTGTGCATGAGGAACGAAAAAAGTAAAAGTGCTAATAACATGCGTGGCAATGCATATTTTAGTTCTATGAACGGCAATTTGTTGTCGAGACTTTTTATAAGTATTGCCATCATCATCAATATTCATCAGCTACAGTTCAACCATTTTATAAGTTCACCTGTCAGCTAGCCAAATGCTTCTGACGGTTAATGGCAAAGCGTACACTTTAAAAACGGCTCGTATCATGGCAATACAATGCAATTTAACTTTAGGCCTCAAGAATGATTATCCCTCATCCAACTAGTTTTATTTTGTACGCATTAAGTAACTGCAGATCTGTCAAGACATAATGATTATAGCTAGCTAGCTCAACATAGGTAAGTCGTTACTCTATAATGGGTGAATAGTGAAAAGGTCATATTTGTCGTTTGTAAATAAGTGCCCTATTCATAATATGCCTAGTTCGTAAATGTTTATGCTTATAATTTTTATTTTTACGCTTATAATAAAAATATCTTTTAGTAGCTCGTTCTAATTCACATTTTAATGGATGGACAATCTATGCCCCATTAAATTAAAAGCATCACACCACAATTCCGTTCAACAACCTGATACAGCGAAATAGCAAATTGCGGAAGCATAATCTAGAAATACCACTAGTGAGGAACTCCTGACGAACGTGCGGTGTTTGACCGAAGCGTGTACGTCAGCAGTTTTCACCAACAGAAATAACTCCATCTATGAGACATTGGCACGGTACACCTTAGCTGGAGTCGTACCTACTAAATCCGACGCACTGTAGGAGAAAATACTATTTTGGTAGCTTTGTGGGAACTGTTGCGAGGTGTGAACACTGAAGATAAATTATCCAATTAGGATTTTATGTCTGAGCACAGCTGTTTAAATACTTAAAAGCATTTTCAAAGCGATGTACCTAGCCCCCAACGGTAAGTAAGTATAGGTAATGAGCGTTGGATTAGATAAACCACTTTTTAATTGTAATCGTTCCCATAGTCTTCAGGAACATATTATTTGGTTGTCGGCTGCAAATAAAAATGGTTGAACTTAGATACTACGATGTTTCAGTTCGAAGAATTGTTCTATTTCGGCTGCTCTTTGTGGAAATTGTTGCCAGGTGAGGAAATGGAAAAGGCATGTGGAATATGAAGGAAGTCGACAATTACGAAACAACTGCGTATGCCACGTGGATGAGGAAGTAGTTTTATGTAAGCTTTTAAGTAAAGTCCAGATTTATCCGACCAAATAAATATAACAGAAATGATTTTAATTATACCATATTATTATATTATTACTAATGTATTATTCGTAATGTGAGATAAACTAATCGAGGTGAATGTTTTTGTTATTTATAAAGCATGAAGCATTAAATACATTGAGTACTTATATAAAATATGCCTAAAAATGAATAAAAACATTACAAAAACAGGTAGATTATTTTCTTGCTTGAGAAGGCAAAGCAAGAAAGAGTATGCATAATAAATTTCACAAGACACAAGATAAGATCTTTGAATCTTCTAATATTCATAAACAGACTTTATTTTTATGACCTGCCGGGAGCTCAACGCAAATGGATATTTGACGTAAATTATAAACGAATTGGGCAACGGTCCAAAAAGCGGAAACCACCAAAAACCATCATAGAACAAATTGTATCGCACGTAACGTCGTGGTGTTGATGAAAGTCATGTCAAAAATTATTGCACCATATCTGAAAGAACCTAATTATAATGGACAAATGTTTGTAATAATAGTGATATGATCAATAACGGTTATTAAGCCATCATAACAGAGGTTAATGGTGATATTATGAAAAAGTCGTATCTATATGGGATGTTGCAATAATCTTTGCTTCAGAGGCACAAAGGAATAGCAAGGATCTAAATCAAAATCAAAATTTTAGTATACTCATTGGTAATGCCAATGGCATGTCGGTTTACCATTGTGTATGCTATAATATTAATTTGTATCCAATGCAGAGTAACTTATACGCTTCCTTTTCCTGCTTAGAAATGCTCGCACCAATCCAATTACTCGCCTACCTCGCTAGTATTGGATAAATAATAACAATTTCTTGTTGATACCATCTGATGTAATTACGGTTATAATCTAGATACATTACGTATCTAGATCGCCGGCCTACACTTTCCTACGTATCGACTAGATAGGTACTAGTGCGGTTTCATTAAAATTTCATACACATAGCCATTAAGCGGGATGCGAGGTTTTGGCGAGGTGCTGGTTCGATAGAGCGATATTTCAGTCTAGATTCTCGATGTGTGTTGAAGGGTGAATCCTGAGAGACAAAATTTTACGTGTCTTTGGGAATAAACTACCCGTAACATTAAAATTCTACCCTAAGGTATTTTTTTTCTGATAGTTTAAGGTTTAATCTACTTAATGCAAGATAAACATCAGCTTAAATTTAGCTGCAAGTACCTAAAAAAAAATCTAAATGCCCTAAAATTTGATTACCGTGGGGTGTCCCTTACACATTTTTGGAACAAAATATATTTTTTACACTAACTTATAATAGGAATTTAATTAATTGCTGTGATCTAAGCTGTAAAGGGTGAACTGTTATATGATTTAAAAAATACGCGAAGGCTGTACTCAGCGAAGTTTAAGAAAAAATAACAAATTTACGTTTGTCCCCGGACAAAAAGTGATTCCCATGGCGCGCGACATAACTACCCACATTTCACAAACCACAAGACTTAGAAGCTTGTACGCCCGCTGTTGGCTAAGTTCAATTGCGCTCTAAACATCGTGAAGAGGGGTTGCTCCTCTCGTTGTTATAAACTAGATTTACGAAGGTGAGAAATTGATTACCGTGGTTTTGGTTCACTAGGTCATTGATTACCATTTCCATGTTTAAAAATATTTTTTTATCTCTTACGGTTTTTTGACTAGGGTGTGTAGTTAGGAAAAGGGAATTGTTTTTCATATATCTTATTATTATTGGTCTATAATTATGGTATTTAAAAATATTGACCAAAAACTATACAATTTTGATTTCTATGGTATTGATTCTCATGGCGTTTTACCACGGTGATCAATTTTCCCCTGAGTTTTCTTGCGCATTCTTTCACTTTTTATACTTTATACTCGACTACAGCGAAGCCAGGCAAGAAATATGTATATTTCATTTAAACCAGATGGTTTTTTTTATATTTTATACTATAGTAGACTGCCGCTCTGGCTTATGCGGCACCATTACGACCCACCATAAAAATAATCAGAAAAACCAAACTGAACTGAATAACCAAACTGATATGAATCAGATGGTACATTCATATCAGTTTGGTTATTCTAAACTGAAGTTCTAGCCAGCCTGTAGTCTAGTTCTTCAATAGGAATACCTCAAAGGTGAGCCTTCATCCCAGAAACTGTCATGTGATTGAATTTTAACATCAGTTTGGTTAATCTGGACTGAAGTTGCAGCCAGCCCATAGTTTCGTTTTAAATTAGCAAATTTTTTATCTGATGCGCCTTTACCCCGGAAGATATCATAATCAGATTGTATATTCATAACAGTTTGGTTATTCGAAACTGAAGTTCCAACCAGCCCATAAATTCGTTTTAAATTAGCAGCTTTTGTTTGATGGGCTAAAAATAGCTACATAAGATGTCATCATAATGAGCCTTAATCTATGGGATCAAATAGGAGCTCTATAAAACATAAAAAGCTTGGCGGGAACCTCAGTCCAGAATAACCAAACTTATACTATTAATATAATTCTAATAACATCTTCTGGAGAAAGGCTCACCTGTGAGGTATGCTGCATAGACATAGCGAAACTATGGGCTGGCTGGAACTTCAGTCCAGGTTAAACATACTGATATTAATATACCATAATATGATGGTAAAATTTTCCCGAGTAAAGGCGTATCAGTAAAGAAATTTTCTAATTCAAAACGAAACTATGGGCTACAACTTCGGTCCAGATTAACCAAACTGATGTTAAAATTCAATCTCATGACAGTTTCTGGGATGAAGGCTCACCTATGAGGTATTCCTATTGAAGAACTACAGACCCGTTACGCTTCTGAGCCATGTTCATAAGCTGCTGTTTTCAAGGCCTATCACGAGTCGTCTGGAACACAGACTTGATGACTTTTAGCCCCCCGAACAAGCCGGATTCCGAAAAGGCTTTAGTACAATAGACCACATTTATGCGCTGCGGCAAGTTAGTCAAGAGAATATATAACTTGCCATTAAGCTTAGCGTTTCTGGACTTTGAGAAAGCTTTGATTCAGTGAAAACACGGACTGTGCGCGAGTTATTTCAGCGATGCCATATTGACTATCGGTTCATTAAAGTGTTGAAGTGTTTGTTTTCTTACGCCACTATGTTGGTCTGAGTACAGGAGCAGAGCACGAAGTTGATACCTTTGAGAAGAGGAGTATTTAAGACAGAGAGATGTTATATCTCAGAAACTGTTTACTGCGGTAATGGGAGACGCGTTCAAGCTCTTGGAATGGCAAGGACTTGGCATCAATATCAACGGCGACCACATTGCTCATCTTCGGTTTACTCACGACATCGTAGTCATGGCGAAGTCGATAGAGGCACTCAGCATGATGCTCTATGACCTCGAACAAGTTTCACAACGGGTGAGCATAAAATGAACATGGACACGATCAAACTTAAGTCAAATGCCAATGTTGTGCCTTCCCCAGTATCTGTTAGAGGTTCGGTACTCGAATTTGTTAACTCCATACAGCTAGCTAGAATAAGTAGTCCGATTCGGTAGGACCCAACTTCGAGAAAGAGGTCGACCGCCGAATTTAACTCGGTTGGGCAGCTTCTTTGAGTTGGCTTCGTCTCGAAGCTTAAAGTCGCTCAGCGAGCTATGGAGAGAGCTATACTCGGGGTTTCTCTACGTGATCGAATCAGGAAAAAGAAGATCTGAAGACGAACCAAAATCACTGACATATTCCAGCGGATTAAGGAGCTGAAGTGGTAGTGGGCAGGCTACATAGCACGCAGCGTGGATGGCTGATGGAGTCGAAAAGTGTTCGACTGGATACCACGGACAAGCAAACACAGCGTCGTAGAACGTCCACCCACAAGTGTGGCAGACGACCTTATAAAGGTCGCTGAAAGACGCTGGAAGCAGGTCGCTGCCAACCGATATATATGGAGGTCTAAAGGGGAGGTCTATGTTCAGCAGTAGACGTCCTATGGCTAAGATGATATGAGGTATGCTGCAAAAATAAAACGAAACTATGGGCTGACTGCAACTTCAGTTCAGAGTCCAGATTAACCTAACTAATGATAAATATACAATCGGAGAGCTTCTGGAGTGAATTTTGTCAGTGATTGTGACTGAGAAAAAAATCTCATATTCTAGGACTATTTATTCAATAATTTTACATTGTTTAAGACAGCAATACGTTGATTTTATTTAGTTAACATGATTATTATATAGACTGGCAATATATAGCTTTTTAATACGTTATGTTTGGTGTATATTCATTTGGATTACCGTTTTTAATCATTTCCATTTCATATGATTAGTATGTAGAGGTCAATATTTAGATAATAACTTAGAATTCAAACAAAATTGTTTAATTTTGATTCCCATGGCACACTTTATTGATTCCCGTGGCACCAAAAATTGAAATTGAAATATCTTCTGAACAAAACAAGTTATAATGATGCCTATTTGATGGATGTACTTATATTTATGTGATATTTGATGTTTTACATGTAAAATTCAATAATACTAAGATTTAAAATCTGCCACGGGAATCACTTAAATACGCCCGATCTCAGGATTTACCCTGAAGATAACGCAAGTTGAAACAGCGGATAACCGCGTGCGTGTGTAAACATTGCAAAAATTGAGGAGAAACAGTCTGCGAACAAGCGCGCAGATAAAAATTCAAAATAGAATTGGCTAGGCGCCGCGCGCGTGCTACTCTGAACAATGCTGGAAACTAGGTCGATGTGTGTTTACTGTGTCAAAAATGCTAACTAGCTAGCTCTCCCGCGACCTGGGTAAGGTGACCGACCACGTGGCTCTACTTTAATGGTTAACATTTGGGTAAACAGTGTTGGGTTTCGATCTTTACGACCAAAACGTACAGCAAATTGCTCTAAGCATGATGCAGTTCGAAAAGCACTGTACACAACACGTAGTAACTGAAGATAGGTCATGATTGCACTGAACTGAACGCTAAAGATTGGATTGAGAATAAGCCATACGAGCCAAATCGACTTAAATTTAACCTGTGTCGATATCCACCAAGATTAATTATAGCATACAAAAACACTTCGCGGAATTCCTACTTAACGATTTATTTTCGGCAGGAAACCATGCATCCTCGCCGACGTGTTCCGTATTCCATCGAGAAAGTAGGTACCTACTATATTTCTTATCATTGCTGTTTACTCGAATATATTTTAAAAATTCGATAAACATTAATTAGCTTTAGTGATAATATTTCCGTATGTCCCGTCCCGCTGCGAGAGGATAGGTTAAGAGTTAAGAAGGTCAGATTACATTTTCGTAGCTGCAATTGCTCAGATGCAACCCGGTGAAGTAAACATTCTGATAACATGCCAAATCTACTCATTATTTCTGTGTGTACACGTTAAACTAGAGAATCAATTGTTACTCCTATAATTATAGAGAATTTAGTACAACTGAAAAATGCGAACAAGGAAGCCAGAGTTTTCTAATCCAATTAACAAAATGAAACCAGGTCCAGAAGGAAGTTCGTTGAAGCTTTTGACCTGTAAATCCAGTTTATCAAATGTGGATAATTGGTAATGATGATAAGCCTTAAATAATCACTGCATTAATCAAGTATTGTTTTAATGAGCTCACCGGAAGTGACAGTGAATATCACACAAAGTTACATTGTAGCCATTGTTAACGATGATCAGACCTTGGCGTTGCCGTTGAACTTTTCACTATTATTTATCTTTTTGTTGTGCTTAATGCGTGAATTTTTATTACTCTCTTTAATTTCTACGGCTTATTAAGAAGTTGTTTTAATTGCATCATTTCTCTAACTTGTTTAATTATAATTATATACCATCTAAAGGTGTATCACGAGCCGGCCACGTATCACGTGGCATGTATATCAAAGTATGAAACTTTATTAGGTATATTGCGTTAGGTAATGAAGTCTCTTTTTCTCTTCAGTGATGTACGTAAGTAGGTACGAATACTATGTTTGTAAAGGCATGAACCTTTAACATGAATGTTTTAACCTCTTCTACATATGCTTGATGGGTTTTAAACAAAATTTATGTGGCATTTATATCAATCGTACCTACATTGAAGTAAACATTTTATTATAGCTTCAATTCCACACAATCAAATGAACACGTGACTACGTTATTTTGGCTCTAACCTCCAGCATTAATATTTGCGACTGCTAAAGCGTTTGCGATATTGATTCAACCTTGAACATGTGTTGGGACGAGCGTTTTCAGTTTATCTGTCTATCGTCACGTAGTCCTATGTCGCTGTAAGATTTTCTTTCAAATTCATACAGTTTTCAAAAAGTATCTTTCTGTAATCATGCAGATATGGTTCCATGTACCGTTTTAAATTTTCTGATATAACACTAATATCCGCAATAAAAATGTCGAATCATTTCTCTTCCTGCTAATTTTCTATTACCTATTACGTGTTTTATAAAAATAGTAAGTAGTGTTAGCTAATACTGAATCACTATTCTAGAAACTTCTTACAACGTGGAACTTTTTCCTAACAACGTTTTGCGGATTTCTTCGTGGAAAATTTTATGCGTGATTTTAAACCGATTGTGATAGCTTTATTTTTTTTATTTATCGCCCTTTTATAGATTGGTTATTTGTGTAGGCATACTTATTATAATACTAATCTTTACATCTCTACTAACTAGGTAACTAGGCCTAAACTATTAGGTGTTGAGTGTACTGATAAATTCGTCAGCAAAAATACATTATTTGGAGTCTACAATGATAATAAAAAGTTTAAATTATTAAGTAAATTTAATCTCTGAAAAAAAAAATGCTATGAAGGTAAAGTTAAAATCGTTACCTAACTAATTACACAGTAGACATTAGACATCATAGGTCACTTGCATTAGGAATAATAACGCCTAATTAGTAGATAATTCAACATGCTAATTAGGTACGGGCAGGCAGTTTTAATTAATTAGACCAATCAAACACATGATTAGAAACGAATTTATATTTTTTATCCCGAAAGGTACCTCTCTACCTATTATTTTCTTAATTGACTACCAAATCCTGATAATGTGTAACTATTTTTTCTGGATTACCTTCCTCTTTAATTTATGGCCATCATACGACTAGCGTACTTATAAGGTAGGCACTAAGTACTATTACAATATTATGTGGTTCTAAGTTTTAACTGTCAGCAAGCAATTTTACAAAAAATATAAATAAATAAACTTGCTCTAAGAATATAAATCGTAGATATAATATCGGTAGGTGAATAAATCCACTAAGTCTGTAATAAGCCTTCTAAATCCAAGCTCTATAAGCTAGACCAACCTACGCTCAATGTGTCATGAAAACAACAATTCGAGGCGTGCCGGAAATAATCCAAATGTCCCGTGTCCACGTAGAATATAAAGCCACGTCAACTAGACTAATCAAGTTTATACAGTGTGTTTATACAGTTGTGTTTCCATTTTATATTTGCATGTGCAGCTAAACAAAATGTCTCTTACATTTTAGGGGAATGCGTGTAAATTAAGACTGGGCGACCTTCTACGCCATTTGCAAACCCGTTTCAAATTTTATTATCATTCGCGAATCGCTAGTTATCTATTGCGTCTTAATTTTTGTGATAAAAAATTGAGGCACAGATTATTTTGTTACTAACCGCGCCAGATTTGATTCTATGTAGGTTTGATTTTATGTACATTGTACATCTAATATATAAAATTCTCGTGTCACAGTTTTCGTTGCCATACTCCTCCGAAACGGCTTGACCGATTTTAATGAAATTTTTTGTGCTTATCCGGTATCTATGAGAATCGGCCAACATCTATTTTTCATCCCCCTAAATGTTAGGGGTAGTCCACCCCTAAATTTTTTTTTTATTTTTTAGACAAAATTTTTAATTTCTATTTTTTTATGATACAACATACAAAAATACATACAATCCTCAATTTTCACCCTTCTACGATCAACCCTTATTTTTTAATAGCCATTTTAGTAATTTAATCATTTTTCCTCTCCGGTCGAAAACTGATCAATCGTCATTTAATTAGTTATCCCCGCCAGATGTCTACAGGTGTCACTTCTGACCCAGTAAACAGCACGGAGTAGGGATGAGAACGAAGCCGGTCTCCTTTCTTTCTCACTCCCTACACAGTTGTCGGCCATCATTATTGTTTATGCATCAAGTGTTGACAATTATTATTTTGCTATCTCAGTCTAACTCTCATATTAACTTTTAATCATTCCTATTTTATCAATAATAATTAAATTATCAATTTTGAGTGTATTTTACACGATTAGTTAATCAAGTGATTTTATAACCTCAAAAGTACTCAACACGTGACACGAGCTTCCAATAACAACGGATTTTGTGTTGTAAGTATACTTTTTTTTATTTATATTGAAAATGTTGTTGATCTTATAAAAATGTAATTTTAATTTAATTTAGTTAAAAAAATGTAATTGAACAATTAAGATTTTCATAGTTTCCAAAAAATCAATCATTATGAATCTTTATTTTGAAATGTCAATGGAAATATTGGTTGTATGAAAAAATTATAAGAGACAATGTTTTCATAAAATTTAATTTTTTACTTTTGTTTGAAAAAATTTTCCATAAAATAATGCTTATTTCACGCATATACCACATTCTTACATACATACAATATACACATTCTAACATACATACATACTTCCAATAAGTAAGCTATTTTTTGTCTACACTAGAAATTACTAGGAAATTATTTATATGGCAAAACAACGTTTGCCGGGTAAGCTAGTATCATATATGTATCTTGATACAGGTTAATTGTCAAGGAAGCGAGTAGTGTTTTTCATCACACCCAGTAAGGTTTTTCTCGTTTCATTGATAAATATATCAGTTCTACAGAGCAGGAGAGATGAACGTGCTATAAAGACCACGATGCAATATGTGTCCCTAAACGTAATGTTAGAAATATATAATGTATAGAGGAGGCGACCCCAACAGATTATTTATATATTTTTTGTAAATGAAAAGTTCTGTTTTCTTTTTGCAAATTTAGAAAACAGGTATACCTATGTAATGGATTTAATAGAATTTATATTGGTGCCCCAAATACAACATACGAGTAATAGCATAATATAAAATCTACGTACATAAAAGTTTACAGCGTACTGAATTTTCCAGAAATAATGAGTGTACAAATTTTTACGAACTAAATTAAATGACTGAAAATGTGTCACCTATAGAAATAAACTAAACAGTAACTAGTTCAACAGACCAGGAATTTATTAAGCCTGCCGCTTTAATCGCACTCATAATAAACATGTCAATAAGCCCGACTAAAATCGTGGTATTAGTTTGGGTCAAGGTTTTCAGTACATTCAGAAGTGTAGAGGTAGGCAATCGTGTAAACAGCTCACTGGCGTTTTAATTTCAAACATATTAAAGCCCATTGTATGTACATGTACCTAATGACTGGAGGTACAAGACTTAGCACTTTGCACGTGCATAAGACAAAAACTTAGGCAAATACTCGTAACATCATAGTTAACAAAAACACTCGAAATTATTTATCACAGAAGTCATAAGAAAAATAAATAATGAAACTCAAAGACAGGTTTATTTTATAGCTTAATTGCTGTCCAAAACCAGTTCTTGTCAAGGGGCACTAAAAATATTACATTTTTTTAGGTCTATGTAGGAACAAAACACATAATATTATCTGACTAATATAATGTAATACAATACCGCTATCAGAATAAATAATAAAAACATGCTTATCGAATAATTATACAATTCAATAACAAAATTATACTAATAGAAACCGAGCGTAGTTTTTGTACTAAACTGTAACAAAAAAAACTACGAGAGTTAAAATTACTTGTACATAAATGTAAAGTTAAAGTTTGTCGACCCGTCCACGGGTCAGGGCATAGTGTGAACGTCTCTTAAATCATGAACATACAGAATCATTTACAAAGAAAATTCACCCCATCGAAATTATTCGAAGGATTCGATGAAAATGTATGAGACTCGGTGAATTTCAAATCAACTATACAAGATCAAAGAACTTGTTTGAGGAAAATGACATCTTTAAAGGTATCTTCAAGTGCATAGCCATTGTGTTAAAAATCCATTAACTTTTAAAAAAAAAATTGACTGAACAAATTCTGGATTGTGGATATTGGAAGAACTTGCGCTATATAAATAAATACGAGTACTGTATAGTAACGTCTCTATCACGCATAATATATGTAGGAAGATATAAAATTTAACACATACTTAATTTCAGATTTTTGACCATCAAATAATACAAATAAGGTTGGACAAATTGACGACAATAAAATTGCAGATAAACCGAGTATTCTCATTGCTAAAATCCATATTATAGTAGGTCAATGCCGTGACGACTATCGATTTCGAATGGCCATTGTAAAATGTAAATATAAGGAATTCACTGAATTTCAGTGAACTACTTAATTCTGGTAATAATAATGTGGTGATAACAGATATTGGAGATATAAAAATAGATTATGATAAGTTTATTAATCTTTGCATTATGTTATATAAGATACCTACGAATAATTTTATTAGTAGTAAATAAAATCCAGTAAACAACTATGATTCAATAGCAATTATTATAATAGGTTTTAGATACGACTGACGTTACTATAGTGCAATTAAACAACTCATAAAAGAAAATCATTTAAATCTAGGCCAAGGCTCGGAAACATGATAAAATTGACGTGAAAAATAAAACAATATAGGTACCTGATCAAACCACTTTAAAGCTGTTATAAATTATACCGATAAAGGTGAAATGTTATTGTATTATGTAAATAGTAGATGTCGTTGCGTCAGATTCCACGACTTTAGTTCAGGTCATAGGACAATTATAATTTATTGTTTCGCGTGAGCGTCTGGAAATCATTGTAATAAAATAAAAGAAAACTTATTCCTTATTTTATTATTACTTAACGAACATGAAGCGGTACGAAAATTCTTAACTGTCCTGATAAGTCCCAAGCTTTGTAAACATATTTTATCTGTGCGACCTAATGATATCCAAAATCTTATCAATGCTATAATTATTTTACTATTAGGTACTCGTATAATTTAAGGCATTCCCATGATGACATTTAATAAAGAACAACACACTTATGTTCTTTTAGAAACAATCCTAACCACCTTCCACAAGGCAGTTACTTAGGGCCACTCATATTCATTTGCAAATTTAAATATTAAAGTAGGTAGTTAACTCTTCTGTGTTCTCTGTACCTATTCTGTTTTAATAGCGAAATAAAAGTAAAAAAAAGACAGTTTAAAAATGTCCAATCGCATATAATAGTAATCAGTAGTCACCACTAGTTGTTGCAACCGTTGCGTTGGTTGTAAGAAAATCTCCACGCTTGCATGTCTTAGCGTCTGTTTGAATTTTAAATCAAGGGAATAGGTTAATGTTCCACTTACAAAGGCCATACTTGGACTCGATCACGACAATAACAACTTGAGATCTATTAAATCCAAAATTGCAATGTACGACTAAAGCAATATTAGTAGATACTGCAACATAATCTAAAGCGATATTATAAATTAGTAGGTATTATTATATTAAATTGCCACCAAATAAGTCCAAGATTAAACAAGTACATATTTAAAGTGTAAAAATATGTAGGTACATAATATTATGTCAATTAAAGCTACTTTAGCATTCCATTAGAATTTAGAACAATGGAATCATATAAAACAGTAAATCATATAAAAATTCAGTGTGCAAACTCCAGATACAACTTTATTAAGTAAATATCACTCGGCTCGATTATATCACGGTAAAGATATATATTTCTGCCGTGATTATATTATTTTAGATTGTGCTCAGCTCTCTTACGCCTAGCCGCAGACGCACGCTTTAGAGGGCAGTTTTCTATTGTTTTTATTTTTATTTTTGTTTCTCGATTGGGGTAACAAAAAGTAGGTATGTTAGAACCGGACTTCTGTAGTCGTCTTTACTCTCTTTTAATTTACCCTATTCCGGCCTATTCACCTCTCTTGATAGGATTTAACTTTCTTTCATTGCATACAAAGAATGAAATTACTTTTGTACAACTATAATAATAGTGATTTGTGCTTAGTTTTATACTTAGTTCTTTGTTAATTTCACAGGTGTGCAATGAATGCCCTCTTCTTTTGTAGTTATTTTTTATAAAGAAAATTATTTTTATTGTAATGTAACCGTATTATACCCGATTTATAACGTTTTGCGCATGAAACGTAACAGAAGCAAAATGCAGTGATCTGTAGAATGTAAAAAAAATTCTTGGCGCTCGCAATAAGCTGGTCACACGTTTCATAGTCAGGATTTTATATATTTTTTAGCTTTTTAGTAAGAACATTTCTTTTTTTTTAATGAACACTTTTTTTAGTCATTATATTCAAAATTAGCAGTTGCGGCAAGTTTATAGGTAGTAGTAGTTATAGAATATCTCGTATAAGTAACGATCGTAGCCAGAAATATAGAATTTTCTTGCCGTTATATAGTTCATACACTCTTCATAATCAAGATTTTTTCTCGGCTTACAGCAAACTACTCGCGCACTTATTAGTAAGAATGTTTAAGTTTCATGCAGCTCGGAACGAACTTAGCTCACCTTTCGAAGTCAGCAATATTGAAAATACTCGGCGCTTACAGTAAGCTGTATGCCTACGGGCTCTTATAACTTATAAGTGAAAATATTTAAATTTCTAACCGCTAAGACGAAGATAGTCGCACTCTCTCTCTTTTCGTTGTCCAAAATATAAAATTTTCTCGGCGCTCGCAGCAACCTGCTCGCGCTATTTTAAGGAAGGATAATTTAATTTTCCTACTGCTTGAAACAAGTTAATTGGACTCTTTTCTTTGTCAAAAATATAAAAAATTTTCGGCGCTCGCAGCTGGCTGCTCGCGCTATTTTAAGGAATAATATTTTAATTAACCTACCGCTCCGAGCAAATTAACCGCACGTTTTTCGTTTTTTTTTTTTTACTTGGCGCTCGTTGCATGCTTTTCACACTATTTTAAGAAAGGATATGTATATTGATTTTCCTACCGCTCGAAGCAAGTTAACTGGACTCTTTTCGCTGTCGAAAATATAAAATTTTCGGAATTTCTATTTTAAGGAACAATATTTAAATTTTCCTGCCGCTCGATGCAAGTTAATCGCACCTTTTTCTTGTCAAAAATATAAAATTTTATTGGCGCTCGCAGCAAGCTGCTCGCGCCTTTCTAAAGAAGTATGTTTCTGTACGAGCTGAAAGCAAAGCATGGTGCACCTTATAAATAGGTACCTGCTCTACGTTTAAAAATATGCATACAGGCATAAAGTTCGGTAAAACAAATTCGTCCTTGCTTGCCCCCCCTGGGTCAGAAGCTGGGTACGCCCATGATAATATGTATAAGGTCTTCGTCTAGTTAATGCTTAATGCATACAAATACTTCATCTGAACGTCAGTAACATCACTGTAAAGAGATATATGTATCTTTACCGTGGTAACATTTTGATTGATAGGTGGTAATCCAGGAAGGGGGCGCCCGAAAAAGGTTTGGATGAACTGTGTGAAAGAGGATATGCGTGCTAAGGGAGTGGATGCGGATGACGGATGATAGAGCAGAATGGAGGAGAAAAACGTGTTGTGCCGACCCTACCTAGTGTGGGATAAGGGCAGGAGAAGTGGTAACATTTTGTTTTGCGGAGAAGTACCTACCTACTTAGGTACCTACCTATTACCTATGTCTCTAAAACTAAATGAACTCTATGCTATGTGAAAAAACATTTACAAACCGTCCATTAGTGATGCAAGGTCATCTCATTGTGTGTGTAACGTGTTTGATCGCCATTAATTGCCTTCGAAACGAGAGATCATGTTTGAGATTGTTCATAGGTCACTGGAGGCATGAAGCAAACCTATAAGTATCTACTTGCAAGGGTTACAACAAACTAACAAGCCCCTTCTAACCAAGCTTTGTATTATTGTATATTATCCATTTTCCTTTTACTGTTATCCTTAAAAGGTTTTAGTAAAAACCCTTCCGAATTCCTTCAAACTCAACTCAAATTGTTATGGAAACCCCTTTAGCATCATACCCATGCAATGAGCCCTATCTAATCCAAACATATCGCATTTGGGCCAAAAATTTGTTGTAAGCTAGCCGGCACAATGTTTTTACAGGTTTTCCTGACACCTACCTAGGTGTCAGGAAAACCTGTAAAAACCATTATTCTACTATGACTATTTGTTTGTACTTACATAAAACCTATCATTAAGACATCGTGAATAAATAGCCATAAATACTTTAATAATTACCTCCATTTAATTGAGAATTCAAACCTATAGTTAGTGTCCTAGAAACGACAAATCTATTTTGAGAGAAATATGGAAATATCCCACTAAATAGAATGGGTATCTAATATTATTATAACATCTGGTAGATTAATGTGATAATAAATATTTCAGCGATGTATTATTTTGAGTGATTCCCAGCTCGTCCTACAAGCCTACGGCCGAAATGGGACGAGTTGAAGAAAATCAAAATTAATTCTATTTTCATTGCACAACTCGTCCTACTTATCTGTCAAAATGAAAAAGGTACAATCAGTAACAAAAATATCTAAAATAATATATAATTCTATTTATAAAAAATTAAATGTACCTACTCAAGAAGGTTGGAAAAATGGAGTTTCCAACGTCAACACTAAACTTAAGCAAGATACTGAATACGTAGGCTGACGATAGTATTTTGATTTTAATTTGTATAAGGAAAGTGAGATGGCAGACAACCATGACGTCATTTTTCTTGCTTCAGTTTGGTGTTCACGCTGAAAATCCAATTGAGTGCAAAATTCTTGTACCTCTGTTTTTTGTTTTCTGATCTATCGACCTACTTCCTCAGATACAGTTGGCCATAAGAATAAGTACTAGGAGACTAGAAACCATGAAGAGGTTATATGTCGCTCGTTTTTTTTATTTGTCTTTGTTTCTAATTCCATTGCACTTTATAAAAAAAATCGTAAAATAAATATAATAACTGAACGGGACTGCCATTCCGATCAACTGAACTGATCAACTAGTTTGTCAGGATGGACTCGATTAATGGATTTGTTCCATTAATTTTCAAATGACAGCTGTCAAACTCAAAATGATAATATCTTGAATAGTACTTGTCTTAGAGTAACGCTGTCATGGAAGAAATAAAAGGTCTTGAGGAGATCTTCATTTCAAATGACAGCTGTCAAACTTAAAATGTTAATATCTTGGAAAGTAATCGTCCTAGAGTGACGCTGTCATGGAAGAAATAAAATGTCTTGAGGTGATCTTCATTTCAAATGACAGTTGTCAAACTTAAAATGTTAATATCTCGGAAAGTACTCGTCCTAGAGTGACGCTATCATGGAAGAAATAAAATGTCTTGAGGAGATCTTCATTTCAAATGACAGCTGTCATCGAGACCGAGATCAGCCTAGGACAAGTGATTTCCCAGATTGACAGCTGTCATTTGAAATGAAGATCTCCTCAAGACATTTTATTTCTTCCATGACAGCGTCACTCTAGGACCAGTACTTTCCGAGATATTATCATTTTAATTTTGACATATGTCATTTGAAATGAAAATTTCCTCAAGGCCTTTCATTTCTTCCATGACAGCGTCACTCTAGGACGAGTACTTTTCGAGATATTATCATTTTAATTTTGACATCTGTCATTTGAAATGAAGATCTCCTTAAGGGCTTTCATTTCTTCCATGACAGCGTCACTCTAAGACGAGTACTTTCCGAGATATTATCATTTTAATTTTGACATCTGTCATTTGAAATGAAGATTTTCTCAAGGCCTTTCATTTCTTCCATGACAGCGTCACTCTAGGACGAGCACTTTCCGAGATATTGACATTTCAAGTTTGACAGCTGTCGGCTGAAATGAAGATCTCCTCAAGACCTTTGATTTCTTCCATGATACCGGCAGACTAGGACGAGTACTTTCCAAGATATTGCTATTCCAAGTTTGACAGCTGTCAGCTGAAATGAAGACAATCACAAAAACAAAATTAAGGATTAACAATTGGATTGGCCCTAAATTCAAAAATGCTGACCTGTGCCCCAAAGGGTGCAGTTGAAATTTAAAGCTTTCAAAAAAATACTGTTCAATACTCAATAGTTTATTTGCCTCCTTAAAATGGAAGGTAGAAACAAGATCTTAGCTAGTAAGTACTAGGAGACCAGAAGTCATGAAGAGGTAGCAATGAATTTAATTTTTTGTTCCTCACTATTCGCGCGATCAATTCATTAAAAGTTTGAAGTATCTATACTACCTTCTCCTAGTTTCTATTTTCCTGGTACTTTTTACGTTTAAACTATACCGTTGGACTACTCATCTCCACCTCGTGAATTACGGCATACGGTAGGTTAACAACGAAAGAGTGTCACCAAAATATTGTCTTACTGACTGTACCTAACGTCGATAAAGTTCAAAGTTCCATACAAAAAGAGTTGTAGGACGAGTTGTGCAATGAAAATAGAATTAATTTTGATTTTCTTCAACTCGTCCCATTTGGGCCGTAGGCTTGTAGGATGAGCTGGGGCTGGGAATCACTCATTATTTTATCATGATTTTGCTTTATTTATTTAAATTCTTGACATAAGTAGGCAAAGCTTTACTGAATAAATTCAGCGGTTTTACTCGTTGAAATTATTATATACCTAGTTTTTTAAATTTTAATACCGTCAGCGAGATTCAGCCTTAAACCAAAAATCCTGTTTTCGCTACTGTATTAGATTTATGCATCGTAAACTGATTCTTTGAAACTAGGTTTACGGTTTACAATGACTAATGACACCAACATTTAAAGTTTAAAGCAATTAGGTACAAGATGAGAAATGTTTATAAACATTTTCCGAAAACTGTAAAAGAAAAACTTGTCTGAAGAAAATTAGCAAGCGTCATCGCTGAAACATAAGTTCAGGGAAACTAGAAACATTTGCCAATATTTATTTTTGGGATACTACACTACCATCGATTTCCCTGAATCGCAGTAGTGGGACAGAAAATGCGATAAATATTAGAAAAATGAGGAAGTAGGTACCTACGTTAGGCGCGTACGTTGGTTTCAGTTATTTTCGTCACGGGATATTAAAAATTGAGAACTCAAGAACAGAGTTCTTTACTAGGTCGTATCTACTTCACATTCACTTGGTGGCTTAATAAAATATTGGTTTGTAATTTATTATTCCTTAAATAAAATATACGCTTCATAATAGAAATTATGAAGCCACTGCGCTGGGTTGACTTTTGAAGGGAAAATGACATGAATAATATTAGATACTAGCTGACCCGCGCGCACTTCGTTGCGCGTGAGAGTCAATTAATAAAGCGAATTTGGTGCTGCTATGTTCACTATGATAGTATTTCCATCCCCGTGACTTTGTAAGCGTAAAATAAGGCATGGCTATATATTATTTGCTCCCGCTGTGGGTAGCGAAGAATATCGGGTTGGGTATTTCTATGCAGTTTTGTTCGCTACCGTAGAAACCAATCCTATGTCCTTTCCCAGAGGTCAAATTATCTCAGTTGAGCGGTAGTTTATCGCCTTCATAAATTATCACGCCTCTTTTCAGGAATTAAAACTATTTGTGGTCCTTTCCCGGTAACTCTTTAACTTATCTCTACTGTAATGTACCTCAGCTAAATTATTATTCGTTACTAATTTCTCACACCATCCTTCCCGCGACTCAAATCAATTCCATGGTTCCTGAATTCCCATTAAATCTCTGATCCTCCTTCCCCCTCCTTTAATACTTAGTCTCCTTAAAGTTAATTTCTGACATAAAAAAACTATTCATTAACAGAACTTAACAAAATATCAGCTCATTTTCGGTTCAGCGGTTACTAATTTCCATGCAAACGTTTTTGTGAAAAAATTCCTGTTCTGGTGAGAATTTCACAAAATCCCTTCTTATCGGTCGCCTACGTTACATAAAGAATACGTTGTCCAAATTTTAGCTAAAACGAAGAAGCGGTTACCTTTCCTACACAAACTGGATCCCTCTTTCCTCCCCTCAAAGGTTGATTTCTGGGATAAAAAGTATCCCATATCTTTTTTTAAGACTTAATCTACCTTTGTATCAAATTTAAGCGCAATAGGGTCAGCGGTTCTAAATTTCCCATTAATTTCTGTCAAAATAAATATTTAATGTTCCTAAACACAACTCAAACCATGATTTTACAAAATTTCGATTCAATCGGTTTAGTTGTTACGGATTTGCATACAATTGTTTTTTGTAAATAAATCCCGTTCCAGTGGGAATTTAGCAAAAGCCCTTCTCGTGAGTCGCCAAAACCACCTAAAAACACGCTATCCAAATTTCAGCTCAAATAAAGAAGCGGTTAACGATTTCTTACGCAAACTTGCACCCCCCCCCCCCTTTCCTCCTCTTTAATGTAGATTTCTGGGATAAAAAGTATCCCATTTTTTAGGACTCAATCAACCTCTGCACTAAATTAATTTAAGCTGAATAGGGTCAGCGCAGCGGTTCTAAATTTCCCATACAAACTTTGACCCCCCCTTATAAGTTAATTTCTGATATAAAAACTATTAAAAATTTCCTTAACAAAACTCAAACCATCATTTTACAAAATTTCAGCTTAATTGGTTTAGCGGTTACGGATTTGCACACAAAAGTTTTTTGGGAATAATTCCCGTTCCTGTAAAAATTTCACAAAATCCCTTTTTATCGGTCGTCTTAGTTTATGTAACTAAGAACACGCTGTCCAAATTTCAGCAAAAACAAAAAAGCGGCTAACGATTTTTTACACAAACTTGCACCCCCCTTTTTTCCTTTAAAAGTTGATTTCTGGGAAAAAAGTATTGCATATCATTTTTTAGGATTAGATCTACCGCTGTACCAAATTTAAGCTCAATAGGGTCAGCGGTTCTAAATTTCCCATACAAACTTTGACCCCCCCTTTACCCCCCTTAAAAGTTAATTTCTGACATAAAAACTATTCAATGTTCCTAAACACACTTCAGACAATCGTTTTACAAAATATCAGCTCAATCAGTTCAGCGGTTACAGATTTGGATACAAACGTTTTTTAGAATTAATTCCCGTTCCCGTGGAAATTTTGCAAAATCCCTTTTTATCGGTCATCTACGTTACATAAAAAATACGCTGTTCAAATTTGAGCTTTAAAAGATGGCCGGTTACTGATTTTCTACTCAAACTTCTACCCCCCCCCCCCCCTCTTCCCCCTTCAAGGTTGATTTCTGGGATAAAAAGTATCCCATATCATTTTTTAGGACTCAATCTCCCACTGTACCAAATTTCAGCTCAATGGGGTCAGCGGTTTTAAATTTTCCATACAAATTTCGACCCCCCTTTACCCCCCCTTAAAAGTTAATTTTCGTCAAAAAAAAATTAATGTTCCTAAACACGATCTAAACAAACGTTTTACAAAATTTCAGCTCAATCGGTTCAGCGGTTACGGATTTGCATACAAACATTTTTCGGGAATAATTCCCGTTCCCGGAGGAATTTTGCAAAAATCCCTTTTTATAGGTCGCCTTCGTTACCTAAAGAACACGCTGGTTTAAATTTCAGCTTAAACAAAGAAGCGGTTACCGATTTCCTATTCTAACTTTGACCTCCTTTATCCCGCCTTAGAGGTTGATTTTTGGAATAAAAAGTATACCATTCAATTTTTTAGGACTCAATCTATCTCTGTACCAAATTTCAGCTCAATAGGGTCAGCGGTTCTAAATTTTCCATACAAACTTCGACCCCCCTTTACCCCCCTTAAAAGTAAATTTCTGACAAAAAAAACTATTTGATGTTTCTAATCACAATCCCAACTATCGTTTTACAAAATTTCGGCTTAATCGGTTCAGCGGTTACGGATTTGCATACATTCGTTTTTCGGGAATAATTCCTGTTCCTGAGGGAATTTTAAAAAATCGCTTCTTATTGCTCGATGAAATCTTCTTACGAATACGCTGTCTAAATTTCAGCTCAATCCGTCCAGCCGTTTGGGCTGTGCGTTGATAGACCAAAAGTGTACGAACGATTTTATATAATAGATAAGTAAAACTTTAGATAGATATAACTCTTTTATTTTTAAAAACCGATTTAAATAAAACCAATACTATTTACAAATTAGAGAAATTTGCAACGTTTTAGCGAAAACTGCATACAATTCGGTTGTGCCGTTTTATCACACATAAGTAATAACCTTTTTACAAATTAAGCCTAATAAAACTACTCTGGTAAATTTTCGTTTATGGCCACATCGATAGATGGCGTACTTTTAGTTTGTCGCACTTTTTGCTTTTTGATTTTTTTGAATTGAATTTACTTTATATTCTATTACTTTTACTTCAAAATTTTGATGTAAATTAGGGGCGATGTGTCCGATATAAATGATTATTATTTATTTTATTATTTTATTTTACGTTTCCCTTGGAAAAATTGACAAAATGTTTTACGATCTAGATCGCGCAAGCGACTTTTTCGCGTCGTTTTGTTCATATGCGTATTTTCACAGTTCACCTTAGTAAAGGATCACAATGAATGGGGAGAAATTTCCATTCTTATTATATGTATGGATATGGATGGATATTGACGCATCACCGTCATAATCTTACAAATATTATAAATGCGAAAGTTTGTAAGAATGTCTGGATGTATGTTCGTTACTTTTTCACACCTAAACGGGTGGACTGATTTAGCTTAGACCCTGGAATAACACATAGCGGGTAAAACCGCAGGGCGAGAGTAGTCTTGCATAAAAAGCAACGTAAATAAAAAAAGGTTGAATGTTCAGCCTATTCAGAGTAAGTAGATAAAATTACCTATGTCGTTGTACGCCCCCAGCCCTTGATAGTGGAGTCACTAAGCGACAAAAATGGGTCAAACCTGTTTTTTTCATGCAGAAGCATGAAACTTGGCACATTGATTCCTAATGTAAAATTAAGCTGATTTCGATCGGTAGCCCTCGGTAGCACCCCCTCTGGCAGCGGGGAGGGGGGGTGGAGGGTGCGCTCCACCCGGCTTTGTTTTAAAAATTCTGGAGAACCACGCATAGCTAATACGTCAAGTTTGGTATCAATTTCGGATAAATCGAGGACGTAGATTTCATTTTTGGAATAAAAAAATGACATTTGTGATGATTTGTTAAACAAAAAAATTAAAAATTAGAATTCCGTAACTTCGTTTTTATCGTTCAAATTACTGTAAATTCAAAAATACTAGTTTTTTTAATAAACAAAAAATATGTTAATAAAGTCTAGTTTATGTAGATTAAAAAATATATAATTTTATATTACTTATCTTAATAACAAACCGCATAAAAAAATCTTTTGCTGTCCCGGGCCGCAATTTTCTTTTAACCGCCATGAAAAGGGTTGTTAGTAAAAAACTTACTATTTTATGCAGAAGTTTAAAACTTGCCACAATTGCAATTCCTTACGTTAAAATAAGCCGTTTAGAATCAGTAGCCGTCGGTAACCAGCCTTCTGACAGCGGGGAGGGGGGGGTGAAAGGGGCGCACCACCCAGCTTCACTTTAAAAAATCTGGAAGACCATGTATAGCTAATACGTCAAGTTTGGTATCGATTTCGAATAAATCAAGGACGTAGATTTTATTTCTGATAATAAAAAACGCATTTTATAGGTTTTTAACCAAATTATAACACAAAAATAGTACATAGTTTTTTTTATTTAGAGGCACTTTAATTCTAAATTATAGCAATATTTTGTGATAAACATAAATATTTTTTAAAAGTTTATTTCAAGTTGATTAAATAAAATAGAACTTTTATATTATTTTTATAAAAATTTACTCGTACAATTTTTTTTAAGACACGAGAGTCGCTATTTTCTGCTCACCGCTGCGCTGCGTTGTAAACCCCAATCAACTGTAAAATACGACTATGTGCATTCATTTAACATGTTATTGATATAAGAACTTGATATTGTCAAACATAAAATTCAGAAAAATCCTATGGCACATCATAATTTACTCTCCCTGAGACAAACTTTAAAAAAATAGGCGCGAAAGTCATATCTCTTTAATAATAAACTTCTAACCAAAGTTATGCATCTATTTTTCAATTAAATGTAATGTGGCAAAATTATAAATACTACTGGCACCTACCTACAGCTTATTTATATCGTTATATTGTTTTCCAAGACGGATGCTCCATATATAATATAATAATAATATAGCTCAAAACATTTTATGACGCATTAAGATAAGCCTTGCATTTATTTATTTAATCAGTTCCATGCACAATATTCTGGCAACTGAAAGGTTTTCAGACAAAGGAATGGTCTGCTTCTTGCTTCCTAAACCAAAAGAGAGGATGGGTTAGACTTAACCAAGAAATTATGCCTAGCCTCTCCCAAACAAAGTTCCTTGTAAACTGCGTGTAACAAATGCTGGTATACAGACATATCATGAAAGTAGAAGTATATTTTTCAAATAGTGTTTTTTTGTGATAAGGTGTTTCCTACATAGTTATTGATTGTCGAGCAGTAATTACTGCTTGATCTGCAGTTTCGTTGACCGCAAAACATCATATCAAAACCATATAGGTAGAGTTACGTTTGTGTGCGGCACATTTATGCCAGTCGAAGGATACGAGTCTTGCTATTTTCCAGCCTCCTGCTTGGTTTTAGAAGCAATAAGCAAACAAAGGGACACCTTATTCATCTAACACCGTTTTGGTGGCCAGTATATTATGCACGAAACTGATTTAATATATAAATAAAGGGCGGATTGCTGAGATTGATGCAAAACTGCATGAAGACGGTCTTAAAATGTAATGAGCTATAATAACAATATTATCTTTGGAAGAATCAGTCTTGTAATGTAACATACTGATATAAAAAAGCTTTAAGCCTGGAGTATTTATAATTTTGCTAGATAACAATTTGTTGAAACAGTTTGATTCTTAACAATGTTTAGCAGTTTCCGTTCCGCGATTTGATCGCGTTTTATCGCATTTTTCAAAAGTTTGTCTCAGGGAGAGTAAATTATGATGTGCCATAGGATTTTTCTGTATTTTATGTTCGACAATATCAAGTTCTTACATCAATAACATGTTAAATGAATGTACATAGTCGTATTTTGCAGTGGATGGGGCGATTACAACGCAGCGCAGCGGTGAGAAGAAAATAGCGACTCTTAGTCTCTTAAAAAAAATGTACGAGTTAATTTTAATAAAATTAATTAAAAAGTTCTATTTTATT
Organism: Hemithea aestivaria; assembly: GCA_947507615.1. Taxonomy (NCBI): domain Eukaryota; kingdom Metazoa; phylum Arthropoda; class Insecta; order Lepidoptera; family Geometridae; genus Hemithea; species Hemithea aestivaria. Next base: position 3,823,073 of record OX382325.1, on the reverse strand, counting down.
CAATCTACTTGAAATAAACTTTTAAAAAATATTTATGTTTATCACAAAATATTACTATAATTTAGAATTAAAGTGCCTCTGAATAAAAAAAACTAAGTATTATTTTTGTGTAATAATTTGGTTAAAACCCAATAAAATGCGTTTTTTAATATCAGAAATAAAATCTACGTCCTTGATTTATTCGAAATCGATACCAAACTTGACGTATTAGCTATACGTGGTCTTACAGATTTTTTTAAGTGAAGCTGGGGGGTGCGCCCCTTTCACCCCCCCTCCCCGCTGTCAGAAGGCTGGTTACCGACGGCTACTGATTCTAAACGGCTTATTTTAACGTAAGGAATTGTAATTGTGGCAAGTTTTAAACTTCTACATGAAATAGTAAGTTTTTTACTAACAACCCTTTTCATGGCGGTTAAAAGAAAATTGCGGCCCGGGACAGCAAAAGATTTTTTTATGCGGTTTGTTATTAAGAAAAGTAATATAAAATTATATATTTTATAATCTACATAAACTAGACTTTATTAACATATTTTTTGTTTATTAAAAAAACTAGTATTTTTGAATTTACAGTAATTTGAACGATAAAAACGAAGTTACGTAATTCTAATTTTTAATTTTTTTGTTTAACAAATCATCACAAATGTCATTTTTTTATACTAAAAATGAAATCTACGTCCTCGATTTATCCGAAATTGATACCAAACTTGACGTATTAGCTATGCGTGGTTCTCCAGAATTTTTAAAACAAAGCCGGGTGGAGCGCACCCTCCACCCCCCCTCCCCGCTACCAGAGGGCCCCTTCCATTAGGCTACCGATCGAAATCAGCTTATTTTGACATAAGGAATCAATGTGCCAAGTTTCATGCTTCTGCAAGAAAAAAACAGGTTTTGCGCTAAAGTCCCCCACTATGAGGCGGTGTGGAGCGACAACCGGCCGTGACCGCGTTGAACGACGCTGCCAATCAGCAAACCATCAACTGAACTGAACACTTACGTAATAATGCCTCTTATATTACAACTCATATATACTTACGTCTTGCACCTACCTATGTAACTTTGTAACGTTACCTATCGAGTCAGTTAAATAGGTAGTAATAACGATAATATTATTATGTTTATCATATTATACAAGTCCATATTTTCGCTCCCCATTAATCCTATCCAGCTATTATCAAATAATAATGATGCGTAAGTGTGATTTCATAAAATATTGTAGTTAAATTATCTTTAACAATTTATACTAATCTGCCAGCTTTTACTTTTTTTTTTTTTTTTTTTTCTTTTTAATAATATGGCAACATGTGCAGTTTGCCAGTGTCGAGTAAAATTCGTGAATGTTCACGGGATATTAAATTATGGTCTCCACTTTCGTGTTTTGCCAGTGTCAAGTTAAAAAGTAATAAGTTAGTTAGTCAGGTCAGAGTCAGAGTGAGCTTAATAGCTCGTCTAGTCACGTGAGTCTTCCAGTAAAATGGGTGGAATTTTACTGAAAGTTCGGAGGAGTTTTGGAGGGGGCACCAAAATTCATATTTCAGCACCATATCACTTGCCTACATCTGTGCACATTCAAAAACACTTAACACGCAATATTCCACCATTATTACACGCTAACAATCAAATTCTACACGATTATTAAGCAAAAGACGTGGAGCTAATGATATGATCAAGGCTTGCCGCCAAAAACTCTTGACAAACTCCAGCTTTTACTTTACCAAGAAAAACAAATTTTTAAATTAACCCGCCAAGCCGCTCAACATAAAATGGCAATATGAGCCATAGACTATAAATATAATCGATATGCGAGTTCATTCGTTTCGAGTTCCTATGAGTTTCTTGCTCATTCTTCTCATAGAGGTGCCTTGCGAATGAGCGGTAGAATATTAAAATAAAATGTAAAATTGACTTGCAAAAGTGCTCCATTGTAGCCTATTTGAATAAATGAATTTTGAGTTTGAGTTTGAGTTAATTTTTAGTCGATTAATCGTATTACAACACTAGGGACTAGCTGTCAAAAATCAAAAAAATCCAAATCGATTGTTGATGGTCAATGACCTATTGCCGTTTTCGGACGATACAACACAGTTCTCCTCAACAAATTCTACTATTTACCTAAAAGAAAAAGATTTTTTACTCAAAAATCGTTACTAAATGCTACGCTAATTGATATTTTACACGTCAAACTTATTTACAGCGACAGATTGAGGTTATGTCAACTTATTAGAAACAGTTCGTCATAATTTGCTTTATTTAGTAAATAATTATGAACGGTGAGAAGAGAAACGCCCGTGGGAGAGGCAGGGGCCGCGGGCGCGGCAGAGGTCGGGGGCGCGGGCGTGGGCGAGGCAAGAAAGTGCTTAAAGTTATGTCCAGCGACGAAGAAGAGTGTTCTGTGGAAGAAACCTCTCAGGAGCCGGAGGAGACAGTTAGTGAGGACGTAAAGGAAGAACCGGAGCCTGTTGAACCAGCTAAACGTACGTTTCATTTCATATCTTAAATATATACCACTGACCATTGGCCATGTTAAGAAATATTAATAATTACCTTTTTTTATTTTTTCTTTCTCACCAATATAAAAAAAAGCAGTAAAAATCTTTCCAACGCGGTAAATTATACGCATGACTTTGTTCAACACAATCAAGGACTTAGCAAGAAAGGAATATAATCATCATCAACATAGAAAGACAACACAGTGATTGTATTAAGGTGTCTCGTTTACCAGCCTTTTATGTTGAGAAACTTTGTGTTGAGTGCTTTATGTTAATCTCTACTCTATTCAAAACCGCTTAGACACACTTAATACCTGCACACATCTAAGCTTTTGGGCATCACAGAAAGTCAGATGTGGTGGTGTCCCAAAACAGAGATAGCGGAATGAACTAGATTCTTTATGCAATAGCTTGACAACCATAGCCACTGATTGAAAAGAATGGAGAGAGGAAAGGGTAAAAGAATGAGGTGGCACAAGAAAGGGACATATGGAAGGATTTGGGGGAGGTCTTTGCCCAGCAGCATAGACTAAAAAAAAATCATATAGTTATAATGTTATATTTAACAACATCTTTATAATTTCAGTGGAAGTCCCCTCGGATATCTCCCAGCTGGAAGCCCCGGTGTTCACAACACTAACCCGAGGCCCTCCCGAGCCCATGCTCAGGTTGGACTGGAGTCACCGAGCCACACTCATCGGGGAGAAACTGCTCAACCCTAGGATATACTGCTGTGATATATGCTCTAAACCTATACTCATTTATGGAAGAATGGTGAGAACAATATCTAAATACAATAAATTTAACAACACACTAAACACAGACACAGTGGAAGATATTTCACAAATTTTTTATATTTTGTGAAATATCTTCCACTCTACCTTTGATCCAATCCATCATCATTTAAATAAAAGGAAATAGTGACTGACTGATGTATCAATGCACAGCTCAAACCGCTGGACAGATTGAGTCGAAATTTGGTATACAGGTAGGTTTTACGACGTAGACCTCTGCTAAAAAAGGATTTGGCCACGCGGGAAACGTCGCGAGCTTAAGCTAGTTTATTGATAAAATAAGCAGAAATTGAAGAGATGGCTAGAAAGACAAATACTTGGACCAGACTAGTGCAAAATAAGGAAGAATGGAGAAAAATGGGGGAGGCTTTTGTTCATAGGTACATAGAAGCAGTAGACTGTTTTATAGTTTTATGATAATAAATGTAAGCTGCTGCTGTTTCTGAATAAAGGCTATAAATAAATATTAACACATTGACTGCTGAAAACACAACAGCTGTGTTTTGTCAAAGGATTTTTCCATACAAAATTAATTTCAGGCACCTGAGATAGTTCTATAAAACGCCATTGCTGCCAATGTGTTAAAAATATGCAGAATGCTTATGTGGGACTCTAATCAGCTGATACTATAATAATACTACTCTTGACTACTTTTAGCTATGATGATGATATCTCTTTATTTAATTACAGATTCCATGCAAACATGTATTCTGCTTGTCTTGTGCCAGAGCAGATCATACTCACTGCCCGAGATGTAGAGAAAAGGTAAATATTATTCTAAATAATATTTTATAATATGTACGATAACTCTTTATCGAGACACAAGAAAATATGAAACTATAATTTCATTTTCAACATGTAAAAATTTAACAGATAATGAAAATTATATTGAAACCATTTAAACTTCTATCATAACATACTCATTATATAGTTTGTACAATCATATTCCTTTAAAATTGATTATAATTTCAATGTTGTGATTTTCCTTTCTATCTACCCACAATGATCAAATCAAAAGAGTACACAGATATAATGTAATGTATAATGCAGTTTTGGATATATTGTGATGTTACAATGAAGAGTTATCAGTCATTCATTCAATGATTTCTTCCAGACCTCTGTAGTTACATATTAACTATGGAGAGAAGAACATACAGTTGTAGTAAATCTGTTCCTTTTTGTTTAGGTGTTACGTGTGGAACAAACTGGTCTGGGCACAGTGTACATGTGTACTCATTCAGGATCAAGATACGGGAACACTGGATGCAGGAGGACTTACCTTTCACAGGTGACTACATAATTATTGACCAACTACGTCCAGCGGTTTTACACCCGTTTATGTGTGACAAACAATACACATTCACAAACTTTCACATTTATAATACAAGTGACTAGTGTGATTTTCTTTTGATTTAAAACAATAAATCTACTTATGATTACTATTATGAACAGCTTTGCACATACTATGCAACTGCGGCCCACTCATGTTCAACAGAAGTATCCATCTGGGGCAACAATTTATGCTTCCAGAAGAGATACAACAAGTCACTCCCCGAAACAACTGAAACTTCCTAGAGGCCACGGGATTAAGCAGTGAATTGTAACTCAACTGGACTGCCACAAAAGATCAGAAATGGTCGAAGCGGCTTAAGGTCCTTTTGAGGTTCCCCAATAATTATAATACTTATGATTTAGTAAAAGAAGGAAAACATCAATTTTACCATTAGCTTTGAACATAATCTGCACTTAAAAAGCATGTAGTTAAGTTATTCTGTATTTGCTCCCACAGTGAAACTCTTGAAGGTACATTGTTTAATATCTGCAATCATTATAGTACTCTATGCATTCTAAGGTAAATGTATTAATTGTATTTGTTCCAGAGAGACCTCCAAGCCCATATAAATCACAGACACGTGTCGACAGGCAGTGCTGAGAGCAAGCAGGAGCCTGAACCTCCTCAAAGCTCAGTGCCCATCGTCAAACCTATCTCTGTAAGCACCTTTTTATATCTATGGTAGACACTGACAAGCAATCAGACGGCCCACCTGGTCTGTAACACCAGCAGGGCTATTGGCGCCCACCCACATGTAAAACACTAGAATCCATAGACAAACATGCCTACATTACATAAACTTCCTCATTAATATGAGTAAAATAGCAAACACAGTAATGTACATTAAAGTGGACATCAATCTTAGTGGGTGTGAATTAGCCAATAGCCCTGCTGTTGGCTTTCAGGTGTCAGTTATAGGCGACGTATCTTCTTTGTCGCTTCACTCTTGACAGCGTGGTCGTGGTCGGTACGACGTCTGTGTTGTGACCCGTTTCACAATATGTCTCCACTGGCCTTCCTCGAACACTCGCGCAGTTGACTACCCACGGCGGCTTTCACTTGGTCAGTCCACCGCATTAGAGATCTGCCGCGTGGTCTAGTTCCCTCTACTCGCCCTTCTACTACCAGGCGATCGATAGATGGGCCGTCACGGTGCGATATATGCCCTAAGAATGTGAGTATGCGGACCCAGACAATAGATGACAGGCGCTGCTTGATGCCGAGAGAACTCGGAAGCATTTAATTTGGAGTATGGAAGCATTTGTTTTGAACTCGCGACGGTATATACTATATAGAAGCATTTGTTCTGAAGGCGACGTATAAGGGAAATATACAATATACATGGGCTAGGAAAATTAGGTTATTTCTAGAGACTACAGCCACCACTTCTGTCTCATGTACTCGTATAGTAATTATAATGATTGTAATGTTCCCGTCAGATGTCGGCGAGTGCGAACGACCCGCGCGCGCACGGCTCGGTGGGCGCGAGCGCGGCGCCGCGCCCGCGCACCAACCTCATCACCGTGCCGCTGCACGACCAGGCCGAACATCACAACTACTACCACTACAACTATCCTGTATGTTACCTCTCTTACTGATATTCCCGCTGACGGCGTCTCGGCAAACGTAGTGTAGGGCGTCCTTGGGTGTCTTCAAGTCGAGGGTTAATAGGTATTTGCTAGGCCTGTGTGTAACAGCTTCGACCACGTCTTCACTTACCAACAGGTGAGACTGTGGTCAAACGCAGTCCTATTTTATATATAAAAAAAGATATCCGGAAGGTCGCACGGAGCGGATGGAGCAGTAAGACAGAGGACCGAGTTGAGTGGCGTGCCATGGGAGAGGCCTATGTCCAGCCGTAGACGAACGTGGGCTGATCATGATGATGACTCATATTCATGATACACGGTTCATAAACTAGGCCAACTACACAACTATCCTGTACGTCATTTAACCTCTAGCTCACTGAAACAATGATCAATGAATAATATCCGCCTGTTATGTGCGTTAGTTCTTAAAAATTGTACACAGTCGGTTGTTATAGATATTAATATAAAGCTTTGGTATGCAAAACGTTGCGATGCGATCCTGGCAGGGCCGCCATATCAGCATTTATTTTAAAAAGTCCAATAAAAAGTATTTTTCTGTTACAAAATAGATTTTTTAAATCTGGATCCGCCCTAAATTTGACTTGCTCTTATTACATTTGCATATTGATAACTCTTTATTAATTATTAAATACCTCTTAGAAGACTCAAACGAAAAATCTCTCAAGACCTAAAAAATTAAATGACTGTGAAGAAAGATGGGCCAATGGTCTCATTCCTTACAAGACATACTATACTGCAACAGCTACAGACAAAGCTCATTATCTCCAAGAGACAGATTGTCTTGAAAATAGAAGAGAAAAAAAAATACATAATACAGATAAAGAGTGGGTCTTTTTTTTTTTAATGTGATGAAGTAGAAGACTAGCAAGACACTCTCCTGATGTTAAGAGATAACGCTGCCCATAATCAGTACAGTGCTACCTAGGATTTCACAATGATGTGAAATTCTAGGAACACTGCACCAACGCTTCTTACTCAAGAGTCATAAGATGTTAAGACTCTTTAGCCCAGTAATTTCACTAGCCTAGGTCTTAAGAGAGTAGAGAGAGTGGGTCTCAAGAGAGTAGTAATACAGCGCCAGGTTTAAACGACGATTAGGCCACGGTAAAGCTGTACAAGCATATTGATGACATTGTATTGCAGCCCCCGGTGGCAGTGGGCGGGCCGCCGGTGTCGGTGCCGGTGATGCACTCCATGAGTGTGCCGCCGCCATACTACACCGCGCCATACACTCCTGCGCACAACTACGTAGCCGCTGGTAAATATGTCTATGTCTTTTTACACTTGTTTGCTTCTAAACTCTAATGTTGGTAAAATAACAAAAATGACTATAAAACAACAAAATGAAGATCCTAATCATATTATAAACTAGAGTACCGTACGTAAGAAAGCACTTCGTAGCGCATAACAAAAAAATATCACTGTTTCTCTACTATATTATGCATTATGCATGTATTATACATTAAAAAACTTCCTCTCGAATCACTCTTATCTATTTAAAAAAACACATCAAAACCCGTTGCGTTGTTTTAAAGATCTAAGCATACATGGGAACAGACAGACACGGGCAGCGACTTTGTTTTATACTATGTAGTGATACGGAGGTATGTGTTTGATACCTTTTCTCGGCCAAATGGATAAACTGATTGGTATGCAGATAGCTAATAGCCCTATAATAACGTATAGGCTACTTTTCAGCGGGTAAAACTGCCCCAAATAAGAGTAAAAAGATTTATTAGTGTGATATAGTGTGAGTAAGATTTATTAGATTTAAGGTGAACGCACATCTATCCGAGCTGAACGCGCCGAACGAATCGAATTTTGAATTCTGGCCCACTCTGTTCTTTCAGTCAACTTTTCCATACAAAGGTTGGTTGCCTGAAAGTGATCGCTCACAGCGATAAGCCCGCCCATTGTGTACCAAATTGTGTTTCAGTGCTAGTATTGAGTAAAACTAATTTTCTTTGGTTGCAATAAAGAGTATTCTATTCTATTCTGTATATGGAAATCTAATGATAGATGTGTGTTTACTTTATTAGTGTGTTTGATCAGAGGGCCTATTGGCTATCACCAAACGACATGTAAAACACTAGAATCCATAGACAATTTTGCGTACATTACTTGCTTAAACATCATTAATATGAGTAAAATAACAAACGCAGCAATGTACATTGAAGTTGTCATCAATCGTAGTGGATGAGAAATAGCCAATAGGCCCTCTGTATGCATGAACTTCAAGTTAATCAGTGACATTCCCCGGCAGGTGCTCCAACCGTGACCGTAGCTCCAATAGCTAACGTGACCCTCCCGGCACCGATCCCCGATGCGGCGCGCTGGTCCGAAGGCTACCAGCAGCCGCCGCCCCAACAGCCCTGGCCGCAATCTCATCATTACTACAGATAACCTTACAACCGCCGCCATTATAACAGATACCATTATGTCAAACCATCATGAGACTCGGTGAAGTCAACAAACAGTAGGACAATACAGTGCAGTCAAATTAATACTACAGATAGGTACCATTATGTGAAACCATCCCGAGACTCAGTGAAGTGAAGAAAGTGTAGGACAATACAGTGCATTCAAATTAATACTACAGATAGGTACCATTATGTGAAACCATCCCAAGACTCAGAGAAGTGAAGAAAGTGTAGGACAATACAGTGTAGTCAAATTAATACTACAGATAGGTACCATTATGTGAAACCATCCCGAGACTCAGAGAAGTGAAGAAAGTGTAGGACAATACAATGCAGTCAAATTAATACTACAGATAGGTACCATTATGTCAAACTATGCTGAGATTATAAGTGAATATAATGTACTAAAAATACTACAGCTTGGCTACATTCAAATAATTAATTACTACTTAGATAGCCTAATAACTGGCGGCATTATAACAGATACCATTATGTCAAACCGCCCTGAGACTCAGTGAAGTGAGGAAAGTTTAGGTCAATACAGTGTAGTCAAATTATTACTACAGATAGACTAACATATGGGTACCATTATGTCAAACTATGCTGAGATTATAAGTGAAGTGAATAGATAGATATACAGGGTCTTTGGTTATTCAGTACATTGGTGTGTAGGGCCTTATTGGGGAGGTCATTGGCCATGTTTTGAGAGCAATATATGTTCCGCGAAAATGTACGGTTTTTGAGTTATTTGAATTTTTTCGAAAAATCGAGGTGTCCATTTTAAAAATTCATAAAAAAATAACCCTGTATAATTATTTATTTTTTATTATCTCATTACGTGGATAAAATATCAGAATATTATTTTAATTAATCAAATTAAATCTAATTTGTCACAATAAATGAATAGAAGAGAAGTACCAAATTTTGGCAAATTCATGAATCAGTTGCACCTAAATTGCAAAATTTCTCAAAAAAATCATAGAATAAAATTTCAGGCAAATTTTTTGAAAAACATCTTCGTTTCAGTAGCTTTATTTAGAAATATCACAATTAAGAATTGAATATCGGATTATAGAAATATTGAGGTCACAAGTGACGAAGGAAGCTCTAGCTTAGACCCTGGAATAACACAGAGGTAGGCTATAGTACAGCGGGTAAAAAACCGCTGGGCGCAGCTAGTAATATTATAAAATAACGTTGAGATTAGAAGTGTAGTTGTCACCGGAAAATAACAAGATTCGTAAGTTTATAAATTTCCTAGGAAATTTAATCTCTCTAATTTCTATTTCTATTCGTAAGTTTATAAATTTCCTAGGAAATCTAGTGAATAGTGTAGTTGATTGTAAACAGTAGGTACAGCCTCGCTGCATTCAAATTATTATAACAGATTATATCCTTAACAGATACCATTATGCCAAACTATACTGAAATTATAAGTGTAGTGAGTAACGTGAACTAGGTGTTGCTGCAATCAAATTTGTACCATTGAGTCCTAACCTAACAGATTGGTAATTGGTACCTGTTAAGGCTATATCATATTATTATCAGTCATAGATTTTAAAAAATAGGAAGATGCGCACTGACATTTTGAAATGGGCTGCTTCAATTAGGCCCAGTGCACAATTTTACTTAGACAACCAACACTTTCCGATCCAACAGGCCCAAGTTTGGCATAGCGATGAGAGTGCTATGGCGCATCTTCCATTTTCTTTTAATCTAAGTTATCAGTGGGTTTTTAGTGTTTTGCATTAGTTAACAAGCTCTAGGGGTAGTGTATTTATATAAGACATTAAGTGGTGTGAATGCATCAAACATAGCTACACATAATAAAGAAAATTAATTAGCGTAATGTGTATAATTACTGGACTTTTGTAAATGACACACTATTTTTATAAAATATGGCATTAAGATAATTATCATATCTGTGTGTTGTACATACTTTTTAGATTTAAATTTACGAACTAAAAATGTTCAGATAAAACATAAGTGGATAAACTTGTCTGACACTATCTTTTCGGTTATAAGAATTTTAAATACATATTATGTGTATCTATATCTCAATTTGAAAGGCTGATACCTTAATTGAAGAATATATTTTTTTGTAGTCCTAATATGTATACTCAAGGGGTAAAATGCAACAATTGTTGCATATTATTTTTCTGTACTAGATTAGATTACTGATGGAGATGGTTAGATTACTAAAAATATTGTTTTTCTTCAAATATTGTAAATATTGAATAAGAGTCCTAATATTGTACAATGTACAGTACACATGCACTCGAGGGATAAAATGCAAGGAATTTTGCATTTTTTTTTTGTACTAGATTACTGATGGATATGGTTAGATTACTAAAAATATTGTTTTTCGTCCAATATTGTAAATATGTATTGAATTCTTGCATAAGGAATAAAAATAAGAAAACTTGAAAAATATTGGTTATTCTTTATTTTAATTTATTTAAACACTAATCAATAATATATAATTATATTTACATTACTCCATTCACGCTCTATACAGTCAACAAATGCTTTAAATTTGCAGAAAATTCCACATTGCAAACAAATTAAAAATATTTTGTTAGAAAAAAAAAGTGAGATATAAGACACATTAACTATTAATCAAAATAGAGAAAACAACCTGCCCTTTCTGAACCAAACAAAATGAGTGCAATTATCGACGGCAGTGTCATGAATTCTCTCTTAAAAACCACTTGACAATGCATCATAAATTTATTGCCATTTTTACATAATATAACCATTCTTTTAAGAGCTAGCTTATACTCGTGACACTAGCAAGTTATATTGTACAAGAATACTTTTGTTATCACAAAAGAGACGGCACTGGAATCATTTAATTTACAAAATACTCTATACCTACTTTCATTCAAATTGTAAACTGATAAGTTAATGTATTCATCATTAAACATTCTTAGCGACACTGATAAAACAACACAATATAAAACAGGTATAATTAATAATTATTAACAAAATTGGAGTTGAAATTAAATTTCCCTGTACCAATTATAATATTTCATAAAAATAATTGAAATGCTATCTGGACGCAAGATAAATTCGCCATCTAAACTTGCATCTGATCATAGTTATTACCCTAATTACAGTTTGACTATTAAAATGAATAGACCAGTCTTCAGTTAACATAGTAAAGTACAATGAGTGCTCATCTCGGTTCAATCTCTTTGGAACATAGCATAGACCAATCACCAATCAGCATTAGACCAATCTATAAATTTTAAAGTCAAAGTTATAACCATTGGTTCGTTGAACAGCCTTTATAAGAATTGACTTGTAGATCATGATTGTTTGGTAGTAGGTGGGGCCTCTTCTGGTCCGAGGTCCACTAAGGTGGCTTCAGGTGGAGACACAGGTTGGCTGGGCCCAGGCTCCGAGAACTGAGGTATCACTTGTGATGACTGCATCTTCCTCACAGTCTCCATGTTTACTTTGGCTGACTGATTCTTCTGTCTGGTTTGTTCTGATGTCTTTGATAGTCTCTCACTAAGAGCTTTTAGTGCGATTTGTCTGGAAATGAGATAGACAAATGATAACAACAGTGACTAAAAAATATGTTGTAAAGGAAGGTTTAAGTTAAAAATTATAAAACTGACACTAGAAAACTCCCAAAGAAATGTTGGAAAGCCTAGGCGCGTAATTTGTAGAGCTGACTACATAATATAAAGCATCACCAAATCAAAAGCTAAGTATTTGCTAAACAAGAGTCGGATGAATACTGATTAGTAATAGGCCCTCAACTTTGAAGAAAAGATTCTTGGTAATTCATTCTGAAGCGAACAAATTACAAAGAATGTTAAGAATAAATATTATGTATAAATGAAATCTTGCATACTCGTATGTTTCACCTAATAAACATATGTATGCCAGCACAGCTGGCCAGACATGCTGTGCTAATTATAAATTGTAAATAACATCTATATTCTGTAACCATGTTTGATACAAATAAAATTACTTTAATAAACATCATGAAAAGGGTTATCAAGATGATTGTCATAGGAAAGACTTGGGACTTGGATACATGACATGGAGGACTGAGGACACATAGAAAAAGGGCAAAAAGGTCCAGTCAAGGTCTAATATAAACTGACGATTAAGATTTTTAAAAGTGGATGAAGTAAGTAGTAATGTTTACCGTCTCCTCTCCATATCCTGAGGCTCGACCCCCGGCATGGAGATGGTAACGCCGCGCGGGCTGAGAGCGAGGTGCACGCGGCGCTGGCTCGGCGCGCACACTCCGAGCCTCACCAGGCAGCGGTGAGGTGGCCCGAGGATGCCTCGCACCACCGGCTGAAGGACTGTTGGGAAGAAACTGCAACACAACATTATATTAAATAAAGAACATACCAACATCTCGGATGAAGCCTCGTCTTTCATTTGGAGAATGGTGAAGATATGGAACTCACTGCCATCCTCAGTGTTTCCCAAATGCTATAACATAGGATTGTTCAAATTAAGAGTGAATAGGTTCTTACTGAACAAGCGTACTTCGACTGCATCGTCACTTACAAACAGGTGAGATTGTGGTCAAATGCTTGTTTAGTATGCTATAAAAAATTATATTAACCATGAAAAGTAAACCTGGTAAACCTGGGTGGTGCGAAATGAGCTGTCAACGCCGAGCATGGGCGGCGGTAAATAACCCGTAGGCCACCACAGGCCTTGAGGGGGTAAATCCCCTCTAAAAATGTGGACTTGGTGCCTTGGGAAAGTGCCAAGATATATATTCCCCGAAACTGAAATGGAAGCAAAGCACAAAGAGAATCTACCCCAGGAGGGTACCAGCAGCTCCGGCGCTGGAGAATCCCTCCCTGAGCCCAGCTCAGGCTGCCCCACGTATTCTGGGGGGGGCAACGTTTTGCGCCATAATATGGAATCTACGAAAAACTGCGAAGAAATAAGAACCAACCCAGCTCCAACGAAAAAAGTTCTCACTCAACAAATCTTCCACAAGGGAATGCTTGAAGTCAGACAACGTAGTCAGTCCCTCACTGACAACCCTACCAGAGATAAAACATCACGCTCGACCCATGGTCCAGAACCTAACTCTCAAAACCCGGCTCCTCCATCATGGCAACGAGCCCCATCTCCTCGTTGTAACAAAAAAAGGAAAATAAGTCAATCACCACCTCAATTGGAAAGGACCATGACTAGCAACAGATTTGATGTCTTACCACTGGACTCACCAGACAATAATACAGGATCTATCAACCAAGCCAAGAAACCTAGCAAACCACCACCTATTGTACTATATGGAATACAAGATGTAAAGCAGCTAACTAAATTAATTGAATCTGTGTGCAGTAAGGATAAATTCAGCCTTAAGATCTTAAACAAAAGGGTCCTGCATGTGCTAGCTTTTACTGCAGAAGACTACAAGAAGGTAATAACCATTATTAGAGAACATGGGTTAATTGGATATACCTTTACTCCAAAGGACAAAAAAAGCTATCGTATAGTAATAAAAAACCTTCACCACAGCACTCCCCATGAAGCGATAGTGAGCGCCATTGAAGCAACGGGCAACCAAGTGACCGGGGAAATAATAAATGCTCGATATGGACCGGACAAGAAACCCACATCCACATTCTTTGTTAACCTCGTACAATGCAATGAAAATCCTGCAGCTAAAAAGATCTTATATATTTTCAACCAAAAAGTTAAAATAGAGGATCCACGCAAATCAAAAAGCATTGTGCAATGTCAGCGTTGCCAAGAGTATGGACACTCAAAGAATAATTGTATGAGACCATTCAGATGTGTAAAGTGTGGTGAAAATCACAAAACCTCTGACTGCACCAAAAAAGACAGAAGCACTCCGGCAAGATGCGCCTTATGTTCATGTGACCACCCGGCAAACTATAAGGGCTGCCAAGTTTATAAGGAGCTCCTTGCTCGGAGACTTAACAACTCAAAGCCAAGAGAAAGACCTCAACTCAAACGCCAACAAGCTGGTCACAGTCAACAATTCCCTGTTACCGAAAATCATATATCATTTCCACATTATGCAGAGAAAGACCATGACACACTCCACAAATCCTATGCACAAGCTATCAACACACAAAATGGTATCAACAATGATACAGAAACCCAAAGAACTGAGAACCCACCAACAATAAACATTGAGAACATTCTCCTCAAACAGAGTGAGAAGATTGACCTTTTACTACAACAAATAAGCTCAATGTTGGGGCTCATAATGACTCTCGTCCAGAAACTGTCAAAATGAATAGCATGCTTCATATAGCCACCTGGAACATCAATGGTCTCGCGCCTAATACTCATGAACTAGAAGTGTTTCTTAAGTCCAACAAGCTGGACGCGTGTTTGATCTCTGAAGCCCATACAACCTCTAGAAGCAAAATATGCATTCCAGGGTATAGTGTATATTTGACCTCGCACCCTGATGGCGGAGCTCATGCTGGTTCAGCTATCGTAATAAAAAATTGTGTGAAACATTGTTTGTTGCCACAATACTCCACTTACCACCTACAGGCTACCACTGTGCGCATAGAAGACCACATTGGCGATATAAACCTCTCTGCAATTTATTGTCCTCCGCGACACACAATAAAGGAACCAATGTTTACAGAGTTCTTTCAATCTCTGGGAAATCGTTTCGTAGCTGGAGGAGATTGGAACGCAAAACATTCCTACTGGGGTTCAAGGACTACTGTAACTAGAGGTCGAGAGCTCAAAAAGAGTGTGGATGCCAATAAACTAATACCCTACTCTACTGGTGAACCGAGCTATTGGCCTACTGACTGTCGCAAAATTCCAGATCTGTTGGACTTTTTTATCACCAAAAACATTAGTAGCCTTCACATTAATGTAGAGTCTAGCCTTGATGGATCCTCTGACCATACCCCTGTACTTATGATGCTAAGTACTGCAGTCATTAATCGTGAGCCAACCAGCGATAATCTTCACAACCCTAAAACAGATTGGATCAATTTTCGGGACTATCTGGAATCGAATATCAACCTCAACATCCCAATGAAATCTGCTGATGACATTGACGATGCCTGCGTATACATCACCAATCTAATACAGATTGCGGCGAGGAAAAACACTCCTGAAATGTCTACACAGATTTCTAAACCAATTCCTATAGAGATCCGCAACAAAATTGCTGAGAAACGCAGACTACGTAGAGTGTGGCAGCTTTCACACATGAAAGAAGACAAAACTCGATTGAATCATGCAATTGTGGAACTCAAAACCATGCTAGCCGAAATTTCTAATGAATCCCTCAAACGAAAACTAGAATCGTTATCCCCAAATAATAATGGGCCATATTCCCTCTGGAAAGCAACCAAATCTATGGTACAACCCCAACGATGCTTACCGCCCCTCAGATCAGGACAATCATGGGCACGTACGGATTCCGAAAAGTCCGAACTATTTGCCGCACACTTGGCAGATGTTTTCAAACCAAATGACTCTGAATGCTTAGAAGACCCTGAAATAGATGCAGTCCTCAATCAAGACTTTCAGCTCAGCCCTCCATTACGCCCAACGTCTCCGGGAGAGTTGCGCAGGGAGATTGCAGGTCTAAATCTTAACAAAGCTCCTGGATTTGACCTCATAACTCCAAAGATCTTGAAAGAAATTCCAAAGAAATGCATTGTTTTTCTAACGAACCTATTTAATGCTACTATGAGAACCTATCATTTCCCTACGGCTTGGAAAATGTCGCAAATAGTGATGATTCACAAATCAGGAAAACCTGCCCATGAAGTGACGTCATATCGGCCTATTAGTTTAACGCCAGTCCTGTCTAAGCTCTGGGAAAAAATCATACTAAGCAGGCTAATTCCACATCTTCATGTTAACAAAGTAATTCCAGATCATCAATTTGGCTTTCGCAAGAGTCACTCCACTGTAGAACAAGTGCACAGGGTCTACAATACCATTAGACAGAGCCTTGAGAAAAAGGAGTACTGCTCTGCGGCTTTCTTGGACATCCAACAAGCCTTTGATCGGGTATGGCATAAAGGATTATTGAGCAAAATTAAGAAGGCTCTTCCTTATCAATTCTATCACCTAATGGCTTCATACCTTGACCAGAGGATGTTCCAAGTGAAACACCAAAATGCCAGATCTTCCTTCCACACATGTCAAGCTGGAGTGCCTCAAGGCTCTGTCCTCGGGCCGGTCTTATACAATATCTTTACCCATGACCTACCGCAAGCACCCAATGTGACTGTGGCTACGTACGCTGACGACGCTGCATTCCTCTCGTCCAATAGTGATCCAGATGAGGCTAGCAAAGCACTCCAATATCAACTCAACTTAACAAATGGATGGTTACAAAAGTGGCGTGTCAAAGCAAGTGCCCCCAAATCCCATCACATCACTTTTACTCTCCGAAAGAAGCATTGTCCAACTACCAGCCTAGGGCAGAATCCGCTGCCACAGACCACTTGTGTGAAATACCTTGGATTTCATCTCGACCAACGCATGACCTGGAAAGACCATATTAAACAAAAACGGGACGATGTTAACTACCGGTTTAAAAACTTACTGTGGCTTCTTGGTAGACAGTCCACTCTGTCACTGAACAATAAACTAAGGGTATACTGTTCTGTCATTAAACCTATTTGGACTTATGGAATTCAACTTTGGTCTACTGCCAGCAAATCTAACATCAGTTGCCTACAACGTGCACAAAACACCATATTGAGAACCATTAGTGGTGCCACCTGGTTTACCCGCAACTCAGAAATTCACGACTACCTTAACATCAAAACAGTGGAAGAGGAAGCTCAATCTTATACAAATAAATATAAACAGAGATTGGGGCAACATCCAAACCCCCTAGCTGTCAACCTGTTACAGCAAGCAACAGTCAAGCGCCTTAAGAGAGCCCATGTGCTCTCCCCTAGAGATGGGTCAGCAACTGGACATTGACCATACTGAGCCCATTCCACGCCAAATGTTCATCACACAACGAATCTGATAAAAGTCTGACGCAATGACTGATGGCAGATACAAAGGAAGAAAAAAAAAAAAAAAAAAAAAAAACCATGAAAAGTATAAAAAAATATAATACTCCTTAATGTGATCTCAGATGGGAGGACAACCTGAGACTGACAGCAGACCCATTTTGGAGGAGAGTCACCAGTTATATATAGATCACAACGGACTACACCAACCAACAACCCAACGGACAATGGCTAGAGGAGGCCTATGGCACAAAGGCACACTGAGCAGCTTGATTTAATTAAAATAGAGTACCTAAGAGGAAGAAACAGTACAGTACTTAAAAAAATATATAAAACTGCTTAGTGTGACCTAGTTTAAAGTTATAATAATTATGTTATGTATGTTAGTCTATAAGGTATAATATATTGATATGAGTCTCTGATGCATTGCCATTGTTTGCAGTGTACTATTGCCTGAAATAAATGGTTTTATTTAATGTAAAACATTGCCATGTCAGCTAAGATGGCTTTAGGAACACAGAAAAAAAATTGTTTGAATGGAAAGTATGTATGGGTTTCCTTCCTGAGGAAATCAAAAGGTATAAAAACAATGTTTAAATATACAATGTATTTATGATAATGTAACAAAATGAAAGAAATATAGCAGACTTGAGAGTTTTTTAAGTTTATCAAACTTAAAAATTAACATCATTTCCCACAGAGTTGGCTTTTTAGTTGATTCCCATAGTACCAATGTTGTAACTTTTTCCTTAATTTAAACAGTATGAAAAATCTGCTTTTAAAATTTACAGATATAAAATTAATTTAAAATAATTAAAATAATCATTTAAGTTCATTTGTCAAATGGGTTTGTGTAAATATGAATCAAGACCAATCTATCTATTCATTCAGGGAACTAGGACTTTTTTTTTGTTTTCGCCGGGAAAAAATGCATTATGCATACCCTCCCATCGAGGGAATGGGAGAGTTATGTGGGACTCTACCCACTAAAACAACCCGGCGGCACTCCCACATCGTCTTAGTGACGGAGGACTGGGAATCGGCAGAGCCTTGGCATCCAGTCCCCCGTCGACAGGAACTAGGACTTGGGGTAAATAATACTTTCCAAGAATAATGTGCACTCACTTATCAAAGCTAAAATTATCAGCCATATCTCCTCTGGTGCCACTGCTGTGCCTCTGCCAGAACCTCAGATAGATCCATGACAGGATGGTTCCACTCCCCCACATGCAAGGGTATGTACCCTCTAAGGCTCCGATAGCCCATAGGATTATGGCCGCTATCAGGATGAGCAGGGGCAGAGACCTGTTTGTAAGTTTCCCTGAAAAGATAATTGAGTAATTAGGTAACATGAAAATAGCTTACTTTATTTTGCTACTTTTGTTTGCTTAATGTTTACATAACAAAATTCATGTACAATTTGTAAGAATGTCCTCACAATGAAGAGACTTTATAATACGCATTAATAATTTCTGGTTTTTGCATGTGTATGTAAATTGTGTTGTTAAAAAGATAATTAAAAAATATACAAACCCAGAGGTGTTTTTATCAACAAATGGTCAGGTAATATCTGCTTGACAGCCACACACACAGCCGCCAGGTACCCGGCTAGACCGTGAACGTGAATGTCGAACAAGTACGATGTCTGCCCCGTACACGCAAATATCACCAAATAGTAAAAAGTCGTTATAAACGCAACACCAATGTTCGTCAGTATGAAAAACTTCATCATCTCCATTTGACCCCATAGCGGCTCTATAAGTTTCCCACATAGGCCCACTGTTACAACGTCGATTATCACCTCCCATAAGTGTATCTCGAGAAACCAGAACGTGAAAGTAGACCACAATTGAAACGAAGGTGGTAACAAATATCCTGGTGTAACACTAAGAACTTTTACAACATCGTCTGAAAAAGATAATATGTATCCTATCACTACTACTAGACAGATAAATTTTACAGACGGTGATGTGTTTCCCAATAAAGCTGAGAATTGTTGTCGTAAATAAGGTAAATTACGACTAAATACTCGAAACGCAGCCATTTTTGTGATGATGAGAAATCAGGCGACAGCACATAAAGCTTTATCTGTCAACTGTCACTGTCAATTTTTTTCAGACGGCACAGATGTTAAAATTATAAACCACACGGTCAGTTCTCAGTACCTTTTGCAGTACTACATACCCACGATGGTCAAAAATCGGTATTTTACGTTATTTCAATCTCTAAAACAGCTGATCATCTGTCATTTGTGACATCTGTGTTTGTGACACCGACACTATGAAATTAATATTTTTATTTCTTGTAAATTAATTATTGTAGAAGCAAAACTGTCTTATACTTCTTTATCTACGCACAATCAGGGACTTTCAGGCATTTTAATGAAGATTAGTTACTCTGCTTTTCTAACATACACTAGCTCTATAGTTTTCATGGTAAGTGCCAATGGCGCATAATATTATATTCGTGTATTACTGATAATTTATTTTAATGCGTTCCAGGCACGACCAATAAAAACTGCCGCTAATACGATGCGGTATCTGTCGCAATCTGAGGCAGCGGCGCTCGATCAGGAGCTGTTCATTGATTACAAGTTCAGCGTAGATCAGCTGATGGAACTGGCTGGGCTTAGTGTGGCTGCGGCTATTGCCAAGATTTACTCACCTAGCACGTTAGTAACTTTATGTAAATATAGTATTTAGGCATACCTACTACACAAAAAAAAGTTAAGTCCAACTTTCATGTTTGCGTATTAGGTATACCTACCAATCAATACCTAATCACTATTATTCTTACCAACACCAACCAGTTACTTCATAATCATCTTATTTAAATCTTTATTATTATTATTATTTTTTATTTAAATACGACTGTTTTTACATTCTCCATAAATTCTGCACTCTAGAAATCAGATTTACAATATGCTTACTTGCAGCTGCACAGTGACCCAACCTGTTTCTTGACATTTGATTTGCAATTTAATTTACGTAAACTTTTTCAATACAGACATAAATCAGCTCTAATAATATGTGGACCCGGTAACAATGGTGGAGACGGACTGGTAGCAGCACGACACATGACTTTATTCGGCTACACAGTCGCTGTATACTACCCCAAGAGAACACCAAAACCTTTGTATGATAACCTTCTAGAACAGTGTAGAAGATTTGGTGTAAATATTGTAGAGAATTTACCTCCACCTCAAGACCTTGGCAAAGATTATAAAATACTAGTTGATGCTTTATTTGGATTTAGTTTCAAGCCGCCTGTGAGAGAACAATTAAAACCAGCCATGGATGCACTCATTGATTCTGACCTACCAGTTTGCAGGTATATTAAAATATTATAAAACACTTTAACATATCATACTTTTCAAATTGTAATAAGATAAGAATACTCTTTATTGAGACCAAAAGAAAATTACAATTTCACTTACAACTAATTTTATTTCTTTTAACTAATACAAAAAACAGCTTGGTATACAATGGGTGGCCTTATCACTATCAAACTACTTACTACTTTTTAATCATAATTTTATATTTTTCAGTGTGGACATCCCCAGTGGTTGGGATGTAGAAAATGGACCACCATCAGAAGGAAAAGCTTTAAAACCAGCCTTACTCATTTCTCTATCTGCACCTAAACTTTGTGCCAAGCCAGAAAAACTGAAAGACACCAAACATTTTCTGGGTGGTAGGTTTTTACCCCCGGGGATTATTGAAAAATATAATCTAACGATACCATCATACCCAGCACAGGACCAAGTGGTGGAACTCTCGGGATAATTTTTATTATTTACTTATGGGGATTTTATGATTCATCTTTTAACTGAACATGGCTTTCTATTGTGATAAATGTAAATAAAATATTTAAATCATTGTAATGATTGTATTATTAATTATACATAGTGCGCGTGTGTTGTTACCTCTTCACCGCCCAAACAGCTGAATCGATTGGGCTGAAATTTGGTACATAGCAAAGTAGCTGGGTTATTAGTTATTCCAGGGTAGACCCTGGAATAACTTATAACCCAGCTACTTTTAAACGGGTAAAACCGCTGGGCACTGCTAGTACTGAATTATGCGCGTAATATAAAGTGAGCCAAAAGATCTTAACAAAATATAGCAATTTTTTTTTTATAATGAAAACCGGTAAATATGACTAAAATTTTGTGCTCCGTTTGAAATCTCGCATATGGAGATCTCTACGAATTGTCATGCAACAATTATCTGTCTGATTTTTTTACCTGGAACATTTTTGACAATGACACAATTGACGTTTCAATTTACACAAAATTCGCGCCATTTCTTCCCGCTGCCGGCGTCTGTCATTTTGTTTTACGAATTGTTCGCTTGAAAAATATTTAACTGTTCTTGATAATTGAGTGCTACAGTTCCAGATTTACTTTAAATTCTTTAATTTCACATATTCTCACAACCGTAAGTACAATAATCACTCGATTACTTAACATAAGTCTCTAAAAAGTAAGAATCCCAAAGTTTAATTGCTCACCGTTGGGTGGACAATGGTTTAAGTGGACTGTGTCCAATTTTGTAGCTGTTGGGCTTATTTCATATAAACTATAGTGCGAGTAGTAAGACTTTAGTGCTAACATGCAACAATTTCATGAACATCCAATGCCCTATTTTTAGTACCATGATTGCCTTGTGTCTCGGTCAACGAACTGAATTCTATGAGGATTCAGGGTCAAGGTTACATTAATATTGATTGGTATGTTTTCAGAAAATGTTCGAAGCACGCCTACTTCGCAGCTCCATCTTGAAGAAGGTGTTGGAAGCCATCAAGGACCTCCTCACCCAGGCCACCTTTGACTGTGATGACAATGGGATCCAATTGCAGGTACTTTCAACAGTTATTATAATGATATGACTAAGTTAGGCCATAAGTTAAACTCTCTTGATTGTCTATGATACATCTTATTCCTTTGTTTAGGCGATGGACAACTCCCATGTGTCTCTGGTGTCTCTCACGCTGCGAGCAGACGGCTTCGACAAGTACAGATGTGACAGGAACATCTCCATGGGGATGAATTTGGGCAGGTGAGTGCTCATTGGTTAATTATTATCTCCTCTATACCACAATAAAAGAGAAGTTTGACTTCTAGACACTTATGTTTCACAACATGCCTAGCAGCTGGTAAACAAAAAAGATGTTTGTGAAAAAACACATGCCCTGAGTTATAGTATATATATATATTTGTCTCACATTAGTTGTGCAATTACAATATTTTTTTGCAACTTTTAATGTTATTCCAATATAATTCATTGTGGTTAAATGTTATAACTTATTTCAGTATGTCTAAAATCTTGAAATGTGCGGGTGACAAGGACACAGTAACAATGAAGGCGCAGGACAATGCTGACACCGTCACATTCGTCTTCGAGAGCCCCAACCAGGAGAAGGTCTCTGATTATGAGATGAAACTTATGAACTTGGATCTTGAACATTTAGGTAAATATTATATGTCTATCATCACTTTGCTGAGAATTTTGACTCTTTTAGGGTGTACGGTTACTTATAATTTAGCTTTCTTCCAGTCCAGGAAGAAAGACAGATGGACGATTTGCTTCACAAGAAGGCATTAGATCTGTGTTTTAAAACATTAACTGCAGAAAACACTACAGCTGTGTTTTTAATGTCGGAATGCAAGTGCTGAAAAATACTAATGCGTTTTGTCAAAGCATTTTTCCATACAAAATAATTTCAGACCCCTGGGATAGTTCTATAAAACACCGCCACAGCCAATGAGTTAATTCATCATTAATTAACTTTTACCACTATCAGCACGCATTTAGTTATGTTCTCTCACAACTCTTTCTCGATTACTTATAATATTGTGTTGTATCAGGTATTCCTGAGACTGAGTACAGCTGCACTATTCGCCTCCCGAGCGCAGAGTTTGCAAGGATTTGCAGGGATCTCTCACACTTTGGAGAGTCCATGGTCATCTCATGCACTAAAGAGGGTAAGATACAAAAAACAAAATATTGTATACAAATTTCCAGTGCTAAATATATTTACATAAATGTCTTGGTTAGTCTGTATCTATCTGCAGACAAATATTTTTAAATAATTTCTTTATTTTTCGTAAATGTTGGGTAGTAATCCAACAATTCATGTTGATTTTTGAAATTAAATTCTCAACCACCGTTTACTTACCTACTTACAGGGTTGGTGCAGGAATTCAAAGTGGGCTTTGGCCTTGATTTTCTAATTTATGTCTCTTTCTATCTCCCACCATTACCCTCATGAGGATAACTCAGTTACAAAGAAGTTACTTAGGGTCATATAGTAATTTATTATTTTGCTGCAGGTGTTAAATTCTCAGCGACGGGCGACATTGGGTCAGCAAATGTGAAGCTAGCCCAAACTGCGTCAGTGGACAAGGAAGAGGAAGCTGTTGTCATTGAGATGGATGAGCCAGTCACACTCACATTCGCCTGCCAGTATCTCAACTACTTTACTAAGGCTACGCCTCTAAGCCCACAGGTATTATAAACTTTTGACTTAAACATTTTCCAGATTTTTTATAGTTGATATAGTTGCATTTGACCACATCACATCATGGTAAGTGATGACATAGTCAAATTTGCACACCGGCGCATTAAAAACCTTTAACCAAATGATTTCATTCCAACAAAAAATTATGCTAAATCGTTTTCTAATCCTGTATTACTCTACATTCTACATCATCTGCAGTTTATATTCAAATTCTACTCATAATATTATGGCCCCTTAGGTTTACACAAATCACTTTTCAAATATCAATATTTTTGAGATACTTTGAATACAGATACCAGATGATTTCATTCCAACATAAAAATATGCTAAATCGTGTTTTAAACCTTTACTACCATCTGCAGCCTGTTTATATTCATTCTACTCTCTCAATATTATGGCCCCCTAGATTTACACAAACCACTTTTCAAACATATTTTTGAGATGATTTGATTAAACTGAATTTCTTTAGTATTAATGTTCAAATTGTGTTCTCAGGTTCAGTTGTCGATGTCAGCAGACGTCCCGTTGGTGGTTGAATACCGCATCCAAGACATTGGACACATTCGCTACTATTTGGCGCCCAAAATTGAGGAAGAGGACAGTTAGAACTAAGCTAAATTTAAGTTGATTTTTGTATTGTTAATGCCTACTTATTTCATAGAAGAAAATTAAGTTTAATTGTATGTGAATTGTTTCTTTAATCATGTTAATTTCATGCACTCCTACTGTATCACGGTTGTGATAGGACAAAGAAACTCAATAAAACAACAATAATTTCACAAATATTTTTTTTATTTCTCAAATGATACAATTACAAATTAGAACTGAAGTCATGTCTCACATGAATATCGCATACATTTAGACAAATAGGGCTACACAAATTACTGAAAGTCCATGTGATGCTTACAATAAAAAAAAACAAATCTTTTTCTTCCAAAAATATTCTTTGTCGAAATCCTTAATTCTAATAAAATGTAAAGTACCAACTTATGTACTTGTAATCCCTAATTTTCAAAGCTTGACACATAAGTAACATGCATTTTACTTCTAAATCTAATTATCCATCATTATACTGTGTACCACTTACATTAATGACTAGTAGTGTCACAAATATTATAATCTTAAAAATAGAAATAAATACTTAATGATAAATTAGAGGAGGGTGGGGCAAGACATCGACCGCTGTATATTCTTATTTTTGAATATAACATAATATTGCGAGTGACCTTCAATATTGAGATCATGCAATCTTGAGATTCGAGAAGTTTAAAAAACGTACCCATTATTACTTATATCGCGAATAGAAACTATTCCATTAAAATACCTAGATGATTTTTTAGAAAATGTCCCAAGTAAATAGACAATTCAAAGTACATTTTTCAATTTCTCTAACAAAGTGTAGCATATGCATGAAAGTCGAAATTACTGGATTACATAATCGAAATTAGCATTTCTGTGTAAATTATGCATACGCTAGGCTCCTTGTGCAGACTGCATTTTGATAATGTTTAGCAGAAAGGACTCAACTCACACTAAGGAAAATTAGCACACACATTCTGGTAAATTTTTACCATCACTGGAAATTCTGAAGCAATGGCCAATTCAAAAATTAATCAATTGATTTAAACCTTAAATTTTAAGAAAACAGTTTGAATATTTTTATTAATTTCAGGCCTTTTAGTATAGGTACTCAAAGGCCTGAATCATCAAACAATGTGTCAGTATTGTCACAGATAGTTGCACAATATTTTTACCACGGTAAAGAGATATACAGTAGTTTGACTGAGCGTGATTTTTGAACATAAATACCTACAGTCTCGCGGTACATGCGCAAGTCATAGGGCATAGGGCTGCCGGGCAGCCGCTGCCCGCATACAGTAGGTACCTACGTATTTCATATCATCTACTTTTACTTAAGCTACTATCTAGACAAGACAAGACTTGGACTCTTACTCGCACTCTTACTCAAACTCTTACTCGAACTCTTACTCGCACTCTTACTCGAACTCTTACTCAGACTCTTACTCGGACTCTTACTCAAACTCTTACTCGGACTCTTACTCAGAATCTTACTCTTATTCGCACTCTTACTCGGTCTCTTACTCGCACTCTTACTTCAGCAGAATACTTTTAAAAATGAAAAATAAATATTATAATAACTTCATACTAACTTACCTCAAAAACAGCATAATATCGAATGCTATTTTTTGCCATTTTTTTATAATTTATTATATTATGTATACATACATCCAAAGTAAATAACGTAAATTACACTAAATACTTGCAAAAAACTATCGCGACGTCCGCCCGTCGCTGCGTGGCACCCGCTTCTGGATTATATACCCACTTCTGCCCACATCTACTCACTCCCAAATTCCGGCCGTTTCTATGGAGTCAAACTACTGTATATCTCTTTACCGTGTTTTTACTTAGTTTTCCTGAATCAAATTTCTCATTACTGAAAAATATTTAATCTTTGTTCACAGAGGAGACAGTTTTTTTCAGATGTACTATTGTGAATGGGTAATGGGGTAGTCAATCCTAAAAATAGGATTACTTGTAAAAGTTCTCCACTAACTTTGAATTTAAGTATTTTTATTTTGTAAATGAGGCGTCGCCGACGCCTCCCCCGAAAGAGATGGGTGTGATGATCTGAACACACACCAGGTTGGCATGAGGCGGCGCTTGATCGTGATATGTGGAGAGACGGGGGAGGCCTTTGTTCAGTAGTGGGACAGTAACATCATCATCGGCCTTTGCGTCTATTGGAGACGATTTAAGCACTGTCTGTTGGGTTGCGTCGGCACTTCCGTTGGTGGCTAATAAAACCAATCCTGGAGCGGCAGGGTCGACAACATGTGGGACAGTACAGGCTAGATAAAATAAAATAATGGTGGGTCCTTTCAGCTAATCAGATTCTATAAAGGTATCACTCGCGGTAGAGTATAGCGGTCACTGCTTCCACTTCTTGGCGGAGAAGAGCACGGCGCGCTGCTTGAGGAAGAGCGAGTAGCTCTGCTTGCGCGGCTCGGGCTCCGGCGGCGGCTGCGAGCCGCGCCCGCGACCGCGCGGCCGACCGCGACCCCGGCCACCGCGCCCGCGACCGCGACTGCGTCCTGAAAGATATATAGGTACTATTATTATTTTTTCCATCAAGAGATTTATAAAAAATACTAACTACGACTCGCGGTGTAACGCGTAACGCGAGGTCATTAATTGATAATGTAATTAATTACAAGGACGGATCTAGAATTTGTAATGTTTACTGAAGTAATCTCGATTGATGTCCTGTCAATACATATTTTGTAGAGTAAATTTTTATGTCCGTGTGATGGAAACTCTACAACCCGTCTTCCTCGAAGCTGTAAAGCAACTACTTTTTTAAGAAAATGAAACCCCGCGTTTATAGCACCCAAAAACATATAGACATATTATATCATACCTGCCCCCCCTCCTCGTCCTCATGGCTCCAGCTTGACCTGGGGCGGGGCTGATGCTCCGGTCGTGCAGCTCTCCTACATCAAGGCACGTGCAGTGACATACCTGCCCCCCCTCCTCGTCCTCATGGCTCCAGCTTGACCTGGGGCGGGGCTGATGCTCCGGTCGTGCAGCTCTCCTACATCAAGGCACGTGCAGTGACATACCTGCCCCCCCTCCTCGTCCTCATGGCTCCAGCTTGACCTGGGGCGGGTCTGGCTCGTCGTCGTCCACGGCGGCGGGGCTGATGATCTGGTCGTGCAGCGTGCGCAGGTGCCGCAGCAGGTTCGACTTCACGTTGAAACCCTTGTTGCACAGCCCGCACACGAACGGACGCTCACCTGAATCATATCATTCAACTTTACTTTTTTTTTACAAAGAAGTAAGAGGATAAGCTAGACGCTCTTCTGTTGGTAAGGAATAACGCTGCCAATAACTGATTATAGGTTATTAGTGCTACCTAGAATTTCGCAATGATGTAAAATTCTAGACGCACAGCATCAACGCTTCTTACTCGAAACTCATAAGATGTTAACTCTCCAACCCAGTAATTTCACTAGCTGCAGTGCCCTCCTACCGAAGCGCAGTAAATGTGTACACACCACTGCTCAGGCGGTAGAATTTGGGGTATCCTCCTAATCGATCCTTTGGACAAAACCGAGTCGCCATGCGGTCTTAATAATGACCGTGTTCCGGCATGAAGTCAAAGAGAAATTTATCCCGCCTTCTAGGATAAGCCTACTACCATCTACGGCCGCATCGTCGCATAACATCACGCGAGATCGTGGTCAAAGACAAACCTATAATGAATAAAAAAAGGTATATAAAAAGTAATAAACTCACCGGTGTGCGTGCGCATATGTATGAGCATAGAGGCGTGCGACGGGAATATCTTGCGGCAGTGTGTACAAGTCTTGTTTTGCACACCCTCTGTGAAACGATTGTGACGTTTTGGAGGTGCACTGTTGTTTGACATGGCCAGTTCTAGACACCCGAACATCAGAACCAATTTTATCATTTCATTTAGCTATGCGCGCATCTTTGCAATGTCTACACGTCATTTGGATTAACTTTTATGTTGAAAAATTCGAAATTGGTCCAAAAAGTGTAGGTGAATTATAATTTAATGATTATGTCGCTCTTAGCAAGGCTAAACCCGAGCTTTTGTGAGGAGACATAAAAATTCAACGCGCAACCTTTGAGCTTTTAATAGGTTCTAAAAATATGGGTAAAGTTAATAGAAAAAACATCTACAATCAAAAAATGTTTTAATGCATAGGTGAAAGAAACGAGTGACTGATATAAGAGTCATTGAAGTCATTAACAGTGTCAGTAGTGTTATCTATTTCTTCAATATGAAGTCCTACACCGCACTGCGCTCATCCTGAGAGTTAAAAATACATTGGGAACGAATAATGGTAAAATATGACATAAGTGCAGGGGAATTTTCTTATGACGGTGACATTGCAAGATGCGCTTTGCACTGACAATCACGACTTGCAATGCTTTGGTTGATTGCACAATGCACTGCACAAGCAAAGCACTGCAATTCATAACATAACTGAAGTGATTATCATGGCAGTAGCAGTGAAAGGTGGTTGCATGGAATATAAGCGTTATAATATAAAGTTTTATTTAAATTGGTCTAGCATTTTTTTTTAATTTGATGTTCGGTTGTCGCCACATACATAACAATCAATGTTCAGCTATGTTAGTTATTAATATAATATTAAATATAGCATATCCAAATGTTATTAAATTAATTTTACCAAAAAATTATTATTATTATTTTTAGATAGTTAATTCATGCCAGTCGATGAACGAGCAGAGATGTTAAGCTTAGATTATAATAAAAGGGGAAGATATGGCGCTATCATTGCTAATGCCAAACTAGGGCATGTTAGTTCGGAAAGTGTCGGTTGCCGCGCTGATTGTGACCGAAGTAAAATTGTGTGCATAAATCTAATTAGACAGGTCCATTTGCGAGACGCCTGTACCGTGTCAACCCCTTTCATTTTAATCTAAGATGTTAAGCGATAACGTACGTCGCAGTCCGCAGTGTTATCTACAAGGTATTCAGTAGGTTTCAAAGTCCTACGACTCCATCTGGAGTCCCATAAATAATACCCAAAATTATTATAAGAAATTATGTATTGTTAGACCCAATTATCACTAAAATGGTTTATATTAAATAGATGAAAGGTTAGTGGTTAGATTTGATGAAATCATGCCTAAAAAAATATTTTCTCTTTACCACTGGCATGACGATTTTTACGTATCTAAAAGAAAAAGATTGAAATAATCATTTACAATAGTAATCAAAAATTAATACAATAATAAATAGTACCTATATAAATGAACCGTGTTTTGTAAATGTTGGCTCACAATAGAGACTATTCTATTCACTATTCTACCATTTTTTGTTAACAGTGGCAAAATTATCTTTACAGCTCCATAATGCCTCAAGTTCAGGACCAATAAATTTCTTTGCTTCACTATAGAATCGACTGGAATAGGTTAGGTCTGAACATTGACTAACGCGTGAGCTGAGTCAAAGCGACCGTGTCGCAGCGGTGGCCGGCGAAGCGCCAGAAACAATTTCAATATATTATGCTTCAAATACTTTCGGTGGTCAATAACTAGTTTTGGATTATCCAATCCTAATTTAAATCACAAGTTGTAAAATATTTTGTTCTAATTTCACCCCAAAAAGTGTACCTATTTAATTTGGTCATCATTTACTGAATTTGATGACTTATAATTTTTGGCACTATACCTCTAACATTTTATTACGTTACATCTTACTAAATCTGGCCGCCCATCATTGTAGACCTTAATATAGTTTAGTTTTAAGTCTTTTTTTGTTTCTTTTGGTTGCATTAAAGAGTATTGTATTGTAAATCTGGTTAAATCTCGACGTTACAGCCATAGCCAATAGGGTTGGATGTCTGATTTTTTCGGCTATCGACTTCGGACCTTATAAATCAAACATAAGGTCCGATGTCAATTGCTGAAGCTATCGGATATCCAACCTTAAGGTTCTAACATCGAGAAAACAAATGGTGTACATAATCTTACTAATATTATAAACGTGAAAGTTTGTAAGAATAGATGTCTGGATGTATGTTTGTTACTCTTTCACGCCTAAACGGGTGGACCGATTGAGCTGAAATTTTGTATAGGGATAGCTTAGACACAAAACACATAGGCTACATAAGTACTGTGGGTAAAACCGCTGGGCGCCGCTAGTTATGTATAATACTGACCAGTTTCAGTGTGTGTGCTCTGTATATGGCGCACCCACTCGGCCGGGTTGGGGAAGTGTTTCTGGCAGAGATCGCATCGCAGCAGCGCCATTGTCTCCTCCGTGTCGTCACTCTGTTGACAATATTCAATAGCTTTAACTCATTGTAATATTATGTAAACAAACGACTAAAACTCACGGATATAATCAATCAATCAAATATCTTTATTTAAGACAACAGAGGTCCTTGGGTTAGTAATCAATAAAATAAATTAAATTAAATGGGTTAGGAAAGACAAAGGGATCAAAATAATTAAAATACAATTATCATGTGGCTTTCAACATAATATTAGGTGACCACAATTAATATAATGGTCGAAGCAAGGCTCAACCATGAGTTTCAGACAATTATGATGTCCTTCATCAGGAGTTAAAAACGTGAGAGATACAACGCACTAAACTTGCTTGATCGTGACGTCACTCGTCACACCACAATCAATCAATCAATCTAGTAAATTTTTGTTTAGTGGTGTGACGTGACGCGTCCCAACACAGAATTTTATAAGCGTTATATCTTAGCCATTTTTTATTTTAATTGCAAGAAAAAAAATACGTATCGAATATTTTTTTATTATTAAAAATACAGACTAATAGTATTATTAAAATGTTGTCAATGTCAATTATGCGCTTACGTATACACATTATATACTCAATCTAGATGAGACCAGTGAACCAAAAACAGACACTCTCACACTCAATCACATACACACACACATACACACACACACACACACACACACACACACCTGCTAATCTTACATTGCTTATGTAAACATTAGGTTAAACCCTTCATTTGAATTATTTTACTAATCTTACTAACCTGCTTATTCATTTTCATTTTTTTCTAACCATGTTTTAATTTCAACTCACCTTATACAATTAACTTTAGGATTGTTTGTATCACAAGTGTAAACCCGGAGGAGGGCGTTGGTGTCTGCAACACAGTCTCACGACTATCGCAGGCATCATCGTTCCATAGCATAAGTTTTATTGTAACACTTTTCCAAAATAAACAATTTGTATTTGTAATCCCCATTGTAACATCTTTGTACATATTGTATTGTATAGTATACTCACAGCGGATCTGAGCTTCCGTTTCCTGGCGGTGTGGTGATCCCTGGCGTGCGCCTGCACGTGCCGCACCCACGCGGCCGGCACCGTGAACACCTCCGCACATAACTCGCAAGCCAACGGACTGTACATCTGCACAATAAATTATATACTACTGATTAGATATATATTATAGCACGTGATATGGCAAGAGAGCTTAGAAGGGAGGAAAGGTGGGGCTGTACATGTGTACAACACATACTACTGTTTAGATACATCATCATGCGCTCATGGGCATTATGAAACCAACGACATGCTGTTCAAAATGAGGCTGAATACAATAAACGATTGTGGAGACGTCAGAGAGACAATGCACATTTTGTGTGAATGCGATGTTTTAACTACGAAACGTATGAGCTTCTCCTTGGGATTACGTATCCCAAACCGGAGGAGTACAGGTTTATTCCACCAAGTGGGACCACCACCTTAATATGCCACTTCTTCCATGAGTAGGAAACGACATGGTAGGGGAAAACACAGTAGATCCCAATGGATTGACGTGTTGCTATTTATTTGCCAGCCCCTGTTAAAATAAAAATAGCTCATGACGTGGATGAAAGCTTATAAGGGAAAGATTCATCAGAAGACATCTCGAAAGGTCATATTGGCTAGTTCCAAAAATTAACTTCTATAAGACGACAAAAATCAATAGATAGAGGAGAGTTGCAGAACTAAACAGAGACCAATTGCAGGTGGATGATGATGATTAACACAGTAGTAGAAGGTTAAGATGATAGGAGTTCCTAAACTGATGATATACCTACACATAAGTCATATCAATAAACTATATAAATAAGTCATAGCCTACAGATCCCTAATGGATATCAAGAGATTGGCAGGACGTAGCTGGATGAGGACAGCAAGAGACAGTAGAAGGGAGGCTCTTTGCATTTGAAGGTTGATGATAATGATGATAGAAGTTCTAAAAGGGAGTTCTTTGCTTAAACAATGACAGTTCCACCTGATAAAAAGACAATACTAACCAAGCCATCCTCATCAATGTCCACGTCATCAATGGGCTCAGACTTGACGTTCATCTCAGCTTGGAACATCTCCGCGATGGATCTCTCCTCCTCTTCGATGCTGCTGGCGTCCCACTCCGGCTCGTCCTTTATCATTATCTCCGTTGTTATTGGTGATGATTCTGGTAATAACATAATGTACATTTTTACAAGCTTTTATTTACTTTGACCTGTACATTGTTTGTCTGTCTGTCGTCGGTCTGTCTGTGTGTGTGAAGAGAGCGCATATCCAGAAGGAAGAGGGGCTAATGAGCCCGAGCCTGAAACATCATGACTCAACTCAACAAATCCACTTATAGTTTGAAAACTGATCGTGGATAGGAAGAAGGGGGAAAAAAAAAGCGTCCGTTGTTTGTCTGTCTGTCGACGGTCTGTCTGTCGGTTTGTCTGTCTGTCGGTCTGTCTGTCTGTCGGTCAGTCTGTCTGTCTGTCTGTCTATAATCAAATTTTGCAAGTTTAATTTGACCCACTTCCCGGTATCTAATTAAGCTGAAATTTTGCATGCATGTATAAACCGGATGACAATGCAATATTATTATGACATGGAGCTGATCTGATGATGGAGCTGGAAGGTAGCCATAGGAACTCTGTAATTAAACGACGCAACCCCTTCGAGTTTAAGCTCATTTGATTCATCTTGATGAGTACTTTGGTGCAGATGGTAATCAAAATAAAAGCTTATTTTTAAAAAGTTTTTTTTTAAATTTACTTGTTATGGATAGCCTAAAGGGATTGTTTTGTAAATGAATGAAATGAGCTTGAAGCTCTCCTCATTACAGGCATATTCGGAGAAGTATAGAGCTTACGCAACACTCAAGCTACAAACAAACTGCGCCCAATAGCTCCTGAGCCAAGTCTCGTAAGCGCTGATCACTTTACCCTTTCAATCGTAATATTTTTGTATGCATTCTTTGGTGTCAAAGTCCATTGTGTACAAACGTTATATTAATTATTTGTAAAAGTGCAACCAATACTAATGGGGCACAAAACAATGTTATGATACCTGCTAAATGTAGTCAGTGTCTAGATAATGTTTTTCTAACATGTTATAATTTAACCCTCACATTAAAATATTTATGCCACTAGCTTTCAAAGGCCAATTTAGCCTGTATAAAGTAATTAGTATTTTTGTGTTAATGTATTATTAGTTTTAATTTTACATTCTGTCACTTTGTGTTTATTGATAAATAAAGACCATTTTAAAACAAAACAAACCCTTTCAATCGGGCGAATCACGGCAGAATATTGGGCAAGGTAACTCAACAGATAGGCTCTTCCACCTTTAAGAAAAATAAATGATGGTTTGAAACTTTAACTTACTGTGCTTCAGTAGAAGGGCAAAAGAGTCTTATGACTCTTGAGTAAGAAGTGTTGGTGCACCTAGAATTTCACATCTTTGTGAAATTCTAGATGGGTCTGTACTGATTATTTGTCTCTTAGGAGAGTGTCTTGCTCGTCTTTTTCACTTAAAAAGACCTAATGTGGTGTGGTGTAACTATATATCTTAGGCACTTATTGTAAATTTTTAAAACAGTTCTCAATTGGATATTTTGTAAACTCGGTTATAGGGACCCCACGAGACAGGCTTGACCTAGTGTGGGGTCCATTAGAAATGCTTGTGTACGTTGTATTCTTATGGAAAATAAATACATTTGTATTTGTTGTAAGGGGCCAGAAATTTCCATGATGACATATCAACATAATATTTATTTGAACAAAATATTTTGTAGTTTTTAAAGTGATTGAATTCCACATACTTCCAGCTTCACTGTTTTCAGGTGTTGGAGCATCTTTGTCGGTGTCCTTTGACGCATCATCAGTGGAAGCGTCGGTCTTTTGTCTTTTGCCATATTTGCGCTCTATTGCAGATCGCCGCAAAAGTCTGGAATAGGAAATGTTATTTAATATAAACTGTTTCCTCCTTCATCAGTCGTGTTCTGTTCCTCATCTCTGAGGGTGGTGACCCCCGCCATCTAAAACTTTCGTCCGAACAATGGAGCGCCACCTGCTCGTATCTCCGGTTACCCGGAGAGCATTGTGATGGTATAAACTGTTTACATGAAGTTAAATAACAAGGTGATAATAGTAGAAACAAAAGTTGAAGTCAGTTGAAGATTTTCATTTAAATTATTTTCATTTAAAACATTGACTTATTTGAGGCATTTTTTTCTAATTTGAGATTTTATTTTGCAAGAAATAATATAGTGGAGTCACTAAGCGACAAAAATGGGTCAAACCTGTTTTTTTCATGCAGAAGCATGAAACTTGGCACATTGATTTCTAATGTAAAAATAGGCTGATTTCGATCGGTAGCCCTCGGTAGCACCCCCTCTGGCAGCGAGGAGGGGGGTTGGAAGGGGCGCTCCACCCGGCTTCATTTTAAAAATTCTGGGAGACCACACATAGCCAATAGGTCAAGTTTGGTATCAATTTCGGATAAATCGAGGACGTAGATTTCATTTTTGGAATAAAAAAATGACATTTGTGATGATTTGTTTAACAAAAAAATTAAAAATTAGAATTACGTAACTTCGTTTTTATTGTTCAAATTACTGTAAATTCAAAAATACTAGTTTTTTTAATAAACAAAAAATATGTTAAAAAAGTCTAGTTTATGTAGATTAAAAAATATATAATTTTATATTACTTTTCTTAATAACAAACCGCATAAAAAATCTTTTGCTATCCCGGGCCGCAATTTTCTTTTAATCGCCATGAAAAGGGTTGTTATTAAAAAACTTACTATTTCATGCAGAAGTTTAAAACTTGCCACAATTACAATTCCTTACATTAAAATAAGCCGTTTAGAATCAGTAGCCGTCGGTAACCAGCCTTCTGACAGCGGGGAGGGGGGATGAAAGGGCGCACCACCCAGCTTCACTTAAAAAAATCTGGAAGACCACGTATAGCTAATACGTCAAGTTTGGTATCGATTTCGAATAAATCAAGGACGTAGATTTTATTTCTGATAATAAAAAACGCATTTTATAGGTTTTTAACCAAATTATAACACAAAAATAGTACATAGTTTTTTTTTATTTAGAGGCACTTTAATTCTAAATTATAGTAATATTTTGTGATAAACATAAATATTTTTCAAAAGTTTATTTCAAGTAGATTAAATAAAATAGAACTTTTATATTATTTTTATAAAAATTTACTCGTACAATTTTTTTTAAGACACGAGAGTCGCTATTTTCTGCTCACCGCTGCGCTGCGTTGTAAATCCCCATCAACTGTAAAATACGACTATGTGCATTCATTTAACATGTTATTGATATTAGAACTTGATATTGTCAAACATAAAATTCAGAAAAATCCTATGGCACATCATAATTTACTCTCCCTGAGACAAACTTTTAAAAAATAGGCGCGAAAGTCATATCTCTTTAATAATAAACTTCTAACCAAAGTTATGTATCTATTTTTCAATTAAATGTAATGTGGCAAAATTATAAATACTACTGGCACCTACCTACAGCTTATTTATATCGTTATATTGTTTTCCAAGACGGATGCTCCATATATAATATAATAATAATAATATAGCTCAAAACATTTTATGACGAATTATGATAAGCCTTGCATTTATTTATTTAATCAGTTCCATGCACAATATTCTGGCAACTGAAAGGTTTTCAGACAAAGGAATGGTCTGCTTCTTGCTTCCTAAACCAAAAGAGAGGATGGGTTAGACTTAATCAAGAAATTATGCCTAGCCTCTCTCAAACAAAGTTCCTTGTAAACTGCGTGTAACATATGCTGGTATACAGACATATCATGGAAGTAGAAGTATATTTTTCAAATAGTGTTTTTTTGTGATAAGGTGTTTCCTACATAGTTATTGATTGTCGAGTAGTAATTACTGCTTGATCTGCAGTTTCATTGACCGCAAAACATCATATCAAAACCATATAGGTAGAGTTACGTTTGTGTGCGGCACATTTATGCCAGTCGAAGGATACGAGTCTTGCTATTTTCCAGCCTCCTGCTTGGTTTTAGAAGCAATAAGCAAACAAAGGGACACCTTATTCATCTTACACCGTTTTGGTGGCCAGTATATTATGCACGAAACTGATTTAATATATAAATAAAGGGCGGATTGCTGAGATTGATGCAAAACTGCATGAAGACGGTCTTAAAATGTAATGAGCTATAATAACAATATTATCTTTGGAAGAATCAGTCTTGGAATGTAACATGATATAAAAAAGCTTTAAGCCTGGAGTATTTATAATTTTGCTAGATTACAATTTGTTGAAACAGTTTGATTCTTAACAATGTTTAGCAGTTTCCGTTCCGCGATTTGATCGCGTTTTATCGCACCTATTTTTCAAAAGTTTGTCTTAGGGAGAGTAAATTATGATGTGCCATAGGATTTTTCTGTATTTTATGTTCGACAATATCAAGTTCTTATATCAATAACATGTTAAATGAATGTACATAGTCGTATTTTGCAGTGGATGGGGCGATTACAACGCAGCGCAGCGGTGAGAAGAAAATAGCGACTCTTAGTCTCTTAAAAAAAATGTACGAGTTAATTTTAATAAAATTAATTAAAAAGTTCTATTTTATTTTATACTTGAAATAAACTTTTAAAAAATATTTATGTTTATCACAAAATATTACTATAATTTAGAATTAAAGTGCCTCTAAATAAAAAAAACTAATTATTATTTTTGTGTAATAATTTGGTTAAAACCCAATAAAATGCGTTTTTTTAATATCAGAAATGAAATTTACGTCCTTGATTTATTCGAAATTGATACCAAACTTGACGTATTAGCTATACATGGTCTTCCAGATTTTTTTAAGTGAAGCTGGGTGGTGCGCCCCTTTCACCCCCCATCCCCGCTGTCAGAAGGCTGGTTACCGACGGCTACTGATTCTAAACGGCTTATTTTAACGTAAGGAATTGTAATTGTGGCATATTTTAAACTTCTACATGAAATAGTAAGTTTTTTACTAACAGCCCTTTTCATGGCGGTTAAAAGAAAATTGCGGCCCGGGACAGCAAAAGATTTTTTTATGCGGTTTGTTATTAAGAAAAGTAATATAAAATTATATATTTTTTAATCTACATAAACTAGACTTTATTAACATATTTTTTGTTTATTAAAAAAACTAGTATTTTTGAATTTACAGTAATTTGAACAATAAAAACGAAGTTACGTAATTCTAATTTTTAATTTTTTTGTTAAACAAATCATTACAAAAGTCATTTTTTTATTCCAAAAATGAAATCTACGTCCTCGATTTATCCGAAATTGATACCAAACTTGACCTATTAGCTATGTGTGGTCTCCCAGAATTTTTAAAATGAAGCCGGGTGGAGCGCCCCTTCCAACCCCCCTCCTCGCTGCCAGAGGGGGTGCTACCGAGGGCTACCGATCGAAATCAGCCTATTTTTACATTAGAAATCAATGTGCCAAGTTTCATGCTTCTGCAAGAAAAAAACAGGTTTTGCACTAAAGTCCCCCACTAATATTTGTCATTTCTTGCAAAAAAAATCATTATAATAGATTAGAATTGAAGAACAAATCTTTACAGAAGAACTAACAAAGCTAGATAAAAATAAAAGGTTGGTGTCCTTTTTTTTTAATAGGTAATTAAATGGCCCTAGGAAATTTCTACTAGGCGTTTATGTACTTTTTATTTACTTTTTTCATAAAAAATAGTTAAAACATGGATTGATACCTATATGATGCCTTCACCACCAACCCATATACATATTTATATTTCTCTACCTGCAAGATTGTCTGGAAGAGATCACTTTTAGCAATAAGACCGCCAATTGTTACACTTAAGTCACGGAATTGTGTTTTAGTTTTAAGATTCTCTGTATTTGTGGTGTTACAATAAACAGCCCTGGATTTACACTAGGGGCATTCGGGGCGAGTGCCCAGGGCGGCAAATTTCTAATCTAATGTAATCGCTCGCGCACCTCCATAACACCCCCCACCCCCCCCCCCCCCCCCCCCCCCCCGCCGCGGTGAAGGGGGCGGCATTTTCTCACTGCCCAGGACGGCATTTTGGCTAAATCCGAGCCTGACAATAAAGAGTTTTCTATTCTATTCATACCTGGGTGCAGGCAGATCCTCAGTGATCTCCGTAGCCGCAGCAGTGGTAGAAACAGTCACAGTGTTGCTGGGAGCTGACACCGTGGCCAACGACTGCGTAGCCTGCGTGGTTATAGGTGCAGGCGCCACGAGTATGGTCTGCCCCTTACTGCCGAGTGGAGCCCCCGGACGGAGGGCCGCCTGTGTGCCACCTTCTGTTGTCTTTATGAACACTAGCTTTGGTGGACCGATGAACATTGGCCTGGAACAAAAGTTGAGCTTTTAGTTGATGTTTACATTATAGCTTTGAATAAGTTGGTATAGATACTGTGTGAATATAACAGGTTTTTTTTTGTACTCAAATCTGCAATCATTCTCTAAACTATAAGCCGACATAAATCTACAATAAATATAACTAAAATGAATATCCTAGATAGAATAAGTAAGCCCTAAATCTTTTCTTTCATTTTTTCCAAAAAAATTAGGTACCTATGGATGGTAAATTGTATATTTTTAATTTTTGCTTTTTGTAAGCTTGTACATATGTATGTTAGACACAGGTCTATGTCATCACAACTATTATTTTATTATCACAGTAATAAAAAAATTGAGTACCTAATGAAAACTTTGCTGAAATGAATTTATTAAATCTTCTTCTTCCTGCCCTTATCCCACACTAGGTAAGGTCGGCAAAACACGTTTTTCTCCTCCATTCTGCTCTATCATCCGTCATATCTTCATCCACTCCCTTAGCATGCATATCCTCTTATTAAATTAGCTAATTTATGACATTTTTAAAAAAGTTGTCTTATATTAGCTCTCTTATGCCACTCACCATCAAGTGGGCTGCCTGTTTACTACCTAAAACCTTTGACATAAAAAAACATATTACCTGGTGACATTTCCAGAAGTTTGAACCTGGTTGAATTTGATAACCTTGTCATCTTTCTTGGCTTGGATCTTGGGCAGCTCCTCAGGCTTCTTCACCAGGGATTGCTTGTTGACAATAGCTTGAGGTGTCGCTGTGGCCTTCTCCGCAGGTGGGGTGTCTCCGCCTTCTTCTGTTTGCCTCCACAGCCCTCGGATCTTCAGGACCTCGCCGGCTTTCAGTACTGTGTCTAGTATCTCATTGGATACTGTGGTTTCACCTATAATTTGTAATATATATTTAGCTGGGGGTCTGTGGGAATGGTATTAGTACAGAAATGTTGGGACATCATTTCTGATCAGAGTTTTAGATGAGTCTATTTGGTTGTTCTTTGGTTAAAGTCTAAACAGAGTTAAGAAGGAACACTATAGTTATAGGGGAGAGAATCAGTGGAGAAGAAAGATAACCATATTCCCATCCAGTTTGCTATGGCAACAAGTAAAATAAAAAAAAACTTTTTAAAAACAAGCTTTTATTTTTATTACCATCTAGCACCAAAGTACTCGTCAAGACGAATCAAATGACAAACTCTATGGAGTTGCGTCATTTAATTAAATAGTTCCTATGGCCACCTTCCAGCTCCATCATCAGATCAGCTCGACGTCATAATAATATTGCATTGTCATCCGATTTACACATGTAAGCTAAATTTCAGCTCAATCGGATACCGGGAAGTGGGACAAATTAAACTTGCAAGATTTGATTACAGACAGACAGACAACAGACAGGTGAAAGTAAATAAAAGCTTGTAATAAAAGATAACTTTCTTATCCTAAGGACAAGACAGGATAACTTTCATAGACAGTGGAAATTTTGCCCGTACAGCAGCAGATACCCGATCTGCTTCTGTCATAGCCATAGCAGCTGATTAAAATAGGCAATTCCTATTAAGAATTTTTTTCAGATCAAGGAAAAATATGAATGCTGTGTACCTATACTTACTAACCTTTATACATATATTCCACCAGTATCTTGAGCGCCTTGGAGCTGATCTCCGAAGGTAGGACGACGTAAAGCATGCCGCCCATACGCATCACCGACCTCTGCCCGTCGAAGAGCGTGTTCAAATACACGCTGCAAGAGCTCAGTATAAACTTGTGAGCGGGTATCTGAGACCCGTCCATGGTACACAGTACCACGTCCGTGAACCGCTCTGAACGGAGCAAAGCGGCCACGGACCCATTCAAATGAGCACTGTGGGAGTGCCATTTCAACTGATATGTGTCCGTCGAAGTCATTCTAGTTCAACCGCATCTTCGGTACCTAAAACCAAAGGTTTGATTAGTGGAAAATTAATTGACTTACCAGCATAGAGCTTACCGGCGATGGTAGAATTTGGGTTCCTGAACAAAAGCTGGGTTGGTGATTTCTTACCCGGACTCCGGACTAGTCATACGTCTCACCAGAATTTAAATGATTGTAAATCTTTATATGCTCAGTGATTTTAACCTACTGAATTATAGACAAACACTGAACTCTACTACAAGAAATATCTTAATTTATTTATTTTCGTTTTTTTTTTGCAGCTTTGTAAAATTAAACGAACCAAAAAAATTCAAAAAATATCGGTTA
Organism: Hemithea aestivaria; assembly: GCA_947507615.1. Classification (NCBI taxonomy): domain Eukaryota; kingdom Metazoa; phylum Arthropoda; class Insecta; order Lepidoptera; family Geometridae; genus Hemithea; species Hemithea aestivaria. The sequence goes on along the minus strand of OX382325.1, from coordinate 3,781,458 downwards.
CAGGCAGGTCAATGACCCCTTTAACCCTTTCACCGCTAGAATCATTTATTGAGTTTGTAAAAAATAATTGAAAAATATTTAAAATATTAGAGGAAAGGTACTACTATTTTTTAAATAAAATATTATTAAATTTGACGCCACAAGAGAAAAATGATTTAATTAATATCAAATATTATATCAACGAATTTAGTACAAAGTTGGTAGTACTATAAATTAAAAAAAAATTAGTCAAAATCTAATTCAGTAGATGAGGCATTTGAAATATCTAAAACTTACCAACAATTTATATTCTCACTATTTTCATCCAGATATTTTTTCTAAAAATGACTCGTAATAAAAGTTGAAAATATTTTTTCCCGCGAGTAAACAGGCGAGAATCGCGGGAATAACGCGCTCATCTGAAACAAAAATGTTTTTTATTGTAATGTTCCGTACTTATGTTTCTTTTTTAGTAATAAATAACTACTCCTAAACTTAGCTTGAAATTATGACACAAAAAAGAAGAATAATAATTATTGTACAACTAATAATATTATTCTTCTTCTTGCCGCGTCGATTGGCTATATGTTATATAGTGTGAATCCTACAACTAATAACGGATTAATCCGCACAGTTTTGTTGTTTCATTAACAGAAGACTATCAGCAGTCGGCAGTCTTAGGTAGTAGGTAGTTGTGAAGCTTGGAGGTAGGAGATAGCCATGCCGTCGTGGCTATATATACAAAATGGTATTTATATAGAATTTGTTACAAGTTATCCCTTTTATAAACGGTGTGACGTGACGCGTGACTCGTGACCAGGCGCATGACGCACGCAGAACTGCGCGGGAAAAAAAATTAAATAAATAAAAAAAAATCTAGTTCTTGAATGTCCACCAGTACCTATACACTCATAAGATTTAGAATGCACAAGAACTTATAGTTATTTATTATGAAATTTAATAAATGTTTAACTTTAAGTTAAAAAACTTTAACTAAAAAAGGATAATATTTTATTCTTCAAAACCCAACTGCTTCCGCAGTATATTAGGTATGTAGACACAATTCCAATAGGTCGTGTCGATATCGATCCTATGGCTATAGCAACCTCTTGATTAAATAAAATTAAATACCTTAAATTCTATATATTGACTCAGTGAAATCGTCTCAACAAGGAAATTATTTTATAGAGCACTCGCGGTATAAATTATATAGAATTATTTTACAAAGATCCAAATTTGAAAATAAAGTAATGCGCGCAACCACCGCGTGCGACCCTCGAATACGGTGTGCGGCGGCGGCTGCGGCTGCAAAAATCGATGGAATCGGTATTGATCCAGTTGGTATAGCGGGGTTGCGCGTTTATCTCATCGATCCAAGTGGGTGAGCGTCGCGTCCGAGGTGACGCGTCTGCGCCGTGCGCATGCTACATAGGGGGTGCGCCGCCGCGACGCGCTCTCCGCTCCGGCGCGGCATCGCTCGCGCCCCTGCACTATACGTATATTTACACCCTACCGTCTGTGGACTGTTCGCAAAGGAGAAAAATTGTTGGACTTGTAATGTAATAACTGCAAGCAATGCTGCATAATGATTATTATTATTATGCAGCATGTACTACATTAAATTTCCAACTGATATTATAAATAGCTAATACCTGAAATAAAGCATTGTATGTAGGAAAATGCCGGTTTTATTTTTATAAGGTAAAACCACTGGACATGTACATAGGTCGTGGTCCGTGGTATCACAAAAAATAAAGCATCCAGTTAAACAAGTGAAATAAAAAAAAACTTTTTTATAACAAGCTTTTGTTATTATTACCATCTAGCACCAAAGTAGATACTCTTCAAGACGAATCAAATAAGCCCAAACTCGATGGGATTACGTCGTTTAATTACGGAGTTCCTATGGTCACCTTCCAGCTCCATCATCCGTTCAGCTCCATGTCACAATAATATTGCATTGTCATCCGATTTAGACATGTATACAAAATTTCAGCTCAATCAGAAACCGGGAATGGATCAAATTAAACTTGAAAGATTTGATTACAGACAGACAGATAACAGACAGGTAAAAGTAAATAAAAGCTTGTAAAAATATAAATTGTCATAAAAAATATTGTTCCTGAGTAAAGTTATAACGGCATGCACTTTGGGACTGACTTTTAGACGGACCCTAGAAGACGGTCAATATTTACATTGCACAAAGTCATAAGTTGTGCAATTAAATTGTTCATTAAGATATGATATTGAAGATTTTTAAGCCCGCCTTACACATGCTTTATTTTTTATTTTGTTCAATATTTAAGAGACCGTTAGATAAGTACTTACCAATGTTTTTAATTATTGACCGCACACACTGATTTCACTCGCCGATTACAAAAGTATTCTTTTTTATTTACGGATTTCATTTAGGGCAATATAATGCTACTCTTGATGACAAAATTGGTGTCTATTACAGTTTAAAGTTTAACTTTACTTCTAGGAGTAAAGTAAAACGGGACATAAAATTAAAAAATAATTTACTCTCGCTAACTCCGGTGATTTAAACTGAGCCGAATAACTATTAATTATTATTGCTTTCTTCATAATATAAATTTAAATTTGTAACAAGCATAATATTAATAAGTGTAACTACTAATAAATGTACGTTAAACTTAAAAACTTGATAAATTAAATGAGTTTGCGTATTATCGTCATCTTCTCATTGGTCATCTTATATTAAAGTTAAACGAAACTTATTGCACGAAATGGGTAAATCATTATTGTACCCTACCGCATTGACTTGCTGAAGCCGTCGAACTCATTATGATATTACATATTATTATGTCTTTGTTTAACCAACTTCATTAAAAGGTGGAAAGCTTTACAATTTTTTTCTTTTTAATAATTTCTATATATTTACTTAGGTACAATGTAAAATGTCAGTGGTATGATCTGATCGTTTTGACCAAATGCCGCGTCTCCAGCTCCTGTTTTGGTTCAAACATTCAACATTAGCATGACAACATCCAAAACAAGTGAAATTTTAAAAATACTTTTTAAAAACAAGCTTTATTTATTATTATATTAACAAGCTTGACCTAAATGTTCAAAAATGCTGCTGCATTACCTTTAGCAGGTGTCCAAATACTCTTAAAGTAGCCTATAAAATCAACAATCAGCCCCTCTCCAGAACTGACACAGTTCTAGACCTCGGAGTTCTTCTAGATTCTAAACTTCTTTTTGACAAGCATGTTGAGAACATAGCAGCTAAAGCCATGAAAAGTCTCGGCTTTCTTCTCCGAATCACTAAAGATTTCCAACTTATGAAGACTCTAAAAATCCTCTATTGCTCCCTGGTACGCAGTCACCTGGAATACGCTTCGCAAGTTTTTAATCCAAGATACGACAAATACATCAATATGTTGGAAAAGCCCCAAAAGAAGTTTCTACGTTTCATTAACTTCAAATTTAAAACTAAATGTCCAGACTATGAAGCCAGTTGTAAACGACACCATATTTTGCCTCTAACTCTCAGAAGAGAAGCCGCAGATTTAACCCTCTTACATAATATTGTTATTAACGTAATTGATTCCCCCTTACTTTTGTCTGAAATATATTTGTCTGTACCCTATAGGCCTGTCTCGCGTAGAAACTACTTAAAATTATACTCTCCTTCTATTTCAACCAATTATCGTCAAAATTCATTTTTCATCCGTACAAAACATCTTTTTAATGATAAATATTCTGATGGTGCTGATCTCTTTATGATGAAACGAAACAGTTTTAAATTCTTAATTAATAACGCATTTTTCATTTAAGCTCTCCTTTAGTCCAGTAATTTATTAATCAATATATAATGCATGTATCATGTATTAGGGCTTTGATTTAGATTTTGATTTTGTTTGCATTATAACAATTATTATATTATCTTCGTATGAATTTCGAATTGTATTTAGACTTGTATTCAAACTACTCGTATATTCGTCATTAGCATGTAAACATTTACTCTTGGTTTTATGTTATTATTATTTTCTGATGTATTAGTATTGCAAATAGTGAAAACTAATTAGGCTACGGAATTTTATTCTCCTGTTTTATACCTAATGTATTATGCTGTTTGTTTTCCAATAAAATAAAATAAAAATAAAATAAAATTATTATCTTGCATCATAAAGTATTCGTCAAGACGAATCAAATGAGCCCAAACTCGATGGGGTTGCGTTGTTTTATGACAGAGTTCTTATGGCCACCTTCCAGCTCCATCATCAGATCAGCTCGATGTCATAAAAATATTGCATTGTCATCCGATTTACACACGCATGCAAATTTTCAGCTCAATTGGAAACCGGGAAGTGGGTCAAATTAAACTTGCAAGATTTGATTACAGACAGACAGACAGACAGACAGACAGACAGACAACAGACAGGTGAAAGTAATATAAAGCTTGTAAAAATCGCGGTGATTTTGATGAAGCCTGCCGTTGTTACCCTACTCTTCCGGGCTATACACCTGCCAAAGAAAATGATAATTATTGAAACACAACTTTATAGTACCTAGTACTTACGTACCCATTCAAAGAGAGTAGCACCAACTATGTTTTTGCTTTCCATATCTAAGCCAGGTCTCCATTAACGCGTGTTTTAGTTTACACGTTCAAAAACACACAACTTTTTTCACAAAACATTGTTAAACAACACATTTTTGTTTGCACCAACTGCACTGACAAAGTTTTTGCTTTCCATAAGCCGGGTCTCCAGCATGTGTTTCGCTATACACATCCAACAAAAACATCACAATTACTTTCACCTGTCCGTTGGCTGTCTGTCTGTAATCAAATCTTACAAGTTATATTTGACCCACTTCCTAGTTTCCGGTTGACCTGAAATTTTGCATGCATGTATAAATCGGATGGCAATGCAATATTATTATGACATCGAGCTGATTTATTGATGATGGAGCTGGAAGGTGGACATAGGAACTCCGTAATTAAACAACGCACAAGTTTGTGCTCATTTTATTCGTCTTGACGAGTAGTTTGATGTTAGATGTTAATAATAACAAGTGAAATTTAAAAAATACTTTTTAAAAACAAGCTTTAATTATTGTTATCATCTTGCATCATAAAGTACTCGTTAAGACGAATCAAATGAGCCCAAACTCGATGGGGTTGCGTTGTTTTATGACAGAGTTCCTTTGGCCACCTTCCAGCTCCATCATCAGATCAGCTCGATGTCATAAAAATATTGCATTGTCATCCGATTTACACACGCATGCAAATTTTCAGCTCAATTGGAAACCGGGAAGTGGGTCAAATTAAACTTGCAAGATTTGATTACAGACAGACAGACAGACAACAGACAGGTGAAAGTAATATAAAGCTTGTAATAATAAAAGCTTGTTTTAAAAAGTTTTTTGAAAATTTCACTTGTTTCAATATTTTTAAATACTACATAATTTATAACAAATAAATAATGTTTTCCCAGTGTGTTTTCTGCCCCGGACGGCCGACACCCACGCTACGCCACGTGACTGATAAGTTCCCGCCTAATTTCATGTTTATTTATAGGCACAGCAGAACAGCAGCAGAAAGTGTCTTGTAGGTTTTGATTGTCTTGTGATCACGAAAATTGCGAGATTTTACTATGTATTTAAAAAGTATATACATAATATCTGATCGCGTTGACAAGTATATATTTGGTTTTTTTTCACAGTATTTTTTTATAGTAAGTAGGTACCTACTTATAAAGTTTACCTATACTTTAAGTAGATAATTACATAATGTATTTAATATTATTATAATTAATAAAAGGGCGGCAAAGATTTCTTTCACCGTGGGCGGCCGACACTGACACCCACGCGCCACGTGACTGTCAACAAGTAAAACCGATAACAAGTAAAGATGGAAATTCTTTATTACAAGCTTTTATTTACTTGCACCTGTCCGTTGTCTGTAATCTAATCTTGCAAGTTAAATTTGATCCACTTCCCGGTTTCCGATTAAGCTGAAATTTAGAGCACAAACATATTTCCGTAAGTTTGGGCGGGAAACATGCGGGATCTCAATTATTTTTCGTTGTATTCTTGTTTTTTAACTTATTTTGGAAAATATTTATTTGTTTGAAAGGGTTAAGAGTTGAGTGATGGCACTGATGAGTCATCCCATTTAAATTTTATTGAAATCGGTTGAGCGGTTTTCAGATTACGAATTAAAACGCGCGTTTCGCGCTAGTTTCTTGAAAGTCAGCTAGAAGTCGTTAAATTATTTTAATAAATTCACTTGTTCATACCTGGCTATGACGTCATAAGCATAGCGGAGAAAAAAAAATTCGTGCGCCTTCGGGCTTCGGGCGACAATATCATTGCTACTGAAAAAGGCGCAAAATGGTGATAGCAGTGCTGCCAGTGCTCAATCTTTAAAAGTAACCTCGTAAAGTTCGGATAGTAGGTAATTAACAAGAAAAGTAACGCTTTTTTTTTAATTTTCATATTCAAATACAAACTTACTCAATTTTAATTTAATATAGGTACGCTTATGCATAAATTTTGGTCATTATTATATTATCTTCACTTTTAACCCCCGACGCAAAAACGACGGGTTGTTATAAGTTTACGTGTCTGTCTGTCTGTGTGTGTTTTTTATTTTTTTTTATGTAATTCACTTGTTCAGTTTATTACAATAAGAAGTTGTAAAAAGTCTTGCTACTAAACCAGATAAAGATATGATAATATAAAATTGGCTTATAGGGTACGTTCATAATTAATTCATATTAAAATAAAAACAAAAAAGCCTATAAAATTAACGTAAAAGTAACGTATCTAAACAAGTAACTAAAGGTTCAAAAAGTAACGATAAATGTTACAAAAGAAACTTTCTGGCAAGGCTGCGTAATAGGTTCCTGTTCCTATATTCGTACTTAATCACATTTTAGCATCGAATGTTCCACGAGACGAGGTGAGCGGTGAGGGATAGAACTGGCGTGGGCGCGGACTGCGGACTGCGGACTCGGCACCCGTCGCCACGTCTCCCCTAGTCTAGCCATAACGTGAACCTAGCCACTGCCCTATACAATATTATAGATAATATTATATACCTACAGCTACATGGGAACTCAAAAAGGGCAACCAGCGCGCGCATCGCGTGCGCACTCCCCATTTATTGATTTTACAAAATCCACGCACGCTTCGTTTCCTAGCGACCCTTGTCTACTAGCACGTCGCACGTATGGCACATAATAATAATATCTACTCGTAACAAATAATAGGGATAATAACAAGGTCAATAGTCAATTAGGGTTTCTTACCTCTAAAGGAAAATAAATAGGCCAAGTATTAGTCAGGTTACGCGCAATGTAGACATCCGTAGTACTTGCAAATCGAATATTAATAGCCTTAACTTTCATCAACGATATCTTTAAAACTAATCTAATATAGATATCTTAACAGCTATAGATTTCCTGGAAAGTTCATGGTTGAAACTATATTCGTGATTTTTTTTCAGATTTTTAAAGCTAGTAGTTCATTCATCAGAGGGGAAACGCTCAAAAAAAGTTTTAAACTTGATCATCTTAGAAACGGAATACATAATATTATATTATACGAAAGAAAGTTTCTTAGCAACTCCTTCCTCCTTTTTTAAATACATATTCAACCAGGGGGGGTCACATCATCGTGGCCACCTGTGAGACAAAAAACAGCTTACGAATTTTCATTATTTTATGAAAATACGCGATATATTGATATTTTAGGTATATAAACTAGTTCAATAACATTGTATTGTCACAAATTCCTTTAAAATTTTGAAAAAAAAAACGAAACACATAGGTATTATTGTCACAGTGAAGCAGTTTGACAGAGTTTGACACATAGATGAGAGGTTTGACAAACAATATAAACCGGCCACGCTGAAAGGGACGGAAAAAAAAATAGGTTCTCCTTTTTCTTCACCCAGAATTTTTCCTATTGCACACTCACACATAAAATGGGTACTTCTAGTTGTATTACTTCTGTGTATTCAACGATACTCCACATGATGGGATCAGCCAGAAAAAATATGCTGGACTCGGACTCAGCTAGTAATATATTTAAAGAAGACGAAAACTGATCGTTTTTCAAATACGAAAATCGTAACGGTAGTAAAAAGTAATAATTTAAAGTTGAATTTTGTCAAAGTACATAATTGTTTTTTTAATTGACGCTAAAACCTAAGTCAGTTTTAAAAGGTTAACTTGTAATTCAAAATCTATTAAAACGTGTCATTGGCAAATGCTTTCTAGAGTAGGATCATATAAAAGCTTAAGTAATATAATGATAGCTGACAGTGACGTCTGACAATGACATCTGAATAGAATGACAAGTGACAAAAGCAAAAGGCAAAAACACCGTACGTCAACGCCGTGAGCCGTGAATAGTGAATAGCAGGGTTGGATTTCGTAGTATAATTATGCTATTTGTACCAGAATTTAATCATGTGTAGTATGTAGTATAACAAAGCCAATATACTACGCGAATATACCATAATTTGATCATCAGACTTTTTAATAATAATTACCCTGAAATATCAGGAATTTATATATTTATAGCAATACCAAATGAGGCTAGTCGGTAATACCCCGATTTTTTAGTCCTTCTGGTAGGGTAAGATGGATGTATTTAATTTTGATAGCTGAATTTTCTAAAATAACAAGATTTTAAGTTTATTATCAAAAAAAACATTGTGTCGTATTTTCAAAAAAACAACCTTTCGTAGATTTATTTTTGTAGGTATAATAAAACAATAGAAATAATCAACGCATTTTGTTTCAATTCTAATCAAAAACACAAAAAAAAGAAATCCCAGTATAATTTTGGAAAAATAGTATAATTTTCATTTCCATAGACAATAATTTTCGGGTGCTCTGAATCCAACCCTGGTGAATAGTGAATGTTGTTTGCTGAATTCAGAATTTCTGAATCACAATCTCACAGAGTACTTTATAATACACAATACACAATCTTTTATTTTATCAAGGAAATGCTGTTTATTATTGGTTTATAGACAATCATTCTTCTTTGAATTTCATGTGTTGATGTGGATGAAATTGCTGCGTTTGTAATGTTTATAAAATATACGGTCTGGTGGATTCAATAGAAGCAAAGTTGCAATTTTTACTGAATCGTCCGGCGTCTGGTCCTTGCTAAAGCCGAGTGCCTCCTCAAGTAGGCAAAATGAATCTCCAATCCAAGTCAACGGCTTTGTCGGCCGATTTAAACAGTTTTATTGTCGGCGTGTCAAGGAGGAACTCTCAAAATGCTCCTGATCTGACAAAAATTGGGTTATCTTTGTTAAAAAACTTCCCGGCTGCTAGAGATGCAGTGCTGGAGTACTTTGGTTTGGTGTTCCATGACGCCGTGAACGCGTCTATCATGCAGGGTGAATATGAGGTGAGCTTTAACCTTATAACTATTGATAGGTAATCAGTTTCTTACTCCTTATCCTCCCTTTCCTTCCTCGTGCTTTCTTTACTCCCATTCCTTTTTACAAGCTTTATATTACTTTCACCTGTCTGTTGTCTGTCTGTCTGTCTGTCTGTAATCAAATCTTGCAAGTTTAATTTGACCCACTTCCCGGTTTCCAATTGAGCTGAAAATTTGCATGCGTGTGTAAATCGGATGACAATGCAATATTTTTATGACATCAAGCTGATCTGATGATGGAGCTAGAAGGTGGCCATAGGAACTCCGTCATAAAACTACGCAACCCCATCGAGTTTGGGCTCATTTGATTCGTCTTGACGAGTACTTTATGATACAAGACGATAATAATAATTAAAGCTTGTTTTTAAAAAGTATTTTTAAAATTTCACTTCTTGTTTTTCCTCCTTAGTCTTACACATACAATTTTCAACCTCCTTGACCTTAACCTCTTCCGTTTCCTTTAACTTTGGTACTGATAGGCTTAAAATTGTAAAAAAAAGAGATTTATTAAGGTGATAAATAATGGGGAAAAAACGTGGTTAGTTAATGTTTTTAAAAACCTAATAAATCGTTTTTCTAAAGACTTATATTTAGGTAAGTAATGTGCAAAGAAACGAAAAATAACAAAAAGAACATGAACACATCACCCTTTTACTACCGAACTTCTAGGCAAACGGCACTGCGCGACCAATATCTGGTGAGTATACCAGCAGCTCGGACTAAGCAATTCGCTTCGTCTTTCATTATGAGAACGGCGAAGTTATGGAACTTGCTACCACTCTCAGTGTTTCCCCGAATGCTATAATGTGGGTTTGTTCAAATCAAGAGTGAATAGGTTCTTACTGAACAAGCGTGCTACAACTTCGACTGCATCGTCACTTACCAATAGGTGAGATTGCGGTCAAACACTTGTTTAGTCTGCTATAAAAGAAAACATCATCATGAACATGAATGTACAAAGAAGTAAACAAATAAATCATTGTTCCAGAATGATCTAGCTGGTAATGGTTCCCTTGAGAGTGTGAGCATGATAGGACCTGAGCTTAGCAACCTGGGGCAGTCATGGGCTCCTTTCATAGCACCGTGGTGCATCAACTTGGTCATGGATATTGCTACCAAGAAGTCTCATATTCAGAGTAAGTCATACAACTTATTAGAAAGGAACTTATTAAAAATAGCATACAACATAATAAAGATGAATTAAGAAAGGGACTACATGGAGAGTAAATATTATAATAGTATTGAAAAATCAAGCAAATACTCGCCAAGGTTACTGATTCCATTCAGTTCTGTGTCACTGCCGTTGGTGCCAGTGTAAGACCAGCATAGGTCCATTTTTGAACCTACATAATATGCTGAGCTTATTATTATTTTTATTGGTTTGTTACCTATCCTTTATGCATCATTGCAGTGCCTTTAGTAGGGTGTCAGTAACCAAGACGCACATGTTAATTTTCAGCAGATAAACTGATTTTCTTTCAACATACATAAAATAATATTATGATCTGTGATAAAAGTATGTATAATCACATTACAACATTATAAGTAACTTATGTTTAATGTTACAGATTCCATTTTACAAAGTGCAGAACCAGTGAGAGTGTTATTGGATATCACAACCCAAAATCTTACTCTGCTCAATTCAGAAGAGAGAGCTAAATGTATAGACATGATGCTTGGTAAGTACTTTAAACACAAGTGAATTAAATTAAAAAATTAAAAACCCCCAACGCAATATGTAAATCACCATTTTGTAATGGCGGCCATCTTGGATTTTAAATTTATTATAGTGCATTGTATTCTACTTGTTAAGCCCTTTCATTTGATACCCATATTAACGGGGTCGTGGAACAAAAAAGTAATCCGCCATTTTGTAGCGGCGGCCATCTTGGACCGATTTCCACTAAACATGGCTAAAAACACTCTCGACTAACTCTACTTTCAAACAAAAAAAAAATCAAAATCCGTTCATCCGTTCGGGAGCTACGATGCCACAGACAGACACACACACACACACACAGACAGACAGACACGTCAAACTTATAACACCCGGTCGTTTTTGCGTCGGGGGTTAAAAATTAAATATATTTGGATTTAAGTAGGTATAGGGGGGGAATTTATAATACCCTTGTAACATGTGAGGAAAATAATTATTTTATTTTATTAGGAAAACAAACAGCTTCTTATCTTTAGATACAAAATACAGTAAAAATTTAGCTTAAATAGTTTTCACTGATAGAAACAAAGAATATTACTTAATTAACTCATTTAAAAATAACTCAAAGCCATGCTATATTAACACTTTAGTTGAATAGATAAGCACAACACTTGTTTGAACACACTGGTTTGAAGGTGGAAAGTAGAAAGAATTCTTACAAAAAAGAATTATGATTTCCATAAGATCATGTCAAGGAGATTTTTACAATTGTTAGGGTCCTGGGCATGTTCCTGGGCAGTAGGGTGGGTGGGCAGAGCAGAGCCAGCGCTGGTGGCTCCACGAGCGCTCGCTCTCGGCGCGGACGCGGCCCGAGCAGTTCTTGCTCATCTCGCCAACCATCCACCTGCCTTGTTCCATGTCAAGGTGGCACTTGGAGACTTGTTCCATACATAATGTTACTCTCTCAGGGTCGTGGGCATGTTCCTGGGCAGTAGGGTGGGTGGGCAGAGCAGAGCCAGCGCTGGTGGCTCCACGAGCGCTCGCTCTCGGCGCGGACGCGGCCCGAGCAGTTCTTGCTCATCTCGCCAACCATCCACCTGCCTTGTTCCATGTCAAGGTGGCACTTGGAGACTTGTTCCATACATAATGTTACTCTCTCAGGGTCGTGGGCATGTTCCTGGGCAGTAGGGTGGGTGGGCAGAGCGGAGCCGGCGCTGGTGGCTCCACGAGCGCTCGCTCTCGGCGCGGACGCGGCCCGAGCAGTTCTAGCTCATCTCGCCAACCATCCGCCTGCCTTGTTCCATGTTAAGGTGGCGCTTAGAGATTTGTTTCATGTGAGTATTATTTTTGTTATGTAAATTACATTATAATATATTAAAACATCATACAAAGACGATTGTCTGTTTGTCTTGTTGTTCTTATCTTATCTTATTGTCAGGAATAGGTCGCTCTATGTGATATAACCTTCTATTTTAAATCTAAAGTCTATTCTGTACCTAATACTTTGATCTCAATAAAGAGTATTGTAGGATAGATACTGACTCCTAAAGATAACTATTTAATTTTTTTAATAAATGTCTGCAACACTCTTGTAGACCATCTAAAAACATTGATTACAACAATACGTAGATTGTAACTGTGGCCTATGGCATGGATAATATAAAACATTTGCCCAAGATCTAAAACTTAGTATAACATCAAATTTTTGGTTATTGAATAAAGTTTTTGCTTTTGATGTTTCATCATGTTCTTGGAAATAGGTTATCAATACAATTGTGTAATCTTCATTATCGAAATAATTTTATTTATACTATAGGAAGCAATAAAAGAAGACAGCACACCAGAGAAAAGGAGAGATGTCATACCATACCTTCTAAACTTGGCTTCCAAGTCCGACATAGTTCTCAAAGCTCTCACTCAAGATATTGAACAGACATGTAAGTTATTTTACTTATTTTTTATTTAATTTTGGCCCTGATATGTTATTAATATCTCAACACTTTTTAGATTGCCATTTAACTGGATTATATATAGCATTGAAAAGAGTGGAATTGCTAAAGGAATTTTGTCTTCATTTAGTAAAGCTTTTCCTTTAGTAAATAATATTGACATAGCTCCAGTCCACTTCTACGTTTTATTGCATATGGAGTCTTCCCTTATGCCTTACCTGAATAAGATGTGTCACAAGTAACTTTATGTAACTTTTTATTAATTAACATAAGACGTTAGTCTCAGTTGTTAGGTCATATTGAAGGCTTGTAGTAATGTGAAATTGTAACTTATATAATTGTATAACAATAATTGTTTTCTTAAATATCACATTCATTCCCTTTAATCATTTAGTTCTAAGTTTTTTCTGTAATTGTACTCACATTTATTATAACAGTCAAGTTCTTTTAATCGTATTGTTTTAAACATTTATATTTTACATTTATTATTAAACTTTTTAAATTTTGTTATCGAGCTCTATGGTGAATGCTATGTACGCCTTAATTGTTATAGTATAAGAACTAGCATATATCTAAAATCCTAATTTAAATGTATAATATGTGTAATGTGGCTGTACTTAAGTAAATATCCTAAGTAACAACCAATAATTATGTCATTAGACTCTGGCAGTGTAAGGGTAACCTAGACCTAGAGTATAACTCCTTATTATCATTACAGTGACGGACAACGTAATGCAGCGTCTCTGTGTCGTGTGCAACACACAGCGTCACACGGCGGCGTGGGGTGACGTCACGCCGGCGACGCTAGTGCAGCTGTTGTCGCGAGCCCCCGCCAGTTGTTTGCTGTTGTTGTTGAAGTACGCACACACTGTGCTGTTCTGTCGGCGGTTGCTGGGTAAGCTACCCATGTTGTTATTTGGTAACTTGCTGTGCCTTGCTGTTTTAGCTGCTGCAAATCGACCCGACCTATGTGTTATTCCAGGGTTTAAGCTCTGCAGTTTTACCCACTGAAAAGCAACTTATGTGTTATTCCAAGGTCTGAATCCCTAAGCTACCCACTGTAAATAGGTCTTCCTGTCAGTGAAGATTAGTTAATTTTGAATTTTTTAACACTGGGTTGCGCTGTGTTTGGTATTAAGCCGTCTTTTACCGTCGTTAGAGGCCCTTGGCAAATTAGGATGTTGGACCCCATATGACCATAATATTATATTTGTTAGAATAAACAAAGTAGAGAGGTAGAATAAACATAGAGAGAGTAGGGTACCTATTATTGGCTTTAATTGGTTTTGGACTGAGAGATCGTGTTTAAACGCTAACCTATAAAGAATAAAAAAAAAATAGTAACTACAGAGGCCAAATCCATCACGAAGCCCTGGTCACGTGCCCAGTGGGAAAGAGAGGTCTGCTATGGGAAATCATGATTTTACCATCACGCATCTTATTTGTTTTTTTACAGAACATCTACTACAAAAACTAGAATACGACAGTCTCTTCCCAGAGAAGACGATACCTCTAATAATGAGTGTGGCGGAAGATATAAACATCGTGAGAGAGAAACTGCTGACGGGCAGCCAGTTGGAACAGTACTCTTTGGCTAGGATTCTTATATTAGTCAGTAAGTATGAAAATTTCAAGAATTTTCTTAGAAATTGACAAGTTTATACAATACTCTTTTACACACCCACTATTACAATTTGTCTTTTTTTTTTGTAATCTTATAAGTATATTTTCTTTGGACTGCCATATTCTGTGATTATAATTTTCTAGGAGCCAATGTTAAAAATTTATTTAAAATATATGCATAAATAACAAAAATAAAATCTATATGTATGTTTTTTCCTTTAGAACAAACTTTCCCATCATATCTTTTGACAAATTCAACTATGTTCTGAGTAACCCGATTTTATAATTACTTCTCCCGTTTCCAGGCTACAATCTACCATCAGAGTTCGTAAGCACAATAAGTTACCTACTCCAATACTCCCGCGAAGACAAAACTCTAGCGTTACTCGTCCGAATAATCTCCGGGACAATAACCATGCATACACCTAACGACAGTCCGGACGTCAACATGGACACGGAAAGATACCAGAATTTCATCAAAACAGGGGTAGAATACGCCCTGCGAGAAGCCATGATCTCGGATACGCAGATTAAAAAGTGTTTTATTGATGGAACGGCTAAGGAAGATCAGAAGACTTATTTGCATCATTTCTGTTTGAATATTATTACGTTGTTGAGGTGAGTTTGGGTGTTTTGATGGATTGATTTTAGGGAAGTTATTATCTCAACATTATATGAGAAAACCTGATGGTAATATCTTTTTAAGTTGACATTGATAATAATTATACTTGGTTTGCACAAGAAAAATATAGTATCTGGTAACAATACAGGTAGTTACGGCACGCGCAATATCGCTTCTAGGGTGTGTTTTATTGAGAGGAGTAAAGCAAGCTAGAGTTGACCAATCACAGTGGTTTAAGTTTTCACAATACTCATCCTAGCTCTATGATTGGTAAATTTAGTTTGCTCTGTTTCGCTCCCTGTGGGAGATGTTGCGATGCAACATTCTTAGAAAGTTTATAAATAGGCAGTTGCTGGCAGGTTGTTAGCTCTTGTATCTGTTATTCTCTGCACTAATTAATAGGAAATCATTGGATTTAGGAACAGAAAAGAAAACAGCGTGCTCTTAGGACAGAAGTCGTGTAATAGACAAGACATTGACGCTAGCGGCGCAGCCGCGTTGACGCTCGTGCGTTCGACATTCATAACATCTCTCCGCCTTAAGTTAACAAATAATTAAAGACAAAATAAACTTAATTCACACAAAATACAGTAAATCTAGTTCTCATTTAAAGAATCGCTTATAGTCCACAACTTGACGAGAACGTTTCTGTCTGGGCGTCACACTCGTAGAATCAGGGGCGGAGTCAGCTGAGTGATATGAGTCAGGAGATGGATCACGACATACTGCGGCAGGGGCCGGCGCGGGGCGCGCGTGCTCAGGTTCAGGTGCGGCGCGCGGTGGCGTCGGCGCGGACTCGGGCGCGCTCGCTGGAGTGGCGGCGGGCGGCGCACCAGGTGCTGCGGGAAACAGGACTACCGGTGGCATCAGAGAGGGCACCTGCTCGTACTCAATCGTCTCGTTGTCGTCACTGTGCGCTAGGTCACAATCATGCTCCTTCTCCCCTTTAAGTTTTAAAAGTTGATTAGTGTGCTTTTTGCACATCACGTTCGATTCATGAAGTTGAACTAGGTAAAGCGCGTTACCCAGTCTCTTGTGAATTGTTCCTCTCGTCCAGTGTGGTTTGTGCATTTTGTATGTCTTAACTAAAACTGTTTCATCGACATAAAAATTCACATAACGTTTTCCAGCATAGAATCTAGATTGAGAGCACTGTTTCTCTTTAACGAGGGCATCGAGTGTAGCATCACACGATGGAGGACGATTGATGTTAATTAAATCTAGCCTATTTCGCAACTTACGATTAAATAAGAGTTCCGCGGGCGATTTATTTGTTGTGCTGTGAGTTGAATTTCTATAATTAAACAAAAATTCTAAAAGTTTCGTATTCAAGTCTTTCTGGTTCGTACCAGACTCAATTATTGCTTTTATAGCTTTTTTGATTATTTTAACGCAACTTTCGGCCTGCCCGTTGCTACTCGGGTGATAAGCCGGTGAGGTAACATGCGCGATACCATTTTTGCTACAGAACAATTTGAATTCCTCGGAGACAAAAGAAGTTCCGTTATCTGAGCATAAAGTATGAAACAAGCCAAACCTAGACATGACCTCACACAATTTCTCGATGACCACTCGTGAACTGTAACCAGATGATACATCAAAGCATTCCACCCATTTGGAAAAAGCATCAACTACGATTAGATAAGTTCGGTTGTTTATCGGACCAAGAAAATCTAAATGAACGCGGTACCACGGTTGCGGGGGAAAAGGCCATGGAGCAAGGGGCGCACGGGGAGGTGACGGTCTCGACTTTATACACACTTCGCATGTAGCTACGTAATTATCTATATCAGCTGACATTCGAGGCCACCAAAATCTGTTCCTCGCTTCACATTTAATTTTGTTGGTACCGAGATGTCCTGTATGTAGTTCATGTAATAATTCCTTACGACACGATAAAGGTATAACTAGTTTATGACCTCTGAGTAGACATGATTTTTCTACAGATAATTCATGTCGACACGAGTAGTAGCATTTCAACTTATCATCAAAATGTGACGGCCAACCATTTTGTGTATAGCTACATACTTGTGACACAATTGCGTCTGTCTGTGTTGCCTTTACTATTGTCTCTAAATTGAGAAAATGTGATGAGGAAGGCCCAAACACAAAGTTGATATAAGTAGCGTTATCAACATGAACCTCATTATCGCTAACTTCGTATTGATTATCTACTGTAGACCGACTGAGGAAATCAGCTGCATTTTGATTACTACTTACATATTCAATGACATAGTTATATGAGTTTAAATAAATAGCATAACGTTGCAACCTGTTAGCAGTGACTTCCGGAACACCTTTTTCCGGATTAAAAATTGACAACAGGGGCTTGTGGTCAGTACGCAGAACAAAAGGACTGGACCTCAAATGGATAAATATACTGATGGAATTTCCGAACGCCAAAGATTATCGCTGTCGCTTCCTTTTGTATTTGGCTATAGCTTCTTTCAGCCTTAGACAGCGATCGCGAGGCATACGAGACTGGTCTTTCAGTACCGTTCTCAATCTGAGACAAAATAGCTCCCAGCCCAGTAGGAGAAGCATCAACCGTTAGTACGATAGTAGCATCAGGATTAAAATGAGCCAATGTATCCTCAGATGACAATTTTTCTTTAATTGTTCTGACAACTTCATCATGTTCTCGAGTCCAGTGCCACGGTACGTTTTTCTGCAGTAAATTATGCAAGGGATTTAACAAGGAAGAGGTATTCTTCACAAAATTCCTGTAATAATTAACGAGTCCTAGGAACGATTTTAACTCGGACACATTAGACGGGGTTTTAGACTCGTTAATGGCTTTGACTTTACCAGGACATTTGTGAATACCATGTCTGTCTACTACAAACCCGAGGTAGGATACTGAATCCTGGAAAAGACAACATTTTTCCTTTTGTAGTATGAGACCAGCATTTTGCAATCTCGTGAGGACTTCCTCAAGTCTTAATTTATGCAAGTCATCATTCTTCTCAGTGATCAATATGTCATCTTGGAACACTAAGACACCTTCTAACCCAGACAAAAGAGTTTCCATCGTCTTTTGAAAAATTGCTGCTGCACTTGACAGACCAAAGACTAAGCGAGTGAATTTAAACAACCCCTTGTGAGTATTAATGCAAGTAAGCATTTGGGATGACTCATCTAACATCAGCTGATTATACGCTTGAGAGAGATCAAGTTTGGAAAAATTTTTGCCACCATGTAGCTTAGAAAAAAGATCTTCAATTCTGGGAAGTGGGTATTTTTCTATGACAAGCTGTTTATTCAATGACACTGAGAAATCTGCACACAAACGGACTTTCCCATTATGTTTCAACACAGGTACCACTGGACTCGCATATTCAGAATAAGTTACAGGCACCAATATACCTAGATTGACTAAACGGTCTATTTCCTGCTCAACACCTTCTTTTAAAGCAAAGGCCACCTGCCTTGCTTTAAAAAATACAGGCTTGGCATCATCTTTGAGAGTCAATTTCACAGATATGTCCTTGCAACAACCAAGTTTATCCGAAAATAAAAGTGGGAATTTTTCCATGAGTTGATCGAGATAAGGACACGCATTAGCATTAACCGTAGAGATTTGTAAATCAAACTTTGAAAAAAAATCTCTGCCCAATAATGGAACTCCCTCAGTCTCTGCTACATAAATATCTAAGTCGCAAGACTTTGAATTGTAAGTTACGGTCATTGGTGAAAATCCATGAACTTTGATATTGGTTCCATTGTAAGCACAAAGAAATAAATTGTTTACACGAAGTTTCTCGTGTGAAAAATGTTGCATATACATTTTATACGGAATGATCGTAATTGGTGACCCACAATCCAATTCAAAGTCTAAGCGAATTCCATTTACCAAAACAGACTCGCGCATGGGTTCCCCATTGACAGATTTTAAATTGGCAATCATCAACTCACCGTCATCACTGGATACCTCATCATTATTGTTGCTACACTCGATGAAGTTATGTTTGACGCACTTCTTTGGACATACTTTCCTTAAATGGCCTTTAACACCACACACGAAACACTTGTACTTCGCAAATTTGCAAGTAGAGCTGTCGTGTCCCTGATAACCGCACGAACTGCAGCGCAGAGAGTTGTCACGAGAGCGCGTAGTACTCGACGATCCTTGGGAAGCCGGCGCGGCGGCCACCCTGTGGACGCTTGTAGACTGAGCGGCGGAGTGTGTATCGGCTAACTTCGCCGCCCCAAGGCGCGCACAGCGTATGGCCCGAGCCACCTCCAACGCTTTGGACAGTGTGAGCTCAGCCATATTCTTCGTGAACAACTTGTCTCTCTCAGGTCCCGGCAACATGCCGAGTACGAACCGGTCTCGTAGTACTTCTGGTAGCACCACGGCCGAGAACTTACAATCGGCAGCGAGACTTCTAACACGCGCTACCCATTCGGGAAGTGTTTCGTCCTGTCTCTGTACAGCACTATGAAATATGTATCTTTCTGCAAACCCACATTTTGTTTTTTTAAAATGGCAGTCTAAGACTTTTACAACGTCATTGAAGTCTAAGGTTGAAATATCCGATGGCAAAGCTAGGTCACGAACCAATTTATACGTGTTTTCAGACAAGCTACTGAGTAGGATAGCCCGGCGCTTGATTTTAGTTTTTGCATGGGCCACGTCGGTGTCGACATCGTTGGCCAGGAACCATTGTTCGAGTCGGTCTTTATAAACTTCCCAATCTTGGGTTTCGTGGTTAAAAACACTTAAAAATCCAACCGTGACTTTGGCCATCGCAAGTCCGTGGGATCGACTCGTCGCCAATGTTATTCTCTGCACTAATTAATAGGAAATCATTGGATTTAGGAACAGAAAAGAAAACAGCGTGCTCTTAGGACAGAAGTCGTGTAATAGACAAGACATTGACGCTAGCGGCGCAGCCGCGTTGACGCTCGTGCGTTCGACATTCATAACAGTATCAAATTAGGTACTATGCAGAGACTATAGAAATAAGTAGCCTATATACAAAATATGTAATACTTTTCCTGAATAAAAGCTTTATTATTATTATTATTTATATTAGTATGGTCTATCTACAGAATTAGAGTGTCTTGTAAGCAGCTTCTAAAGTTACTCACAAAGTTACTCACATCACACAAGGGCTATCACACAGTTGTTATTGTTGTATAGATGGGAGCGTTGCGGTCGCGTATCACACCTACGTACGCGGCCCATCAGTCGCGCGGCGGAGGGCATCGTGGCGCGGCTGGGCGCGGCGCTGCAACACTCCTCCTCCCTGCTGCGTGCGCGACAACCCTGCACCTATGCACAGCTGGACTACCTGCACACTTGCCACGCACTGGCTGAGGTAACCCTGCAACACTCCTCCTCCCTGCTGCGTGCGCGACAACCCTGCACCTATGCACAGCTGGACTACCTGCACACTTGCCACGCACTGGCTGAGGTAACCCTGCAGCACTCCTCCTCCCTGCTGCGTGCGCGACAACCCTGCACCTATGCACAGCTGGACTACCTGCACACTTGCCACGCACTGGCTGAGGTAACCCTGCAACACTCCTCCCTGCTGCGTGCGCGACAACCCTGCACCTATGCACAGCTGGACTACCTGCACACTTGCCACGCACTGGCTGAGGTAACCCTGCAGCACTCCTCCTCCCTGCTGCGTGCGCGACAACCCTGCACCTATGCACAGCTGGACTACCTGCACACTTGCCACGCACTGGCTGAGGTAACCCTGCAGCACTCCTCCTCCCTGCTGCGTGCGCGACAACCCTGCACCTATGCACAGCTGGACTACCTGCACACTTGCCACGCACTGGCTGAGGTAACCCTGCAGCACTCCTCCTCCCTGCTGCGTGCGCGACAACCCTGCACCTATGCACAGCTGGACTACCTGCACACTTGCCACGCACTGGCTGAGGTAACCCTGCAGCACTCCTCCTCCCTGCTGCGTGCGCGACAACCCTGCACCTATGCACAGCTGGACTACCTGCACACTTGCCACGCACTGGCTGAGGTAACCCTGCAGCACTCCTCCTCCCTGCTGCGTGCGCGACAACCCTGCACCTATGCACAGCTGGACTACCTGCACACTTGCCACGCACTGGCTGAGGTAACCCTGCAGCACTCCTCCTCCCTGCTGCGTGCGCGACAACCCTGCACCTATGCACAGCTGGACTACCTGCACACTTGCCACGCACTGGCTGAGGTAACCCTGCAGCACTCCTCCTCCCTGCTGCGTGCGCGACAACCCTGCACCTATGCACAGCTGGACTACCTGCACACTTGCCACGCACTGGCTGAGGTAACCCTGCAGCACTCCTCCTCCCTGCTGCGTGCGCGACAACCCTGCACCTATGCACAGCTGGACTACCTGCACACTTGCCACGCACTGGCTGAGGTAACCCTGCAGCACTCCTCCTCCCTGCTGCGTGCGCGACAACCCTGCACCTATGCACAGCTGGACTACCTGCACACTTGCCACGCACTGGCTGAGGTAACCCTGCAACACACGCTCTGTCAATAGCTCACTGGAACACTGACTAAGATAGCGCAGCGACCCAAATTGTGTCTTGGCCTCCGGCACAAGAAGACGCCACTCCTGCCTGTTATGCGCTGTCGCTTCCCAAGACTCAGCTTGGAGCGCTCTCAGGTCTTTCATCGTTGCAAGTACAGCTAGAATGTCATTGGATCATTGGACTGGATCAAATGTGAACGGCTCATATAAGATAAGACTGCACTGTCTTGACAGTTTAAGGCAAATGCAAGCTGCTGACCACAATCGACTAGAGCTTTTTGAAACTGCTGTTAGACACATAGATTATTGACTTGAAAATGACATGGTGACTTGAGAAAAGCGGGAATTATGAAATTGAAATGAAATTTTGGAGTGACCTCTCAACCATCAGGTCAAATAAGTTGGTAGCATTGTCATTCAAAAGTGTCAGACCTAGCAATGATGATTATTTCTTCCCCCAGGTGCTGGACAGAATAGACATGTCGGGAACGAAGTCACCTCCACCGAGTGTGGAAGCCATCATCAAAGTGACGCAAGCTACCGTCAAATATTTCTTCAGGTGCTTACATCTTAAAGGTGGGCAAAACAAATTGAAACTTGTATTTTTCCACTACATATGAACAATATGTTTAGAGTTAACATAATTAAATTAATTGTTAAATCATGGAACTTTATGTTGACATCATAATATCTATGTAATAATTATGCCTTTGATTCTATTTCTTATGGTTAAATTAGTATCCTTGGATATAATTTAGCACATCTGTTGGTGACAAGTAAGGTCCAAAAGTTAATCACAACATATATATACACATTACCTTTTTCAATATTGCATTTATGAACTCTTTAAGCCCTTCTTGTAAAGTTTTCGTCATTCTAATCAAATGTTATTTCAGATATAATGGAAAAGTTGCTCGGCGTGCAAACAGCGTGCAGATTGCTCCGCAAGCTATGTGCTGCGAGCGAGTTAGCCCGCGGTGTAGCAAGAAGGGAACTTCTAGAAACTGCCATGTTCAAAGAGGAAGCTGCTTTTGGTTCCCGACCGCACAAACCCAGCGAACAATTGGTTGTGGACGATGATATGCTCATACATCTTAATAGGAAACATGTAAGTTTAATATTCTTATACACTATTTCTAGAAAGAGCTAACTTTTGATTTGTTTGGAGCAGCTTTTGTTTCGTAACCATATAAACCTAGACGGCTATGATATGCTCAAATACACCTTAATATAAAGCATGTACATCCAAGTTTTTTTACTTCTAGAAAGTGTTATGTGCAGGGAAAGGCAGCTTTTGGTTTCTCACATAAACCTAGCAAGCACTTGGCTGCGAATGATGCTCTGAAAATAATAAAACCCTATTATTATTTTTTAATAATAACCACACTCTCGCAAGGGATTTAACCCAAAATCAGGTCATTTAGTTGTCCACTAAGTAAGAAAACCGTGAGAAAGTCTTGGAGTGAGAGTTAACGGCCACCCACATGTAAACTACTATGAGCCATAGACAAATATGCATGCAATACTAAACCTCCTCATTGGTATACGGTAAAAGTAAAATAAAAAAGAAGTTGTCATTACTCGTAGTGGGTGTGAATTAGCCTTGCTGGAGACCAGCTTAGAAGAACAAGGGTGTAAAATAAAAAAGAAGTTGTCATTACTCGTAGTGGGTGTGAATTAGCCTTGCTGGAGACCAGCTTAGAAGAACAAGGGTGTAAAATAAAAAAGAAGTGGTCATCACTCGTAGTGGGTGTGAATTAGCCTTGCTGGAGACCAGCTTAGAAGAACAAGGGTGTAAAATAAAAAAGAAGTCATTACTCGTAGTGGGTGTGAATTAGCCTTGCTGGAGACCAGCTTAGAAGAACAAGGGTGTAAAATAAAAAAGAAGTTGTCATTACTCGTAGTGGGTGTGAATTAGCCTTGCTGGAGACCAGCTTAGAAGAACAAGGGTGTAAAATAAAAAAGAAGTTGTCATCACTCATAGTGGGTGTGAATTAGCCTTGCTGGAGACCAGCTTAGAAGAACACTGTTTTGCCTTTGAATACAGGAATGTAAAGATGTGGAGACTTACATGTGTTTTGGTCGTAGGGTCCAATAACTCAACTAACGCAGTCACACGTCAGTGTTCCACGCGGGCATCATCCGTATAATGGTGTGCCGACTCTCACCACATACCGCCATTGTTGACCACCAATAACGAACTGCTCATGGCTTCTTTTTATATATTTGTTGGATATTTTATAATGCTAGTCAGGCCTAGTATGAACATTGCGTAGTCTTGTCTTGCTGTCAAGTCAAACTGTCATCCCATACATTGTACTTTTGTGACTATATGGGATGACCAAAAGTACAATGTACGGGATGACAGTTCTACTAGTGAAGTTTCTGCAGAATCCCATACGTCATGCTACGACCAATGAATTACTTTTCTTGTCAATCATTGTCATAAAAAAATATCGGAATATAATAAAAAGGAGAGTGGTCATGTGTTTTGGTGGCAGGGTCCAATAACTCAGCTAACGCAGAGTCACACGTCAGTGTTCCACGCGGGCATCATCGGTGGCGGCGTGCGCCGGCAGCCCGCCGCCGACTCGCACCACATACCGCCCTTGTTGACCACCAACAACGAACTGCTCATGGCTGCGCTTATGGCTTGTATGGTGAGAACACACTTTATTAAAAAAAAAATTTATTCTTTTATGTGTCATTATTTTGGTTGCTATTAGCTGGCTGCTATTAACTGTACATCAAAATCTGTAAATGTAAGTGTAAATGTGTGCAAACATAGCTGTACTCACGTAATAATTTGTTCAGAATTGTCTTAAGAGGATTTATAGTGAGGGAAGCCCGGTCAAGTTTAGGTATATTAGCTGAGCGCGACGCACACCAATGCATCACTTACGCGGCCGAGTAATACAACATGTAGTCGCTTGGAATAAAATGTCTTGATCCTATGCAATGCAAGTTATTTGTTGAAATCATTAAGTCAATATGTAGGTATTAAAGTTTTAACCCCCGACGCAAAAACGACGGGGTGTTATAAGTGTTTAACCCCCGAAGCAAAAACGACGGGGTGTTATAAGTTTTTAACCCCCGACGCAAAAACGACGGATCATTCCCTTTTAGTTCCCTAGTGGATCTAGTGGGAACTTCTTTTCTCAGTAGTTCCCCTTTTTTTGAAAAGGGGGGAGGGGGAGGGGAGGGGGCAGGGGGAAGAGAGGCGGAGGAGTGAAGGGGTAGGGGGAGGGAGGGAGGTGAGGGGGATTGGGGGAGTGAGGGGGGCAGGGGGAAGGGTGGGGAGGGGTAAAGTGGGAGGGGGAAGGGGAAAGGGAGAGGGGAGGAGGGATGGTGAGGGGGAAGGGAGAGGGGGAATTGGAGGGTGAAGGGGAGGGAATGGGAGGGGAGGGGAGAAGGGGGAGGGGAGGGGAGGGAAAGGGGAGGGGTGAGGGAAATGGGGAGGGGTGAGGGAAGGGGATGGGGATGAAGGGGGGAATAGGAGGGATGAGGGCGGATGGGGGATGATGGGGGGATGTGAGGGGGAGGGGAATGAGGGATGGGGAGGGGGATGGGGGGCTTAACTAGTAGAATACAACGCACTATGATAAATTTAAAATTTAAGATGGCCGCCACCAAAAAACCGCTAATTACATATTTTGAAAGCGCTGCGTTGGGGGTTGTTTTTAAATTTTTAATTTAATTCACTTGTTGCTATAGTAAGCTAGCTGTGCGGCGTGCGCATGTTTCTCTGTCTCTCTCTCTCTCTCTCTCTCTCTCTATCTCTTATAGAAAGCAAGCCAGATATTTTCATTTCTATTTCGCATTGAACAGTGTGGTGTCGCGACGATTATTTTGAGTGTATACAGGTTTTTTGTAAATAATAAATCATGTAAATCGTGGGAACTTCGTTCCATCTGGGTGTCTCTTGACACCTCTCAAGTTTTTTATTATTATACTAGCTGCGACCCGCGCTGTTACCCGCGGCACAGTTATTGCCGATAAAACTTGATTATAATAATTTTGGCCAAGTGGGGTTACGGCGTAGATTTTGGCCAAGTGTGATAACGGCGAAGATTTTTGCCAAGTGGGGTCGATGGCGAAGATAAGTACATGATAAGTACGCTGTCATGGAAGAAATGAAAGATCTTGAGGAAATCTACATTTCAGATGACAGCTGTCAAACTTGATATGTCAATATCTCAGAAAGACTCTTCCATGACAGCGTACTTATTATGTACTTATCTTCGCCATCGATCCCACTTGGCAAAAATCTTCGCCGTTACCCCACTTGGCCAAAATTATTATAATCAAGTTTTATCGGCAATAACTGTGCCGCGGGTAACAGTGCGTCTGATACATATTGTAGTAGATAGGAGAACACATACATTTTTAAAAAACTTGAGAGGTGTCAAGGGACACCCGGATGGAACGAGGTTCCCACGATTTACACGATTTATTATTTACAAAAAACCTGTATACACTCAACAAAAATAATCGTCGCGACACCACACTGTTCAATGCGAAATAGAAATGAAAATATCTGGCTTGCTTTCTATAAGAGAGAGAGAGAGAGACAAACAGAGAAACATGCGCACGCCGCACAGCTAGCTTACTATAGCAACAAGTGTATTAAATTAAAAATTAAAAAAAAAACCTCAACGCAGCGCTTTCAAAATATGTAACCCCCTCCCTTCTCCTCCCCCCTCATCCCTCCCCCTCTCTTCTACCCCTTCCCCCTCCCTTCTCCCCCACCCCTCCCTTCTCCCCCTTCCCCCTCCCCTTCCCTCCTCCCCTTCCCCCTCACTTCTCCCTTCCTCCACCCACCGTCCCTTCTCCCCCTAACCCTTCTCCTCCCCCTCACCCCTCCCCTTCCCCCTCCCACCTTCCCCCTTCCCCCCTCCCCCTCCCCTTCCCACTCTCCCCGTCGTTTGGAATGATCCAAACGACGGGGTGTTATAAGTGTTTAACCCCCGACGCAAAAACGACGGGGTGTTATAAGTGTTTAACCCCCGACGCAAAAATGACGGGGGGTTATAAGTTTTTAACCCCCGACGCAAAAACGACGGGGTGTTATAAGTTTTTAACCCCCGACGCAAAAACGACGGGGTGTTATACTTATAACACCCCGTCGTTTTTGCGTCAAACACTTGTTTAACCCCCGACGCAAAAACGACAAGGTGTTATAAGTTTGACGTGTCTGTTTGTCTGTCTCTGTGTCTAGGTTATTATATAGTATCAAAGTACTCGTCAATACGAATCAAATGAGCCCAAACTCGATGTAATTGCGTCGTTTAATTACGGAATTCCTATGTCCACCTTTCAGCTCCATCATCAGATCAGCTCCATATCATAATAATATTGCATTGTCATCCGATTCAAATATGCATGCAAAATTTCAGCTCAATCAGAATCCGGGAAGTGGATCAAATTGAACTTGCAAGATTTGATTATAGACAGACAGACAACAGACAGATGTAAGTAAAACAAGTGAATTTTTAATTAAAACTTTTTAAAAACAAGCTTTTATTATTATTACTACCCAGCATCATAAAGTACTTGTCAAGGCGAATCGTTTGAGCCCAAACTCGATGGGGTTGCGTCATTAATTACGGAGATCCTATGGCCATCTTCCAGTTCCATCATCAGATCAGCTCCATGTCAAAATATTGCATTGTCATTTGATTTATACATGCATACAAAATTTCAGCTTAATCGGACACCGGGAAGTGGGTCAAATTAAAGTTGCAAAATTTGATTACAGACAGACAGACGGACAGACAGACAACAGACAGGTGAAAGTAAATAAAAGCTTGTAATAAAACGGACTTTAATATCAGCAAAATAGTACTATAACATTATGTGACCAAAAAAAAAAATTCCGTTATTATTATATAGAGTATCAATTTTTGCGGTCCAACTATAATCGCACTATATGTGTGGGTTAGCGACGAGAATAATTTGGAGCGCGGAGCGATACGTCCACTCTCTGAGAGGGCTCAGGCCCAAGTGAAGCGAGAACCGACGCGGGCCTCGTTTTATAGTGATTTTGAAAAATTCGGCAAAAATATAAATATTACATTTTAAGTAAATTTAAAAATACGATTGGATCAAAAAAATGTTATTATTTAATGGTAAGTAATTATTTTGAGTAAATATAAAAGAGTCATGTATAAAAAAAATGTTTTGTAAACAGTAATTTCGTGATAATTTCACATCTTTATGATTTTATTTTAATAAGAAATACCTATAATTCAAACTTTTCCTTAACAAATATACTAGTTTAGGATCTTTTCAGTAATAGTAATTTTTTAGATTCTAATAAAGACATGTATATTTGGATATACCCATGTCCAAACATTGCTTCAGAAGTAAATCTATAAAACCTTTATCCATTTACCTTGACGTAATTTAAAAACGGTCAAAACTAAAAAGGTTTTTCTGAATAAATTGATTAGATTACAAGTTCTTTTAAAAGTTGTGAGTAAAAGTACCGTTCTTAAATAAGTATTTTCAAAATAATCCATGTTTGAAAATCACATATTTGCTCTTGGGTCCGTTACAGGCTCTTAACTACGGTTTCGTATATCGTAGCCGTGTCGTATGTGTAATGAATAACACTAACGGTAGTTTCCAAAATCGTATTTTATCCATGTTACTTTTGTGTGGTGTGGATTGTAATTAATTGTTAATCAATCGATCTTAATTCTATGCATCACTGCTCTGCAATCGTCACTTTAATCACAGAAACACACTCTTATCACTCAAGAATACCCAGTAATTTTCATGATCAATGATCACTGTAATTAACCTGGCAATCTGTGTGTATCGAATTAAATGAAGAAACAATATTAACTGTCTATTTCTGTTTTTAGGATGGTAACACTGGTATAGTTGAGGGAGCCACATCGGTTTCCCTTCTCTTGGTGGAGTTGGTATCACCAGATGTCATGTACAATGGGTTACCTTGGCCTGATGAAGATTTTACTAAGGTAAATATGTTTTTAGAAAGATTGTAGTCCTTAGTATCAATTATGAACAGCATAATATGTTCGTCCAATCCTGGACATAAGCCTCCCCTAAGGTATGCTGCTATACTCGGTCATCCGTTTTCTTCTATCCACTCCCAGTGACCCTCCGGATAGCATCGCCTCATCTCGCCCGTGGGCAGGTTTTCCGATTACATGTTGTAATGTGTATATTTATGTGTGTGTGCAGCAAGTTAGCATCGAGCGCGAGTTATACATGCGCGGCGCCCTGGAGAGCAGCAGCGTGTCCCGCGCCGCTCTCCGTCGCGCCGCCGCCGCCCGCCCCGCGCTGTGCCTCGCCTCCGCACTCCTGCGCGCCACCGCCGCCACGCTGCTGCACCGCCTCAAGGCCAGCCTCGGTACTGTACTGTACTAATAGAGTGCGAGCTGTCCCCGCGCTGTGCCTCGCCTCCGCACTCCTGCGCGCCACCGCCGCCACGCTGCTGCACCGCCTCAAGGCCAGCCTCGGTACTGTACTGTACTAATAGAGTGCGAGCTGTCCCCGCGCTGTGCCTCGCCTCCGCACTCCTGCGCGCCACCGCCGCCACGCTGCTGCACCGCCTCAAGGCCAGCCTCGGTACTGTACTGTACTAATAGAGTGCGAGCTGTCCCCGCGCTGTGCCTCGCCTCCGCACTCCTGCGCGCCACCGCCGCCACGCTGCTGCACCGCCTCAAGGCCAGCCTCGGTACTGTACTGTACTAATAGAGTGCGAGCTGTCCCCGCGCTGTGCCTCGCCTCCGCACTCCTGCGCGCCACCGCCGCCACGCTGCTGCACCGCCTCAAGGCCAGCCTCGGTACTGTACTGTACTAATAGAGTGCGAGCTGTCCCCGCGCTGTGCCTCGCCTCCGCACTCCTGCGCGCCACCGCCGCCACGCTGCTGCACCGCCTCAAGGCCAGCCTCGGTACTGTACTGTACTAATAGAGTGCGAGCTGTCCCCGCGCTGTGCCTCGCCTCCGCACTCCTGCGCGCCACCGCCGCCACGCTGCTGCACCGCCTCAAGGCCAGCCTCGGTACTGTACTGTACTAATAGAGTGCGAGCTGTCCCCGCGCTGTGCCTCGCCTCCGCACTCCTGCGCGCCACCGCCGCCACGCTGCTGCACCGCCTCAAGGCCAGCCTCGGTACTGTACTGTACTAATAGAGTGCGAGCTGTCCCCGCGCTGTGCCTCGCCTCCGCACTCCTGCGCGCCACCGCCGCCACGCTGCTGCACCGCCTCAAGGCCAGCCTCGGTACTGTACTGTACTAATAGAGTGCGAGCTGTCCCCGCGCTGTGCCTCGCCTCCGCACTCCTGCGCGCCACCGCCGCCACGCTGCTGCACCGCCTCAAGGCCAGCCTCGGTACTGTACTGTACTAATAGAGTGCGAGCTGTCCCCGCGCTGTGCCTCGCCTCCGCACTCCTGCGCGCCACCGCCGCCACGCTGCTGCACCGCCTCAAGGCCAGCCTCGGTACTGTACTGTACTAATAGAGTGCGAGCTGTCCCCGCGCTGTGCCTCGCCTCCGCACTCCTGCGCGCCACCGCCGCCACGCTGCTGCACCGCCTCAAGGCCAGCCTCGGTACTGTACTGTACTAATAGAGTGCGAGCTGTCCCCGCGCTGTGCCTCGCCTCCGCACTCCTGCGCGCCACCGCCGCCACGCTGCTGCACCGCCTCAAGGCCAGCCTCGGTACTGTACTGTACTAATAGAGTGAGCTGTCCCCGCGCTGTGCCTCGCCTCCGCACTCCTGCGCGCCACCGCCGCCACGCTGCTGCACCGCCTCAAGGCCAGCCTCGGTACTGTACTGTACTAATAGAGTGAGCTGTCCCCGCGCTGTGCCTCGCCTCCGCACTCCTGCGCGCCACCGCCGCCACGCTGCTGCACCGCCTCAAGGCCAGCCTCGGTACTGTACTGTACTAATAGAGTGAGCTGTCCCCGCGCTGTGCCTCGCCTCCGCACTCCTGCGCGCCACCGCCGCCACGCTGCTGCACCGCCTCAAGGCCAGCCTCGGTACTGTACTGTACTAATAGAGTGAGCTGTCCCCTTAAACAACCGGCTGATTGTTATAATGATTATATTATTATGAAACCAACAAATATATGTACTTCTTGTAATATTGTAACGTGTTACATACAGACCGACAGAGCCAGGCGGCGGACATCTCGCAGGAGCAGGCGGCGCTGGCGGAGCTGGTGGCCACCATGTCGCTGGGCCAGCTGCTGCCGCACCCGCTGTGCCATATGCTGGAGCTGGCGCCCGAGCTCACCGCCAGCGAGGTTACATAACCAGTTCACCTATATAACTTTGTTAATGATTTTTATTTTGTACCAACCCCGCTTCTCGTTTGTAGGAGGGAGATCAGTAGCGCCCTTATTCTAAATTCTTCTGATCTTTCTCCTCCCTAGGCTGAAACAATCCATGACCCTGGCTCTCATGCAGGTGTACATTTTTTGCTAGTCGGAAATTTCAGTCAGTACACCCTGAATTGCTACAACACAACCACATCATTACTACTCTCACTCTATTTCTCTCTCTCTCTCTTTCATGTAGCTTCCTCATGACTGAGGATCAAGGATGCTGGTGCAGTGACGTCTTATGGTCTGCCGCTACCTATGGTACCTATCCATTGCTTCTCTGACGACCGAGCAAAACTTTGTAGTCGATGTGCCTTTTACTCACATTATCCGTGATGCAACAGACACACACATTATGAGTCTGAGAAGTTTTCAATCTTTTCGACGTTTCGGCCGCCCCGCATCGGCGATAGCGATTCTCGACAGCACATCCGACGACCGACGCGACGGTAGTGTGTAGCCGATTAGTCCGCACCACATTGCGACTTTCCGTCGACTTTTGTCATGAGAAAGTCACTGTCGCCCAAAGTGTGGAGTGTAGTGCGATGTTTACCGTTTTTTTTTTGTTTTTCAGGTGGTGCAAATATTACGTGACTGTTTATGGAATTACACGAGAGATCATGTGCCTTCACCAGCGTTATTTGCTTGTGACTCTACAGGTAATTTTGTTTTTTCTTTTAAAAAGATCGCATTATAAGACAGCAATTATTTTAAACTTATTAATCTAATATGTTTTCAGGTCTTCATTGGAGGGATCCATCCACTTGCAAGCCTCCAGCTACATACACTGACACCCTAAGAATAATAATACAGAAGAAAATATCTAAATTAGGACACATATACCCTATTATGTTTCTGAATCTAAAATTACCGCCTACTCATGTAGCGTGATCAAAGTTATAAAGAATGATAACTGTTTGTCTGTAAATATTGTATTTATTTAGATAAATAAAAGTGCCTGTTTTTCAACTGCTCAAATGTTTTTTATTATGCTAATCCTGTACAATGAACACATTAATGTAAGTTCCATCGCAATGGTTCATTCAAGTTCCAGCAGCTAATAATGAAATCTTCAGCGCTCTGTGATGCTTTTATCATATTACAATTACACTTATAGCTTTTGCTAAAATTATGAGGGTAAGACATCTGCTGCTATTTTATTGGCAAATAAACTAAATTGCTATTCCTTAAAAAAGTATCCAGTCGTCTTTTTACTAATGTCACTGTCAACAATAATTTGAATTTGACAGAGAACGTAAATTTGTGGTCTTCTGCGTTTTGTTTGTATTTTGTAAATTAAAATAGGTAATCAGAAATAAGCGATAAAAGCATAATTCAATCCTGAAGACACATTATAGGCCATCGAAATGGCAACGGCTGAAATCAAACCTGAAGCCATGGAGGAAGACAGCAGGAAACCAGTGTGTTTAATTATTTTAGGTTAGCTTTTGGATCATTGTTTTTCCCTCATATTCCTTAAAATTCTTGCATTTGTCGGTATTCAATCGCTCTAATTATTCAGGGCTTTCTCTTAAAAGTATTGAGTACGTTTTTTTATTAAGAAAAATAAATAAAATGCGTTGTATCTTTAGGTATGGCTGGTGCCGGAAAAACATCCTTTACCCGAAGACTGGCTGGCAAAGTAGTAGACGGTGCTCGACCTTATCTTGTCAATTTAGATCCAGCTTGCAGAGAAGTGCCTTATCCTGCAAATATAGGTAAACTTTAACAATATTTTCCTTATATTTCAATGTAATTAAAAAAAAAGTTAATAAAAACATAAAACTTGTTTTTTTAGACATCAGAGATACAGTGAACTACAAAGAGGTTATGAAGCAATATGGTTTAGGTCCTAACGGAGGCATAGTTACAGCTCTGAACCTATTCTCAACAAAGTTTGGACAAGTTGTTGAACTAATTGAGAAGGCGGGAAAAAAACACAAGTACTGTGTTATTGATACACCAGGTAACGCACAATTTGTTATTTAGCACTGCACAATACACTTAAGACAGCAATAACGGGAATAGAGAAATCAACCTTTCAAAATTGTTGGTAATCTTTATGGAAATTCCAGTGAAGATGCAGTTTTTTTTAGTATATTGTTATTTTTGGCTCCATCTGCTTTTAACATAAGATGAGGGCTAATATGTAGTGAATAAAATTTTCTGATCATAGAATCTTCTTTTGTACAGTTTTATTGGGAACCTTAAAAAAACAATACCCAAAGAGAAACAATTTCAGTAATATAATTGTAATAAATTCCAGGTCAAATAGAAGTGTTCACATGGTCAGCGTCCGGCACAATAGTGACGGAATCTCTTGCGTCCACCTGCCCCACAGTAGTTGTTTACGTAATGGACACCGTACGGAGTGTGTCACCTGTCACATTCATGTCTAACATGCTGTACGCTTGCTCTATCTTGTACAAGACTCGACTGCCGTTTATTGTGGTCATGAATAAGGTAACAGATCTTATTAAATAGATTTTTAGTATTTTAGATGGAATCACAGCTTATTTTGTATTTTTTTTATTTACAAGACAAGCATATCGGATGCCTAATAATAAGGATTATGATGACCAATACACAGTGCCACCCAATTTTTTTAATTAAAAATTCTACACGGCACTGCACTGCATCTGTGACCCTGAGATATAAGTTGTTGAATTGTGTATTGCCCTGTGATTTCTCTGGTAAAATTGTAATATTGCTATTCAGTCCAGAATACAGTAATACCAGCACATTACTGCTTGGCAGATGATGAACTGGCAAAGGTGTGGTACTCCTCCAGGTCTCTGCAATAGAGGTACAATAGAGGCCTACTACAACAATGAATATAAATAGCAAATACAGAGGGGTGGCCCTAACCATAGCAAATTTTCTTAAGCTCTTTAAAACCTCAAATAGGGATGTTGACACATGTTACGAATTCATATTAACTTATGTTTTTCACATAAAAGACAGTATTTAAAAACCTATAATCATATTTTAAGGATCTATTTACAAGCCAAAATTGAATAAAATCAACTTTAATTTCAATATTTTTTACTTACTACCACGCCAACGCGAACGCCAATCAGAGCGCGTGACGTCACACCACATGCCTAGACTTAGGTACGCTTTCTATGAAATGTTCCTGATTTCGACTCATTTGAATTATTCATAACTTAACAACCACTGAACCGATTTTGATGAAACTTATACTGTGCCCTAAGTAGGTCCAAATTTAAGCAAAACAATTTATATTTTGTTATTTATAATATTATATCGTTATTTATATATTACATTAAATTTTATCTCTCAGAAAAATCAACTTCCATCCATAATTTCGACGACTTTTACACCATCGTTATTATCAGAATCATCATCCCAAATTTTTACAACTGATACAATTGGTTTATGATAACTGAAGTAAGAAACAAACAGTTTTGATTCGAACCTATTTAAGTGTCTAATAAAGACCGCATCAATAGTAGTTTTGTATTTCGTTGTGCTAAAATTGCGATCATTTGACATAGTTAAACCAAATTCACAGAGCAGCACACTCAAGCACGGTAGAAAGAGTGAGAGATACTAGTTCCTCTCCCTTCCCCTCGATCTTACGCTTTTTCGATCAGCATCACGTGACCCTGACGCGAGTTTTAAAGTTTTTACCCATACAAAAAAGTGCTCAGCGCCGCTAAAGAAGTTTTCACTTCAAAAATGTCAATAACCAAAATGGATCTTATATTTTCAGAGAGACATTTTAGTTATTGACTTTATTTTTGGTTAAAGTATGGACCAACTAAGGGCACAGTACAAGTTGCATCAAAATCGGTTCAGTGGTTTTTAAGTTATAAATAATTAAAATGTGTCGAAATCAGGACATTTCATAGGAAGCGTAAGTACAGGCCAGTGGTGTGACGTCACGCGCTGTCAGATGACAGGTCGGAACGTTTTAGCCGGAATTCAAAAAATCATTTTTATTTACGTATTTTTATATTGAAACTAGCTTACCCGGCAAACGTTGTTTTGCCATATAAATAAATTATAAATAAATAAATAATAATAAATAAAAAATATAAATAAATAATAATTTAATAATAAATAACTAATTAAATGACGATTGATCAGTTTTCGACCGGAGAGGAAAAATAATTAAATTACTAAAATGGCTATTAAAAAATAAGTGTTGATCGTAGAAGGGTGAAAATTGAGGATTGGTATGTATTTTTGTATGTTGTATCAAAAAAAAATAGAAATTAAAAATTTTGTTTAAAAAATTTAAAAAAAAAATTTAGGGGTGGACTACCCCTAACATTTAAGTTGATGAAAAATAGATGTTGGCCAATTCTCATAGATTTTAATAATAAATAACTAATTAAATGACGATTGATCAGTTTTCGACCGGAGAGGAAAAATGATTAAATTACTAAAATGGCTATTAAAAAATAAGGGTTGATCGTAGAAGGGTGAAAATTGACGATTGTATGTATTTTTGTATGTTGTATCAAAAAAAAATAGAAATTGAAAATTTTGTCAAAAATAAAAAATTTAGGGGTGGACTACCCCTAACATTTAAGGGGATGAAAAATAGATTTTGGCCGATTCTCATAGATTTTAATAATAAATAACTAATTAAATGACGATTGATCAGTTTTCGACCGGAGAGGAAAAATGATTAAATTACTAAAATGGCTATTAAAAAATAAGGGTTGATCGTATAAGGGTGAAAATTGAGGATTGTATGTATTTTTGTATGTTGTATCAAAAAAAAAATAGAAAATAAAAATTTTGTTTAAAAAATAAAAAAAAAAATTTAGGGGTGGACTACCCCTAACATTTAAGGGGATGAAAAATAGATGTTGGCCGATTCTCATAGATTTTAATAATAAATAACTAATTAAATGACGATTGATCAGTTTTCGACCGGAGAGGAAAAATGATTAAATTACTAAAATGGCTATTAAAAAATAAGGGTTGATCGTAGAAGGGTGAAAATTGATGATTGTATGTATTTTTGTATGTTGTATCATAAAAAAATAGAAATTAAAAAATTTGGCTAAAAAATAAAAAAATAAAAATTAGGGGTGGACTACCCCTAACATTTAGGGGGATGAAAAATAGATGTTGGTCGATTCTCATAGATACCGGATAAGCACAAAAAATTTCATCAAAATCGGTCAAGCCGTTTCGGAGGAGTATGGCAACGAAAACTGTGACACGAGAATTTTATATATTAGATTTCATATATTTTTGCATAAAAATATGATATTCGTGTATGAAATGGGTCTATCTATCATATAAAAGCAAATCCAAAAATTAGTCAACATCCCTATTGGAGCTGTACCTATGAATTGTGTAAATTTAGAAATGGAAGTAAAAAAATCCATTTTATATTATCTTTTAATGATACAATGATTTATTGATCTGTGAAAGAGGTACATACATATAAAAGGTGTTAAGAATAATTTCTATAGTTCCTCTCTTCCCACCTTTTTCAGACAGATGTAGTAGATAATGCATACGCAGTGGAATGGATGCGAGATTTCGAGGCGTTTCAAGAGGCGCTCGACGCAGAAGGCTCCGGGGACAATGAAGGCGGGAGTACTTACATCGGCAACCTCACTCGGTCCATGGCTCTAGCCTTGGACACCTTCTACACAGATCTGAAGTGCTGCGGAGTTAGCGCGCATACTGGGGCCGTAAGTTTAGTGTATCAAAAGATAGGGCAAATATAATAAAAAAAATTGGTTTTAGGATCCACAGAAAACTGCAAATGCGCGAGAACTAACATACTTATATACACTGGCGGATCCAGGATTTGGTTATGGGGGGGCCAAGGTGCAGACAGGCAAAAATATTATGATGAAAACTGTGTGTTTAGCTCGCTGAACAGTTAGAAAGTTCAAATATCCTTAATAATAAGTGCGCAAGCAGCTTGCTGCGAGCGCCGAAAATAAAATTATAATCTTCGTACCTCTACAATGCTTCTGAGGGGGGGGGGGCTTGGCCCCCTGCTCCCCTAAATCCGCCTATGCTTATATAACACACAAATATATACTTTCACATTTTTAATAGATATTATTTAGAATTCGTCACAATATTTTCGATGTATGACTTGCAAAAGTGCTCCATTGTAGCCTATTTGAATAAATGAATTTTGAGTTTATGTATAAAATGCATTGTTCCCATTTTCACATTAAAATTCTATCAAAATCGGTTTAATATAGTATTCTTGGTTCATGTTTGATGATTGTCAGGCCTTTTTTTATTGTATTTCTCTAAGTATAAAAGTAAACAAGTAAGATGCCTCCTGTGAGGATTGAACTCACGACCCCTGGTTTACGAGACCAGTGCTCTACCACTGAGCTAAAGAGGCGATGAGTGATGTTGCGAAATTGTTCAACACTGATTCATGTTATTTTATATGTAAAAATAAAAATATTAACTCTTTTTTTTTACAAAATCTATTGTTTCTGTTTACAGGGTATAGATGAGTTCTTCAAATTAGTGGATGAAGCGGCGGTTGAATATGAAAGGTAATAAGTAATATATTTCAACTGCGTGTATAATAAATTAGACACCTACATTGCTTTTCACGAAAAAAGTCCCCTAGATGCGGCGCCACTATCGCACGTTTTAAAGTTACAATATTTATAGATTTTTGACTCCTCATAAATTCTCATATTTAATGTCTTGATTAAACAGGTATTTACTTTATCTGACAAATAAAAATAATTTAGCACATAAAGTATGTATGTACGGTAATCATCGATTAGATTTTATTTCTCTCCGCTAAATTCCGCGGGACTTCTTTCGTGAAAAACACTATACGTAATTTTTATATCTTTTCTATGATAATGAGTGAAAGACGAGCAAATTAGGTGTGTGATAGAGTAAGCATTATTCTTCTTCTTCCTGCCCTTATCCCACACTAGGTAGGGTCGGCACAACACGTGTTCCTCCTCCATTCTGTTCTATCATCCGTCATATCTGCATCCACTCCCCTAGCACGCATATCCCTGCACACACAGTTCATCCAAACCTTTTTCGGGCGCCCCCTTCCCGAAATACCACCTATCACCATATTCATGGAGTTTTTGGTAACATGATTTTCATCCCTCCGCATAATATCCGTACCAGTACAATCTTCCACTTTTTAATTTCTCTGTCACTGGTGCAACTTTCAGGCTTCCCCTCACATACTAGAGTAAGCATCATTATTGCCCATAATATCAGACACTAGACACATACTCAAAAATGTCAAGTAGTTGTTGAATCTCGACATGCCCAGTAATTTCTTAGCTACTTTTTAGGGTTCCGTACCTCAAAAGGAAAAAACGGAACCCTTATAGGATCACTTTGTTGTCCGTCCGTCTGTCTGTCTGTCTGTCTGTCTGTCTGTCAAGACCCTTTTTCTCAGGAACGAGTGGAGGTAACAAGCTGAAATTTATAGGAAATACTAAGGTCTATTGCCTCTTAGAGCTGTGAAAATTTCAAACTACTAGGTCAACGCAATCAAAAGATATAGTCGAATATGTCGCAAATTGCAGCAAATTTTCGACATTACCAAATAAATCAAAACCTACGGGGCACTTCCCGTAAACTCAGAATCTTGAAATTTGGCACGAAGTAACTCCTTAGAGCACAGATAAAGGAAAAATTGCGAAAACCATAAATTTTTATTTGCATCATATGAAAAAATATTTTGAATAATTTTATACCTACTACCCCTTTTCTCATGAACGCGTGGACGTATTAAATTGAAATTCATATCAAATACTCAAGTCTATAATACCTTTAAACTGTAATAAAATCAAACCTCTATGTCAACGCATTCAAAAGAAACAGCAATTTTAGTCGTAATTTTAAACTCGCAACTACTCTCAAAAAATCAAAACCTACATGGTACTTCCCGTGAACTTGAAAATTGGCACAAAGCAACTTCTTAGAGCACAGATAAAGGAAAAATTGCGAAAACTGTACATTTTTAGTTACATCATATAAAAAAATATTTTTAATAATTTCATACTTACTACCTTATTTCTCATGAACGCGTGCAGGTATTAAACTGAAATTCATATCAAATACTAAGGTCTATAATACCTTTAAACTGTAATAAAATCAAATCTCTATCTCAACGCATTCAAAAGAAACAGCAATTATAGCCGTATATTTTAACTCGCGACTACTCTCAAGGGAATCAAAACCTACAGGGTACTTGCCGTTAACTCAGAATCTTGAAATTTGGTACGCAGCAACGTCTTAAATCATAGGCACAGGAAAAATTGCGAAAACTGTAAATTTTTAGTTACATCATATAAAAAAATATTTTTAATAATTTTGTATATTAACTACCCCTTTCCTCAAGAACGCGTACAGGTATTAAATTGAAATTCATACCAAATACTCAGCTTTATAATAACTTTAAGCTGTAAAAAAATCAAACATCTATGTCAACGCAATCAAAAGAAACAGCAATTTTAGCCGCATATTTTCAAACTCGCAAGTACTCGCAAGGGAATCAAAACCTACAGTATATAATATTATACCCACTTTTCCTTAGGGTTCCGTAGAAACCCGTAGGTTTGTACGGAACCCTCGGTGCTCGAGTCCTACTCGTACTTGACCGGTTTTTTGTTGTTTCAGTGAATACAAAGCAGACTGGTTGAAAATGCGCGCCGAGAAATTAGAAGCGGAGAAAAAGAAACAGGAGGAATCAAAATCTACACCAATAGGTAATTTTTATACATTTTCAGCACTTTGAGCCGAGTCCGGTCAATAATAAGTGAAAAAAAAACGATTTCGAGCTTGCTGCCGATACAATGCTCATATTCATAACCTGAGAACCGCTCTATCGATTTCAATTATGTTTATGTATACTTATTACTGTATTATGTACTGAGAAGTGTACAAATCGGTTTGAGCGTTTTCAAGTTTTCTGTGAAGAAGAAAAGTCGAAAATCGCCTGGAAGCATTGAAGAGTTTTTTTATTCATTATAGGTTAAATAGTAATAGGTAGCAGACTAAACCAAGAAGGCAGGATAAATTCCTCCGTGGATTCACTGAACATCATGCAGGTACACGGTCATAATGACCGCTTGGCGACACTGGTTAGTTTAAGGCGCTGTAATATGTGAAATGTGCTGATTTCAAAGCAAAATTTAGTAGACTTCTAAGATCTGCTTCTTTATATTTTAGTTCTTTATAGTTTAGTTTTAACTTCAGTCTTTTAAGTGGTTATAAATGTTTCATGGAACACGATTAGTGAATTTTTTCTCAACAGTTAATTTTTTATTATTTTTGTTGTTTTAGATGAGGAGGCAGTACTATCGCGTAAGAGTTTAATAGACGAGGTGCCGGCCGGCAGAGACCTCAGCGATATGTACCTCAAGCATCCGGGTAACGAGAGCTCCAGTGATGAGGAGGGCACGGAAAGGGAACCCGATGTTGGTAAGGAACTTTATGAACATTTTTAAATTTATTTTTTTTATAGGACACACAACGCCACCTAACCCCAAGCTAAGCAACTTAATGCTTGTGTTATGGTAGTTAGGATAACGGATATAATACTTGTATAGTTTTTTTTGGTAATACATACTTGTAATAGATACTGAAAACCACCCAGAACAGAAACAAATATCTGTGGAGCACACAAACATTTGTCCTATGCGGGAATCGAACCCGCAACCTACTGCATTGCAACCTCACCGCGCCACAGAGGTCGTCTAATTTGATATATTTTTGTTTTACAGAACATTATGTAGGTGGTTGTTAGGTCATGTTGCAGGTCCTGTAGTAGGTAATTTCGGCGACCTGAATTTGCAACATATAGGTTAGCTATAGTACTACCTATAATTGTAATTTGATTCTGACAGTGTAAGTAGAGCGTGTGATCATTCCTGGCCGGACCACGACAGAAATCGCAGATTCTGTTGTGGCACAAATTCATCATTTAAATTGTGCCAATTAGTGCCACTTATCCCAGGAATTTGTGCCTTATACTTTTCGAGTAACAAGACTATGATTGTGGTCCGGCTGGGAGTGACCATTCCTGGCCGGACCACAATCAGATCTCATGAAATACTAATGGTGGGAGGTCGCGTACTATGTCAAGATTTAGTGCCTAATTAGTGCCTTTGAAATATCAAGTTCGATTAATCATAAATTTTACGGTATAAAAGATATTGAAGAAATCCCGCCGCCTTGAAAATGGAAAAAAGCTTCTCACATCTAAACGGGAGGCTTTTCGTGGTTTCTTTTTTGATGAATATTTAGTGCCTATTTGGCACTAAATATTTACACTATACTAGTTGCTGCATGTGACTTGGTTTACTTGGAATTATTATTTTTTCATTCCCCATACAAAGTTCCAGGGGCGGACACAGGATTTTTTTCTGGGGCCAAGTTTTTTTATGACTGCGGCTGCTCCCGCTTTGTGAATTCCAAGTATTTGAGCCTAATATGATGCGGCGAATAACAAGAGCATGATTGTGGTCCGACTGAAAATTACTTTTTCTGGTCGGACACCAATCGAATCTAATGACATACCAATGGCGAAAGGTCACGTACTATGTCGAAAAATTTGTGCCTCTGAATATCTACTTTGATTGATCACAACAAATGTATATGTATTTAGTATGTATATTGAAGATAGCACGTCACTGCACTTTGAAGATTTAAAAAAAATTACATCTAAACAAAAGGTTTTTTGTGGTTTATTATATGATGAATATTTAGTGCCTATTGGGCACTAAATATTCTATTAATTCCAGGAATTTGTGCCTTATGCTTTTCGAGTAACAAGGGTATGATTGTAGTCCGGCTGGAAATTACTTTTTCTGGTCGGACACCAATCGGAACTAATGACATACAAATAGCGAGAGGTCACGTTCTGCGTCACAAAATTAGTGCCTAATTAGTGCATCTGAAATATCTATTTCGATTGATCATAACTTTTATGGTTTGAAAGATATTGAAAATAAACCGCCGCTGCGCCTTGAACTTTAAAAATAAATCACATCTAAACAAAAGGCTTTTTGTGGTTTATTTTTTGATGAATATTTAGTGCCTATTAGGCACTAAATATTCTATTTATCCCAGGAATTTGTGCCTTATACTTTTCGAGTAACAAGGGTATGATTGTGGTCCGGCAGGAAATTACATTTTCTGGTCGGACCCCAATCGGATCTAATGAAATACCAATAGCGAGAGGTCACGTTCTACGTCACAAAATTAGTGCCTAATTAGTGCATCTGAAATATCTATTTCGATTGATCATAACTTTTATAGTTTGAAAGATATTGAAGATAAACCGCCGCTGCGCCTTGAACTTTAAAAATAAATCACATCTAAACAAAAGGCTTTTTGTGGTTTATTTTTTGATGAATATTTAGTGCCTATTAGGCACTAAATATTCTATTTATCCCAGGAATTTGTGCCTTATACTTTTCGAGTAACAAGGGTATGATTGTGGTCCGG
This sequence comes from Hemithea aestivaria, assembly GCA_947507615.1. NCBI lineage: Eukaryota > Metazoa > Arthropoda > Insecta > Lepidoptera > Geometridae > Hemithea > Hemithea aestivaria. The sequence goes on along the minus strand of OX382325.1, from coordinate 3,738,882 downwards.
CAGGAAATTACATTTTCTGGTCGGACCCCAATCGGATCTAATGAAATACCAATAGCGAGAGGTCACGTTCTACGTCACAAAATTAGTGCCTAATTAGTGCATCTGAAATATCTATTTCGATTGATCATAACTTTTATGGTTTGAAAGATATTAAAGATAAACCGCCGCTGCGCCTTGAAGTTTAAAAATAAATCACATCTAAACAAAAGGCTTTTTGTGGTTTATTTTTTGATGAATATTTAGTGCCTATTGGGCACTAAATATCCTATTAATTCCAGGAATTTGTGCCTTATGCTTTTCGAGTAACAAGGGTATGATTGTAGTCCGGCTGGAAATTACTTTTTCTGGTCGGACACCAATCGGATCTAATGAAATACCAATAGCGAGAGGTCACGTTCTACGTCACAAAATTAGTGCCTAATTAGTGCATCTGAAATATCTATTTCGATTGATCATAACTTTTATGGTTTGAAAGATATTGAAGATAAACCGCCGCTGCGCCTTGAAGTTTAAAAATAAATCACATCTAAACAAAAGGCTTTGTGTGGTTTATTTTTTGATGAATATTTAGTGCCTATTAGGCACTAAATATTCTATTTATCCCAGGAATTTGTGCCTTATACTTTTCGAGTAACAAGGGTATGATTGTGGTCCGGCAGGAAATTACATTTTCTGGTCGGACCCCAACCGGATCTAATGAAATACCAATAGCGAGAGGTCACGTTCTACGTCACAAAATTAGTGCCTAATTAGTGCATCTGAAATATCTATTTCGATTGATCATAACTCTTATGGTTTGAAAGATATTAAAGATAAACCGCCGCTGCGCCTTGAAGTTTAAAAATAAATCACATCTAAACAAAAGGCTTTTTGTGGTTTATTTTTTGATGAATATTTAGTGCCTATTAGGCACTAAATATTCTATTTATCCCAGGAATTTGTGCCTTATACTTTTCGAGTAACAAGGGTATGATTGTGGTCCGGCAGGAAATTACATTTTCTGGTCGGACCCCAATCGGATCTAATGAAATACCAATAGCGAGAGGTCACGTTCTACGTCACAAAATTAGTGCCTAATTAGTGCATCTGAAATATCTATTTCGATTGATCATAACTTTTATGGTTTGAAAGATATTGAAGATAAACCGCCGCTGCGCCTTGAACTTTAAAAATAAATCACATCTAAACAAAAGGCTTTTTGTGGTTTATTTTTTGATGAATATTTAGTGCCTATTGGGCACTAAATATCCTATTAATTCCAGGAATTTGTGCCTTATGCTTTTCGAGTAACAAGGGTATGATTGTAGTCCGGCTGGAAATTACTTTTTCTGGTCGGACACCAATCGGATCTAATGAAATACCAATAGCGAGAGGTCACGTTCTACGTCACAAAATTAGTGCCTAATTAGTGCATCTGAAATATCTATTTCGATTGATCATAACTTTTATGGTTTGAAAGATATTGAAGATAAACCGCCGCTGCGCCTTGAAGTTTAAAAATAAATCACATCTAAACAAAAGGCTTTTTGTGGTTTATTTTTTGATGAATATTTAGTGCCTATTAGGCACTAAATATTCTATTTATCCCAGGAATTTGTGCCTTATACTTTTCGAGTAACAAGGGTATGATTGTGGTCCGGCAGGAAATTACATTTTCTGGTCGGACCCCAATCGGATCTAATGAAATACCAATAGCGAGAGGTCACGTTCTACGTCACAAAATTAGTGCCTAATTAGTGCATCTGAAATATCTATTTCGATTGATCATAACTTTTATGGTTTGAAAGATATTAAAGATAAACCGCCGCTGCGCCTTGAAGTTTAAAAATAAATCACATCTAAACAAAAGGCTTTTTCTGGTTTATTTTTTGATGAATATTTAGTGCCTATTAGGCACTAAATATTCATCAAAAATCGTGACCTCTCGCTATTGGTATTTCATTAGATCCGATTGGTGTCCGACCAGAAAAAGTTATTTCCAGCCGGACTACAATCATACCCTTGTTACTCGAAAAGCATAAGGCACAAATTCCTGGAATTAATAGGATATTTAGTGCCCAATAGGCACTAAATATTCATCAAAAAATAAACCACAAAAAGCCTTTTGTTTAGATGTGATTTATTTTTAAACTTCAAGGCGCAGCGGCGGTTTATCTTTAATATCTTTCAAACCATAAAAGTTATGATCAATCGAAATAGATATTTCAGATGCACTAATTAGGCACTAATTTTGTGACGTAGAACGTGACCTCTCGCTATTGGTATTTCATTAGATCCGATTGGGGTCCGACCAGAAAATGTAATTTCCTGCCGGACCACAATCATACCCTTGTTACTCGAAAAGTATAAGGCACAAATTCCTGGGATAAATAGAATATTTAGTGCCTAATAGGCACTAAATATTCATCAAAAAATAAACCACAAAAAGCCTTTTGTTTAGATGTGATTTATTTTTAAACTTCAAGGCGCAGCGGCGGTTTATCTTTAATATCTTTCAAACCATAAGAGTTATGATCAATTGAAATAGATATTTCAGATGCACTAATTAGGCACTAATTTTGTGACGTAGAACGTGACCTCTCGCTATTGGTATTTCATTAGATCCGATTGGGGTCCGACCAGAAAATGTAATTTCCTGCCGGACCACAATCATACCCTTGTTACTCGAAAAGTATAAGGCACAAATTCCTGGGATAAATAGAATATTTAGTGCCTAATAGGCACTAAATATTTATCAAAAAATAAACCACAAAAAGCCTTTTGTTTAGATGTGATTTATTTTTAAACTTCAAGGCGCAGCGGCGGTTTATCTTTAATATCTTTCAAACCATAAGAGTTATGATCAATCGAAATAGATATTTCAGATGCACTAATTAGGCACTAATTTTGTGACGTAGAACGTGACCTCTCGCTATTGGTATTTCATTAGATCCGATTGGGGTCCGACCAGAAAATGTAATTTCCTACCGGACCACAATCATACCCTTGTTACTCGAAGAGTATAAGGCACAAATTCCTGGGATAAATAGAATATTTAGTGCCTAAAGGGCACTAAATATTCATCAAAAAATAAACCACAAAAAGCCTTTTGTTTAGATGTGATTTATTTTTAAAGTTCAAGGCGCAGCGGCGGTTTATCTTTTATATCTTTCAAACCATAAAAGTTATGATCAATCGAAATAGATATTTCAGATGCACTAATTAGGCACTAATTTTGTGACGTAAAACGTGACCTCTCGCTATTGGTATTTCATTAGATCCGATTGGGGTCCGACCAGAAAATGTAATTTCCTGCCGGACCACAATCATACCCTTGTTACTCGAAAAGTATAAGGCACAAATTCCTGGGATAAATAGAATATTTAGTGCCTAATAGGCACTAAATATTCATCAAAAAATAAACCACAAAAAGCCTTTTGTTTAGATGTGATTTATTTTTAAACTTCAAGGCGCAGCGGCGGTTTATCTTTAATATCTTTCAAACCATAAAAGTTATGATCAATTGAAATAGATATTTCAGATGCACTAATTAGGCACTAATTTTGTGACGTAGAACGTGACCTCTCGCTATTGGTATTTCATTAGATCCGATTGGGGTCCGACCAGAAAATGTAATTTCCTGCCGGACCACAATCATACCCTTGTTACTCGAAAAGTATAAGGCACAAATTCCTGGGATAAATAGAATATTTAGTGCCTAATAGGCACTAAATATTCATCAAAAAATAAACCACAAAAAGCCTTTTGTTTAGATGTAATTTATTTTCAAAGTTCAAGGCGCAGCGGCGGTTTATCTTCAATATCTTTCAAACCATAAAAGTTATGATCAATCGAAATAGATATTTCAGATGCACTAATTAGGCACTAATTTTGTGACGTAGAACGTGACCTCTCGCTATTGGTATTTCATTAGATCCGATTGGGGTCCGACCAGAAAATGTAATTTCCTGCCGGACCACAATCATACCCTTGTTACTCGAAAAGTATAAGGCACAAATTCCTGGGATAAATAGAATATTTAGTGCCTAATAGGCACTAAATATTCATCATAAAATAAACCACAAAAAGCCTTTTGTTTAGATGTGATTTATTTTTAAAGTTCAAGGCGCAGCGGCGGTTTATCTTTAATATCTTTCAAACCATAAAAGTTATGATCAATCGAAATAGATATTTCAGATGCACTAATTAGGCACTAATTTTGTGACGTAAAACGTGACCTCTCGCTATTGGTATTTCATTAGATCCGATTGGGGTCCGACCAGAAAATGTAATTTCCTGCCGGACCACAATCATACCCTTGTTACTCGAAAAGTATAAGGCACAAATTCCTGGGATAAATAGAATATTTAGTGCCTAATAGGCACTAAATATTCATCAAAAAATAAACCACAAAAAGCCTTTTGTTTAGATGTGATTTACTTTTAAACTTCAAGGCGCAGCGGCGGTTTATCTTTAATATCTTTCAAACCATAAGAGTTATGATCAATTGAAATAGATATTTCAGATGCACTAATTTTGTGACGTAGAACGTGACCTCTCGCTATTGGTATTTCATTAGATCCGATTGGGGTCCGACCAGAAAATGTAATTTCCTGCCGGACCACAATCATACCCTTGTTACTCGAAAAGTATAAGGCACAAATTCCTGGGATAAATAGAATATTTAGTGCCTAATAGGCACTAAATATTCATCAAAAAATAAACCACAAAAAGCCTTTTGTTTAGATGTGATTTATTTTCAAAGTTCAAGGCGCAGCGGCGGTTTATCTTCAATATCTTTCAAACCATAAAAGTTATGATCAATCGAAATAGATATTTCAGATGCACTAATTAGGCACTAATTTTGTGACGTAGAACGTGACCTCTCGCTATTGGTATTTCATTAGATCCGATTGGGGTCCGACCAGAAAATGTAATTTCCTGCCGGACCACAATCATACCCTTGTTACTCGAAAAGTATAAGGCACAAATTCCTGGGATAAATAGAATATTTAGTGCCTAATAGGCACTAAATATTCATCAAAAAATAAACCACAAAAAGCCTTTTGTTTAGATGTGATTTATTTTTAAACTTCAAGGCGCAGCGGCGGTTTATCTTTAATATCTTTCAAACCATAAGAGTTATGATCAATCGAAATAGATATTTCAGATGCACTAATTAGGCACTAATTTTGTGACGTAGAACGTGACCTCTCGCTATTGGTATTTCATTAGATCCGATTGGGGTCCGACCAGAAAATGTAATTTCCTACCGGACCACAATCATACCCTTGTTACTCGAAAAGTATAAGGCACAAATTCCTGGGATAAATAGAATATTTAGTGCCTAATAGGCACTAAATATTCATAAAAAAATAAACCACAAAAAGCCTTTTGTTTAGATGTAATTTTTTTTCAAACTTCAAGGCGCTGCGACGGTTCATCTTCAATATCTTTCAAACTATAAAAGTTATGATCAATCGAAATAGATATTTCAGATGCACTAATTAGGCACTAATTTTGTGACGTAGAACGTGACCTCTCGCTATTGGTATTTCATTAGATCCGATTGGGGTCCGACCAGAAAATGTAATTTCCTACCGGACCACAATCATACCCTTGTTACTCGAAAAGTATAAGGCACAAATTCCTGGGATAAATAGAATATTTAGTGCCTAATAGGCACTAAATATTCATCAAAAAATAAACCACAAAAAGCCTTTTGTTTAGATGTGATTTATTTTTAAAGTTCAAGGCGCAGCGGCGGTTTATCTTCAATATCTTTCAAACCATAAAAGTTATGATCAATCGAAATAGATATTTCAGATGCACTAATTAGGCACTAATTTTGTGACGTAGAACGTGACCTCTCGCTATTGGTATTTCATTAGATCCGATTGGGGTCCGACCAGAAAATGTAATTTCCTGCCGGACCACAATCATACCCTTGTTTCTCGAAAAGTATAAGGCACAAATTCCTGGAATTAATAGAATATTTAGTGCCCAATAGGCACTAAATATTCATCATATAATAAACCACAAAAAACCTTTTGTTTAGATGTAATTTTTTTTTTAATCTTCAAAGTGCAGTGACGTGCTATCTTCAATATACATACTAAATACATATACATTTGTTGTGATCAATCAAAGTAGATATTCAGAGGCACAAATTTTTCGACATAGTACGTGACCTCTCGCCATTGGTATGTCATTAGATTCGATTGGTGTCCGACCAGAAAAAGTAATTTTCAGCCGGACCACAATCATGCTCTTGTTATTCGCCGCATCATATTAGGCTCAAATACTTGGAATTCACAAAGCGGGAGCAGCCGCAGTCATAAAAAAACTTGGCCCCAGAAAAAAATCCTGGGTCCGCCCCTGGAACTTTGTATGGGGAATGAAAAAATAATAATTCCAAGTAAACCAAGTCACATGCAGCAACTAGTATAGTGTAAATATTTAGTGCCAAATAGGCACTAAATATTCATCAAAAAAGAAACCACGAAAAGCCTCCCGTTTAGATGTGAGAAGCTTTTTTCCATTTTCAAGGCGGCGGGATTTCTTCAATATCTTTTAAACCGTAAAATTTATGATTTATCGAACTTGATATTTCAGAGGCACTAATTAGGCACTAAATCTTGACATAGTACGCGACCTCCCACCATTAGTATTTCATGAGATCTGATTGTGGTCCGGCCAGGAATGGTCACTCCCAGCCGGACCACAATCATAGTCTTGTTACTCGAAAAGTATAAGGCACAAATTCCTGGGATAAGTGGCACTAATTGGCACAATTTAAATGATGAATTTGTGCCACAACAGAATCTGCGATTTCTGTCGTGGTCCGGCCAGGAATGATCACACAGTAGAGCAACCAAATTGTTTAGTCAACGCGTGACACTTTATTCTTTCTCATTTAAAATACTTATTAGTAAGATTAAAATAGTAAATTTTTAAGGTTTTACGAAAAATACTGATCTGGTGACGAAAATAAAATGCAGCTAATTTCCCACGTTTACGTTTCAGATGACAAACCAGAAGATGTAGCCATGTTCCAAGAATTCCTCAGGAAACATATAAAACCCAACGATAGTGATAAAACTTAGTTATTAAATACCCAGTTAAGAGTTTTGTATATAATATTTTGGTTAAATAAAACAAAAAAAACTTAATAAATATGTTTATTAATTTACTATATTAAAATAAAATTTGCTAAAATAATATCATAACCCGTACCTACATTCATCAATAGCCGCGTACTTAGTGAGAGAGGCAACGTCTGAGCATCTTTGCTAACTTGATACTCGTTCGGTCAGCACGTGGCTGGAAAGCTGAGCTATATGATCAGCTAGAGCTCGACGCTCATCAATGAAAGAAAAAAAAAAGTTTTATTTAGGGTAAATTACAATTTAATAATTTTTTTTTGGCATCTTGCTAGATAACGTGCCGCCATTCTTCCAGTGTTGTATATTTTTTGTCTCTATGCGGTTGTCTGGAAGTGATCACTCTGAGCGATAAAACCGCCAATTGGTACACCTTTCTCTCTGTTAATTTATAGCTGTAAGATTTTTTTTCTGTGTGGTATCAATAAAGGGTTATGCGCGTTGATTACGTTCAGACTTGCTGGCCGATCGAGCTCGTCTAGCGAAGATCCTCACATCTTGCCTCTCCCAGTCACTACGCGGCTATTATCGTGTAGGTCTAGGATGCGTTTCATTTCGGTGCACTGTGTATTTGTAATGTTTTAACTGTATGCATCCGCTATCTCTACGTATTCTGGAGACTCCAAAATTTCGCATTCTCCCTCTGCTAAAGGCTGACGCAAACTGCAGACCTGCTAAGGCGGGCCGGCACCGCAAAGAATCGCATAACAAAAATCCTGCATAACTTTCATACGACACTATATAAAACTAACGCGCGTTGTTACTTCATGTATTTATGTAAAATGTACGAAGAATTTTTGTTATGCAACAAAGATTTTATAACAATTTATTATTAAAATAATTTGTCATAACGAGTGTCCTAAAACTAACATAAAATTAGGTGAAAATAAATAAGTACTTAGTTATAGTTATAATGCAGTTGAATAGACGTCCAAAAAAGCACCACTATCTATACACGGTGACTGGTAAATCACTTAGAAGCCTAAAACAGGGAACTCAGTTAACGATTCTCATTCTAAAAAAAATATAAAAATAGGTACTTAAATTTTGGGTAAAATATCCTATGTGTTCTATAAAGTATGTGTAATGTAAACGGGCCGATTCACATGCGTTCACGTTCACACCGGTAGCGTTTTTATTTTACTACGACGCGGTGCAGTAAGTAGTCTACAAATTATGTAATCGTATGACCTCAGTCCGGCCCTGTCTCGGCGGTTTGGCGGCGCGGTATAAAGATCTTAACTCGCCGCCAGGCGACACGGCGGCCTCTTTGTCGGCGGCGCCTGGACGTTACCGACGCAAAAATCACCGTCATAGTCGGTACCTAATAGGATAAAGTACCTACGTACTTTATCGAAATCTACCAGCCGACCGGCTATCTTGTAAGAGGGCTACAGAAAACTACAGAAAGCCACGACTAGTCGTGGCTTTCTATTGCGGTTTTAATTTGACGTGCATTTAAAACTTAGAACCTTGAAACAGAGTACCCAGTCCACGATTCGTAAAAATAGGTACCTACCTATCTATTATACTATCTACTATCTACCACATGCGGCCGCATCATCGCTTAACATCACGTGAGTGTGTAGCATCGCGTAGCTATGTCGCGTCACAGATCGCGTCCTTTGTCGGTGGTGTCGATACCTACTTTGTATGTAGCTTTACTTACCTACCTGCGTCAGCTGTTCGCCAGCCGATTAGGTTTACCATTTTGTTTGAGACATGGCGAATTAATTCAAATAAGATTTTCTCTTAAATGTATTAGTATTGTCTTTGTTTGTTAATTGTAAACATAATGTGATTATATAATTTATCATATCCTTGAAGCTTTTAAGTGATTTACCAGTCACCGTGTATAGTAACTTGCATTGAAATAGTTCTAAAATCCAACGCAAAAATAAATAACAGGTCAAAAACATACACAAACATAAATTCAATGTAAATTCGAAATAATAAAGGAAGGTAAAAAATAATAAGTACAAAGTTAAATTGCTGTATTATAATAATATGCATTGATTTTACGTAAGTAAACTCATAAGGTTTTTCAAACTACCTACGTTTTTTCTACAAGAACTGGCTGTTTTTAGGTAGGTATTTATTTCCTTTAAGTACATCTAGCATCATCTACAAAAATTATAAGAGAAATTCAGCGCTCGCAATTTAATTATTTATCACTTTGTGAACTCAGTTTTAAAGATAAATGTGGACAGAGTTTCTAATTATAGAGCTTTTTCAAGGCCAGAACGCTCATTATTCGAAAGTCCAAATATAATATAATTACCGGGAATGGCAACAAGTTGCTTGTTACCATTTTCTAACAACTAGCTGTTTCATAAATCGATGAGCGCTGCTTGGCAATTAAAGCCTGTTTGATGTAGCTATTGCATTATATATATAGAGCTGCCAATGCAATAGTTGCTGTAATAGATCGGCCACAAAATTAGGTCCAAATCTACGAAAACACTGTCTACAATTTCCTCTATTCATCAGGGCTATTAGCTAATTCACGCCCACTTAGATTAATGTCCAATTAAATGTACATTACTGCGTTTGTTATTTTACTCATATCAATGAGGGGGTTAAGAGCGTATATATACGAGAGTGACGCTCTTTCGCTCGTACAATTTGTCAAATTTTGAAATATAAATTCATGGAATTATTTTATTTAATTTCTTTAATTTAATTCCTCTAGACTAGCCCTGCATAATATTATTGCACACATTTTAAAAGTGTGTCACTCGATATATACGCTCTTAAGCAAGTAAAGTAGACATATTCGTCTATGGATTCCAGCGTTTAATATGTGGATAGCCAATAGCCCTGTTAATCGCAATTTTTTTCTAAAATATCACATTAATTACAGCACATCGCCCTCTATACAATTATCGTTGATATTATTTAAGTAGTTGGGTTTGGTAATGTTGGGCGTCCGTCGGCCGGCGCGTTCCAAGGAGGGGTCAGTGAGTCTCCAGGCGGGATGGTAGGACACGCAGCCGTACCGGTCGTGGTACGCCAGCGCGGGGTTCGGACTGGTGTTAGATGTACTGCCTATTGATGTGTACCTGTTGGTATCATTTATTATTTAAATATAGTAGCCAATTGCCACGTTTTTGTTTGGTTACTATTTGGTAATCTGTGGTCTTTGGAAACAGGTTATGGGCCCAGTCATAATTGAAACTAATAAGTAATCCATAAGTTACGAGCAAAATGATTTCTTGGTTTACTTAAAAGGTCAAACTAGCCACGTGCCAAACGCTAAAAATGTACTACACGTGTGTGTAATGTATGACAGTTGATATACCCACATAGCTGTATGTTATTTCACAACGAATGGGCTGTCATTGCAGAATTCCAGCACATTGTTTAGCATTTGGCGCATGGCTAAAGGTGTTTGTAAGGCTAAGGCTGATCATAATATTGGCCTGTGACTCAGAAAGAGTCAGCTGGGTACTACTCTGTACTGAAATAACTGTATCAAATTATTTAGATGTTATTTACCCTTCATTATACAAGCTGCAAAAAGGCACATGCCGCTGTAGGATATAGCTCCATATGTCTTGGTACGACCAGTTCAGGAGCGGAGATACTCGTACGATTTGCGGCCAACTGGGATCGGTTTTCTGTCAACAAACAAATAAAAATATTGTAAAAATAAGGTAAATGAAAAATTTAAGTAAAAGTCAATTAATTCATTACATAAGGTTCTCAAACCTATATATGAAATTTCGGTATATTCCCATTCGTCCCCACATCAATTGCCCCTAGGTGGTATTTGGGAATAAATTCCAAGTTTTCGCAGGATGATGAGGGGGTTTGGCGACCTACACAGTACACAGTAGTAAAAAGCAATTTAAAAGTGGGATCAATAACTTCCGATTCAGTGATAATTGCCACCTGCATTTGATGTGTGGACGAATATACCGAAATTTCCGCACAATCGATTGAGAAGTTTGGGCGTGAAGGCGTAAAAAAAACAAAGGTACACACACCATGCAATAGTGTGATTTGTATATAAATTAAAGTTACCTGCATAAAATTAAGGTCAGCACTATAAGGATCCGTCCTGCGGGTCCCCATCAGAACAGCTTTCAGTCTGTCATCTTGTTCCAGCAGCCTTTGCAACGTCGCCTTCAATTCTCCTTCCGTCACCACCAACTCCACTCCATAATGCTTCTCCACATCTTTGACAAACAGTTCTATCTCTCTAAACGGCCCGTTGGTTCTTATATAAACTATCTTTAATTCTTTCCCTATGTTGTCCCTTTTATGAATCTCTCGCAGGACGTCGAGTGTGATGTCTAACAATACTGTGCAGTCTTTACCGCCGTTGAACGATAGGAATACTTCCTCTGTTTTGTATTTTGTGAAACATTCGCGGATCACCTGGAAATGATGTTTGTAAATGTTACGTTTTAATTATAAGACGTTCGAATACGAAATCCAGGTCACGGACCAAGGACAATACGATAAGTTACATATGTGTGTGGTTTTTTCCACTCGCTGTACTAAGGTGGTAAGCTTCGGCCGTGGCTAGTTATCATCCACTGGACAAAAACGGTCATAATGACATGACCGTGTTCCGCGTTCAGTGAAGCCAGGGAGGGATTTATCCCGCCTTTTAGGTTTAGTCTGCTACTATCTACGGCCGCATCGTCGCTTAGCATCACGCGAGACTGTGGTCAGAGACTTAAATTTATTTAAAAAAAAAACACTTTTTACTCGAGATAAAGGACAACTGGATATAAATACTACATTATCACGAAGCTAGTCATGACGCAGTGTTGAATTATAAATAAACAAATTATCTAGTATTTGGCTTACAAATACGACACGGCTGAACTCACGTATTAATTTTGTTGAGATTATCTCAACGGTATCGGACAATTACGATGACCTTCAGCAGGAGTTCACGCCTGCAGTACTGAAAATTTGCCGTGTCGTACTTGTAATGGATAATAGTAGGTAGGTAATGGAAGTTTACGAAATAGAATAATTTACTTTTCAAAAAGAGATCATTTCTATCAATCTATTTCTAGTTCAAAAGAAGACATTAGTCATCATCTTCCTTCCCTTATCTCACACTAGGTAGGGTCGGCACAACACGTTTTTATCCTTCATTCTACTCTATCATCCGTCATATCTTCATCAACTCCTCTTTCACACAGTTCATCCAAATCTAAGGAATAAAGAAAAGAAATTAGGATCAAAGTTTAATTTGGTAATATTAACCGTGACCATGGCTTGGTGCGAATTATTTATTTAGAACAGAATATTGAGATAAGCAAGCTATGCCAGTACGACTGATAGCTCACATGCTGCATTTTTTATTTAAATCAGCCCATAAATTATGTATGGAAGACGGCGTAGCGTGACTATTATTTTATGACTTGATGGAGAAAATAAATAGGTAATAGGTCAAATTTTAGCTAAGGACTGCTTCGTTTAGAATTCAGTGTGTTCAAATTACAGGAACTAAAACTTGCTGCTGTACCTACATATACTAGAAATATACCTGTTTTGTTTCTTCTAGTACTCGGCTTACATCTGTGAGGTCCATATCCACTACTTCTCGTTTCGGTGGTAACATTACTTGTAATTAACTGAAATTAAATTAATAAATTTACTTTAGATTATTTTTTAATATTCCAAATTATATTATACCTCTAATATCGAATACGACACCGCAGCCTGAAGTGCGATTCATAAGTGGTGGTTGAGTATCGCTCTAAAGAAATTATAACATACATAGATACCTACTTAACAAGATGATAATATTAATATTACTTACCTAAATTGAATATTATAATTGAATATAGGTAGGTACATATTACTCATCTTTTGATGAAGGCCGAAGGCCACTCTTTTTTGTAGATTTTTGTTGCTATTCAGTTATTATAAAAACTTTAACGATGACTGTACATTAGTTATCTATCCTATATCTAACCACCCTTGTTTTGGGGGTAAGTCACTGCTTGGTCATGTGTGATTTAATTATTATTTAATTTTGTTACTACTGTTGGACGAAAACCTTTCCGAACCATCTAAAAGTATGTCTTTTTCTGGTCCCATCTCAGCCCACATGGTCAGGGAAGAGTTGAGATAAAATATAGATAACGCTCGCGTAATTATTAAAAAAATTAACTTATGTTTAATGAAGTCTTCTATATTTTTACCTTCACCATCTTAATATAATATCTTTACCTGAGATTCAGCTATATAGTATAAGAATCGAGAAGCACTGATGTCGATTAGATTTCCAACGAGTTTTGATAAACTGAAGGTCGAGTCGAATAATAAACGTCAGCAGCTCACAGTTGGTTTCACACAACTAAGCCTGACGTGTTACTGAATGGGTAATTACTGACGTAGGCTTCATGAGAACCTTATAATGTTGTTGGTATTGTCATGGAATGAATGCCTAATAATGGCGTTATTTGATAGCGACCTCAAAATCAGTCACAGTGAACCATACAAGTTACATTAAGTAGGAGAGGACAATATGAAAATAGATTCTGGGGCCCAGGAAATGTAGTACCTACCTACCGCGTACGGTTGCTACGGTTTACTCGCAGCCCTGGTACTATGGGGTTTGCAGGAACACCCCCAGGTTTTTAGCCATTATCCTCGCCGCGAACTTCGACGGGGGAGTCTGACATACCACAAACTTAGAACCTTACCACAAAACTCATAATGGATTTAGTATATAAGGCTCTATTTTTACTGAAATGGGACCCATTGATGATAACACATTGTTATTACGGTTTTCATGTGCATAACATTATTGCATAAATTTACACAACTATCTACATTCTACATAAGTGCGAAATGTGTCTCATATATCTGTGTGGAATATAGGTCCTAAATATTGCTAAAGTTAGATCTAAGTAATGTACAGACCTTGTGACCTCTTATATTTCAGCAAACACTATCTGTTAAAGGACATGTTTCGAAATATCTCAGTTCAGTCTTAGTATTTTATAATGTTATTGAAAAAAAAGTGATATTACAGAACTGGCCTTGCAAGATTTCGCTTCTGATTCTATTTTCGTAGATATGCTTTTTTGCGCAGAGTTTCGTAAGATCGTTGCTAAAAAATGAATCATGAATTGATTATAATGTATAAAATTATTTTATCTTGAGTACAAGATAAGTAATCACACGTTTGAATACAATATTATGACTAAGTTCATTGATATCATGGGCCTATAAAATACAAGAAAAATGCACTAGAGCTAAATCATGCGATTTAGCTCTAGTGCACCCAATTTTGTAAGAGCGATTCCACACGACGCGACGTCCCGTCTGAATCCGATTTCCGTCAAGATGGGCGTAACGGACCGGATTCTGATAATGCTTTTCGCACTTTCTCCGACCATCATGAATGTGATCTTCGTATAAAATATGAGGTATTCCTCAAAAAGATGAGTAAATAGTCCCTAATAATATGCCAACTTTTAAAAAGCACACATGAAGCACCAGCTATCTATGTGCCTCTTTGATTAGTTAATAAATATTTTCTTGGATAGGTGCGTATGTACACATATCAGTGGAGTAGTAGTTATTAGATTGATAAAATGTATCTTATCAGTGTGTTATAGATTTGTGCTGAATAACGTGACATTGAACTTATTTACCTTAAGATAATATATTATGTACTACATCGTAATTATATTATGTCACACCTTAATTTAAATGTTCAGAGTTCAGGTTCAAAGTATAAGTAAGAAAGATAGCCTTTAAATAAGTACCTAATACTTATTTTGTACTTAAGACTGGCTTTAAGTTGTAATTTTATGAGAACTTTTATAAGAAACCATATGATATTTTAAAATCTTTATTTCTGTAAAATAAAAAGTAAATATTATGTTGTGTTTAACATATTATTGGATAGCAAATTCAGTAACAATATTGTTCTTAAAATAACACATTCACTACCATTATAATATTATTCAAAGTAACGCACAGATGCAGCCTACATTTTGTTATAAAAAACAACTACAATTGACTGGCACTTTAAAATTACATTAAAAATTATGAGCTACTTACTTCAAGTAACATTGATTTATCATTTTAATTTATCAAGTAAATTAAAATATAATTTGCCAATTGGGCCAAGGGAAAATTAAAAATAAACCAGAAAATACTTAGAAATCTATGAATCCGCTAGTCAAGTTAGTGGAATCTTGTCAACATTTTAAAAAACTCACTAAGTAGGTAGTTCAGTGGCATTGAATGTGTTAAGAATGGTCAGTGCAAAGTTTTTTAACTGGAGGTTCTTCACTTTCACACACATCAAAAAGTATGTCTTTTGTCAACTTGAAAGTTACACGCATCATTTCTTTTTTAGGAGAAACTTTTCTTACATTAAATACATCAGTAATATACAAGTTCATGTCACAACTAAAGTTTTCATTCACTAATTCCTTTGCTGATTTCACTGGATCTTCCGAAACAAAACAATACACATAAACTGTAATGTCACACTTAAAATTGTCTAAAAGTCCCTGATCTTTGATTAAGCCTTTAAAGTATTTCAAGAATTCCACTGCCATTGCGGGTAGATTCATCGTTATATGTATTTTTGCTCCATCTAGCAATTTTTCATTTCCTTTACAATATGACACAAGAAAGTCACGAAAAGGGCCACATATGAAATCTTTTCCATCCATGTTGTAGCATTTTATGAAATCCTTCTTTATTTTGTTGTTTTCAGTGTTGTGTTGTAGCCATTTGTATGATTCCGGGTTCAAATCATTTGCAAACACTTTACACTTGCGCTTTGCTGCAGGGATAGAGAATGGCCCGACTCCACAAAACACATCAAACAAGATATCTCCAGCTTTAAAATAGCTCAATATTCTCTCATGTTCCTTACCAAGTCTCGGGTTCCAGTAGACTTTAGAGAAGTCAAACTTGAATCTGCAGTTGTTTTCAATAACTGTGACCATAAAGTCTTCCTCTCCAGCTATCACCTCCATACTGAAGTTACGGTATGTGTTATCAATGACATTACTCTTATTAACTACTGTACGACAAGTCTTTATCTTGTCCACAAGAACTTGTCCAATAAGGGGTCTGTACTCCAACAAATGATCTCGTAAATTAAGATGAATGATGTGACCTATTTGTGAAAAGCTACTTACTGTGTCCTCATTTTCTGGCAAAACAGCTTTAAATATTGTATCAAAACTCCAATTTTCATACCCAAATTCCACTTCTCTGAACAGGAAATTGCTTTCAGTTACATCATGCTCACTCAATGCTGTGCGATCCTTTTCTGCAATATCTTCCCATTTGGTCACTTTTTCAGGGTTCAGGTGGAAATATTTCTTAAACTCCTCTTCTTCTGCATTCTGCACTGGCTTGAAGTGTTCCAGTTTCAGGAAGTAGGACTTGCACAATGGTGATATTTTGGAGATGTTTTCTTCTTTGACCTTTAGCACTGGTACTTGTAACTTACGCAAGAATTTCTCACGCTCGAGCACTTTCAAGCCGCGGACGCCAACTGGCGCCAGAACTACGGGTGTTGATGCAGTCATTCTACGAAAAAACGCGACCAATCTACTCAAATTCATATCAAAAACCAAAAATTAAATAAAATAGAATTATGTACATCTTACTAACCTATCAGATCTGCCAACGTGATTTTCTGTACGGAGTGTAAGATGTGTATAATATATTCACAACAGTTTCATTTATCGATGGTAGATTTTCACTAATTTTAATCAGAATTTGAAGAAAAAGTGAAAATAAACTCAGGGAAAGTGAGAAACAGCGTGAGTGACACTTGTCAATTTCGTATTTTTTTTTTTTTTTTTCTTTTTAATAATATGGCAACATGTGCATTTTGCCAGTGTCGAGTAAAATTCGTGAATGTTCACGGGATATTAAATTATGGTCTCCACTTTCGTGTTTTGCCAGTGTCAAGTTAAATGTTATTTTTTAAGTAATAAGTTAGTTAGTCAGGTCAGAGTCAGAGTGAGCTTAATAGCTAGTCTAGTCACGTGAGTCTTCCAGTAAAATGGGTGGAATTTTACTGAAAGTTCGGAGGAGTTTTGGAGGGGGCACCAAAATTCATATTTCAGCACCATATCACTTGCCTACATCTGTGCACATTCAAAAACACTTAACACGCAATATTCCACCATTATTACACGCTAACAATCAAATTCTACACGATTATTAAGCAAAAGACGTGGAGCTAATGATATGATCAAGGCTTGCCGCCAAAAAACCGTCAATTTCGTATTGTAAATTTGACAGTGACAGTGACAATCAATTAATAATGACAACGACAGCTACTATTATTTTTTTTGGAATCATCGTCGCACGGCCTTTTTGTTACGCTCAGCGTTGCCAGAGAGTTACTTTTGTAACATTTTGCGTTACTTTTTGAACCTTTACGTTACTTTTAAATATAAACTTAGAGCTGTTGATTTTCCAAATAAAATAAAAATTGCTCGGTCTAGTTTTCTTTAATCGAGGTCCTCTGCTGCAAAAAACAGTGCTGGTGAGCTGTGACTTGGTTTTTCCGAAAATCCTATAAGAGCCTATAAGTATTAGGTATATTAAACTCTGAAGTAGTTTATTTCATACCTAATAATAATTATTATTAAAGTTGGACGTACCAAGTTCGTGTTGGCGGCACGAGCGTCTTTATTAGAGTTGGATAATGACCGACGCGGCGTCGACTATTCAACTTGCGAAACACCGTTTTCCGAACACAATAAAATGTTTTCCCGAACCGAACTACTGTTTCGGAACTCTTGAATGAGCTTGGTGGATTTATTCATTGCTTTAAGGAGTTGGCCAAGGAACTGTCGTTTGGTTCTCACTGGTGGGAACTCTCGAGAAGTGATTTCGTTAGTTAAAACTTTTACCTTTGTTTTAACGTATTTGCCCAACTGTTTAGGAGTTTTAGAGTTGCGATGCGAAAAAGTTCGCTTTGCTTTTTATTACATTCGTTATTTTGGATATTCTATGTAGGTAGGTAGGTACCTGTACCTACTTATTGATCATGAAATTATGGGGCTTCGCTTTCGACTATTTATTACGAAGTTGGGTTTTTGTGGCATCATTAGCCCAGAGGTCTAGAATTATCAATAGTAGTAAGGATAGGCATCATAATTTTTTTCCGAGTTCCAGTTCATATCTAAAGATTTCGATAGGAAAGCGAATGATTACATAAATTGCCTACCGATAAAGCACTCATGATTATGATGCAAGCGATGATCAGAGTCAAATCTGGGACCTTAAACCCGAAGCCGGAAGGGGTTTGTTGGCAAGGGGGTCCTTGGCGTTGTAAGGACGACCTAACGAAGGCCAACCTAACCAATAAGTTTGCGGGGCGAACGCTGTCATTCGTTGGCCTTCGTTGGTTTGGTCTGTTGGTCTGTACCTACCCATTACCCATACCATGTTGGAGTAAATTTCAATAATAACGGTCCTTCCCAAGTTCCCATTCAATCTATGAGGTAGACGATCACTGTACCCACTAATCAAAAAAAACATTTTATCTACGAACTTAATTAATATCAGATTGAGCGCTAGGGTCTATGTAATCGGAGTTTAGACAGTTTCCAAACTTTAGTTCCACTTTTGACCACTTCATTAAGATCGTAGCCAGCGTATTTATCGAATCAATATCGGCCCGGGAAAGGGTCGCTAGTAACTAGTAACTACCTATAGTGGATAGTCGACACTTTTCCAGGCAATCTCCACTAACCTAAAGGCAAGCTACAGGGGTTTTCAATTAAGCAACAAAGTTGTTTAAACAAAGACACCCCGGAGACCGCGGGTTTGCTTGGAAATCTCGTTTTCTTGTTACAGTTAAGGCAAAGTTTTTTAATTTAAATCTGAATCTCTAGACAATGCTCGGTGTTGCAGTTGTTGATCGTTGCGCATTCCTGAAGCTACAATGAACATTTTGGATGTTTGCAAGTTTCGTCCCAGCTTTTTGCTCTAGTATTTTGGTTGGTACATTTCCTTAGTGAGAAGTGAGAAGATACCTGTATTAATGTAGGTATGTAAGTAAGGAAGATAGGAAGAGTTTTTCCTGTAATAATTGCACCTTTAAAAAGCTAAGTTTTAGTGGAACGGTATGTTTCTATTTAAAAAAATGAAAATCTCTATAATATTATGTCGTATCCCTCGCATAGACGCTACGAACATTTTGTTTATCTGCATGGATATTTTCTCTATGTCTACGTATATACGTACATAATGTGGGTTTGTACAGCTCTACCAATGCCTTGGACGCTTGCATAAGACCTGATTGAGTTTCAAGTGCCTTGAAATTAACACCCTTGAATCTTGAACCATGTCGTAGACTCGTAGACGATACCTGACCAGACATTTCATATGTTTTGATTCAAAGGTAAGCAGCATCAGAAATACAGTAGTAACGAAAATAAAAACAAATAAACTATTTTGTAGAAAATCATTGTTTTTTAAAATACCTACATAATTTGTATGATATAGATTCATAATTTGTTTACTTCTTATTTTACTATTTGGGGTTTTCCAAATTTCTGTTGTGCGATTTACAAAGAAACACGCATAATACGGGGCATCATGCTACCTTATGACTATGGCTATGTTGCTACGCCAAATTGCTATGCTGCCACGCCACTAAGCTTGTTGCTACGCTGCTATGGCAGGTTGCTACGCCGCTACGTCAAGTCGCTACGCCGCGTAGGCTCAGCTAAACGGTGAGGGTCATTACGCTTTTGTTTCAGGCGTGCCTTAAAGATTATATCAATGATAAAAAAGAAGATTATATTATAATCAAAGAATTTTTACCTAATCAATATTATGTTTTTTAGCAGTATAGTGAGACCTCGTCCTTTTTTAAATGTACTTCTTTTCTATTTAAAATGTCCCTGACATTTACTGAAATGATGTGTGATTTCTCCCCATTATAGGTACGTGACAATTAATACCTCTATGTAGCTTGGGTACTAGTAAAAACCTATTTACCTTAATTGTTTATAAAAACAGACATGTGCAACAAAATTCATATTTCTAACAAAAAATAGAACACAACAAACGATAAAGTTTACAAAGTTATTGTAAAAACCGCGCACAAAACAAGTAATTTCATAATCCAGTTGCAGCGTTGACTTTACCAATTCCCATCGCGTTACCACCCAATGAAAATGGCAAAAATAAATAGTCGAAGGACGCAAATAAACATTTGGAATTCGGCACCGAAATGAATTACATAAATTGTACAAATTGCTCCTCGGTTTGGTGTAAAACTGTATCAATAAACTTTGAATTCGGTAACGGATTTATTAAAAACTTTCACTGTGCCTAGTTGGACTTATTTCGTTATGAGAATTGGCTTAAAATATAGCACTTTAAAATTCCTTTTTTGTTTTAATAAAACAAAGAAAATAGGTATTGGAACATAAGGTGCCCTGGGAGCAAGCCCAAAGGATTGTCCTACATAAATATCTACAATTCACTAACAGTTCCAATAATACATTTTATATTAAATACATTCACACTCCGCATATCGAATTGTTAGTTTTCTTTTTTGAAGTCGGTTAAAAAGAACATGAAGTAGTTGTTAATATTGTGCTCACTGCACAGGCAGTGGAGCACAATACTCATCAGGGAGTGTGCACACTGCACAAGCAGTGGAGCACAATACTCAGGGAGTGTGCACACTGCACAGGCAGTGGATCACAATACTCAGAAACACAAGGCATAGCCATAGTTAACGGTCGGCTATGGCGGTGGCTAGGGCAGGACTATGGGGAAGGTGGAGGTCCTTGCGGAGCACAAGCTCCAAAACCAGCGTTCAGTCTGGTAGCATAGTCGACCGTAGGGTAACTCAGAACAGCTCAGGCCCTTGATTGGCAAATCCTACGTCAAAACGCGAAGTATTGATAATATTAATTAATGAGAGAAATTCCCCAAAGCATAATCTTTGTTGCGCACAGGTTTTGAACCTTGGTGGGCACATTGGTGATGAACCTTGGCAGGAAGCCTATACGTGAGATTCCTATATTAAAGGGCGCAACAAAAAAAATAATACATCAATTTTTAATTATTTTATTTTTCCGGTGCTAAATTGTACCTAAATATCGTTATGAAATACCTAAGAATCAAGCCAAACTATATATAAAAAAAACTTTAAAAAAAGTAAGAGTTATGTTTGCAACAGAAAGACAGAGTTTCTTTGTCAACCTTTTTGTCAGCCGTGCCCCTAATCTCGGCTCTTAAACTGGGAGTACCTAATTCAATACGTGTCAAAGTATACCATAAAAAAGTAGCTGTTAGATTGTTCGTCATCCAATCAGGGCTCACATAAGGCAAATCATATAGATAAACAATAAAACACTCCATTACCGGCCGTATGATAAAGACGTCGTCATCAAAGCGGAATGTTCAATTCCATCAGTTATCCTTCGCGAAGGATCGCGCCGTATCCGCCTAGTGGGAGGCCGCTGGTGGTTTTCTTTACGAGTGTATATTCGTACTTACAAGTACATTTGGATAGCATTACTGCTATGACTTCATATTATTATTATGTTCAGATAAGTATGGCACACCACCGTCTATTAGAAAGAAAGAAAGAAAGAAAGAAAGAAATATTTATTCGACAACAAAACTCATAAAAGAAAATACAAAACAGACACACACTCACAAAGTGATAAGATATTTTCATTATAACTAAGTACATATAAATTACTACTAAAGTACACATTATTCATAGAAAAAACAAAAGAGGAAATAACACAAAAAACAAAAATAAACTGTTTATCAAACATTAAAAGAACAATACATGTGTACTGTGTACACATGTATTGTTCTTTTAATTATTGTATCTTCAGTCCTGTCCCACTCCCAGGTTGTCTGTAAGAAATTGTCTAGTGCGATAAGACCGCCGATTGTTTACCTAGCATTAAGATATCTAGATTATTAAGCTTCTTTGTAATTGTTTGGTATGCAATAAAGTATTATTCTATTCTATGTTTGTAACGTACAAAATATGGTCTAAAAAGTAAAATAAGAAATAGAATAAAAATAAAACTTTAGGAATTTTTACTTACTAATATTGTACGTGTACCTAACACGGTTCTGATGATGATTTTTATCTGAGGTCAGTCGTAATCAGCTCCGTGACATGAGTCATGGATAAGGACCAATTCCTAGTAGGTACCTAAATGTTTGTATTAGTTTTAGAGACCACAATGCCTACAGCGAAAATAACATATTGATTAAGGAATTCCACTGATATATAAAATGCTTAATTTTGAGAGGTGTTTTTATTGAAATAATTGTATCCCTGTTTAGCTGAACCACTTCGTATTCGTGAACCATCTGTTCACGAAATGGACGTCGAGTAATGCTCAATTCTCAATATATATAGGTATAATAATAACTAGCTGACCCGGCAAACGTTGTTTTTCCATATAAATAAAAAAAAATTTAGGGGTGGACTACCCCTAACATTTAAGGGGATGAAAAATAGATGTTGGCCGATTCTCATAGATACCGGATAAGCACAAAAAATTTCATCAAAATCGGTCAAGCTGTTTCGGAGGAGTATGGCAACGAAAACTGTGACACGAGAATTTTATATATTAGATATCACTTAGTAGATGATAGAGGTTGACAAGTAACAGACCACATCAGCATCTCCCAACCTTACCACATTCCGCGGTAGGATCGCGTGGGGTCGTTAACGCGTGGTGTAATGGTGTTTTTATGATTTTCCCGCGCTTTCACCGCCGCCATTGTTTCACCGTGATTTATTTACAGGCGCCGGATGTGTGAGGTGTTTAAAGGAGGATTCCAAAGAAAGAATCAGGAAAATACGACGGATTTTATGATTTAATTTTTCCGCACAGTGCACGAGCATTTGGTGTTTTTGTTTGTTGTTACTTCGCTTTATGGTACTTTAATATCTTAAGCATCTAAGACGCCGGAAGCTTGCTATACGTATATTCTATAAGCGACATATTTTTGCTCCAAATTAGGGTACGTGCGAGGATAAAGCGTACTTATGCGAGGGAGTTTTCCCACGAAAAAATATAACTCAATTCGGTAAGAATGTACCTCTATAAGTAGGCTTTATTCAATAATCGTGAGGTGAGTGCGGTTACATCGACACGTGGCTCCATCAAAACAGGCTCCGTCACGTTATTAACTTCCCGTCCTTCAAATGACGTGACTCAGTTATATCAAACATTTCTTTCTATCGGCGGCGTTGTGGAAACTCATCGCGTCGTTTGTACAGCGCTGCTGGTGGCTTGTGCAAATGTTTGTATTCCTCGATATTGCCCGCCACATGACGGTTTTTGCACTCCCCGCCCCACTGCGGCTGTGGAATCGTGTTCCGTTTGCACATAGAAGCATAACTTCTGAAATCTCTCGCTTGTCCTTTTATGGAAAGTAGTTTGATGAAGCTAAACGGAACCTGCTACTTGAAGAAGAAAAATAGACAACATTAATGAAAGAGTAGAAATTGCGATTTAAAATCTACATAATAAGTTTCATCGCAATCTCACAAATTATAAACTTTCACCTGTAGGTAAAGTTACTTACCTTTATAGAAATTCAAGAACCTAACTAACTTCGTGTTCCTTTCCTGAGTTATTAGGTCATCGATCTTGTTACCCAGTAACTTAAAAATACATTAAAAATCAGCTCTTGTACGAACCGCCCGAGACTGCAGCCAATAACAGTTGGTCACGTAACACTGCACACTAATACATTTGTATCGACGTGTATCTACTGGCCTGTAGGCTTCCTATTAGTGATTAGGTATACGCTTCCTCTTGGCTTGCTTTCACGTCCGTTCTTTATGCCCGATACACACTCTCCACGAGGCTACGCGAGGAAACGCAAGTGCGAGAGTGAGGACGGTACGCTCGTCTCTCCTCGTCTTCCCATTTTCATTTGTCGAGTCTCAGGAGACGCCACGCAAGAGTCTGGAGCGGGCCTTAGGGCGCATCTAAATCCATCAAATGAAGGACTGATTACGAACCAAAGTACGATGTAGCAGTATTCGTACAAAAACGTACATTATGGCAACATCGGCCTGTTATCAGTCGAAAAGAAATTGGATAACTGTGGTGCGTAAGCTACCACCATACAAAATATACCCGGGACCGTCTTCTCACGGATTTAGATCGGATATTCGAAAACATTATTACGGTTATTGACCTAGATTATTTTTGCTAAGTTGGGAGTACCTATGTAAATAAGTAGGTAATAGTATTTACTTCTGGCATGGAAAAAAGATGACTTTTAGTCTTGGGCTTATTAAAACTTTTTATGTACTTGTTTGACCGATGATGTGATGTGTGGATAGAAGTAACCTAATAATAATAAAATGATGTGCAGCAAAGAAGTGGATATCCAAAGAACAGTTATCTATTTATTATGGACACCTGGTTGATCTTGAAAAACATTTACTCATACTAGTAAGACTTTAAAATATAACAAATTATATCAGCTTACGACTGTAAAAGCACAGTTGAGACCTTCTGACCTGCCTTGGGGATACAGGAACTAAGTTTGTTGTAAATAAAATAGGATAGGTTGTCGAGTACTTAAACTTGTAAATTCCCTGAAGAAATATCCGTGCGATGGCCGCGAGTTACACTTGGAGTTGTGCACGGAGACGGGTATAAGTCCTATGAGGATCCTTTATATACGATTGCTTGAAGAACAAATTAATATCATTTTTACAAGCTTATTACTTTCACCTGTCTGTTGTATGTTTGTCTGTAATCAAATCTTGCAAGTTAAATTAGATCCACACCCCGGTTTCCGATTGAGCTGAAATTTTGCATGCATATGTATGTAAACAATGCAATATTATTATGACATGGAGCTGATCTGATGATGGAGCTGGAAGGTGGCCATTGGAACTCCGTAATTAACTGACGCAACTCCATCGAGTTTGGGCTCATTTGATTCGTCTTGACGAGTACTTTAATAGTAGATGGTAATAATAATAAACTCTTGTTTTTAAAAACTATTTTTTAAAATTTATTCATATTTTATTTATTAATTTATTTATTCTAATACCGGGGATAGATTTCCTTTGAAACCCAACAGTGCCCAGCACTGGGCTGAAGAGTCTTAACATCTTACGACCCTTGATTAAGAAGCGTTGGTGCAGTGCACCTAGAATTTTATATAATTGTGAAATCCTGGGTGGGATTGTACTGGGATGCGTTTTCTCTTACCATATTGATGGAACCCTCCCATTGGGGAGGGTATGCGTTATGCATTTTTTCCCAGCGTTAACAAAAAAAAATCCATCAGTACCAAATCTTACCATCAGTCTTGCTCGTCTTCTTACTTCATTGCATAAAACTCTACTTAGTAGATTTTTTGACGAATGATACGATATCATTTTATTCATTATTTATTCTATGTTTTAATCTATGTACACAAAACATACATCTGAATACTATAAAGCGAATAGCCATTGAATGTACAAAAACATGATAAAACTAGTCCCAAAGTGCTGCAACTGTATGTTTGATATTTATTTGTAAGCGATACCCAACTAGTTTGTGATGGAGTGCCGTTGCATTTTGTGTATCTATTGCTGGGGTAACCATCATTTTACCCAGCGGAACAATATTTTTAAATATTCAAGCTTATTTTATGGCTAGTAGACTACAATCTGTATTTCAAGCTGACCTAACACAGACCTGGGATCACGCAGAAAAGCGGTCGCAATTTTTGTTTTGTTCCTGACCGCGTCCGCTTTGTATGACCAATTTTTTTTAAGATTAAAAAAAAATATCTACGAATTCAAAAATTCCGTCCCGTTATTCCCGCACGAACCTGCTGTGTGGCACCACCTTTAGTCGTGTCCTCACCCTCGACTCTCAGGTATTCTTAGTTAAAAATATGGTCGACATAATTATATTATTTTCGAAATAAGATTTGTATTATGATTATATTTATTGATAATTATATTATGTCACCATCACGCGTGACATTTCGATTTTTTAATTGTGGTGAAATAAAACTCTATAAGAATTATTATTGTGTAATACGTCGGTGTTCTATAACGTAGAATGTGTATGAAATGTTATTATATTTTCTAACCAACGCAATGCAACAAATTTGGCTTTAAACAGAGATATGACGTGTTCAGCAAGAAATCATTCGTAGTGCAAATGAGGCATAAATCATCTCGTCCTGAATAGCAAGCGATGCGTTGTCACACGACTCCGTAGCACGTAGGGAGACGTGTTCACTCGTCGATATAGTCGGTATCTACGAATGGATTCGCTCAACTTTTCACCTGTCCAAATCAAATAATCCGACCCTTTGTGAAAAAATGTTTTGTGGATTTTTATGGCGCGACTTTGAAACTGGTAATTGCATTTACTCTCAGACATATTTGATATTTCACACCTTATTTATCGTGTTACGTGATACTTGTGTTTCTGAGTGTTTGCTACTTTACCTTTGGCTTGTGTAAAGTAGCTGCTTGACTTGGGTTTATTTTTTTGATAGAACTAGTCTTTGGAATTTAGAGTGGTTCTATGATTTAAGCGTGAATATATCTTTTTGATAGAGATAATAGTAAGGTACATATATTATTATGTATGTAGGTACTTTACAATTTTGACAGTTTCTGTTCCAACGAAAAATCATGTTAGAGGTGATCATTGATGTCCTTGGCTTCGGTCTTCAGGAGTAGGTTTTGTCTGGATGAAAGTTAGCGATAGCGGCAATAACATTTTTTTATTAATAAATGTATATGAAAAGTATGCTTTTTTCAGAATTTGTAAATGTTTTAATAGTTACATATACTACTGATTATAATAAGTAGGTACAAGAAAATAATCATTTTACATAAAAATATTCTTATTCAATGTAAGATATTGGTATGTTAATTTCTTCATTCATCTTAAAGTAAAGAAATTAGTTTAACTTTTTACATTCCCTCGCGAATAAAAGCCTCCAAAATAACGTCGTCAAAGAGAGAATAAGAATAATAACTCTCATTTGAGCACATTCAGTTTACGCGCAAGACATTCCGTCCTAATTGTGTCAGTTTCTCGCAAAATGTCCCGTCGTTTGACCTCATCGCGCAATTGTGACACTTTATTTGGGGCCTCTGAAAATTGCTTGAAAATGATAAAAGTCTAAATGACCTGTCGCAAACCATCAGCGGTATATTCATCATCATCATCATCTCAGCCATTGGACGTCCACTGCTGAACATAGGCCTCCCCTTTGGACTTCCATATGTACCGGTTGGAAGCGACCTGCATCCAGCGTCTTCCGGCGACCTTTATAAGGTCGTCTGTCCACCTTGTGGGTGGACGTCCTACGCTTCGTTTGCTAGTCCGTGGTCTCCACTCGAGCACTTTTCGACCCCATCGGCCATCCGCTCTACGCGCTATGTGGCCTGCCCATTGCCACTTCAGCTTGCTAATCCGCCGGGCTATGTCGGTGACTTTAGTTCGTCTACGGATTTCTTCATTTCTGATTCGATCTCGTAGAGAAACCCCGAGCATAGCCCTTTCCATAGCACGCTGGGCGACTTTGAGCTTCGAGATGAGGCCAATGGTGAAGGACCACGTTAGGACCAGCGGTATATTATTTGTTGCAAAATTGAGACCACTCTCGTCGATGGAAACGCCGTTTTTGACAGTAATTTAATAACGAAATGCATATAGAACGATTCCGGAAAAGCTATAAAATGTGGCGTATCTAAAACGCGTCAAAAAGCAGAAAAGCTCGACGTCGGGCACGCGCGAGTTGCATAATTAGTGCAGATTATGTGGCCCATACGCGCGGAGAGTTGCAATAAAACGTCGGCCGAACGTTCCAGAATCGTTCAGCATTTGAAACTTTTAGTTGGCTATTCCGTTCCCACGGCGGCTCGCGCTCTCATAAATATTAAACAGGACACGGGTTCAACTCGTGCCGTTTTATTTCCAACATGTGCGATCTGATGCCGCCATTTCCATACTTAGGTGTATGATATTCGAGGGTGCGGTCGGTGATTGTGGTCGTTAGTCGTCCGCCGCTCTCGGACCTCAAACGCGATTTCGATAATGCGATTGCAGTTGTGAACCACGTCTATTCCTCGAGTTATCAATGTACTTACAGGCTAACGATTTCATTGGTGTCGGAGGATATTCGCTCGCTATATTATTACGTAATCTAGTTTATTGAGGAAGCGGCTCTAAAGAGTAGAGCTGTCATTTTTTCCACGGGCTGTGATCAATCATAGTGTCAGTCCCTTTTGATCTACTCGTATTACTATATAAATAGAGATAGTGCGTAGTTTCCTAGGCACTATCTTTATTCGAATGAATTTTTATTTTCGATTACATAGCAAGCGGGTAATTAATAGCAAAAAAAAACTGATCATTCAAGAAAGTGCATTAAGTCACAATGAATCTTACTAATATTACAAACGTGAAAGTTTGTAAGAATGTATGGATGTATGTTTGTTACTCTTTCACGCCTAAACGGGTAGACCGATTAAGCTGAAATTTGGTATAGAGATTGCTTAGACCCTGAAATAATACATAGGCTATAGTATAGCGAGTAAAACCGCTAGGCGCAGCTAGTGATTAATAATTAAGATTTCAGCAGACTTTGAACTCACGTTAAGAAAAAAAAATCCGATTAGTGTCTAAACTACTAGATCGATTTTAATAAACAAAATATTAGTTATTATATTGGTAACTTATGTAAATTAAATTTTTTGAACCAGAACAATTCTAATTCACATATTGGCAGAGAGTAAGGTACGAGAGAGTAAGGTTTAGCCTTAGGTACTAACGGAGTTGAATTTGTTGTAGCATGCTCTTACAACTGTTAACCCTGCAAGACCTGATCTGTGTTACCAGTTTGAAAGTATTCGACCTTGACAATAATAGGTAAGATTTATGACATTTTTATCTCCATCAATATACAGGGTTTTATTTGCAGCTGCTCTTTAACAACAAAATATTTTAGTGGTAAAATTATAATTTTAATATAGAGATAAAGGATAAAATTATAATAAAGAGATAAAGAAAACTTACCTTTCAACTAAGAAATCTTTTCTTAGTGAGTAAAGCCGTGACATGTAACTTGTAACAGTTTAGAAAAACTTAATAAAGGTTGCGTTGCGTATTTAAAATAAAGTTATTTCATAAATTCATAGTACTCTAGACAAGTGCGAAATGAATAGGCGCTATAATATGTTAAATTAACAACGCAACGCAACGTACCAGCGGTACCCCTGGTATTGCAGGTATCCATAGGCGACGGTAGCCACTCACCATCAGGTGGGCCGTCTGCTTGTTTGTCACCTTTTACATAATTAATTAAGTAATATTTTATTTAAGCACAATATGAATGTACGCATGAACTGCTATCGTTACATTATTACAGCAAAAGGACTTATTTCATTAACTATAGAGGTAATATTATAATTGTATAACTTTTAGTTAGAAATCAAGTTTTTTGTTTCAGTTATTTTTGATAGGCTTTTAGAGGAATTTCGGGTAAGAGTTTTTTTAATTGTATAAGGTCAGTCACGAATTGTTAAAATTTAGTCCTACGATAATAATAATAGATATAGGATTTCATATAAAAAACCTAATCCTAGTGAACAATTTATAGCAAGAAATAACTATATCACCGAAGTCAGGTGTGATTGTAGTCAAAAGATAGGTAAACCATGATAAATAAACAAATTGTAAAATTTGCTTATATAAACAACTAGCTGCGCCCAGCGGTTTTAAACGCTGTGCTGCCTATGTGTTATTCCAGAGTCTGAGCTATCTCTATACCAAATTTCAGCTCAATCGGTCCACCCGCTTATTCTTGAAGAAGTAACAAAGATACACACTCACAAACTTTCGCCTTTATAATATATGTGTGATAGGATAGAATAGAATAGAATAGAAAACTCTTTATTGAAACACGACAAACATACAGAAAACTTAAAACTATAACACAAAATCACGACATAAGTGTAACAATTGGCGGTCTTATCGCTAAAAGCGATCTCTAAATCGTGATCGTGATATTTCAAACGAAAACGAATATCTCAACTAAGTCTTTTCGTTTTGTTCGGTAGCTACTCGTATAAGCTGCTGCTACTAATAACATGAAAGATGTACATAATAAGTTACGCAACATGTCGCGTAGTACGCAAAGCACGCACGATCCAATCATACAAACACGACATGTAAAAGGCTCCTAATTTCGGTTTCTCCGGTAAATGTGACCGAATTCTCAATAATAAAGGTAACATACGTAAACATGGGCCTTTATTAAAGTTGACGACAGACAGTTTTTTTTTATACAACGAAGTAAGAAGACGAGCAAGACGCTCTACTGGTGGTAAGAGATAACGCTGTCCATAATTAGTACAGTGCCACCCAGGATTTTACAAATATAAAATTCTGGGTGCACTGCGCCAATGCTTCTTACTTGAGAGTCATAAGATGTTAAAACTCTTCAGTCCAGTAATTTCACTAGCTACAGTGCCCTTCTACCGAAGCACAGTAATGTTTGCACATCACTGCTCAGGCGTCTACCGCCTGGCAAAGTTAGGGTAACCATCTAGTCGACCTCCTAAGCAAAGGAAGTCTACCCCCGGTAAAACAGTCCGTGGCGGAATCGCGCGGAAAAGCAAGAGCGATGTTCATTTTGTTCCTGCCCGCGTCCGCTTTATATGTGACTATGTGGCAGATTACGCACAAATTCAAACATTGAATTATTCCCATCCGTTCCCCAATTTGTCCCCTTAGGGGGACGGATTGGAAAAAGAGTTTCATCTGTCTCCTTCTTGCGGTTAGGTTACAAAAATTCCGTCCCGCATCGCGAGTGTTTTCCCGCGGCAGTGTAGCTTCAGCTTTACAGTTCTCGTGATTTCTCATTATGATTCAGCCGGTGTCAGGTATCGCGGAAACTGCGTGTAGGCAGCCAGGTGCCACATTAGCCATTTCCTTATTATAATCAAACAAGCATTATGTCTATTTAGAGCGCGGATAACGCACTTGAACAACATGTAAAGTACAAGGAGTTGACGCGTCGTGGCGGCCGTTTAGTCTGTAATCGGTTTTATTCATGTAGATGAGTAAGACGAACGCTGGTAAGTGAATGAGGTACCGGTCTATAATATCATGTAGCAATAACCGGAGTTATAATACAAATCTAATATTAATATACTGTCCTATGTTGACGAGTCAATCTTTTAGCGCTTACCTTTGAAACATTATACCTCTATGCCTCCTATTATGTCTGTATCTCCTACTATTCTGAATTTGTTGTCTGGTTTCAGCCAATACATCTGTCACAAAAAAACTAAAGTTTTATACTAACTAAGGCAACATACAGGCAACGGTAATCGCTCACCATCAGGTAGTACCTATATTTCCTCTTACTAATATAATATGATAAACGTGAAAGTATGTAAGAATGGATGTCTGGATGTCAGGATGTCTGGATGAGTGTTTGTTACTCTTTCACGCCTAAACGGATAAACCGATTGAGCTGAAATTTGGTATAGAGGTAGCTTAGAGACCCTGGAATAACACATAGCTATAGTAATACAACGGGTGAAACTGCTGGGCGCAGCTAGTATAAAATAATTAAACATATTGTTTTAGGTCTCTTTGAGTATATAGTCGGTTGTTCTAATAAAAGTATGCGGGCGGAACCTTAGCAGTGTAGATTTTGCATCCGCCACACTTGACCCTCATCTCGGCTGTAGTTATATTATCTACCTATTTACTTTTCTATTTGCTTCTTGTTAGCTCTTCTATTATACCGTATACCTATTTTTTGCTATGATTCTTATATTTTTTTGCATTTAAAGGAGCTAAATTTAAAGTGGTCTTCAAAAGAAAGATATAAATTATTTAACTTAATTGGAAGTATCATGGTGCTACTACGAAAATACGGTAAATTTTCCTAGCTCACAATAACTTCCGGGCACTCATACATACCTACATTAGCGCCCGCCATTGTGTACGTTATACGTCCTTGCCTTCATAAATTCATAATAACATAATACAAATAAGGTATTTTTGAGTAGGTAAGTAAAGCTGTCGCAAGAAGCTAGTGCTATATTAATAGGTACCTACCTACTCTATATGATACCTGCTCTATATGGTACTCTATATGATTCCCGATAACTATTTATATCTGACACGATGGTCATTCAAGCTCTAGCGCCCAGTAGGCGTTATTAGAGCGTTATTAATTCTCAAATGTTCACACTTTTATAATCTATCGACATATCAAGGCAATAGTCTCTTGACCCCAATCAGAGAGAAACACCTCTCGAAGGGTCACAGTTTGTTTCCCTTCTCGTAATTTTAAAAGATAACATCGAGCCCGTAGAAGCCGAAATTAGTTGTCTCTTCTCAAATATTCAGATTGGGAACAATCCCTCGTTATCTTAAGTTCCTTTCTTTGCACAATTCCGTGAAATATTTAATTTACTTTGTAGAAAGTTTGCCGCAGTCATATCTGTGAGATAACATCGCGTTACAATAAGATAGGCTTACCTATAAGACTAACTTCTTACCGTCTGTTTAAGTAGGAATTTGGCTTTATTTTCGTATTCTGGTTTATTTTTAAACAGTATTATTTGGTTGGCAAGTACTTTGATCGTAAATAAGGTTAAGTCTCAAAGTAAATATTGCCCGACGATCCGGTTTAGATTATACTACAAATAGGTTTGAATGCTTTGTTTCGTGAACTAGATTTAGATAAGTAGAGATGAGCCAATTTTAATTTGCACATTTCAGTCGAACATAATGTTCAAACGGTCTGCAATTTATGAGTCGTCGATATACACTCTTAAAACGTGTATATCAATTATTACGTGTACATTCGTGCATTTATTATAAATAGATTTCATTTTAATAAAATCTCTATTTTTTTTTTCAATATAGGTACGCCTTTGACCACGATCTCGTCTGATGTTAAGCAACGATGCGGCTGTAGATGGCTGCAGATTAAAACTAGAAGGCGGGATAAATCCCTCCCTATTATTACTTTATTCAGGTTTTTAATATTTAAAAATATGGAATGTAGGGTCTGCTTGTTACCTCTTCACGCTTATGCGACTGAACCGATAGAGCTGAATTTTGTTATAAAAATAGCAGCTGGTAATTTGTAGACTGACATGTTATAAAAATATATCAAAAAAGAAATTATATAAAATTCCATCAGAATACGATATTTGTTTTTACTCGGCAAATATGTCGTAATTGAATAAAAACGTATTTTACGCAGATTTAATTCGAAGCCTTTTCCGAATGAAAGAGAATGTTCAGTTCATCTGGGATTTGCGAACCATTGACACATCGTTTGCGAATATTAAAATAAATGGAAGTTGTAAAGGTGAATTTGTGGTGTATTTTTTTTACCTTAATTGTAGTGGTTGCCTCTATTGCAGAGGTCTCCGGGAAATACCACTTTTGCTAGTTATTCATCCGTCAAGTGGTAATGTTCAGGCATTACTGTTTTCCGGAGGGCAATGTTTCTAGCGAAATTAATGGACACGACGACATTGAACAACAAATTTTAACAAAATTGGTCGAGCAGTTTCAAGTAACATATTTAAACGTGTGTTTCGTCCACACTTATTGACAACTATTTTTTGGCCAATCATTATTGTTTTTTAACTAGCTGCGCCCAGCGGTTTTACCTGCCGTACTGTAGCCTGTTATTCCAGCTATCTCTATGACAAATTTCAGTTTAATCGGTCTACCCGTTTAGGCGTGAAGAAGAAACAAACATACACACAAACTTTCGCATTTATAATATTTGAGTGACATACGAGTACTTTTCAGTCCATCAAGTGAAAGATCTATTATACCAAGAATTATCATGTAGGTACCACTAAAACGGCACTCCCCAGAAATAGTGCATTTGTGTGAAGGCATCGCTATGAGTGTGTACAAACAAGCGTGATTCGATCAATGATGCATCAAACAGTCAAATAGAGTGAGCGACAGACCGTCCGCTCCGACAATACGTCGGGAACACCGCACGCGGTACTGTCGCACCGACAAGTGTTTGGGACATCCTCATGAGTTTCTTGCTCGTTCTTCTCATAGAGGTGCCTTGCGAACTAGCGGTAGAGTGTTAAAATAGAAAAATGTAAAATTGACTTGCAAAAGTGCTCCAATGTAGCCTATTTGAATAAATAAATTTTGAGTTTGAGTTTGGACCCTTCGATATAGGAAAATAAAAATAAGATAGGTGTCATTACCGATTAGTGTTACCTTTTAATTATGGGCTTAAAGGGCTGCGCGTTAGATTTTGATGTCTTTGCAATTATTATTATTTTGATCTTCGATTTAAACCCGGGGTCTGTACTCCCCGGGATGATGTATGATTAGATCAATGACGCATCAAACAGTCAAATAGAGTGAGCGATAGATCGTCGCAAGAAGTTAGAAGACGAGCAAGACGCTCTTCTGATGGTAAGAGATATCGTTGCAGTACAGTGCCACCCAGGATTTCACTATGATGTAAAATTCTAGGTGCACTGCACCGACACTTCTTACTAGACTCACAGTAGCTAGAGTCATAATAAGATGTTAAGACTCTTCAGCCCAGTAATTTCACTAGCTAGTGCCCTCCTACCGAATCACTTTTGTTTATAGCAGTACCTGTAGTATCGTGCGACCGCGGCAAAGGGTCGCTACATGACGCGGTAGTCGGTAGTCGTAGTGACGAATCACCGCTCTCTCATGCCCGCGCCAATATTTGGCTATCACGACTCATTGCTCCACTATTGCTGCATTCTACATCGACTGCTACGTCGCTACGATATCGCTACGCGTGTAGACCTATCTGTAGAACAAAGTTACATCAAAAATAACCGCTGAATTAATTGGGTTGAATTTTTGCACATGATTAGTTACCTTTTAATTTAGACCTTTTTTCGCGTGTCGACCTTTTTAAGAAGACAAGAAAGACGCTCTCTTGATCGTAAGAGATAACGCTGCTAGTAATTAGTACAGTCCTACCCAGGATTTCACAATGATTTAAAATTCTAGGTGCACTGCGCTAACGCATCTTACTCGAGAGTCATAAGATGCCTCTTCAGCCCAGTTATTTCACTAGCTACAATGCCCTCCTATCGCAGCACAGTAACCCTACCGGACTAACTATCCGCAGAACGAAATTTCAGTAGAAAAAAACCTTACTTTACAACAGTTGAATGTATGGGGTGTGAAATTTCGAAAATGAATAGTTATTGTAACGTAGACCTCCGCCAAGAATGGATTTTTACACGCAGGTTAACTCTATATGATTTATAAAGGAACTGCATATTTTTGACAGTAAAACTTTGGACCATAGTTACACGGTGAAAATATTAAATACTAATAAATAGTCTCATTAGGTATAATTGCTCTGTAATGGTTGGTCCCGAGGCAATATGGCGGTGTAACATTTGCTTGTATCTTGGGCTACATAGCGTTAATTAAACGCCAGGACTTAATCAACGTATAAACTGGACCATGTTGCGACTAACTGATTTACAACTACACACACCACTGATTGCTTTGTTTCTCAGCGGCTTGTGTTCTTGTGACGTCACAAAAACTAGTAGTCTGCTTATAGGCTAACATGATTCTGTACCCAAGTTGCTTCAGTGTTGCTCGTTTTTAAAAATCTCTGTGAAATTTGACAGTGAGCAACTCAAAAGCGACGCGAAGGGTCGCTTTGATATAAATTCTCATCTCCTAGTCCCACTTGGCGTGTTCGCGGGAAGTATCAAATTCTCAAACAAATCAAAATGTAAACAAAATGACTACGCAACTTTAAAAAACACTTTTTGTTTGAGAATTTGACACGTCACGCGAAACTTTAAGTCGAGTGGAGTGCCGGCTTTATTTGATATCTCGGTATACTTAATCAACGAGTTCATACCCGTACGGGTCGAATATATGTTTGTTTATGATTT
The DNA here is from genome assembly GCA_947507615.1 of Hemithea aestivaria. Taxonomy (NCBI): domain Eukaryota; kingdom Metazoa; phylum Arthropoda; class Insecta; order Lepidoptera; family Geometridae; genus Hemithea; species Hemithea aestivaria. Next base: position 3,702,801 of record OX382325.1, on the reverse strand, counting down.
TTTATCGGTCTTCTTCTATAGGTTTAATATGTTGTGGGTCTTGATCATGACAGTAAGTTGTTAAATATACGTAAGTACTTCTGAGCTAAAGAAATCATGGTACTCCAGGTATCTAAACTCAAACTCAAAATAATTTATTCAAATGGGCAATAAAATCAACACGCAAAGTGAAAAGAAGATTTCATTATGGTCTCACTCGAATAATTTCAAACACGGATTTTCACAAAGAAAAAGACTATTTTAACATTTAAATAACCTTATAGAATTTTAACGACTACCTATAAAACACCCGCCTTTGACTTACGAGACCGAGTCTCGCCACTCGAAGTAATTATGCCGGGACGAGAAAATACATCACAATCCACACGCTAGTAATGGAAATTGATGCTATTTCTTATTCTAAAAAAATCTTATTAATTTTATTAGCATGCTGATTTTCATGTCTTAGCATGCTACGTGCTATTGCTATGCTATTTGCTAAAGTTATTTTTAATTTGATTATGATTAGCTGTGAAATGCTTAATTTCATTGGCGCGTCGCGTCGGTTCATATATTCAATTTTCATATTATTATTTAGCATCGAATGAAATTAGCATTAGGAAAGCATGGCTCATGGCAGTCAGCACCGCGGTGAAAACCAGCACGGACGCGTATTTTCGCATGATAGCAGCCGGACGCGAACGCAGACGATTGTTATTTAATTATCGATCATTTATTTTAGCAACTACGATTAATTTCACAATTGTTAATTGTCCTTTTAGCAATTTTATATTATTGCTAATTGTAATTATTCCAACACTACCACACGCCGCCTCAATTAACAGAGATCTCCTATAACTTTACAGGAAATTAAACCTCTTGTCGGTCGCTGCTCTAAAGGTGCATTTTGCTTGCACCTCGCATACCACCTTTCACGTAGACACTGCTCACCTCACTTGTTATATTTTATAAGAATTTAGACTGTATTTGCAGCTACAAAGGAGGAATTTGAAGTGTTCTGCGAAATAGCTGCATATTCTTTCCATCAGAAGAAAGTCCGGTGTATCGTAGATAGGACCCGCTGTTGTGCACTTAAGATAGCCAACTAGGGTTGCCACATTTACATTTAATTGATTTCGTTTGCGAACGGTTGTTGTGGTTTTCACCCTTGAGACTTGTTGATGCTGAGATATTTTTGTATGGATGCAGTACAGACATTCCTTTATTTCAATTTATCACAAATAATATATTCTTCCATTCTGATAAAAATAAGTTTTAGATTTAAGTAAATACTCTCGTAGAAGAAAGGAGCTTTACAACGCATTTATTGTTCGGTCTCTGATATTTTTACAGAAAATATTGGAATTGAAATGTTTGTTATCTTAAACTTTTTGTTGTCTTATGTCAGTTCTATAATTTGTTAGCTTATTAATTTAATTAACAACTTCCCGAAAAAAAAAAACCAATTTATTTGATGATTTCACAAAAGGAGAAAGGGTGCAATCGCCTAAATTGTTAGAGAAAATTATCGTTACACTTTGCAGTTGCAGTTAAACAAAATCTGTCATTCAGTTTTCTGGTTATGAATTAAAAAGTGCGATGGCATGGCTGAACTCCATTTAATATAATATTTTTAATTCACTTGTTCACAAAGAAGGGCAACCCTATAGAGCGGTGTAGGAGGCCCCAGCACCGGCAGCGGCCGAGGCGGAGGCGATTCCACTGAGTTTCTCACTCGGATGCACATTACAGTCTCACGGCTATCCAACAAACAACATTAAACTTTTTATCTTTATTCACGTATCTCATATAAACGGTTCTACTACCAACTGCTTTGAAACTTACTTTTTTTAATGAGAAAATTTAGTTTGCGTTTCCTTAATGTAGAACTTCGAAGTTTTCTTTTAGATTAGTTCTTAATTTTTTCGTGATCTTGTTGGTTGGTAACATGCTGTTTCAAGATCTAAACCGAATTAAACCGAATTAAAAATGCATAGTTTTTTTACGTTAAATACACATTACGTTAAGTACACGTGCATACATTCCACCTGATAATAATGTGAGGTTACCGTCGCTTATAAACATCTGCAAAGTAAAAGTATCTAGCTCACATTTTCTCGTACTAAGTTGTGGACCATTTTGCAACAACATCATCGATAGGTACTATACATATAATGTCATGGAAAAACTAGGAAAGCGAGCTAACCGAGTCGACTAATATCCTTAGACCTTTCCCGTTATTTTTTACTCATGTAGGCCTTTAGTATACTTAAAGTATCCCTAGAATGCCTACATAAACCCTGCGTATCTCGAGCTAAACACAGTTTTCATGAGAAAATAAACCAATATGTGGTAATAGTTGGGTATTACCACATTTCAGGCATTTTGGGCTTCTATATCTTTCTAAACACCTCCTTAACTCTATAGGGGATGGGTTATTAAGAGCGCGTATAATAAGATGGTGTCCATAATTCTAGTTGGATCGAATTTTATGTAACGGTGTATGAGATGAGTAAATTCAGGCCGCGGTCGGCCGTGCGCCGTGCCCGCCCATTGGTCGCACGCGTCGCCTCGATGCAGTCCTCGTAGTGGAGATACACCTTTATTTTCTTCAATTGGCTTTTTTATGTTAGAAACAGACAAACGAGCAAACGGCCCGCCTTATGGTGAGCGGTTAGAATAGGTTACCGTTGCCTATGGACGTCCGCAACATCAGTGGCAGTAGAGGCGTGTTGTCGGTCCATTAAATTTCTTAGTTCAGAGCTTACTTATTTAACGACACTTTTTACTGGACACTTGATTGTCAGGAAGACGATCAACAAATCGATTCTTCACCTGAAAAAAAAAGATACCACCTGACACATGCAAACTTTTATACAATCAAATATTTAAATACATTTCATTTACAAATTTTGTTCAGAATTCATATTCTTCTGCGAATTTATACATTATACGAATTCATATACAAATTTCAGTGAATGCCAATTTCAGAGTTTGCTCTTCTACCTATATTTACAGTTAGTTTATTGGTAGCTTTAGTTACCGTGTTTCGAATTTCTGTTTAGTGGTGTAACCAGAACTTGCAAACGTTGTTCCACAAAATATATAATTTCAGTAGAGTAAGACCGTTAACAGGTCTTAAATTAAGAATGGTCATTGCTTTAAATATTTAACAACTATTTCAGCACTAATTAAGTAAAGAGTGTAATCGAGATAATAGTCTCTTTAACAACCTCGCATATGCCCACTAAAGAGATTGCCCAAAATTACAAGAAAGTTCATGGTGTCGTAATATAATTCTATTGTACATTAGCACAATATATCCTATCATAACCTGTCATGTATCTAATAATATGGGTTCTTAGATTAAAATAAAAAGGGAAGATACGGTATAGGCGTTTCGCAAATGGACCGCTCCAATTACGTCCGTGCACACAAATTTACTTCAGTCATAATCGCGAGTCGGAGCGGCAACTGACACTTTCTGACCTAGCAGCCCTATAATTGGCTATGATTGGGGTTTATACTCCAACAGTACAGGTTACACTGTCAGAGTCAAATCACAAATATAGGCTATGTGGCAGCCTACATGTTGCAGTTTCAGGTCAAACAGCTCAAACAGCCGGGACCAACAGTTTTACGTGCCTTCCGAAACACGGTAGTGTCCAGGTGAACTTTTTGTCACATATTGAGATTTGAACCCAGGGCCTCCGGATTGCAAGCCGGACGTATGATCACTGGGCCATGGTTATGTCAAAGATGACGCGTACCGTACATTCCCTTTTATTTTCATCTAAGTATGGAATGGGATATAAAGACAGGAGTCGCTGCCAAAACGTTTGACCATGACTCACCGTAGTTTCCTCATTGTTACATATTTATCATTCCCTTACCTTGAAGGAAATGAAGGGAGAATAATCAGTATAGTTCGGGATGGTAATGTGATGCCTTGAAGGCCAAACGTTAGGCTGCTTATATACTAACTTAACGATCTATTGAATATTCTACATGTCCTGAAACCAGAAATATAATTTTGCTTGTCCCTCTCATGTATTCCTCTCTCTGCAAGGTTATCTGAAAGAGATCGATTTTAGCTATAACACCGCAAATTATACTTAATTTATGAAATTGTGTTTAAGTTTTTCTGTATACGTATTTGTGGTCTTTCAATTAATGAGTTTTCTAATCACTTGTTTTCTTGCCCATAGATACAAATGCACATTGCGCTTCTTACTTCGTTGTATAAAAAAAACCATTTTGATAGGTAAGTGATATACGTTTTATCTCTGGAAAACACATATTTTAAAAGATATGTATACGAAGATAGGCACACACTGATGGATATTAAAAATTATTTATTTATGGCTTTTTGTTCACACTTGCCAAATTTGCGTGAATGCTAGTTTCAATTGCAGAATTAGCTTATGATCATCAGGATCGTAGGAAAAAAGTATTAGCATATATATTATCAGAATCAGAGGAAAAAAATCTTTAATTGAAAAGAAGGTTCCAAAGCAAAGGTGTGTCCACACAAAGCCAGTGATCCAGAGGAGCGTGGGTTCTCGCACCACCAGACGTTATTTATACCCTCCGGCGCCCTAACGTGACATATTTTAAAGCGACCGTTTTAATAAGTCGCCTCTAACCTACCTCTATGTCAGGGCTGTAAGATTATATAGAAAAGACTTTATCCAGGGACATTATTCCCCATCGCTTTTAGTCAAAATTTAAAAAAAAAGTTGACGTTCAAGTTTGAAATCAAATGCAAGTTAATTATTATTTAACTAGCTGCCCCCAGCAGTTTTACCCGCTGTAGCCTATGAGTTACTCCAGGGTCTAAGCTATCTCTATACTAAATCAGCTAAATCGCTCCACCCTTTTAGGCGTGAAAGAGTAACAAACATACATCCAAACATCCATACATTCTTACAAACTTTCACGTTTATAATATTTTAGTAAGATTTTGTATCTTTTATGGTAACTCCAAAGTCCACAGTGACATTTTTAAAAATAAAAATTCATATTTTATAGGTAACAAAAAGTCTTGCGGCGCTTTGTTTTCTTACAGAATCTATGTACGTGGTAGCTTTCCATAGCTTAAAATAGTAGGTTAGATGACTTTGATGGATGTTTCGTAGCTAGGTGCTACGGTTTCGTAGCAAGTCCACAACACACATAAATATTATGATTCGTTGTGTTAAATTATAATCTTTAATTGATTTCTAAAAAGGAGGAATTTTTTACAGTTCGATGGAATTTTAGGGTTTCTTACCCAAAGGCTAAAAACGGTATTCTTCATGTATGTACCCATTTCTCTAGTCGCCCTGAACCGATTTGGAAAAATCGTTATTGCTTTTTTGTTACACTTCACAGGTCCACATATTATTGAAATTGGTCAAGCAGTTTTCAAGGTTTGAATTCAAATTCGTTCTTTAAAAAAGCAAGAAATTTTTGAAACCAAGCTTTAAGTAGGTGTAACCTTTTTTCTTAATTCACTTGTTAGGTTCCTCTATTAAAGTAAAGCAACTTTTTAAATTACAAACTAATCTTACGTTAACTGTAGCAGTTATCGCATTCGTAACAGCAACTTTAAATAACTCGATGTTGTTTACGTATTTCTATAAATCCTTGGATTTCTTATCGCATTTTTATCTTCACACTTTGTTTGAATTTCTATCTCTAAAGCAGTACGTGTTCTTCAGTTTTATGTATGTACAAGCTCACAATAACATTCGAGGAATTGAAATACGAGGTGAATACCTGCGCGTCTCGGACTTTATCCGGCTTATTGTTGGAACATTGAGACTCTATAAATAAGGAATTTTACAGCCGTGCTGTGTCCTCTCACCTCTCTCATGCTATTTCTGTTTCTTATGAGCATCGCTTCCGAATTGGTTCGTGCTCCCGGTGGAGTACACGGAGGATGCTTCAATTCCGGATAAATTGGAATATTCCAGTTTCATTTTATATCCGCGTCAGTCCGTGTGTCCCGCCACTAAAACCTAAAGCTAGCACGTGCGGCTAATTGATCGCTTCCGCGGGGAATAAAAACAACTCGATTAGGACTTTTGACAGAGGTCGCGCTCCAAAACTCCACTAACTTTGTTTTAGGCCTCCTTATTTATCGCACAATAAAACGAGCGTGCAGCCGCGCCTTTACACTCGCACCGACTCCAATAAAATGCAAGAAAATATTTCCGAATAATCTTTATCGCTCCGTCGAATTACTTTTGTTTCAAGAAGTTGGAGTCGAGGCGGGCTCGATAAATCGAAGGTGCGACCTCGTGCAGGTATTCGCTCCCTAAATCTCATGCAGTGGGTACCATCGGCGGCGCGGCGCGGATGATTTACGCGGCAATAAAGTTTTTAATTTCAAGTGGAAACATTCCATTATCACAGTTTCGTTTAATAAGTCAGGGAGGGGAGGTGAACGGGCCAATTTCGCTGTGAAATTGAAAAAGTTAAACGACAACATCTAGCGGGTACAATTGGTGCTCGGTGCTCGGTGGAACATCGCGCGGTGACTAGCGCTCGGTATTACACTCGCTACCCGCTCCTGCACATCATAATGGAACATGATCAGAAATGTTATCATCTAAGAACTTTCGCACAAGGCACGTGTATACACTTTGCCACTTTTTTTAAATGCCTTTCATTTATAGACCAACATTAGTCAGTATGTACAATCATAGGCGTACCCAGGGGGGGGGCAGTTGGGGGCAGCTGCCCCCCCCTGGAAATCGAACTTCTTGAATTTTATCTGTAGAATAAAAGAAATTTTTTTTGGCGCTCGCAATAAACAGATCACACACGTTTCATCATAGCAAGGACTATATTTTTTTTAGCTTTTTAGTAAGAATATATAATTTTTTCACCACTCGGAGCATATAAAGTGCACATTTTTTGTAATCATGTATTCAAAGTTGGTAATTGCGACAAGTTCGTAGGTAGCTATATATATAGTATATCTCTTATAAGTAGCGATCGTGGTCAGAAATATAGTATTTTCTTGTCGTTAAGTCATAATCAGGATAAATCTCTTCATAATCAGGATTTTGAAATTTTCTCTGCTCACAGCAAACTACTTGTGCACTTATTAGTAAGAATGTTTAAGTTTCTTGCAGCTCGGAACGAACTAAGCTCAACTTTCGTAGTCAGAAATATTAAAAATATTCGGCGCTTGCAGCAAGCTGTACGCGCCCGCGCTCTTATAAGTGAAAATATTTAAATTTCTTACCGCTCAGACAAAGATAACCGCACTCTTTTCTTTGTCCAAAACATAATTTTTTCTCGGCGCTCGCAGCAAGCTGCTTGCGCTATTTTAAATAATATTTTAATTTTCCTACCGCTCGGAGAAAGTTGATCACACTGTTTACGTTGTCAAAAATATAAAATTTTCTTGGCGCTCGCAGCAAGCTGCTCGCGCTTTTTTTAACCCCCGACGCAAAAACGACGGGGTGTTATAAGTTTGACGTGTCTGTCTGTCTGTCTGTCTGTCTGTCTGTCTGTCTGTGTGTGTGTGTGTGTGTGTGTGTGTGTGTGTGTGTGTGTGTGTGTGTGTGTGTGTGTGTGTGTGTGTGTGTGTATGTGTGTGTGTGTGTATGTGTCTGTCTGTGGCATCGTAGCGCCCAAACGGATGAACGGATTTTGATTTAGTTTTTTTTGTTTGAAAGTAGAGTTAGTCGAGAATGTTCTTAGCCATGTTTGGTGAAAATCGGTCCAAGATGGCCGCCGCTACAAAATGGCGGATTACTTTTTTCTTCCACGACCCCCTCAATATGGGTATCAAATGAAAGGGCTTAACAAGTAGATTACAGCCCACTATATAAAATTTAAAATCCAAGATGGCCGCCATCAAAAAATGGTGAATTACGTATTGCGTTGGGGGTTTTTTTAAATTTTTAATTTAATTCACTTGTTAAGGAATAATATTTTAATTGTTCTATGGCTCAGAACAAGTTAACCGCACGTTTTTCGTTGCCAAAAAAAAATTTTTTTTTGGCGCTCGTAGCAAGCTGCTCGCGCTATTTTAAGGAAAGATAAGTATTTTATTTTTCCTACCGTTCGAAACGAATTAACTGGACTCTTGTCGCTGTCGAAAATATAAAATTTTCTCGGCGCTCGCAGCAGGCTGCTCGCGCTATTTTAAGGAATAATATTTTATTTTACTACCGCTCGGAGCAAGTTAAAGGCACTTTTTTCTTGCAAAAAATATAAAATTTTCTTGGAGCTCGCAGCAAGCTGCTCGCGCTTTTTTAAGGAAGTATTGTACGAGCTACGTACAAGGTAGTAATATTGGCCTGACCCACTTAAATAACATAGACTACTGACCTAGACTAAGCATTTTACATTATCAGCAATACATAGCATTACTTTAATAAATCAGTGTTACAACAGCGCTCGTTGGGTTTGATTGCTTCCCTACATACACGAACGACGACGTGAAACGACGTCTCGTCGTTTTGTGTTCATTTCTGTGTGAGCTAAAAGCAAAGCATGGCGCACCTTTTAAATAGGTACCTGCTCAACGTTAAAACATAATAATATACATACAGGCATAAAGTTCAAGTTCGGTAAAAAATAATTGAGTTCTTCCTTGCTTGCTTGCCCCCCCCTGGGTCAGAAGCTGGGTACGCCCATGGGTACAATAGTGCAACAAGAAAGCAAGCTAATTACACGTAAAATATGATTAGGTTACTTCTCATATTATATGCGGAAACATAATAGGTGATTCAAAATACATAAGAAGAGCGAGTCTTCAGAACGTTAATAATTTTACGAGCTATGTTAACACCATTTTGTTATGGATGAGCCTCATGTATTTGTTGTTTATGTTAGGTTGATGTCGTGGTACCGTTATTGCACGTCTGAAGCCTCTTCAAAGTATCCTTATAGTGGCAAATATTGTTTATGTAGCATCATCCATTCCCGCGGCAGGAATGTTGCTATCAACTATACAAACTCTCGCCTGCTCCTACAGTACCCCGCCCCTCACACGATAATGCACTTTACCTTAACAACTTAAAGATACAAAATTGTTTGCTCACCTACAGCGATTTTGCCTTAATACTATTCCCGTAAACAAGTATTGAATTTGAACCTTGTATAATTAAGATAAGGCAGGATTTAGCGTGGCTAGTTTGCCGTGGTTAATAATTCCCCGGTGGACACCTCGGGGGTAAGCCGGCCGGGCTACGTCCAGAGAATGCGGAGTGACTGATTTCTATCGAGCCCTCCTGAATTCTGATAGCTTTTATAGTCGCCAGTGTATTTTTTAGGAGGGACGGTTAAAAGCCTTATAAAGTTAGTGTTCGAGCGGGTCAATGTAAAGGTGCTTTCGATTTTTATACGACACAGCCAGTGGTTAGTTGCGTTTATTTTTATGATTCCAATAAATATTTTTATTGCCGCGTAATATTGTGATTTATTACCGTTAATTTGATGAAAAATAAAACTTGGATTTACGGCCGTTTTATAGAGATTTGCTACTGAAATATATTTTGTACAAAAATGTAATCTAATTGTCGTGAGACTAACGAAGATTCAGTGATACATTACTAAAGAGAAAGAAGGTCGAAATATATCAGACACACAATGTATCCGAGTTAATCAAATAATGTATTAGGAGAAAATAACTGGGAAAAAAGACGGTCTACGTTATCGTTCTCCCTCGAGACAGGTCGAGACACACGAGTCGTGGCGGCGGTGCTACTGTGACCGAGCAACAAGTTAGCGTGCCACACCTGGACGTGCTCACATTCGTGCCTCTCACTTATTACTATTACAATATTATCTATAAGTTACAGCAATTTATATCAATTAATTTATAGCGTTATCAAATCTAATCTAATGAAATCATAAGTGTGTGTGACATTAAAACAGTTTATTCTAGTTAACTGTTAACAATGTTAACTAGAAAGAAAATAGTTGGCAGATAAATTTTGTCTACACTGGTAGAAACCTCAGTAAAAATAACGGACAAAACCAGCATTATCACCGAGGCCTCATTACACGGGTAACCACGTTTTTCACTCAAAGCCATCCATTAATTACAGAACGAAACACTGCAAATATAAATTCCAATTTAGGTGTCGCTGTCCACACCTAAATCAATAATCTGCTTACAGGCAACACCAAATTTATCGTGGGAATTATTTACTAGGGGTCGCTAAGTGGAGTGTACCATCTCTCGCCCGCCACTGGCATACTGTATGAGGCGGGCTAAGTAACTCGTTACTAATCTGCGATGAGCGCAGATGGCGCGCGATCGTGATGTAAATTTTGAGGATGGAGCCTATTGGCTCATAGATTGTTGAGTGCCGGTGAATGGGTGCCTTTTAGGACGCTCACTGAATTTTTGGAAGTGCTTTCTGAAGGTTGGATTTAGTACATGGAATATTAGCTTACATTATGGCTTAATTGGGCCAGATATAAAATGAATATGGCAACCTTACTTATCTGAAATTTTCAAAAGGGCACGTTAATAATTTTTCATCGGCTTGACAAATTAATAGAATTTCATGTTATGATTCTTTGGACAGAGAATGGATTACAAAGCCGTTGCTATAAATATACTTTGTAGCTTTATTGTTTGTTTAAAACAAAGAGAGCAATCAATAGCACACAATGACTTAAAAGACTAATGAATCATATTTATGAATTGCTGCAAATAGAATGTGCAGAGAATGTTAGTCAGCAGTAGTGAGTAGAGCCATTAGAGCCGAAACGTAATATTCGTGGCCATCAGCCGAGCAGATGATGTAAAGCCGCCGCTTGGCAAATTACGAGCGAACACGGGCGGAACACATAGTCAGCTTAATTTATCTCGTACTTGCAAATATATGGGTTTCCTGCCACGTAAACATCGGGCATTGGTAACCTGTAAACCATTTAGCTAAGTGTTTCATGCGGCTCTCCATTTAGATATTGAAAATTTGGACTCGCCGGTTTGGTTTGGGAGTGCAGTTATGTTTGATTGTCAGTGTGATGTTTGACATGCTTTGGCGGATATTGCAGTAACGAATTAAGATCAATTATAATAGAAAAGTTAAGGAAGAGGGGCTAATGAGCCCGAGCCTACAAACATCATGACTCAACTCAACAAATCCACTTATAGTTTGAAAACTGATCGTGGATAGGCAGAAGAAAAAAAAAGAATAGAATAAAAAATCAGCCAAAAACTTCCATGGTCCAAGCACAGATATTGCATGTAGACTTGTCTTGCTGTCAAGTCCAACTGTCATCCCATACATTCACAAAAGTACAAATCAAATCAAATCAAATCATTTATTTGCACACATGGGTATACAGGTTTACAGATGTTGTTGTTTATAACTACACAAGCACTCCATGTCTCACCGTCTGGCATGCAAAAATTTGTTGTTTACAATGTCCATGGAATGATAGTTTGACTTTACAGCAGGACAACAAGACAAGTCTCCACAATGTCTGTGTTTGGCCCACTGGAAGCAATTATATTAAGATGCGTTAGAATTAGAAGTAAGTGTTACATATTAAATAAGTAATTTAGTTCGTATTTCTGTGTATGTTTTGGAGTCCATATATTATTATTGGAGTCCAAAACGGTTAGGAAGTTTTATACTAAATAGACATCAAAAATAATCCTTAAGACTATTTAAGTATGACGTAGGTTTGTCTTGTCTTATAAATTCAAATAAATTATTAAGAAGTATCCAATATCGGTATACTTATACTAAAAGCTATGGATAAGTCACATTTACATCAAATATTCAAGACCTCTATAGAAATGTAGACATTAAAACGTTCGAACAGTATTTCACGTCCATCGATAGCACTTCCTAACTCTATTACCTCCATGATATAGATTTTGGAAAGGTCCGTATCCCTAGCCATAATACTGCCACATTCATAAACTGGGCTCTTAACGCACAGCTCAGTTTCTACGGCCCTAAATCTAAGGCCATCAAAACACGCAATTGTTCCAACCTTCGATCGTTCAGGAAATAAGCTTTGATAGTAAAGGAGATAGTGGTTTGGAGCTAATTTGATTTATGTTTGTAGATGTTAAATTTTGGTTCTTGGCAGGATTGGTTTGTCTGGAAGATTTGCGGGATATGACGGATTATATAGTGAAATGGAGGAGTAAGACGCGTTGTTTCGATCCGACCAGTTGGGATAAGGGCAGGAAGAAGAGAGATAGAAGAAAGAAAGAAAACTCACCTTTATTTAGTGCTTGAGCTATGTACCTACTCGTAACTTGATATTGGTTTCCGTTAATATATATTATAATTTAAAGTATGTAGGTATGCATGTAAAAGCTATTACTGTTTAACGCCTAAACGGCTGAACTGACTTAGTTGAAACTTGGTAAATTTAATCCTGGATTTTAAATGTCTCAATAAAACAACAATAATTTAAATCACCTCAATAAAAGATGCTGCAAACCAAATTGTACGTTAAAGTACCTTACAAAATTAAACCATCACCTCTCAAAGCGTCCTCGAACCCTACGTGTTAGGTACGCCAAGTGAGGAACAAGGAAGTCCTATTTGCCAGACTTTAAATCAATGCGTTACGACCGGACAGCGAACTAGATGGACACTAGCTCATTCACTGTAAAGCTATTATTGTTATTGTAGGTATGAAGCGAAAGTGCACCTAGCAAATGCGCTCACGTGATGAATCCATATTAATAAATGCATGTTTTACGTAAAAGATGAATCTATATTGAAAAATTTTGCGCAAAATGCATTTATATATATAAGTTGTTAATTAATTATTATAGAAAGGATATAATAATTAATTAACAACTTTAAATGATGTAGAGATAAATTTGTGATTGCAAAAGCTTACTTTTTTAATTCAGCTAGTATTTTATTAGGTGTGCGATATGAACTTTTTAATTCGGCAAAATTACATTATAAATGCATTTTACGCCGCGGTGAAATCACCATGTGGGCAAAGCTGTAGGTAGCGTAGCGAAGGTTGTCGTCATAAAAACTATCAGAGTTCCAAATTTTAATTTAATTCGTTCAGCAGTTTGGGCAGTGCGTTGATAGTTTATAGATCATTCACTCTTTCCTTTTATATAAGTATTTGGAAAATTATTAAGAAACCTTTTATTATTTTGTTTTAGATGCAAAGCTATACAAAATAACAACATTACTGTCTCAATAAACATGTATATAACAAAGAACATAAACACATACTATAGGGCATGTTAATTTGCAAAACACATAGAGTACATAAGTACCTACATAAAATAAGTAATAAAATAATCGAATAACACTAAACTCCTTTACGATTGTGCACGAGTCACGAGAAAATATCACTGTTAAGAAATACGCGAATGGTAAATAGTTCCAAACTGACATTTTATGGTATTTTTATGTGAATTATTGGTAAACAAACTTGACTTGATGCTTGCAGGCTTAACTTTACTTGGCTTGTATAATTACTTATTGATCATGTGCCATTCCCAGGTTGTCTGTAAGAAATCACAGTGTGATATGATCGCCGATTCTTTACCTAGTATTTGAGATTTCTAGCTTATTACTTGCTTACTTACTGGATTGGCGCGAGAACCCAAAGTGGGTTTTGGCCTCCGATAACAAGTCTCTCCAACTCGGTCTGTCCTGCGCCACCTCCCGCCATTCTTCCACGTGGAGACTGTTCAGGTCCTTCTCGACCTCGTCCTTCCAGCGATACCGTGGGCGGCCCACCGGACGTCGCCCACTCGGTCGTCCCTGGTACGCCCGCTTCACACCCCGATCCACTCCCATCCTCTCTACATGGCCAAGCCAGCGAAGTCTGTGCGATTTTGTCTCGCCGATGATATTTGGCTCAGCCACTAGGTCTTCAATTTCTACGTTCTTCCGCACTCTCCATGTCCCATCTTCCCTTCTCACCTTTCCCAGTATCTTTCTCCAAATTTTCCTCTCTGTGACGAGGAGTTTTTGTTCTTCCTTGAGCGTGAGTGTCCATGTCTTACATCCGTACATCAAAATTGGTCGTATGAAAGTCTTGTATATACGAATCCCCTCCCCCTACCCCTCCGCTGCAGTGCAGCTCTACACAAAGTGTTAGTGTCCAAACTTCTCAGTAGACGTACTAAGATTCTAGCTTATTACTTTTATTTATTTATTGTTAATTATAACGGTAATACAACCACTTAACGTAATCAACACAATATTTACAAAAAAATACACAATAAAATAATTTCAAAAGACACTCAATCATAAAAAGAAAATATTACAAACCAACATAAAACAAATATTCATAATTCACGCTCACAATAGTAAGTTTCATAGTAATAATTGGGTATACATTAAAGTATTATTCTATTACATTTACCGGGGGTAGACTTCCTTTGCAGGAGGTCGTCTAGGTGGGTACCCCAACAGTGCCAGTTATTCTACCGCCTGAGCAGTGATGTGCAAACATTACTGTGCTCCGGTAGGAGGGCACTGTAGCTAGTGAAATTACTGGGCTAAAGAGTCTTAACATCTTATGACTCTTGAGTGAGAAGCGTTGGTGCAGTGCTCCTAGAATTTAACATCATTGTAAAATCCTAAGTAGCACTGTACTGATTATGGGCAGCGTTATCTCTTAACATCAGGAGAGCGTCTTGCTCGTCTTCTACTTCATCACATAAAAAAATATATATTTGTCAATTGTTGTCTAGTGCGATAGGACCTTCGATTTATTAGTATTACATATTGTTATTGCCATATGATTATTTTTTACAATTTGGTTTGTTTTCTTATACGAGTAGAGTAGTTTAATAGTCTACTCTTTATTTATATAAAAAAAACATTTCAAATAAGATAACGACACCATAAAAATTGTATCTCAGTAAGAATAACCACCCCACAAAAATGAACAGAAAATGTCGCACAAATACGATTTATTTTTATCAAATCAAACACTTGTGAGTCTGTAATAACAAAAAGATATTACTGAGAGCAGTTAATGCGCAATATATATGGGTATGGGTGGGATCACGAAATAATTATATCGGATGGAGCGTCGGGGTCGGCGGCGGAAATCCGATAGATTCCGAATTTGGGATATCTACATCCGGCAACATCCCGACATATTAAGGTGCTTTCTAACCGAAGGATCTTCGAGGATCACGAACTTTGGAGCTGTGAGTGTCCAACTTGGGGTTTTCTGCGTATGTTTTTATCCTAGCAATGAAAATATAATTCCTGAACAACTTTGACTTTAGCTACAAAACGATACCTATCGTTTGAAGAGAAAGAGAGAACATTTTTTGCACTATATCATATTTTTATGTCAAAGAAGCATGTATGAGACTAATTTATAAAATACTAACTGCGATCAGCGGTTTTACCTGCTGAAAAGTGGTGTGTGTATTAATCGTGGGCTTAAGTCGTCTACACACCAAAAATTTGCTTAATCGGTACAGTTGTTAAGACGTAAAAGAATAACAAACACACACACACACAGTGCCATACTTTTGCATTTTTTAATATATTATTATAAGTAAAAGTAATTAGTAAAATATAAAAAGTTTGTGTGCATATTATGCCTGTAAAATTATTTAATAGCTAACAAAAAAAGAAGTACCTATATCCAATTTTTTAATTTATTATTACATGTTAGTCTTGACCACGATCTTACGTTATGTTAAGGGACGATGCGATCAGAGATGGTAGTAGACTAACCCAAGAAAGGATAAACCTCACCCTGACTTGAGAAATAAACAGTTTCATGAGTAGTGTAGGTACTCTCCCTAACATCTAAGATAGCAAGTAAGTACATAGATTCGAGTGTTAACGATGATATCAGCCATTAACCTCCGACGCAGCTGATTGGGCGCTTACCAGTTAATCTGACGATTAGTCGAACGCCTATGAAATTATCTGAGCACGGATTAACCGCTGTTATACTAGACGTTTCATTTGTATGCTACTGCCAATATTGTGACTACACAGCCTATAATGTCATTAAAATAGAACAGAGTAGAAAGATTTATATTTAAAACGATAAATACCATCCTAATCGGTTAAGGCGTGATGAGGTAACAAAGATACACAACCATACGTACAGTAAAACGTAGTAGGATTCTGTCAAATTATTTTACTTTATTTAATTTTTTTTTGCAAAGAAGTAAGAAGACGAGCAAGATGCTCTCCTGATGGTAAGAGATAACGCTGCCCATATATACAGTCATCATCATAATCATCAGCCCACGCTCGTCCACAGCTGGACCATGACACGCCACTCAACTCGTTCCCCCGTCTTCCTCCTCCACCCGCTCCCCGCGACCTTCCGGATATCGTCACCCCATCTCGCCTAAGGACGCCCTACACTACGTTTGCCGAGACGCGGTCTCCACTCTAGAATCCGTATATGCAGTGCTACCCGGCATTTCACAACGATAAATAGCGATAAGACCGCCAATTGTAACACTTCTTTCTGAGTAATCTTAGTTCTTAAGCTTAGAACTAAGATTACTATTATTGTATTTGCGTGTGCAATAAAGAGTTTTCTATTCTTCTATTCCATACTAATAATTCTAGGTGCACTGCCAATCGTTCTTACTCAAGAGTCATAAGATGTTAAGAAATTTCCTAGAAGAATTTCCCTAATTTTTGTCTATATCATGAATCCTTATTTAAACCGTTTCGACCTAAACATCGCGCCAACACCGAAACTCTTTCTATCCCGCCTCAACTAGGATTTAGTGTAACGGCGTGTTGACGCACTTAGAGGCACAAACAAGGCGCAGGTAAGCAATCCATTTGCCAGAGATCCTTTGTAATCCTGATATGTGTTCACTACCTATGTTTCAATGTGTACACGCGCCGGAAAATTATGCGCCACATTCTTTGCGGGTAAGGGATGACGGAATTCGGAATCGATGGCGTGGAGTTACCTTGAACTTTATTAAAGGTGTAGTAACTTTTATGTGTTTCAGTGTACTTGTTCTCTCAGTTATTTTAGGTATTTTTTTGTGTTATTACGTCTAGCGAGGTGAACGTAAAAACTTAACTTACCTCTTTGCGACTCTCTCGCTCGCACAATATGACGCATTTTGAAATATGAATTCGTAGAATTTTATTTTTAAAATGTTTCTCGGTAAAGCTTTTGGTGATTTTATTTTTAATTTAAGTAGTCCCAGTTAGATACTTCGATAAATGGCAAAGGGGTTTTAATACATATGTATGTATGTATTCTTCATTTCAGGGATAACTTTGTTGTTGTTTAAGAGGGTCGTCTTTGCACGATATGACTAATGTTTTTTTTTACATTCCCAGTTAGTTACTTTGAAAAAGATTTTTTATAATACAATTGTATTCTTCGTTTTAAGGATAACTTTATTGTTGTTACTTAAGAGCGTCATCTTTGCTTACGATTGTATTATTCGTACGATGTAACCAATTTTGAAATATAAATACATAGAATGTAATTTAAAAAAATCTCCTCGGTAAAGCAGTTCATTAAGTTTTTTTTTTACCCAGACCGAAGTGTTTAGTATATAATATTTGTAGAAAGGAACCAGCTCTATACGTACCTACCTGAAAGGTTAATAAACTATTGAGCTCACGTTTCAGCAATTTGCGAAGGCAGAAGTCATACAAAAGTTGCCTGTAACGAACCGATCCCAATAAATCGGTGTCGCTTAAACGATGTACGTGGCTGTTGTCTACACGGTTATTGAAAGACGGTAACATATAAACTTAGGGTGTGAACACCCAAGCAATTCTCCCGAATTTCTTCGTAAGTAAAAAATATAAAGGTATACCCACATTTTCGACATAAGACACATTTTAACAAATGTATACATGTGAAAGTATAGATGTAGGTTTGTTACTCTTTGTTGTTGATTGTGTTGAAATAAGGTATGTAGATTTGACTCTAATATAACACCGGGTAAAACCGATGGGCGCAGCTAGTATAGGGTAGACGAGCACGACGCTTGCATGATGTTGACAGATTTGCCGGCAAATTATAGTCGCAGTATGTTAACTTTGTTCGTCAAAATGAAGTCCTACGCAACACTGCATTTGTTATTGAATCTCGTATGAGTTTCTTGTTGGTCCAGAGATTCATAATTGGAGAAAAATACAGACCGTAAATTCCTAAGGAAACATCAAAGAAATAATATCCAAGAGTAAAAATCCAGTGAATAAAAACATTGTTGAATAAGTTGGCGGTCGAGAACCTCGAGAGCAGCGCAAGTTGGGTGTTGTTAGCGGACTTACAGGTGCGGTTCACCTGCAAACGACTGTCTAAGAACGTTCCTATTTATGCAATCATTTCCCAACTATTCCAACTGTTTCTTGCAACGTTCACCTCTTATTTGTTAGTTACTTGTTACTGTTCCTAGCTACGAGATATTTTCTGATGTATTTCATATAGGTACCGCTGAAATTTATAAAAGGTTTTGTGCGTACAAACCACTTCTAAATATTTTTCACGTTATCACACCCCTGAACAATGAAACAAAAACAATTTACATGAGAATTCAAACGCGGATCTATCATTTTTACGCGAGTTTAAATGGGTGTATATAAATCAGGGTGATAAAGCTGTTTTATCTGATCTCCGTACATAGGGGACGGCGGCGTCACACCCGGAACGTTTCGAATGCATTACACACTTGTTTTACGGCCCTGAAAAAAAAGGCCAACAATATCTGATCCATTGTCCACTTCCATAAAAATAATGGAACGTTTTAAACCTCCCGAAACAATTCCACCGAATGATCCGATAAATGGTTAATGTTGTTGTTTATCACCGAACAAGGAAACGAACGAACAACAAAACAGTAACATATGAACGTGCTCTTAATTTGGACTCAGCATTCGCCGAAGCGAAAGTAGTTAGCCAATAGTTTTGGCATGGACCCGTGAGAGGAAACCATTCATATTGAGTAATGTTTCCTCGCTGCCCCTTTATTACTTACCTCCATTCTGCTGGAAGACATTTGTAGCTAAAATAGCTTCGGTTCGACGCCCCACAATACGAATTATCCTTTCAGATATATTTTTTTCTCGTAGGCCGAGTTTTCCAGGCAAATGAACGGTAAATATTCAGTTATCACACATAAGAACATGGCGAAAGACAGTCATAGAAATGATGTATCGAAATAAAAAGGTCTGATACGCAAACCGCTCCGCGTACCTTGACCGTGTACTAATCAGCAGCGCGCGTACCCACTGCATGATATAATGGCAGGCAATGGGCTAATGGGATAATCGGGTGTTCATTGCAAGGTTGTGACGCTGCGGGCTGGCTCTGGGAGCTGGCAGTCCGCCGCCGTGCGACGCCGTGCCACGCCGCGCCGCCTCTCGCCACGCTCCACACTACGCGCCGAACTCAGGACAATTGCCTCTAATGACTCCATTCGAAGGCGTATCCGTCCAATCATCTCCTAAGACAACAGGATTCCTCAGTCTGCTCTCGGGACTGCCACGGTGGTGTCCTGTGTTTAATGAGTCGATCGAATTGTGAGTGTCAGTGATATGGTGTGATCGAGGTTCCAAACTGAAAATGAACAAGTTACGCAATACTCTTGTGATATATCCGTATCCCCTTTCGATGGCACTAGGATAACGTTCACGTGACTTCGTTAAAGATGATTGATTGACGTTTATCCGGAGAATCACAGGTCGGACATCATGAATGGAATGAGCGTGACCGCGGAGAAACCGAGCAATGGCGGCGAGATACACGCGAAGGATGAGGTCAAAACGTCGGGTGTCAGGCAGAAACTGCAGGAAATCAGATCGAACATTACGGTGGAACCTATCATCGCTTGTTATATTATGTCCAATGTGTTTTCGGGACTCGCAGTTCAGAATTTGAATTTGGAGAAAGCGTGTCGTGTGAATTTAGGGTACGATGATGAAGTGTGCTCCGCGTTGAACCGACGGCAAACTGAGAACTATACCTTCGAGGAGTCCGAGGTGCAAAAGTTAACGGCTTCCGTTCAGGCGTGGAAAAACATAGTTCAGACGGCATTTCCATGTATACTGGTGCTGTTCGTGGGCTCCTGGAGTGACAAAACTGGAAGAAGAAAAGCGTGCATACTACTGCCGATAGTCGGGGAAGTCCTGTGTTGCACGAGCTTCATCCTCAACACATATTTCTTCTATGAATTACCCCTGGAGCTCACGGCCCTCTCGGATCTATTTCCGTCATTAACCGGCGGCTGGATCACGGTCTGCGTGGGCGTGTTCAGCTACATCGGTGACGTCACCACCAAGGAAACGAGGACGTTCCGAGTCGGAGTCGCCAATTTGTGCATGTCCCTCGGGATTCCTATCGGCATGTCCCTGAGCGGGATCCTGTTGCAGAAGATCGGCTACTACGGGATATTTATGATATCAAACTGTCTCTATCTGACGAGTTTGATTTATGGGTACATTCGCCTGAAAGATCCCTACGTGGCACACGAGAGACAGAGAGTAAGTCTAATTTTACGATTGCCTTTCATTACGACTTCGTATTCTATGTGCGTGGGGTGGTTTCGATCTAAAACAGAGTTGATTAGGTGAAAAAGGTTAGGACGGTGCCCATTAATTCTCGTAGATCAAAGTCTGAGGTTAATAGTATCGAGAGGTGGGTCGATAAGGCGCGCGGCGACACGCTCGTACATCATTTGCAGTGTAGACCGACAGGCCGGTTAGTCCTATGTCTAAGTGATAAATTGCCCGCACCCACTACGCAAATTCGACGAAGGGGGACATCGTAACGCAATCAGCGATTTTACGCGAGCCTCGCCGGCGGTGACGGTGACGCCCGCGATTTATATACCGCTGATCTATCTACTTTGACGTCCGCTACTATTTCAAATGGAACCAAATGGAATTGTCTTTCACAATTTATGTTTCAATTTAGTTACGAATGTGCTTTAAAATCTGGAAAAGGGATTTAATCCTTAAACATACATTATTTCTAGTAACCAAATATTATTTAGTTCATACATATGCAAAAAATATTTTACTTAATGCAATCGCAGTTTTTCGCATAGATATTGAATAATTTGGATATCATTTCTCTGAGTGCAATGCCTTTATATTAGTTTGAGAGGAATTCAATTATTTTCGTGACGCGACGTGCGACTGAGTTCAGCAAACAGAGCACGTTTCTAAACAAGTCTAATGTAGAGATACTTTGACTTTTATAAACAGCTATTTTCCATGCCATTTTAAAATTTAATAACTTTTTAAGGCAAGGATACATAATAATTTTATCTAATGTTAATGTTCTAATGTTAAAATAATTTAATGTCTAATGTTAAAATAATTTTTCAAGTTGAATGACTTAATATGAAGTAGACAAGGCAGCATATCTGGAGTGTTCTCGTTAATCTTTTTAATAAAAGCTAATCTGCCATGCTAAATTCTAGGCTCGGTTTAGAAGAAGTCTTGGTAAATATCCATATTATCTAATACGATAATTGATATACGAAGTGGGATTCATACATTTTTCCAAAGTATTTCATATTTTTTTCGTTATGATATAGTTTACACCTATTTTATCATTTTTATATCATTTTAATGTTTACAATTTATATTCCTTGACATTTTTAATTCTTAATTTTCTTTTTATCCATTTAAATTTATTAGTTAACCCCATTATTAGACAAATTTAATTTTTATAATAGTTTCTTAATTTGTACCTACTGTTTTGGTGTTGTGAACATATTTTTTTTTTATAACAAAAACCAACAATACAAATTGTTCATACAAATACTGAACAGTGCCGTCTGAAATACTATACAAGCTTTTGTATATAATTCGTGAGAATTTAAGTGTGAAAACACCATGTTCTAAAGATAGAAACAAGTTCAATATTAGTTCCGGGTTGGAGACCAGAGATAATATTGTTGTAGGTCGCACATTTTTGTAACGAGAAACTCTTATATATTACCTAACAATAGAAATCTTTGCTTACTTTATTATTTAAAGATGTCTAATTTTCACCACCTTATAAAGGCACTTACGAATGGACTTCTTGGGTCTTATATTTTATACTAGCTGCGCCCAGCGGTTTTACTCGCTGTGCGGTTTGGCCTATGTGTAGGGTCTAAGCTATCTATAGACCAAAATTTCAGCTCAATCGGTCTACCCGTTTAGCCGTGAAAGAGTAACAAACATACATCCAGACATTCATACATTCTCACAAACTATATTAGTAAGATTAACTATCCCTTATGTACATTTTATATTAACTTTTATCCACCAGATACATATGAGTATAATATAGGCTTTACTTGGTTAAGGTTACCTATGTGTTATTCAGGGATCTTAGTCGCGATAATATAATTTAAGTCATAAATCTATTTTGGCGTGAAGAAGAAACATACATACGGACCAATCGTTTTTGACTATATTAGAGAGATTATTATTCGAGGCAACACGGTCAAGTTTAAGCCAAATTGGTTGATCAGTGTAAAGAAGTCACACATACACGTATTCTAAGTTTTAGTAGTAAATTCAAGTTAACGGGATTATTTTCCTCAATTAGGTCCCAGGAATACATACACATACGAGTACATTCTTTAGCGTTAATGATTATACTCCGGTACAGAGATTTGCGGTAAATCGGTTCCCAATTTCTATCAAGCCAGTGAGCTTTAAGCCACCATTTATATACTAATATTTATATATTTTGATTATATCATATATATATATATATAAAAGAACAGTCTTTCACGCTTGTTCAACAACTACGTAGAAGAGGCCAGTAGGTTGCCGAGGCTTAGGTATTTTTTTACAATACGATAAAAGAGACGAGCCCCACGCTCGTTTTACGGTCACAGTGTTAACTAGGTATTCAATAGGTAAGAAATGTACGCGAAACTGGGTACGACTGTGTACCTTACTTGCGTGAGATAGTGAAGAACGACTTTCTCGCCGATTTTTCATTTATTCCTCCTAATTCATCTTATTTACCCTACAGGAGCAGGCAGTGGGTTGTTGAAGCTGAGTATGCTCGTTCTTCGGCGTTCACTCATTGTGCCAGACACTAACTAACAACTTTCGAATTTTTATTTATCCTACAGGAGTAGCCAGTGGGTTTTCAATGCTGTATATAGTCGTTTTTTGACGCCTGCTCATTGCGCCGTACGCTAACAACTTTCCATTCTATACTTTTAATTCCTTTTATTTATCCTACAGGAGCAGCCAGTGGGTTATCGAGGCTGGGTATGCTCGTTCTTCGATGTTCACTCATTGTGTCAGACACTAACGACTTTCCAGCCTATTTTCCATTCATTCCTCCTAATTCATCTCATATCTATCCTACAGGAGTAGCCAAAGCGTTGTCAATGCTGTATATAGTCGTTCTTTGACGCTTGTCCATTGCGCCGTACGCTAAGAACTTACCATTCTATTTTGCATTCTATCCTTTTAATTCTTTTTATTTATCCTACGGGAGCAGCCAGTGGGTTGTCAATGCTGTATATACTCTATATACTCGTTCTTTCACGCCTGCTCACTACGCCATACGCTAACAACTTTCCATTCTATCCTTTTAATTCTTTTTATTTATCCTACAGGAGCAGCCAGTTGGTTGTCGAGGCTGGGTATGCTCGTTCTTCGACGCTCGGCACGTGCGCGAGACGCTTACGGTCGCGTTCCGGACGGGGCCGCGCCGGCGGCGGCTGCGGGTGTCTCTACTCATCGTGGTTGTCTGCGTCATCTTTGGACCTTTGCACGGTAAGCAATTAGAAAGGAAATAGTGAAATTATTGGGCCGAAAGGTTAACATCTTATGACTCTTGAATCGGTGCAAAGAAGCGTTGGTGCAGTTCCACTTAGAATTTTACATTGTGAAATCCCGGGTAGCTCTGTACTGTTTATGGGCAGTGTTATCTCTTACCATCAAGAGAACGCCTTGACTATCTTAGTTCAGTGTGTAAAAAAAATCAAAGGACCGGTTTATGGACTTTGGACTGGATGAAGGAAATTTTACATTGTAAATTCCATAGTTAAAAAGTGTGTATGAACAATGAACAGTTCATGGAACAGTTACTGTTCCAGGCTATGCTACCATTATAATACATTGAATAGGTAGAGTGTGTTTAGTGTTTAGTCTAAAATGAATGAATATTATGAAAATATATCTATGTTTTTGCATATGTTTCTCTACTCGCACACATAATATACATACATGTCTATATGGTATTGATATCTGGTTTAAAGTGGAAGTAGCCAGTGGAATAACTGGATGAATTTATGTTCCGACAATCTAGGGGTGACGAGTTCAAAGTGGTATCACATGGTACGAGTTTTCTAAATGTCAATGGTATGAGTACATAGAACCTGAATATGTACATTTTTGTTGTAAAAAATCACAAGTAATAATAAAAATAGGTATATTAACCGACTTTAAGCTCGCTTTCAATAAGCGGGACAAGATGTACGTTTTAATTCTTAACTTGAAAACCACTCGAAAACCGACCTGATAAAATTTAAATAATAATCAGTAAAATTTACCATTTCAAACAAAAAAGTTTTTTTTTTCAAAATAATTGTTCAGGTGTATTCGAGTAATTGGTGACTATACATGAAAAGTCGAATAATGTTTTTTTTTCGCCAAATTGCAAAACCAAAAAAAAATTGCGAAGAATAAATTGCAAATTTGCGAATTGCAAATTACGTAGTCAGGTATAAAAAAGTCGTAAATAAAAATAGTACCTTTACATCTCCACCTTCTCTCAGCCCTCAAAATCATAGCACCCATTCCGCATGGTTCAATTACAAGTTTGAGTTAAATCGTCGGTTTCATTACTAGAAAGGGGAATTGAGAGTTATTCGGCGCTCGCTAACTTCATGGAATTAGATATTTGTGGCACTCTGCAAATGCACTGGGAATTATTAGAACGAATGAGCTCCGCTGATATGAGTTTAATACTAATTTGACGATGGAGATATGCAGAGGAGATTAGAATTTACTTACTTATATTGATTTTGTTCACATTGCAGTTGGATTGTGCCAATTTGGTAGTTTACTATGTAAATATTTTACCCGTAATGAAATGCGTAGATCGCGCTTTTTTTTTATTAAGGCGATGAGAAAAATATAATTTGATTTTTATTTGATCAGGTCACGACCCCAACGACTTTTTGATTTATTGTATTTAAATTAATGTTTAAGAGTAAGGTAATGTAAATAATTAGATGGCTGATTCTGCATTTGATTTTTAACTAAAATATATTTATTATTATAGATTAATTATAGGTATTCGTATATATTATAAAGTAGGTCTTGAGGTTTTGATGTTCTTTAAGAAATGTTGTAATCATTTTACCTTATTGAGTGGCTTTCAAAATTCTTACATATGGGCTAGCCCACATTTTTGAATTAATCATAGGTTAATAGTACACTTAAAGATACCTATGAATAAATTATAAGGATTTATTCGTATGGAGAAACCCACTAAATTAGCCAGTGATTATGTTTTCCTTATGATTGAAGTAATGGTTTCTCCATTAATTTAGGATAATTTGCTTGCAGTTTAGGTTTAAATCTGTATATATGTTACCGGCCAAACCCGGTTTCAGGACAAACTAGTTTGGCCTAGGCCAAACTAGTTCGTCCTATCGGCCTTAGGATAAACTAGTTTAGCCTAGGCAAAACTGGTTGATCCTGATTTTAATACGCACACTCTGGGATAAACTGGTATAAAGCCTAGGCAAAACATTATATAATATTACATCCAGAAAATCAAAATTAAATAAATAAATTAAATAATATAATACACCATAATTGATTATTATGATTGTCATATATAGGTACGGCGTCGAGCGAAGCGAGGAGTAGTGTTAGGTTTTCTTTAACCACAAAGGAGTGGAAGTGATCAAGGGGTTATGTGGTCCGGATGCAAATCTGGACCACTGAGTTCGAATCCCGGACCCGCACCCTAACTTACTTTATTTAGTTATGTGCGGTTTTTCCACTCCCTATGCTGGTGGTAGGCTTCAGCCGTGGCTAGTTACCACCCACTAAACAAAACCGTGTCGCCAAGCGATCAATTGTGACCGTGTTCCGGCATAATGTTCAGTGAAGCCAGGGAGGAATTTATCCCGCCTTCTAGGTACGGCCGCATCGTCTCTTAACAACACGCCAGATCGTGGTCAAAGGCATACTTATAATGAATAAAAAAGCGCGAGCGAAGCGAGCTTACCGCGGCAGCGGCCGCCGTTGCGCCAAGAGTAGAGTGTCAGAGTATTTCTTTTGTCATCAAAAATGAACAGTCTTCGACAATACTCGTATGCGATGACTAGGTATTTCATTCAATCTATATATTTTGACTTTTTAGATATACTTTATTATTTAGACTAGGCCATACCAGTTTATCCTAAAATGTGCTTATTTATATCACGATCAACTAATTTGGCCTAGCCTGAACTGGTTTATCCTATCGGCCTTAGGACAAATTAGTTTAGCCTAGGCTAAACCAGTTTATCCTATCGCGTATAGGACGAACTAGTTTAGCCTAGGCTAAACTAGTTTGTCCGGAAATCGGGTTTGGCCGGTAACATATATATATAAATAGAAAGCGTGACTGATTGATTGACTGACAGATATATCTTGCATAGCTTTTTCATGTTAGACACCAACACACAAGCAGTCGACCCCGTATTGTCGGTCATGTAGGCGGGGTAAACTCCTCTATACCTGGCATCTAAACATCGTGCTGGCAACCTGTGGCTGATAAGATTATGTTAAAAAGGGTTTCAAGATTTTTGTATGGAGCCTATTGATTCGCCATATTTATTCAAAATCGCGGCAGCAACACAACCTATTTATAAATAGGTAGCTAGCATCAATATCAACAAAAAATATTCCGACACCCACCTTCGTAAATTATCAGGTTTTGCAGTTATTGAGCGTCAAATTCCACAAATTCAACCCCTTCAAACCCCTTTGACACGACATTATACCACTTTGATATCCACTAAGGAGCCAATCCAAAACTTAAGCTAGTGTAATAGAATAGAATAATACTTTATTGCATACCAAAAAAGTTACAAAGAAACTTACTGAGCTAGATATACTTCATGCTAGATATGCTTAATGCTAGGTAAACTAAGTAATATATATTTTTAGTATATAGTTAGTGTAATATATACATTTATACCGTAATTGATGTTATTGTTTGTAGGTGAAATGAACGTACTCTATTTATTCATGCGGTACCGCTTCAACTGGGACGAGGTGCAGTTCAGCATGTTCTGCACTTACAGCATCATCACCAACCTTGTGGGTAAGCAGCTTTACACGAATCTACCAGCTGTAGAAACATCTACTAGCTAAATCATATCAGAATGCATTCATTCAACAATTTGCAAATCAATTTTACTATTATTTTGTCATATTTTAAGACTACCGCCCTTTCGGAAAGCACTTATAGAAGTGCTGCTGAGTGTGCTGCCGAGATATAGATCTCTACTTCGTATATCTATTTAAAATAAATAAATATTTCTCAATATTTCACATAGTGCCATCAAATCCCAAGCTAAGCAACGCAATGTTATGGTGGCTAAACAATGGATATTATAATACTTATAATACTATTATATTGTAATAAATACCTATACATATTTATAATAGATACTAGCAGACTCTCAATTTTATATTATATTCTGAGACCTCTATTATATTATGACAAGTATTTGCATGTCACTAAGGCAGAATATAGCTGACCATTACACTGTTTTTTTACCAACTAGACTAACCTATATTCGCAAATAAAGATATTTGTATTTGTATTTGTAGACCTACCATATCGGGGGTAGATTTCCTTTATAGGAGGTCTTCTAGGTGGGTACTTCAACAGTGCCAGTTATTCTACCGCCTGAGCAGTGATGTGCAAACATTACTGTGCTTCGGTAGGAGGGCACTGTAGCTAGAGTAGGGCTTGCAAAAACCGGCCAAATTTTAAAATCGGTTTTTTCGGTTTTTGGATTTTTTAAAACCGGTTAATCGGTTTTTTCGGGTTTTTCGGTTTTCGATAGTTTTTTTAATAAAAAACCAATAAAAAGATAAAAATGGTTATTTTGTATACATATCTTAGTACAATTGACCATTTCAAAAAAGAAAACATTCAAACTCTACATTAAATTCATAAAAAACAACCGTTTAACGGTAACTTTATTTTATTCCGACGAAAAACTACTTTCGAATTAGTAATATTGACTAATCTGTGAAATGAAATACAATAATTTGCTAAACTAAAACTAGATGTCGCGCTTTCCTTTCCGCAACATTTTATTTCACTAAATAATACCGCGTTATGACAATTTAATTTCATGTAAAAATGAGAATATATCACAGTGATTGTCGCCCGCTGCACATTGTGCAGTGTGCACATTAGTGAGGAATTTATTATCCGGAAGGTGCTCGAAAACTGGGATAAGGGATTTTCGATAGGCGGTAAACGCATGACACGGTCATCTTGTCGACGTCTGTAGAAAACATGCAGGAGCTGTTTCAAAGACTCGAGGCTGAGAGCAACTGCATGGGCCTCGCAGTAAACATAGACAAGAAGAAGATTATGGTAGTAGATCGCGCCGGAAAACTTCCCGCTACCAACATAATCCCAGGGGTTGACATTGTGGACCATTATGTGTATCTGGGCGCACATAATATAAACAACGATGGTGACTGCGCACCGGAGATAAAGAGGCGTATAGGTAATAGGTATGGCTAAGGATACCATGAGCCGACTCAATAACATCTGGATGTGAAGGGGTATCCAATGCCACAAAGACCCGGTTGATACGCGCCTTGGTATATCCAATTTTCTTATATGGGGTGGACACATGGACAATACGAGCTCTCACCGCTACTTTGACGCGGCCCCCCACCACCCTAATCCCTCCGTTGTCCAAGCCTTGAACTACTCGGTAGATCAGGCCTCCCCTCCCCTCCGTCGTCGCCCTAAAAACGTGTTGAACGATCCGGACGATCCCATTGCCACCGTCACATCGTCGGCGCTGGGATCGCCAAATCCGCCAACCATGCGCAACAGTCGCTCCGTTTTCGGTACTGGTCCCGGATACCAGATCCTCCAACCAACACAATCACGACACCGACCGCGCCGGCGTGGTCGAAGACCTCTGAGATCCTTCAGATCAGAGATTCTCTCCAAATAATCAAACAGATCAAAACATGGTAAGGGCCTAGGACACACCCCTTCAGGGGTGCCAGGGCAAGTCTAGTCCCCGTATCTGGCGACGGCCCAAGGAGGTTCGTGCCATCTGAGGCGCCCTTGAGCTAGTCGCCCACAAAAACTTTGGGTCGAGTGCCTCCTGCGCTCACCACACGGCCGGTAAAGCTGTAGAGGTCTTAATCTGAGACCAACAGCATAGGTCATTTAAAAAAAAACAATACGAGCTCGAGAAAGACAAAGGATTGATGCATTCGATACGTGGAGCTGGAGGCATATGCTACAGATACCGTGGACTGCCAATCGCACCAATGCATCTAATTCTTTCGCAGCTTCATATCCGAACCCGTCTCTCAACTATCTGCCAGCAGATAATACTTACCTATTTCGGCCACATAGTCAGGAGGGGAGACGAGCGGCTTGAAAAGCTGATCTTAGTTGGGAATACGGAAGGCAAACGAGCCCGTGGTCGTTCTCCCACCAGATGGGGTGATCAAAAGAAAGGCCTCCCTCTTACCAAGTTTTGCTCGGTCGTCAGGGATACAATGGGTAGGCACCGCACTAGTGGAGGCAGATCGTCAGACGAGTCACAACACCAACGTCCATAACCAGTGATGACCACGATTCTCAGCCATGAGGGGACGACTGAAGAGAGAGAGAAAGAGTCGGCCGCAGAATTAGAAACAGAAAGAAAAGGAACCGCACGTGTGCTGTGTAAAATCGCCCCAGAGTGGATGATTGATCATGTTTTAATGATAAATGATACAGTTATTCGCAATTTAGTAAGAGTATACTCAGAACATTTTATATAAGTTTATCGATCTCAAACATTAGCTTATGTTGACGAGCGATAGTTACTGAAATGAAATGATTTAAGCCCGCCACACGGAGACAAAAAAGTGCAACGTCCAGAGGCCTTTTTGTAGAATTTATATGTAATGGGCGACTGGTGGCACTTATTGGAGTCTGTCTGTGAGTTCATTTATAGAAAATGAGCACAAAAACAGTATTTTTATAAGATTTCATAGCAATAAAAAAAAACCGAAAACACCGAAAAAATCGGTTTTTTGCCGTATAAAAACCGGTTTTTAAATAGGTCGGTTAATCGGTTTTTTCGGTTAACCGAATAATCGGTTGCAAGCCCTAAGCTAGAGTAATTACTGGGCTAAAGAGTCTTAACATCTTATGCACAAAAAGTTTCAGGATCGGAGTCAGAGGAGTTCGATAATACCGTGACATATAGCGTAGATTCTACCTCTAGAATAAAACATAGATAACTTTTCGGTGGGTGACTAGTAGATAATTAAATAAAGTATAGGAGTTTTGGCGGCAAGCCTTGATCATATCATTAGCTCCACGTCTTTTGCTTAATAATCGTGTAGAATTTGATTGTTAGCGTGTAATAATGGTGGAATATTGCGTGTTAAGTGTTTTTGAATGTGCACAGATGTAGGCAAGTGATATGGTGCTGAAATATGAATTTTGGTGCCCCCTCCAAAACTCCTCCGAACTTTCAGTAAAATTCCACCCATTTTAGTGGAAGACTCACGTGACTAGACGAGCTATTAAGCTCACTCTGACTCTGACCTGACTAACTAACTTATTACTTAAAAAATAACATTTAACTTGACACTGGCAAAACACGAAAGTGGAGATCATAATTTAATATCCCGTGAACATTCACGAATTTTACTCGACACTGGCAAAATGCACATGTTGCCATATTATAAAAAAAAAAAAAAAAATAGCACTCCGGGAGTGCCGGCAGAAGTGAAAACTTCAATATTAACGTTGTGTTTAATTATTATAAGTATAAAAATACTATCATTTATGAGGTAGAATACAATGTTTATTTATTGCACTATCGTACACAAATATGACAATTTATATGTTGTTATTTATAATATTATATCGTTATTTATATATAACATTAAATTTTATCTCTCAGAAAAATCAACTTCCATCCATAATTTCGACGACTTTTACACCATCGTTATTATCAGAATCATCATCGCAAATTTTTACAACTGATACAATTGGTTTATGATAACTTAAGTAAGAAACAAACAGTTTTGATTCGAACCTATTTAAGTGTCTAATAAAATATAAAAATATAAATATAAAATATTAAAAAAAAATATCGGGCGCGCGCTTGTCTAAGCCCCCTGTGCCGCCTAAACAGAGCAGCGCGCTCAGGCACGGTAGAAAGAGTGGGAGATACTAGTTCCTCTCCCTTCCCCTCGATCTTACGCTTTTTCGATCAGCATCACGTGACCCTGACGCGAGTTTGAAAGTTTTTACCCATACAAAAAAGTGCTCAGCGCCGCTAAAGAAGTTTTCACTTCAAAAAAAATAAAGTATATTAAAAACCGTGGAGACATTTATAATTTTATTTAACAAAAATATTTAACAAAACGACAACCCGCCATTATACAAATCAAAATCTCTCTCCATAGACAATGACCACAGACTATAAATTATACATGTCAAAAGAGGTCCTATTCACGGTAGAAAGCTTCTTGCAGCTAATACGGCCTCTCCTGGCATTGCGCCGTCCTCGGCTGCACATTTGTTGTCTTCTATTCCCTCAGCAGCAACGGCAAATTCACAGGACTCGCGACCGACGTCTTTCTCTGCACTTGTGGCTGCGGTGCCGTACTGCTTTGGGTTGGTGGGCGAATCTGAGGGATCGTCAGCATCATCACCCCCAGGGTTCATGATCTGCATGAGAAACCAAATGTTAAAAATTTAGACGACCGACAAAGTTGCCTTTTCTGTCAGGCATCACTCATACAAGGCCCTCAAGCATAATAATTCTCATCCATAAATTAAATAAAAAGTGCAACAAAGCCAGATCCATCCATGCATGGCTTCATCCAGGATAGCTTCCACTGTGACAGCTCCCGTCTGCGACTGCACCACCGGGACTGCTCGCACATGTCGATCTTGTTGGACAGCGTGCAGCACGCAGGGCGCGCGCTGTACACGCCGTGTCAGCACGCTGGTACGTGCTGATCTTGTTGGACAGCGTGCAGCACGCAGGGCGCGCGCGGTACACGCCGTGTCAGCACGCTGGTACGTGCTGATCTTGTTGGACAGCGTGCAGCACGCAGGGCGCGCGCTGTACACGCCGTGTCAGCACGCTGGTACGTGCTGATCTTGTTGGACAGCGTGCAGCACGCAGGGCGCGCGCTGTACACGCCGTGTCAGCACGCTGGTACGTGCTGATCTTGTTGGACAGCGTGCAGCACGCAGGGCGCGCGCTGTACACGCCGTGTCAGCACGCTGGTACGTGCTGATCTTGTTGGACAGCGTGCAGCGCGCAGGGCGCGCGCTGTACACGCCGTGTCAGCACGCTGGTACGTGCTGATCTTGTTGGACAGCGTGCAGCGCGCAGGGCGCGAGCTGTACACGCCGTGTCAGCACGCTGGTACGTGCTGATCTTGTTGGACAACGTGCTGCATGTTCTGCCCGCTGCGCTCGCGCGCCGCTCACCTGTTATCTCACACCAGCAGCTCCAACGAACATGCAAAACAAGGCACACATATTAATTTCATATTCACGTGCGCTTATATGGCACAACACAGAGAGACTACGAAAAGATTCGGATGCAACTTATGATGTAGCCCAGCTGGTCAGGTCTTCGTCCCTTTCTGCTTCGGTCATACTGACCTAGTAATGGTGAGATGAAGAAGATGATGAGTGTGATCTTCGGAACATAATCGTGAGAGAAGGAATAAAGTTTACAACAGTGACCGGTACGAGTAAGACATAACACATAGTTTTCTCCCACTATGCAGTCCCCCCGTCCTCACTACACCCTATGAATGACAATAATTCATAGTGAAGATCCACATGCATAGCATGATGAATCCCTCCATCCCTTACTTCTCGTGATATTATCACTCAAGATCACAACACAAAACATCAAAAACAGCAAAAAATAATGCCATTGAAATTTTCACAAAAAGCGCGGGACGGCCAAACCAGTCGTTCCACAGCACAAGTTGACGAAATTGATTTCTATCGGCGGTTGTTGTCAATAATTAGATAAAACAGTTGTGGGCAAAACAGAAGTTCAGATACCACTTCTGATAAAAACCGTGGAGACATTTATAATTTTATTTAACAAAACGACAACCCGCCATTATACAAATCAAAATCTCTCTCCATAGACAATGACCACAGACTATAAATTATACATGTCAAAAGAGGTCCTATTCACGGTAGAAAGCTTCTTGCAGCTAATAATATTTATTTTGCGCTTTTTCTGGTAATTTTATTTACAAAAATTACATTTTTGTACAAAATTATAATCATAGGAAGGAAAACGTCACAAACAATTTTTCTACGAAAGTGACGAAATTACTGCGAGGATAAGCCATTTACTTGAGAAGTAAAATAGATTTCTCACGGGCATTGTGGAGAATTACCTCAAAGCTGGTGAATATTAAAGTTTTTGTTTGAACTACGACTGGTGGGGAAGCTCGTATATTAATATTATGGCTGACAATTATTATTTATGAATAAGTTATAATATGGATAAAACACGGGGATATAACTACGCGCTGATTTTTAAAATTTGTATATAACCTACCCAGGAGAGTAAAGCCATATTTGAGCCGTGTGTATTACACGAACCATTAGGCCAAAGTTTATATTTTCTTAAATAAGGGCCGGTGTATATAAAAGCGCTATAAGGTGTTTTTATTGGGTTATTGGTAATTCCGTTTATTATTAGTGTTTAAGGCCTTTTTGGGGAGAAAATTTAAAAATAGGAACACCGACGCATTTTTGGTTTTTATCGACTGAAGCCTATACGTAAAAAAAACATTTTTAATTTGTTTTTTTGAGATCGTAAATGGAATAGTAAAGGAAGGCGTTACTTTTCGGAAATCCATTATAACTATTAATTAAAAATTAATATTTAGTGTTCATTCTGTTTTAATTTGTCAGTTCAACTAAGCTTAAGGGATCGTAAAATTTGTAATTAATATTATTATAATAATATATTTTTGTTGTTTAGGCACATTATTCTCGATCAGCATATTCAGCAACTTCATGAAGTTGGACGACACCTTGGTGGGCATCATATCCTGCACGAGCAAGATCTTCGCCTCCTTCATCTTCGCCTTCGCCTCCACCACCACGGAAATATACTTAGGTAAACATTATATTATTAGACATAACACTTTAATAAAATTAACATGATTATATTAGGCGCTTTTTTTTGTGGTCCCACTACCATGGCTACTTATCCCACCCACCGCCACGCAAAGGCGAAAACCCACCGGGGGGATATTAGACGCTTACGGCGCTAGACGCCAAGACTTTCTATCGAGTTTTTACGTATAAATTATTTTACTCGCATGTAAAATACCTCTAAATATCGTCAATTACAATTATTACAAACTAGCTGCGTCCAGCGGTTTTAACCGCCTATGTGTTATTCCAGGGTCTAAGCTACCAAAAGCCGAAGCCGAGCTATACCGAATTTCAGCTCAATCGGTCCACCCTTTTAGGCGTGAAAGAGTAACAAACATACATCCAGACATCCATACATTACAAACTTTCACGTTTATAATATTAGTAGGATTCTTACGACACTAGACACCAAGACTTTCTTTCAAATTTTTACGTCCAAATTATTTAACTCGCGTGTAAAACTCGACGTTAACTCCCGTATTTTTGGTCGTATCCACACCAGAACAATGTGGAACGAGATTTTTAAATATAGATAGATTGTTGAGTCTAACCGAGATGGCAAAACAATTAAAACCATTTAATATTAAATTGTTGAGTTAAAAAAAATATACAGGCGCATAGGACATAATAAATGAAAACAATTGATTACCGTCCAGACTTGAATGAATTGATAACACGTCGTTATCAGCAAGTAAACGTCTGTAAATAATTTATTATCATTTAGTAAGAAAAAGCTATGATAAATGGTGAAAGACAGGCATTTACCCTTTCTTAGTGCAAAGCGGACATTAATGACAAAAAATATTATAAATGTGTTTTCTTATCTTTTTAATATTAAATTCATTATTATTGAAAGTTAAAATGGCTTGTAAAGAAACCAGGCAGAATTTTATACAATAATAAACCACGGTTTACTTAAGATTTAAGTCGCGCTTGTATTCTACTAATACTAACCTTTAACTACTAACTTTTCTCTTTTTGCATAATTAAAATTATTATTTGTTTTAGCTCCACTGGTCGAGATCTTCAACGGCACATCGTTTATCGCGATGCGTTCAATAGCCTCGAAGTTAGTCACCAGCGAGGAATTAGGTAAGTGGCCCATTCATTTCACTTTTTGTTAACCTGTTTCACACTCATACCCTAATATTGGCATAAAACAACTTTGACATAAAAAGCAGTATCATCATCTCAGCCATAGGACGTCCACTGCTGAATATAGCCCTCCCCTTTCTACTTGCATATTACCGGTTGGAAGCAACGTGCATCCAGCGTCTACCAACGACCTTTATAAGATATTCTGTCCACCTTGTGGGGTGACGTCCTACGCTGCGTTTGCTTGACCGTGGTCTCCACTCGAGCACTTTTCGACCCCATCGGCCATCCGATCTACGAGCCATGTGGCCTGCCCATTGTCACTTCAGCTTGTTTATCCGCTGGGCTATGTCGGTGACTTTAGTTCGTCAAAAGCAGTATAAATATACGTAATATATTGTAAGACATGTACTAAATAAACAACAGACACGATATGACACGTGTAATTAATTTGCAAAATTATATTTCTTGAATAACATTAGGCTTAATTTAATTGTGTAATAGTTTTAGTACAACCAGAAAGAATAGTCTAAACTTACTACGTTAGGTATATGTAAGTGTAAGGTAGCCTCAAGAAATTATGCTATTCAAATCTTATGGTTAAATAGATATTGTAAGTAGTTATAGGTATAAAACATGATGTTTATAATGCCAATCATGTGGAACAAATAATATCATGCTACGTCGATTAAAATCCGCCTTTAGCAAATTATGTCAAGTTAAATTATGACATTTTATTTTATGCCAATGAATCTGGGACCGGTTTCAGACACCTCTTTTGGATAAGATGAAGTTTGGTACCAGTCGGTAACTGGACCAAATGCAATGACCTAACCTGTTTTTACACAAACCTAAATGCCTATTTACTTTATCCAAATGTTTCCCCTTGTGATCCCACTAATATTGGGTTATTGACAAAGTTAGTTAAAGTGTGAGTGAACTTGCTATTTATCATAAAGTTTAGAATATAAAAATAGTCATATTTTCTATATATTCTAAACTTTAAATTTTTTTATTTATAATTCTAAACATAAAGTTTATAAATACTGGCTTCGCCCAGCGGTTTTACCCGCAAACCCAAAGTGAAAGAGTACCAAACATACATAAAAACTATTCCATTTACAATATAAGTGGGGCTAGTAGGATTAATTTGGTTTGAAACAGTTGTGTGTATTGCTTTTGGAAAATCATTATTCCTCTTTAAGAGACACATTTATTATTTTCACAATTTTTATTATGTTCCGTATGATGGAGGCCTACGCCATTTACTTACCAAAATTAAACTCGATCCAGAGATTCGATCCAGAGCAGAGGTTTAATGATTCATTGATATTTTTTTGGAAACCTCAGGCAGCGGCTAATAATAATGTTACATTTTATGTTATTTATATAAATAAATTAGGAAGGTATTATGTTAATATATTATTATATCAGGTTTTGTGTGTAAAATGTTATTTTTATATTTGGGTAGGCTCGGTTCTTGATCTCTTTAAAGGTGATTACCCCATTGATGACCATGGGGACATTTACTCGTACGAACCAAAAAAGAAAAGAAAAACTATATTAAATGAGAAAGCCTTAAAAATATTTTCGTATTTGGTCAACATAAAAAATGCTCCGAAGAATTGTGAAGCTCCAATAAAAACATTATATTATAAAAAATGACCAAAATAATTTTTCAAAAAATAAAACAAATTTAAAACATCGCTGCGCTGCGAGTGCCTTAAGGCCTACGCACTACGCACGATCTAGACGAATCGTGGGCCTAGACGAGTTTACACACTGTACTATGTTTATAAACACATTGACAGTAAAGACTGATCGTTTGTTTTGATTGAGCGTCTTTAAATTTACACAACTGCGTGCTCGATACTTGGTACTCGTTAAAATCATCATCATCATCATCCTTTGCGTTTGCAGACGATTAAAACACTGTCTGTTGGGTTGCGTTGGCACTTCCGTTGGTGGCTAATAAAACCAATCCTGGAGCGCATCCCTACATGTACGAGTAGTCGACCCTGCCGCTCGTTAAAATTATACCGGAATTATTGGAATTATACCGGGGGTAGACTTCCTTTGCAGGAGGTCGTCTAGGTGGGTACCCCTACAGTGCCAGTTATTCTACCGCCTGAGCAGTAATGTGCAAACATTACTGTGTTTCGGTAGGAGGGCACTGTAGCTAGTGAAATTACTGGGCTAAAGAGTCTTAACATCTTATGACTCTTGAGTAAGAAGCGTTGGTGCAGTGCACCTAGAATTGCACATAATTGTGAAATTCTGGGTAGCACTGTACTGATTATGGGCAGCGTTATCTCTTAACATCAGGAGAGCGTTTTACTCGTCTTCTTACTTCTCCACATAAAAAAAAAATATAGTAAAAATTTAGAGTTTAGGTAATTTTGCAGACTTCTAATGCGAATTCACACTTTCGTAAAAGATTAAAATAAAAAAGATGTATTATATTAAATTGCTTGATTTTCTAGGTAAATGTTTAGTATAAAATTTTCTATGAGTACTTGTAACTGGTCTTCTTTGCTCTAAAAAGATATCTCTAATCATTTAGTGCCCCACTTCTCTTTACATAATAATAAGATATTTCCTTAAATGCGATGAAACTTGGTATGAAGATAGTATAGGTACTATACAATTTAATTCAATAAAATCCTTACTTCAGGTTATTTTTAACAATAACTACCTACATCATATAAAACTTGTCAAACAAGCCAATCAAATTCAGTTTCATGTGATTTTTGTTTTGCTATTTTCCTTTCAAAATTGTGCTTCCTGTTAAAACCACTAATTTTGAATATTGTGGCGCGACGAGTTTATTATTCAATTTTTGTGCAAAAATCTTGTATTTCGATCACGTAGATAATAATATTTTGTGAATTTTAAATGCCACTGCGATTGCTCTCGAAACCTTTCAACAGAATTTTTCATTTATTACTCGTTTGCCTAACTTAATTAAAAACATACATTAGAATTAAAAACCTTACACATCATGAATTAAAAAGAGTAAAACTTAATAAACCCAATTCTTAATTTAGTAGTAGTGTATTAGTAGTGTATTTTTTGTTAGAATCACGTTTTACTTTATTACCTTTTATAAATAACACAATTTCAATTATTTCCAAAATTTCCATAAAACCATTACTTTTGCTATCTAATGAAATTAAATTCAATTCTAATATAAGGAATAGATTACCGCTTAATATTGTATCACCAGAAGAGCGTCTTACTCGTCTTCTAACTTCTTTGCATAAAAAAAGCTTCTGTGTGCTCCAGGTAAAGTGAACTCTCTGTTCGGACTGGCTGAAGCGATGATGCCTCTGGTCTACGGGCCCCTGTACTCCAGGGTATACATGGCAACGCTGCACATCCTTCCCGGCGCCGTGTTCCTGCTGGGAGCTGCTATGACCGTGCCTGCTGTCGCCATATTTGGGTAAGATTTCAACAGGTTATGGGCCCAGTAGCATTAGTTATTTTATGATATTGAGTGACAAGAGGAGCAAATCAGGGGCCTTAGACAAGGGCTCAGGTTACGCAACAACTGGAATTTCTGTCAACGAAGCACTCCAAACAGCCGAAGATGGGGCCTAATGGAAGAAAATAGTTTGGACAAAGCAGCATGAAGGGAGTCACGATCTTCAACATTGAGGGACCGACTGAAGAGAGAGAGACAAGGGCTAACGCTACAAAAATCTGAGATGACAAAAGAACTGAGATGACAATTGTTATCGTTCGTTTTTCCACAACGGCTATCAGACATCCCAGTACAATTTTTTAGCGTTAGCTACAAGTGATTGACGCTTGTCTAGGGCCCCTGGTGCCCGATGGTAAGCATCATAATTGCCCATATTAGATAGTGCCACCCAGTATTTTGAAATACAACATTCTGCGCGACACTGCACTACGCCGTTCACCCTGAGATGTTTTTATTTATTTTTTTATTTTATTTTATTTAATTCACAAAATCCACAGGTCCACAGATACTTAAATAATATGTTAGTTGTTTAATCTCGTCATGCCCAGTGATATTGCTGGTAATATTGCCCTTCAGTTCAGAACACCAATGCCTGCACATTACTGGTGGATGAATAACCGACAAAGGTCAAAAAGTACATTTATAATAGTAGTAAAATTAGTACTCATACGAGTAAGTACGTTAGTTTTTTAAAAATGTTACGGTACCTGAGTCTTGAGTGCACATTACATAATCTAATACTCAGTACTGGAGTAGTCATTATATTATTTTGTAGAGGTAGTATTAATATAAATAATAAGTCAATATTATAGTA
Organism: Hemithea aestivaria; assembly: GCA_947507615.1. Lineage (NCBI taxonomy): Eukaryota > Metazoa > Arthropoda > Insecta > Lepidoptera > Geometridae > Hemithea > Hemithea aestivaria. The sequence continues at coordinate 3,663,085 of OX382325.1, read as the reverse complement.
CACTACCTTTTTCAGTGAGTAAAACACACACCTAGCCCTAATGCAAAAATAAATAAATCAAACCCTACTTGATGTTATACATAAAAAATAAACCAAATAAATTATTCATTATTTAACAAAAAACCTCAAATGCAGGTAAAATACTCGCAGCTTAAGCCTGTTTTATTATATCACATCTACCTCTAGATTACCCATATTTTAATTTTATGAATAATTCGGCGATTGATAAAACATTTAAATTATGTATATGAATTATGTAATCCGTTCGCGGAAAGCTGCTAGACTGGATTCATAATTAATTTAAAAACAATAGCATTTCTTAATGTACATGTGTGTGAGTGTGTGTGTATGTGTGTGAATTATTATAAGGTTTTTGGATTATGTATGGTTTTGAGACAGATGCATATTTGATATAAAATTTAAAGTTATTTGTATTTTTTATAAAGTAAGTAGATGACCGAGACGACACTCGCTTATTATAAAAAGAATAATCTGGCCAATTATTATATTGGTATTCAATAGCAGGTGTACGAAGGCCAAAAATGACGAGGACCACACTAAGAATACCTCATTTGCTATATAGCTATGCTATTGAAATATAATAATAATAAGTATCGCGGGACATTTATATATACAGAAAACCACCCAGATCAGAAACAAATATCTGTATCATATTAATATTGGTCCTAGACAGGAATCGAATCGAAATCAACCTGCAAACTTCTGCGTCGCAGCTAACCTGCCCACTGCGCCACAGAGCTAGAGGTAGTCAATCAGGCGGGAATCTAACCATATTATATATTTACTTACTTTTTAAAGTGAAGTACCTACATAGGTATCAATATTATGTTTTTTTATCATCTGTCACCTCCAGTGGTGTCGATAGCATGCGAATCGGCGTGACAGGCGCACTCAAGTATTAACTTAGATATCTAACATTCGATATCGTCTTTTTTATTTGCTTTACACAGACAACATAAAAAGTTACGTTTTTTATATGTTTTCAATGTGTATTAAACTATTTATTACAGTCTGCCATACTTCATTATACGCGTAATTAGCTCTACGTTTCTACATATATACGAGTATATTAGTCGGAAGTGTCTGGTAAAAAGTAGCCTTTGTGTTATTCCACGGTCTTAACTGCCTATATACTTACCAAATTTTAGCTCCATCGGTTCAGACGTGAATGGGAAACAATAATATACAAACAGGCATACTCCGCATTTATGATATAAATTGGATTGATTAAAACATGTATATAAGAGAAGTATAAGTATATCTTTTATGTTATTGTACGAGTACAATCGTGAACAATATTGCTAGTTTATAATCTATGAACCCAGTAAGTGCTCAAAGTATATTTAATGTTTGTTTACTACTGTATAGAATCAGCAATTAGCACCCAGATGTCCACACGAGAGTTGCGAGTGGAGAGCTCGGCCGAGTACAGTCATCGTCAATAAAGTGACCTCCTCCGTTGCAGGTGGATGTATTTCGAACAACGAGAGGACAACAAGCAAGTTGATGAAATGGAAAATGTGAACAAAGAAGTGTAAAATATGACTTTTAAGTGTACACATAATATTTAATTTTATTCAAGTGTGTGTTGACCGAGAGCAGTTTTTGCGAGAATGTATTAAAATATCGAATTTCAAGGTGTATTTTAATTTGATCCGATCGCATGAGAGATATAAAAACAATCGTATGTTTTATAATAATCCGATTGTCGCGACGGTCCCGCACCGATGTGTTTGAATTGTGTATCGGTTAAGTTTATTTTCGATTTCTCTGAGTGTTTGTGAATGTATTGAAGACTGATATGGCAACATAAGAGTGTTTGCTAACATAAAGCCGAACAATAGGAGACCAGTGGCGCGTCGGAGACGGCGAAGACGGATCATCAGTTTCAATATTAGAGCACATTTATCTATTGACGGCGACGCGACGCTCGGACATTGCGCTCTTTACGACGATGTGACCCCACAATAAGGATTTCGCACAAGACTCAAGCCTTCCTCGAAATCGGCACGTGAATATCTAAGTGGCATAACCGATTCGCCGGTGAAGGGACACGTTATTAAATAACCACACAGAATGGACAAGCCGGACCAGCAAGACGTAAAACGCGATGGCGCGGAGGAGCTGCCTCTCAAGTTGGAAATTAATAATGACATTAAGAACATGACATGGATAGAGAAATTAAAATATGTCAAAGCAAATATAACAGTGGAACCCGTCTTAGCTTTTTTCGTGATGCCGAGTGTGCTGGCGATGCTCGCGACTCAAAACTTGAATTTGGACAAAGCTTGTCAAGTTAATCTGGGATTCGACGACGTCGTGTGTACGGCTCTGCGGCTTCGCAAGCGAGCGAACCACACGTACGAAGAGGATGAAGTTCAAAAGCTGATTGCATCAGTGCAGGCATGGAAGAGCATCATCCACACAATAGTGCCCACACTCTTGATGCTATTTATCGGCGCCTGGAGCGATAAAACTGGGAAGCGGAAAATATGCATGCTGGCGCCGATATTTGGAGAGTTTATGACGTGCATGTGCAACATTATAAACACATATTTCTTTTTCCAAGTTCCAGTGGAATGGACCGTGTTCATGGAGGTGATATTCCCAGCACTCACCGGAGGGTGGTACACGATGTTCTTGGGCACATTCAGTTATTTGGGTGATATTACTTCAACACAAACTAGGACATTTAGATTGGGGATATTGAGTTTGTGTATGACGGTAGGATTCCCCATAGGCATGGGGTTGAGCGGAGTGTTGCTCAAGGTGATGGGATTCTATGGAGTATTCACGGTGTCGGCATTCTTACAGTTTCTCAACTTCTGTTACGTATTGTTCTTTATAGAAGACCACACTTGGCTCGAGAACAAGGAGAAAGTAAGTAAACAACTTTCAAAAATATGGTTTAATTTATTGAAAAAAATGATTTATTTGCCCTTTTGTTTGTAGGTCAAAAAGACCGGATTCTTTGGAGGCCTGTCGGAGTTCTTTGACTTGAATAGTTTAAAGGACACATTGGAGATAGCGTTCAGGAATGGTTCAAATAACAGACGTCTCAGGATATGTTTGATCCTAATGGTGGTGTGTTTAATATTTGGACCGATGTACGGTGAGTACTTTTCTCTATATTCTAAGCACGCACTATGACCAAAATCGTTGCGTATTGACAGTTTGTGAACAATAGTAATACAATTAACATACACACTTATAGAGTACTTAAAATTGCAACGAATATATTATTTCGTAATGCGCGCTTTGCCTAAGGCTTTCCGCACACGACGCGACGTGTAGCGTATGCGTAAAAACTAAATATTTTACAGCACTTTTTTGTTATGTGTATATTACTTAATATACTGTTACTTGATAGTTGGAAATTATGAGTATTTCATAGAAGCCATTGAAAATAACGTAGATACGCGTATGATACGGCTGCGCGTGGTGTGCGGAGGTTCTTACCTATAAAACGAAATAATAGTAGCTGCTATTTAATAGGGTTATTTTAACTATTTATTTTGGTAATCAAATAAATTATTAACTGACTTAAGTTGCTTGGTCGTGACGTCATTGACACCGAACTCTCTACATTATGTACCGGTTAGTGGCGTCACGCGTCCCCTACCTAAAATTTATAAGCGTTATGTCTCAGCATTTTTTTTAATTTATTCAGAAACAACAAATACACATCAAATATTTTTAATACTTATTTAAATTATGAATTAATTATATTAACCTTGTCAACATCTCTTATTCCTTATTTTTTTGGTCGGACCAGTTCAATTATATTATTACATAGAATTATTATTGCAGTACTTAACTTTTAATTACATGCTTAAATATGTAAAGCTAGCAGTTAACATTTTTAGTGGCAATTTAGATAATAATATTATATACTCGTTTGTATACCACATAAATAAGTTCATAACAAAAATCCAGATATTAATTACATTCTTATTATCTTTACATAAACTCATCAAAGCTTTTTAATTACAAGTAAACTATAAATCTAAACATACATAAACAATTATAAACGAAATACTTTGTAAACCTACTATTAGTGTAATCTTAAAAATATTGGACTTCAAACTTGCTTTTGATAAGCGATGGCGAGACGTACGATTAAATGCATAATATTTAATAACCACTCGACTAATAAAAAAATTGGGACAGTACAGAACATTACACGTACCCTTTGAAACTATAAATAGTTTTCTAAAATGGTTAATCGGTGAACATGTTAATATACATACATACATGCATGTTGTTATACATTAATGCGCCCATGGGCGAGATGGGGTGATAATATCCGGAGGGTCGCTGGGGATGGGTGGAAAATAAAGACGGAGGACCGAGTTGAGTGGCGTGCCATGGGGGAGGCCTATGTCCAGCAGTAGATGAACATAGGCTGATGATGATGATTATTAAAAAATCCGTTGAATTTTAAGCTACGTGTTTCAAAGTCAGTAAAAACTATTCTCAGCAGATCTTATGGTAGAAAGAATTAAATGAAGTAGAAGTAGTAGAGTGGAAGTATTATGGTGAAAGCACATCTATCCTCATCGACCGCGCCGAACGATTCGAATTTTGAATTCTTTATATGAAACTAGCGGACGCGCACTTCGTTGCCCCCTAACGCAAAATGATGACTGTTCCTCTTCATGTATTACCTATTCATTTAAACCTCCCTCTAGAATTACTCTTTCTATTAAAAAAAACCGCATTAAAATCCGTTGCGTAGTTTTAAAGATTTAAGCATACGAGTACACAGACACGGAACAGACGCGGAAAGAAACTTTATTTTATACCATGTAGTGATGTCACACTCGCCGAAGTCGATCGTCCGAATCGGAAGAAGATTTCATATACAAAAAATCTTTCGGCGCAGTCAATGCGGATAGATGTGCGAGCACCATTAGTCAAAGAAATCGTAAAAATACGCGCGCGGGCCGTGCGATAAAACGCATTTTCACGCCTATATCCGCGGGTAAATACTAATTTGTACAAATTACTTTAGTACTTATAAATAAAACCGGGAGTAAATAATTACCTAAGTGTTACGGTCATTACACCCATAAAACACATTACAATGTTACGTAAACACTGGTCAAGGAAACACGCATAATACAGGTTTTCTTGCAAAACATAATAAACATGCCTTTTTATACTATTTAACTGTTGAGGGGTAATATCGTAACTTGACTGATGACGCTTCAAACAATAAAATAGGTGTGAAAATACTTATAAATCTTTAATAATTATTGCTGACAACATAATATGTAATTTACTTGAGTATATTATTTTCCTAAGGTGTTGAACCACTTATATAATAGGATTTATTTCTTAGGCAGGTTGAACAGCCGAGATTATTTTATTTTATTAATAACAAGAAAACTTACAGCTAGCTTATGAATAGATAGATATATAAACACGAAAGGCCAATAACAAGTTTTCATATATAATTAATGGAACTAGGCGTTACTTTGCGGAAATCCATCACAACAATTATTAGTTATTATTTAATATTTAGTGTTAATTCCGCTCTAAATTTGTGAGTCTAACTAAGTTTTAAGAGATGGCGAGGAATTCAAACGTTACCAAAATAGTAATTAGTATTAATTTCACCATCGAGTGCACCACCCGCCCTCCCGCATATGCATGCATTAAGGGTTATAACTATTTGTTAGTGTTAGTTATGTGGTTACGCGAAATTTAGCTAGAACAAAGGATACGAAACGCCGTCTCTTAAAACTTAGTTAGACTCACAAATTTAGAGCGGAATTAACACTAAATATTAAATAATAACTAATAAGTTTTCATAGATAAATACAGAAAAAGGTAAAATAGAACAAGACGAGAAAACATAATTGTGTGCACACTACAGCATTATGAAGAAGAAGAATAAAACTAAAAATTATTTCAAAGCATTTTTCCCTGGGTAAAAAAAGGAATCTATAAATTACCTACATACCAAATTTTAGTCTAATCGGTTCAACTATTTCCCTGTGTGAATGAGTAGTAACATCATACGTACAAACTTTCCAATTTGTTAGTATAAGTAAATATTACGTAAAAAAATCTACCTACTCAAAGAAAAAATACTTAATAACCTTGTCGGTAAATTTTTATTAACAAGTAGAAATTCTTACTTGTTTGTTCAAGTGCTTAAATTTGGGTACATGTACAAATATATGTCTTGTTTTATTAGGTGTTTATTTTTTTCGAATTACTTTGCAAATAACGTTTTCTAACAAGCAATATTTTATAGAGTTCTGGGATTTTACCTAGAATAATTAATTTGGTAATTCCTACTTAGTACTACAAATTTTAACAGTTACGTAATAAAAGTAATGTAAACAAGCAAATTGTGTTGATCTTAAAATTAAATCATTGATATCTAATAGATAGTGCTACCGGGGAATTCCTAGAACCTACTTTTTATACAAAAATGTACAAGTAGCAATACGGATCTATTTTTTTGTTTATTTTAACTTTAACCGGTATCAGTGAACTACGAGTAACATAAATTAATTAAAAAATAGATTTTAAAACCGATTTATGGTCTTTTGATTAACAACTTTCCTACCGTTAATTTTATTCACGGCATACGTTTTATGCTAACAAGTGATTTAAAAAATTAAAGCAATTCATTAAAAGAGGGCGAGACCGCACATTGTATATACCTAATTCATAACTTGAAAACTACTTAACCGATGTTGATAACATTTATTAAGTAGCGGTTTTGTGGTACTAACCCTTAAAAAAACAACCCTTAAAACAAGCGAATTAAATTAAAAATTTAACAAACCCCCTACGCAATATGTAAATCACCATTTTGTGGTGGCGGCCATCTTGGATTTTAAATTTATTATAGTGCGTTGGATTCTACTAGTTAAGCCCTTTCATTTGATACCCATATTGACGGGGTCATGACGAAAAAAAGTAATCCGCCATTTTGTAACGGCGGCCATCTTGGACCGATTTCCACCAAACTTAGCTAAGAACACTCTGGATTAAGTCTACTTTCAAACAGAAAAACTAAATCAAAATCCGTTCATCCGTTCGGGAGCTATGATGCCACAGACAGACACACACACATACAGACAGACACGTGAAACTTATAACACTCCGTCGTTTTTGCGTCGGGGGTTAAAAACGAAGTCCTTTAAAAATTCTTCACTCATGACTAAATTGTTCGTACTCAATAACCTAAAGTCGTTCTAATGCGAAGTTCGCATCATTTTCCCGGCGTTCGTCCGTTCGAGTGAGCACATTGTGATTATGACAAACAGTCACACAGTGCCCTGTTGACAAAGCTGTACACGGCGGAACAGTCGTATAAATCATCACATTCTGACAAACAATGCTACTGCTATAGGATTTATAATGCTGTGACGTCAGAGATTCATAGGCCCATGTTATAGATTTAGTCAACTCGGGATATAGAGCTCAATGCGTCTAAACGAGAATGCAAAAGAGCTGAATTTATCTTTTTTCATATTCTGTTACAAGGAAAGCAGCATGTATCTTACTTCCATTATTAGATTCTCCGATTTGCTCTGTCCGGGGTAAAAATTTGAAACCAGTAATTTGCAAAATAAATACAGCGTAATCATAGCTCCATTATTTTCAGATGCGCGGCAAAAAAACGGGGTTTTTCATAGTCTCTACCGTGAGCAATCAAGTTTTTACGTGAATGTTATTCTAGGGTCTAAACTATCGTTTTCAATATTAAAATCGTATTACAAAATAGCCAATAGCTATATTCACAATTCCAGAGAATGTTGTTCTTAGACCCCAGATCCAATGATACAATGTTGTTGGTCCATTTGATGATAGACTCAGCGCGAATTAAATAATCGCCGTTGAGTCCATTTTGAATTTTGATGAATGGAAAGTGACGTGCGGCACTGAATGACTCCGATTGATAATCTCCGTTGTGAATTGAATAGATTTGAATAATAATATGCATGATATTACGTAAAATAGAGAAAAAACGAGATTATTACTCCGTTGGCCGCATTTCGATTAGGAAAACAGATCATCATACATAGGCACATAGGCTTACAGTGGCAATTGGTTTGTGATGGTTTTATTTAATTTTCAGTCCACGCCGTTGCAATATATGTATATCAGAAAGATTATGTGGCTTCAAATTAAGGCTGTATAAAATCTAATAAACTTTTAATATGGAAATTTATAGTACCTACCTATTTAGAAAGAATCTAGTTTATTTAATGTAAAGAATAGAATAGAATAGAAAACTCTTTATTGTTCACACAAATACAATAATATAGCTTTCATCAATCCACTTTGCATACAACTTAAATGATCCATCTTCTTATAGATATTATAAATAAGAAAGTATGGATGTGTACAAGTATTACGTGTCTCTGTGGATCTGTGTTGTTTGATCTTTACGCGGCTGAACCGTTTTAGCTCAAATTTGGAGTATAAATAGCTTAGACTAAATTAGGATAATAAGCAACATTTCAGCGGGTGAAACCACTGGAAACAGCTAGTATATAAACCGAGGGGCATTTCCAGCGAGTGAAAGATCACTAGCCTTTTTTGAAAATTATTATAAAAGTGATGAATAAAATGATTGTAATATCTAAAATACTTAACTTCGGGTTCAACAAATGCCAACACTTCAGCCCGTCGCTTCGTCAAAATGGTCAAAAGAATTCTAATAATTTTCCTATCAAATTTTTCAAGGAAATATCGCTGTCACGTTGGAGTAAACACAATTTAGGAATGCTCTACGTGAAGACAATTTTAATAAATTGCTTATGCGTAGTAAAGCCCGCTCTACACAATATGGGAACTGCCGCAAAAACTACGAAATAAGTGTGTGGAAGAGTTCGATTCATGTTTTGCGCTGTTCTTTTGGTCGCTGTATGATATGATAAAATAAGAACACTCTTTATTGAAACCAAAAGAAAATTACAAATTTATTAATATTTATAACTAATAACTAGTATTAAGTTTGGGTTACAATGCGGCAGCCTCATCGCTGAGCGCGCTCTCTTTCAGGCAACCAACTTTTGTACAGAATAGTCGATCGGAAATGTAAAGCGGGATTTGGTACAAGTAATTGTTAATTTTTAATATTGTTTGTATTGACAGGATTTCACGAAATCTTATTTAAAATATTATTATTATTTCATGTTAACCATATTGCTGTAATTCACTATGTCTATATTAATATTAAAATATAAAAAGGAAGGAAATCAGATAACTGAAAACTGTAAAGTATTTTCGATGTATTAAAGTAATTAAGTTTCTGCAGCTCTCATTAAAATTTCAATGGATATATTAGTATCTTTATTAATGAATGGCAGGGGTATAGACTATAGACAGAAACTATTGGACTGAGCTTCATTAAAATAAATGAGGCACACACAGTACTTACTCGCTTGCATATATTATAAAAGCATGAGAACAGACACGCATACACGCCCTGGGCAGAAACACTTATACAGAGAGAAATTAGATTTATTTTACATGAAAGCAAATAAACAAGACAGATTCGACGCCCTTCTGATAACACGATAACGTCTGCCCATATTAACGCAATGATATAGATAAGTACGCAGTTCTTTGCATCACTGCGTTGCACTCGTCATTTATAGACTTATCTTCTTAGCTCTAATTTCTCTCACCTAAAAATGAAAATGATACACATCACATACATAAACATAAGTATTTGCTAGTACACAACTGCATATTATGCTGTAGTTTTTTATTTATTATATTATTTCTTGTTAATTAAAACGGTATAACTACCACTTACAATAATTGACATAGCAGTACTTATGTTTTTATTCTTTATAGGTTAGCCTTTGACCACAATCTCGCGCGATGTTAAGGGTCGATACTGTAGATGGTAAACAGACAGACCAAACCAGACCAGGTTGGCAGACTAGACCTAGAAGGCGGAATAAAAAAATCTCCATGTGTTTGAATTTACGTACAAACGCGTGGGCTTACTATGGTGGATCAGTTCTTTTCTCAGCTAGCTCTGTCCAGTTTTTCTTCGCCAAGCAGTGGTTCGTTATTAAATTGATTGGTTGCAGGCGAGCTGAGCATCATGTACATATTTGCACGCTACCGCTTCAACTGGGATGAAGTCAAGTATAGCTTCTTCTCGACTTACAGCCTCATAACTCATTCTATAGGTAAGTATACATAGTATATTATCATAATATTATTATTATATACATGTATGTGGACAGATGACTTTATAAAGGTCGCCGGAAGACGCTGGATGCAGGTCGCTTCCAAACGGTACATATGGAAGTCCAAAGGGGAGGCTTATGTTCAGCAGTGGACGTCCTACGGCTGAGATGATGGTGATGATGACATGTTTGTATTGTAATACCTAAGTTATTGTTTCTATGTTTTCCCATATTATATCTTTATAACCACCGTCATTCTAAGATATATATTTTCCTTTCCTGCTTGTCTGGGAGAGATCGCTATTAACGATAAGACCGCCAGATGTAACACTTTTTAATATCAAATGCATGTAATGTTGAATATTTTGTTTTGTTAATATGGTGTTCAATAGATAGATAGATAGATAACACTTTATTGGAACACAAAAAATATACAAAAAAGAACTTAAGAACTAAAACAATATAAAAACTAAGTGTTACAATTGGCGGTCTTATCGCTAATAGCGATCTCTTCCAGACAACCATGCAGGGAGAAGAGAAAATAAATTCACATGGGTAATAAAGTGTTATCTAATCCTAATCTATTATATAATCGACCGAGCGAAGCGAGGTCTTAGAGTCGAAAGTCGCGAAAAGCCTGCGATTCGACCAGTTTAACGCTTGACCTCTGGTGCTTAAGTTTGATCGACTTTTACTCGAAAACGGTTAATCCAAATAAAACGAAACTTTGCACACCAGTTAAGTAGGTTAATAGAATAATTATAGTGAAAAAAATAGCCAAATAGGCTTCAGGGTTGCAGAGATATAAGTGACTTAAAGTCTTTACGAAAGGTCTGGCGATAATTTCAAAACTGGTGCGCTGATAATTTTTTTTCTAAGCTATAATCATTTTTTATAACCTACATAAATATATTATCAAAAGTGTATGTTTGTATGTATGTTTGTTACGCGATTACTTGAAAACCGATGGTCCAATCTTGATGAAACTTTGCAAACGCGTAGTATATATCCATAGAATTTTTAAGTTCGAACATGAGCCAAATCGGTCGAAGGGTTCTAGAGTTATAGAGATTCCTTGATTACCACGTTACCGAAGTTCCAATCTTGACGAAACTTTGCGAACGGGTAGTACAAACTAAAAGAATTCTCATGTTCAAAAATGAGCCAAATCGGCTCAAGGGTTGTAGAGTTTCAGAGATTACTAATATACTTTTTTTTTGCAACTACATAAAAACTGTCTTACTCAAAATATGAATGGTACTCGTATTAAATAAGTAAGTAAATAGTCGTAAAGTCACGGTATTGGTTTTTCGGGTGAAGATGTTAGTTATGATGAGTGATCTTATGGTTGTAGTCTTCTCATTTAGAAAAAATACTATAAGCCATTCGATTTTTTAGGGTTCCGTACCTCAAAAGGAAAAAACGGAACCCTTATAGGATCACTTTGTTGTCCGTCTGTCTGTCTGTCTGTCTGTCTGTCAAGACCCTTTTTCTCAGGAACGCGTGGAGGTAACAAGATGAAATTTATAGGAAATACTAAGGTCCATTGCCTCTTAGAGCTGTGAAAATTTCAAACTTCTAGGCCAACGCAATCAAAAGATATAGTCGAATATGTCGGAAATTTCAGCAAATTTTCGACATTACCAAATAAATCAAAACCTACGGGGCACTTCCCGTGAACTCAGAATCTTGAAATTTGGCACGAAGTAACTCCTTAGAGCACAAATAAAGGAAAAATTGCGAAAACCATAAATTTTTATTTGCATCATATGAAAAAAATATTTTGAATAATTTTATACCTACTACCCCTTTTCTCATGAACGCGTAAACATATTAAATTGAAATTCATATCAAATACTAAAGTCCATAATACCTTTAAACTGTAATAAAATCAAACCTCTATGTCAACGCATTCAAAAGAAACAGCAATTTTAGTCGCAATTTTAAACTCTCAAATACTCTCAAAAAATCAAAACCTACAGGGTACTTCCCGTGATCTTAGAATCTTGAAATTTGGCACGAAGCAACTTCTTAGAGCACAGATAAAGGAAAAATTGCGAAAATTGTACATTTTTAGTTACAACATATAAAAAAATATTTTTAAAAATTTCATACTTACTACCTTATTTCTCATGAACGCGTGCAGGTAATAAACTGAAATTCATATCAAATACTAAGGTCTGTTATACCCTTAAACTGTAATAAAATCAAACCTCTATCTCAACGCATTCAAAAGAAACAGCAATTTTAGCCGTATTTTTTAACTCGCGACTACTCTCAAGGGAATCAAAACCTATAGGGTACTTGCCGTTAACTCAGAATCTTGAAATTTGGTACACAGCAACGTCTTAAATCACAGGCACAGGAAAAATTGCGAAAACTGTAAATTTTTTGTTACATCATATAAAAAAATATTTTTAATAATTTTGTATTTACTATCCCTTTCCTCAAGAACGCGTACAGGTATTAAATTGAAATTCATACCAAATACTCAGCTTTATAATAACTTTAGGCTGAAAAAAAATCAAACATCTATGTCAACGCAATCAAAAGAAACAGCAATTTTAGCCGCATATTTTCAAACTCGCAAGTACTCGCAAGGGAATCAAAACCCACAGTATATAATATTATACCCACTTTTCCTTAGGGTTCCGTAGAAACTCGTAGGTTTGTACGGAACCCTCGGTGCTCGAGTCCTACTCGTACTTGACCGGTTTTTTTAAAACAGTTTAATAAAGATTTTGGTGCGAGCCGCAGCCACATAATTTCATCTTGGGCATATTTGCTTATTTGCTGGCAGTAAGGTATATAATTATTTGTGTAGCCTGTCTGCAAAATTTTTTAAAAGTTTGTGCCGGCACATTCAACAATATATGTAGGTGCACGAGCACACCGTAGTGCATCGCGGGCCGCTGGTGGCTCTCTCCAAAAAAGTCAGAAAAAAGTTGAGATCACAACGTACGCGCCCATTCAAATACGTACCTACGCGCATAACATTGCTTTACTTCGATGATTACGTACTTTAAATAGATCCATTTTTAATTGAATTAATTACAAATGTATAGTTTTCAGATTTTTTTCTGAATTTAAAATATATATGTACTTAAAACCTGCCAAATTTCATGAACGTAGGGTAACGGCAAGTTCTCTATGAATATTGATTTATTCAGTGGGTCAAAAAATTTACGTTTTTGAAGTTAAGCTTAGAAGTTCAATTTCATGGGCACCAAGCGGCCATCTGCGTATATGGTAAAAATATACAATTCTACGGGATCTAGAGTAAATGGGTCTTGACAGACAGATGGACGACCAAGTGATCCTATTAGGGTTTCGTTTTTCCTTCAGAGGTACGAAACTCTAAATAAGATTATATTCTAAAAAATCTCAGTACGTAGGTATTTTAAGTTTTAATTTCTCAGAATTTTGGTATTTTGAATTTTAATATTAATGTTAAAGTTCTTGTATTAGGATATTTAGTCGAAGCCTAAAGTCTAAGGTTTACACTGAAATTGGGCTGCGAGGTCCCAGTTCGAGGCGAACTACTAGTCTAAATATATAACAGGAAAGAGTGACTGATTGACTGACTGATCTATCAACGCACAGCCCAAACCACTGAGCGGATCCGGTTGAAATATGGAATACAGATAGGTTTTATGACGTAGACCTCCGCTAAGAAAGGATTTTACCACGCGGGCAAAGCCACGAGCATAAGCTAGTAATATTATAAACGTGAAAGTTTGCAAGAATGTACCTATGGATGTCTGGATGTATGTTTGTTACTCTTTCACGACTAAACGGGTGGACCAATTGAGCTGAAATTTGGCATAGAGATAGCTTAGACTTGCAATAACACATAGGCTACAGTGCAGCGGGTAAAACCGCTGGGCGCACCTAGTGTAATCTATATTGCACGTTGATAAGTTAAAATAAATACACTGATGTTGCCAACGTAGCTTATGGACTAGTTATGTGGTATGGACTATAATATACATTATTAAAAAAGAAAGAAAGAAAGATAATTATTAATCTCATTATGATAAATAAGTAGTACCTACATTGATAAAAAATAACACAATTTTGCTAGTTTTTGTTAGAGACTTAAAGCGCATAAATGGCAAAAAATTGGGGGCCACCGGAGTCTATTTTTAATATAGAACTTGTTTACTTTTTTGTATATATTTTTTTATATTAAAATTTTGCATATTAAAAATCATTATTAATTTATTAATGTCATATAAATGGTCTTCCTATTAAATTTAACGACACCACATAAACATATCGACCTTTTACAGAAAATAGTTGTACCTATTATTTTTTACATACACGACATTAAAAGAAGATATAAAAATAGACAAATACGTACCAATTTTTTTGGGGATTGAACGAGTATATAAATCTTACTAATATTAGAAACGCAAGCAATAAAGGCTATTTTTATTTTATTTTTACTTATTTTATTTTTAATATTACAAACGTGTCAGTTTGTAAGAATGGATGTCTGGATGTGTGTTTGTTTCTCTTTCACGCCTAAACGGGTGGACCGATTGAGCTGAAATTTATACGAAATTTCAAAAAAAAAAAAAAAAAAAAAAAAAAAAATATATATATATATATATATATTAATGTTAATGTGTGTGTGTATTAATGTTGTTGTTGTGTATTTGTTTTTGTTATAAATAATATATTTTAAAAATAGCTTAGAGCCTGTAATAACACATAGGCAGCAGACATATAACAGCGGGTAAAATCGTTGGGAACAGCTAGTAGGTAATAATTGGGTTTAATATTCCCACAAACCAAACGGTTACCCTACTTACACTGTCAGTCAATCACAATTGCAGATGGCGTGGCTAACCTATAATAAGTTGTTGTTCCAGGTCGCCACATCCTAATCGACCGAGCGAAGCGAGGTCTTAGAGTCGAAAGTCGCGAAAAGCCTGCGAATCGACCAGTTTAACGCTTGACCTCTGGTGCTTAAGTTTGATCGACTTTTACTCGAAAACGGTTAATCCAAATAAAACGAAACTTTGCACACCAGTTAAGTAGGTTAATAGAATAATTATAGTGAAAAAAATAGCCAAATAGGCTTCAGGGTTGCAGAGATATAAGTGACTTAAAGTCTTTACGAAAGGTCTGGCGATAATTTCAAAACTGGTGCGCTGATAATTTTTTTTCTAAGCTATAATCATTTTTTATAACCTACATAAATATATTATCAAAAGTGTATGTTTGTATGTATGTTTGTTACGCGATTACTTGAAAACCGATGGTCCAATCTTGATGAAACTTTGCAAACGCGTAGTATATATCCATAGAATTTTTAAGTTCGAACATGAGCCAAATCGGTCGAAGGGTTCTAGAGTTATAGAGATTCCTTGATTACCACGTTACCGAAGTTCCAATCTTGACGAAACTTTGCGAACGGGTAGTACAAACTAAAAGAATTCTCATGTTCAAAAATGAGCCAAATCGGCTCAAGGGTTGTAGAGTTTCAGAGATTACTAATATACTTTTTTTTTGCAACTACATAAAAACTGTCTTACTCAAAATATGAATGGTACTCGTATTAAATAAGTAAGTAAATAGTCGTAAAGTCACGGTATTGGTTTTTCGGGTGAAGATGTTAGTTATGATGAGTGATCTTATGGTTGTAGTCTTCTCATTTAGAAAAAATACTATAAGCCATTCGATTTTTTAGGGTTCCGTACCTCAAAAGGAAAAAACGGAACCCTTATAGGATCACTTTGTTGTCCGTCTGTCTGTCTGTCTGTCTGTCTGTCAAGACCCTTTTTCTCAGGAACGCGTGGAGGTAACAAGATGAAATTTATAGGAAATACTAAGGTCCATTGCCTCTTAGAGCTGTGAAAATTTCAAACTTCTAGGCCAACGCAATCAAAAGATATAGTCGAATATGTCGGAAATTTCAGCAAATTTTCGACATTACCAAATAAATCAAAACCTACGGGGCACTTCCCGTGAACTCAGAATCTTGAAATTTGGCACGAAGTAACTCCTTAGAGCACAAATAAAGGAAAAATTGCGAAAACCATAAATTTTTATTTGCATCATATGAAAAAAATATTTTGAATAATTTTATACCTACTACCCCTTTTCTCATGAACGCGTAAACATATTAAATTGAAATTCATATCAAATACTAAAGTCCATAATACCTTTAAACTGTAATAAAATCAAACCTCTATGTCAACGCATTCAAAAGAAACAGCAATTTTAGTCGCAATTTTAAACTCTCAAATACTCTCAAAAAATCAAAACCTACAGGGTACTTCCCGTGATCTTAGAATCTTGAAATTTGGCACGAAGCAACTTCTTAGAGCACAGATAAAGGAAAAATTGCGAAAATTGTACATTTTTAGTTACATCATATAAAAAAATATTTTTAAAAATTTCATACTTACTACCTTATTTCTCATGAACGCGTGCAGGTAATAAACTGAAATTCATATCAAATACTAAGGTCTGTTATACCCTTAAACTGTAATAAAATCAAACCTCTATCTCAACGCATTCAAAAGAAACAGCAATTTTAGCCGTATTTTTTAACTCGCGACTACTCTCAAGGGAATCAAAACCTATAGGGTACTTGCCGTTAACTCAGAATCTTGAAATTTGGTACACAGCAACGTCTTAAATCACAGGCACAGGAAAAATTGCGAAAACTGTAAATTTTTTGTTACATCATATAAAAAAATATTTTTAATAATTTTGTATTTACTATCCCTTTCCTCAAGAACGCGTACAGGTATTAAATTGAAATTCATACCAAATACTCAGCTTTATAATAACTTTAGGCTGAAAAAAAATCAAACATCTATGTCAACGCAATCAAAAGAAACAGCAATTTTAGCCGCATATTTTCAAACTCGCAAGTACTCGCAAGGGAATCAAAACCCACAGTATATAATATTATACCCACTTTTCCTTAGGGTTCCGTAGAAACTCGTAGGTTTGTACGGAACCCTCGGTGCTCGAGTCCTACTCGTACTTGACCGGTTTTTTTAAAACAGTTTAATAAAGATTTTGGTGCGAGCCGCAGCCACATAATTTCATCTTGGGCATATTTGCTTATTTGCTGGCAGTAAGGTATATAATTATTTGTGTAGCCTGTCTGCAAAATTTTTTAAAAGTTTGTGCCGGCACATTCAACAATATATGTAGGTGCACGAGCACACCGTAGTGCATCGCGGGCCGCTGGTGGCTCTCTCCAAAAAAGTCAGAAAAAAGTTGAGATCACAACGTACGCGCCCATTCAAATACGTACCTACGCGCATAACATTGCTTTACTTCGATGATTACGTACTTTAAATAGATCCATTTTTAATTGAATTAATTACAAATGTATAGTTTTCAGATTTTTTTCTGAATTTAAAATATATATGTACTTAAAACCTGCCAAATTTCATGAACGTAGGGTAACGGCAAGTTCTCTATGAATATTGATTTATTCAGTGGGTCAAAAAATTTACGTTTTTGAAGTTAAGCTTAGAAGTTCAATTTCATGGGCACCAAGCGGCCATCTGCGTATATGGTAAAAATATACAATTCTACGGGATCTAGAGTAAATGGGTCTTGACAGACAGATGGACGACCAAGTGATCCTATTAGGGTTTCGTTTTTCCTTCAGAGGTACGAAACTCTAAATAAGATTATATTCTAAAAAATCTCAGTACGTAGGTATTTTAAGTTTTAATTTCTCAGAATTTTGGTATTTTGAATTTTAATATTAATGTTAAAGTTCTTGTATTAGGATATTTAGTCGAAGCCTAAAGTCTAAGGTTTACACTGAAATTGGGCTGCGAGGTCCCAGTTCGAGGCGAACTACTAGTCTAAATATATAACAGGAAAGAGTGACTGATTGACTGACTGATCTATCAACGCACAGCCCAAACCACTGAGCGGATCCGGTTGAAATATGGAATACAGATAGGTTTTATGACGTAGACCTCCGCTAAGAAAGGATTTTACCACGCGGGCAAAGCCACGAGCATAAGCTAGTAATATTATAAACGTGAAAGTTTGCAAGAATGTACCTATGGATGTCTGGATGTATGTTTGTTACTCTTTCACGACTAAACGGGTGGACCAATTGAGCTGAAATTTGGCATAGAGATAGCTTAGACTTGCAATAACACATAGGCTACAGTGCAGCGGGTAAAACCGCTGGGCGCACCTAGTGTAATCTATATTGCACGTTGATAAGTTAAAATAAATACACTGATGTTGCCAACGTAGCTTATGGACTAGTTATGTGGTATGGACTATAATATACATTATTAAAAAAGAAAGAAAGAAAGATAATTATTAATCTCATTATGATAAATAAGTAGTACCTACATTGATAAAAAATAACACAATTTTGCTAGTTTTTGTTAGAGACTTAAAGCGCATAAATGGCAAAAAATTGGGGGCCACCGGAGTCTATTTTTAATATAGAACTTGTTTACTTTTTTGTATATATTTTTTTATATTAAAATTTTGCATATTAAAAATCATTATTAATTTATTAATGTCATATAAATGGTCTTCCTATTAAATTTAACGACACCACATAAACATATCGACCTTTTACAGAAAATAGTTGTACCTATTATTTTTTACATACACGACATTAAAAGAAGATATAAAAATAGACAAATACGTACCAATTTTTTTGGGGATTGAACGAGTATATAAATCTTACTAATATTAGAAACGCAAGCAATAAAGGCTATTTTTATTTTATTTTTACTTATTTTATTTTTAATATTACAAACGTGTCAGTTTGTAAGAATGGATGTCTGGATGTGTGTTTGTTTCTCTTTCACGCCTAAACGGGTGGACCGATTGAGCTGAAATTTATACGAAATTTCAAAAAAAAAAAAAAAAAAAAAAAAAAAAAATATATATATATATATTAATGTTAATGTGTGTGTGTATTAATGTTGTTGTTGTGTATTTGTTTTTGTTATAAATAATATATTTTAAAAATAGCTTAGAGCCTGTAATAACACATAGGCAGCAGACATATAACAGCGGGTAAAATCGTTGGGAACAGCTAGTAGGTAATAATTGGGTTTAATATTCCCACAAACCAAACGGTTACCCTACTTACACTGTCAGTCAATCACAATTGCAGATGGCGTGGCTAACCTATAATAAGTTGTTGTTCCAGGTCGCCACATCCTAATCGACCGAGCGAAGCGAGGTCTTAGAGTCGAAAGTCGCGAAAAGCCTGCGATTCGACCAGTTTAACGCTTGACCTCTGGTGCTTAAGTTTGATCGACTTTTACTCGAAAACGGTTAATCCAAATAAAACGAAACTTTGCACACCAGTTAAGTAGGTTAATAGAATAATTATAGTGAAAAAAATAGCCAAATAGGCTTCAGGGTTGCAGAGATATAAGTGACTTAAAGTCTTTACGAAAGGTCTGGCGATAATTTCAAAACTGGTGCGCTGATATTTTTTTTTCTAAGCTATAATCATTTTTTATAACCTACATAAATATATTATCAAAAGTGTATGTTTGTATGTATGTTTGTTACGCGATTACTTGAAAACCGATGGTCCAATCTTGATGAAACTTTGCAAACGCGTAGTATATATCCATAGAATTTTTAAGTTCGAACATGAGCCAAATCGGTCGAAGGGTTCTAGAGTTATAGAGATTCCTTGATTACCACGTTACCGAAGTTCCAATCTTGACGAAACTTTGCGAACGGGTAGTACAAACTAAAAGAATTCTCATGTTCAAAAATGAGCCAAATCGGCTCAAGGGTTGTAGAGTTTCAGAGATTACTAATATACTTTTTTTTTGCAACTACATAAAAACTGTCTTACTCAAAATATGAATGGTACTCGTATTAAATAAGTAAGTAAATAGTCGTAAAGTCACGGTATTGGTTTTTCGGGTGAAGATGTTAGTTATGATGAGTGATCTTATGGTTGTAGTCTTCTCATTTAGAAAAAATACTATAAGCCATTCGATTTTTTAGGGTTCCGTACCTCAAAAGGAAAAAACGGAACCCTTATAGGATCACTTTGTTGTCCGTCTGTCTGTCTGTCTGTCTGTCTGTCAAGACCCTTTTTCTCAGGAACGCGTGGAGGTAACAAGATGAAATTTATAGGAAATACTAAGGTCCATTGCCTCTTAGAGCTGTGAAAATTTCAAACTTCTAGGCCAACGCAATCAAAAGATATAGTCGAATATGTCGGAAATTTCAGCAAATTTTCGACATTACCAAATAAATCAAAACCTACGGGGCACTTCCCGTGAACTCAGAATCTTGAAATTTGGCACGAAGTAACTCCTTAGAGCACAAATAAAGGAAAAATTGCGAAAACCATAAATTTTTATTTGCATCATATGAAAAAAATATTTTGAATAATTTTATACCTACTACCCCTTTTCTCATGAACGCGTAAACATATTAAATTGAAATTCATATCAAATACTAAAGTCCATAATACCTTTAAACTGTAATAAAATCAAACCTCTATGTCAACGCATTCAAAAGAAACAGCAATTTTAGTCGCAATTTTAAACTCTCAAATACTCTCAAAAAATCAAAACCTACAGGGTACTTCCCGTGATCTTAGAATCTTGAAATTTGGCACGAAGCAACTTCTTAGAGCACAGATAAAGGAAAAATTGCGAAAATTGTACATTTTTAGTTACATCATATAAAAAAATATTTTTAAAAATTTCATACTTACTACCTTATTTCTCATGAACGCGTGCAGGTAATAAACTGAAATTCATATCAAATACTAAGGTCTGTTATACCCTTAAACTGTAATAAAATCAAACCTCTATCTCAACGCATTCAAAAGAAACAGCAATTTTAGCCGTATTTTTTAACTCGCGACTACTCTCAAGGGAATCAAAACCTATAGGGTACTTGCCGTTAACTCAGAATCTTGAAATTTGGTACACAGCAACGTCTTAAATCACAGGCACAGGAAAAATTGCGAAAACTGTAAATTTTTTGTTACATCATATAAAAAAATATTTTTAATAATTTTGTATTTACTATCCCTTTCCTCAAGAACGCGTACAGGTATTAAATTGAAATTCATACCAAATACTCAGCTTTATAATAACTTTAGGCTGAAAAAAAATCAAACATCTATGTCAACGCAATCAAAAGAAACAGCAATTTTAGCCGCATATTTTCAAACTCGCAAGTACTCGCAAGGGAATCAAAACCCACAGTATATAATATTATACCCACTTTTCCTTAGGGTTCCGTAGAAACTCGTAGGTTTGTACGGAACCCTCGGTGCTCGAGTCCTACTCGTACTTGACCGGTTTTTTTAAAACAGTTTAATAAAGATTTTGGTGCGAGCCGCAGCCACATAATTTCATCTTGGGCATATTTGCTTATTTGCTGGCAGTAAGGTATATAATTATTTGTGTAGCCTGTCTGCAAAATTTTTTAAAAGTTTGTGCCGGCACATTCAACAATATATGTAGGTGCACGAGCACACCGTAGTGCATCGCGGGCCGCTGGTGGCTCTCTCCAAAAAAGTCAGAAAAAAGTTGAGATCACAACGTACGCGCCCATTCAAATACGTACCTACGCGCATAACATTGCTTTACTTCGATGATTACGTACTTTAAATAGATCCATTTTTAATTGAATTAATTACAAATGTATAGTTTTCAGATTTTTTTCTGAATTTAAAATATACCTAGTCAGGTCATAAATTCTGTCACATGTTTAATATAAAATTATTGGAACAAGTTTATTTATTATGTAACCATTTATATACCAAAATGAACTTAACAAAACATAGATTCTTATGACAATAAAGTTTATTCAAAATGACCTCCGTGATTTTGAATACAGGCCTTCAATCTGCGCGGCCAGTCGTCTATCGCAGCACGAACGAGGTCCATGTCAATATCGGCTGCTGCCTTAATCAAGGATGTCTTGAGTGACTCCAAATTGGGATGAGGCTTTGAGCACGCCTTTTCCTCCAAGTGTTGCCATATCTTGTAATCTAACGGACTCAAATCTGGACTGGAGGAGGGCCAGTCTTCGTGCCGGATGAAGTCGATTTCACGCGCCGCCAGCCAGTCTTGTGTGCTCTTCGCTCTATGAGCTGGCGCCGAATCTTGTTGGAATACCCAGTGCCTGTTATTGAACATGGTATGAGAAACAGGTTCCACAAGGTTCGTCAGGACTGTATTTTGATACACAACTGCATTCGTTTTTACACCTTTCTCACAAAAATGTACCTCTGTTAAGCCCCAATAAGAAACTCCCAACCATACCATGAGCGAGGATGGAAAATGACCTCGTTGGACACGCGGAATACGGTTGCTCGCTTCTTCACTACTGTGTGCGTACACCTTATCATTTTGTTTGTTGTAGCTCTCTTCTACGGTAAAAATTTCTTCATCCGAAAAAAGAATTTCTCGATATTTTTTTCTCGCGTACCGCTTCAACAAAGCGCGGCATCTCTTCAGTCTCAGGTCCATTAGACGAGCATTTAAACGATGTCCTGTTTTTCTTCGATATGCCCGAAGCCCTAAGTCTTCATTTAACACCCTTTTCACCGTGGTTCTGCTTAACCCCATCTGAAGGGCCAACAGTTTCTGCTTACGTTTGGGATTTCTTTGAATTCGCGCCTTCACAGCTTTTATCACTGCTGGAGTCCTAACAGACCGAGGGCGACCACTTCTTGACCTGTCATCTACACTAGAGTCTTCATTGTATCGTTTGATGGTACGATAAACAAATCTTTTGGTTATATTCAAATTTTTCAGTATGTCAAAAATTTTAATTGGCGCGTAACCGCAACGATGCAACGCAATAACTGCAACACGGTCTTCTTTAAGCGTCCACTCCATATTTAAAAATGAGTAAAATTCTAAAAAGTATACATTTTTATTTTCATGAACAATTCGAAATTCGAATTCAATAAACTTTTTTGTGGCCAGCATTCTAAAAGAAAAGTTTTTACTGTGTGACAATACTTATGACCTGACTAGGTATATGTACTTAAAACCTGCCAAATTTCATGAACGTAGGGTAACGGCAAGTTCTCTATGAATATTGATTTATTCAGTGGGTCAAAAAATTTACGTTTTTGAAGTTAAGCTTAGAAGTTCAATTTCATGGGCACCAAGCGGCCATCTGCGTATATGGTAAAAATATACAATTCTACGGGATCTAGAGTAAATGGGTCTTGACAGACAGATGGACGACCAAGTGATCCTATTAGGGTTTCGTTTTTCCTTCAGAGGTACGAAACTCTAAATAAGATTATATTCTAAAAAATCTCAGTACGTAGGTATTTTAAGTTTTAATTTCTCAGAATTTTGGTATTTTGAATTTTAATATTAATGTTAAAGTTCTTGTATTAGGATATTTAGTCGAAGCCTAAAGTCTAAGGTTTACACTGAAATTGGGCTGCGAGGTCCCAGTTCGAGGCGAACTACTAGTAATATTATAAACACGAAAGGTAATATATTGATGTCTGGATGCTGAAGTTTGGCATAGAGATAGCTTAAACCCTGGAATAACATATAGGCTACTGCTGTTGCACAGTGGGTTAAACCGCTGGACGCAGCTAGTATCTTATACGGAACAACCTTTATTCGTAATAAAGAAAATTGTATTTGTAAAAAAAAAGAAACAGTCGGAACCCAGAATTTAAGTGCGTTCTTAAAACACGGTCGCGTCCAGGCGAAAAATTTGCTACACGGAGATTTTAACCTAGGATCTCCGGATCACAAGCCGGACGTACGATTACTGGGCCACGAACGTTACATGTTATTGTTTTAAACCCTAAACTTTTTATTCGAAATCTCGCGCCACATATAGCAATCAAACAAGTGGCTTAGACTAATATTATCTTACTAATATTATAAACGTGAAAGTTTGTAAGAATGTATGGATGTCTGGATGTATGTTTGTTACTCTTTCACGCCTAAACGGGTGAACTAATTGAGCTGAAATTTGGTATAGAGGTAGCTTAGACCCTGGAATAACACATAAGCGCGCTGTACATACAGTACAGCGGGTAAAACCACTGGGCGCAGCTAGTTGACAAATAAATGTAGTTATAGAATTGCCGATGCGTTGTCGGTCATTGCCCACGTTTTGTCGGACAAGAAAGCGGGATAAAGTCCTCATAGGCTTATAGGCTGTAAATTCAAATATAATAAATACTTACCACCAATAATTAAAAATAATCGCATGTAAATGGTTTACGTGCTCAGTTAATTTTGATAATACATGTCCGAACGATTAACGGCTCTCTAGTCAGGAGAGATAATGTTGATATATACGCACGTGTTAATCCTAATGAGGCTTCTACGTCTATCGGTCATACGATTTCTGCTCCGAATAATAATAATAAAATAATAATAATAATAAATATATAATTCAGGACATTTCACACAGCGCCACCTAACCCCAAGCTAAGCAACTTAATGCTTGTGTTATGGTGGTTAGGAGTTAGGATAACGGATATTATACTTGTTTACTTTTCTTTTGTAATACATACTTATTAATAGATATAGAAAGCCACCCGAATGTCTATGTTAAATAAATAATATACGACATAACGGGAAAATAAAATGATACGAAATGGCTTACGAACGTTTCAAAGGTAAAGAGCATTAAAATTAAGTCAATCGAATAACAGCCTACTTTTGGAGTTGTATAAAGATGAATGAAAATACACTTTACTTAAATGTGATAAAATAAGAGAGATGGATGTAGAGTGGGGAGAGTGGTAAAAGCTAGCTTTTCTTGTGGAAGAAAATTATACTATTATGTATTTTTTAATACAGATTGAGAAATAACTTTGAAGCCATGATGCAGTCTGAGATGAAATACTACATACTCGTAGTTCAATTTTAACTTATCAATTAGAAAAATATGAGGAATTACTTTCTCGCAAGTAGGTACAAGTATTTAAAGGTCAAAGATGTTCTGACAATAAATTTCACTTTCTTTTTCAGGCACCCTTTTCTCAATAAGCGTATTCAGTAGAAAGCTAAAGGCGGACGATGCTGTACTGGGAATGATTTCCACCTCGAGCAAGATCTGCGGCGCGCTGGTGTTGGCCTTCGCGAGAAATGATTATGAAGCCTATTTGGGTATAAAATTTATATAAGCTATATTTATTAAGTACCTAATAGTTCACATATCCGATGAAAAGCAGAATATTATATGTATTCTTCCAAGGTCTAAGCTAAATTGTAGCTAAATCGGTCCAGTCGTTTGTGGTATAACAATCGCATTTATTATAATATGTAAATGTAAGATATAGCTATGCTGACCATTTTTACCTTTGTCTTGCAACAATTTTCGACTTTTCTATAAATAATATATAAGGAAGCGTAACTGAGTGATCAACGATTGATAATACAGTGAAACTTAGTTTAAACTTGAAATATAGATAGATTTTATGACTGCGCTGTGAAAGGTCGCTATGAAGGATCAAGTTAAGTACGCGCTAGTTACACAAATTATATTAAAATTGGATTGTACCTTGACGTGAGTAGTCTAATATACTTAATAGGTACACAAGTGCACCTGACCACCTGATGTATTTTAATACAAATAAGTACGAAGACGAGTAAGACGCTCTCCTAATGGTAAGAGATAACGCTGCCCATAATTAGTACAGGGCTACCCAGGATTTTACAATGACTTAAAATTCTGGGTGCGCTGCGGTAACGCTTCTTACTTAAGAATCATAAGATGTTAAAACTATTCAGCCTAGTAATTTCACTAGCTACAGTACCCTCCTACCGAAGCACATCACTGCTCAGGCGTTAGAATAACTGGCATTCTTGGGGTATCCTATACCTAGTCGACCTCCTGCAAAGAATGTCTACTCTAGCGGTGAATGATATGGAAGTATACCTTTGTTCATAATAATTATTATGTAGAATTTGGAATAATAAATTTGATAGTCTCTTCTTTCATCGATCACGATCACTTGGTCTACTGCCGAAGCTTAAACTCTGGAGGTCATAAGTATTAGGTATAATAGGTACTTAAAATAAGGATAATATATCCGTATATGTATATAGTACATATTATAAATACATTGCATATATTATGAAGTGAATTTAAAGATTGTTGGGATCACGTGTTATCCACGTCTTATCTGACGGGAGGCGGTGATTAGATAGGTATTTTGATACAAAATGTAAACTCATTGAAAAGATTTTAAGATTATAACAGGAAAATTCTTATAAACTGATGATGTATCAGACGGTCATTTTGCTAATGAGATTTATTTTCCAGATAACAATGTAATGGATGATAAAGGATGTAAATTATATTTGAATAAAGCTAAAGATTATTAGTGTTGATTTAAAGTTCTCTCCTTAAAATCAGGGTCAGCTTGCGATGTCATAGGACAGGCCGCACCGCACCGCACCGACTGGACTGATCGTATGGGAGGATCCCATGGGTTCGTCCGTTCCCATGTCCCCTGGGACACGTCTGTTCCCAGGTTTCCTTGGACATGTCTGTTCCCATGTTCCTTTGGACCCGCCTGTTTCTGTGTTCCCATGGGGACGCCTGTTTCCATGTCTCCTGGGTAGGGATTGCAATCCGGAAAACCGGATCCGGTAATCCGGCGGATCCGGCGTCATTTAGCGGTTACCGGATCCGGTACAAATATACCGGATCCGGAGACCGGATCCGGTGTTAGCAGTTTGTGGCAAAATAATAAAGTTTTTGCATGCGTAGGTACTTTTAATGCGTTGCGCGTGGTATTCATGCGTGCGAGTCGTTCGTCGCCGAGAGTAAGGTATAACTATTGCATCTATTAAATATTACTCTTACTTGATAATTAATATTGTTACTTATAAATAAATCTATCTGTGAAAGTGAAATCTAGAAAGACTGAGCTACTCGTTACGTCGTAAAATTATAAGTATTACCTACACTAATTCGTCATCATCATCCACAGCCCTCTACATCCCACTACTGGGAATAGGCCTCACTCATGTTATGCCACTCAACCCTGCCCTGTGCCAATCTGGTCCATGTGCGACCCGCCATTTTTATCAAATTGTTCATCCATCTGGCTGCTGGACGACCGACACTGCGTTTGCCTGTCCTTGGCCACCATTCAGTCAACATCTTACACCACCTGTCATCACAAATAATGAAATAATTATGATCACCTCGCCTAGCCAGGTTACCTGCCCAACTCCATTTGAGTCCCATTACTCTCGTTCCGGCATCTTGAACTTTGTTCTCCGCCTAATTTCGATGTTTGGAACTCGATCTTGAAGTTAAATGTCAAGCATGGTGCGCTCCATGGCTCTCTGTGCTACCTTGATGTACACAACCTCATCATGTGTTAGCGTCCATGTCTCGGCGGCGTATGTCATGGTGGGCAGGACACACTGGTTGTAAAGCCTGGTTTTCAGACACTGAGGGATTCGACGTGACTAATTCAGAATGTCGTCTAATTCTACACTACTTACTAAATTTTAATTGTTTTCTTTATGAAAATTTGTTGATGTATATTTGTCTTAACGGTCTTAACATTGGTTAGGTTAGGAAATAAAGTCGATTTTATATATTAGTGATTTATTTTTATAAACTACCTTCATCTTATGTACCTGTATCTTCAATGGATGTCTGAATGTATGTTTGTTACTCTTTCACGACTAAACGGGTGACCGATTGGTCTGAAATTTAGTATAGAGTTAGCTTAGACCTTGGAATAACGTACAGTATAGCGGGTAAAACCGCTGGGCGCAGCTAGTATTACATAATATAAGAGTAGTGACACTTGTTTAACTCACTTATTGTAGTAAAAAGCGAAAATCATCCTGATTTGATCAATCCGACCAGATCCGGCCGGATTGACGGAAATCCGGTCGGATCCGGCCGGATTGAAAATGACACCGGATTGCAATCCCTACTCCTGGGACATGCTTGTTCCCATGTTCCTTTGGACACGCTTGTTCCCATGTCCCCTGATACATTCCTGTTCCTTTGTTCCCATAGTCTATTGGCGCAGCCTGGCCTGTGATAGCGCAGGCTATGGGACCCCGGCTTAAGATAGGCTGGAAGAATGATGTTATTTTCCCATGATACAAATAAAAGTTGTTTTTTTTTGTTTAGGTCCATTGGTCGAGATATTGAATGGATCTGCAACCATCGCGCTAAGGTCTATTGCATCTAAACTGGTGTCATATCAAGAACTTGGTAAGTTTGGCCTTTTTTTGTAAATAAGTTGCAAGATTTGATTACAGACAGACAGACAGACAGACAGACAGACAACAGACAAGTGAAAGTAAATAAAAGCTTGTAAAAAACAGGTTCATGAACCTGGTAGATTGAAGTGCTTTGAATTATAAAAGCGCTCAGTAGGTTTACCCGCTGAAAAGTAGCCTATTTATGATTCAGAATCTATGCTAAATGGATTTATTATTATATACTACCCTTATATAAAATTTCAGCTCTATCGATTCAGCTGTTTGGGCAGCAACATTTACAAACATCCTCTACACTTTCAGATTTATAATATTAGTAGTATAATCGGATGCTTATGTACTAAACCTTAACATCTAAGTAGGTACGACTTATACCAAATTTTGTCCAATATTATTTAATTTTAAGATTAATCACGTACATGTCTAAAATAATATGTTCTAATTTTACAATTAAATAATGTATTTTAAATAATATATTTTAATTCGCACTGCTTGGCTCATTGTAGAATAGAATAGAATACTCTATTGCAACCAAAGAAAATTACAGTTTTACTTAATATTAGCACTGAAATACAATTTAGTCCACAATGGGCGGCCATATCGCTGTGAGCGATCTCTTCCAGGCAACTTGATTGTACCACGTTTAAACTTATTATTCCCCAGGTAAAGTGTATTCGTTATTCGGTCTGGCGGAGACTATGATGCCCCTTATCTTCGTGCCGCTCTATTCCCGCGTGTACATCGCGACTCTCCACGTGCTGCCCGGCGCTCCCTTCCTCTTGAGCGTGCTCGGTACTTTACCTGCGCTTGGGATATTTGCGTAAGTTTACTTTAGCTTATTTAAGAGTTGGGATTGAATATGCTGACTTTTTAGATCTTAGAATTACTGTCAATACTAAAATCGTCTCTGGAAAAACTCACGAAGAAGAAATATCTGGTAACTATCGTCATCATCTTTTTGTTTTTAATATTATGTTGTATCATTCATTGTTTTCCAACCTTTTGAGTGATATGATCTAATTTATTATATTGGACAGTCAGTTAAGCCTTTCCAAGCTAGTAGTTGCTTCAAAACACGCTCCATTATCTATTTTACGTTGGTTCTTGTAATTTACTTTTCATTATATGAACTGATTGGGCGAGGTAGGGTAATGATATCCGGAATATCCCCTTGCGAGGTTGGAGAGTCGAGTTGAATGGCTGTGCGTAGAGGCAGCTTATGTCAGCAATGGACGAATGTAGGCAGATTATGATAAAAACTGATTTGTTTTCTAGATGGTTCTACTACCAGCACAAGCAAGATAAACGAGACAAAAGACTGAATCCACCCGAGCAGCCTCCGCCTGACTTTTCCACTGCAACCAACGCTGAAGAGAAAAACAATACATCCACTATCAATATTGCAGAGAAAAACAGAAGTTCTTCAACAGTAACTGTGGACACCACTGCTTCAGATGTCGATGTGATACCTGTCCAGACTAAATAGACCAGTTTATTTAAATCCTACTTAAGAGCGTATATATATCGAGTGATGCTCTTTCGCTAGTACTATTTGACAAATTTTGAAACATAAATTCATACAATATTTTTTTTGTAAATTTCTTAAGACCAGCCCTCCATAATATTATTGCACACATTTTAAAAATGTTTTTAGTTTTATATGTTATAAAATGGCATAATGAGAATTTTAGATTTTTTTTTAAATATTGGTCCTCTTGCCTTGTTTTTTAATATATCAAACTGAAAACACTATTAAAATGTGTGCAATTATATTATGCAGGGCTGCTCTTAAGGAATTTTCAATAAATTAATTCTATGAATTTATATTTCAAAATTTGTTAAAAAAAGTGAGCGAGAGAGCGTCACTCAATATATACGCTCTTAATCTAAATACATAAAACGAAAGTGTGACTTATTGACCGTACTAACGTGCAGTTTAATCAATTGAACGGATCAAGTAGAAATTTGGCAGAGAAATAATTTTTTAACGTAAACACACCACTGTGTGGCAAAGAAAAGATTTAACGGTAGCAAGCTAGTAAATAATAAATGAAAAAGAATGGAGAGTGTTTGTAACCATCGATTAAGGTGAGATTTTGGTATATAGGAAGTTTAGACCCTTAAATAACTCATAGATGGTAAACTGATAGCCACTCAAACGTCCCGACCGCTATAGCGGTCTAAAAAAAAGTTGAGTTAAACGTTACAGCCGCTATAGCGGTCCTAGCGACTTGCTACTTTAAAAACATGTTTTTATCTATGAAAACGGTGAAAAGTTGCGTAAATATGGTTGTATATGGCTTTGTAATAAACATTTTAAGTCTGTAGTCATTAAATCTGAAGCTAAGCTCTTGGCAACATTTAAAATTTATTTTTTTGAAATTATAGTTTCGAAGTTTTCATGCGTGCCAGTGAAATCTGCGTATAAAATGTTTATTATTCACCTTATTTTATTAAAATTATATATTATTATAATCCTCATGATACTATCTTTCGGAATTGGTACAGATATTAAGGAAATAAATACAATCGGGACAATTTTACATGTCTTAAAGTCGACATGTAAAATTTTTATCGCGCTTGCCGCGTTTCCGTTATATTTTTCCATGATTAATTTTAATCAACTATTATTTTATTAAAATACAACTTAAATTTAGAAAAACAGTTCAACATGATTATTTACGTATACCTAAAATTAAAAAATATAAAGAAAAATAGTTTGAATTCATTGATTTAATATTCCCATTCTCAGGATTTTATTCTAGGCGTTGAAGATTTATACACGAATGGGTGGTTTGTTTTGATTTATTGTGCTACACTGTACTCTGTAAGTCATTATATTTTGGTATCAAATCAAAGCTTATATAATCTAGTTTAATAATATGCAGGTAAAAATAAGAAATATTCAGAGATGTTTCGTAAAAAAGTGTTTAAACCAAAAAAATACCTAAAATTTACACATATTGCCAAGTAAAATTTTTTTTTACATACTTTGTGTTAATATTTGAATCAAAATTTTAAGATATTTTATATCTTTATAGTTTTAATTACATAATGCTATTTTTTCATAGAAAATGGTTCAATAGTTTGCTAGAAAATAGACGTTTAGTAGGTATCAGTAGTAAGCGCACGACGCGATTCTATTTGGATCGCGGACGCGGACGTTCGACGCTTTTTGAGCTGTCAAGGGCGGACGTGTGAGTGGATAGGCACCGTGAATAAAAAATTGATTCCTTCCAAGGTTTTTCTGTCAAAACAGACACTGATAAAATAGCGCGTTATCCAAAAATTGAAAAAGTCATATAATTAGGATTTTTTCTGTGGATAAAATCGTCATATAACGAGTATGTCGCAATGTCAAGAACAGGGCCCTAAATTCTGCACAAAAAAGAGACGATGGCACAGCAAAACGTAAGCAAAAAAAGAACCTATAAAACACATTTTTATTTTCAAAAACGCCACTTTGAGGCGACCAAAAGATGCTAAATAAAAAAAAATGTAGTTGCATTTGATTTTGTACTAGTATCGTAAGAATTTTCAAGATTTTTTTCAAAATTTTGTTAAAATTTAACAGTGAATGTTAGCAAAACGAGAAGCGATTTTGGTCCGGAATACCCCGCAGATTTAAAAAAAAAGTTTATTTTTTAAAATATTTCTCTTGATATCGTCTACTCTACACTTTATTGACGCTAGGGCCTTACGAAAGGTGACATTAGTTGCGCACATTCAGACTCGTGCTTATCTTGGTTCTTGTGTGTAGGTCTTTAACCAGTATTAATCTAGACTTTCCAGCCAAGTTTATATACATTTTTATCTTAAGGTGCGTCTACATCACATTTATGCGATTTTCAGCTGAGTAAATTACTCAAAATTAATAAATTACCTACATATTAATATTATGTCACTCAACCTGACAAAAGTTTTTTTTTATACCAGTCATTGTTCCAAAGCTACTACCGCACTAATATGCCAACCGCTGATGCACAGGTGACATAATTTATTTTGATTCTTCCTGTGATATCATAAATATGTAATTACATAATATTATAGGCAAAAGCTATGACATTTTTATGATTCATGTATCTACGTCAAAACTACATAATATATCCTACGCCAATACGAAAATAAGATAAGAATACGTTGACGAATAATATGTACCTAAGTTTTAATATCTAAATGCGTATTAACTCAAAAATCCTGCTGCGGTAGGTAGGTAGGTACATCATCCTCTGGTCATCAAAATTTTTGTTATGCGATGAGGCAGTAGTCTACGCCAGCCTGTTGTCCTTTTGTTACGTCACAACTGACGATCCTGGACGAGTCCCATTCAAGTTACCAATAACAACGATGTTTCATTCATTTGACTGGTTTTATAAAGGTCTCTTCAATCCTGAGCGATATTCGCTACCGCCGGCGGGAGCGAAACAAAACTGCATATAGATTCTTTATTAAGACCATACGAATTCGTAGCAAAACTTTGCGCATTTTGTAACATATAAAACATAAATTTTATTTAAAAAATACGCCACTTTGAAGTTACCAATAGCATACAAAATTTAAAAAATAAATTGAAGTTCCTACTACTCGTAGAATTAAAAATGATAGAGTATTACAATAGAAAAAAATGTAAAATTGACTTGCAAAAATGCTCCATTGCAGCCTATTTGTAAAAATGAATTTTGAGTTTGAAAAAAAGATTTTTTTCAAAATTTTGTAATTTTTTTAAAGTTGGTGATGTCGAGAACAGACTTGAATTTAATTGTGAATAACGCCCCTGCATAGATAGTTCTATGCATTCGTTTCGCTACCGCCTGCGGTTTGAACTTTGCTTAGGTTTCAATGAGCCTTCAATGCTTCAAAATTATTATTAATATATTTTTTTGTTTATGCTGTCCCACTGCTGGGCAAAGAGCTCCCCCAAATCCTTCCACATGTCCCTGTCCTGTGCCACCTCAGGCCAGCTGGTATAATAGTCCAGATCGCCTCTCAAAATTATTACTTGCATAAAAATAAAATGCATCAAAATAGTGTTGCATAATGTTTGGTAATAAAATAATCAGTTGTGTAGTTACACCTTAAAGTATTCTTCATAAATCATTTTTAATTATATTATAATATTATACTTTCTTACGTAGATAGATAACGTATTGATAAGACATAATACATTCATGTTATTAATATAGCTAATAATATCTCGTTTATTTATTTATTAACGTTTGCTTTATCTCATCTGACTTTAACAATGTAAGGTACAATAGGTATTCTAGAGAAAACTTTATTAAAATGAGCTAGGTTTTTTAACTATTATTTCAAATTAAAATGTTTTATAGTGGTAGAAATGATTACCTTATTGACCTGATTATGATTAACCTCGGGAACAGTAACAATAAGTATTTTAAGGACTATTATATTTAGTGTTAATAATATCATAGATTGGAGATATTTTTGTACGTATAAATAAAAGAAAATTTGCTGAAATATACCTAATTTTGGAAAATATAGGTAGTCTTTTATTTTACCCACCTTTAATTTTTGCCTTTGCATGCGTATGTTATCTATATACTTATAATTCTATATACTTATGTTTGTCTAAAAGCGTTTCCACTCCAAAACTCGTCTACCCCAACAGTTCAGTTCTGAGTATGATACCTACCTACTTGCGAACAACAAAATCGACTTTAAAGTTAACAATTTAAAAATAGTTCTTGGTAGCCCCAAAGCATTACTTCAATTTACGTAAAGCACTAACTACAGATAGATTCTAAGAAATAGTTTCTCTAACATCTCCAAAATTAACACTCTTAATCACTGTAGCTGAAAATTGTCGACAAAAATAACCCCTAACATAAATACAGTGCTCAGTCAAACTTGATATTTCAAACCTATTTACACACCCAAGCAGACACCTCTCCATCAAAACTCGAAAGCTTTAATCAAGATTAATTCGTCGAAAGTAATTTAAATATAATTATTCGTAATACGAAGTTCGCAGGAGGTAGGTTATCACAAATATATGGAATGCGTGATAATCAACTCGCGGATTGAGTATGGAAGTAATTACTGTGGGAACTAAGCCCGCAGGTGTACTGGTAGCTATAAAATTATAAAGGCAATGTAAGGCTTTTCATATATAGGAACTTGTAGAGGACTTCTTAAATTTGTCTCCATTTTTAACCCCCGACGCAAAAACGACGGGGTGTTATAAGTTTGACGTGTCTGTCTGTCTGTCTGTCTGTCTGTGTGTGTGTGTGTGTGTGTGTATGTGTCTGTCTGTGGCATCGTAGCTCCCAAACGGATGAACGGATTTTGATTTAGTTTTTTTTGTTTGAAAGTAGAGTTAGTCGAGAGTGTTCTTAGCCATGTTTGGTGGAAATCGGTCCAAGATGGCCGCCGCTACAAAATGGCGGATTATTTTTTTCTTCCACGACCCCCTCAATATGGGTATCAAATGAAAGGGCTAGTAGAATACAGCCCACTATATAAAATTTAAAATCCAAGATGGCCGCCATCAAAAAAATGGTGAATTACGTATTGCGTTGGGGGTTTTTTAAATTTTTAATTTAATTCACTTGTCTTGTATGTACTATCATGAAGGACAGAAAAACGCAGCTTCATGATCATGTTTGATGAATATTTTAGAAAAATGGTGCATTCACCTAGCATATAAATAATATAAGAAAGCCTATTTAATTTCTTGAATCTCTTTGCAGAGCTGTAAGCTGTAAGCTCTTTGCTGTAGGACGTGGCGTAGTAGATTTTTCATTAATGATAATTTCCGTATTCAACATAAAATTTGATCTCAAAATTAAAAAGCTCATTCCAGTACTCTCATCCATCTCGATTCAATAAAATCATTAAAAGTAAAAGCAAAGGAAACTTAATTGTACAAGTAAAAGTTAATATTTTACCAAAGTGTTGTGTTTATCACAGTTCGAAGGCAGTAACTCGACATCAAACTTACATACCTGAGAAGTTGATTGCTCAGTAAATACCTAACTTGTGAGACTTTTCACATTCGCGGACCGTTAATCGCAGGGAAATTTCGAAAACTTTTTACTTACCTTTACCAGCTTGCGAGAAATGTTCGCGGAATATATTTCGTTAGGTCTTACTTAGCATAAATCAATAAACTCTTCGTGAGACTTTCAAATAAATTCTCTACATTTTTCTTTATTATTTCATTTGGAATAAAATATGGACGGAGCGTTTAGTTTGTATCTAAGTGAGTGATAGTGAAGAGAGTATTTTGTGTTTATTGATGTTGTTTTCTCAGGGGCTATGTTTCCTCAAGCTGTTCTATATTATTAAAGATGGAGTGGTGAATATAAATTATATAAAATAAAAAACCAACTATAATAAACAAATATTTCAGAGAGACTTCAAGCTCGTTTTCGTTAATGTTTTAATTAATGACTTGTAAACCACTTCGATTTAGAGACCGATTTGGTACAAAAGTCGGACCACTCTGTAAAAAGTTATGCGTATAATATAAAAAAAATGGGTATACGCGTCGACTTGTGAACTGAGAACCTCCTCCCTTTTTTTTTGTCGGTTGTAAATTTAAATGGATGTCCCACTGAGCCTTGGAAAGTATATAAAATATAATATTATATCCTCCAAAACATAAACAAATCCAAATCAGTTCTGCCGTCTTCGAGTAATCGGTGAAGATAATATTATGTAAATAAAAAAAACCTTTTCTCCTTTCGGATGGTTAATAATGTATCAGCAGGAACGAAATCAAAGGAACGTTTCACTCTCATCCCTTTGACTCAATCGTTAAGCTTATTATAGCGTGTCTAACGAAATATGTCACAAACTCAAGTTGTCTTATTCCACAAGACCAAAAACTCTTGACAAACGACAGTGGTGTAAGTGAAAAGGGATGTTTTGCGGGAACTGATTTCCCTAAATCTAAATAATGGGTCCCATTACGTACAAATTATAAATTCTGAAGGTTTTGTCGAGTTTTGCTGAAGTTTGTACAACCCGCATTGGACGACACGTTAATGGCCGATATATGTTGATGAACTTCACTTATTACTTACTAAATAATATAATATACCTATGCATATTAATATTATATTTATTTTAGTACGTTGTACCAATAAAGAGTTATTTATCTTTATATTATCTGTATTTATTTTTTGTAAAGATGTGTCATAGTTGGTCATACTTCTTTTCTTTTTACATACGTTGAATAGGGCTGCGATTGACCACAGTCTCACCTGTTGGTAAGTGATGACGCGGTCGAAGCTGCAACACACAGGCCTAGCAAATACCTATTAACCTTCGACTTGAAGACACTTAAGTTGTAATTTTCAGGAAACACTGCAGCAGGTGGGGAGTTCCAAACCTTCGCCGTCCGGATAATGAAGATCGAACTAAATCTTACTATTAATACTTTGAAATTATTTCAAATGAAGCCTAAGTTTTAGGATATAATTTAATATCTACACGACCTTGTAGTCTGCTATATAATTCAGTTACAATATTATTTAATCTAGTTCTCTCTCGGGAACTAGGCTTTGGTATAAAAAGTTTTCAGCTCTAGTCTACGCGCTTAATTTAAATACAATCTCAAAGTAAGCGCGCTTATACAGTTGAACGCACTCTCGCTCGCCCTATTTGACAATACACATTTTGCAATAAACATTCATAGAATAACTAACTTAATAACATTAACTTTTAAAATTTTTAATGGCATGGGGCGCAAAAGAAAAACCTCTCGATTTTTGATAATATATCAAACTGTAAATACTTTTAAAATGTGTGCCATAATATTATAAGGCTTCTCTTGAGGAATTTTCAAAAATTCAATTCAATGAATTTATATTTCAAAATGTATCAAATAACGCAAGCGAGAGAGCGTCCAACTGTATAAGCTCTCTTTAGGTATTGTAGAAATACGAATTAAATAAATAAGACTTTAATTAATTTGTAAGTTAACAGAATTCTTCGCTCTTTTGTTTTTAACGCTCTGAGTTAATAAAGTTAGAGAAGTCTAAGTATTTTTAAGTAGGTATATATCTAAGTAAACGTAATGTTTTACTTTCTCTTATAATCCGTGTTAGAAATGCATAAATCTGCGTCCAGTAAAGTGTCAATTTCGGTTTTTTTATCTATTCTATATTTTCATTGAATAAAGGCTGGCGCAAACTAGCCGCATCGCAACACATCGCATGACTGAAATCCTCCTGTTTTACTTTTGTACATAATATGACGCACAGACGCCGTGCGGGGCTGTAGTGTATCTTAATATAAAATATATATGAAACTAGCTTACCCGGCAAACGTTGTTTTGCCATATAAATAATTTCCTAGTAATTTCTAGTGTAGACAAAAAATAGCTTACTTATTGGAAGTATGTATGTATGTTAGAATGTGTATATTGTATGTATGTAAGAATGTGGTATATGCGTGAAATAAGCATTATTTTATGAAAAAAATTTTCAAACGAAAGTAAAAAATTAAATTTTATGAAAACATTGTCTCTTATAATTTTTTCATACAACCAATATTTCCATTTACATTTCAAAATAAAGATTCATAATGATTGATTTTTTGGAAACTATGAAAATCTTAATTGTTCAATTACATTTTTTTAATAAAATTAAATTAAAATTACCTTTTTATAAGATCAACAACATTTTCGATATAAATAAAAAAAAGTATACTTACAACACAAAATCCGTTGTTATTGGAAGCTCGTGTCACGTGTTGAGTACTTTTGAGGTTATAAAATCACTTGATTAACTAATCGTGCAAAATACACTCAAAATTGATAATTTAATTATTATTGATAGAATAGGAATGATTAAAAGTTAATATGAGAGTTACACTGAGATAGCAAAATAATAATTGTCAACGTTACTACTACACTTGATGCATAAACAATAATGATGGCCGACAACTGTGTAGGGAGTGAGAAAGAAAGGAGACCGGCTTCGTTCTTATCCCTACTCCATGCTGTTTACTGGGTCAGAAGTGACACCTGTAGACATCTGGCGGGGATAACTAATTAAATGACGACTGATCAGTTTTCGACCGGAGAGGAAAAATGATTAAATTACTAAAATGGCTATTAAAAAATAAGAGTTGATCGTAGAAGGGTGAAAATTGAGGATTGTATGTATTTTTGTATGTTGTATCATAAAAAAATAGAAATTAAAAATTTAGTCTAAAAAATAAAATAAAAAATTTAGGGGTGGACTACCCCTAACATTTAGGGGGATGAAAAATAAATGTTAGTCGATTCTCATAGATACCGGATAAGCAAAAAAAATTTCATCAAAATCGGTCAAGCCGTTTCGGAGGAGTATGGCAACGAAAACTGTGACACGAGAATTTTATATATTAGATTAATGTAAATTCCTCAATTTATAGGGTTCCGTAGTCTACAAGGAAGCCTTATAGTTTTTCTTTGTCCGTCCGGCCGTCTGTCTATAAGTCCTAGAAACCTGTAATTTTGCACAGATAAGGGTAATAATTACCCTAATTAGAACTGTAAAATAATTTAATTATTTAATTTAGGGAAATACCTCTCATACACTCTTGAAACAAAATGTAAATAGTCCATAATCTTAATAACATTATCAAACTTAAGCGCTTTATATCCCCTTTAAGCGATTAAACATGGTTAATCGACCTGAGTCAGTACGCTAAAGCACTCAGCGCTTCAGCGCTGCCGTCCTAGCGACAACGACATGAAAGCCGCGCATTATTCATCCTGGGTCGTTAATTATTTTCAAAACAGTATTTAATGTAAGACAAGCGCGACTTTCATTCTGATGGAGGGTTCAGTAGGTTATTAAAATTTACGTAATTAAATTATTCTACGACGTGTGTCCAAAATGCTGGGGTATATTTTGGCAACGTTGCAATGCTGCCAGCATTCTGGACACCATCTGACAGTGGTTTGGAGCATTTGGATTTTCTTTAGATTGGCGTGTCGATCTGTGGTAAATACAAATGTCCTTTACTGCTGTAGTAGCTAATAATGTTTGCTTGTTTTTTACTTAATAAAGGCATTTACCACGAAAAAAATCTTATTCAGTTTTTATCGTAATCTGTATATTGAAACGGAAAGTATTATACTGACTCTCAATGAACACTCTGATCTATCAACATCAAACCAACTAAAAGCTTTGTGTTGAAATTTGCCACAGAGATAAATTATAAAAGCGAAGCTGCGTTCAAAACTAATATTGAAGGAAAACATAATTATTATGATTTAACTATTTGAACTAAGTTTGGATAATGATATTATCTCAGCGGAATGAATTATAATAATTGTTTAAATTAAAAATATTTTTAGGTACAACGTTTCTGTAAAAATACCTGCATCCAGCGGCTTTACCCGCTGTACTCTAGCCCATAGGCCAGATAGCGTGTTATTCCAGGGTCTAAGCTATCTTTATACTAAATTTCAGCTCAATCAGTCTACCCGTTTAGGCGTGAAGTAACAAACATACACAGTCGCTACAAACATTCGCATTTATAATAAGATAAGAAACTCTTTATCAAAAAAAAACTTAAGAACCTTTTTATCTTTTTTTTTTCGCATTTATAATATTAGTGTGATATTTTTTTTTATTCGTAATAACCTTTTTTTTAAATAAAATATCCCGATAATATATAGGATGTGTTATCATATTAAAATCTAGCCTATTTTAGGCTAATAAGTAATTTAACTCTAACATATTTTTCTACAATTTTATATAATAAGATAAGATAAGAAACACTTTATTGATCCACATATAAAGTATAAATTTTACAAATACAACTTAAACTAAAGGTGTATCAATTGGCGGTCTTATCGCTCAGAGCGATCTCTTCCAGACAACCGTGCAGGGAGAGGAAATATACAACACTGGAAGGACGGTGGTTTCAAAACGTCAGCTGAAGTCATACATTAATTAAAATAATTAATAATAATCTAAGATAGTGTGGACACTACAACTACAACACTTGTCTTACAGTTTCTCGTAATAATCTGTCAATGATATAATTAGCCCGACGTGACACATACTTTTATCATAATGTTTTTAATACAGCTATATTAATCAATTTGACTCATTAATTTTAATCGTATTTGCTTTATCTTCCTTTTGTTAACAATAATTATACGGAAATAGCATATTATAAGGTAATACTTTATAGGTAAGAGATATGCGTTTTAGTTTTCATTTCTTAGTATTTCTCTTATCTTAATCATGATGCATACCTATATCACAGGCGTAAGCGCATACAAATATGACTGTTCTATTAAATACTATACTCTGTCCAAGAAGTCGAGCTAATAGGGAAATAAAGCGCTATTATTTATTTATGTTATTATAGATAGTGCTCGCGGTTTTTCCTTCCTTAAGGAACTATTAGTCAACGGACATCTGATATACTCGTATTATATCTGAGTCACATTTACGCTAAATCCACTCAGCGATTTCACTTTTACGCTGATCACTCATTCAGCAAAGTTTGTTTTTCCAACTAATATCTAAATATATAAAAGGAATGAGTGACTGACTTATCTATCAACGCTCAGGTCAATCCACTGAACTGATCGGGTTGAAATATGTAACACAGATAGGTTTTATGATGTAGACTTCCGCTGTGAAAGGATTTTTGTACGCGGGAAAAGCCGCGAGCACAAGCTGGTTATAAATACTAAAGTATGTGTGTTTGGTGCCTCTTTACGCTTAAACGATAAAACTGATGGAGCTGAAATTTGGTATATATGTAGCTTAGACCCAAAAATATCATATAGGCTACTTTTCATCGTATAATACGTTATACAGAGCAAGTTTTTTATGTAATATAGGTGACAAACAAGCAGAC
Organism: Hemithea aestivaria; assembly: GCA_947507615.1. NCBI lineage: Eukaryota > Metazoa > Arthropoda > Insecta > Lepidoptera > Geometridae > Hemithea > Hemithea aestivaria. Next base: position 3,621,837 of record OX382325.1, on the reverse strand, counting down.
GGCCCACCTGATTGTGAGTGGCTACCGTCGCCTATGGATACCTGCAATACCAGGGGTACCGCTGGTACCTTTCATACTTTTCAAGACTCTGTTCACTTGCCATTTAGTTATTCGAGAATATTAATACGAAAGAAATGTTAAGTAATTAACTAGGTACTTGCCACTTAAAGTTATTAACTTAACTTATTTTAATTTAATTCACTTTACTGAAATCTATTCTTATCAGAGCGTAAGCTTGTTAAATATAAGTGGTACGTATTTGACCCAAGGATCCCTAAATTGGAGAACCTCATTAAGATACGCACGACGCGGCACATAAAGGGTTTTGAAATAATACAGAAGGTAATTTTCGCTTATTCATTAAACGTAATTAAAACCGACGGTTACTGATACAAGCTGCTGAATTGCTGCGGACAGACATGAATTACTTTACACTTTACCTACTATTGATGGATTTTACCGGGGGTAGACTTCCTTTGCAGGAGGTCGTCTAGGTGCCAGTTATTCTACCGCCTGAGCAGTGATGTGCAAACATTACTGTGCTTCGGTAGGAGGGCCCTGTAGCTAGTGAAATTAATGGGCTAAAAAGTCTTAACATCTTATGAGTCTTGAGTAAGAAGCGTTGGTGCAGTGCTCCTAGAATTTCACATCATTGTGAAATCCTAAGTAGCACTGTACTGATTATGGGCAGCGTTATCTCTTAACATCAGGAGAGCGTCTTGCTCGTCTTCTACTTCATCACATAAAAAAAATGATTTACTAGCTGTGCCCAGTAATTTTACTTGCTAAAAAGTAGCCTATTTATGTGTTATTCCAAGATCTAAGCTACCTATGTATAATACTAAAAAAATAAAAGTGAATCAACGCGCACTTGATCTCGCGCTTAATAGTAAATTATTAGTGTTACTCTACTTTATTATGCATGTAATATAGTAACCGCATCGAAATCCGTTACGTAGTTTTAAAGGTATTAGCATTGATAATAATTAATAATTGTAAACACATATTTAAAAAAAGCAATCCCTATGAGTTTCTTGCTCATTCTTCTCATAGAGGTGCCTTGCGAATGAGCGGTAGAATATTAAAATAAAATGTAAAATTGACTTGCAAAAGTGCTCCATTGTAGCCTATTTGAATAAATGAATTTTGAGTTTGAGTTTGAGTTTGATAGGGACAGACAGACATGGGAAGCAACTTTATACTACGTAGTGATTACGGCAGCCGTTTAGGCATGAAGAGGTAGCAAATATACACATTGAGAAATAATCATAGGTACTTCCGTATGTTTTCTTTCACTTAGGTACCTGTAAAATATTGATAAAAAATGTGCAGGTAATAAAATGACGACAGTTAAAATAAAAGCTTTATTTTTCAATAAAAAAAAAAAACTTTCAAAATAACACTATACTATGATAACAGTTCAATAAAAATAACTGAGACTTACTTAATATTAACACATTATAAAATACCTCCCTGATTTGATTAACTTTGATTGCATATTTGTTTCTCAGTGTCCGACGAACATTTTGCGGCTTCAGTTCTCTGGATATCTTTTTTGTGTTCGAAGTACAGCCATCTGGAATTCATTTAAAAGATTGGCACTTATCAAAACTGGAGGGCATTCTTGTCAATTTTTCCTTTTTTGAATGGCAGAGTGGCCTCAAATTCCTTGATATTTTATCAATCCAATTTTTTAATGTTCCATTTATTTTATTAAGGTTTTTGTTAATTATTTCTTTTCAATATTTTCATTTCATCACGAAGAATTCTTGTGAAATGTGAGCATAAGTGCAAGGCAAGATTCTAAAAGCTTTTGCGCTTTGCAGTTGTTTGCGAGTGTCAAAAAGTTTTTCGAATGGAATTAAGAATTTTTCGGGACATTTTATAAGAAATTTTATGACGCCAAATTAGTTTTGATAATAATATTTTCAATTGGATTTGAGCCTCAAAGTTTCCATAATAGACTCATTTTTAAAATCGTGCTTAACTAGGAATCTTTATTTCCAGCTATCGAAATTAAAGCTAGGCTGTGTAAGTGTAGCATGTAGCAATAACAGCCTATCAGAATGCTACAAGTATTTATATAGACTACATAATATATTGCCCACTGATAAGTATACGCTTTGATTTTATCATACTTTCTTGCCATTTTCATCCGGAGACAGATGGTAAGATAGCACAGGAGAATCAAAGCGAGGCTTTTGCTTATGAGTAGGCAATTATAAGCATTCAGCTCAACTGTAGCTAAACAGACATTTTTTTAACCCTTTTTTGACGCTGGGAAAAATGCGTTACGCTTCCTCAGGGTCAATTCTTCCGCTAAGCACTCGTCCGCGGCCTATGCTAAACAGCCTAGGTGAAGGGGCGTTTTATTCTGTTATGAGCTAAGTGTTTAATAACCTATCGTGTCATCGGACAACCTACATTTTCTCGTCCTTATGAGCCTTTACTCCGTTTCACGTTCTCTCGCTCACACTATTTGATACATTTTGAAATATAAATACACAGAATTAACTTTTTGAAAATTCCTCAAGAGAAGCTCTGTGCAATATTATCGCACACATTTCAAAAGTGTTTACAGTTTTAAATAGTGCAAGCGAGAGAGCGTTCAGCAGAGTAAAGGCTCTTATGTATAACTAGTAGACCCGCGCGCTCTGCTTTTCGCCTAACGGAAAATATTATATATCAGTGTTAAGGTGTATAAACCTTCCCCTTGAATCACTCTATCTATTTAAAATAACCACATCAAAATTTATAGCATAGTTTTAAAGATCTAACACTTTGTTTAATACTATGTAGTGATTACCCGAATATAATAATAGCAGGGAATGTGAGCGCAGCGCCGAGTAGGAAGACAGCCCCGGGCAGGATGTTCATGGTCGCCATGTAAGTACGTCCGTACAGGGGGCCGTATACCAGAGGCATCATCGCTTCTGCCACCCCGAATAGGGAGTTCACTTTACCTAGAACAAATATTAATTTTTATTATAAAAATCATAATTTTTTTATAGAGGCTCTAATCGAACGAGCGATAGTCTTAAAATAGAACTAGAATTGAGTAATTGACTTGCAAAAGTGCTCCATAGTAGCCTATTTTAATAAGTGTATTTTGATTTTAATGGCTATGTTCTCTATATTCGTGTCCGAAAAACGTTGTTGAGAATTGACAAATAGGTATAGACGAATAGAGCTACGTAAAATTTCCATATTTGGGCGAATATTTGAACATGAATAGCGAAGTAAAGTGTCACCATGGTTATAATATTGCATATTCTAATTATTGATGGAACGTGATTGAAGCAAAGTCACGAAGGCCCGTCGCGGCAAGGCGGAGCAAAAGTGACGCGTAAGCTCTACGCTAAGGTAAAGACACAAGAATAATATGTTCAAACAACTATATTTGACTGCTTTTTTTATGTGATGATGTAGAAGACGAGCAAGACGCTCTCCTGATGTTAAGAGATAACGCTGCTACTTAGGATTTCACAATGATGTGAAATTCTAGGAGCACTGCAATAATGTTTCTTACTCACGAAAGATGTTAAGATTCTTTAGCCCAGTAATTTCACTAGCTACAGTGCCCTCCTACCGGAGCACAGTAATATTTGGACATCACTGCTCAGGCGGTAGAATAACTGGCACTGTTGGGGTACCGGGTACCCACCTAGACGATCTCCTGCAAAGGAAGTCTACCCCCGGTAAATTTATTTTCATTATTATAGACAGACACGAGACCAATGGCATGACCGACGCGCTGTCAGTCATATTCGAAGAGTTTTTTGTAAATTTGTGGATGGGTGCGATGAGACCGCCAATAATTGTAACACTTTTTTCTAATATGAAATTCTTTTAAGCTTATTTTATTGTATTTGTGGTGTGCAATAAAGAGTTTTCTATTCTATTCTATGAAAAATCTCTTATAATCCTCAGCAGAGCCCTACCAGTTATTTAATCAAAGTTTCAACATTTAAAGTTAAAAAGATATTAAAGCTCACCGAATTCCTCTCCTTTCACAAGCTTTGTAGCGATGGATCGCATTGCGATGAAAGAAGTGCCATTCAGGATCTCTAGGAGTGGCGCTGCAAAGTAAATATTTCAAACATTTCAGTTCGTATCTTACTCGTATTAAAAGGTAAATACAAAGAGGCCACCATCGGCGTGCCATCTCCCCTATCTCGAAATTAACTCTTATTTTTTTAATGGATAAGGTTGATATTTATTTTTTGTCGTGTCGTTGCACTGTTATATTTGAAACTTTATACTCGTTTCTGTAATTAAACAACAATGGTGACATGCTCTTTTTTACAAATAAACCATGTCATCGTGTTTATCTTAAATGTGTATAATTTTATTCTTATGTGAGTAACGATGCATTGTTACATTGGTTAAAGACAATAAGGGCAAAATCGATTGACATAATCAGGCGCTCTAAAAATATTCATAAATTTTGGATGAAAAATAGTCAATTTTTTTTTATAATTTCATTTGATTTGACTGTCTATATAATTATAGGGTAACCGGATGTATTAAATCCCATAGAGTTATGTAGTAGTGTTAAGGAAGCCGAACTAGTTAAAACGGTGTTTCGGGGACCAGTGGCTTCTCCCATACAGTGGCTCTTAATAAATTATGTCATTAACAACATGATGTATTTATAAGCAAAATCTAATATAACCTATGTATATATACTATTTACCTTTTCTACCCTAATTGGGTGAGTATATATTAAGTCCATAGGAACTAGTCATTTGAAATACAATTTCTTTAAAGCGAGAGTCTGTACCTACTTATAATTTATTTGTCCGAATTTTGGGTAGGTACAGGTACAAGGTCTTAAAACTACATGAAGGACATCGTAAAGAACATCGTTATTGTCCGAAACCGTGGTCGAGATATTCTCGACAATATTAGACGTGAGTTGTACTGTTTCTGTTGTTTTAGTTATGGAGAACACTCGCGATAGTTTTTAAAATCGTACGTTAGTATTAGAAATCCATCAAAATTCTGCCTCTAAATATATAAAATTCTCGGTTTCGTGCGCGCCTAATAAAACAATATAGATATTATGTGCCTATAATAAATCTAAACAGGAAAATAGTAGTAAATTGCTGTGATTAGATAAAAATAAGTTGTGTATATTATGAATGGTACTTGGGATAAAAGTATATTATTATTATCTTGATTATTTCTGAGATAAAATGTACCTATTTATAACAGGTATGATATGCTGCGAACATACATTGGTACATTTACAATTACAGTGTATAGCGTCAAATACATAGAAATTTTGACTAATTTTATATTTTGTCCATCAAGTAAATTAATGAAAAAAAGGTCACGTATTTTTTTCTTTGTAAATTTAATAAAAAACGTGTAAGATACAACGCACAAACTTAAAAATACGTACCTATCTTATATTCTTTTATTATTTAAATTACGGTCAATTTATTTAAAAAAAAAATTGACCATTAGAAACAACCATAGCGAATTTTATATCACAGGTAGTTAAAAAGATCAACGTGGCCATCAGTGGTAAAGCTAGAGCGACACCACTATGGTACGGTGGGTACTGATTCGTCACAATATCGGTTTCATACATTAAGTTAGCCCATAAAAACATTATTACTGTTTACCTCTATATACTCACCAATATAAATTTCCAGATTGTTCCTTGCGAATGCATAGGCAAAAGCGGCGACGATTTTACTCGAGCACGATATAATTCCAAGCATTGTGTCATCTAGTTTTAGGTAGTTGCTGAATAAACTTATCGAGAAGAACGTTCCTACAATATACAGATAATATTAGGTGTATTATTATGCAGCACGTTATACTGTTCGGAGGAAAAGCTTGCCTTGTTAATTTCTGACGTCGAACAAGTATTATTGAAATCGCACACTTCAGAGTTTGCTTGCAACTTTTTGCGTTTATATGTCACTTGTTTTTCTTTGTCACGTTTTTGTAGGTCTTGTTTTTAATGTCTTTTGTTTTAAAGGTCTACGTACTAAGCGGCAACTGCACCGCAGCGACGCCGCCAGGTATCTTTGTATGAAGATGTGTATGTGTACTGCGGTATGTTTCATACATTTTCAAAAACATGGCTGAGCTATGCCGCGCCGCTGCAGATGACCCTTTGACAACGATCTCGCGTGATGTTAAGCGACGATGCGGTCGTAGATGTAGCAGACTAAACCTTTTTTTCATCATCTTTTTTTTTATGCGAAGAAGTAAGAAGATGAGTTAGACGCTCTCCTGGTGTTAAGAAATAACGCTGCCCATATTCAGTACAATGCCACCTAGGACTACACAATTATGTGAAATTCTTAGTGTACTGCAACAACGCTTCTTACTCAAGAGTCATAAGATGTTAAGACTCTTTAGCCCAATAATTTCACTAGCAATAGTGCCCTCCTACCGAAGCACAATAATGTTTGCACATTAGTGCTCAGGCGGCAGAATAACTGGCACTGTTGGGGTACCCACCTAGACGACCTCCTGCATAGGAAGTCTACCCCCGGTTTCTTGGGATAACAATGGGATACATGCTCATAAACAGACTTCCTCTATAATATAATTGGTAAGATTACTTACCTATCAGGTTGGTAACAATGCTATATGTAGACCACATGCTGAATTGTACCTCATCCCAGTTGAATCGGAGTCGCGCAAACAAATACATTATTGTAAATTCACCTGGAAATATACTATATCGTTTTATGTCTTAATTCTTCATTCAAACGGCAACTAATTGAAAGAACATTTTCTAGCTACTTACTAGTACATTGCATATAGTATTAAATAGTATATTGAATATATTGAGAAATACCTATATAATAATATTTTATAATTATTATTTGTTGTATAAAAAACGTATAACTTGGAGTGCATACTCCAACAGAACTTGATCTGTTGGGGTATAACACCAATTATTTTCTCAATTTACTAGCGTCTCGCCCCAGCTTTGCACGTGCTTTGAAAACTGCATTAATATCAGTTGTGTTGTTACAAGATCTAAGCGAACAGACAGCGGAAGTGACTTTATTTTAAAGATATGTAAAATTGTATTTACCATGCATAGGTCCAAATATAACACAAACGACGATGAGTAGCAGACACACTCGGAGCCTTCTATTACCAGCCTCTTTTTTGAAAGCTACTCTAAAGGTTTCCATTACTAACTTGACGTCGAAGAATTCGCGTAAAAATCCGGAACATCCTGAATTTTTCTGAAATAATAATGAAATCAAACAAACAAATATAAGAAAACGAAATCAAGGTTTTTTTTTTTTATAGAGAATAGGGCTGCGTTTGACTACAGTCTCACCTGTTGGTAAGTGATGACGCGGTCGAAGATGTTACACACAGACCTAGTAAATACCTATTAACCCTTGATTTGAAGACTCCTAAGTTGTAATTAACAGGAAACACTGATGCTGGCAGAGAGTTCCAAACCTTCGCCGTTCGGATAATGAAGGTTGAACTAAATCGCTTCGTACGGGCAAATGGAATATCAACCATGTAGCGATGACGCAGCGCTGTTCCTCTAGATGTTTGGTGGTAAAAAGGAGATGGCGGGATCAGATCATGAAGCTCCTGGGCACACTCACCGAAATGCACTTTGTAAAACACCGATAGACTTGCAACCTGTCTACGGTGTTCCAAGCTTTGCAAGTGGCGCTCCACCAACGAGTTAGCAGCAATAATAAGTCGTATCGCCCGTCTTTCTATGGAGTTCAAAGCCTCGAGCTGATACTTGGTAGATCCATCTCAAAGATGAGAACAATACTCCATGCACGAACGGACTTGCGCTTGGTACAAATTGAGAAGCTGTCCCGGCTTTTCCCTAAAAGCGCCACGTTCTGTCCGCAATGTGAATAACAAGATGACGTTGGAATACTTAGCGGAGGCCAGCTTTCATTATATCGTATCGAAGATAAGAAAAGTCCAAGGAGAGCTTACTTTATAGTAGTCACTCATACCATGTTAACATAAATGTAATATGTGAGCTTCTATGCATAGTTCTGCATTCTTGTGCTACGGGTACGATACGTCGGCAGCTCGGCATGCATGCTTAGCAATCCTCGCGCAGAGATTCACTTAGTCTATTGCATTAAAATAGCTTGTACACATTCTTTAACGAATTTTAATGACCATGCAAATACTGGACGACATAATATTATTAATAAACAGGCAAAATAATCTTGTAAGAGAAATTTAAGAAGCTTTGCAGAAAAAAAGATCATTGTAGCGACTATCAACGATGTTATTTATCGATTGCAGCAATTAAAAACTGTTGTCGCTTGCCTCATCTTTCAACTGCATGAAAATTTTAAATATATAAAATAGTTGCCAGAATGTTGCAGTTTTTACAATAATTTCTTAGTCTACAAAGAATCTAAACATACGTATTTCATTTGTTTACTATGTTTGATAGCTTTTGTTTGCCAAGTATTGTCACATGACTGATGACGTTGGAACATTGAAAGTTAAATAGGTACTTTGAACCTGTGTCACAATAAAACTTTATAAATAACATGTGTAGTGTAAATACCATAGATTTAGGAGTTTGTCTATGATACGTTAATGGTATATACTGTGTACACACTATATTATAATAATTTGTTATTTTAAGCCCAGAATTAGATTCTTAATGAATTTAGAATATTTTAGAAACCGTTATCAGGTATTCGCAATTTACTTAATCTTGCTTATCTTTACACAATATAATAAATTATAGGCTCCACCCGTCACATGGGCTTTGATTTGTTATCTTTTGATAAACTTGTGTCATTTATGTTCTTGTGTAATGTCAATTAATTTATAGTTTACAAGCACATGAGTAAATATAATATGATAAGACTCGGTACTTACTTCATTTTTTTCCACTTCTTTTCTCTTCGGATCTTCTAAATAATAATACCCGTAAACCAAACTGAACAAGTACAGCGAGGCAGAGACTGTGAATATTCCGTAATAACCGATCCAGTTGAGAAGCACGCCACTCAGCGCACTCCCTATAGGATACCCGAGGGACATAAACATATTCACCATCCCTACTCTGTACGTTCGGTTCTCATTAGTCGTTATGTCACCTATATAACTAAATACTCCTATAAAGTTAGTGAACCAGCCTCCCGTTATCGCTGGAAATATAGACTCCGTCAAAGCAGTCACTTCTACAGGCAGTTCATTGAAATAATACGTGTTAACGATAAAGCCTAAGCACGAACAGAATTCTCCCACAATAGGTATCAGTATGCAAGCTTTCCGTCTTCCCGTTTTGTCACTCCACGCTCCCACAAAAAGTATAAGCAGAACAGGAATCGCTGTTTGAACAACGTTCTTCCAAACTTGTACACTGGCGATCAGTTTCTGTACTTGATCTTCTTCTGCGGTATAATTTTCCGTCTGTCTCAAATTGAGAGCGTCACAAATGTCCGAGCTTATGTTCAAATTAACTCGACAAGCTTTTTCTAAATTAAGATTTTGTATAGCTAATGATGCTAACACACTTGGCATGACGTAGCAAGCCATGATGGGCTCCACAGTAGTGTTATCCTTTATGAATTTTAGCCTTTCCATGATTGTGAGTTTCTTTTTTCCTTCGATTACTATTTTTTCAGTTTTTTGATTGAGTGGTGATTTTTCAGTTTCATTTTCGCCATCATAATCCTCGTTGTCCTTTCGGTTTTTATCACATTCATTTTTGAGTTCCATTCTTTTAATTTTATTTTGTTATCAGTCTTTTGAACTTCTTGCTATTGTATCTTATTGTTACACAAACGTATACTAAGAGCAAGGAAGCTCTAGACAATATTTTTACAAATTACATGTCTGTATCCGAGAGCACCAGTCGTAAGACTTTTGAATGAAATACTTTCTATGGGTTTATTATTATTTGTTTAGAAGTCTTATTACGTATTTGTCTGCTACTCGTAATATATAAGGGTAAATCCTGAGATCGGGCGTATTTAAGTGATTTCCGTGGCAGATTTTAAATCAAAGTATTATTGCATTTTACATGTAAAACATCAAATTTCCCATAATTATAAGCACATTAATCAAATAGGCATCATTATAACTTGTTTTGTTTAGATGATATTTAAATTTAAATTTTTGGTGCCACGGGAATCAATAAAGTGTGGCATGGGAATCAAAATTAAAACTATTTTGTTTGAATTCTATGTTATTATTTAAATATTAACCTCTACATACTAATCATATAAAATAGAAATTATTAAAAACGGTGATCCAAACAGATATACACCAAACATAAAGTATTAAAAAGGTCTATATTGGCTCTCTATATAATAATCATGTAAACTAAATAAAATCAACGTATTGCAGTCTTTAACAATGTAAAAATATTTAATATATAGTCCTAGAATATGAGATTAAGTTCTCAGTCACAGTCACTGACAGGATTCGCTCCAGAAGCTGTCATCAGATTGTACATTTATCATTAGTTAGGTTAATCTGGACTGAAAGTTGCAGTCAGCCCATAGTTTCGTTTTATTTTTTTATCATACATCATCTCAGCCATAAGACGTCTACTGCTGAACTTTGCTTGCCTGTAGTAGCCACTTGAACAATTTTCGACCCCATCAACCATTCGCTCTACGTGCTATGTGGCCTGCCCATTACCACTTCAGTTTCCTGATCCGCGGAGATATGTCAGTGACTTTGGTTCATCTCCTCATTCCTGATTCGATCACGTAGAGAAACCCCGAGTATAGCCCTCTCCATAGCTCGCTGAGCGACTTTTTAATGTGGGGATATAATGGTGCCGCATAAGCCAGAGCGGCTGTCTACTATAGTACAATATAAAAAAATCTGATGTATACAATATAAAAAAAATATCTGAAATAATGAAATATACAAATATAAACTGTCAAAATCACTTCCATACCTGCGGCTTCGTTGTAGTTGGATAAAAAGTGAAAGAATGTGCAAGAAAACTCAGGGGAAAATTGATCACCGTGGTAAAATGCCATGCGAATCAATACCATGGAAATCAAAATTGTATAGTTTTTTGTCAATATTTTTAAATACCATAATTATAGACCAAAATTAATAAAATATATGATAAACAATACCCTTTTCCTAACTGCACACCCTAGTCAAAAAACCGTAATGGATAAAAAAATATTTTTAAACATGGAAAAGGTAATCAATGATCTAGTGAACCAAAACCACGGTAATCAATTTCTCACCTTCGTAAATCCAGTTTATAACAACGAGAGGTGGAGCCTCTCTTCACTATGTTTAGAACGCAATCGAAGTTAGCCAATAGCGTGCGTACAAGCATCTAAGTATTGTGGTTTGTGAAATGTGGGTAGTTATGTCGCGCGCCATGGGAATCACTTTTTGTCCGGGGACAAACCTAAATTTGTTATTTTTTCTAAAACTACACTGAGTACAGCCTTCGCGTATTTTTTTGATCATATAACAGTTCACCCTTTACAGCTTTGATCACAGGAATTAATTAAATTCCTTTTATAAATTAGTGTAAAAAATATATTTTGTTCCGAAAATGTGTAAGGGACAGCCCACGGTAATCAAATTTCAGGGCTTTTACATTTTTTTTTAGATACTTGCAGCTAAATATAACCTGATGTCTATCATGCATTAAGTAGATTGAACCTTAGACTAACAGGAAAAAAATACCTTTAGGTAGAATTTTTATGTTACGGGTAGTTTATTCCCCCAGACACGTAAAATTTTGACTCTCAGGAATCACCCATAACATAATCCAGGTTAATATTTAAAGAGCAATTGTTGGCAAATAGTTTTTTGATAAGAACGTCGGAGCCGATTGCGTTTTATTGTAGGTACTGAGGGGTTCTATTTTTGTTTGAATGTCTGATACGTAATATTCTCATTGCAACAATAGGAAAATTTCCAGTCACTAGATTCAAGTTCTAGTGCATTATACGAGTACATATAACTATAGTAATAACACGTTCCTATATGTACCAACTACTCATTTTAATAAATAGGCTCAGAGTTGGCGAAGCGCTAGGCAAAATGGAAGGGTAGAGTACCAGAGACAAAAAACAATAAGTTGCATTTTGGCCAGGGTTACAGTAACCTGCTGTAGATTTCTCAAAAATAAAATCACTAGTGGTAGATAGCAGATTTGAAATCGTTTGAAGAACATGTGAATCGAATCGAAATTGTCAAGTCATGTAGGTTTCAAACGTAACTTTCTTTTGTGTGAAGTTTTTTTTCGTCCATGTATTGTGCAATCATTTCTCTTCTCTAAAATATGTACGAAACAAAAACTACAAGTACATGCTGAATATTTTAATTACGACTAAAGCCTGTACTACAGCCGCGTTCTATTCAAAATAGAAGATTTTGAGACACGTTAATGAGGTCTCCATTCAGCGACACGTACGCAGTCTCGCCTCCAACTTACAGCCTTTCACTTGAAACGTCTCGCTTAGAGTGGAACAGGGAACATGATTTAGGCAAGATTATCACAATATTGAGATTTTATCTCAGCCAGCTTGGCCAGGGAGGGATTTATCCCGCCTTCCAGGTTCAGTCTGCTATCATCTACGGCCGTCGTCGCTTCATATCATGCGTGGTCATGGTCAAAGTTTAACCTTTTTTGGATAAAAAAAAGAAAACGCGAATTTTCAAATAGTGCAGACATTATAGACTTCCGGACTAAAAGACAATGTTACTAGCGAAATTACTGGGCATGGTGTGATTCAACAACTAATATATACATCAGTGACAGGCACAGTGCAGTGCCGCTCAGAATTTTTAATATTAAAATGGTTATGTACATATGGTTGGCGCAAATTAAGTATAAGTATTGCTATATAACAAGGCAATGCGGCCAGCATTCTGGGCAGTCTACCTTCAGACAGTGGCTTGGAGTCCTAAAATTTTATGATTATCAAGTGTTACTTATTAGCGTGTAAGTAGTAAAAAAACAACCACTTATATTATAATGTAATAGGACTAGCTAATACCTACACGTATCTTAGTTCCCGTTGACATATTCTTTAATTGTTAAAAAAAACAATTTGTTCATTCGCTCGTTAATCATTTCATTTTTGATGTCGGAGGGTTTATCTTAATATGTAAAGATCTATTGGAAGAAAAAAAAAAGCAAACCAAAACATAACTTTTGGATATTTTTATCATTATAATTGGCAGAACGAAGTCCATAATACGAGTATGTTTAATTATGTTATTAATATAAAAACACAAAAAACCGATAAATATATCAAAAAGAAAACAAATTAAAAACAAAACAGACAAAAACAAATTATATTATTATTATACTATTTATAAAAATACTTATAATAATTTACCTACACCATTATTTTCTGATTGATTTAAGTGTGAATTGATAAATTCTATTGCAATTATAAATGTTGTACATTGCGATTTCAACAAGATGACGTTTTTTTCTTCAATTTGGAAGTTTTTGGAAGTCTTCAAATCCATCTAATCTTCCACATTTTAATGAGATTACCTCAACAAATATTATATATTCTTCTTATTTATTTATTACCGAGACTAGTTTTCAGTTTCAGGGTCAAATTTGTTGAGTTCTACTCTATTAATACCTTTACGGTGTCTGTAGAATTTCCACCTGGAATTGATTTATTTATTATTAGATTGATAATAGTGAAATATATGTAATCATTTAAGTTGGCTACACAACCAACAATAAGTGGTAAATGGGGGAAGGTAACACCTTAATGGATTAATAGTCGCTGAGCCTCTGTCTCGCTCACACGATATAACTAATTGTCAAATAACAATTGATAAAATTTACTTTATAGAAATGTGTTAAATTGAAAATTTTGCTGATATTTTAATACTAATTTATAAGTATTCCTAGTTTGCTACCTGAAATAACAACAATGGCATTCTCAATTATATGAAAAATATCTATCTTTAAACATGCCTCAACTATTTTCTAAAGTATCAAACTGGTTATACTTTAAAAAATTGTATAAAAATATGAGCAAAATTTTCAATTTAACACATTTCCAAAAAGTAAATTTTATCAATTGTTATTTGACAATTTCTTATATCGTGCGAGCGAGACAGAGGTTCAGCGACTATTAGCCGCTTAACAAGGATTATAACAGTGAGAAAGAAGATATGATATGAATCCTAGTGGAGTGAATGAGATCTATGACTAATATATAGATAACGATAGAGTGGAAAAAAGAAGGTAGACGTGTTGTGCGGCCCTCCCTTATGATAATAAAAGTAGGAAAGATGATGATAATACAAATTAAGGATGACCGATGTTGCCTACCAAGGATTGCGGTAAAATTTTCACTGTATCTAACAGTCTTAAATGTGTACTTACATATACACTGTTAAAGGTATCACAGATATAGCCGCTCCCATCAGAAACACAAGGCCCGGCATCCACTCCATTGAGCTCGTGTACACAAGCACGAACAGAGGAACGAAGGCCAGCGGCATCAGGACTTCCGCTATGCTCATTATTGAAGTCAACCTGCCTGTGGACAACATATCGAATATTTGGTCCTTCGTGATAAATGTTGGCGTATCAAGCCCAAAATATTGTAGGCCAGCATCGTGATTAGGTACAATAAGTATCTGAACATTTGAAATCTCTTGGATTTGGTTGCCGTTTTACTGATACGTTGACAATATTTGGGTTACATTTTAGTATCACTAATTAGCTAGTTGGTGCGTATGTTGCTTAAAATTTAAGGTTAGTTTTTGGAATTGAAGAAAATTTAGAGATTAAAACGACAAACTTACTTATTTCGTTATATTCCACTGACTTCGTCATGATAGACCTAATGACTATTGTTGCGGTTCCGTTCAACATGTCCAATAGAGGACCTGAAATTTATATCCAATTATTTATGTTATAAATTCGACATTAAAAACTAAAAATATCTATTTTATATGAAATAATATTTACCAAAGAAAAACACAGTTCCATTAGGGGCAAAGCAGTAGAGCATAGCAGCAGCAATTTTGCTTGTCATGGATATTATACCAAGAACGGAATCGTGCCATCCCAACTTCTTGCTCAAGACCAGAATTGCGAACATATTTCCTAAAAAAAGTTTATATAAAGTACTCATCATGTAAATTATTAAGTTAATGTAGATAATATTATTATCATGTTACTACTTCAAAACTATTAACATAATGAGTTCTTACCTATAGTGGTGACGACCATATTCAAGGCTTGGAACATACTGAATTGAAACTCATCCCAACTGAAGCGATATCTTGTTGACAGGTACATTACAGCTGATTCTCCTAAAAATAAAAACAAACGTTAATTTTACCATTTTAATTGACCTATCCAAAGCAATGGGCATTGGTTTGGATAGGTCCTGGAATTTTATAACGGATTCATAAGTGTTCTACAGATAATAATGCAATGTTATAAAAACACATGTAAATTAAAAGACAATCAGAAACAATTACTTAACGGCAATCCGTTTATATTCGTTCTAAAAGAAACCACAATTAAGCGGCTTTGATGTAAAGATCATCAGGCATCACTGTTACATACCATAACCAGGTCCAAGGACTAAACATGCGGTTATTATAAGAATGCAGAGCATTAATCTGCGATTATTTGTAGTTTTCTTAAACACCACTTTCAAAGAGTTCAGGAAATGCATGGGACTAAAGAAAGTCCTCATGAAGTGTAACATCCCTCGGTTGTCGTGCTGAAAATAAAATGAATGATATTATAATATATGATTGTATTGTTAATAATTTACTATGTCTGAAACCGGTAATAATTAGGGAAAATTCGAACCTCACCTTTTTGTGTTCCTTAGTTCTTGGCGGGTCTCTCAACCTAAATATGATGTAACATGCGTTTACGCAGGCCATCGTCAACGATGTTATAAATACAGATAGATATCCAAAATTTCTTAAAAGTACTCCAGAAAGCGAAACTCCTACAGGCATTCCTATAAATATACCGAAACTAACCAGTCCCAGTCGGTACGTCCTGTTTTCCTCCGTGGTTATATCAACTATATAACTAAAAAGTGCTAAGAATAGCACGCTCCATCCTCCTAATATTGATTGAAGAATGGCTTCCGTGAATGAGAGAAAAATAACGTTCAGTTGGTAGAAAAACACCACGTTGATAATGTTGTTGACTTCAAATAGGATTTGTCCGATGATTGGAAGCAACATTATGATCTTTCTTTTCCCTGTGAGGTCCATCCACCCACCGGTGAATAACAGCAATAAGCATGGCAATACTGATGTTATTATGCTTTTATACGAAATGTACGGGGAAATATATTCTTGCACTATTCTCTCGTTGTCCGTATTGTTGTCACTGTCCTGGTTCCTCAATGCGTCGCATATTTCTTCTGATAGCTGTAAGTCCACTCGACATGCTTTCTCCAAAGTCAACGTTTGTATCGCCATTGACGACATCATCATCCCTGTCAGCATCAGCAGTGCCACTGGCTCTATTGTAATCGCTTTAATTATTACCTGGATCCTCTTGAATAATGGTACCTTTTTCTCATGGATCTCAGATGTATCAGCCATTTCTGCCATGGTATATATTATTATTTTTTAATTCATAAAATATTTTTATTGAATTACGACTTTATCTATTTTGTATTCTGCTTGACTCGTTGAATATTTTTATAATATAAGGAGGGTTGTCTCATAGTGAGATATATAAAGACATGGTCTAGCGTATACGCGTATATTATTATAATCCGCGTTTCCATATTACCCGCCTAATCTAACAATGCACCTATTTCTTCAAGAATGAAAGCAAATGGGGTTCATTTTTCGTAGTTGGTTTTTATTTTCGTAAATTTATATCACGTTTTATCATTCGATAACAAAAATATAATATGTGATAGTATTTAATGAATCCGCTTCTGTTGACCAATGAGATGTGATGATTCATTCCAGGAGCCGGATCAGTATTTTCTGCTTATTTATTTTACTTCACGTTCGCTCGGTGTTTTCTTGAGTCATGAAATAATTATTATAGTTGTGGCGTTTAGTTAAAAGCAATGGTTCTTTATGTCAAAATAAGCCGCCGATTAAGATCGAAAGCCTACCCTATGACAGAGTGGAGTGAAAGGGGCGCTCCACCTGCCTTTATTATAAGTATAAAAAAAGGGTAAAGTAAATTTGAATTAAGAACATCGTGTGCACCGTATTTCTATGTCAAAAACATAATTAAACCTATTTACTTCCCTCTCCCTATTTACTACCTCTATGGTGCCGATTTTATCATAAAACATTTTTAAATTTGTTAAAAACTCGGAATCAGAACTGCCTTGGTGAACTTTTTTCTTTGTGTACACCATCAGTCTTGCCAGTAAGTTACTTTTGTAAAATTTTACGTTTCTTTTAATCTATTTACTTTACTTGTTTAGATATAAGTTACATTTCGAGGTATTTTCTAATGAATTAAATATGGTTGAATTTTCCCTGTAATAGTAAAAATAGTTAAGTTAATTTAGCAGAGTTAATAAAATAAGCCAATGTTTTATAACTTTATCTAGTTAGTAAAAAGATTTTTTCTTTTTAGTAACTTTTTGATATCTATTTTTCACTATAATAAACTGAAAATGAGGATATAATCACTAAAAAGAATAGGTGTAAAGTAAGCGTACCCACGTAAATTTAAATTGAATACTGGTTACTTTTGAAGATATGGCACTGGCAACACTGCGCGAATCCATGGTGAGAATAAATTAAAAAAAATCTTTTATCATTGAGTTATTTCCTCGCTGAGGGGGGATGAAAAATTATGTGTCACACTCGAGTGCAAAGATTTTTAACCTTGTGCTCTTTTGATTCCCTCGCTAACGCTCAGGATTTTAATTATTAAATCACTCGCTGCGCTCGTGATTCAATTTTAGAATCCTTCGCTAGCTCGGTCATCAAAACTGAGCACGCGGTTAAAAAACAACTTTGCACTCTTGTATAACAAATAACTATTTCATCACACTATCTCGGAAAGTGTATTTTTACTCATCGATATCTGACTGGAAAAGTCTATATTATCCTCTAGAGAAATTCAAATTTACTTTACCCTCTAGAGACAAAAACATAATTAAACCTATTTACTTCCACCTCTATGGTACCGAAAAAAGCGTACAACTTTTTTAAATTTGTTAAAACTCGGAGTAAGAACCTCTTTAGTAAACTTTTTTTTTTAATTTGCTTTGGGCGCACTATCAGCCTTGCCAGTAAGTTACTTTTGTAACATATTACGTTTCTTTTGAACTATAAATACGTTAGTTGTTTAGATATAAGTTACATTTCGAGGCAATAATGTTTTTAATGAATTATATAGTACTGTAATTGTAAATAATAGTTGAGTTAATTTAGCAGAGTTAATAGAATAAGCCAATTATTTATAACTTTATCTAGTTAGTAGCAAGATTTTTTCTAAGTATTACTTTTTAGTAACTTTTTTATTAACGATTTCTCCCTGTAATAAACTGAAAATGAGAAAATAATTGAGTTATTTCCTCGCTGAGGGGGGATGAAAAATTATGTGTCACACTCGAGTGCAAAGATTTTTGACCTTGTGCTCTTTTGATTCCCTCGCTAACGCTCAGGATTCTAATTAATAAATCACTCGCTACGCTCGTGATTTAATTTTAGAATCCCTCGCTAGCTCGGTCATACAAACTGAGCACGAGGTAAAAAAGCAACTTTGCACTCTTGTATAACAAATAACTATTAAATGACATTGATTTTATTTCTCAAAATGTTTATTTGTGTGTATGTCATCGGAATATAACAAGATTCGTAAGATTCCAAACGAGAAATAAATTGTATTATTTTACACTTATGTGACATAATGATCTAAATCAGTTCAAGGCAAAACGACTGAAGCGCCAATGCTACGAATATTAATTCGGAGTAAAACGATTCATATAACATACTTTAATGAGACCGATCATGATAAAATACTTCAAATAGCAGTGCGATTTTTTATGGAGCAGGTAAACAGATTGAAAGGACTTATAGTGAAAAAAATGAACAAGGAAAAAAGCTTAAGTGAGAAGTAAGTAAAGTTACAAGTCACTAAAATGGACTTAAGGGCATGTCTTTAAAAAAATCGTGTTTTTGTTGTCGCTTCACACCACGATTTTAGAAATGATAGTCAAATTTAGAATGGAATCAAGCGCCAAAAAAGTCGTCCGATTTACACGAAACCCAGCTTTAACGACGGAGAAAAAATCGCTGATTGCAACGATATATATAACTAAATATCGCCTGAAATGGCGCTTGAGTCAATTCGCCTCAGACCCCTCGATATGTGTGAAATTCAGAAGCGAAGGCCAAGCAAGGCAAAGTCATATCTTATTAATCCCTATTTAAAGGAGAGTAATTTGAAGTACATATGACTTATGCATATTTTGCCCAAATTGTTTTTTAGCCCTAGAGTAGGATATATGTATTTATGGTTATCGGATGACTTTTACTAAAATAATTAATCCACGAACGTGCGTTAGGCTAAAGAGTCTTACCATCTAATGACTCTTGAGTAAGAAGCGTTGGTGCAGTGCTCCTAGTGTTTCATAATGATTTTGAAATCCTAGGTGACATTGTACTGATTATGGGTAGCGTTATCTCTTAACATCAGGAGAGCGTATTGCTCGTCTTCTTCCTTCTTCGCATAAAAAAAAGATTTTCCTTTCCAGTATTGGGTGGTGTATTTAAAATAGGTAGTATCGAATTATACCTACTCTTAAATTTTAAGAGGATTTTCGTTCTCATAGTTTTCAGAATTTCGCTCTTATCGATTTGAATCGATCATTGGTTGCGTTTTAAGTAAATTAACTTATCTAGTATAGTGTAATATTTTATCTATTATTTGTATGTCTGTATTTTCTCTTTATACGAAGGTACATTGCAGCAATAACTTGTATTTTGTTACTTACATTTTAAGAGCTTTGTCCAGTGTCTAAATATTTTGGTCCAAGCAAAGACAAATTATATTTTAAGATAAGAAATATAAGAAACTATTCATTGATTCCACATATAAATTTTACAATCACAAAACAAATAACAAATGCTGTACCAATTGGCGGTCTTATCGCTCCAAGCGAGATCTTCCAAATAACTGTGCAGGGTGAGGAAATATACAATACTGAAAGGATGGTGGTTTCACATAACTTCAAAAAGAAACATAAGTAAAACAATAATATTATAATGTATTATAATCGAAAAATAATAAAAATATACTGCCGCAGGGCAGCATATGGCAAGCCGATGGGGAGTAGTAACCCCACGGACCCGAGTGCTCCCGGGGATGATCCTGTTCCTTATCCCCGGCTTCCTTTCACCGGCGGCTGGAGTGAACCCTGACGAGGAACAGTCCCCCACCTCTATGCTAGCCTTCATTGGTCGGAGTGGAGTCGCGAGAGTTATTTGCTCGGTGGGAGGATGTGAAGCATAAGTGGTGAGTTGGCCTTTTACGTGTTTAAGATCGATGTATTATAATATTATAGACGTATTTTCATTAGTAATTTTCATCGGTTGGTATGATCGTGAGCTTACTCAATATTAGTAATTCAAAAGTTTATTTTCGTTATAATCTAAGTAACACCTTTACTGGTGATTTTCCTTTTTTCTTCCAAGGGACAACACTTTAAATTAGCTTTATTTTAATTCAAATTCAATGTTATAATGTTCAATGTTGTATGTCATTTATGTATTTTTTTTATTGTGGCAAATGCCTTTATTGAGAAAAACAAACTAACAATACTACAGCTACTACAGCAGTAAAGAACACTTTTATTAACCACAGATCGGCCACAAGCCGATCTACAGAAAATCCAAGTGCTCCTTTATGTATTAGGTACTTGTAGATACACATCACATCGATAAAATTCAGTGACTCCATCATCAGATCAGCTCAGTGGTACCAGATTATTCAACTGTCATCAGATTTCTAAACATTTGCAAAGTTTTATTATGGTACGACAACCAGAAGTTGGTCAAATTTTATTTTCAAGATTTTTTGCTGCCTTTGTATGGAAAACTAATTTAGGCGTCTTAAAAATAGACCATGTTTCGAAGCTCATAGCTGGACAACGATTAGAGATAGATAAAAAGTGTGAAGGCCAAAGTTATAGAGATTTTTATGAGGTTTAATAATGTAGTACAAACAAAATATCGTACGACGTACAGTTTTTGACATATAAGCAAAAAACCTAAAAACGGGACCTTCTTCGCCCTCCCCCCCTCGGGCTCACCTCGGAGGGGTGGGGACTTTTAATATGTTTATCTCCTAACTAGTCCAAACAAAGTCCCTAAGTTAGTTTTTCTGCTTTCGACTTTTCGATCCACATGCCCCTTTTGAGCACTCATTGACTGGACTACTAATGTTATTGACTTATTCTTTTGAAAACCAAATTGCGAGCTCGATATGATATCATACTTATTACAATATTTAATCAATCTTTTATACATACATTTTTCAAATATCTTTGCTATTACTGTTATAATTGTAATAGGGCGATAATTATCTATGTTATCTTTTTTACCTTTTTTAAACAGTGGCTTTACAATTGATAGCTTAAGTGAATCTGGGAAAGTCCCAGTAGAGAAAGACAAGTTAATAAGGTATGTAAGAATAGGAGCAATTTTCGAGGAACAATGCTTCAACACCATTGTGCTAATACCGTCATATCCTTCTGATTTCGAGTTACTAAGACTCATTATTTCATTTTTACTTCATTTTCAGACAGTGAGCTCAGAAACATGGAATTAGGGATAGTTTTAGGTAAATTACATTTTTTAGAATTGCATGTCATAATATTATTATCTGTCAACGAACTAGTCAGGTCTAAAAAATAATTATTAAAATTAGATGCAATGTCAATAGGATGATTAATTTTATTATTATTTATATTTCATTCATTAATTTCGGTATCTATTTCATTTTTTATAACAGTCCATGTTGCCTTACATTTATTCTTACTGTTATTTATAAATTTACTGTTAGTATACCTTTTCGATTTACGAATGCATTTCTTTAAAATCAGGGAGTATTTAAGGTATTTATTTTTATACAATATTGTTTTTGTTTTGTAATATAGTCGTCTTAAATTCCTTTTCGTCTTACAACTATTTTTTATACCTTTGCTAATCCATTTATTCTTATTTGTGTTACTGTTCATTTGTTTTCTTATCACTGGAAAACATACATTGTAAAAAAGACAAATCAGTTCATGGAATGTATTAAATGCCTTATTCATATTATTCTCTGCATAAACTTCCGCCCAGGATAGACTACTTAGGCAATCATTAAATTTTCTGATATTTTCGACTGTAATCTTTTTTGTAAAGAAAATAACTTTTCTCTACACATTGCTTTACTTTTACCGAAAATGTCAATAATTGTGCCGTATCATGATCCGAGAGGTAAAACTGTCACTGTTGCCCTTTTAATGTTACTTAGGATATGGTCGATGCATGAGTCTTTCCGGTTAGGTGATTGTATGTGAAGTTGCATATTATGGTTGAAACATAGATCATTGAGATAATCAGTTAGTTTACCGGGTTTCAACGTGATAATATTAAAGTCACCAGCAATATCAATTTTATAAAAGGATTTATACTGTTAAACTAATTCATGTAGCAACAAGTCAAGCTTTCTAAGAAAGACATTTGGATCGGATGATGGAGTTCTGTAAAGACATAAGACTAGCAGTTTATGCACAGGGATATCGATACCACAAACTTCAAATATATTGTGCAGGGCCATATTATTTAACTTACACAGTTATAAATAATATGGCCGAGAAAACCGTACATTTTTAGCTAGATCATATAAAAATATATTTTTAATAATTTTATATATACTACCCCTTTTACCCCCTTGTACCCTTTTTCTCATGCACGCGTAAAGGTATTAAATTGAAATTTATATCAAATATAAGTCTATAACATAGTCTATATTTAAGTCTATAATCTATAATATCTTTAACTGTCAACGCAATTAAAAGAAACAGCAATTTTTAATCACATATTTTCAAACTCGCAACTACTCGCAAGGGAATAAAACCCACAGGGTACTTAAGCTAAGAATTTTGAAATTTGGTATAGCTATTACGGGTTTGTAGGGAACCCTCGGTGCTCGAGTCCGACTAGAACTTGCCCGGTTTATATTTTTAAAAATCGAGGTGTCAGTATTATTATTAACTAGGGGACCTGTGCGCACTTCGTAGCTCGCAACAGTCAAATAATATACCTTCCTATAAATTTAAATTATATATAATTTCCCGGGACTCAAGCTATCTTTGTGCCAGATTTTGTCCAAATACAGTTAGCGGTTATCAATTTGTCTTACGAACTTCCACCCCCTTTTCACCTTCCATTCAAAGTTGATTTCGGAAATAAAGACTATCCTTTGTCCTTTCCCGGGCCGAAAACTATTTATTCTTAGGTTACCATGCAAATTTAAACTTGTAAACCGATTTATGGGATAAAATTGGACCCACAGCCTTTTTGGATCTTGAGCTATATTTATACAAAAAAATAGTTAAATAGAGTCAGCGGTTAGTTATCACCTTAACTAACTCCCACCCTCCCTTTTCCCCTCTTTTGTTAATTTCTTGGGACTCATGCTATATCTATACAATTTTTTTTTGCAAAATGGTGTCAGAGGTTACTGATTTCTCATACAGACTTAGAACTTCCTCTCTCTCCCTTCATATCCTTTCTTGAGGTTTAAGCTATATCTTTTATTAAGACTCAATCTATCTCTATACCAAATTTAAGCAAGCCCAATAGGGTCAGTGGTCCCAAATTTTCGGTCGGTTCAGCGGTTAGGTACTGATTTGCATACAAACGTATTTCGGGAATAATTCCCGTTCCAGTGGGAATTTCGCAAAATCGCTTCTTAACGGTCGTCTACGCCACCTACAAAATACACTGTCCAAATTTCAGCTAAATAGAGTCAGAGGCTACTGATTTCCAACACTAACTTGCACCCCCCGTTTTCCCCCTTAAAGGTTGATTTCTGGTAAAAAAACTATCTCATATCATTTTTAAGACTCAATCTATCTCTATACCAAATTTTAGCCCAATAGGGTCATCGATGCAAAATTTCCCATACAAAATTTAACTCCTATTTCCCCCCCCCCATAAAAGTAAATTTCTGGCATAAAAACTATTCTTTGTTCCTAAACACAATCCAAATAATTGTTTTACAAAATTACAGCTAAATCGGTTCAGTGGTTACGGATTTGCATACAAACGTTTTTCGGGAATAATTCCCGTTCCAGTAAGAATTTCGCAAAATGGCGTCTTATCGGTCGCCTACTCCTAAACTCCTACTAAAGAACATATTATGGTCCATATTTCAGTTCAATCGGTCGTGCGGTGTCATCTCTACGAATATGAGTCAGTCAGTCAGATTACCTCTTTATATAATTATTATTCATTTATTATCTCATTACCTAGATAAAACAAAAGAATTTAAATAAATCAAATTAAATTTAAATTGATCATATTAAAAGCATAAAAGAGGAGAATTACCTAAATAAAACAAAAGAATTTTTTTTCTTTTTAAGGGTAAATCCTGAGATCGGGCGTATTTAAGTGATTTCCGTGGCAGATTTTAAATCAAAGTATTATTGAATTTTACATGTAAAACATCAAATTTCCCATAATTATAAGCACATCCATCAAATAGGCATCATTATAACTTGTTTTGTTCAGAAGATATTTAAATTTAAATTTTTGGTGCCACGGGAATCAATAAAGTGTGGCATGGGAATCAAAATTAAAACTATTTTGTGTGAATTCTATGTTATTATTTAACCCTTTCAGGACCATAAGACTAGGAGAGGTAATGTTATGGTTATTTATGTATAATATGATCTTTTTGGTGTCTATAAAACATATTTTAAAGTCAAAAAGTAAAAACCTATTTTAGTTTTTTTGGAATTTTATGGTACATGGATGTCCCTATGGTCGTTAACGGTAAATTTTATTCGAAATTATTTACACTTTTGTTTCAAGGCTAGAGGAATATCTAGGATCTAAACACTTATTAAAAACTCAAATTTACTACCTATAATTATTAATTTATAAGAAATGAGTCAAGGTACAGAATAAAACAATTCAATCGGTCGTATATTACAGGTGAACTTTGCATATTATACTGGTGTTATTAGTGCGATTATTATCTTTTGGAACGTGCACAATACGCGCATCGTTTTCTGTTTATCGTTTTTTGTAATAGGGTAGATCGTTTTATAGCTTTTCAGAATATGGTAGGTACCTACTTACTCATTTTTTACAGGAAGCCACAGAGACTTGCCTGATCTATAAACAACCAATCGGTCTATTCTGACCGTGCTTCTCTATGTACATGGTATTATGCGTTGTTCACTGTTATATCAAAAAGGTCGAAGAATAGTCTTACATAATTTATCTATCTTCTTATTCTTATTTTAACTTTGACCTGCGATGAAGCTCGTGTGTTATATTTCGTTGATCCATAGACCAATGCCACCCATATTTTTATTGTAGTGTGATACGAAACATATTTAATAAAAAATTGTACCTAATCGGGCGTTACAACTTTACCATGGTAATCAGCTGGAAGCTTGGCTGGTAGCCAGCTTCAATTATTGGCATGATATGATTGACCATCACTTGTATGTACTTTTATGCAACCAATCTTACCCTCTAGTCTCGCTAAACAGTGACCCATGCGCCCTGTCCTAACGGGATAGTAAGAGAAGGTTTGCACATGGGTAAAATATACGGCTCTAACGGTGTAGGTACCGTTAATCGCCCAGGTAGAAAGTTTACCCGAATTCACATGGATTTTTTATATGATACAAGAATGCATTTTATGACGACTACTATTATCTTAAGGCTATCCTAAGAATCTATATCGTTTTACAGTTGGCTGTTTCTATTCATTACACGATATTTTTAAAGGTTTATGACTTTATTGAAATCAGTTATTTTTCTTTTATTGATATTGCTTGGTAACTATTCGGTTTTTGAATAACTATCATAATATTTTGTTCATATCGTCGTCCGAAAAAAGTATCCCTTCACGACCATAGGGACAGTACTGTCCCTTTTTATTTATCACTTTATAGCTTTATTAGGATCAGATTATCTAATTGTGTAGTAATTTATATAAATATAACATTAACCAGGCTATAGTTTTTTCATGAAATTAATTTATGATTCTCACTTTAACATCTTGTGAATCTTATGAAAACTTTTTCATTTTCGCACCAGATGATATGTCATCTTTTATAGATTATTGTCATAATATAGTTCTACTTTTATGGGGCTGCTAGCTATGAATGGTTAAAGTGGACATTTAAATATTAGAAAACAAAAAATATTTGAAATTGGCCTAGTATTTATTTAGATTTTTACACTTTTGTGCTTGGGACACGGGTGTACCCGT
The DNA here is from genome assembly GCA_947507615.1 of Hemithea aestivaria. NCBI lineage: Eukaryota > Metazoa > Arthropoda > Insecta > Lepidoptera > Geometridae > Hemithea > Hemithea aestivaria. Next base: position 3,595,400 of record OX382325.1, on the reverse strand, counting down.
GGTCGTCAAAGGGTTAAATATTGACCTCTACATACTAATCATATAAAATAGAAATTATTAAAAACAGTGATCCAAACAAATATACACCAAACATAAAGTATTAAAAAGGTCTATATTGGCTTTCTATATAATAATCATGTAAACTAAATAAAATCAACGTATTGCTGTCTTAAACAATGTAAAAATATTGAATAAATAGTTCTAGAATATGAGATTAAGTTCTCAGTCACAGTCACTGACAGGATTCATTATACAGTATATTTATCATTAGTTAGGTTAATCTAGACTGAAGTTGCAGTCAGCCCATAGTTTCGTTTTATTTTTTGCATCATACCTCATATCATCTCAGCCATAGGACGTCTACTGCTGAACATATACCTCACCTTTAGACCTCCAGATATACCGTCACCAGCGTCTTCCAGCGACCTTTATAAGGTCGTCTGCTACACTTGTTGGTGGACTTTCTATGCTACGTTTGCTTGTCCGTGGTATCCACTCGAACACTTTTCGACTCCATCAGCTATCCGCTTTATGTGCTATGTGGCCTGCCCATTACCACTTCAGATTCCTAATCCACTAGGATATGTCAGTGACTTTGGTTCATCTTCGGATCTCCTCATTCCTGATTCGATCACGTAGAGAAACCCAGAGTATAGCCCTTTCCATAGCTCACTGAGCGACTTTAAGCTTCAAGACGAGGCCAATATGTAGTGAAGGACCACGTTTCACGTGAAGGGCCGTAAGTCTACACTGGTAAAGCACATTGATTTGACGACTTTCGTCTTGAGGCACTGAGCAGGTATCAACATCAACAACATCATCAGCCTATGTTCGTCCACTGCTGGACATAGGCATGGCACGCCACTCAACTCGGTCCTCCGTCTCTCTTCTCCACCCACCCCCAGCGACCTTCCGGATATCATCGCCCCATCTCACCCATGGGCGCCCTACACTACGTTTACCGAGACGCGGTCTCCATTCGAGAACTCGTCTACCCCAATGGTTATCGGTTCTACGGCAAATGTGACCAGCCACTTCAGTCCATTGCCACTTCAGTTTGCTAATCCTTTCTGCTATGTCGGTAACTCTGGTTCTCTGTCGGAGCACCTCATTTCTGATGCGATCTTTCAGAGAGACACCGAGCATAGCCCGCTCCATAGCTCTCTGAGCAACTTTGAACTTATGGACTAGTCTCACCGTAAGTGTCCACTTTTTTGCGCCGTACGTCATGACAGGTAGGACGCATTGGTTGAAGACCGTCTTCAAACGTATGGGTGACGAAAAGATTCGACGAAGTTTACCAAATGCAGCCCATCCCAACTGAATCCTCCGATTGGCCTCCCTCTCAAAGTTGTTTCTACCCAACTGCACTGTTTGCCGAAGGTATACTCGTACATACTCCTGAACAACTTCGAGAGGCAGTCCATTTACGAGAATCGGTTCCGGAACGACCCGATCATTGAACATCACTTTGGTCTTGTCTATGTTCATCCGGAGTCCGACTCGTTGGGAAGAGTCAGCTAGGCTAGTTAGCATTTGCTGTAAGCGTTTCCGCCATGATGACGATGTCGTCTGCAAATCTCAAGTGAAAAATGTACTCGCCATTGATATAAATGCCATGTCTTGGACGAGACATGGCATTAATATCAATGGCGAGTGAGATCCAGTGTCTTAAACACATCCTCTAGAGCGTTGGAGAACAATTTGGGGGAAATAACGTCCCCTTGCCTCACACCTCGTTTCAAAGGGATTTGTTTAGTCTGCCGGTTCTGGACTTGCACAGTCATTGTGGCGGCATCGTACAGACTTTTCAGCACTTGGATATATCGGCAATCGACTTGACATCGCTGCAGAGACTCCAAAACAGACCAGGTTTTCGGTATCGACGTCGATGGAGTCAAAGGCCTTCTCATAGTCCGCAAAAGCTAGACCCAGGGGCTGATTATACTCTTCGGTCTTCTGTATAATCTACCGCACCGTGTGGATGTGGTCTATGGTGCCATAACCCGATCGGAACCCTGCCTGTTCCGGTGGCTGGAACTCGTCGAATCTACGTGCGAGATGATTTGTGATAACTCTTGAGAAAAGCTTATAGACTTGGCTCAAAAGCGAAATAGGTCTGTAGTTTTTCAAAAGAGTTTTGTCTCCTTTTTTGAACAACATCACTACTACGCCTTTGCTCCACGCCTTTGGAGTTCTCCCTGTGAAGAGGACGGAATTGAATATTCGCTGGAGCTCTGTCAATACAGGTACACCTGCAGCCTTCAAGAGCTCCGAGGTAATTCCTGAGCAGGTATATCGGACGTAAATACATTGCGTTGTTTCCGGAAGCTGCCCAAATGAGTTAAATTCGATGGTTGACCTCTTCCTCAAAGTTGGTCCTATCGAATTGGACTACTTATTCTAGGTAGCTGTATGAGCCTCTAACAGATACTGGGGAGGACACAACATTGGCATTTGACTTAAGTTTGATCTTGTCCATGTTCACTTAAAGCTCATCCGTTGTGAAACTCGTTTGAGGTTATTGAGCATCATGGTGAGTTCCTCTATCAACTTCGCTATGACTACGATGTCGTGAGTAAACCGAAAGTAAGTAATGTGTTCGCCGTTGATATTGTTGCCATTCCAGGAGCTTGAACACGTCTCCCATTACCGCAGTAAACCGTTTTAGAGATATAACATCTCCTTGTCTTAAATATCCTCTACTCAATGGAATCAACTTTGTGCTCTGCTCCTGTACTCGGACCGACATAGTGGCGTTATACATTCACACATTCCAGAAACGCTAAGCTTAATGGCAAGTTATATAACTATGCCGCAGCGAATGAATGTGGTCTATGGTACTAAAGCCTCTTCGGAAACCGGCTTGTTCGGGAGGCTGATAGTCATCAAGTCTGTGTTCCAGACGATTGATAACCCTTGAAAACAGCAGCTTATGAATATGGCTCAGAAGCGTAAAGGGTCTGTAGTCTGTAGTTCATCAACAATAGGAATACCTCATAGGTGAGCTTTCATCCCAGAAACCGTCATGAGATTGAATTTTAACATCAGTTTGGTTAATCTGGACTGAATTTGTAGCCAGCCCATAGTTACGTTGTGAATTAGCAAATTTCTTCACTGATGCGCCTTTACTCCGGAAAATTTCATCATCAGACGGTATATTAATATCAGTTTGTTTAATCTGGACTGAAGTTCCAGCCAGCCAAAATCACTTCCCTACCTGGCTTCGCTGTAGTCGGGTAAAAAGGATAAAAAATGAAAGAATGCGCTAAAAAACTCAGAGGAAAATTGATCACCGTGGTAAAACGCCATGAGAATCAATACCATGGAAATCAAAATTGTATAGTTTTTCGTCAATATTTTTAAATACCATAATTATAGACCAATAATAATAAAATATATGATAAACAATACCCTTTTCCTAACTGCACACCCTAGTCAGAAAACCATAATGGATAAAAACATATTTTTAAACATGGAAATGGTAATCAATGACCTAGTGAACCAAAACCACGGTAATCAATTTTGCACCTTCGTAAATCTAGTTTATAACAACGAGAGGAGCAGCCTCTCTTCACGATGTTTAGAGCGCAATCGAAGTTAGCTAAAAGCGTGCGTACAAGCTTCTAAGTCTTGTGGTTTCTGAAATGAGGGTAGTTATGTCGCGCGCCATGGGAATCACTTTTTGTCCGGGGACAAACCTAAATTTGTTATTTTTTCTAAAACTACGCTGAGTACAGCCTTCGCGTATTTTTTTGATCATATAACAGTTCACCCTTTACAGCTTTGATCACAGCAATTAATTAAATTCCTTTTATAAATTAGTGTAAAAAATATATTTTGTTCCAAAAATGTGTAAGGGACACCCCACGGTAATCAAATTTCAGGGCTTTTACATTTTTTTTCAGATACTTGCAGCTAAATATAACCTGATGTCTAGCATGCATTAAGTAGATTAAACCTTAAACTAACAGAAAAAAAATACCTTTGGGTAGAATTTTTATGTTACGGGTAGTTTATTCCCCCAGACACGTAAAATTTTGTCTCTCAGGAATCACCCTTAATAATATGGCAACATGTGCATTTTGCCAGTGTCGAGTAAAATTCGTGAATGTTCTCGGGATATTAAATTATGGTCTCCACTTTCGTGTTTTGCCAGTGTCAAGTTAAATGTTATTTTTTAAGTAATAAGTTAGTTAGTCAGGTCAGAGTCAGAGTGAGCTTAATAGCTCGTCTAGTCACGTAAGTCTTCCAGTAAAATGGGTGGAATTTTACTGAAAGTTCGGAGGAGTTTTGGAGGGGGCACCAAAATTCATATTTCAGCACCACATCACTTGCCTGCATCTGTGCACATTCAAAAACACTTAACACGCAATATTCCACCATTATTACACGCTAACAATCAAATTCTACACGATTATTAAGCAAAAGACGTGGAGCTAATGATATGATCAAGGCTTGCCGCCAAAAACCACGTTGACAGTTTTTTTTTTCTTTTTAATAATATGGCAACATGTGCATTTTGCCAGTGTCGAGTAAAATTCGTGAATGTTCACGGGATATTAAAATATGGTCTCCACTTTCGTGTTTTGCCAGTGTCAAGTTAAATGTTATTTTTTAAGTAATAAGTTAGTTAGTCAGGTCAGAGTCAGAGTGAGCTTAATAGCTCGTCTAGTCACGTGAGTCTTCCAGTAAAATGGGTGGAATTTTACTGAAAGTTCGGAGGAGTTTTGGAGGGGGCACCAAAATTCATATTTCAGCACCATATCACTTGCCTACATCTGTGCACATTCAAAAACACTTAACACGCAATATTCCACCATTATTACACGCTAACAATCAAATTCTACACGATTATTAAGCAAAAGACGTGGAGCTAATGATATGATCAAGGCTTGCCGCCAAAAACCACCAACAAAAGAATTTAAATAAAACCATTGACGTATCTACCACAGACCACCAATGGCGAGCGAGACAAAAAATAGTCTCTTTGTAAAATGTACTAGGTGAGAAAAGGAAAGCGATTCGACTACAGTTGATCGCCTCAAGGGCTCAGAAGGGCTCTCCTGAAAAGTCGTTCATAAATTTTATTTGATTTTATAGTGTTTCGTGGTTTATTTTTAATAATTTCTGTTTTAATTTACAATGGTATCTTGCTCAGTACTTACTTGTGGAGTACATAAGAAAAATAATCCTGAAAATTATACGTTTCACTGGTAAGTATAATATTTGGTCAAAATATTAAACGTGAATATTTTTGGTGTAAATGTGCCTTTTATGCTGTGAATTATGTTAAATTATATCAATCCTTTTGTTTATTTTGATATTTTATGTAGATAAAGATCTAATTGTGCATAATTTTCATTATTTTCGTTTATTTCTGAAATTTTACATGTACACTAGTGGTTGACTCAAAATTATCGACTCTTTTATCGACAAGTATTTTTAACCCCGAAGCAAAAACGACGGGGTGTTATAAGTTTTACGTGTCTGTCTGTGTGTGTGTTATATTTTTTTTTGTTTGAAAGTAGAGTTAATCAAGAGTGTTTAGCTTAGCCATGTTTGGTGAAAATCGATCCAAGATGGCTGCGCTACAAAATGGTCGATTACTTTTTTCCACAACCCCGTCAATAACCTATTATGTATATGAAAGGGCTTGACTAGTAGAATGAATACATTATGATAAATTTAAAATCCCAGATGGCCGCCAGCACAAAACGGCGTGTTTAAAAGCGTTGCGTGGGGATTTTTTAAATTTAATTAATTTAGATTATATAATTAAAAGATCATTTGAATTCTTTTTCGCAGTTTTTTGTATTATCAAAAAAGAAAATAAATCGCGGCCAGCAACATTACCTATTAATTTGAAGATCGTTAAATAAAGGGAGGCATACTGTTAAAAAAATGTAAGTCATGTGATCAACTTTGAAGCTTAATAGCTGCAAAAACTTGACTTTAGGGTGGGTGTCAAAATAGTTTTTATTGATATTGTGTTATTTAGGTTCTGTTGCTGGCCACGATTCGAAAATAGATGGACAAAATGGAGGATCAAAGATTTGTTTATATCAAAAATCTTCAGACCTCTTTTTATTGTGTAGGTATTAGATAATATATAATTTTTCCTAAAAAGTAATTAAAATTATTTTTTCTCATTTTTGCAGTTTCCCGTCAGATCCACTTATTAGAAATAAATGGGTGATATTGATAGGAAGAGTAGGATGGTGCCCACACAAATACTCAACCATTTGCAGCAAACACTTCCCGGACAAATATATAAGAAAAGCTCCGATCAGGACAGTTCTAGTAAAAGGAAATTCCAACTTTATTTGTACCAGTAAGCGTATATATTATACCTCTACATATTATTATTGTGCCCCAGAAGAACCCCATGCATTAGCGCTCTGCCTATTTATTTTATGAAAGTTTCGGTGGGAAAGCCATGTTTTCTTAAATATTTTTTTCAGGGGCATATTCATGAAAGAGTGGCATCGTTATGTATTTATCGGGATATTAATAAGCCACAAGCGCTGTCTCCAACAAAAAAATAATAATATTGGAAAACAAAAAATTCTAAATTAAGACATAAACTACAAGAAAAACAAAAAAAATCGGAAACTAGTTGCTAAAACAAAAAGGCAAACCCTGAAAATAATAACATTACAAGACGTACTGAAAGAATTACATTCAAATCCAGGACTGCGAGATCACTACTCTGATATCACTATGGCATGTGACAATGACTTAATACAAAATTTAATTAACCGGGTTAATGATAAAAAATGTGGTAAAATACAGTCTACATCTAAATACAACGAACAATTGCGAAAATTTGCTCTCACTGTACATTTTTATAGCCCAAGGGCATATAATTATTTGATATGTGTCTTCCCCATGTAAACACATTGCGGACCTGGTATGCCAAAGTAGTCTGTGATCCTGGCTTCACTCAAGAGTATTTTTACATAATTAAGGAAATGATGAAGAAGAAACCAGATTTAAAAGTATGTCTTACTTTTTATGAAATGAGCATACGTGAACACACAAAATGGATAGGCCAGAGACATTATGGATTTGTAAATTTTGGTAACGATTTAGCTATGGATGGTGCTGAGATTGCGAACCAGGTTTTAGTTTTTATGGTTGTGGCATTAAATTCATTTTGGAAAACTTTCCCGGTCGAGGTTTCACAGCGTCTTAAAAAGCAAATCTTATAAAAATTATATTATATTTTATTATCTTATATTTAAATTAAATTGCTCAAAACGTGTTTGTATGTGTTTTTACAACAACCCTGTTGTTACAACTACCCTTTACTTTTAAAAGAATGTTATGTAAGTTTTTTATTTTTTGAAAAGCACTCTGCTTTTCACGAAAGGAGTCCTTTTTGCGGGGCACCACTATCGCAAATTTAATAATTTAACATACTATAACTTTTTAACATCTCATAATTTCTCATACTTAATTTCTAGATTAAATATGTATTTATTTTATCTAAAAAATAAAAAATATTGAGGATATGAAGCTCAGTAATTATCGAAAAAGTTAAATTTAGTTCCGCAAAACTCCGTGGGACCTTTCGTGAAAATTTTATTATATGTATTATGATATGAAGGGTTGAGTTGCAATCCTCGATAATTCTTAAAAAGTAATAATATGTAGGTACGAACATCACTAGCTAACGCACACTTTGCCAAATCAAAATTGGTTACGCATTTTTAGGCTGTCAATTGATCTATTTGTCATAGACAAATTTTTTTATATCTATGAATAAAACAAATTAAATTTAAATTCACCAAAAGCATAAAAGAGGAGAAATAACCAATTGTAACCATATTTTTGAATCTCTTGAATATAACTTGCAAAAATATCTTAAAAAACATAGAGCAACCTATCAAGCAGATTTTTTTAAAAACTTCTTCGTTTCAGTGGCTTTCTTTGAGATATCAAAATAAAAAATCGCTTTACTGAATTCGGACGTGGTCCACGACGTCCACATCGTCCGTTATGTTTACATGATAACTTATCTCCCTTATTACTTCATTTGGACACCTACGGATATAATATTTACTATCGCTTAAAAGTTTGATACATTTTGTATGAACAAGTATCAAGGACAATTTCAGTTCTCAGAGCTTACCTTGGTCACATATTAATGACCACGAGATTTCTGTAACCTCTTGTACGTAACTTAATTTTGATAACTCCAAAAAGTCCCTGAAACGTAATTTTTTTTCAAAAATATGCCTGAAATTTTTAGTGATGATTTTTTTGAGAATTTTAAGGCTTCCGTAGTCAACAAGGAAGCCTTATAGTTTCGCTTTGTCTGTCCGTCTGTCCGCGGCTTTGCGCAGAAACTACAAGTCCTAGAAAGCTGAAATTTTGCACAGAGGAGGGTAATTAATGATCAGGGTAAGAGAACGGTAACAATAGTTATTTGTTATACAAGAGTGCAAAGTTGCTTTTTAACCGCGTGCTCAGTTTCGATGACCGAGCTAGCGAAGGATTCTAAAATTGAATCACGAGCGTAGCGAGTGATTTAATAATTAGAATCCTGAGCGTTAGCGAGGGAATCAAAAGAGCACAAGGTTAAAAATCTTTGCTCTCGAGTGTGACACATAATTTTTCATCCCCCCTCAGCGAGGAAATAACTCAATGATAAAAGATTTTTTTAAAATTTATTCTCACCTTTGATGCGCGCAGTGTTGCCAGTGCCATATCTTCAAAAGTAACCAGTATTCAATTTAAATTTACGTAGGTACGCTTACTTACCTATTCTTTTTAGTGATTATTTCTTCATTTTCAGTTTATTATATTGAGAAATCGATATTAAAAAAGTTACTAAAAAGTAATAGAAAAAATCTTGCTAATAACTAGATAAAGTTATAAAAAATTGGCTTATTTTATTAACTCTGCTAAATTAACTTAACTATTTTTACTATTACAGGGAAAATTCATCCATATTTAATTCATTAAAAAATACTATTGCCTCAAAATGTAAGGGTGATTCCTGAGAGTCAAAATTTTACGTGTCTGGGGGAATAAACTACCCGTAACATAAAAATTCTACCCAAAGGTATTTTTTTCCTGTTAGTCTAAGGTTCAATCTACTTAATGCATGATAGACATCAGGTTATATTTATCTGCAAGTATCTAAAAAAAAATGTAAAAGCCCTGAAATTTGATTACCGTGGGCTGTCCCTTACACATTTTCGGAACAAAATATATTTTTTACACTAATTTATAAAAGGAATTTAATTAATTGCTGTGATCAAAGCTGTAAAGGGTGAACTGTTATATGATCAAAAAAATACGCGAAGGCTGTACTCAGCGTAGTTTTAGAAAAAATAACATATTTAGGTTTGTCCCCGGACAAAAAGTGATTCCCATGGCGCGCGACATAACTACCCACATTTCACAAACCACAATACTTAGAAGCTTGTATGCACGCTATTGGCTAACTTCGATTGCGCTCTAAACATAGTGAAGAGAGGCTCCTCCTCTCGTTGTTATAAACTGGATTTACGAAGGTGAGAAATTGATTACCGTGGTTTTGGTTCACTAGATCATTGATTACCTTTTCCATGTTTAAAAATATTTTTTTATCCATTACGGTTTTTTGACTAGGGTGTGCAGTTAGGAAAAGGGTATTGATTATCATATATTTTATTAATTTTGGTCTATTATTATGGTATTTAAAAATATTGACAAAAAACTATACAATTTTGATTTCCATGGTATTGATTCTCATGGCATTTTACCACGGTGATCAATTTTCCCCTGAGTTTTCTTGCGCTTTTTACCCAACTACAGCGAAGCCGCAGATATGGAAGTGATTTTGACAGTTTATATTTGTATATTTCATTATTTCAGATATTTTTTTTATATTGTATACATCAGATTTTTTTATATTGTACTATAGTAGACAGCCGCTCTGGCTTATGCGGCACCATTATATCCCCACATTAAAAAGTCGCTCAGCGAGCTATGGAGAGGGCTTTACTCGGGGTTTCTCTACTTGATCGAATCAGGAATGAGGAGATGAACCAAAGTCACTGATATATCTCCGCGGATCAGGAAGCTGAAGTGGTAATGGGCAGGCCACATAGCACGTAGAGCGAATGGCTGATGGGGTCGAAAAGTGTTCAAGTGGCTACTACAGGCAAGCAAACGCAGCGTAGAACGTCTACCCACAAGTGTGGCAGACGACCTTATTTAGGTCGCTGAAAGACGCTTGAAGCAGGTCGCTTCCAACACCGGTGTTATATATGAAGGTCTAAAGGGGAGGTTTATGTTCAGCAGTAGACGTCTTATGGCTGAGATGATGTATGATGAAAAAATAAAACGAAACTATGGGCTGACTGCAACTTTCAGTCCAGATTAACCTAACTAATGGTAAATGTACAATCTGATGACAGCTTCTGGAGTGAATCCTGTCAATGACTGTGACAGAACTTAATCTCATATTGTAGGACTATATATTCAATATTTTTACATTGTTTAAGACTGCAATACGTTGATTTTATTTAGTTTACATGATTATTATATAGAGAGCCAATATAGACCTTTTTAATACTTTATGTTTGGTGTATATCTGTTTGGATCACCGTTTTTAATCATTTCTATTTTATATGATTAGTATGTAGAGGTCATTATTTAAATAATAACATAGAATTCAAACAAAATAGTTTTTATTTTGATTCCCATGCCACACTTTATTGATTCCCGTGGCACCAAAAATTTAAATTTAAATATCTTCTGAACAAAACAAGTTATAATGATGCCTATTTGATTGATGTGCTTATAATTATGGGCAATTTGATGTTTTACATGTAAAATGCAATAATACTTTGATTTAAAATCTGCCACGGAAATCACTTAAATACGCCCGATCTCAGGATTTACCCGTAACTTATATCTAAACAAGTAAAGTAAATAGTTTAAAAGAAACGTAAAATTTTACAAAAGTAACTTACTGGCAAAGCAAGTTAAAAAAAAAGTTAACGAAAGAGGTTCTGATTCCGAGTTTTTAACAAATTTTAAAATGTTGTATGATAAAATCGGCACCATAGAGGTCGAAGTAAATAGGTTTAATTATGTTTTTGACTCACATACTCGGTGCACACGATGTTCTAAATTCAAATTTACTTTACTCTCTAGAGGATAAAATGGACTTTTCCAGTCAGATATCGAAGAGTAAAAATATACTTTCCGAGATAGGGGGATGAAAAAAATATTTTTTACTTCTTTCGCTCGAAAATTTGGTCCTTTGGTCCTTGATTTCTCGCAGCAAAATCCGTTTTTTTTATTTATATAGCAACGGCTTATGCACTTTGCCAGTGTCCAAAATCCGTTTTTGCTCCCGGCGAGAGGAAAAGTACCGGAAGTCCACAGATTATATTGTGAAATTCGAATATGATTTTCATCGAAAGCAAAGGAGGATGGTACCTCCACAAACTTATTTTGGCACTCAATTATGCATGTTATTTCTAGTAATTTAAGTACGTAAACAATTTTTCTTTAATTTTAACGATTTATAATTAAAATGTAAAACATTTAAATTACTTAAAAATATCATGTTTGAATTTTAGAAAATGATCTCGCAAATGCAGATTCCATCAGAACGTCAGTTATGTCGTTATGCAGCACCAAAAAAAAAAAAAAGAAAATGGTGCCAATTCCGAACAAAAATATTACTTATAACTTGAAAAATATTAGTGTTTTTCAAGTTAATATTTTCAAGACAATAGAGATATTATGTTAAATGGCTATTAAATTAATTAATTAAGGTTACCTCCCAAACATGTAAGATGGGGATGTTTTTTAATTCCCCATCATGTGGTGTATCGTTGAATAGATATTACAAAATCAGGGATGGGTTGCTAAGAAACTTTTATGATTTAGTATTCCGTTTGAAAGATATTCAAGTTTAAAACATTTTTTTGCGCGTCCCCCCCCCCCCCCCCCCTACAATCTGAACTACTGGTTTTAAACATCTGAAAAAAATGAAGAATATGGTTTCAAACATGAACTTTCCAGTACCGCTAAATCGAAAAAGTTTCTTAGCAACCCATCCTTCATTTTATAATACCTATTCAACGATAGATAACCCACGTGATCAGCCAGAAAAAAAACATTGCGATCTTACGTATATAGGAGGTACCCTATATAAATTAATCTAAAATAATTTTTATTACCGTTTTCTTACCCTGATCATTACTCTCCTATGTGCAAAATTTCAGCTTTCTATGTCTTATAGTTTCTCGGTAAAGCCGCGGATAGACGAACGGACGGACGGACGGATAAAGCGAAACTATAAGGCTTCCTTGTTGACTACGGAAGCCTAAAAACTGATGGAAAATTTTGAAATTTTTATTTTAAACATAATCAATTGCTCAAAGTCCAAATGATTAACTATAAGTAGGTGGTATTAATAAAACAAATTCTTATTTTATTTACAAGTTTTAAATATTTTTTATCAAATTAATCTTCTGTTACTTATCATAAAATCGCTATCCGTATTATATATACATATTAATACCTAAACCATGATAAATCTTTGATTTATCTGAATTCATAAATTCTATTAAAAATTGAAGAATTGCGACTCCATTAAATGATGGTGTTTCTTTCTTAAATTTGGAAGTTTCTGGAAGTCTTCAGATCCATTTCTACTTTTACACATTTTCCTGAGATTACCTCGTATGTACCTCTTCACACGGCATGTTTATTTTATTTCTTGTTTTGTTTCTTTTTCTGGCTGTGACGTGTTTTCAGTTTCAGGGTCCAATTTGTTAAGTTCTTCTCTATTAACACCTTTACGGTGTCTGTAGAATAACCATCTGGAATATTTTTGGTAATAATTATTCTGATTGATAAAAGTGAAATACCCATACATTAGTTTCACCCCCCCCCTGCAAAGTAGGTCAAATATAAATATTCTGACAGCAGCTAATTCGGTCAGGTTCTGGTTTACTTTCTAGCTAAGAAGAAGTGTGCCAAAAAAAGGTCATGAGTATAGTACTAAGTGGAAAAATGGGAAGGGGACGCTCTAAGAATGTTTGGATGGACTGTGTGAAAGAAGATATGATATGTGTGTATGATATGATATGTTAGGGGAGTGAATAGAGATAATTTTTTTTATTGTAGAGTGAAATGGAGGAGGAAAACATGTTGTGTCGACCCTACCTAGTGACATTCATTCATCTTCAAATATGCTATGACCGACGTGACGTGACCGCGTTGCAACGGTTGTTATAAAGTTTTCGCTTTGTCTAACAGCCTTGTGTGTGTTTAGTGTATACTTACATATAAACCATTAAAGGTGGGACAGCAATAGCCGCTCCCACCAGAAACACAAGGCCTGCCATCCACTCCATCGAGCGTGTGTACACTTGCACGTACAGAGGTATGAACGCCAGCGGCATCAGAACTTCTGCTATGCTCATTATCGAACTCAACCTACCTGTGGATAACATTGTTGTAAGTAATGGTGAGGTGTAGAGGTGTATATCTAGCCCAAAATACATACTACAGTTAAAGGCGTGCTGTGTCTACCAGTATTTTGCGTACTCTACTATGAAAGTTAGAAAACTGTTCAGATAATCTCTTGGATTTGTTTGCTGTTCAACTGCGACGTGGTTTTACTTTTGAGAGTATCACTAATTAGCTAGTAGGTACGTATGTAACTATGGCAGCATTTCATTAGTTTTGAGAATTTAGGAGATTTGTTAACATAATAATAAGTAACCAGATAAAAGCCTTACTTATTTCATGACGTTCCACTGTCTTCGTCAAGATAGACCTAATGGCGATTGTTGCAGTTCCGTTCAACATGTCTATCAGAGGACCTGAAATAAAAATCTTATTAATTTCAAATTATACACAAAAAAGGTAATCAGAATATTTAATATGAAATGATCTTTACCAAAGAAAAACACAGTTCCATTGGGGGCAAAGCAGTAGAGCATAGCAGCAGCAATTTTGCTTGTCATTGATATAATCCCAAGAACGGAATCGTGCCATTCCAACTTCTTGCTCAGAAAAATAATTGCGAACATATTTCCTAAAAAGATTTAATTATGTTAAAAACGCATAATTTGATAAGTATTATTTAGTTAAATAATTGTAGATGTATTTGAAAGGAATAATAAGGACTTTTTATAAGTTCTTACCTATAGTGGTGACGACCATATTCAAGGCTTGGAACATACTGAATTGAAACTCATCCCAACTGAAGCGGTATCTTGTTGTCAGGTACATTACAGCTGACTCGCCTAGAAATAGAGAAACGTTAAATTTTATAATTTTAACTTATCCAATGCAATGAGCGCAAGCAAAGTTCTGACATTTATTATTTTGGATTTATAAGTGTGCTATAAATAATGCAATTGTTAAAGAAATATATAAGTAGAAAGAAGTACGTGTAAAATTAAAGAATTTTAGAAACCGCTATCTAATCAATCTTTACTTTCTTTAATATTCGTTCTTAAAGAGATCATAAAAGCTCATTTGCCTGATCTTTAGACATCACTGGTACCGAAAGAAATCACAAAAGCAGGTTTCATTAGGCATCACTAGTACTTACCATAAGAGGGCCCAAGGACTAAACAAGCGGTTCCCATAAGAATACATAGCATTGCTCTGCGATTATTCGTAGTTTTCTTGAACACCACTTTCAAAGAGTTCAGGAAATGCATTGGATTGAAGAAAGACTTCATCAAGTGTAAGAACCCTCGGTTGTCATGCTAGATATAAAGGACATGATATTATGAAATTTGGTTATTAAAATGATTAAAATACTTCAGTTTGTCTGAAACGGGTAAAACTTAGCGGAAATTCGTATCTTACCTTTTTATGTTCCTTAGATCTAGGAGGATCTTTCAACTTAAACACAATGTACAATGCGTTTACACAGGCCATCGATAAAGATGTTATAAATACAGACAGGTATCCAAAATTTTTCAAAAGTATTCCAGAAAGCGAAACACCTATAGGCATTCCTATAAATATGCCGAAGCTGACCAGTCCCAGCCGATACGTCCTGTTTTTTTCAGTGGTTATATCCGTTATATAAGTGAACACAGCTAAGAATAACAAGCTCCATCCTCCTAACATTGTTTGTAGAGTAGCTTCTGTAAATGTAAAAACAACCACATTCAGCTGGAAGAAGAACACCACGTTAATAATGTTGTTAATTTCAAATAGGATTTGTCCCATAACAGGAAGCAACATTATGATTTTTCTTCTTCCAGTGAGGTCCATCCACCCTCCAGCGAATAATAGCAACATGCATGGCAATACTGATGTTATTATGCTTTTGTATGTAATGTACGGGGATACATATTCTTGAACGATTCTCTCGATGTCGGTATTGTTGTCACTGTCCTGGTTCCTCAAAGCATCGCATGCTTCTTCCGGTAGCTGCAAGTCCACCCGACATGCTTTCTCCAAAGTCAGCGTTTGCATTGCCATTGACGACAACATCATCCCTGTCAGCATCAGTAGTGCTACCGGCTCTATTGTAATAGCTTTTATAATTTTCTGCACCCTCTCGAAGAATGGCACCTTATTCTCAGGCATCTCGGAAGTACCAGCTATTTCTGTCATGGTATAGATTTTTTTTTTAATTCATTAAATATTTTTATTGATTTACTTTTATATATTTTTAATTCTTCTTCACTCGTTGAAATATTGTTACAATATAAGGGAGTTTGTCTTGCGCTAAGATATTTAAATATCTGGTCCAGGAAAATATCTGCGTATATTGTTATAATCCTTACTTCCACATTATCCGCCTTATTTAAAAATGCACGTATTCCTTCTAGAATATAAGCATAATCAGGTTTGTTTTTCTTAGTTAGTTAATTATTTTCGTAAATTTTTATCTACAGTTTTATCACTCGATAAAAATATTATTGTGATAATAAAATAATTCCGTTTCTGTTGACCAATAAGATGTCATGATTCATTCAAAGCGCCGGATCATTAAAGGTCTAGGTTAAAGTATTTTTTACATGTTCATAAGTAGATAATTCACTTTGGCTCAGTGCTTTCTTGAGTCATAAAATATTTTTAACATGAACTCAATCGAGTTCATGTTAAAAATACAATACAAACAAT
This sequence comes from Hemithea aestivaria, assembly GCA_947507615.1. Taxonomy (NCBI): domain Eukaryota; kingdom Metazoa; phylum Arthropoda; class Insecta; order Lepidoptera; family Geometridae; genus Hemithea; species Hemithea aestivaria. The sequence goes on along the minus strand of OX382325.1, from coordinate 3,579,281 downwards.
ACACACAACAACAACATAAAAAAAACAACAACAACTTGAAAACAACACACTACAACAACAACACACACACCACACTACAACTACAACTTGAAAATACTATACCTATATAATGGGGTACTCATTCCTTTCCAAAATGGGTGGTTTATTTAAAATCGGTAGTTAATTTTGTAGTGCTATCGAATTTACTTTAGAATTTTAAGAGTATTTTCCTCCTAATAGTTTTCAGAATTTATCGATTGCTATCGATTTAGATCGATCATTAATTGCGTTATAAGTAAATTAACTTATCTAGTATAGTGCCATTTTATATTAATTAATACGAGTATAATGTATGTTGATATTTCTCTTTATAAGCAAGTAGCTCTTATTAATTTTGCATGTCTGATAGTGAGGGGGGTCTTATTAGTAGGGAGTACTGATTATTTTGCTTAAAAATGGGGCCTATAAACTAGTATGCCCATGTAAGCGAATAAACGATTTGTAGAGCTTTGTGCAGTTTCTAAACATTTTTGCCTGATAAAAGACTAATTATATTTTCATTAGCAATTTTCAACGAATAAGTATTGCTATGCAATGATGATGAATGAGCATATCCATGCTACCAGCATTCTGGACACGCTGCCTTCTGACAGTGGTTTGGATTAAGATTTTCTGTTGATTGGCATGTGATTAATATACATATATCTTTGGATAGGACAAGTGTTACGATATCATTGTATCATTAGCGTGTAAGTAGTAAAAGAACAGTAGGAACATAATATATTGTTTTGTATTATAAAGGGTCTTTCAATAAGGACGGGTCGATGTTGAATTTAAATAAAACAAGCTGTATGTGAGATACTAAAGAAATTATTTTTTTATTTGAAAGGCATATTTATGCCATTACTTATGAAATATGACATCGTGTAAATATCCACTCCGGTTTCGAACGGTGGCAGGGATCCGAGAGGTCCAATTTTCAATTACTCTACTGCATAGATCCGGCTGAATCTGAGCGATGGCCTGTGTTATGTTGACTTTCAGAGCATCGGTTCTTCTTCTTCTTATCGAGTCATATGGCTATATGATATTATAATTATACATAGTTATTTTGTTGAGAGTTAAAGCTGCTTAAGCCAGTATTGAGTCAGTTTTAAATATCCAGTGGAACGGCGTTAAAATTGAACACAACCGTACACCAAAATATCTTGGTGTCACTTTGGACCACAGCTTAACCTTCAAGGAAAACTGTCAAAAACTTAAGGCCAAAGTCAGTTCGCGTAACAACATCTTACGCCGTCTCACCTCCACCCATTGGGGTGCGTCACCACATGTCCTTCGCACGAGTAGCATGGCTCTATGTTACTCGGCGGGCGAATACGCATGTCCAGTCTGGGCACGCTCTGCACACGCCAAAGAGGTTGACGTCGCTCTCAATAACTCCTGTCGCATTGTTTCGGGGACACTCAAACCAACTCCACTTGCCACCTTGTACACCCTAGCTGGCATTGTCCCTCCTAGTGTACGGCGAGAGATCGCCTGCAATGTAGAGAAGCACAAACAAGAGCAGGACAGCAGGCATCCACTTCATAACCAGATTCCACCGCCATCACGCTTAAAAAGCCGTAACAGCTTCCTCAGACAGGCCAGCCTGGCTGAGAAGCTTGCTCCTAAAGCAAGGCTAGTGCGGTGCAAAAAGAAATACCCACCCCCATCAAATCACATACCCCCCGCAGAGAAACTGCCACCAGGTAGTGACCTATCCTGGCCGGTCTTTAAACAGACTTCGAGCCGGTGTTGGTAGATGCCAAGAAAATCGGGTTAGGTGGGATGACAAGTGCGATTGCGGTGCTGTCCAAACAATGGAGCACCTCCTGATCTGTCCTAATTGTCCCATAACTTGCACAATTGAGGACCTTTTTGTAGCCAACGAACGGGCTGTAGAACTGGCTCAATACTGGCTTAAGCAGAGCATCGGTTGATTGCGGATTATTGGCATAGACCTGCGACTTGAAAAAACCCCACTGAAAAAAGTCTAGCGGGGACAAATCACGCGATCTTAGTGGCCAATTTACGTCACCTCTGCGAGAGATAACCCTACCTTCGAACCGTTAATGCAGAATGTCCATTGTGTCGCTCGCTGTGTAGCCCAGTCAGTGAACAAACGGCGTTTTCTATGGTCATGCACTTTGAGCTCTTGGGTCAGTTGTATTTTGTACGGGTGTATGCTCAAGTCCGCTGCAAAATTCGCCAAGTTGAAGTCTGCGAAAGGCCGAGATCTTGTGCACGGCGAGAAATTGACTGCCTCGAAGTCTCCTGCACACTATCACGGACAGCAGCAATGTTCTCGGCCGATCTGGCGTTCCTTTGTCGTGAGAGTGTTGGTTGGTTGTTTACCGAACCAATCGTCTCGAATTTGGTCACCAAACGTTGGAAAGTCGACTTTGAAGGGCCACCGCATCTGCCGTAAAATAGACGTAATGCGCGCAACGTTTTCACTAACGAACACTCATTTTGATAATAAAGTTTTATATATCATTAGGACGTGCTGCTCAATCGTGTAACTCGTTATGGTGATTTAGCATCAGTAACTGAAGAAATATCAACGCATTTGATAGATGCCGCCAAAACAACCAACATCGACACAAACAGTCAACATCGACCTGCCCTTTTTGAAAGACCCAATGCTCGTGGCTTTGTTTAATTATTATAGTTTCTTTACTCATTTACCGTTTGATTTGTTATGTGAGGATTTTACACACATTTAAATTATATTTCGATGAAAAAAAACTAATGAAAACTTTGGATTTTTTATTTTTATCATAATCGGCTGGAAAACGACCGGCGGCCAGCAGTGGTGATTACTATTCAAATATATATCTTATTTACAATGTAACCTTAAAAATAATTAAACACAAATTAATCTCATACTACTTTTAACAATCAATAGCTGTCTAATATTATGACTTAACTACACCATGATTTACCCCTCGATTCATCTGAATTGATATATATCTATGCAAAATTTCAGAATTGCGACTCCAATACGTTTCCTTCTAAAATTTGGAAGTTTCTGGAAGTCTTCAGATCCATTTCTATTTTTCCACATTTTACTAAGATTTTTTTTTATACAGAATTGACCTACGTTTGACCACATCCCACTTGATGGAAAGTGCAGAAGCGATCGACGATGGATCGTAAGATGCCTAGAATGGTACCTATTCACTCGTGCCTTAAAGATACTCAAGTTGTACCGTTCGGGAAACACGGATGACGGCAATGTGTTCACAAGCCACGTTTATTCAATTTCTTTTGTTAATTCTTTTTCTGGTTGTGATATGTATTCAGTTTCAGGGTCCAATTTGTTGAGTACTTCGCTATTAACACCTTTACGGTGTCTGTAGAACAACCATCTGAAAATTTTAAATTAATTTTATTGATCTCATAGTAGTGAAATACATATACTTAATATACATAAATTTAGCACAGTAGCAGAGTAAGTAGAAAAATATTCGGACACCAGTTCGACCGAGATGGGGTTGGCTTGTCAACGTGTAGGTAACATTTTTCAATTTAATTTCTGACCATGCCGATGCCAATCGAGAGTACTAGTTGCCTTGCGAAATATTTTTAAGTATTTCGCAAAGAAATCTTGGCGTAGCTACGAGTAATGGCTAACGACACGTGGGCGAGTAAAGACGAGTTAAGACTCTTTAGCCCGGTAATTTCACTAGCTACAGTGCCCTCCTGCCGATGCACAGTAATGTTATAAACATCTCCTCTTCATAATCACTGCTTACTGCTCAGGCAGTAGAACAACTGGCACTGTTGGGGCACCCAACTTGTCGACCTGCAAAGAAACTCTACCTCCGGTACTAGCTACATTCTTACGAAATAATTAAACTGTCGTCAATAATGAAATTTGCAATGACCGACGCGACGTAGACGCGCGTAGGACGTCCACCAAGTGGTCAGACAACCTTATAAAGGTCGCCGGAAAACGCTGGATGCAGGTCGCTTCTAACCGGTACATATTATGGAAGTCCAAAGGGGAGGCCTATGTTCAGCAGTGGACGTCCTACGGCTGAGATGATGTTGGCGCGACGTCGCCGAGCAGCAGTTTAACTAAAGTTTGCACTTTGTCTTACAGCCTTAAATGTATACTTACAAATACATAATCAAAGGTGGCACAGAGATGGCCGCTCCTGTTAAAAATACAAGTCCTGGCATCCACTCCATTGAGCGTGTGTACACTTGAACGTACAAAGGAACAAACGCCAGCGGCATCAGGACTTCTGCTATGCTCAGTATCGAATTCAATCTACCTACGGACAACATTTCGATTATAATTTTTGGAGAGCTTGATGACCAAATAATGCGAAAATATTGTAACTTATATGCCATGTAGACATGGCGTCTTATCTCTCATAATCAAATATATAAAAGGAAAAAGTAACTGACTGACTGATCTATCAACGCATACATTCAAACCGCTGGACGGATTGATTTGAAATTTGAAACACAGAGGTAGTTCTTATAATGTAGAGTTCCGTTAAGAAAGAATTTTGCCACGCGAGTAAAGCCGCGAGCATAAGGGAGTCATAAATAAAATGTGAGAGTGAGGTATTCCTGAGATTATTTCTTGGATTTAATTATAACGAATGGTCATTACAATCTTATATTTTGAGTATCACTTGTTGGCTAGTAGATACTTTATGTAACCATGACATTTGAAAATGGGAAAGAGAATTGTTACTTAACAGTTGACCTGAATGATAAACTTACTTATTTCGTTACGTTCCACTGTCTTCGTCATGATAGACTTTATGGCGATTGTTGCGGTCCCATTCATCATGTCTATTAGAGGGCCTAAAATAATTTTCAATCAGTTATAATTTTTTCGCATAAAAATATTTTGTAATTCATTTTCTTTAGCCATTGACCATGATCCCGCGTGATGTTTAGCGGCGACATGGTCGTAGAAGGTAGCGTACTAAACCTAGAAGGCGGGATAAATACCTCCCTCCTCCCAATTATTCCAAATAATAATTACCCATAAAAAACACAGTTCCATTAGGGGCAAAGCAGTAGAGCATAGCTGCAGCGATTTTGCTCGTCATTGATATAATACCAAGAACAGAATCGTGCCATCCCAACTTCATACTCAGCAAAAGAATTGCGAACATATTTCCTAAAAAGAAGTATTACATTTAGAAGGAATTTATACATGTAAGAATTTTCAAAAAAATTAAAAGTCTTATGAGTCCTTACCGATAGTGGTGACGACCATATTCAAGGCTTGGAACATACTGAATTGAAACTCATCCCAACTGAAGCGGTATCTTGTTGACAGGTACATTATAGCTGACTCTCCTAAAAATTGAGAAACGTTAAATTTAACTATTTTAGCTGACCTATCTAATGCCACGGGCACTGGTTTGAAAAGATCCTGGAATTTGGTCCTATTTCGTCATGAATTCATAAGATAAATATAAATTAAAAACAGTTAAATAAATTGAATCAATGTGTGCTAAAATAATGCAGCAGTCATAGAATAAATCATAATATTATGTAAATAAAAATAAAACCGGACAAGTGCAAATCAGACTTGCCCACCGAGGGTTTCGTATGAACTTATAGATGCACGATATTATAAATAAGTAGGTGCATTCGCATAATAATACAATCAGTTCTATAAGGTAAAAAAGAGGGAAGCGATATTTGTTGAAATAAGGATATTGACAGAAAGACGGGCACAGAAGATCATGTAAGGGTTTTACTTTTCTTTTAGAAGTACGATTTCTAAAAAAACATACAGAAAACGTGATCTGATCTCAATCTGCTTTCTGGAAACCATAATTTTGATATATAATTTATCATGTCTCACTGATACTTACCATAGGTAGGTCCTAGGACCAAACAAGCGGTTAATATAAGGATACAGAGCTTAAATCTACGATTATTTGCAGTTTTCTTAACCACCACTTTCACAGAGTTCAGGAAATGCGCAGGACTGAAGAACGTCTTCATGAAGTAAAGCACCCCTCGGTTGTCGTGCTACAAAAAAAAAAACGACACATAATTTGCTTTTAATATTGATAATTTTATCATGCTAAAAATGTTGTGTTTCTGAAACCGAAAAAAGGATGGAAAATTCGAATCTCACCTTTTTGTGTTCTATAGTTCTAGGCGGATCTCTTAACCAAAACATAATGTAGAATCCGTTTACACAGGCCATCGACAACGATGTTATAAATACAGACAGGTATCCAAAATTTCTCAAAAGTATTCCAGAAAGCGAAACGCCTATAGGCATTCCTATAAATATGCCGAAACTGACCAGTCCCAGCCGATACGTCCTGTCTTGCTCCGTGGTTATATCAACTATATAACTGAATACAGCTAAGAACAACACGCTCCAACCTCCCAATATTGTTTGAAGAATGGATTCCGTAAATGTAAGAACAACCACATTCAGCTGGTAGAAGAACACCACGTTGATAATGTTGTTAATTTCGTAAAGGATTTGGCCCATGACAGGAAGCAACATTATGATTTTCCTTTTCCCTGTGATGTCCATCCACCCTCCGGCGAATATTAGCAACGTGCATGGCAATACTGATGTTATTATACTCTTGTACGTAATGTACGGTGATATGTATTCTTGAACTATTCTCTCGTAGTCGGTGTTGTTGTCACTGTCCTGGTTCCTCAGTGCATCGCATATTTCTCCTGATAGCTGTAAGTCCACTCGACATGCTTTCTCCAAAGTCAGCGTTTGCATTGCCATTGACGACAACATCATCCCTGTCAACATCAGCAGTGCGACCGGCTCTATTGTAATCGCTTTTATAATTATTTGTATCCTCTTCAATAATGGTACCTTCTTCTCAGGCATTTCAGATGTATCCGCCACCTCTGCCATGGTGTATATTTTTACTGTTCTTTAATCTATAAAATATTTTATTTAATTTCTTTGTATATTTTTTATTCCTTTTCACTCGCTGAAATATTTTTGCAATATAAGGGAGTTTGTCTTTTGCTAAGATATTTAAACATCTGGTCCAGGAAAATATCTGCGTATGTTATTATAATGCTCGCTTCCACATTACCCGCCTAATCTAACAATGCACATAATCTTGTAGAATACAAGCGTAATGTGGTTTGTTTTTTTTTAGTTGGTTTATTATTTTCGTGTATATCTAGTTTTATCACTTGATAACAATAATATTGTGATAATATAATGATTCCTATTATCACCTATCCTATCATCCTATATGTTTCTGTTGACTAATAAGATTAAATTTGAGTGACTCATTCAGTCCAAGCTCATCTTAATCTGTTATATGTATATATATATCCATTGAGTCACTCAAAATATCTACAAGATTATATTTCAAAGATAGCGTGCCGTTTACCAATATTTACCTTGTTGTTATATAATTTTTTTGTGCATTTAAATGCACAAAAAAAGAAGGAGATGGTTGAATTGTAAATAAATGGGCTAAACGCTAGTTGGGCTACGCAAAATGTAGGCTTTCGTAGTACTGGCAAATCGAATAATAACATCCTTAACTTCTTCAACGATATCTTAAAATCTAATAAAGATATCTTTACCACTATAGTTTTCCTGGAAAGTTCATGGTTGAAACCATATTTTTGATTTATGTAAGATTTTTAAAGCTAGTAAGTAGTTCAGATTTTAGACCTTTTTTCCAAAACTTGAATATCTTTCAAACGGAAGACTAAATCGAAAAAAAATCTTAGCAACCTGTCCCTCATTTTGAAATACCTATTCATCGATACCCCACATGATGGGATCAGCCAGCAAAAATAAAACATCCTCATTTTGTAAACGCGAGGTACCCTAAATTAATTAATTTAAAATTATATTTTGTTACCGTTCTCTTGCCCTGATCATTACCCTCTTCTGTGCAATATTTCAGCTTTCTAGGACTTATAGTTTCTCCGCAAAGCCTCGGACGGAAGTACGGACGGCTGGACAGACAAAGCGAAACTATAAGGCTTCCTTGTTGACTATGGAAGCCAAAAAAAGACGGAGTTGAATAAAGTATATCGACGTTCAGACAGATTGTCGTTTTATTTATATTTAAAGAAAATGCGCTTGATGCGAGCCGTGAGACAAGATTGGCTAACACTAGTCAAGGTGAATCGATGGCCTTAGGAACATTTTTGCTTGCTCCTGTTGGATTTGGCCACAAGCGGTCTTAACGACATCGCCGCGACATCTCAGTATTGTTGTCACGACTCTTGCGTCAACCCGGCGATTAGTGTGTCGCCTAGTGGTCACTGCGACATCGCATGTTGTCGTTGGCACTCATCGACAACTTTCGTCATCCGTTCGAGACCAATGGCCTTAATTTGCTTGAAGCTTGTGAATCCAAGGGTCACTTTAGTACCTCAACTATCCATGAGCGAATTCGTCTTTTCTAGAAAATGATCTGGCGTTTTTATTTATATTCTTTGTAGTGTCCTTGTGTACTCACGTTCTCGTCGTGTCCCCTGATTATGTCCCTCCTACTAAGTGGGATAAGGGCAGGCAGACGAAGAGTGCTGCGGATGAGTGCTTCGGCGTACCCGCTGCCCCGGCATTATGGCGACCCGTAGGAACACCCCCAGGTTTTTAGTGGGTATCCCCGCCGCGCCCATCTTCGGCGAGGGAGTCCCACATACCGCCCTGCGCCCCCGGCGTGGGGTGATGATGCGTAACGCATTTTTTCCTGGATAAAAAAAGGCAGACGAATAGTGCATATGCACTGAATGTTTGATAATACTTAGGGAAAAACGTAGGAAAAGGCTAAAAAGATTAATATATTATGATTTCTCACGGGTATTTTCCTTGTATTTTTTAATATTTAAGCATTCTTCAATAAACTTACGATTATTTTATGATAATAAATCAATAAGCCGATAAAGACGAGAATGAGTTGATAAGTTGTTGCTTATCTATTATTTTCTCACCACGATTATTAATAAAAATATATGTGACACTTTACACGTAATAAAACGTGGCATTGATTAAATAATGCCAATTTTAGCAGGTACATCTTAAATAAACTTGAAAGTTTGTAAGAATGTATGGATGTCAGGATGTCTAGATGTCTGTATGTTTGTTACTCTTTCACGCCTAAACGGGTGGACCGATTGAGCTGAAATTTGGTATAGAGATAGCTTAGGCCTTGGAATGACACATAGGCTAATAGAACAGCGGGTTTAAACCGCTAGGCGCAGCTAGTATTATATATAATACATAATATTTATTTATTTCGATTAACATCAAGTACCTATACTTAAAGATATTACATACTTATTGAAAGGCAAACTTACACTTAAATATTATATCAAACACGACGCTGCCTTCCATCTGCTGGGTACCAGTGGCAACCTTTACCCAGCGGTAGGGATGTATGCGGATGTTATATTATGGTTCTCTTTGCAAATTATATAGCCAGTGCATAGCCGTAGAGTTATAATTTTCTTTTTTGGATAAGTCAATTGATATGTTAACTAGTGATTTTAAAATTATATTATTTTTATGTACAGTGGTAAAACAATAGTGCATAGTGGTAATGATTTATATACTATGCCTTAATACGAATAAAATGTAAAACGTAAAAACATAGAGATACTGAAATTATGTATTAGAATATTATGATATCTTAAATTAAAAAACCTAATTATTTGGTAGATACGAAATAAATTAAGTTCATTCTAAAATTGTAAATTAAGCTTATCTTAACACAATGTTAAATATTAATTATAATTTTAAGTCTACGAGTGCACAATGCCACATCCAACTGAGCTCAGTTGCTTACTCAATCTATGTACGCTGCACTCGGTGCGATGGACGCGCTCGTGTCGCTCAAAAATTGTCAACAACAATCTTTTTCTCTGTTTACGTTCATTTAAGTTTCATTAAAGTAACTATAATGCCTCTTTAAATTTCTCTAAATTTGAACACAATGACTTGTAAAATTTGTAAGTTTTTTGTTATAAGTTTATAATATATTATTAGATATAATTAGCACTATAAGCCCTCAAATTTTTACATATTTAAGAAAATATTTTCTCATGTAAGTGAATAGAGTATTCTTTATGAGAAATAAAGAGATCTTTAACCCGAATTATACCACTGGCCGTAGCATGAGACATGGGATCCCGCAGAAATGTCAAGAGTAGAACTGTCATCCCATACATTGTACTTTTGTAAATGTAGGGGATGATTGAATTAAAATTAACGATCATCACTGTGCTTCTTGTCCAAAGTTATTTTTATTTGCTAGGTAAAGTAAATAGGTACATACATATTTAGTAAGGAAATTAAATATGAGAAATTATGAGGAGTCCATTATCTATAAATATTTTAACTTTAAAATGCGCGATTGTGGCGCCTCGTTTAAGGTACTCCTTTTGTGAAAAGTACATTACTCTGGCCGTAGCATGACGTATGGGACCCCGACGCAACTTCAAGAGTAGAACTGTCATCCCATTACATTGAACTTTTGTGAATGTATAGGATGCTAGGATGACAGTTGACTTGACAGCAAGACAAACGGACGTCGCGGCAGACGGCAAAGCGGCATCCTTACTTAGTGGCGTTACCTACTGCCCGCACTAAGCGTTTTGCTTCGTCGTGCTTAATGAGAACTGGTCGCGTTTGGAACACTTTGCCGTCATCCGTGTTTCCCGAGCGGTACAACTTGGGTATCTTCAAGTCACGAGTGGTCACCTTTCTAGGCATCTTACGTGATCCATCGTCGACCGCATTTTCACTTTCCATTAGGTGGGATGTGGTCAAACGTAGGCCTATCTCGTATAAAAAAAAAAGACAAGTCTACGCATTGTCCAAGCTAGAGGGGCTGGTGGAGGTAAACAAAATAAATAAAAATAATGTTATGGTTGATGTGTTCACACAACAGCAGTCACAATGTTTATATCCTAAGTGAGTGTATAGTAAAACAAATTATCAGCGCGTTTTATCGCCATACACTGCCATCTAGATCCAACTTTGAACATCGGTGACTGATAAAATTGAGTTTCGTCATTATCATTCAGTGACAATATCTCCGAAACTACGAATAGCTCCGAAGCTATGTATCACCTTAATTTTGGGAGTTACATCGAATCTAAGGCTCAATTGGCTGCCAGGAAGCTGGGTATTTTGGCAAAGGTGAGGCAATACTTCACACCGGGACAGCTGCTAACGCTGTACCAAGCACAAGTCCGGTCGTGTATGGAGTACTGTTCTCATCTTTGGGATGGTACTGCCAAATACCAGCTTCAGACACTGGAGTCGATTAAGAGACGTGCCAAAAAGCTCGTAGGTGACCAAAAGCTCACGGAATCTCGGCTGCAGAGCCTTGAACACCGTAGAATGGTCGCCTCGTTATCGGTCTTCTATAGGATTCATTTTGGAGAGTGTGCGCAGGAATTACACGAACTAATTCCTCCAAGCCCATTCTACCGACGGACGTCGCGGCAGACGGCAAAGCGGCATCCTTACTTAGTGGCGTTACCTACTGCCCGCACCAAGCGTTTTGCTTCTTCTAAAGATTTGCTCATATTTTATTACTATTTTTAAAAATAACCAGTTTGATACATCATAAAATGGTAAAGGCATGTTTAAAGATAGGCATTTTTTATATAATTCAGAATGCTATAGTTATTTACGGTAGCAAACTGGGAATACTTATCAAAATAGTTAAAAAAAATGTCATAAAACTAAATTGTAATAATTGAAATTTAACAAAATACGTCACATAGTGCAAGCGAGACAGTCGCCTAGCGTATGTTAAACCCTTAACCGTTATGTAACTATATCCTTGTTTTTTTTACGGCTTTAAAACTAATAGTTTAGATTTAAGAGTGTTTGGGCCGCTCAAAAAAAGAATTAAACTTGAATATTTTTCAAACGGAAACTAAATAAAAAAAGTTGTGGCCGTAGCATGACACATGGGATCTCGACGAAACTTCAAGAGTAGAACCACGGTAAAGAGATATACAGTAGTTTGACTGAGCGTGATTTTTGAACAAAAATACCTACAGCCGCGCGGTACATGCGCAAGTCATAGGGCTGCCGGGCAGCCGCTGCCCGCATACAGTAGGTGCCTACCTGTTTCATATCATCTACTTACTTGAGCTACCTACCTACTACCTACTTACCTATCATGTCGTGGCGGCATATATTAAAACCCAAGACAAGACAAAAGACAAGACAAGAGACAAGACAAGACAAGAGACAAGAAAAGAGACAAGACAAGAGACAAGACAAGAGATAAGACAAGAGACAAGAGACAAGACAAGACAACTTCCTCCCCTTCCCCTCCTCCCCTCCCCCTCCCCTTCCCCTACCCCTTCTCCCCTCCCCCCCTCCCCTTCCCCTCCCCCCTCATACCCTTCCCCTCCTCCCTCATACCCTTCCCCTCCCCCCTCCCCTCCTTCCCCCTCCCCCCTCCCCTCCTTCCCCCTCCTTCCCCATCCTCCCCTTCCCCTCCCCTCCTTCGCTCTCCTCTCCTTCCCCCCCTCCTCTCCTTCCCCCTCCCCCCTCCTCCCCTTTTTAACTAACTGACCTTTTAAATTTTATTACCTTTCCATGTTGCTTGATAAACAAGTGAATTAAATTAAAAATTTAAAAACCCCCAACGCAATACGCAATTCTTCATTTTGTGGTGGCGGCGATCTTGGATTTTTAATTTTATATATTGGGTTGTATTCTTATGGGTTGTATTCTTATGTTGGGTTGTAGTTAAGCCCTTTCATTTGATACCCATATTGAGGGGGTCGCGGAAGAAAAAAGTAATCCGCCATTTTGTAGCGGCGGCCATCTTGGAGCGATTTCCACCAAACATGTCTGAGAACACTCTCGACTAACCTTACTTTCAAACAAAAAAAACTAAATCAAAATCCGTTCATCCGTTCGGGAGCTACGGTGCCACAGACAGACACACACACACAGAGACAGACAGACAGACACGTCAAACTTACAACACCCCGTCGATTTTGCGTCGGGGGTTAATAATGTTATTTCGGATTTCCTGATAGTTCAATGATAAGTTCAAGCTACCAAAAACAGCATAATATAGTATGCTATTTTTTGCCATTTTTATATAATTTATTATATTATGTATACATACGTCAAAAGTAAATAACGTAAGTAACACTAAATACTTGCAAAAAACTATCGCGACGTCCGCCCGTCACTGCGTGGCACCCGCTTCTGGATTATATACCCACTTCTACCCACATCTACCGACATCTATTCACTTCCATTTTCCGCCCGTTTCTATGGAGTCAAACTACTGTATATCTCTTTACCGTGGTAGAACTGTCAACCCATACATTGTACTTTCGTGAATGTATGGCATGACAGTTGACTTGACAGCAAGACAAGTACGCAGCGTCTGTGCTTGAGGGGTTGCATAGAAACCCATGGCTCAATTTAAAATACCTACTCAACGATACCCCACATGATGAAATCAGCCAGAAATAAATCATCACCTTATTATTTTACCGTTCTCTTACCTGGGTCATTAATTACTAGCTTATGCTCGCGGCTTCGCCCGCGTGGCATAATCCTTTCTTCGGTTTGTTTTCACAATTTTATCTCAAACAAAATCCCTAATATAAAATTATATAAGTTAGTACGTACGCACGATGTTTTTGTTTCCACTTAGGGAAAACGTAGAAATTTCCTGGAAAGATATGACAATTCTCACGGGTTTTTTTTTAGTATTTAAACATTCATCAATAAACTTAGGATTATTTTAAGATTATTTATTTATTTATTTATTTATTCATCACAACAATGTAGGTATTATCTAGGTCTTAGTGTAACATATTGTACATCTACATACCCTGTGAGGGCGCTGTTGAGAGTGCGAACATGCATTTATAAACAAAGAAAAATTAATAAAAATAATTTGATTAAAAAATATTGATTAAGTACACTGGTTAATCAAATAAAAATTGAAATGTCAGCTATATAATAAGAAGAAGTCATAAATATCAATTTATAAATATCAATTATAATAAAGCATATTATAAATTAATAAGCCGATATAGGTGACAAAACAATTGAGATAAGTTATTGTTGCTAATCTTATAATTTTCTGACAACGATTATAATATTATTATAATTAACGACCTCTATGGCGCGGTGGGCTAATACCCGCCTGCAACGCAGAAGTTTGCGGGTTCGATTCCCGTATGGGACAAATGTTTGTATGGTCCACAGATATTTGTTTCTGGTCTGGGTGGCTTTCTGTATCTATTATAAGTACTTATGTATTTACAAAAGAAAGGTATGTAAGCATTATATCCGTTATCCTAACCACCATAACACAAGCATTGAGTTGCTTAGCTTGGGGTTAGATGGCGCTGTGTGAAATGTCCTGAAACATTTTTTTTTAAATTAGAGATGATATAACATTTTATATGGAAAAAAAATGACTTTATATTATGTACAACTATTTAATTTTTACTATGTAATTTTAGCAGGAAAACGAAAACTTTATCATTAAATTAGTGTGATTGTACCTGACGGAATTTTTTTATATCGTATCTGATTTGTATCATACTTAGAAATTCTACGAATTATCAAACATAATATTGTTGTGTATTGTATTTTAAAAGATTTTGTAATAGTAATTAATATCATTTTCATCCCACTATCTCGGAAAGTGTATTTTTACTCATCGATATCTGACTGGAAAAGTCCATTTTATCCTCTAGAGAAATTCAAATTTACTTTACCCTCTAGAGACAAAAACATAATTAAACCTATTTACTTCCACCTCTATGGTACCGAAATAATCGTACAACTTTTTTTAATTTGTTAAAAACTCGGAGTAAGAACCACCTTTGTTTAGATATAAGTTACATTTCGAGGCAATAATGTTTTTTTAATGAATTATATAGTACTGTAATAGTAAATAATAGTTGAGTTAATTTAGCAGAGTTAATAGAATAAGCCAATTTATTATAACTTTATTTAGTTAGTAGCAAGATTTTTTCTAAGTATTACTTTTTGGTAACTTTTTATTAACAATTTCTCACTGTAATATACTGAAAATGAGGAAATAATCACTAAAACGAATAGGTAGAGTGCTTTTCACGAAAGAAGACCTTTTTGCGGGACGCCACTATCGCACATTTTAAAAGTTTAAATACCTTTAACTTTTTAACGCCTCATAATTTCTCATATTTAATTTCTAAATCAAAAAGGTATTTATTTTATGTAACAAATAAAAATGATTTAAAATATGAAGTCCAATAATAATTGAATAAAAAATTAGTTCCGCTAAATTCCGTGGGACCTCTTTCGTGAAAAGGACTCTAAGTAAGCGTACCTATGTAAATTAAATTTGATTACTGGTTATTTTTGAAGATAGTGCACTGGCAACACTGTGCGCATCCATGGTGAGATTAATTAAAAAAAAAACTTTTAGCATTGAGTTATTTCCTCGCTGAGGGGGGATGAAAAATTATGTGTCACACTCGAGTGCAAAGATTTTTGAACTTGTGCTCTTTTGATTCCCTCGCGTACGCTCAGGATTCTAATTATTAATTCACTCGCTACGCTCGTGATTTAATTTTAGAATCCTTCGCTTGCTCAGTCATACAAACTGAGCACGCGGTAAAAAAGCAACTTTGCACTCTTGTATAACAAATAACTATTGTTTTTGTTCTGGCTCTCTTTCGGAAAACAATTTTAAAAATATATTTATTATAATACATTTATGGTATTTAAGGACAACCATGCTAGATAATTATATTTTACATGTATATGACGACATCTGTGGTGCGGTGGGCAGGGTCCTGAAATATATTATGTAGAATTTATTTATGTAGATAGGATATGAGCGGACCAGCATAGAGTAGAATAGAATAGAAAACTTTATTGTTCACACAAATACAACAATATAAACTTAGAACTAAGATTACATAGAAAGAAGTGTTACAATTGGCGGTCTTATCGCTAATATCGATCTCTTCCAGACAATCAAAACATAGTTTAAAAAAAATTAAGTTGATAGAATATTATAATTCTATAATTTTAATTGTTTCTTAATATTATCGTTCAAAAAGATTGTGTTGGAATGTGCACTGGAACCCGGATTTCCTTACAATATAATATCAAGATTATTATATTAGATAATATCATTGAATAACATTGTTTTTGGTCAGTTGATTGCGATATCATATCTTTACACCTACTTGATTGATGGCTTAAGAGTTAATGAAATAAAAGAACTCATCTCTCACATCACATCATCATCACATGCACATGTCTGAGGTTGAAAATAATGGAAAGGGATTTAAAGATTTTTTAATGGAGCGTGGCACTCTTACGAAGACGACTCCTAGGTATCTTTGCTGGCCACGATAAAAAATATTGGTCAAGCCTCGTCCTCTTAGGGCTTGTTCACGTGTACCCGCGGGCGCGGGCGCGGGCGCGGGCGCGGGCGCGGGCGCGAAATATCAAACATACGACGCGCTATGAAAGTGTTCACGTACAACGCACGTGCGGTGTAAGCAGTCTGCCGCGCCCGTGTGTTATAGCGTGAACAAGCACTTAGATTAAATAAATATTATACAGCATTTTTCAAATTCTTTATTTAATCCTTATTGAAATAATATCTTATTTTATAATTGCGGTGGTTTCTATACTAATGGTTAAAAAACTTATTTGACTATTCTGCCGCACAACTCGAGAACGCAGTAAGTACCACTTACTGCGTTTATGATTTGATTAGATATCTGAGGTCCTAAGAATGCGATCTATTAGAATCAACGACCCGTTTTTTCCTATCTCACTTAGAAAAGCAAAAACATTTTATCATAAATACAGTAAAGAGCACATTTTGGGTTAATTCACATAGTATTATATAATAACAGTAAAAGCACTTATTAACTTAATGTTAGGAGCAAACGAGCTTAAACTCGATGGGGTTGCGTCGTTTAATAAGGGAGTTCCTATGGCCATCTTCTAGCTCGATACTTAGACCCTGGTTACTATAATATAGTATCAAAGTACAAAGTAGTATACACCTAGGTACACCTAGGTTACACCTAGGTTTAGCCGGCTACACCTAGGTTTAGCCGGCTACACCTACGTTTAGCCGGTTAAATCTAGGTGTAGCCGACCCCAGTCGGTTAAAGTTAGATGTAGAAGATTTACTCAATACTTTATTTGCTCCCTTAGAATTAGGTACATAATAAGGTCTTAGTTTAGTTTGCACATAAGTATTTCTAAGGACGCAATTTAGAAGGTACAATAATTGTTATAAAAATTAAGAAATGAAATATATCTAATAATAGGTCTACCTACCTAAATAATTTTAATAGGACATGTTAGAGAAGGTGATATTTTTTTATTTTTATTTTCGACCTCACGCGTTTAAAACGTAAGACAAGTTGTTACTCGTATCAACATGTTTAATTGTTTTTAGGGTTCCGTACCTCAAAAGGAAAAACATGGAACCCTTATAGGATCACTTTGTTGTCCGTCCGTCCGTTTGTCTGTCTGTCTGCCTGACTGTCAAGACCCTTTTTGTATGGTGATCGTCATAAAATAAGCATTAACTATTCCTTAATAATGAATTGAGAACTCTGATATAGGTACAAATCGGATCTGGTGCTTCACCGGCTGCTACCGCAGCACCTGCTACCGCTTCGCTCGCTCGGCTCACACGTTGTAATCACTGTTCAAACCTAACCTAACCAACTGATGTCGGTCTGCCTGAATCCGTAATAAAAACAAGTTTTTTTTACAAACATTTTGTTCACACCTAACATTAACCGACTGAGGTTGGCTACACCTAGGTTTAACCGGCTAAACCTAGGTGTAGCCGCACTTCGGACATTAGCCGTGACGTATATATTATAGCAGATAATATACATAGCTAGAAGACGCTCTAAGAACTTAATTTTATAAAGTGCGAAGGTGAGATATTATTATGTTTTCGCCGTCCCCGACGAATAAACGGATAATCACCATTGTCATGTCTTTACTTTTATTTCATATTCGAATTCTATAGGTCCAAATATATCTACTCATTTTTTTACATTTTTCTTGTAATAAATAAAAAAGTTATGCATCTTAAAAGTTCTGGTTTCTAGAAAAAATGGTACAAACGAAAAATAGGTTTCTTTTTCCTGTAAAATTAAGTTTTCAGTTATCCGTTTATTCACCGGGGACGGCGTTTTTACAACAAACAAAAGTTATAATTACATTTTTTAAAAATTTCACAAGTCTAGTGAATTTTTCTTTTGCTCCACTCTGAGGTTACCGTTTTAGTACAGACAGAATCACCAATTACTTCTTGAAAAAAACTTTAAATTTAAATATAGCTTCTTTATTCCCCTAAATATTATACATGTATAGGGCGAATAAAAATCCACAAAATGCTGATAAAAACATACACATAGTCATAGTTGCAGTAATAGCTAATTATTATTCTAGTTTATTTTAAAATAAATAACTATTTTAATTTTTGGGTAAATCTACATCAGTCATTTCGTTTGTATCTAGTTTCTGTTTCCTGAGCCCTTTCCGGTGGTCGTAGAGCAGCCAACTGTAACATAGAGTAATTAAAATTAAATCTCTTAAACTGTTCCCGTGTATTTACACTACTAGCTGCATACAGAGGTTTTAGGGGCCAGCTGAAAACTTTCAGCTTAATCGGTCAGCCTTAAACAAACAAATAAATACGGACACACGCACGTATTTATAATACTATTAGTATTAAGTTTTAATTAAGATACATGAATTTAGTGAGAGGTCTCAAAGTTGTCGACATACGCTGAAAATGCTAATTCCAAATACATAATTTTTTAAAACATTTTCTTGTGAGACAAGCCTTTCGTTCAAATAATTTTAGTAAGAAATAAATAATGCACAATTTTTTTTCAAATTAATTAAACTGCGATTTAGTCTTCATTTTTATAATTCTGGTGTCCATTATTTCATTCATCAATCAGTCAAAGTCATCAACTCCATCCGCCGTGCATACTTGTGTGTACAGCGGTACGTATAGCAACATGCATTGTAACAATAACTTACGAGAACACAAACACGGCCGGCACGGTCATGGTGGCTCCCATGAGGAACACGGCTCCCGGCATCACCTCCATGGTCGCCGTGTATACTTGTGTGTTCAGCGGTACGTATAGCAACATGTGTAACAATAACTTACGAGAACACAAACACGGCCGGCACGGTCATACTGGCTCCCATGAGGAACACGGCTCCCGGCATCACCTCCATGGTCGCCGTGTATACTTGTGTGTACAGCGGTGTGTATAGCAACATGTGTAACAATAACTTACGAGAACACAAACACGGCCGGCACGGTCACACTGGCTCCCATGAGGAACACGGCTCCCGGCATCACCTCCATGGTCGCCGTGTATACTTGTGTGTACAGCGGTGTGTATAGCAACATGTGTAACAATAACTTACGAGAACACAAACACGGCCGGCACGGTCATGGTGGCTCCCATGAGGAACACGGCTCCCGGCATCACCTCCATGGTCGCCGTGTATACTTGTGTGTACAGCGGTACGTATAGCAACGGCATCAGGTTCTCCGTTAAACCTACTATTGAGTTTACCTTACCTGAAAAAATGTCTACGATTAATATTTTCGTAAATGAGTATTGAACAGGATAAGATCTATATCCTGGTCCCGCACCAATGACTATAATTACTAATGTACGGTTTTTCACTCGCTATACCGGTGGTAGGCTTCGGTCGTGGCTAGTTAATTATCACTTATCACCCACTGGACTGGAACACAGCCATTATGACCGCTTGGCCTCTTATTGAGCCCAGCAATAAGACGGGCAAATTAGCATTAGTTTGTGAGTATTGGAGTGTGTGAGTGAGTAAGTTTGTTACTTCTTCACGCCTTGTGGTGGACCGATTGAGCTGAAATTTGGTATGAAGATAGCTTACACCCTGGAATAACACATAAGTGGGTAAAACCGCTGGGTGCAGCTAGTTTGACATATTTTGCACATTCTACTGAGTGGAAAACGTTTTATTAAACTCGCATGGTGCAACATTTCCAATATTTGCTTCAATTCAACAACAAAAAAACTGGTGCCATTTATTAAATTCAATAAAATAAAAGTGCTAAATTTTTGCTCGATATAAGAAAATGGAACAATATTAATTAACTTGAATAACTTACCCAATTCATTAGGTGCTACTGATTTTGAGAATATAGATCTAATGGCTAGTAATGAAGTTCCGTTGAGAATGTCTACCAGAGGACCTGAAATCATAATATTTTCTAATCAGTATTTACAAATGATACGAGTAGGTTCTGTGGCCAACTTTTATGTTACATTTTCAGGTCGCCAAAATAACAACAAAGCCTGCAGCTTGACCTAACTGTTTCCTTTATGTCTTTTAGGAAACAGACCAAAAATTTGACTCTTGTGACCTACAATTTTTTGTGTACTATTTCTTAAGTTTCAAATTGCGGATTTCAGTACAAAAATTATTCATCTTGGGGTACAAGGAACGTAATATATTTCTGATTACACTGAATAAATTCAACTAAAGTGTAACATATCTTACCAATATAGAAGATTTTTTCATTAGGGGCAAAACAGTAGACAAAAGATGCAGAAATCTTGGAGATAGTGGAGATGATGCCGAGGATAGAGTCGTGCCACTGGAGGTACTTGCTGAAGACCAGGATTGAGAATACCGTACCTGGAGAGCAGGAGGTTTAAAATTATTGTTTTAATAATTATCAATTAAAATCAAAAGCCTTTTATTTTTCTAACATTTACTGTTTACAGGGTTTGCAGCTTAATAGTCTTGCTGCTTCGAGTCTTCTTTCAAGTTACGATAACCTGTGTTATGCCCGATCCACAATCACCACGAGGCAACGTGAGAGAAAATAACGTGAGTGCTGGGAGTGTGGTCGGTCCACTCGTGTCTCCTTGTCTTCCCGCCTCTCTCTCTCTCTCTCGCCTTATGAACGCTCCGCTTGTTGTAGGTTTTTCGGGCGCGAGATAATTAACTGTTGGACATCACTATTTGTAAGGCACATCACTATAATATTTACTCTGTGGTAAAGGTGTGGTTTTTCGCTCTCTTCAATAAAGTGCATTATGGAAAATGGCTGCGGCATTTATTATTTAATACGAATAACACCTTGTAAGTGGCTCGTCCTTCGACAATGCAATCCCAATAGCACGCTTCCACTGCGCCACGTAAGTCCAGAATATAATAGTCACATAAAACAAGAATAATCATGGAAAAAGTTTTGTTGCCGATCCTGCGGGAGGGCGATTCATTTTCAAATTGGAAATTTAGACTTCGGATGCTACTACAAGAAAAAGAGGTAATCCACACAATCGACGTGACAACCGAACAGAAAAAGGACAATCAAGACTTCGTAAAATGTGACAATAAGGCTAAATGCCTGATTGTGCAATGCCTAAGTGACAAATATCTGGAAATAGTAAAATCATGCGAAACAGCCCTCGAAATGATAAAAGCACTGGAGAAATTATTCGAAAGAAAAAGTGTATATAATAAACTCCATCTCAGAAGGAAATTATTAACCTTAAAATGCACCCCAGGCACTAAATTAGAGAATTTCTTCATGACATTTGACAGCTTACTAACAGAACTTACCGGAATTGGAGGGAAAATCGAAGAGGAAGATAAAATTTGCTATTTACTGGCGGGAATGCCCAAAGAATATGAAGCAGTTATAACTTCTATAGAAACCATGTCATCGGAGACTACACTGAACATAGATTTCATAAAGGCACGACTGTTGGACGCTGAAGTCAAGTTAACCACGAATGAACCAACAGGACCAACAACATCAGAACAAGTATTTTCATGTTATACGTGCGGTGCAAAGGGACATAAGTCATTCGAGTGCTATAAGAGACTACAAGGACAAGGATACAACAGAGGACAAGGATATACCAGAGGACGAGGACAAGGAAGATCAATGCAAAGGAGACCAATGAGTCGAGGACGAGGAAGAGGTGCAACAATTCAAAACAAGGCAAATTGTGCGGTTGATACAGAAGAAAATGATGAGTGGGTTTTCACAGCTTATGAAGAAAATTTAAAAGACATTAGTGATGATAGTGATAAGAGTAATAAAAGTATTCAATTCATTGTAGATTCTGGTGCCACGGATCATCTCATAAAGGAATGTTACCGTGATTCTATGTTTGATATAGAGCAAATTCAAGAAATTAAGATTTATGTAGCAAATGGTGAATATTTAACAAGCAGTGAAAAAGGTAAGATTAATGTAAAATGGCAAAATGAAAGTATTACTATTCAATGTTTAATTGTGAAACACCTGTCATATAATTTACTGTCAGTAAGGCAACTTTTGGCCAGAGGTTTGCAAGTAAAATTTTATAATAATTTAGTATCAATATGTAAAGGTCAAAGAGAAATACAAGGTGAATTACAGGCTCGCTTATATGTTATAAATGTAGAAATAAACTCTAAGAAATGCTTATTGAGTTCAGAGACAGACAATGACACTACCCTATGGCATAGACGGTTAGGACATTTAAATAGGAAAGGTTTAAAGATTTTAGGTCTACCAGTATCAAATGAAAAATGTGAAAGCTGCACAGAAGGTAAAAGTACTAGAAGAGTTTTTTCAGAAACCAGAAAATATTCAAAACAGATAGGAGATTTAATTCATTCAGACGTATGTGGTCCAATTGGTCCGGCAAATATTAATGGAGAAAAATATTTTCAAGTAATTGTAGATGATTACTCACATTTTGTTACAGTAAAATTGTTGAACAAGAAAAATGAAGCAGAACAGAATTTAATTGATTATATAAAACAAGTGAAGACACAATTAGGATTCAAAACTAAGAAAATAAGGACAGATAATGGCGGTGAATTTACATCTAATTATTTCAGGAACTATTGTAGACAAAAAGGAATTGAATTGCAGTATACATCACCTCACACACCGATGCAGAATGGAACAAGTGAAAGAATGAACAGAACTTTACTGGATAGAACAAGAACAAAATTTGCTGAAACAAAGCTACCTAGACATTTGTGGGGAGAAGCAGTGTGTTGTTCGGCATATGAACTAAATAGATGTCCGAGTAGAGTACTAAACTATAAAACACCGGCAATGATATGGTATGGAGAAAATAGAATTGACAGAAATAAAGTTTTTGGTTCAAGAGCATGGAAAGTAACAATACCTAAACCAAGCAAATTGGATGCGAGAGCTAAGCCCATGGTGATGGTAGGCTACACCAAATCTGGATATCGTTTGTGGGACTCAGAAAACAATAAAATAGTTTTCTCAACTGATGTAATCTTTGAAGAAAATAAGACATTATACTCTAATGAAGAAAAAGAAGAAAAGGAACAGAATGACAAGAGAATTGTAAAATATGAGGAAAGAGTAGAAAAAGAGAATAAAAAGAAAGAGCAAGACAAAGATAAGAAACAAGAAGAGTCAATAGAAGAATATTTTGAACCAGCAGAAGAAAATTTAGAAATTGAAGAAGAAAATGCAAGTAAAGAAGAACCCGAGAAAATAACTACAAGATCTGGAAGGACTATAAAGACACCTAAGAATTTAACAGAATATGAATTATATACAGCATTTTGTTTGGCAACTAATAGTGACTCTAAAGAAGATATACCTAAATCATATGAAGAAGCTATTTAAGACAAAGAATGGAGAGATGCAATAAATAAAGAAGTAGAATCATTGAACAAACTAGATACATGGACAACTGTTAAAAATGAAGGACAAAAGGCGATAGATACAAGATGGATATTTACCATAAAAGAAAACGGAATAAAAAAGGCAAGATTAGTAGTGAAAGGCTTTCAAATACCTGATAAATATTTTGAAACAAACTATGCTCCTGTAGCTAGATTGTCAACAGCAGAGTCAGAGTATTTAGCAGGAGCCCAAGCAGTCTGTGAACTTGTTAATTTAAAGGGAGTGTTGTCTGATCTTAGCTCAGTAGAAGTTTGTTGTAAACTATTGATAGATAATCAAAGTGCTATAAGGCTAATTGAAAGTTATGAAAACAGTAAGAGATCAAAACACATAGATATAAAAGCTCATTATGTAAAAGATATTTATTTTAAGAAAATTATATCCATATACATATTCACTAAAGCGTTATCAGGAAATCAGCATAATTATTTAACATGTAAAATGAATGTTTTGTAATAATTGATTTTTCAACTTTGTCATACTGTAAACACTTTTCATAACTTAGTTTATTTTATATATATCAGAAATCTATAAGGAATTTTGTAACTAGATAAAAAATTAAAACAACACAAAATTTTGATACTTAATATATTTTTCTGTAATTCTGTATAAGTAGTTGAGAAGGAAGGATTATTTTGTAATGAAAGAATTTAAGTTGTAGTATAGTATACAAATAATAAGTTTTGTAGTTACCTACCAATTTCACAAAAGTAATTTGATAAGTTTGTTAATTGTGCCAATTTCACATTAGTAATTTGATTTGTATAGTATTTAAAGTAATGGTTGTGAAATTGAGAGGGAGTGTTGGACATCACTATTTGTAAGGCACATCACTATAATATTTACTCTGTGGTAAAGGTGTGGTTTTTCGCTCTCTTCAATAAAGTGCATTATGGAAAATGGCTGCGGCATTTATTATCGACCGAGCGAAGCGAGGTCTTAGAGTCGAAAGCCGCGAAAAGCCTGCGTTTTGACCAGTTTAACGGTTGACCTCTGGTGCCTAACTTTGATCGACATTTACTCAAAAACGATAAATCCAAATTAAATGAAATTTTGCACACCAGTTAAATAGGTTAATAGAATACTCATAGTAAAAAAAAAAAGCCAAATAGGCTTCAGTATTGCAGAAATATAAGTGACTTAAAGTCTTTAAGATAGGTCTGACGATAATTTCAAAACTGGTACGCCGATAATTTTTTTTCTGAGCTATTAACATTTTTTATAACCTACCTAAATATTTTATCAAAAGTGTATGTTTGTATGTATGTTTGTTACGCGATAACTTGAAAACCGATGGTCCAATCTTGATGAAACTTTGCAAACGCGTAGTACATATCCATAGAATTTTTAAGTTCGAACATGAGCCAAATCGGTCGAAGGGTTCTAGAGTTAAAGAGATTCCTTGATTACCACGTTACCGAAGTTCCAATCTTGACGGAACTTTGCGAACGGGTAGTACAAACGCAAAGAATTCTCATGTTCAGAAATGAGCCAAATCGGCCCAAGAGTTGCAGTTAAATCTTTTATTAATAATGTAACCGGGATATAATTGCGATTCACTGTCTTAGGAGATGGGAACATTTTGGTAGGTAGATAAACGCAGTTTGAAATTAGTTCGAATAGTACGGACCGTTATGTAATTGCGATTCACTGTCGTTGAAGATGGGGCATTTCGGTAGGTTGATAAACGCAATTTCAAATTAGTACAGATATTAGAGTTGACCATTATAGATTTGCGATTCATTTTCTTAGAAGATAAAAACATTATGTATGGTTGATAATCGCAATTTCAAATTGGTACAGAAATTAGGGTTGACCATTATAGTTTTGCGATTCATTTCTATAAAAACACTTACATTTTGTTAGGTTGATAGACACAATTTCAAAATGGTTCATAATTTAGAGATGATCATTATAGATTTGCGATTCACTCCCATAAAAGACAGTAACATTTTGTTAGGTTGATAGACACAATTTCAAAATGGTTCATAATTTAGAGATAATCATTATAGATTTGCGATTCACTCCCATAAAAGACAGTAACATTTTGTTAGGTTGATAGACGCAATTTCAAAATGGTTCATAATTTAGAGATGATCATTATAGATTTGCGATTCACTCCCATAAAAGACAGTAACATTTTGTTAGGTTGATAGTCGCAATTTTAAAATGGTTCAGTATTTTGAAAAGACCATTATAAGACCATTTAATAAGGCTGCAGCCTTTTTAATTATTAAATACACAATTTCATCTTGGGCATATTAGCTTTTTCGCTGGCAGTAAGATATATTATTATTTGTGTAGCCTATCTGCAAAACTTTTTAAAACTTAGAATAGTTTGTGCCGGCACATTCAACAATAAAGGTGCACGAGCACACCGTAGTGCAGCGCAGACCACTGGTGGCTCTCTCCAAAAAAGTCAGCAAAAAGTTGAGATCACTACGTACGCGCCCATCCAAATACGTACACGCATAACATTGCTTAACTTCGATTATTACGTTCTTTAAATAGCGCTATTTTTAAATGAATTAATTTTATTAAAAACTAGCAATCCCGGCGAACTCCGTTTCGCCACCAGATGGCTTCGTTTTAAATTTCTGTTGAAATTTTTCCTGAATTTTCTTTGCTATAAACCTCATGGAGCCCGAGACCTTTCCAACGAATGCAAAACCGTGGAAATCGGTTCGTGCGTTCTGGAGTTATAGCGTCAGGAAGGAAAACCCGACTTATTTTTATATAGTAGAAGATTAAAAGTTTTCAGATTTTTTCCCGTATTTAAAATATATGTTAAGGTATGCCAAATTTCATAAACATAGGGTAACGGCAAGTTCTCTATGAATATTGATTTATTCAGAGGGTCAAAACATTTTTTGAAGGATAAACGGGTGTATTTTTTCGACTTAAAGTTAAAGTTCTTGTATTAGGATATTTTAAAAAAAGTCTAAGGTCTAAAGTCTAAGGTTTAACGGAAATTGGGCCGCGAGGTCCCAGTTTGAGGCGAACTACTAGTTTAATACGAATAACACCTTGTAAGTGGCTCGTCCTTCGACAATACAATCCCAATATTAACCACACTCTCGCGCTCACTTATCTTAATTTACTATTTTTATTTGGTTGTGATGGTTGAGACTAGCAACTCCCGTCCCACTATCAAGAGTAGTTGACGTTTGTAAAATCACAGTGACATTGGGAGTAGCTACAAATTGTACGCAATGACAGCGCGAGTAGCAAGAGTAGCGTCTTGATATATATGTATGTCAGTTTACTCTTGACAGTGGGACGGGAGTTGCTGTTCTTATGTCGAGGTCGCGATGTGCTTGAGGGGTAGCTTACGCACGTGGCGTACCTCTAATATTAAGGTTTGTGTGTATGTTTGCTACATCTTCACGTCTAAACGGCCTTACTGCTTGAGCTAAAATTTAGCATGGAGGTAGTTTAGAATTCAAAATAACGAATAAACTACTTCCAGTAAGTAAAACCGCTTGGCATAGTTAGTATGATGGTACTAAAATGTCTATACAGTAATCCCATACTGTGTCCCATCCACCCATGTCACATATTATGTGACCCATTAGTGTTAAAATATTGCAAATCTTGAACAATTATTTTTAAATTGAACTTACCTATCGTGTGAGTGATAAAGTTGTACGTTTGGAAAATGCTGAACTTCACTTCATCCCAGTTGAATCGGTATCTAGTTGACATGTACAAGACCGCCACTTCACCTGAAATTAAAAACAAGTAAAATTAATAAAAAAATACTTTTTAAACAAGCTTTTATTATTACCATTTAGCACCGAAGTAGGTACGCGTCAAGGCGAATCAAACAAGCTCAAACTCGATGGGGTTGCGTCGTTTAATTACGGAGTTCCCATGGCTACCTTCCAGTTCCTTCCAACTTCCATCATCAGATCAGTTCCATGTCATAATAATATTGCATTGTCAACGGGACAGGTGAAAGTAAGTAAAAGCTTGTAAAATCACAAACTTTTTAAAATGTTATGTTGTACCTAATATTTATATTTGTGCAGTGATTTATTTACAATTTCTATTATTTATTTATATGTAAGTATAAGAGATACTCATTACAGACCACAAAAACACCTATTACAGATTAGAAACGTAGTTATTTAAAATACTATTAAGTAAACAAATCCTATAAAGCTTAAAAGTCAGAAAATAATATTATGCCTACAAAGATAAATATAATCAATTAAAATACCACAACAAAATTTTATCTTTGGTATAATATATCATAAGGTATTACACCTTATTAATGATATTATAAAAAATTATCTATGATACTTAAAGGGTACTAAAACTAATCGTATGATGAAACTGTTAAGTAAGTTAAGTAGTGTCTGTGGCTCAGTGGTCGTACATCCGGTTTGTAATTCGGAGGCCCTGGGTTCAAATATCAGTATAGCAAAAATTTGCCAGGACGCTACTGTGTTTCAGAATACACGCTAAACTGTGGGTCCCGGCCGATTCCTAAAATATACTTGATGTAGGAGGCAGTCGTCAGGTCATGTTGCAGGCCTTGTAGGAATTACAACCTGAAACTGCAATATATCGGTTGGCCACTGGCCACACAACCTATTATAATAATTGTGATTTGACTCTGACAGTGTTTGTAGGGTAACCTGTTCTGTTGGAGTATAAACCCCAATTATTAATTATTATTATTAAGTAACTAGCTTATGCTTGCGGCTTTGCCCGCACGGCAAAATCCTTTCTTAGCGGAGGTCTACGTCATAAAACCTATCTGTATTCCAAATTTCAATCTTATCCGTTCAGTGGTTTGGGTCTTGATTTATCAGTCAGTCACTCTTTCCTTTTATATATTTAGAAGATAAATGTTTATATTCGCAGAAGTAAATACAGACTATTGTCAAATAAAGCCTTAGAGATTGTAATTCCCTGTATTTGATTATTTGCATTCTATGCTCCGGATACTAAAATAGATTTTATCATTACATTGTAAATGAAGAATAACCGTGTCTAATTTGTGTTAAGAGGGTATATATCGAGTGACGACTCTCTCGCTCGCACAATTTGACAAATTTTGAAATATAAATTCAAGGAATTCAGGAATTTTATTGGTCGCCGAGATTACTACAGGGCCTGCAACATGACCTACAGGCTGCCTCCTACATATATTATAGGAAACAGCCGGGACCCACAGTTTTACGTGCCTTCCGAAACACGGTAGCGTCCAGGCGAAAATCTTTGACACACTGAGATTTGAACCCAGGACCTCCGGCTTACAAGCCGGACGTATGACCACTGGGCCACGGACGCTACATCTACGATGACCACTTGGCCACACGGTTATTTGTCCAGTTGATGGTGTGATGGAGACTAGCCACGGCCGAACCAGTAAACTAACCAGTAGCTTCGTAACTGAAAACGTTTTAATAAATTATTTTCTTACCATACATAGGCCCGAATAAAACGCAGACGGTCGCCAGAAGAATACAAAGCCGCAGTCTCCTATTATCTGTGGTCTTCTTAAAGACAACCCTCAAAGTGTCACGTATGTGGGAAGGATTAAAGAACGTCTTCAGGAAGTAAATAAATCCTCGGCCATCGTGCTGGAAAATATAGATTAATGATAAATAAAATTATTACGTCATTTTAAAGTATCATCAAAAGTGTCTGCGAATGATGACTAATTGTTTTTTTCCAATCAATATTATCAGACCATCATTATCGGATTAGTAGACACCCACTAGATAATTTTATGTTCAGTCTACAAGACATGAGTTTAACGCGTGTACACAAGAAATATACATTTTTTTTAAATCACGCTGCAAGCTTGCTTGCGCTTTTGCCTCGTGCGATATCTTTATCGAAATTAGACTCTGACCCCGTGAACGTCAAATCACGTTTATCGTGGATTTTCCCTATGGAGGCGTGTTCACTACGTCAGGCGGTTGTCAGTAGTGGTTAGGTACAAACGCGCGTTCCTGAAACGCAAGTAAGCCTCTTGTGTAGACTAAACTTTATTACAATTGATGATAGCTTTATGAACATTGACTGAAATCCCGTATAATTCATTGAAGTAATCATTTACATATATTTATCACGAAGTTTTGTTCTAAAAAATATCCACCTCTTTCTGTTCCTTTGTTCTTTCAGGATCCTTCAACACAAAGCTGTTGTATAATATGTTAATGAAATGTAGGCTGGCTGCTAGGCCGTAAGTTCCGTAGTATCCGTAATTTTTAAGTAACACGCCGACCATACTCATTCCTATAGGGAACCCAGCAGTAAAGCTGAAATTGATTAGCCCCATCCGGAAGGTCCTCGTCTCATCGGTTGTTATAGCGCCAATATATGAGAAAGCAGTTAGGAAGAAAATACACCATCCGCCTGAGAAACCTTCCAACACAGCCTCGGTGTAGACGAGGACTTCTAACGGAAGCTGTTTGAAGAAATATACGTTTAACATATTGTTAACGCATATGAGAAACTGGCCGGTCAATGAGAGTACGATGAATCTCTTTCTGTGTCCAGTTTTGTCTTGCCAGGAGCCAACGAAGAATGAAAGAATGCAGGGAATGGTCGCTGCTATGTACGTCCGAGACGACATCGCTCTAGCTAGCAGTATCTGCGTTTCTTTCTCGTACCGATTTTGAATACCCATTTCTTGCATTTTCAGCGAGTGGCAGATCTCGTCTGTGTAGTTGAGATTCACTCGACATGCCTTCTCTAAACTCAGGTTCTGGGTTGTGATAATGGTCATTATACACGATGTTATAAACAGGAGCATTGAAGGTTCGACCGTTATGTTCTGCGCGATATATGCGCAGGTATCCCCGAGGGAGCGTTTAACTTCAGGCTTCACATCTCCTTTGAGAGGATCAGTCTCTTCAGTGTGTTCTGAGAGGGTCTTCTCATTATCTTTCGCCAAATCCATGGCTGATAAATTGAGGATGATGTACTTAAGTTATAATGTATACCTACTGGTTATTAAGTAATTATAATTAATTATTCTCACTTTACTAATTATCACAACCTATTGTCACAATGTTTAACAAACGAATGCTTTGGAAGATTTTCCACAAAACATCTACGAAATAGGGCTAATAAACTGATAATTAATCTTTTGAATTCATCGATATGCATATCAAGTCACAAAGAGCTTGCTTAATGTGATTGGTGCTTTAACATTATACTTACTGATTAATAATAACAAAGAAATCCAGTGTTTGTTCTTAGATAGCTAGAAACAAGGGCCAAATTCAATGAAGTGGTAAATAATCATCGAGTAATCCAGTTTATCGTTAAGATAGTAATGCTGTCTTTAGCCTTTCAGTAAGTACATAGGTACGTACACTGCTACTATTACTCGCAAATAGGTAAAAAATTTAGATAAAAATTTAATATTTTCTACTTGGGTTCCAAGACCCGTTGGGTTATTTGATAGTAACCCTGTTTTCTATGCTGATGGTTTGATTCAATACCAAGATGATAATGAATATGTAACATTTTTATCTTAATATTAATTAAGTGCAATAGTATTCATACGTATGTTTTTTTATTTTTTTTTATGTGGAGAAGTAAGAAGACGAGCAAGACGCTCTCCTGATGTTAAGAGATAACGCTGCCCATAATCAGTACAGTGCTACTTAGAATTTCACAATGCTGTGCAATTCTAGGTGCACTGCACCAACGCTTCTTACTTAAGAGTCATAAGATGTTAAGACTCTTTAGCCCAGTAATTTCACTAGCTACAGTGACCCTATACAACTTTTTTTTATGCAAACATGTAAGAAATGAGCAAGACACTCTCCTGATGGTAAGAGATAACGCTGCTCATAATTATTATGTAATATTATTTTAATTTGATTTATAAATAATTTTATTTTTAATGAACTATGTTACTTATATGACTCATGTATTGTGGTCGAAATAAACGAATTGAATTGAATTAAAAATATATATATAAAAATATATATATAGCAAAGATTTTTGAAAAATGTATGTATAAAAGATTAATAAAATTTTGTAATAAGTATGATATTATTTCGAACTCGCAATTTGGTTTTCAAAAAAACAAGTCAACAACACTAGCTATCTACAAGTTTTTAAATTCTGTACTGACAAGTCTGAATAATAACAATTTCACTACGGGAATATTCCTTGATTTATCAAAGGCTTTCGACTTTGTAACGCATAATATCTTGCTGGAAAAGCTAGAAACCTATGGAATCAGAGGTCTGGCACTTCAGTGGATGGCTTCATACTTAACAGATAGAAAGCAATGTGTCTCCATTGAAAGATTGGTAAGAAATGAAGTAGTAACATATTCCTCAGGTTATAGATATAATAGAAATGGTGTACCACAGGGAACAGTGTTAGGCCCAATTTTATTTTTATTATATATCAATGACATAATAAATGTGACATCCCATGAGTGTATATTATTTGCAGATGACATTTCTATTATAATGACATCTAATAAAAAAAAAAATACTATAATCAATCATCAAACTGACATTAATATTACTATTGACAAAATTATTAAATGGCTAGAATTAAATAATTTAAAAATTAATTTGGATAAATGTAATTACATACAATTTCACAAATCAAAATATTCAAAAACTAATTTAGATCTAGATATCCCAAAATTGAAAGAGGCTACAGAGACAAAATTTTTAGGCATTATAATCGACCAAGAGCTTAATTGGAAATCCCAATTAAATAATTTGTGTAGCAGGATCAATAAATTTACGTTTGCTCTCAAACAAATCAAGAATGTTGCTAGTTTAAAGACTGCCATCATGTCTTATCATTCTTATGTTGAGTCGATATTGCGTTATGGCTTGATGTTTTGGGGCAACAGCACTGATAAGAATCGGGCATTTATTGCTCAAAAAAAGTGCATTCGGTCTCTGTGTGGCAAACGACCTGATGAATCATGCAGACCTTTGTTCCCTAAACTTGGACTGCTACCTCTACCTGCACTCTATATTCATGTTATATGTAATTTTGTTCAGAAACACAAATACCTCTTCAAGACTGTAGGGCAATCAAGTCTTAGATCGCATAGGTATCCTCACAACCTTATATGTACAGAGTCTCCTGCGTCTGCTAAGTATGTAAAAAGCTGTAGTTATATGTGCGTACGAATTTACAATAAAATACCAAACGATATAAAGGCACTGCATTGTAATTTATTTAAAAGAAAATTATACGCATGGTTGTTAAACCAAAATATATATAATATAGAACAAGATTTTTTGTTAAAGAAATTGTAATGAGGTACCTATTGTTATTATTATTTTAATTATTTTCCTTTGACTGCATATTAATTGTTACTATTCTTTTTTAATGCAGGAATTTATTGAGAATATTATAATTAACTGACATTTTATATTTTATTGACATTATTTAAAAATCTTTATTATTATAATTTGATGAATGTTTAAATATTACCATTGACATTAATTAATTATATTTGAAATTATTATAACTTTTAAGTAACCTAACCTAGCCCTAATTAGCTACATTTGCATGCTAAATGATGTTAGCTCAACATGTCTATGATCTAAAACTATGTATTGTAACAACTTAAACACCATGTTGCTTGGCAAATAAAGAATTGAATTGAATTAAATAATCAGTACTGTGCCATCCAGGGTTTCACAACGATGTAAAATTCTAGGTGCACTGTACCAACGCCTAAACAAATTGAGCAGGTTTGTAGGTTGTAGATAAGACCCCTTTTGACCCAAGATTGTTTTTTTGCACCGGCGGGGGATGCAGGCACTATTTGTAGGACTCTGCCGCCGAAGATGGGTGCGGTACGAAGCACTCGTCTGTGGCAGTCTGTCGTCGAGAATAACCCCTAGACTTCATTTTAAACAGTGAAACCTTTAAGAGCAGCTAGTTTAGCACAATGTTTATTTGAAACCATATATTATACTACAGCAAGTCACTTAATTTTGCACAAACGCCTACCTATGCGCTACGGAGTAGGACAGGCGTCTTCGGTATCACCGGACTATGCGTATATGATTACAGATATTGTAATTGTTACGTACCTACTCAAATATAATATTATGTTTAGGTTTCTCTGGTACATTACGGTTCAAACAAGAATATGTAGAATGTACTCGTACGTACTTACATTTTGAAATATCTGATAAGTTTAGTGCTAGCCACCGATATAAATTTTATGATAGTAAAAATGGGCATTGACTTCTAATTGATTTTAATAAATTCATTTTGATATAACTAGGTGTCGCCACTGGTTCATTGATAAATCTGTGATAATATTCTGACCCAGATATCATGTCCTATTAAAACACGGTAAAAACTTTTTTTTTTTTTATTTTTTTTTTATTTTTTTTTTTTTATCTTATTTATTTTTGGGACTTTTACCCTTAAGGGCATGCCAGTCCCATCATACCCTAAACTTGTACTATCAAAAATAATATTATACAACATCCATCCTTCTCCCAACTGCAAAGCGACTCGCAACCCGCACACATTGATGCAGACATCAATGGAATATACACATCACTACATAAACACCTGTAAGAGTGCACGACCCGCTTCACAATTAGGATCGGAAAGAATGCTTACAAATACACCCATATCATTCCTATTCAGACCAAATCTAAGCATAAACTGTTCCCTTTTACTTTGATATTTGTTACAATTCATTAGGACATGATATATATCATCAGTTGTACCACAAACATCACAATTAGGTGAGTCAGCTTTTTTAACTAAATACGCAAACTGACGTGACGGATAGTGCCCTGAGCGCAACCTGTGTGCCATCACTATGGCTTGCCTACTGAGGTCACTCCCAGCAAACCACGGCATCCGAGGAGGCTGACCTTGAATAATTTTATACCAAATACCTTTTTCCCGACTTCTTTCATCAAAATATTCTTTGAGCAGATCAAAACAATGTTTTTTAAAACTAAATAATTTTTCTGAATAATTTGGCCGAACAAAAAACGATACTCCCTCTGTGACACTCAATTTAGCTAATTGGTCAGCCTCCTCGTTACCTCTCAAACCTATATGACCTGGAACCCACTGTAATTTTAAATCTACATTATTGAGTGAAAGATTATGAATTTTATTCAAAACCGCATAAGCAATCGAATTACCTCTGATACCAGAGGCACACCGGGCTACATGCTCCAGAGCACTCTTGCTGTCTGTAAGTATAACTACCCTTCGGTTCGTGTCGCTGTTTATATATTTCAAAGCTTCCAATATTGCAATGAGTTCCAAGGTCATTATACAAACATCATTACTAATCTTAAACATGCCGTGCCTGCCAGAGCTTATGTCATAGTATGCAGCCCCTTGCCCCGATTCGCTCTTCGACCCATCTGTATAAATAGTTAACCGGTCATTATACTTTTCCTGCAATTCTTTAATTATATCAAATTTTAAAGATGTTACTTCGTGACTTCGTTTTGACCCCTTTACGCTTTCAAGCTGACAATTTATAATATCTTGTATTTGAATATAAGTAAGCCAGGTATCTAACGAAAACATTTCCAGAGGATTCGACGAGTGAATATCAAGATTTCTACATTTATCATATACAGACATAAATATTGGTTTTTTCTTATTTTGCCAATAAGCGAACTCTCGATAAGTGTACAATTCATCAATCAGCTGTATAGTTATGCTACCTTCCCACGACATACTTTTAATGCAGAACTTAAACGCCAGATATAACCTTCTTAAATGTAAGGGCGGAATACATGTTTCACTTTCCATAACGTGTATAGGAGTTGTTCTAATGAAACCGCCAATAATTCTCATTGCCTGATTCTGAATCTTTTCTAATTTATACAAATGTGTATTAGCACTAGAGTCGTACAAAAAGCAACCATAATCAATTTTACTTCTTATCACAGATATATACAATGTTCGTAGGTACTTAGGATGAACTCCCCACGTAGATCCAGCTAGAACTTTCAGCATATTTAAATATTTAGATGTTTTTTCGCTAATATCCGATATGTGTCTACCCCATGACAATGACCTATCTAGATACAAACCTAAATACCTGACACTCTCGACTTGTTTTAATGTACAGTCATTTACCTTTATTTCAATAGTGTTTTTCCTTCGTCCTCTACTAAAAATACAAATAACTGTTTTATTACTGGAAAGCTCTAGTCCCATTTCGCGTAAACTGTTAACCATGATACTTAATGAATTTTGAATAGAATATTCACAAAAACCCAAACTTTCATCACTTATATATAAAGCAAAATCGTCGGCATATTGACATACACTAATTGTTTCTTCAAGTTCTTTGCATATTTTATAGGTAATCAAGTTAAATAACAATGGCGAACTAGGATCGCCCTGAGCTAAACCTCTAGTAGTCCATCTTGAATAAATTCTACCATCATTACCCCTTATCGATAAACATCTTGTACTCAAAAACGACCACAAATACCTACACATGTTCTGCCCAACGTTGATGCCATCCAGTGTACTTATCACCTTCTCGACTAAGACATTATTATAGGCATTTTCAATGTCAACAAAACACGCGACTGTGGGACTATTGAATGATAACCCTATTTGAATATAAGTAACGAGCCTGGAAAGACAGTCTAAACAAGACTGACCTTTTCTAAAACCAGCAGTATGAGTCGATAAAATATTATTTTTTTCAACATACCATTCTAGCCTTTTAACAATCATATTATGAAGAATTTTACAGATGCATGATATTAGGGATATGGGACGTAATTTTTGTTCTAATTGAGTGGAACCTGCTTTAGGTATCGGGACAACATATATTGAGCGCCACTGAGTAGGTACATAACCTGAACTGTAAATGTCATTGAATAGGTGCAACAGTATTGTTTTAACTTCTATAGGCAAGTTAAATATCATCGAGTACGTTATTTCATCTATACCCGGGGCAGTGTCTTTTTTCTTAATACATGGTAAAAGCTCTTGTATCGTAAAAGGCATTTCTAATAAATAATTCCGAGATTCGATTATAGGCGGTCGATTACTAACAGAGTCCGGCGTTAACGAATGCAAAAGTTGACTAATTTTGTCATCAGATGGAGAAAAACTAGCCGTACGATAACCTTTATACCATCGCATTTTTTTCCACATCTCTGATACCGATATAGACTCATTAATACCACTACAAAACTTTTTAAAACTACTTGACCTAGCTCTTTTAATTAACAGACTTGATTCATTAATTTTTTCTTCTAGTTTCTTAAGATTATCCGGAGTAGGATTTTTTCTAAACAATGATAATGCGAGCCTACGTTCTCCTACAATTTTTGATAACTCAGGTGACCAATAATCCTTTGGTTTGAATTTAGAAGAAGGGCTATTACAAATTTTAATAAAAGGAATGTTCTTATCAGCCGCTGCTACAATATTTTCTATGAATAAATTGTACCGTTCTTGAATGTAGCCTAAGCTCGTATTAATTATATTATTAGAAAAATAATTTAAGAGATCCTGCCTATAATTCGTCCAATTTGCTTTTTTGAAGTTACGTTTTCTAATAAATACTTCGTCATCATTGAAATTAAAGGAGACTTTAATGAAAAGATGGTCACTTCCCAGATTCTCACTAATAACTTTCCAGGTACATTTAACTGCTATATCAGTCGAAGCAAATGTTATATCAGGTGATGAATTTCGGAGGCTACCATTGACAAGTTTCACACGTGTACACTCACCATTATTAAGGGATATGAAATTATGGTCCAAAGAAGAATCTAACAGCTGAGTGCCTCTATGGTCAGTCTTATATGACCAATTTGAATGATGACCATTAAAATCGCCAGCAATTAATGTTTTACTAGAAAATAATGAAAAAAGAGAGTCCCAATCCGATTGCCGTGTATTTATGGATGAGGGACAGTAAATAGAAATAATATTTTCTAAATCAGCACAATTAAGTAATCTAACTTGGATAGCCTCTATACCAGAATTTGATAAGCTTATTAGACATGAATATGAGCGTAAGGATTTATGAACTATAATCGCTACCCCTCCATACGAGTCACCTCTATCTTGTCTGTAAATATTATAGCCGCTTATACTTAAAGATGTGTCACTACCTAACCAGGTTTCACTCAAAATAGCTACATGAATATTCTCTTGAAATAATAAACTCTCAAAACTACATATTTTAGGACATAAACTCTGGCAATTCCACTGAAATATATTGATACCAATTTTCCTAAACGTGCCCTCTGCTATCGACTCTGAAACGTATGAAACATACGTTTCAGTATTTCTCCTTCAGCAAATAATTGTACTACATATGAACTAATTTCTTCAAATAACAATTTAACTACGCTTATTACTTTATCTCCTAACGTCTCATTGCTAAAAATAATACTTTTAATACTTTCAAATATCCTTTTCCATTCAAATCTCCATTCGTTCTTAACCTTTTTGCCATCTCCTTCTCTTCTACGTCTTTCTTTTTCAACTTCAATCGGACCGCGTGCACTTCCGGTACTCTCTAATTGTTCCCTCTGTATTTGAATATCTATCTTTTCATTTTCCAAAGCTAACATCCGTGTGTCACGTTGTTTCTTCTTATTCCTATTTTTATTTTCCTTCCTTTCATTGCTTATTACCTCTTCTTCACTATTACTTTTGCCATTTTCTTCACAAGTGTCATGCTGTTCAAACACCTGTTCCATAACACGCTGATGGTTAGATAGTGTTGTGGTGGGCCAAAATGTCGTGGCTCTAAGTGGGGGTCTCAACGGTGGGAATTCTCTTTGATACTCGCAGACCTTCTCAAATTTTTTCTCCTCTTCCTTCTTTAAGTAAATTTCTAAGGCATTCTTATAAGTTATATTTTCCTCACTCATTATATTCCGAACACGTTTCTCTTTCGTAAAAAACGGACAAATCTTCTCAATAGCCATATGAGGTCCATTGCAATTCGGACATTTATAAAATTCTGTTTCGCAATTCTCGTGAGGCTGTCCACATTTCGGGCATATACTCGTACTCAAAGGACAGAACTTTTTGGAATGCCCAAACTTCCAGCAGTTTGAGCACTGCGTAACGGGGAAAACATAACGTTCTACGGCAAATCTACACCCATATGCAGAAACAAAAGGTGGGCATGTAGGACTCTTGAAGCATATCCTAACCGTTTCACTATCCACCCATTTTCCATCAATGTCCACTCGTCTCAGCCTTTTAATAGATATAATAGGGACAGAAGTGTCTAGTAATGATCGAACCTCTTCTTCAGATAGATCTAGATCAACTCCTTTTATCATCCCATAAGACATGTTGTCTTTGTCGGTGAGGTGCGCTCTCACATCTAGCTCTGACCACTTGGTACACTTAATCAATTTGTCAGCCTGAATCTGGCAGTCAAGTTGGACAAAGACTTTATAGGGGCTTCTATATTTAATATTAATAATGTTTGTAATATTTGAATCCCGTAAAAGACGTGCTAGCGCCATTTGCTTTGGCAAAACCTTCAAGGACGTCAGACAAACCTCGAAATCATCTTTTTTCCTTTGTTGTAAAATGGGGCTTTTACTAGACTCTTCCATCGAGGCAACTTTGGAGCGTCGCTTCCTCGTGACCTTAGTAAATCCGTCCTCACCACTCCCGCTCGTGTCACTGGTATCTAAAGGCCTCTTCTCTGCCAACTTGGGTGGTGCCGCAGTGGTAGAAATAAGAGTTGGTAAGCAATCATCATTATTGACACCTTCTTCCATCGCACTTTTGTCGGACCACTCATCGCTCGGTAGACTCGTGTACACAGACATTGCTGTGGGCGCGCGGAGCGCCCGAAATAATACGTTACGACACTTCCTATGTATAGGGGGCAATGAACATTATGTTGAAACAGCCGAATTCAACCCGATTTATATTAAATCTAGTTAATTTATTCAGAATGTTTCAGAAAAAAGTCCATCAAACTTGACGTGACATTGACGTATATGGTAAAAACTTTTGTAATAAGAGAAAAAAAAACCATGTCGAATGCATATTATATGAATAAACGCTAAACTTACCTCCTTCATTTCTTTAGTCCTGGTGGGATCCGATAGACAGAACGTGATGTACAACAAATTCAATAAGTGAAGGGACAGCGCCGTTCCATATATAGCATAGTATCCAAAATTTTTCAACAAAACTCCTGACAGTGCCAAGCCTATCGGCATACCTACGTAGGTACAGAAGCTGACCATGCCTAGCCTCGGAGTCCTATTCTCTTCGGTAGTTATATCCGCTATGTAGCTGAATATAGCCAAAAACATCACACTCCAGCCACCAGTGACTGATCCGAAAAATGCATCAAGGAATATCAAGTATTCGACTGATAGTTGGTAGAAGAACACCACGTTCAGAATGTTGCTGATATTTTGAAACACTTCGCCGATAACTGGAAGCAGCATCAGAACTTTTCTTCTACCGCTCAAGTCCATCCAGCCGCCAACGAATGCCAATAACATGCACGGTAGCACGGATGTGATGATGCTTTTGTATTGCAGCAAATTTGCGACGTATGCTTGTACTAGTGCTTCGTTGGCTGTGTTGTTATCCGAGTCTTGGCTCCTGACTGTATCGCAGATGGCTTCTGAAAGGTTTAAGTTGACTCGACAGGCTTTCTCTAAAGCTAGTGTTTGTGTGCTCATGCTTGCGAGAACACTGGCTGTAAGCATGAGTAGGGAAGCTGGTTCCACTGTGATTGCTTTGCGGATGTTGTTGAGTCTTTGTAGGCATGTTAGTGGCGGTTCAGGCTCTGCTGGCCTCGATAGCGGCCTCGACTGTAAGGGCACGGTTTCCGCGGGATCTTCTGCTCCTGACATTGTGATGTATTTGATAGAGTACAAAGATTTTAAAGAAGAGATTCTAATTCAACTTTATATGTAAGTTATTAAAAGTCACAAGATCGGTCCAATTTAAATACAAAACATTTCGGATTCAGCTTTTTTGAAAATATAACTAGGTATTATAATTTAATCTTCATGTTTTAAATAGCAAACACTATACGCAGTTAGTAACAAACTAAACAAGTCGAGGCTTACTTTTTTTGTGGCCGAATTTATTGTATTTTGTAATTTTTATCGAATACAATGAGATAGTATTATCGTTTTAGCGATTACTCATTTTCGATAGGATTTGGATTGCAATACATAGGAAAGTTATGATTCAAGAGGAAATACAATTAGGATTCTGTTAAAAAGCTAATTAAAAGCTTTGTCATACTCGTGGATGTCATAAACTTATGATTAGTCTACACTTGCTCTATCGTGAACTTCTCTAATTGGGTCTTGTATGTACATCAAGGGAAGTTTTAGATATACCTTATATCGCATAACTGGGTCAGAATTCGATGTAAGGTGTACCTAACATCAAGTAGTACGTTCATCAAGAAAAGTTTTAGATATATCTTTCAGATATATATTTTAGTACGTACGTACTTGATGTACCTATTACTAGGTACCTAACGTGTGTCGAATTTTGACCTAGTTATGAGGATTTAAGTTGATAACGTATTTATTTATCTTTGATAATATTATGTTTTAGACAACTTCGAAAACGAAATAGATCTTAATTTTTCTATATATATATTTTTTTTATGTGATGAAGTAGAAGACGAGCAAGACGCTCTTCTGATGTTAAGAGATAACGCTGCCCATAATCAGTACAGTGCTACTTAGGATTTCACAATTATGTGAAATTCTAGGAGCACTGCACCAACGCTTCTTACTCAAGAGTCATAAGATTTTAAGACTCTTGAGATATTTTGTTCCTTCAAATTTAGGTATTTTTCATTCATCAGGTTTCGAGGTTGACAAGGACAAACCACATGAGAGCACATACACGCTCATGTTGGAAAAAGTACAGAAAGCGTTTCTCAGGTATCTGTACAAACGCCAATACGGATATTACCCCTATATGTATCCCACTAAATTCCTGCTGGGCTGCCTGGGATATAACTCTCTCGAAGTTCGTCGTGAATGCGATCAATTGATGACCGTATGCAAGATTCTTCGAGAGAAAATTAATGTGCCGGATCTTAACGAGCAAGTATGCCGCTTTTATGTTCCTAACAACTACAACAGGAGTAGGAAACACAGGTTGTTTGCTGTACCCCCATGTCGTACAGTTTCTCACGCTAATTCTCCTCTCCCACGTACATTGTCCGCCTTAAATGCTCTCCTGGACACATACCCTGAGACAGATTTGTTTGCGGATGAATGGATTAAAGTATTATCAGTATGTTTGAGGTTTTGTGAGCGTGATGTATGAATATATTTTGTTTATTAATTACTTTTAAAGTTTAAGTATGTTTAGTATGTTAGTCTCTTTAAGCTTTTGTTTAAGATAATATTAATGTTTGTTTTCAATTTTAATTTTTGTATTAGGTTGAAATAATTGTTAATATTTTTATTTTGTAAATACTATATAACCTTTCTGTTAATTAATGTAAGTGTTCGTGTAACGTTTTAATTAACATTAAACAATTAAACAATAAACAATAAACAATTAAACAAGGTTAAGTTTAACTATTCATATTGCCTTATATTCAGATAATTTATTTATCTATTATTTCTTTTTTTATATAATTAGTACGGCCTTAGCCAATTACACCAATTATTATCAATGTGATCAAATTACAATTATTATACAATTACTACAAAAGATTAATTATCCATACATATAATAAGAATGGAAATTTCTCCCCATTCATTGTGATCCTTTACTAAGGTGAACTGTGAAAATACGCATATGAACAAAACGACGCGAAAAAGTCGCTTGCGCGATCTAGATCGTAAAACATTTTGTCAATTTTTCCTAGGGAAACGTAAAATAAAATAATAAAATAAATAATAATCATTTATATCGGACACATCGCCCCTAATTTACATCAAAATTTTGAAGTAAAAGTAATAGAATATAAAGTAAATTCAATTCAAAAAAATCAAAAAGCAAAAAGTGCGACAAACTAAAAATACGCCATCTATCGATATGCCTGTAAACGAAAGTAGACCTTTAGTTTAATTTGGGCTAAATTTGTAAATAGTTTGTGTCACTGGTGAGGTGAAACAACACCACCGATTTGAATAAAATTTTCACTAATACGTTGCAGTTTTCTCTACTTGAACCTTAGTGTTGGTTTTAGTCAAATCGGTTTTTAAATAAAAGAGTTATATCAATCTAAAGATTTACTTATCTTATTATATAAAATCGTTCGTACACTTTCGTGCTATCAACGCACAGCCCAAACGGCTGGACGGATCGAGCTGAAATTTGGACAGCGTATTTTTTGGAAAACTTCATCGTGCAATAAGAAGCGATTTTGCGAAATTCCCCCGGGAACGGGAATTATTCCCGAAAAACGTTTGTATGCAAATCCGTAACCGCTGAACCGATTGAGCTGAAATTTCGTGAAATGATTGTTGGGATTGTGATTAGAAACTTTGAATACTTTTTATGTCAGAAATTTACTTTTAAGGGGGGTAAAGGGGGGGTCGAAGTTTGTATGGGAAATTTAGAACCGCTGATCCTATTGAGCTAAAATTTGACACAAAGGTAGTTTGAGTTGTAAAAAATGATATGGGATACTTTTTATTCCAGAAATCAACCTCTAAGGCGGGATAAAGGAGGTCAAAGTTTGAATGAAAAATCAGTAACTAATGACCCCATTAAGCTAAAATTTGGT
Organism: Hemithea aestivaria; assembly: GCA_947507615.1. Classification (NCBI taxonomy): domain Eukaryota; kingdom Metazoa; phylum Arthropoda; class Insecta; order Lepidoptera; family Geometridae; genus Hemithea; species Hemithea aestivaria. The sequence goes on along the minus strand of OX382325.1, from coordinate 3,535,820 downwards.
TTAGATATAGCTTGAGCCTCTAAAAAGGATATGGGACAGTTTTTAACCCTGAAATTGGCCTTAGAGTGGAAGTCAAATTTTGTATAGGAAATCAGTAACCGCTAGCCCTATTTGATATGGATGTATGTAGTTAGACTCCAAAAAGGACATTTATTTATTGATTTTGAATAGTTTTTAACGCTCAAAAACATATTTTATAAAGAACACATACAAAATACAAACTCTTTTCCGATGTGCCACTATTTTACCCATTATGAAACTAGATGGCGCTGTTCGTCGTTAAAACTCGCAAGCGATTTGTTGGACATGAGTACCTTTTTAAACGACTTATGAAACCAAACCTTTTTGCTATTATGTAGTATTATTTATTAGTATTATGTTTAGTTGTGCATGCTGTGGCATCCTATAATTGTAGGATCACACAGACTAAAGACATAATAGCCTTAAGACTTTTAATTGTAATGTGTTTCCTGCGTTGGATGTCCTTAAATAAATAAATTATGCCAAAGGGCGGTCAACAATCCATGTCGTTATTCCTGAATCCTAGAGTTTTACAGACTGCGAGTCAAAAATTTAACACTTAATAACTAGTAGTTCGCCTCGAACTGGGACCTCGCAGCCCAATTTCCGTGGTAAACCTTAGACTTTAGGCCTCGACTAAATATATCCTAATACAAGAACTTTAACATTAATATTAAAACTCAAAATACAAAAATTCTGAGAAATTAAAATTCAATAAACCTACGTATCGAGATTTTTAGAATATAATCCTTTTTAGAGTTTCGTTCCTCTGAAGGAAAAAACGAAACCCTAATAGGATCACTTGGTCATCCGTATGTCTATCAAGACCCATTTATTACTCTACATCCCGTAGAATTGTATATTTTTACCATAATACACAGGTCTATGGCCGCTTGGTGCCTGTAAAATTAAACTTCTAAGTTAACGTAAAAAAAAATACACCCGTTTATCCTTCAAAAACGTACCTACATTTTTTTGACCCTCTGAATAAATCAACATTCATAGGGAACTTGCCGTTACCATATATTTATGAAATTTGGCAGACTATAAGTACATAATATGTATATTTTAAATTTGGGAAAAATTCTGAAAGCTATACATTTGAATTAATTCATTTAAGAATGGCTCTATTTAAAGTACGTAAACATCGAAGTTAAGCAATTTTATGTGCGTACGTATTTGGATGGGCGCGTACGTAGTGATCTCAACATTTTGCTGACTTTTTTGGAGAGAGCCACCAGCGGCCCGCTATGCATTATGGTGTGCTCGTGCACCTTTATTGTTGAATGTGCCGGCACAAACAATTACTCTAAGTTTTAAAAAGTTATGCAGACAGACTACTCAAATAACCTTACTGCTAGCAAAAAAGCAGAGGCTCTCAACTCTAAGAGTTCGCTTTGCTCGGTCGATGTTATATGTATGTATTCATATAAATTATGTATTTAAATTATATTTTATAACAAAACGATTCAGCGAGTTTTTTTTATTCTATCACCACTTCCACAGACATTGTTACCTGCTTATTATTGTTTATGGTCTCCACTTTCGTGTTTTGCCAGTGGCCGTAGCATGCCACACAGAATCCCGACCAAACTTCAAGAGTAGAACTGTCATCCCATACATTCACAAAACTACAATGTATGGCATGACAGTTCTACGCTTGACATTTCAGCGGGATCTCGTTTGGCATGCTACGGCCACTGTAAAATATTATTTTACTTGACAGCTAGTTATAGTCCAGTACATTGTGTTCGGGATAATTTATACAAAATTTTAGGCAATGTGACGTAGTTTTGTCGTCAAAATAATATTATATTATAATTATGCCTATACTACTAAATCCAACTTTGGTTGCTTGCCATTAGCGATGGGCATAAAATAACGCTATTAATAAGGTTTTTATTTTAAATAACTATTTTACCTTTATTTTTATTTTACTTAAATTAAATAACATTATATTTTATCGATCGAGCGAAATGAGGTTTATAGAAAGATTAAAAAAACAGCACAAAACGTGTACTTACCTACAAGTATGTGACACCTATCTCAATAGCAAACTTTAGGCGGCCGGACTATAATTGACGCAATTATTGGTATTACGCAATGTACTAAAAAATAATATGAAATAATTAAAAATAAGAATTATTGAAAATAAGATAAATTGCTTGAAATTCTCGAATTATTGGACTTTATCGCTATTAATTCTTTAGCTTTATCTACTTGCCTGCTCTTTTTTGCCTGTAGGATCTTTCTCAAACTTAATGTACCTAACAAATTGTGCAAAACATTACAATTTAGTCATCTTTATAACTCTACAACCCTTGGATCGATTTGGCTCATTTTCGAACATGAGAATTCTTTTAGCTTATACTACCTGATCGCAAAGTTCCATTAAGATTGGAACTTTGGTAACGTTGTAATTAGGCATTTTCTATTACTCTAGAACCCTTCGACCGATTTGGCTGATGTTCGAACTTAAAAATTCTATTGACTTAAACTACGTATTTGCAAAGTTTCATAAAGATTGGACCATCGGTTTTCAAGTTATCGCGTAACAAACATACATACAAACATACACTTTTGATAATATATTTATGTAGGTTATAAAAAATGTGTGTATATTAGAAAAAAAAAAAATCAGAGCACCAGTTTTGAAATTATCGTCAGACCTATCGTAAAGACTTTAAGTCACCTATATCTCTGCAACCCTAAGGTCTATTTCGCTATTTTTTTCACTAAAATTATTCTATTAACCTATCTAACTTGTGTGTAAAGTTTCATTTAATTTGGACTAACCGTTTTTCAGTAAATGTCGATCAAACCTAAGCGCCAGAGGTCAACCGCTAAACTGGTCAAAACGCAGGCTTTTCGCGGCTCTCGACTCTAAGACCTCGCTTCGCTCGGTCGATTGCTATAAAATTAATGTAACTTTAAAATACCTGATATTTATTATTTTATTACATACCATATACCATATTTGTTGAATAATTTTATAAATAACTAGCTGACCCGGCAAACGTTGTTTTGCCATATAAATAATTAATAGGAATGATTAAAAGTTAATATGAGAGTTACACTGAGATAGCAAAATAATAATTGTTTTATTATAAATATATAATTTTATTATAAATCCGATTCTCACAGATACCGGATAAGCACAAAAAATTTCATCAAAATCGGTCAAGCCGTTTCGGAGGAGTATGGCAACGAAAACTGTGACACGAGAATTTTATATATTAGATATATTATATATATTCACTTTAAAGTTCCATCACATAATCAGAAAAATCATTGTCCTTAATTTTATGTTGAGTTTGTCTAATTGAATTATTATTATTTTATTAACTTTATGTGAGTAAATTCGTTTGCATGCCTTATTTAATAAAAGTCTTCGGAAGTTCTAAAGTTATTTTTTTTGTTGAGGTGGTTTTTAGGGTTCCGTAGCCAAATGGCAAAAACGGAACCCTTATGGATTCGTCATGTCTGTCCGTCCGTCCATCCGTCCATGTGTCACAGCCACTTTTTTCCGAAACTATTAGAACTATACGATTGAAACTTGGTAAGTAGATGTATTCGGTGAACCGCATTAAGTTTTTCACACAACAAGTGAATTAAATTAAAAATTTAAAAAACCCCCAACGCAATACGTATTTCACCATTTTTTGTATGGCGGCCATCTTGGATTTTAAATTTTATATAGTGGACTGTAATCTACTCGTTAAGCCCTTTCATTTGATACCCATATTGAGGGGGTCGTGGAAGAAAAAAGTAATCCGCCATTTTGTAGCGGCGGCCATCTTGGACCGATTTCCACCAAACATGGCTAAGAACACTCTCGACTAACTCTACTTTCAAACAAAAAAAACAAAATCAAAATCCGTTCATCCGTTTGGGAGCTACGATGCCACAGACAGACACATACACACACACACACACACACACACACAGACAGACAGACAGACAGACAGACAGACAGACAGACACGTCAAACTTATAACACCCCGTCGTTTTTGCGTCGGGGGTTAAAAATAGAAAAAAAATATTTTTTGGGCTCCCCATAGAACTAAAACTCATTTTATTCATCAAACCCATACGTTTTAGGTATCTACGGATTACGGATAGGTCTTCAATTATTGAGGTTTCTAATATCATTTTTTATTATTTTAAACGGTTTTATTTAGCTCACTCCGTTTGTTTTATTATTTTTTATTCTTGGGTCAAATTTAGTAAAAAAAAATCGCAAATTTGAAATTTCGCCCTCTTCCTGTCAACCGATTCAAATGAAATTTGGTGTACGCCTTTGGTTCTGGTGACAATATAATTACGTATATTTAAAATTATTTTAAATCCAAGATGGCCGCCGCTACAAAAAAGCGGATTACATTTTTTTTTCCAATCAATATGGGTATCAAATGAAAGGACTTGATAACTAGAATACAGTGCACTATACAAAATAAAAATCAAAGATGGCACTCGCTACAAAATGGCGGATAACCAATTTTTTTAATCTCATCAATATGGGTATCAAATGAATGGGGTTGACATGTTGAATACAGTGTACTAAAAAGCTGAAAAATAAAATCGTGAGGCACGTTAAATATCTTAATTCTAAATCCCTAATATGAACATTTAAACTGAAAATTGTAGAAAATAAAATTGTTCTTTACTTTTTGTGATTTTGTTGTTAATTGGAGACTCTTAAAAGGCCTGGAATAGCTTTTATTACAGAAACCAAGCTTAAAGGGAGAAAGGGGGATCGGTGTTTTTATGGGAAATTAGTACCCGCAGCTCTAATTTTGCAGAAATTCGAAATAGATACAGCTTGAGCCAAAAGCAAGGACATAATTGAGATAGTCCCTTAGTCTTAGTTCCTTAAGTCAACAATGCATATAGGTGAAAGGGCCTTTCACCTTCCCTCACTTTTAAGGTCAGAGTTTTATGGGCATACCTACAGGAACCACGGAATCGATTTGAGTCTCGGGAATGATAGTATGAGGCATGAGGAACCGATTTAGCTTAAATTCCCAATATAGATAGTTAAAAGGAAAACAAATAGTTTTATGGAATAAGGAATTCTGGAAAAAGGAATCAATAGCCGCTAAATTGATTTAGCTGTAATTTTGTATTAAAATATTTTGAATTCCAGGAAAGTAACACAGGATTGTTTCCTGTGGTAGCGAAAAAAAACTGCATAGAAATACTTGGCTCGATTTTCTTCGCTATCCAGAGCGGGAGGAAATATAACTATGTATACTAATTCAACGCCGCGGGGATGGAAATCAAATCAATTTCGAAATAGCTGCAACAAAATGAAATTTAGAACCGTTGACTCTATCTATTACGCTAAAATTTGATACAACCTTTAGTTTGAGTCATAAAAAATGATACGAGACACTTTTTATCCCAGAAATCAACCTTTAAGGGGAGGAAAGGGGGGGATGCAGTTTGTGTAGGAAATCGGTAGCCGCTTCTTCGTTTTAGCAAAAATTTGGTCAACGTATTCTTAATATAACGTAGGCGACCAATAAGGAGGGATTCTGTGAAATTCCCAGGAGAACGGGAATTATTTCCGAAAAACGTTTGCATGGAAAGTTATTGAATAGTTTTTATGTCAGAAATTAACTATTAGGGAGAATCAGTATTACAGGCAGGAGGAAGGAGAGTCAGAGTTTTAATGGGAATTCAGGAATCACAGAATTGATTTGAGTCGTGAGAAAGATAGTGTGAGAAATTGGTAACCAATAATTATAATTTAACTTAGGTTTAGGTACATTACAGTAGAGATAAGTTTAAGGGTTACCGGGAAAAGGACCACAAATAGTTCTAATTCCTGAAAAGAGGCGTGAAAATTTGTGAAGACAATCAACAACCGTTAAACCGAGATAGTTTGACCTCCGGGAAAGGACACAGGACTGGTTCCTGCGATAGCAAAACAAAACTTCATAGATATACCCAGTCCGATATTATTCACTACCCACTGGGTTAAAACTATTTTACGCTCACAAAATCGCGGAGATGGAAATACAATCCTAAATGGCAGCACCAAACTTTCGCTTTATTGACTGTCACGCGCAACGAAGTGCGCGCGGGTCAGCTAGTTAATTAATATAATTACTTCAGAGTGTATGAAATAACACTATTTCTAAGGAAAATTGATTTGCTGATTACATTAATCACTCATCCTTAGATACACTTAACCAATTTTGCAAAAAAAGATAAATCAACTTTTAAGATAAGTATTTCTGATAATTACATATTATGTGATTTTACGTAGAATGTCCATTTTGTAAATTCAAAATAATATGACATCATGAGGTTTACGATAATACTTATATCTGATTTTATAATTGTTAAATTTTTACAACGTTTCCTTATCTAAAGATTGCTACAAATTTTCCCATTTAATTTTTTTTTATCTTATCCTAATGGTTTTCCTCAAGCATTGACCTATTTTTATTTAAATAAGTTCCAATTTCAATACATTTTAATCGATGCCTGCATAGTTTCTCGGTTAATCTTAAACCACATCGTCACTTAGGTTTCTCTTTTCAATTACAGGTACCTAAGCATAAGAAACATTTAATTTTGTTAACGTACACCTAATCAATTGGCATGAGAAGAAGCAATATTGAAAAATTTTTTTTTTCAAAATTCTCATCTTTGCTTATTTTAACATATCTTACTGAAAATACTTTTAAGATGTGTGCAATAATAGGCCCACAGTTCCTCTGACATGCGGCATACGCGGCCGGCCCAGTCCCATTTGAGGCGAGCGGCTTTCTGAGCTACATCTATTATTTGCGTTTTGGAGCGCAGTGTTGTATTTCTTACCCTATCTGTAAGTTTCACTCCTAAGATACTGCGCTCCATAGCTCTTTGGCAAACCCCGAGTGCGGACGTAGCAATAGTTTCTATTCTTTAGCAGTGTGCAGCATATCCGTTACTCAAAGTTTATATAACGAAGTAAGAAGAAGAGCAAAACGGTCTCCTGATGGTAAGAGATAACGCTGCCCATATTAATTAGTAGTGCTACCTTTGTAAAATCCTACAAAGGTAAAATACTGGGTACACTGCGCCAACGCTTCTTACTTGAGAGTCATAAGATGCTAAGACTCTTCAAGCCCAGTAATTTCACTACGAAGCACAGTTATGTTTGCACAATACTGCTCAGGCGGTAGAATAACTGGCACTGTTGGGGTACCCACCTAGTCGACCTCCTGCAAAGGAAGTCTACCCCCGGTAAACAGAGTACCCAGTCAGAAAGCTTTTCTTATGATGTAGCAGGAAGATGATCTAAAAACACTTATTTAGATAGCGTAATTCCATAGGAATAGTAATGATTTCTAACCAAATTGGTTCAAGGTAATAAAACACGAATAATTTAACATTAAATATAATAATAACAATCACTTATTCTAATATTTACAGTCTAGTTTTAGCTTCTATACCATTCATTTCTTTTTCTTTTGGTATACTGACATCTTTTACATCAGTAGAGTTAATATCTAATGCGGATTTTTTTACTTCTGCGTCTTTCTTTGCTTGTGCTACTAAAGCTGTCTTCCTGCTTGATTTTAAGTCTTTCCTGTGTGTGATGTAGAAGGAACTGTAAAATATAATAAGTACGAGTAAAATACTAAGTTGATATAAAATTTAGTAATTCATATTTTTTACAATCAGCCCTCAATTCACCAATGTGCTCAACATTGGTCAATTAAAATAATTAATTTTGTTAAGTTAGTTCGTTACAAGTTCAGTAACTTTATTATTAATTTGTTTGGTCATTGGTTAATTAATTATTATTGTCATTGGTTAATATAATTCAATATTGTTAATAACGACATATTTATAATTGACATTTGTTAATATGAATATATTATTATGTACTTCTATATATAATGCTTATTAATTAGGTAGCGCCGTGGTCGTTCTAATTAAATATCAATAAAAAAATGATGGCTTCCATTTGGAACTGACATTCTCCACTGGATGGACAACAATAAAAACACAGATTGAACAAGACGCGCTAGATGGTATAACCAAGGTAAAGAGATATACAGTAATTTGACTCCCTAGAAGCAGTTGAACTCAAGGTCGCGCGAGTTTGCAACGCGGTCGACAGGGATCGGCAAGAAGCGAGGTGCCGAATAGACGTATTTATGCAGTAAGCTTCCGAAAAATGGTTGTTAATTAATAAAAATATCACAAAGTATTTAATTTTTATTTTGAGTAATTCACAATAATAGCGCCTACGCTGCACCTCGCTGTCTACCGAACCCTACCCACTTTGTTGCAAACTCGAACGACCTTGAGTTCAACCGCTTCTAGGGAGTCAAATTACTGTATATCTCTTTACCGAGGTATAACTCTTGTTTTTACAGCTATAGCGTCATTACAGATGCAGTGTTATCAGTTACCAAGATATTCGATAATTAATAATACGAAGTTTTTATGAAGCTATGTATGTAGAGTGCTTTTCACGAAAGAAGTCACGCGGAATTTAGCAGAACTAAATTTAATTTAATCGATTATTACTGTACTTCATGACCTAAATATTCTTTATTTGTTATGTAAAGTAAAAATGTACCTATTTAATTTAAAAATTAAATAATATGAGCTACTATGAGCAGTGAGCAGCAAAAAAATAAAAGACATTTTATCTTAAAAATGCGCGATAGTGGCGCCCCGCTAAAGGAACTCCTTGCGTGAAAAGCACTCTAAGTTGTTAGTCTTCTTAGCTCGGCAATTTCCTTACCAACCGGCGCGTAATGCGGCAGAATATTGGGTGAATATTGGGTTGGTCCTCGTATTGATCAAACCTTCCAAAATTTCTTGCCACACGTGAAGCAAAGAGTAACTGACTGGCTGACTGATCTATCAACGCACAGCCCAGACCATCAAACGGATTGGGTTGAAATATGGAACTCATATAGGTTTTTTGATGTAGACTTTCGCTAAGAAAGGATTTTTCCACACTAATTCTCTAGAGCTAGTCATTTTAAATATTATTTTATACACACGTGAGTACGACAGCGGCCGGGATAGTGATGGCGGCGCTGGTGAGGAACACGGCGCCGGGCAACACTTGCAGCGTGCGCATGTACAGCCACGAGTAGAACGGGTGGAACATCAGCGACGCGAGGGTCTCCGTCAGGGAGAACACTGAGTTTACCTTGGCTGTTAACAAAATTGTGATATTAAATTATCATCATCATCATCTTCCTGTCCTCCATTCCACATTATGGGGACAACACGTCTTCTCTCTTCTGCTCTATCATACGTCATATCTTCATTCACCCCTAGCACCAGACCAGATCCCTAGCGTAGCTTCAGTCGTGGCTAGTGACCATTGAAGCCACGCCACGCCAAGCGGTATTACCGCGGTATTATTGCGTTCCGGCATGATGTTCGCTGTATTCATTGAGGGATTTTTCCCGCCTTCTAGGTATAGTCTGCTACTATCTTTGACCGCATCACCGCTTAAGATTAGGCGTGATTGTGGTCAAAGGGGAGAGGTTTTATAATGAAAATAAAAAAAAATTTCGTTCGGAACTCACCAGTTTCCTGCTGGTCAACCAATTTGGATATAATGGAACGCAGCGATGTGAACGTTGTGGCGTTCAGAATATCCACCACCGGCACTGAAATAATACATTAGTATGCATGATTGAACTGTCCAATGTTAACGTTAAACAGGCCTCATGACTGTTTTAATTACATTATTGTAATTTATGTTTTGCCAATGTTGATAAAAATAAGTTGTTATACAATTTTAAAATGACATCACATTGAGGCTACTTCAAAGCCGGTGCTGATGCTGTACCAGTGACCGATATAATATGATGAATGTGAATATCGCCTTTGTGAAAATTAGTGGATAAATAAAGAAATTTAAATGTTATACATTGTCTATCGTTATGATATAACTGATTAAAGTCTAAATTAAAGTTAGTACTAACTTAGCATTGTCTAACGTTATATTATGACTGTGATTAAAGTCAATGCTTCATGATACTTAAATATTTGTTCGTGGCAAAAGATTCTATTACCTACTAGAAAAAAAGGGCCAATACTATAGTTACTTACAGGGTTATAATTTTATAATACACGGATCGGCCGCAAGCGAATCTAAATAAAATCCAAGGGGAAGATACTCTGGAACTTGTTTATCAAGTCTCATTAGCTTCAGTATTTAACTCAAAGTGGAATAGTTTACATACCTACTGAATCATTAGACGTACTTACGAAAGTACATTTCCAAGTCAGTCTTCGCGAAGGCGGTCCACATGGATGACGCAAACTTGCTCACCACTGAGATGAGGCAAAGCAACGAGTCGTCCATCTGATAGCGCTTGCTCAGGATCGTTATTGAGAATATTGCACCTAGAAGTCATTTCAGTTAGTTATCAATTTATTGGGGGATAAGCAAAACCCCTTAGATTTGAATAATGCAAGCTCATATGAGCTTAGTAGGAAACTAGAGGAATTTTAAAAAAACTTTTTTAAAACAAGCTTTTATTATTATTACCATCTAGCACGTGTCAAGACGAATCAAATGTGCTCAAACTTGATAGGGTTGCGTAGTTTAATTATGGAATTCCAATGGCCACCTTCTAGCTACATCATCAGATCAGTCATAATACGAGATTGCATTGTCATCCGATTTATACATGCATGCAAAATTTCAGCTCAATCGGAAACCGGGAAGTGGACCAAATTAAACTTGCAAGATTTGATTACAGACAGACAGACAACAGACAGACTGACAGACAGACAGGTGAAAGTAAATAAAAGCTTGTAAAAAGACGAAAAGGCAGGAGCTCAATTGAGCTCCACATGATTTTTATTTTTTACTTTTCCACTGAGCGGGTCATATATTTCTTGCCCTTATTCCAATCTAAGTGGACTTTTTAAGTAAGTCTTATGCATCTTTTTTGTTCATAAAATTGTCTTTATTGATTTTATGTGCCTGTGTATTTAATTTGTTAAGGGTAGTTACTTTGTTGGTTAAGGGCGCGCCGGAGCACATACGGCAAAAACCCACCTCGCAGTTATGTTTTAAAATATAGTATGTGCCGTACATACTATATTTTAAAACATAACTACATCTACATCGAACGCAGCAAATGCCCTAAGATTAAAAAAGTGGCTGTGACATACGGACGGATGGACGAACAGACATGACGAATCCATAAGGGTTCCGTTTTTTGCCATTTGGCTACTGAACCCTAAAAATACGCCAGAATATCAATTACCTTGTACCCATCACGACGTTCTTCTTCTATTTACATTTTAAAATGATTATGTCGTTCTATTAGTACATAGTAAAATATAACCTACCAAAAGAGTGCAGTACTATAGAGTAGCTGATATAGAATCCGAACTTCACCATATCCCAATTCAGTTTGTTCCGGACGTACAGGTAGAAGACTGAATGCTCCGCTGAAAATTAAAAAAAAAGAAAAATAATTTATTGTCGCACATTCTTTAAAAAACTGACGAAAAAGTACACATAAAGAAGTAAAATTTTTTTTGATACAAAATGCTTATATACAATTTTAAATTCAAATTTAAGTTCATTCATAAATAATATTTATTAAACGCTTAAATTCTGCAAATAGCTTGATAAATTGTTTGTTCATTAATTTAGTAAACATTTAAAAATCTTTTCCCAAAAATCACAATTACTAACGAAAAATAATTTGATTGGCGTTTTCTCAAAAAAAAAATTAGTGGATGTACTAATTTTTTTTGAGAAATTAGGTGTTGGTCATTAATTAAAAAAAAATATCTGGTGAATGATATTATAATCACCTACATCAGATAAAATCAGAGTTGATTCAATTAGTATTTTCCAATGTAAATAGCTAAAAAGTCCATCTTGAAAGTGCCTATATAGGTATACCTCTATGCGTGCCTCAATGCCTATTAGATACACAAAACGTTTGAAATTTTATGAAAACGGTGCGCATTTAACCCCGTGCATTTTAACATTTTGAATGGACGATCCTTAAATATCTAGTTTCAATCAAACAATAAAACTAGGTAACACACACCGGACCTTTTATCTGCCTATTATATTGTTGATCGCTATTGTGTTTCGGTTTGATTTTATCTAGGTAATTAATATTGTTGTGATACATTTTATTTACACTTTTTGCAGCATTGTTCACGCCCCTATAGCATAGTAAACCATTGACCTAAGAGTAGCAACTCCAGTTCCACTGTCAAGAGTAATTGACGTTTGTAAGAGCACAATGACATTGGGAGTAGCTACAAATTGGATTCAATGACAGTGCGAGTAGCAAGAGTAGCGTCTTGATATATGTCAGACTGGCTGCACCCAGCGGTTTTACCTGCTGTACTTTAAGCCTATGTGTTATTCCAAGGTCTAAGCTATCTCTATACAAAATTTCAGCTCAAACGCCCCACCCGTTTAGGCGTGAAAGAGTAACAAACATCCTGACATCCATTCTTACAAACTTTTACGTTTATAATATTAGTAAGATTACTCTTGAGTGTGGGACGGGAGTTGCTAGCCTTATGCCAATGTCAAAGTGTGCTCGGGCGGCTGCTGCTGAAGCTCCGGCCGTTATTTATGAATGGATTTTAAACATATTTTTATACAACGAAATAAGAAGACAAGCAAGACGCTCTCCTGAAGGTAAGAGACAACGCTGCCCATAATTAGCACAGCTACCCAGAGCACTGCGCCAACGCTTCTTACTTGAGAGTCATAACATGCACTCTTCAGCCCAGTAATTTCACTAGCCACAGTGCCCTCCTACTGAAGCACAGTAATGTTTGCACATCACTGCTCAGACGGTAGAATAACTGGCACTGTTGGGGTACCCACCTAGTCGACCTCCTGCAAAGGAAGTCTACCCCCGGTATATATATTTTATCATTGCTTTTATTCACATAATGATACTATTAAATCTAACCAGGATTCAGTTGAGGAACTTACACATCGTAGGTCCATAAATGATGAAGACGACGAAGAGAGTGAGTAGCACCTTAGTCCTCTTGTTGCAAGGCCTGGATCTGAACGCGACAGCAACCGTTTCCGACACGTGAGATACGTCGAAGAACGAAGCTTTTGAATTATGTTCGCGTTCAATCTGGAAATTATTACAAATTATTTATTAATTAGGTTCACCACATTTTTTTTACACTAAATTAATGCTAATATATAAAAATTTTGTTGTGGGTATGCAGCTAAATGCAAAATTTCATTGGTAGACACCGCATGCATTGTTTAGTGATTTTACTTAATTAAGCAATTTTTAAATACTTATGTTATAAACTTACACATACGACAATATCTATAATAAGCTACAAATAATAATAAAACTATATTATTTTTTTATTAATTTTTTTTATAGTACAAAGTAAGACGAGCAAGACGCTCTCCTGATGATAAGAGATAACGCTGCCCATAATTATTAGTACAGTGCTACCCAGTGCACTGCGCCAACGCTTCCTACTTGAGAGTCATAAGATGTTAAGACTCTTCAGCCCAGTAATTTCTCTAGCTACAGTGCCCTTCTACCGAAGCACAGTAATGTTTGCACATCACTGCTCAGGCGGTAGAATAACTGGCACTGTTGGGGTACCCACCTAGTGGACCTCCTGCAGAGGAAGTCTACCCCCGGTACTTTAATAAAATAATGTCATAATGATCCCTGTACAATATAGAATGAAATAGAATACTCTTTATTGTAACACCATAAATATACAGAGAATCTTAAAACTAAAATACAATTTCGTAACTTAAGTGTAACAATTGGCGGTCTTATCGCTAAAAGCGATCACTTTCAGACAACCTTGCATGGAGAAAAGGTGAAGCTGGTAAATAAGATAAACTATAATAATTCTTAAATAATAATAATATATTAAATTACATATAATATACAATACAACTTAACTACTTACTGTTTAACTTTATTAATTAATTATAATTATATAAATTATATTAGTATTTCTTGCTTATGATTGAGATAACCTCGCCGATGTTAAGTGGTTAATTAAAATTTTAATTTTATTCACTGGCTAAGAACAAACCCTTTTTAGACACAGGAAAAATGCGTTACGCATCATCACCCCACTAATTACAACCCTATGTTACCTAGGATTCGATAGGAAGGAAGTCAGTAGGTTAGGTGGTAATATAGGTAGTACCTATTTTTATGAAGATGTCTGTTCTATTTATTAGTGTTTGTAGCGTAGTCTAGGTCATATTATTATTTGTATGACATAAATATGAAATGAACAATGAATAATATTATCAGTAAACACTAGTAATTATATTTTACAACTATGCCATCGTTGTATTATGTAAATAATGAGATAGGTCTTATTAATTAATATGATCATTGTTATATTATTACTTAATGAGCATAACAATATTTTGTGTAACAAATGATATTTAATTACTATTGAATTAGGCGTGTTAAAACAAATAATTTTATCTATCATTTATATTTTACTACATTTCGTTGTTATCCATTAAACCTTAATGTTATTTAAATTAAAGCTTAGTTAAAGCCAAATCAATTTGGTTGCTTTGACATACCTACTATAAAGTAAACTATGAAAATCCAACACGAACACGTAAATAGTGTACAAGTAAATAGTGTATATTTAAAGTAACATTTTTCAAATATTATTTAGTAATATATTAATATAACAAGTGGCATTGTGTGTTGGTGAGTGATTTCAAGCGAGTCGTAAAGCAAGAAAATAAGAACGCGTGTCCTCTAAAACGTTTTGCTAACGTTCACTGTCAAATTTTAACAAAATTTTGAAAAAAAACTTGAAAATTCTTACGATACCAGTACAAAATCAAATGCAACTTCAATTTTTTTAATTTCGCATCTTTGATCGCCTCAAAGTGGCGTTTTTTAGGGTTCCGTACCTCAAAAGGCAAAAACGGATACCTTATTGGATCACTTTGTTGTGCGTCCGTCCGTTTGTCTGTCTGGTAAGACCCTTTTTCTCAGGAACTTTGTAAAATACTGACTAATTATGGGCAGCGTTATCTCTTACCATCAGGAGAGCGTCTTGCTCGTTTTCGATGTACAAAAAAAAAGATAGACTAGATTAGGAAGTCGCAAAGGATTGTCTTATGTAAATTTATAACAAAAAATTATAACATGGAACATACATATACCTCTAATATTATATAGTTTTTATAGACTCGTTGAAGTCGGTAAAAATGGGTATGGTTATGGTTTAAAACAGACGTAGCGAGGGGTATTAGTAGAGGCAAATGTGGTTTCGCCTTCCGGACAACCAAGTTCTAGTTCAATCTCGGCTACCAATAGCTATGCAATAATAAGAGCATGGTTGAATTTGAATGATAGACAGAATTTTCCCTATCGCTGAATAAAATGATAATTTTATGATACACAAGTATAATACTGGGCTTAGATAGGGTTATCAATAACGTAATTAGTTATATTATATAGGATAGTGGGTCATTACAACCAAATATCCTAATCTATTCAAAATAATATATTTCATTCTTCATTTTTATTAGAACTCCTTTTTGAAAAAAATATTTTGTTATTGTTGTCCACCAGCCCCTTTAGCATAGAAAGACTAGCAACTCTCGTCCCACTGCCAAGAGTAATTGACGTTTGTAAGAGCACAATGACGTTGGGAGTAGCTACAAATTGTATGCAATGACAGTGCGAGTAGCAAGAGTAGCGTCTTGATAGATGTCATATATAAAGACACTACTCTTGCTACGGATTCATTTTGCCGCGCTTTTGGAAAGCGGATGAAATTTTTTGTGTTCTTGGAAAATAATTTTGCAATTAGTGCTAAACGCGTATTAATAGTGGGTTTAATAAACGTTGAGTGTTTGTGAATGTGATTTACAGTCGAAGAATGGAAAAAAGTTCAACAGTCTGTTATTTTCAAGAATCGTCACAAAATGAATCGATGTGATTTGATAAACGCCCACTCTTTATCGAATTTTGGAGGGAATATCTTCCAATAAACAAGGAACTTAAAATTATAATAAAGTTTTCGACTGAAGGACTTGTATCCATGGTCAGAATAAATTAATTTTTTTTTAACTCGACACTGGCAAAATGCAACTGTTGCCATAATATAAAAAAAAAAAAAAACTTCAATTGCTCTTGATGGGACGGGAGTTGCTAGTCTTATGTCAATATCTTATTGTGCTTGGGCCTACGAAGAAATAATCCTAGTTCGTTGGCTTGGGCCGCTGGAAGGTGCTATTTCCTTTAAACATTATACAAGTTTCTTATAACTTAACCTTTATGGTTAGTGGTTAAAGCTATTCGACAATAGATGGCGTTAAACACATCCGGTAGTCTAAAACCTTCATAGACAAAACTTTTTAATGTCTTTGGTACCGCAGCGTGTTTCATTTCCAATAACAACTTTTATATTAGAACTGTTTGGTTAGAAAATTGAATGAATTTTAATCAACTTGTTCAACAAATATGTTCACCATATTAGTAATTTGAGAATTAATTAAATATTATAATTATTTATGCTGTAATTTTATACCTTTATTTGCACAGTGTAGTGATTTTGGTATTTAAAGTCTATATATTATGTATGTATCTAAATATTATATAAAAGGAAAGAGTGACTGATTGACTGACTGACTAATCTATCAACACACAACCTAAGCCGCTGGACAGATTGGGTTGAAATTTGGAACACAGATAGGTATTATTACATAGACCTCCGGCTAAAAAACGATTTTGCCATGCGGACAAAGCCATGAGCATAAGCAAGTAATATATAAGTCGATTGATGTTAAGATACGCTTATAATATGTAACTTAGGTATCGCTTAACATCAGTCCCATATGGTGCCGATTTTTTCATATTTCATGCCATAAATACTTCTAAGTACACATATAAGTACGTTACCAATATCTACTTACCGTATTATATTTTATCTAGATTATAATTAGGAAAACGTGGCTGTTCATTTATTAAAGTTTGAATGTCATTAGGTATTCGAATATTTTATTATCTCTAATTATCTGATATGAACTGAATTTATTATGTCGTCTTTTTCATATTTTATCTACTCGTAAAATAATCACTATTAATCCATTTCTGTTAGATATGAAACATGTTTATTATGATATTATTGAAAAGTTTTTTAATTTTTAAAAAGTCGTTTATTACAAGCTTTTATTTCCTTTCACTTGTCTGTCTGTCTGTAATAAAATCTTGCATGTTTAATTTAAGCCACTTTCCCGTATCCGATTGAGCTGAAATTCTGCATGCATGCATAAATCGGATGACAATGCAATATTTTTATGACATCGAATTGATCTGATGATGGAGAAGGAGTGAAAGGTGGCCATGAGAACTCCGTAATCAAACGACGCAACTCCATCGAGTTTGGGCTCATTTGATTCGTCTTGACAAGTACTTTGGTGCTGGATGGTATTAATAATAATAAAGCTTGTTATTAAAAAGATTTTTAAAAATTTCACTTGTTTTAAGTCAGGCTCCGCGCATTGTTGCGTAGGAAGTTACTATAGCAGTTTTTTAAATTACATAAAAATACTTGGTTTACGTAATTTTAGATGATATCAAAATTCATTTCAATTTAAGTAGTTTGTTTTCGTTTGTTTGTGTTTCAAGATATTTTAATACAATAGGTCATTAAGATTCCTCTTCTTAAATATTTTGTTATCTGCTGTCTCTATGATTGTTAATTAACACAAAAACAAGAACCACCATTACGACAAAAAGGAGGGGATTTCTCAACTCGACCGATAACAATCATAGTTTGGCCGTAGTGGTAGTTTGGTCTGTCAGACTTATTTACATACTCCTTTAAAGTTAAACCACTTGGCGCAGCTAGGCCTGTAGAGGAATGGAATGTTAAGGCTTTGCTGATTTCTCCGTCTTCCACATTAAATTGCTGCTGAGTTGGTTTCGTGCCTCTCCCCCGGGAGGTACGGATATGCATACATGCATTTCCCTTCGTTAAAAAAAAGTAGATAGATATATAATACCCGTACCGTGTTCTACACGGGGACTCTCACATAACCCTCGGGTAGGCACAGGCCTACACGTAACGATTTTTATCTCAGTGGTAACAAAAAAATCCTATAGCATGAATTGGCGAATCGAAAAAATATAATGTTATTGTTTTATTCAAATTGAATCTAACACCTATAGATTATATTAGCTTACATTTAAAGTGTATTGGTGTTACTGTGCAAAATTAATAAACATATAGATTATAGATACTTACTGGTGGCAATCCCTTTAACTGCAGCCATTGATCAGGTTCCACGAGCACGATGAATCCATACGACAGCACCAGGCAGAACATCACAGCCGTCATAGAGAAGATGCCGTAGTAACCTAGATTCGTCACCAATATACCACTCAACGCCATGCCGATAGGAAGCCCGGCCGTCATACAAAAGTTCACCAAACCCACTCTGAAAGTCCTCGTCTCCTCAGAAGTTATATCACTAATGTAACTAAACACTCCCAGTCCCATCGTCACCCACCCACCCGTCACAGAAAAAAATAACGTCTCCAAAAACACAGTCGTCTCCACCGGTATCTCATAAAAGAAGTACACATTGATCAAATTGTTAATAGACGTCAGAAGTTCCCCGATAATCGGCAACAAGATGATAATCTTCCGCTTGCCGGTGCGGTCGCTCCACGCTCCCAGAAACATAATTATTATACACGGCAAAGCCGTCTGGATTATGCCCTTCCATATGTCGATCGAAGATATTAATTTCTGAACTTCCCTCTCGTATTCGGTGTAGTTTTTGCTCGCTTTCTTCACGAGAGCGTCGCATATTTCGTCGCCGTACTGCAGATTCACTCGACACGCTTTGTCCAGGTTGAGGTTGCCCATGGCGAACCTCGAGATGATGCTCGGTATGATGAGTCCAGCGAGAAGAGGTTCCACGGTAATGTTTTTCCCGATGTATGAGAGTTTCTCGCAGAACGTTTTGTCCTGGTACCGTTTCTCGACGACATCCTTATTCAGGGGTTTCTCCTCGATCGCGTCCGCAGCTTTCTGTTTTTCGTCCGTCATTTTTGTCGTATTAATGGTTCGATTTTATACTTATATCACGTCCATTGTTTGTCAACAGAAGGAGAGCACGACCGATTGCCACTGTCGCAATATTTGACTTCACATTATGTGATCGACTGTGGAGTGTACAATTATTGCTTTAATTATTTGCCTAACCGATATACTATTTGTTTGATATCAATTGTGTAGAGATAAACGATAAACAGCGTAGAATTATTGTTGATAAAGAGGCTTTTGTTTTGTACTTGGAGATTATGCGGGTTATAATAAATATTATAATATCAAGTCTGAATTTAATTTTAGGTCGCACTGTGTTTACTAATGTAACTTTCCAGTGTTAACGAGTGGACGTTCGGACGGCGACTGGCGGTGCCTGTGAAAAAACAATCTAATATCAATATAGTGGAAGGATTAGAAAGAGCAAATTAAAGAACAACTTTTTAGCTGCTACAAGACTTGCTTATCCAAGGAGTTTGATATGTCTATTAGCGATACTTATACATATGTAGGTACTATGTACACTATACACTAAGTAGTGTAGTTACACTAAAATTAAATGTAATTAAAAATGTGTTAGTGTTTATTACCAGAGCTTTATAAAACCATAAAACTGATTTAGTAGGCTGATATATATAGTATGAAACAAATTATCTATAACTATAATTTCACTGTACTCGCATGTAGATACTGACCTCAGAAAGGTCAAAGGGAATGCCACGGTTAACCGCAATATGTAAACCAATATAATATTATTTGTATGTACTTATTTATGGACGAAATAAAATAAAGACATCATATATGTGACATTTTTTTTTTCATTTTCAGAGTTGATTATAATGTATTGTATATAAATCTTATTTATAGCTGTACTATAACATTTTATATAATACATTATAATCAACTCTTAATATGAAAAAAAAAACATAATCTCTCTTAATTAATTTTAATCCGTCAAAGATTTGTTTTTTTTTTTACAGCGAAGGTATTTTTATAATATTAAATTTATATTTTTTCTATTATTGTTTTAAGTTAAATATATTTTAACCTAAGGAGAAGAAAAAAAATGTCACATAAATGATGTCTTCATTTTATTTCGTTAATACAAAAAATTTGATTTGTTTCACATACATTTTCTTTATTTCTCATACCTACCACGATGTTCTCAGTCAAAAATTATTTATTTCGCGAAAAAAAAAATTAACCTTATACTATACCTGTACATCAGGTCTACTTTGTTATATAGTGTATAGGTTAAAATGACCAGAGGTATTGGAACATACAATTTATATAATTGTATAGAGCTAGGCACGCCATTGTTACGGTCTGAGGCACTAGAAAATTTCCACGACAGGATGTGTTCAACTAACGCAAAATTATCATTTGACGCAAAAATTTACAAAATCATGATTGTGATTTAAAAACACATTTTGTAGTTAGGCAGAGTTTGACCAGTTTTTATTTGTACTTGTCCTACTAATAATTGGGCTGAAGAGTCTTAACATCTTATGACTCTTGTAGCAAGAAGCGTTGGCGCTGTCTATTTAGAATTTACATTACTGTGAAATCTTAAGTAGCACTGTACTAATTATGGGCAGCGTTATATACCATTAGGAGAGCGTCTTGCACGTTTTCTTACTTCTTTGTATAAAAAAATATACCTGATGTTTGGGATATAGACGTGTTCCTTTGAACTGGCTGAACTCTACATACTATGTATATTAGTTATTATAGTAAAAATCATCTACACTTCAGGTAAACTTATGTAAATGTTATTTATTACTGACAGTGTCCAGAAGTTATACGTGCTGAAGTAACCTATGTGTTATTCAAAGGACTGAGCTGCATAATAAATATCAGTTCAATCGATCCAGCTGTTTAGACGTTAAAGTCTAACAAACATTCATAAAAACTGTCACGTTTATAATATTAATAATGTACATTACATGTAAATTTATATGATTAATCATCATCAGCCTACATTCATCCACTGCTGGACATAGGGATGCCACTCAACTCTTTCCTCTGTCTTCCTCCTCAAAAACCAGATAATTTGTTATACTATTTATTATTTATTTGAAAAACTATACGATGACTGGCTGAACCTAAACATACTCGTCATCTCAATAATAAACTGAAAACGCGCAAATTACTTCCACAATAAAGGCAACACTCAAATAGTGATTTGCGGGCTTTTATGTTATGAATAATTTGCTAGCGGTTTAGAAATACTAGTAGATTGTGGTTTTTGCTAGTTTTATCATACGATTTTGTTTTTTTTTTGTTTTCTGTAATGTCTACTAATCATAGGTAATAAATAATATTAAAAAAATACGACATCGTTTTTTTTGTGTTTCTGTAAAGTTTACTTATATTAACGAAATTATTACGTAACTGATACATTTTTTATGATTACATTGATACATTTTTTATGTCATATAAAAGGTAGCAAACAAGTAGACGTTGGTCAGAAAGTAAAGAGGTATTTTTACAAAAGAAGCAAAAAAGTACGAGTTTCATCGTATATTCATGTACTTTCCTTAAAATTTGAATGCTTAGCCATATTCGAAAAAAATTGAAAATTGTTTAGAATAAAATAAATAGGCCAAGCGCGAGTCGGGCCACGCACAATGTAGGGTTCCGTAGTTCTAGTAGATTGAATACACTGCACATCAGCATTTTGGATGATTTTTGACGACGATTTCAAATTTGTGACTGAAATTTCTGTACCAGCTCTAGTTAAAAAGATATGACACATATTATGTTGTTTTCGTAATAAAACGCTATAAATGTAGAGATCATCATCATCATCATCTCAGCCGTAAGACGTCCACTGCTGAACATAGGCCTCCCCTTTGGACTTCCATATGTACCGGTTGGAAGCGACCTGCATCCAGCGTCTTCCGGCGACCTTTATAAGGTCGTCTGTCCACCTTGTGGGTGGTCAATGTAGAGATGATCCTAATTAATTTAAGTTTAAGTTGAAAAAATCTTTATGTTATTTGATTTTCTTGCTGAAACTGAAGGCAGAGCTATTCTAAATGCTATTCTTATTCTAAGGGCTATTCTAAATGCTCTAACAATATTCAGCCATCATATGTGCGTTCCAGAAGCCTTGATAGCGTTACTTCATCGAACAAAAGTTCGGGTGGAATTGCTTGCCCAATTCTTCACTTAGTACCCCAAGATTGTCATGAATATAGTCTAGGTGGTCGTGGAGAGAGTGTAACTTGATGGTTATGTCACATTCGAGCCTTTGAAAGTGACGCATTAGTTTTTGGACGTGTTGAGAAAAGTCCAAATAATTCTTACTTTACAAAAAAAAAATATAACCACCATTGGCCTAAAACAAAGTAAACCATTTTTAAATGAACACATTATGAGCCAGTTATGTTCCGCATACTTAATTTTAAATAAAATCAAAACAATAGTTTTATGTTTACACTAAGCAAAAATAAGTCATCGTGATGGTTCTCGAGTCCTTTCCACATTATAGCGGTTTCGTACCAAAATCTATTTATTTTCTAATTTGTCCACAAACGTAGATACTCAACACACGTTTTGCATAACTTTTGGGGAATCCAAGGCTTGTCGTTAATTTCCAGGGAGTATCCAAAGTAATTTTTGTAAGCCTAAATTATGAACGTTGTCACATTCAAACGGAATTCTTTGAGCATAATATTCTCCGCAAATTAAAAAAAATATATCCGGATCATTCACACAAGTAGCCTTGACCATGCTATATCAAATTATATAATAATAAAACTTAAGTTAGAAATTATGAGCTAAGTAACACTGTAATATGAACAATTCGCTTGCGCGATCTAATTTTACTACTAGCGCCATCTAGTTATGCATTAATAAACTATAGGCTAGGTTAGCTTTAGGTATTCTTATTTTGCTGATTTTACCGAAACTAATAATTTTATCTTAACCGCTATAGTTTTCCTGGAAAGTTCATGGTTGAAAGCATACCTCTGATTTTTTTCAGAATTTTAAAGCTAGTAGTTCAGATTTTAGAGGGGGGGGGACGCTCAATTTTTTTTTTAAAACTTGAATATCTTTCAAACAGAACATGAAATCGAAAAAGTTTCTTAGCAAACCGTCCTTCATTTTAAAATACCTAATCAACGATACCCCACACGATGG
The DNA here is from genome assembly GCA_947507615.1 of Hemithea aestivaria. Taxonomy (NCBI): domain Eukaryota; kingdom Metazoa; phylum Arthropoda; class Insecta; order Lepidoptera; family Geometridae; genus Hemithea; species Hemithea aestivaria. The sequence goes on along the minus strand of OX382325.1, from coordinate 3,512,579 downwards.
TATCAGCCAGAAAAAAAAAAATCATCCCCATCTTACGTGTACGGGAGGTAGCCTAAATTAATTAATTAAAAATTATTTTTTGTCACCGTTCTCTTACCCTTATTATTACTTACCTGTACACAAAATTACACTTTTCTAGGACTTATAGTTTCTCCGCAATGCCGCGGACAGACAGACGGACGGACGGACGGACGGACGGACGGACGGACGGACAAAGCGAAACTATAAGGGTTCCTTGTTGACTACGGAACCCTAAAAAACAAAAGGAAGTTAACATTCCACCTATGTTATTAGAAAATATCCTTCATAACAAGTCATTTATTTTCAAACACTGAAGGTACAATGCATATAAGAGATATCGATCAATTATATATATTATTTGTTCATTGTGTGAATAAATAATCTATTTTCATATTAAGTTAAATAAATTATGTTTTATAACATAATAACAATACAAAAAACTAGGAAAAAAAATCTCGATGTGATTATCGCTAACAGCAATCTCTTCCAGACTACCCTTTTAAAAGTTTTATATTATATTCTTTACCTTTCAGACGGTTAAGGTCCTTGAATGTCCCTCAAATCTTGGCTGTCTTATCACTTGATAACCGTCACTCATCTCGGTACACTTAAAATAATTCTACAAGACTTATATGTATGTATATGTTTAATAACGCACAATAGCAATAGAATCCCGCTATGTTTTTAAAAATAGCATTCCGATGAACGGACAATGCGTAAGGAAAAAAAACACGCACTTGTGACTCGATTGCCAATATCGAGAACGATTCACACGGGGTTGTCCGGCGAATTCGTTGGTTATCTAGGGACACTATATTTAAATTTATTATCCCAATAGAACATATCTAATATATTTTAAATAAAATATTATTTGTTATTTAAGATATATTTTAGCAATGTGAAGAACAAACATACATATAGGTACATACAATCTTACAAAATTTTGCGTTTATAATATTAGTAGGAAGTAGGATAAATGTTCACACAATAGGATAAATGTTCATGCGTATTGTGTGTTGTTGTGTATATCAATGACGCCTTTTTCTCCTTTCAGAGCTGTTCTATTATATTTTCTGCCTCGCTCGAATACTAGTACGATATATATTCATAATTGTAAATTAACGGAATAAACTCACTTGTATTTACTTCGGCTTTGTGCCGGCTTCGTGCCGACGTCGGCGCGTAACCGCAGCAGCTCCCTGAAAAAGATCCTCGTACAGGATCGAAACGGTCGGCACGAAGCCGAAGTAAATACAAGTGAGATTATTCCGTTAATTTACAATTATGAATTTAAGTACTCACGATATATATTACTTATTGTATATCTGTAAATTATATTATACCTGTTATTATCGATAGGTTATAAACATAGTAGCTCGATAGGTGTTGAAACACAAACACGTGTAAATACCATGCCTCAGGAATCGCCCGATACCTGAAGATAATCTAGAGATTTTTAGGTATTCAATTCAGGTTTTTCAACTTAGGGCTTATTATGTCTAAGACAAACACGTTACTCCATGGCTAAGGGTTAGCTATCTTCTCTCTCCATAATACATAGATTCTTCAAAAGCAAAACTTTTAAAAGAGAGATGTGGGCTGTTCAAAAGGCAGGTTACTAAGACAAGATCTGCTCATTTTACATTGCATTTTGGACTTTTTTTTTCAATTTAGATTTTTTTTCTAGGTTTATACCTACACCACTACTACTGATACTTATGTGGCAGTTTCTACTTACAGTTATTCCTACATGCTACACTCGTATGTGTAGCATGTAGAAATAACTGTAAGTAGAAAGTACTGTTTTAGCTTTATAAGCGTTTCAAAGCTTTCTAACTTACGTATTTTTTTGTTAGTAACTAACACTAGCAGACGGCCTGCATGATGATGAGCTGTTACTGTCACTGGTAGCCGGTTTCTTGGGGTCTCCAATCTTTGTTTCTTTTTTATCCGGGATAAAAATCCTCATCTTACAATCTCATGTGTATCATAGATCAGATACTAGGCACAGACCTGACAATCATTCTATTTAAGCGCAATTACCTACTTGAGAGAAGTGGCCAGCCAGATAAACGTTGCCCATTTCGATGTCAATGGCATTATCTATTCAGCACAACCGCTATACCGGTTTAGTTACGGAAATTTACCTCTCTTATTAAGCTTTAGGCACCTATGTATGTTGTTTTCTATAAAATTTGGGTCATTGGACTGGCTGCATAAATCATAAAAAACTGTAGCTCATTCAAGTCTAATAAAAAACCAGAACTGCGAGTCTAGCGGATCAGATCAATGCATCTAAAGATTTATTTGACAGCTCGCTTGTTAATTCGGTCGTTAAACTGTATATTAATCCGCTTTTTAGTGTTTGCTAAATAAAATATAATATAATAAATATAATATATAGTCGATATATGGTTTCGACTTTCTCGTATATTGGTAACATGATATTTCCATACTCTTTTATGTGGGAAAATTGAATAGATTCGCAGGTAATTGAAAGAAATATTGAGTTGAAAATTATGCGTCCTCTGATTAAACGTATAAAAAAGGATAATATTAAACCTACTTTGAGCCCGCTTTCGTGAGTAAGATTCATCGATTTTAATGACATTTCCACCACGTCCTAAGTTTAATTAAATGTAAATCATTCATAAGAAGGATCATAATTTAAATAGTTTTGGAGGAGTGCGAAAACATACCACAATCACACATACACACATACCTACGTACAAACTTAATATTATGTACCTAGATCCATACATGTAAACATACTTTTCTATATGTTGTAAATTTATGTGTTTTGGGTAGTCTCTATATCATGCAAAAATGCACCATGCTATTTAGACCCGTTCAATTCAAATCCAGGGCATCATACGGTAATCTACACCTCACTGCAATATTTCATTCATTAAGTCTTGAAATATCACTCAAAAAGTAATAATTAAATAGTAATGTAATTTTATGTGCCTAAATTTTAATCTTTGATGTATACTCGTATATTGATATGGGCCTCTGGTACATTGTATTTTTGTACCTACTATTGCCTGAAATGAACTTATTATTATTAAGAAAATTGTGTACCAGTCACCCTTCACCCTGTAGACATAATATTATTTATTATAATCATTCAATATCTTATCAGTGTCCTATCAAGGAAATTGATGGCACTTACACTATACATACACTATCGCAATTAAATATCCGCATCTGTCTGCGACTTTACAGAACACGTGACACACTGATGTAGTGTATATCGGTCAAGATTAACAGTTAGCAGGAAATTAGTTGACCTATCCTTCGATATAAGCAGCTGGTGCAGTTATAATAATTATCCAAATGGGCTTGCAGGCCTAGGAAGGTGTTAAGGAAGATAAGTTGGGAAGAATAACATATTTCTGTTCGAAAGCGCATTTTTATTTTTTGCGCGCGACGCTCGACATACGCTTTCCTGATGGTAAGAGATAACGCTGCCCATAGTCAGTACAGCCATGATTTCACAATTATCGAAAATACTAGGTGCACTGCACCAACGCTTCTTACTCTATAGTCGTAGGATGTTAGGACTCTTCAGCCTAGTAATTTTACTTTCTGCTTGCTACAGTGCTCTCTTACCGAAGCACTGTATTGTTTTCACATCACTGCTCAGGCGGTAGGATAACTGGCACTACCTAGTTGACCTTCTGCAAAGGATGCCCCGGTAAAAATCCTACTAATATTGTTAATCGAATGGATCAGTGAATATGTATCTCTGGGTGTTTATTTCTTCTTAACGCCTAAATGGCAGAACCGATTGCGCAGAAATTCGGCATATTATATAACAAAGATTCCGGCATATTGTGAACCTTCAATAATTTTGTTTTTACAGTTAAAAAGAGACAAACATTAATTTTAAAATTGCTTTTATTCTTTATTATACGATTTTTGAATTAGTTAATAAAACAATATTAAGGCGATTTTCACACTGCCCCGCATGATGCAGCGTAGCGCGTGGATGCGTGTTCTTCCGTTGCTTGTAAGTATCTCCGTTTGTATGGAAAACACGCACAGTCTAACACACTGAAAATGCATCCACGCGCGTTCATGCGGATCACGCGCATACACGCGGAGAAACATGCACCCCCGCGCGTAGGTGCGGGGCGAGACGCAAGGTATGGCACACCGAATCCCACAGTGCCGCGCGTGATTTTGTATGGGCGTGAGCCGCCGTGCGTGAATCTACAAAACGCACCTACGCGCGTGAGTGCGCAAAAAACCCGCACGATGATGCAGATCTGCACTCCCGCAGGAACGCGCGTAGGTGCGTCGACACGCAATATGCAGCATGATGCGGGGCAGTGTGAAAATCGCCTAAGCGACCTGTATTTGAAAGAGGCTGTAGTTTTAGGTTTTAGGTTTATGAGGTTAACGTTTATGATTATTTAGATTTCATTTACATATCCAATCAAGTGTTATGCCCTAAATGAGCATCAAGAGCCGATCAGCAAAGGTCTCTGACTTGACCCAAAATATAAGACGAAAACAAGCACAAAAGATTCAAAGGAAGCATCCAATTAACATATTTCAAAAAACACATCTAGCTTCTGCTGGACGATATACTATACAATACAATAATACTTTATTGCAAACCTGGTTACAAGAAATTGTTTCATAAGTAGACAATATACATAAAGCTAAAGTAATCGGCGGTCTTATCGCATAGAGCAATCTCTGACAGACAACCTGGTTGGAAGGAATATTGAGAACATGTATAGAGGCGGTGTGCAATACTTCTGGAAATAATGCTATCTATTGTTACAATAATTAGATAGTTTACACAATTAATATTATGTTTACAATATACCTGTATATATAAAAATAATATACCTACCTAAACAAAATAACTATCATATAATATTATACTCATATAATTATAATAAATATATATTACCTTTATAGCATAATTAAAAGTAAAGTAAGTACATATAGTTAATGTAGCGGGTGACACATGGACGAGATTGACAGAAGACAGGGTTAAGTAGCATAACATGAAGGAGGCCTATGCTCATCAGTGGGATGTAGAAAGCTGTGGATGATGATGATTTTAATATAAAATATTTTATCAATTGGCCTATCATCGTAAGTCTACATCGAATGAACGTCACGTGTTCTTGTGTCCACCTTTTTGCATTTATATAAACTACATTTAAATTACGCACCTAGAATACAAAAACGCCAATCTTTGAACTCTGGTTATATCATATTAAAATACCCACACGTAATATCCGTATGCTTTGTATTTGTTAACAACAATGCTGTGGAAACTCCGAGCCACGTCTTTGAGTGCTAAAGTAAAAAATACACACGCATTATAAAAATACACATTGATATTATATTTATTGTATGTTAATAACATTTTTCCGGCTCAATTTTCTGTTAAGTCAACTTTCAGCATCGCATCGATTAGTAGGACAAAATGTAATCATAATAATAATATAATTCATAATTCGTTTATTTGCTTAAAATGAAAATCAAAAACAAAAAAAAATCATAATTAATATTATCTTACTAATATTATAAATGTAAAAGTTTGAAAGAATGTCTGGAAGTATGAATATGTATGTTACTCTTTCACGCCTAAACGGGTGGACCGATTGCGCTGAAATTTGGAATAGAGATAGCTAAGACCCTGGAATAACACATAGACTATTGTGCAGGGCGTAAAACCGCTGGGCGCAGCTAATGTCAATCTAAATTTAAAACGTATGCTGCCAGCATTCTGGGCATGCTGCCATCAGACAGTGGTTTGGTGCACTTTGTTTTTCTGTAGATTGGCGTGTGGCCGACCTGTAATGTTGTAATATCTGATATTTGTAGTGTTATAATACAAGTCGTGTAGGTACTGCTGTAGTAGCTGTACCTAATAGTAAAAGTATTATTCTTTCCTTGCTTTTTCTCAATAAAAGCATTTGCCACAAGAAAAAAGAATTATGTAACTATTTATAGAAATGTGAACATACCTTAATAGTAGAGGTACAATAGGTAGCCACTAATATTTTCCTCTTCACATGTAGTTCGGGGAATTTCGTTTAGTAAAAACCACCAGAAAAATCGCAAGCATATACTACTTACTCGAGCTATGTTTATAAGTAAACTGCGGTCACAGTTAAATAAGATTGTTGAGATGCATTCAGACTAGCTTTTAAATATTTAATTCAGATTTTTTTACTGTAGTTCTCAATGGATGTTTTAATAACAATTCAAAAATAGCCAATATTTAAATAAATATATAAATTTTATTCATTATATTGGTTTTTAAAATAAATATTTTAAGAAATATCTAGTATTTTAAAAGGTAAAAAAATATTGTACATTTTATTCTTTTTTTTTAATTTATTCTTCGACCTCGATCTCGTGTAATGTTAAGCGACGATGCGGCCGTAGATGGTATGAGACAAAACCTAGAAGGCGGAATAAATCCTTTCCAATATGGTACCTTAATACAATCTTATAGATTTAAAATGGATCATATAAATAAAGCTTTCTCACGACTACTAACCTCAAATTAAATAAAAAACAATAATAAAATTCGTAACACCCATTGAAAGGATGGTGATTAATGTGAATTTAATGCAATCACGTGCAAAACAAAATATGGTGAAAGTTCGCAAAATTGTTTATTATAGAAAGTGAAATAAATGGTGAAAGAAAGTTGTTTACCGAAAAGTGGCAGGGCAGGGTGACTAGTGTGGACGCACCGTTAGAACCGGATCTTCTGAGGTTAACATGAGGCCGACAACTTACATAATTGGCACCGATATAATATGCAATAGAAAGGCTGCAGAAATCAAGACTCATATGTATTAAAAAACTGACTGACTGACTGACTTCCTTTGCAGGAGGTCGTCTAGGTGGGTACCCCAACAGTGCCAGTTATTCTACCGCCTAAGCAGTGATTTGCAAACATTACTGTGCTCCGGTAGGAGGGTACTGTAGTTTTTTTTTTATCAGCTGTGTTTCTACATTTTGAGCAGTGCAGCGTCACAGTAGTGGGTAAAATCGCAATTTCAAGTGCATCAAGCCATTCAGATCTTGGGATGCCACCTTCTGACGAAGTCTGAAAAATGCATTTAAAATAAACGTGGTTATAAACTATACCTTATAGTTAGCATAATATTATTTTATAAATTTTACACTCGATATATTTAGAACTAATAAATTCAGCGAAATGGGACTTATTTATTATGTCAATCGATGGAATATAAATACATATGGGGAGTGAATAAACGATGTATTCCCATTGTATTTAGGCTCGTTTGAATTGACCAAAAGTTAATCTCTGTAAGTTAATACTTTTTTGGGCAAAAGGTTTCTTCGAAATTATGGGCTTGGGTCTTAAAAATAAAAGATGAATATCGTAACACTAAAAATATATTTATTAATAATATATTATTAGGTATTTTATTCCTACTAAATATTATGTTCTTAAATTTAATTAAAAATTGAGATACAATGAGTGGAATTTGTTAAAGTATGTGTTTTAATTTGCGGTTCTCACGTATTGTTACATATTTTGTTACGACATGATGACTTCTTGTTTTTCCTATTTCGCTTGAAGCCGTTTCTCCTTCACTTCTTTTCGGTTTTGAATGAAGAACCATCTGTGGAAGAAATAAAACAAAATAAATAATAAATAATTAACATAATATAGCCGAAAACATAAAATGAAGCCTAAAACTTAAAAAAAAAACTTGAGAGGTGTCAAGGGACACCCGGATGGAACGAAGTTCCTTTCGATTAATGAAAATATCTGGCTTGCTTTCTATAAGAGAGAGAGACAGACAGAGAAACATGCGCACGCCGCACAGCTTACTATAGCAAAAAGTGTCGTGACAACTTTTCGTAAGAATTTTTTCCGTCTAGCCCCCTTTCACAACGCGCGATAAGGAACTTCGTTCCAAAAGTTTTATTAGTCATCCAAGTTTTTTTGCAATGTTGATGTGAAATTTAGTAGTTATACGCGTATATGTATTTGGATGGGTGACCCAGTGGTCTCTCAACTTAATGCTTTTTTTTTTGCGAAGATTACAATAAATAGAAACTGTAAGAAATCTCTTTAGTGGCCAGGTCCGACTTGCACCTGTCCGGTTTTATTTGTGAAGAACGGAACTTTAAAAACGCAACATCTAATTTATTGTTTGTGTGAGGTTTTCCTCTACTCGAGTAGTGTTCGGAATACTTATATGGTTAATAAAGTTGTATTGTTATATAATATTATATTATTGTGTATCCAAAGTTCCCCAAAGTCTAAAAGTTAACCGAATACCTAATGCAGGGCATAACATGCAGGCATAGGCCTCTTCATGGTCCGATCCTGTGCGAGTCTCATCCAGTTCCTTCCGACATACTTGACAATATCGTCTGACCATCGGCTTGTGTTCTGTCTCAAGATGCTATTGCCTTGGGTACCATAATGTCGCCGGTATACATACTCACATTAATATAGCAATAGAAGGTAGAGTCATAGCACCGCTAAACACGTAGACGGCCCCGGTGAAAACGGACAAAGTCCGCGAGTACAGGTAGGAGTAAGTAGGGTCGAACATCAGAGCTGCTAGCGTTTCCACCAGGCTGAAGAGGGAGTTCATTTTACCTAGAATTATAGAGCAGCATTTAATTGACTTTTAAATATTATTTACCTTTTGCAATACGATTATTATCATCATCATTATCAGGCCACGTTTGTCCACTGCTTGACATAGGTCTCCCCCATGGCACGCCACTCAACTCGGTCCTCCGTTCACTTCACGCCATTGACACTTCACGTTTATTATTATCATAGCATATTAGCATCAATAGCATCCGTGGTTGGGATCATACTTCCGGCTCGTAATCCGGAGACCCCGGATTTAATTTTTTTTATTTATGTGGTGTGGCTGTGTTATCATTGCGGCCATGATTGGCCTATTGTGATCACCGCTTATTATGGTGAGATTGACCCGTAGGCGCGGCGCTAAAGTTCACCACTGACCCTAGCAGCTTCTAAAAACTGCAGTAAGGAGGCCCCGGATTCACATCTCAGTGTATAATTTTCGCCTGGAGTCTGCCGTGTTTAGAATAGCATGTTAAACTGTGGATTTAGGCTATTTTTTGCTTATCTATTATTAGGTACTTTTATAATTATAAACTCGTAACTCGTAATTACGAGTTTTAATAGAATTTTTATTTAATCGATTATTCTGATATCAATAGGTACAGTTTGAAAAACTCTATATTGAGTCAGAATTGTCTGCAAATTATAATCTAAGGGACAGTCATTAAGGCATGCTGGAGGCCTAAATTGTAATAATGTATTCACAACATTATGAGTTCTGTGACATTTGGGGTAACCTGTTTAGGGATAATTCCAAATATGTATTTCCAAAGATTTTATAAAGCAGTTATATAAATAGCTTATAAACGAAAGGGCTACATTTAAAATTGCCCAAATATAATGTTTAAATTTAAATAATACATAAAAAAACGAATAGTGTGACTGATTGACTGTTTAACTGGTCAATCAAATTATAAGCTGGTCGGATTGAGTTGAAATTTGGTACTGATATAGATTATATTGGGACGTAGACATCATCTATAAAGTATTTCGTGATGGGGGTAAAGTCGCTAGTATAAGATAGTATAATATAAATTGGCTTGAATAACTCGTTTGATCGTATTTCACAATTAAACCTACTTAAATTAATCGCATTATAATAAATGTAATGCGAGATGATTAACAATACAGACAATTTTAGGTACAAATAATTAAATAGTTTTAAATAAATTGTTTATTCAGTTAAGGCATAACAAATCACATTAATTACTTGAGAGAACCTATACCCAAAACTAGGCTCAAGACCCGTAATATTTTGTTTGTTTTAAAGCGGTGAAATTATCAAAGGCACCAAAGTGCATTTATCAAAATGAAGGCATAACATCATAACATGACCACGCACAGCCTGCGCGGCTATAAATCGACGTCTTCCGCCATCATAAATTACCAGTTTATTCAGCCATAATGTTTTATGCCAAAAAATCAAGACCGAATAAAAAGTAACCCGTCATAAAATACTACATTCCCACATAAATACGAAGTCGATATCAGCAACCTCTGCATGGACTACAATTACTTAATAAATAGATTAGCTGCCATAAGTGATACCTATATGAGTGCAAGAATAAATTAGGCATCGTTCAATGCCGGGGACTGGATGCAAGGCTCTGCCGATTTCCAGTCCCTTGTCAAAAAAAAAGAAGATCGCACTGCATGGGGAGTCCCACATAACCCTCACATACCCCCGATGGGAGGTTATACGTAATGCATTTTTTTCACAGCGTAACCAAAAAAAATAAATATTCAATGCACTGTCACTCATAACAGATTCACTGTTAGTAATGTGTTATTATGTGCTTTAGGTCAGAAAAAAAACTAAAATTTATTTGAAAAGGATATGTGTATTGCGTATCCATACGAGAACCACGACTGATTGACGTCATACATCCATTCATTAAAATCAATCATACATTCTTTAAAATTTGCTTTACTGCGAGTTGTCTCTGATTGGAATCGTCGTTTAGTATGTACCGACTATATTAAAAAAATATATATATAATGAAAAAAATATATTGAATGTGCACACTGACTGGTGACGCCGATTTTGATACACGTGATATAATTTGGTTTTTCATTTAATAACTACACTAACACTATAATAATTAAATGAAATACCAAATTATATCACGTGTATCAAAATCGGCGTCACCAGTCAGTATGCACATTTAAAATATTATATTAAACAGATTTCTTCACGTTTTGATCTTATCACGGACAATGGACATTCTTCTTTGTTATTTATTCTGAGACATGATTCATGAACCAAACTTTACGATTGTCTATTGCAATATGAACAAAATACGTAACCATACTAATGTCCCGAGTGGATATCGTAAAATTATATCAATGATATTCGTCTTTATCGTAAACGATGTTCTTTATATTACAAGCTTTATATTACTTTCACCTGTCTGTTGTCTGTCTGTCTGTCTGTCTGTCTGTCTGTCTGTCTGTAATCAAATCTTGCAAGTTTGATTTGACCCACTTCCCGGTTTCCAATTGAGCTGAAAATTTGCATGCGTGTGTAAATCGGATGACAATGCAATATTATTATGACATGGAGCTGATCTGATGATGGAGCTGGAAGGTGGCCATAGGAACTCTGTCATTAAACAACGCAACCCCATCGAGTTTGGGCTCATTTGATTCGTCTTGACGAGTACTATATGATGCAAGATGGTAATGATAATATAAAGCTTGTTTTTAAAAAGTATTTTTAAAATTACACTTGTTATGTAATCATTTCAATTGTTTTTGTTTAACGAGGTAGGTAATAGCTTCCCGTGATAGGATAATTCAGTGATATAATCATCTACTTGTTATCATTAAACATTAATTATAGCACCTGCAAGGATGCGGCAGACGATCGTGCTAGCTGAAAAGAAGACACTATTTGACGGCATTTCTGGGCATGAGAATGTCTGGTTCGAACAACTAGCACAAAGACGTGACTAGTATTCTTCTGATCTGTGGACGCCACCAACGCAATTTCTCCAGATTCAACAGGAACGCAATTCGTCTGGGCAAATAGCGGTCGACGCTATTATTACTGCATTGGCCTTATTAGCCATATGCTCGTAAGTGCCTTTACGACTTACATGGAAGTTGCTTGAATCATATTTTATAGATGCAAAAGACCAGTGATGATGAATTCCGTGTAAAGATATGTTGTTAATTTAACTAACAAGTCCTGATCAAAATAAATAAATAAAAAAAATAACTAACGTCTTTTTTTGGATAATAAAAGTTTGTATCAAAGTTTATCTAATAGTTACCTTACCGTTTTTTTTTTATTTTAGATCTAAATACTTGGGGAGTAGAAATTATGAATAAATGATAACTCTTTATTGTAACATAACAAACCACACAAATTAAAACTATGACAAAAAGTTTATAAATAATTAAAAATTATAGAAATTATGTGTTTACAAAAGTTAACATTTGAAAGTATCTTACCCATCTCTTCACTAGGAACTAGTTTGGATGCCATCGACCTCAGTGACGTAAATGTAGTGGCGTTTAGGATCTCCACTATTGGAACTGAAAGTTTGAAAACAAAGCCTTGTGTAGATTAAATGTTCGATGAGCACAAGTTCTTAACATAACTTTTTCAAGTTTTTAACCAAATTAATCCAGTGCCAATAATGAACTTAATATCTGTGTATATATGCCTGGTCTGATTTCTCGATATTAGAGCCATAAGGTTGGATGTCCGATTCCTTCAACAATCGAAATCGGACCTTATGTTTGACCTATAAGGTCCGAAGTCGATAGCCGAAAAAACATACATCTGACTGACCCTATGGCTCTAACGTCGAGAATTCACAGACTCAACGCACACGACGCACATCTTCGATCATTCTGTCGGCAGAGCTGTAGGGACGTAGACGCTATGGAAATCGTGCAGAGATCGCGAAGTATTTTTTTTTTATGCAACGAAGTAAGAAGACGAGCAAGACGCTCTCCTGATGGTAAGAGATAACGCTGCCCATAATTAGTACAGTGCTACCCAGGATTTTACAAAGGAAAAATTCTGGGTGCACTGCGCCAACGCTTCTTACTTGAGAGTCATAAGGTGTTTAAGACTCTTCAGCCCAGTAATTTCACTAGCTACAGTGCCCTCCTACCGAAGCACAGCAATGTTTGCACATCATTGCTCAGGCGGTAGGATAACTGGCACTGTTGGGGTACCCACCTAGTCGACCTCCTGCAAAGGAAGTCTACCCCCTATTATTATTATTATAGTATTATTTTGTACATGAAGTACAGAAAAAGAAGAAGAAAGAAGCGTTACGTCCACCCCTAGCAAATGCAGATTGCCGACTAAAGTGTGTGCCGTCTGCGTTAGCGCGCGTTGAAGCAAACGTTCAATTTTTTTCACACACTTTTTGTGCGGAGCGGCGCGGCGCGGTGCGGTCTGCCCGAATTACACGGATTATTTGTGCGCCGGACTTTTTGCGCGTCGTGTGCGTTACTGCATATAATTGCATAGGTTCTATTTTCACAGACTAAAAAGTGCGTCATGGATAGTCTGTCGTCTGCGCAGCCCCTTAAAATGTCTTCTCTTTATAACTTGCCGAACTAAACCTGACAGAAATAACAACAAAAATATTAAACTTGACACTGGCAAATATATTATCTACTATCACGAAAGAACAGAATATTCTACGAAAATAGTTTTAAAAAAATCCAGACATATAAACCACAAGGAATGTGTTGCAAGTCCTCAATTCCAGATTGCAATCGTTTGTATTTCAACCCGTCTGCACTCATAAACTTCATACAAAACCAAAACTGAACTTTTCCATTATTCGAAAATAAATAAGAAAATAAACAACAGTAGATGCTATCACGGTTATTATCTTTTATGCGGTCCATACATCAAAATGGTTTTACGGACGACTAAAGTTTCGTTGGAGAAAGCCCTTTTTGGCACTTAATTTGTGGTAAGGTTATTGAACTAGAGAATACTAATGCTTAAGGGAAAAAGTTCTATTGTATTCACACTGAACATGACACTCTTTTTAGTTTCTGCTTATTTATAAATAATCACATTATAATGTGCAATTTTCGATATTAAATCAATATTGACTTATGTTTTATGAAAGTTAGATTGATTCAACTCGCGTGAAAGAAGCAAAAATTGCACCCGTATTTTGATATAATCTATGATGTTATAACATAATATTACTTAAAATAAACTAAATCTTCAAATTTAAAATTAACCTCTGTACTCGTGGGGTACTCTGTAGGTAATAATATATCAATCAAATCGATGAGAGACAACGTAAAAAGAAAGAGCAATAGGGAAATATATTATGGAGTAGACCAGACCACGTACCGACTACGACCACAGGAAAAAAAAATTATATAAAAACCAGATTTTGTAACGATAATAAAAATGTAAATTTGTACTAAGTTTAATTAGGTAATAATAACTTACCCATAAACATATGGAAATCAGTCTGCACAAATATAATGAGGATGGTGCCAGCCAACTTGCTCGTCACAGAAATGAGGCACAACACCGAGTCGTGGAAACCCCATCGCTTGCTGAACACGGAGATCGAGAAGAGAGCACCTAAAAAGACCAATTGGTTATATTTTTTTTTTTTTATGTGATGAAGTAGAAGACGAGCAAGACGCTCTCCTGATGTTAAGAGATAACGGCTGCCCATAATCAGTACAGTGTTACCTAGGATTTCACAATTATGTGAAATTCTAGGAGCACTGCACCAACGCTTCTTACTCAAGAGTCATGAGATGTTAAGACTCTTTAGCCTAGTAATTTCACTAGCTACAGTGCCCTCCTACTGGAGCACAGTGATGGTTGCACATCACTGCTCAGGCGGTAGAATAACTGGCACTGTTGGGGTACCCACCTAGACAACCTCCTGCAAAGGAAGTCTACCCCCGGTAGAATTGGTTATTTGAAACATTATTCAAAATATTTTTATTTTTGGGCTTCAAAATATTTTGCACAAGAGAATAGAACAGATCTTTATTAAACTTATGAATAACAAACGTTATCTTAGGCGAGTAAAATACATTAAATTATACCTGAATAATAAATATTGGTTACTAACTGCACCCAGCCGTTTTATCCCCTGCACCTATAGCCTGTAGCCTATGTGTTATTCCAGGGTCTAAGCTATTTCTATACCAAATTTCATTTCAATCGGTCCCCCCGTTTAGGCATGAAGAAGTAACAAACTTACACACTCACACAGGCACACACTCACAAACTTTCGCCTTTTAGTGTCAATAAGAAAAGAAATAAAGTTGAAAAGTAAAATAAAAATAAACAATATATAAAAATGCTTATCCGCATCAATGAATTGATATTATTATATTATGTATTTATAATGTAACTAGTTTAAGAACAAGAAAGTAGAGTGAGCAGAGATGCAAAAACAATGTTCACCCCGCCTTCCAGGCTTATAGTCCAGTAAAAGAAGAAATGTGGATCGAAAAGTCGAAAGCAGAAAAACTAACTTAGTAACTTTGTTTGGACTAGTTAGGAGATAAACATACTAAAAGTCCCCACCCCTCCGAGGTGAGCCCGAGGGGGGGAGGGGGGAGGAATTTTATTTGTAAGATTTTTTTACCGACTTTATATGAAAAATTAATTTAAGCGTCTTCAAAATAGACCATGTTTGGAAGCTCATAGCTGGACAACAATTTAGCCCAGTCAATGAGTGTCCAAAAGAGGTATGTGGATCGAAAAGTCGAAAGCAGAAAAACTGAGTTAGGAACTTTGTTTAGACTAGTTAGGAGATAAACATACTAAAAGTCCCCACCCCTCCGAGGTGAGCCCGAGGGGGGGGAGGCCGAAGAAGGTCCCATTTTTGGGTATTTTTCTTATATGTCAAAAACTGTGCGTTGTAAGATATTTTGTTGTACTACATTATAAAACCTCATAAAATTCTCTACAACTTTAGCCTTTACACTTTTTGTCTATCTCCAATCGTTGTCCAGCTATGAGCTTCCAAACATGGTTTATTTTTAAGACGCTTAAATTAGTGTTCCATACAAAGTCGGTAAAAAAATTTTGCAAATAAAATTTGACCAACTTCTGGTTGTCGTATCATGAAACTTTGCAAATGTCTAGAAATCTGATGACAGTTCAATAATCTGGTACCACTGAGCTGATCTGATGATGGAGCCGGGAGGTGTCTACTGGAAGGGTGGGGACTTTTAGTATGTTTATCTCCTAACTAGTCCAAACAAAGTTACTAAGTTTTTCTGCTTTCGACTTTTCGATCCACATACCCTTTTTGGGCACTCATTGACTGGGCTATTATTCTAATTTCAACGTGCGTGGGATGTAACATCAGAAAAATAGTGATAACAATTGAATTTTTAAAAAACTTTTTAAAAACAAGCTTTTATACTTTTTAAAAACAAGCTTTTATTATTATTACCATCTAGCACCAAAGTACCTACTCATCAAATGAGCCCAAACTCGAAGGGGTTGCGTCGTTTAATTACGAAGTTCTTATGGCCACCTTCCTGCTCCATCATCAGGTTAGCTCCGTGGCATAATAATATTGCATTATCATCCGATTTATACATGCATGCACACAATTTTAGCTCAATCAAAAATCGGGAAGTGGATCAAATTAAACTTCCAAGATTTGATTACAGACAGACAGACAACAGAAAGGTAAAAGTAAATAAAAGCTTGTAATAACAATTATATTAAAAATTTAAAAACCCCCAACGTAATACGTAATTCACCATTTTTTGATGGCGGCCATCTTGGATTTTAAACTTTATATAGTGGGCTGTATTCTACTTGTAAAGCCCTTTCATTTGATACCCATATTGAGGGGGTCGTGGAAGAAAAAAGTAATCCGCCATTTTGTAGCGGCGGCCATCTTGGACCGATTTCCACCAAACATAGCTAAAAACACTCTCGACTAACTCTGCTTTCAAACAAAAAGAACTAAATCAAAATCCGTTCATCCGTTTGGGAGCTACGATGCCACAGACAGACACATACACACACACAGAGAGAGACAGACAGACACGTCAAACTTATAACACCCCGTCGTTTTTGCGTCGGGGGTTAAAAACATAACAATATAATATAGTGTAGGATTCATGCAATACCAGTATGGCTAGCATAATAATATTATTATAATGAAATCTAAAAGCTTATCCTATTTTTATGATAAAATAGCCTAGTCATGGTACATGGAAGTATCCAATGCAAACAAAATGTAAAATCAAACAAAGAAAAGTTTACCTACCCAATTATCTTAAACCTGGCTTAAACGTATTTGTAAGTCTTAAAGATTTCACTTTTAATTAGTTTCAGATGACTTCATACATAAAACTAAGCATACTTACCGCAGGAGTGTGTTATAATGCTGTAAGTCGAGTAAATACTATATTTCAGGGCATCCCACTTAAGCCGGTATCGCACGTACATGTATGTTATTATTCTCTCACCTGAAAGTAAGGACGAATTACACAATATTATGAAATATAAAACATATGTGGCATAGCACCTCCGCCGTCGCAACGGACCTCCTTCGCCACTGGCCGGCGAGGAAAATTCAAACTCGGAACGTCGAAGCAGAATCTGTTTGTGGCACGATCTATTCGATCGTCATTCCACCTCACACCCGGCGCCGGGTAGCACGTCAGAATAAATGATAATAAGTTTGTAAATCTTGAAGTCTTTATTTTACATTGTGGGGCACGAAAAAAGTCCCACAAATTGATAAGACTAGCTGCGCCCAGCGGTTTTACCCGCAGAACTTATGACTTTGTGTTATTCCAGAGTCTTAGCTGTCTCTATACAAAATTTCAGCTCAATCGGTCCACGCGTTTAGGCGTGAAAGAGTAACAAACATCCAGACATCCATTCTTACTGCAAAAAGAAAGAATGAACCAGAGTTCTTAATATACGGAGAATTAAAAGTAAGGTTAATGGCCATCTTTTGTAAATTAAAAAAATCCTATTTAAAAAACTTTACATATTTTTTCAAATTAGAAAAATCTATCAAAAATCGATTTTATTAAAAATAAATAATACAGTCGATGTTGTTTACACGGGACTACCCCCCAAAAAAACTTCAAATTGTGCAATATAAAAGACATTGTAAGATTTATATTTAATCTCCTATTTAATACGAGATTATAATAATGGATCAATTAATCATAATACCTAGACGTCACTGGCCTATTATACAAGTAATTATTCTCTATTTTGTTTGTTAAATAACTATAGGTAGATTAACCACGTTCTATTACGTAGTTAAACTACGTTCTATTACTATTTATTAAGATTACATTATTGGGATGACGTCATAGTTCTATTTATAGGTGTTTTTTAATTTTTTTAGAAATTATTTTGTACTATTTAAACCGTGCGTTATAATAATTATGAAGAATATATTATCATAATTACAGAAGAAAAATTATTTATTTAAGACTAAATTTATTTTTATTGCAAATTAGCTTAGACCGCCTCCTCAGTAAAAAATCCTAAAAACAAAAAATAATATAATATTAAATCATGTTATTTTATTAATGTTCCAATTAAAATAGCTGTCAATGTAACGATCATAAGATTCTGAGACACATTTTAAAAAAATCATAACAAACGATATATGTAAAAATCCCACATACCGCCCCACGCCGGGGGTCGCGGGGCGGTATGTGGGACTCCCCCGCCAAAGATGGGAGCGGCGGGGATACCCACTAAAAAACCTGGGGGTGTTCCTGCGGGACGCCATAATGCCGGGGCAACGGGTACGCCGAAGCACTCATCCGCGGCCCCGACGGCGTGACGTAATAACCCTCCACCAACAAACTTAAATGCGTTGTGCCTCAGTAATTACTTATTAAATTTACTTAGTAAAAATATGAGTACCTTTTTATTATGTACAACTTATTAATTTTTAAATTTTTGCTATGTTCTTACCATGGTCAGGTCCATAGACGATAGCAACTACTAGAAGTGTCAATACAATCTTTTGTCTTAAATTAGACTCTCTCTTCTTAGTTGCCACTTCTGCTGTTTCCTTGACCAACGTGGTTACTTCACAGCATGTTATCGGTTTGGGCTGAAATAGAAAACATTAAAAATGATATACCTAGTTGTGTTGGTCTTGCCATTTATTAGTGGGGGCGAATCACCTTTTCCGGGTATTCTTTAGTCAAGCAATAATGTTTAGGTATTATTGTGTATCGAGATGATGGAAAATGACACGGTAAAAAGTAAACAGTATTTTGACTCCCTAGAAGCAGAAGAACTTAAGGTCACGCGAGTTTGTGTCGCGGTCGACAGGGATCAGCAAGCAGCGAGGTGCCGAATAGACGTTTATATGCAGTAAGATTCCGAATAATAGTCGTGAATTCGTAAAAAAAAAATTATTTGATATTTTGTTTAATTCACAATAATAACGTCTATTCTGCACCTCGCTGCCTACCCCTGTCAACATCGACGCGAATACGCGCGACCTTGAGTTCGGTTGCTTATAGGGAGTCAAAATACTGTATATCACTTTACTGTGACAATAGTCCCATCGCAATTACTCTGTATGACGTTGTTAATACTTACAACAATATATCAATGTGATAGGCATTGCAGTGCTACACAGATATTTATATTTTAAAACACTACGTGTCACTGTATATAACATGGGCAAAGCTGATGCTGATCTTACCATTAGCATCAGCAACTAATTTTCGCATCTTATCACTCATTGCAAAAAAATATATTAAAAATATGTTACAAATGGTCTAACAATACTTACTTTTCTTTTATTTCGCGACCTGTTTTCAATTATAATTTGTCTAAGCAAAAACATGTTTTGAATTGTCGCAATTACATTGAATTTTCTCTACGTGATACCTTACTAAGTTTAATTTAACTCAAAGGCAGAATAATCAAATGTGACAGGTAAATTAACCTATTCACGGTGGCTTTCTTACTTAAATAATGCAGAAGATTACTAATTAAATATGACTGTTTCATATCTTTTGGTGACATGTTAAGTGGTTACGTAGTATTTTGAACTTAAATACTTTAAGTTATTTCAATTACTTAGGCAAACGCGAGAGCACAATATTATTTAAATTTTTGGGGGTTATATTTATTGGCCATATATTTATGACTTTGGCTAGCAACATATTTGTAAATAAATAAGTAATCAGACTCACCTTTTCATTTTGATCCGTATTAGGTTTAGTGTTGCTCTCCAAACAGAAGAATCCATAAGTAAAGGTGATCATGTAGATAAATCCAGATAACAGAAATATTCCATAGTATCCCCACAATTTCAACAAAATGCCACTTAAGGCTGTGCCTATAGGAATACCGGCTGTCATGCACAAATTCACGAGCCCCACGCGGAAAGTTCTGGATTCTTCATCTGTTATATCACTGATGTAACTAAATACTCCTAAATAAACCATAACATAGCCTCCAGTTATTGCAGGGAAAAAAGCTTCCAAAAACATGGTTACTTCAATAGTAATCTCGTTAAAGAAATACGTGCTTAGAATGTTGGACACGCAGACCATGAACTCGCCAAAAATTGGAAGAAGAATACAAACTTTTCGGTTCCCTGTCCTGTCACTCCACGCTCCCATAAAGATGACCAATATTGTCGGTACTGCCGTCTGTATGATGCTCTTCCATGATTCTATATTAGAGATGATCATCTGGACTTCAGCTTCGTATGAAGAGTTCCCCTTTCTTTCGACTAACGCGTCACAGATTTCATCTCCAAATGCTCGCTTCACGCGACAGGCTTTGTCTAAATTCAAATTCTGTATAGCCAATCTAGCCAACATAGATGGTATAACCAGACCAGCTAAAATTGGCTCTACGGTTATACTTGATTTTATATGCTTCAGCTTCTCTATAAAGCTTTTTTCTTTCTTTTTCTGTGTCTCATCTTTCAAAGGCTGTTCTTCTGGGGTTTCTTTAGGATCCGTCATGTTATCTGGCGTGCAGTTAGAGATGATGAATGGTACTGACATGTTATAGGCATATTATTATTGTTATATTTCAAGCATGCGTTCCATTATCAAACACTTTTACGTGTTGATTCTTACGAGTTCATCTATAGGTATACAATTTGATTAAAAAATAAATATTATACATGATGTGAATGAAATTTATTATGTCACATTATCTTAACAGTTTTATAACAACGTTTTGAAAATGAAATCATGGCTATAAACGAAATAAAACTTATTTACTCCCGCGAACAGTTCACAAACGACAACTTTCAAAGTGAACTGCATTGCAACACAAACGATTAGTCACAATAAAGAGTTATTCGTGTTTAATACAATATTATATTTATTGGGACTCCTATAAATGTATCCGATAACTTCTAGGGGTTAATTATGAGGAGATCGCAATTACAATGACAGCAGTTGTAATATTACGATACAACGAGAGAAATTCCTGCCTTATTGATCCGTACAGAATGTGTAAGTACATTCCGTAGATATATGTACAATACACTTGTAGATAGTGTTGACACTAAAGTTATCTTAGCTTCACTTGACTTTAAAATGTTAGCAATTGAATTACAAAAATATAATAAACCGACTAGGGAATTTTAAAATTTTAGGGAAAGTTAACATTTTAGTTTTGATTTCAATAAAGTTTATTTTTGATGATGTGAGATTTGGAAACTGTGAAATAAAACGATTTTAAGCCAATTAATAATGTTAAACCCGTCTAGAAGTGTCGGAGAAATATGAAGACAAAATACATTTCTGTAATATTTGTTAAGAAATGTTTAAAAATTGCCCAATGTTGAGGTCTTAATAAAATGAAATACATTATACTCGAAATAATCTCTAATATCGAATTATCAACCTCCAGTTTTCAAGTAATTTTAAGATCAACCTGTATATTAAGAACCTATTTTAAGTCAAACATAATTATGCTATACCTATTTGTACAGGGTGTTTGATTAGCTACCGAGTATCGGGCATAATGTTGATAACGCTACGTAAATAATATAATCAATTGTTGCTCTATTTATTTTGTGATATCTTTGCGTAATCAGTGTGATGCGATTTTTTTAAGAGATGCGTTGGCGTCTTTAAATAAAATGAAGTTGAAAATACACTTGTTCTATCTTAGATTAAAAGGAAATGGGAATATGCGCCATAGCGCTAGCGTTTTTATGTCAAACATAGGACTGTTGCATCGGAAAGAGTCGGATGCCGCGCCGACTCACGCCTAAGTAAAATTGTGCCCTGAGCCTAATTGAAGCGGCCCATGTCAGAAACGTCAGTAGGTACTGTCACTACTTCTTATTTTTTTATCTATGTGTTTCATATATTCGTTACGTCAAAATTATACAACTGTTATGGTGATTTGCATACAAAGCCACAAGCATTGACGACATGCCATAAGGGTAAAATTCCAAAAATACTCAATCCTAAACTACTACAATGCTAAAAAAAACTAGCACTGGTAACATTCTGCTAACTAGCTATGGTACGACAACCAGAAGTTGGTCATATTTTATTTGCAAGATTTTTTTACCGAATTTGTATGAAAAACTAATTTAAGCGTCTTAAAAATACATAGACCATGTTTCGAAGCTCATAGCTAGACAACGGTTGAACATAGATTAAAAGTGTAAAGGCCAAAGTTGTAGAAAATGTTATTAAATTTCATAATGTACAACAAAATATCGTACGACGTTCTTGACATATAATCAAAAATCCTAAAAATGACCTTCGCCCCAGCCCCCCCCCCCCCCCCCCCATCAGGCACACCTTGGAGAGGTGGGGTCTTTTAGTATGTTTATCTTCTAATTAGACCAAAACAAGTTCCTAAGTTAGTTTTTCTGCCTTCACCGTTTCGATTCACATGCCACTTATGAGCACTCATTGACTGGAAGTACTTATCTTTTTGTGTATGATTAATCTATAAAGTCTTCCATTTAAAAGTTAATAAAATAGCAACACCTCTACTATCTTATTACTAAATAATCTATGGATAAATTACTAACTATTGATAAAAAGAAACATCGTAATGAACAAAGCATTTTATTCCTTTTACATTTTATAGTATTTTCTCATCAGGCAAGTCGATGCTGCTAAGTAGATCTTCTTTACGTTTCTTTGTCTGTAGTTCATTCGATTCGCAATTTTCATCCTTATTTGAGTTATTTTTGTTTGACTGATTGGAGCTTTTCTTGTGCTGAATGAAAAACCATCTGGAAAATAAATAATAATTTGAAATGGGTTCGTTAACTGATTTCGGTACGATTAGGTACCAGTTATAAAGAAATATTTTATTGATAAAAATAATAAAATAATTGGAGGTGAGATTCTAACGGATCAGGGAGGTTAGACAAGAACGCTAAAAAAATGTGCTGAGATGACGGTCATTATATAATTATTATTAAATTTTTCGACTGCTGTAACGACTGTCCCAGTGTGTATATTATTTAGCGTTTGCCACAAGCGATTGATCTTTGTTATATTCACTTTCAGAGCCATATCTTTGATGGGTCTGGCATGCCCTTGAGGGTAAAAGTTCCAAAAAATAAATAAAGATAAAAAAAGAGCCATATCACAGTCATAATTATAGGCGTATGGCTTGCGTATGGCTAATGTTGAAGTTTCACGTCACCAAGATTCCGACATGGCCATCAAAATGACCTTAAGGCACCCTGCATAATGCAAAAATTTAAAAACATTTAGCGTGTTTAGGTATTCATGATTTAGATTTCAAGTAGGGAACCTCATAAAGTTATGTACTAAGTACTAACCCGAGGGATATTCGCTACGATTATTCTAAACAGAACTATGGCTAATATAGCTTAAACTAACTATAATATAGCCTATTTAGTTTCATCTTTGTAAATAAACGGCATAAATTCACTTGTATTTACTTCGGCTTCGTGCCGACCGTTTATGCCGTTTATTTACAAAGATGAATCTAAATACTCACGAATCGTTTAGTGTAAAAATAGCCTATTTCGTATTAAAAAAACTGCAAAGATTTCTATGGACTTTTGTTTCGGCAATCGGTAGCGAATATACATCAGGCTCAGGTGCTCAGGTTTGAACAGGCCTTAATACTTTACCCAAATATCATAAGCGTAGGAACTGTAAGCACAGTGCTGAAGTAGTAGATGATGCTGGCATCGTATTTGAGCGTGAGCATGTAGATCCAGGAGTAAATCGGCCCGAACACCATCGAGGTTATCACTTCCATTAGGTTGAATGCTGCTGTCATTTTCCCTGAAAAAAAAAAAAAAAACATAATATCGTGATGAATCATCCTTTGCATTTAGAAAGTAGTAGTCTGGGAGTGGTTGGAGGATCGGAGGACCAAGTTGAGCGGCGTGCCACGGGGGAGGGAGACCTAATTAAGAAAATGTGCTCGACTTAACCGATTTTCATAAAATTTACATAGAACCTGGAAAAAACAAACTTATAGTTGCGTATAGACGACTATCAGGTCACTTTCATCTGATCGGTTTAAAAAGTTAATCGGTCTTTTACAGCTCCAGTGCAAGTGTTATCTAGATTCTAGGTACACTGAATTACGCTCGTCATCTTGAGACGTAGAATGTTAAGTTTTATAGTATTAAATATACATAATCTGTACACTCTTTGAAGTGTATTAATTAAATTTGAAATCAGCTCTTGATATTATGAAATAATACGATCCAGCGTGAAAAAAATCGCCTTGTCATTTTACAAAAAATAAAATATTGCGAAATAATAAATTTGCTTAGATATTAATAACAAAAGATTAAGGCACAAGGCTGTTATCTGACAATTTAAGTCAAGGTTATCTAAAACAATTGTATCCTTATTTTTACGATTGTTCTATATAATTTTAGTAGGTACATACTTTGTTTATCTTATCTACCTATTTTGCGTGTATTTAAATAAATTAATATGATATGTTCTAGTGACTACTTAATTATAATCCTAATTCTTAATTTCTATTTCTCGTACAGAAATCATCATCAACGTCAGTCCGCTGTTGGACATAAACTTCCTCTAATGCGCGCCATTCAAATCGGTTTTCAGTCTTCCTCCTTTATTAAGTCCCAGCGACCTTCCGGATATCGGCGCTCTAAAGACGCCCTACACTACGCTCAATAGTTGTAATAAAAAATACTAGTAGGAACGCTTCCGAACTACATCTCCGAATCCAAAACGAATCAGCCAAATCACGGCCCGGCATAAACGTAGAATTACATTTTTAGGCGCTACAGCCATTGGATTTTTGTTCATCATTGGACTGTTAATGACGGACCGATAGCACAAGGAAGTATCAGCCATTGTAATATTTGTATGTAAACCGTCATGATGAATACCTGGCCTCAGGTAGTGTGAAATGCAATATCAAAATTCTATCCGCCATGCGTCCTGACGAAATCAGGTAGGATTTGCATCAGATATATTGTGAAAGCGCTCTTAATGAGTCAAATAGAGAATTTTAAGCTTATTTCCATACACTAGCTTAAAAGAGCTGAAAAATATGGACCTGAAATCGTGGGTACACAAAAAATGAAAAATAAAAATGTTTACTTCTTCTAAATATAGGTACTGTAACATTCACAAAATCTCACGGAGAAAATTTAGTTTTTTCATATGAATAACTTTAAAGGTCTATACTCACCGAGCTCATCGTTGGTACATAACTTAGATGAAATAGAACGAAGCGCTGTGAAAGAAGTTGCATTGAACATTTCTACTGCTACAGCTGAAATAAAAAGATAGTAACGTTTTATTAATAATACTCGTATATGTATATCATGATACTTATAGGAATATAATATTAAAACATTTTTTAAACACAGAAAGCAAAAAATAGCGCCTGGTGGCTGTATTTTGATACCTTCCAGCCTTGCAGAGATGAATTGATAGCATCATAAAACAATACTCTATTTTAGAGTAATTAAAAAATTAACTTGGTTGCAGTACGTAATAACTTCAACTTTTAGATTTATTTAAGGTAGTTATAATATTAATAGTAAAAAAATGCGAAGTTTAATGACGTTACAAAAGCCTTTTGTTTCAATAAATTAATTTCTGCTTTAAGCAATTTTAAAGTACGTCAGTCTAGTCCCTAAAAGTCTAGTATCTACAGCGCGTAGTACAGCGATATGGCCGCCAACTGTGGACCAAAATGTATCGTAGCACTAGTTAGTAATAAGTTTAATGTAATTTTTCTATTGGTCTTAATAAAGTGTATTCTATTCTATCTATCTTTGTGAGTCAATAACTCAGATGAGCCGAAAAATTTTCTACTCGTTGCACCGAGTTACATAATAGTTCTGCCTCAATGAGTTATAATGACTTATGTGCGCATTTATCACGCGGTCGTTCGACAAGAAGCACATTGCAAAAACTACGAGTATGAACCTTTTGAACTAAGTTGTTATAGAGCCTGAACATTAGTGTGGTACTAAAGCCTTATTTTATTTTAATGTAGACAAATTACTCAGGTTTCGGTCAAAAGATGTTAAAACTTTTCAGCTTTAGTAATTTCACTAGTGCCCTCCTACCGAAGGACGAGTGAAAGACTACAAATTATAACTTTGGCGTAAAGAAGTACGAGCACATTGTATTTATTAATGAAAGTTTCTGCTAGAACAATATTTTAGGCAAAATAATTCCTATATTTTACTAGGTACATTTTTTCATACAAACCTAGGTACATTTCCAAAGAGTTTCTAGCGAAAGCTGTAGCAAGACCGCCGACCATCTTGCTGACCATCGATATGAGGCCGAGGACTGAGTCGTCCCATTTCAATCGATGACTGAATAGGCTGATCGATATCATCGCTCCTGGAATCAGTATTAAATAAGAATTCATGGTGTATTTTTAAATTTCTCTCTAACATATTTTGTCATTAGGGCCAAAAATGAATTTTGTAATTTTCCTACTATGTTTTAATAATAAATAGCATAAATCCTCCATCAGAAAAGCTTTTACGTATTCTAATATTTTTAGACCTTTGGCACACAACGCTGAAGATTGGTCGCCAATCTTTCGTGAACCTTATTAGGTAACGACTAATTAGGTAGTCTAACAGACTACCATACATTTTGTGTATCATTTTTCACTTTCCCAGTGATGTGTGACCCTTAAACATGAAATTAAATTGTAAAAAGTTCATATGCAAATGGCAGAGCGCCAGAAAAGGTCGCTCGGTTTTCTCGCCGGATTTATTCACGGGGCTGATTGTAATTTTTAACGCCACAATATTTTTCAATTTACTTCTCGCTGCAGCTCGTTGCAAACGAGAACAGACTTGGCTGAAGGAACTTTAGATGTTGGTTTTGACGTTAGGAAAAAATCAGATGGTTAATTTACTTGTACTTTATGAAGGACTTGCTGTGAGTAAACATAAGTCAAGGTCTTATAATATTGTCTAAATTTTCAACAAAAATCCCTCCCTAACTTCAAAAAACATCGTATCGCAATGATGCCCAATTTGCGAGACGGTTTCGTATAGTGGATAGTACTCAGCCTCAGGCGAAGCTACAAGTAAGGCTAGTGGTAAATTTGCACATAACTTATAATAGTTATAATCATTCATGTGGGGCTGGGTTTCGAACTCGGTGATCCAGAATGCGAAATCACATCTTCACGACATAATTACTTAGCCACCAATGCTTCCCAATAATAGTAGTTATGGCAAACCAACATTACAATATTTTTATCTACATCAAAACAAGTGCTTATAATTTTATCAGAAATGACACTAAATGATAATGCATATCATTAGACTAAGATATTTTTAGTTTTTCCCCTAAGTTTTCTGTTTCCTTATTCAGTAAACCTTCCATTTTCCTTACCTATCAGAGAACTGGATGGGTCTCGTCTATAAATTTTAGTACTATTTTATTATTTATTTATTTATTTTAGCCATTGTCGTCCCACTGCAGGGCAAAAGCCCTTCCCTCCTAAATTTTAGTACTAGCTGTACTAAATGAGTTTACTTGCTAAAAGTA
This sequence comes from Hemithea aestivaria, assembly GCA_947507615.1. Lineage (NCBI taxonomy): Eukaryota > Metazoa > Arthropoda > Insecta > Lepidoptera > Geometridae > Hemithea > Hemithea aestivaria. The sequence continues at coordinate 3,484,945 of OX382325.1, read as the reverse complement.
TCACATGCGTTGTTCCGGGTTAAAACTATCCATATGTGAAATTTAAGTTCATTTTCAGCTAATTAGCTGAAAATGAACATGTTAGGCATCGACATATGAACTGACGGCACGCCAGATGGTGAGCGGTTACCGTCACCTACAGCCATATGCAATATTTATGGTATATAGGTGTAAATCATTGGCAAGGGAAATGACCTCGTGGCCGAGGCCCAATGCGTTGGTCTGACCAGATCCGCACCACTCTCGACTCTACCGTCTACGATGCTCTCCGGGTGGCCGGAGATAGGACAAGATGGTGTAACATCGTGAGGAAAAAGTCATGGATGGAGGAGGTCACGACCCTCAAATATGAGGTCCACGACTGATTGGAGGGAGGTGTGAATAGTGGAATAGTGAATAGTTGGTTGTAGGGGACATATTTTTGGTCAAGTAGGAGGTAAGCCCTTTCCTACATTCACTCGCTCACGTTTTTTTTATTCAATGAAATAAAAAGATGAGCAAGACGCTTTCCTGACGATAAGAGATAAGCCTGCACATGACATCAGTAAAGTCTACCCAGGATCTCACAATGATGTAAAATTTTAGGTGCATATTACATCAACGCTTCTTACTCAAGAGTCATAAGATGTTAAGCCTCTTCAGCCCAGTAATTTCCCTAGCTACGGTGCCCTCCTATCGAAGCACAGTAATATTACACATGATTGCTCAGGCGGTAGAATAACTGGCACTGTTGTACCCACCTAGTCGACCTGCCAAGGAATTCCACCCCCGGTAAACGTGGGAATAGTATTAAAAATAAATACGTACCAAGAAAATGTATGACAATATAAAAGGTCATATAGAAGCTGTATTTGAGAGCGTCCCAATTAAACCTGTACCTCGTGAACAGGTAGCGAACTGTAAACTCTCCTGGAAAAGAAACATTTACAGAGAAAACTTTATTAACACCTTCGCTAACCTCCCCTTTATTCGGTGAAATGCTAAGCTTTGCTTTTCATTCATATTTCAACGGAATTGTGTTGTGTTGACTTCTTATGTTCGTGAAATATTGATTGTTGATAGAGGTGGATTCGTAGAATTGAAATGTTACTGAATAATAAATGAGTTATTGTACCAAATTTAATGTTGCGCCATTACCGAGTATTGTACTAGTAATAAAAATATCTTCTGATTTATTTAGGAATTTTATATTATAATAAGCATCTAACAGGCCTTTTAATATATTATGCGTTATCGCCACTGAAACGCACACTGAAATTTGACCAAAAATATGTGAGGATGCCCAGCTGTTAAATATAATAATCTATCCGCAAAATTTTAAAATATCAGTATCTTACAGAGTTAAAAAGTTAAAGAAGACCTGAGTAGATCATGTCTTCCCAGTTTCATAATCTATGGTTATTCACGTCCGCGTCTCACCCCTAAAACTTCTATAAAATACACCTACCATAAGCCGGGCCATAAATAAAACCGATCGCCGCAAGAACCAAAATGGACTTTGTTCTCCGCTGACAAGGTCCCTTTTTGAATGCCACTTGTAGCGTGTCCTTAACATGCCTTCCGTCGAAAAAGGATTTCAAGAAACCCCACAAGCTAAAAGGTTTCTTCTGTAATAAAAGTAATTTGAGATTATTTTAAAACAGTCAAATATTTCCGTTATCATAATTCACCTACTTCGATTAAATACCGACCAAAGTCTGCCTAAAAGATTAAAATATCGATATAACAATAACGGTGGTGTGATAACTTACGTCACATTCTTCCGGTCGTTTGGGATCCTCCATATAATAAAATCCATATAATATACTAATTAAATAGAGCAATGAACTTATTGAGAACACTCCGTAATATCCAATCCGTTCCAGTAAAACACCACTAAGGACAGATCCTATGGGACCTCCGGCAGTTAAACATAAGTTCGCAATACCAACTCTGAAGGTTCTGGACTCTTCACTGGATATATCGCTTATGTAACTAAATATGCCCATGTAAGTCGCTATCCAACCTCCAGTTATAGCTGGGAACAAAGCCTCGAAAAACATGGTAACTTCCACCGGCAACTCGTAGAAGAAGTACGCATTTATAATATTACTCACACACATGAGCAAATCTCCTATGATGGGGAGTAGAACGCATATCTTTCTTTTCCCTGTCCGGTCACTCCACGCTCCCAGGAAAAGGATTAGAAGGCTCGGTATCGCCGTTAGGAGGACATTTTTCCAGCTTTCCATGGCCGCTATCAACTCTTGAACGGCTAGTTCCTCTTCTAAGTATTTATTTCCCTGACGCGCAACGAGAGCGCTGCACACTTCGTCTCCATAGTTCTTGTTCACCCGACATGCTTTGTCCAGGTTCAAGTTTTGTGTCGCAAGCCGCGCGAGGCTTCCCGGTATCACGTAAAAAGCTAGCACCGGTTCTACTGTGATATTCTCCTTTACATATGCAATTTTTTCTCTCAAAGTTTTCTTCTTCACTGGGTTTACTTTATCATTTTTGAGCGGTTGCTCCTCAGGAGAAGCCATCACCGACGTGGTTAAATACAGTACTGACAGCTCTCGTCATCTTGATCATTAATAAATATTTGTTGCAAAGATAGAACTAATTTTATATATTTTATCATTCTGTTGGTGGTAATGTTCAAATATACGCCGACAACATTTAAATATTTACACAAACATTACATGTTCGCAAATATGGAAAATAGAATACGTGCATGATTGATATGGTACAGGTATTGATAATATTTAGTTCGAACCGTAAATGCGGTGAGCATTATAATGATTTGGTTGATTCGAAGCTCGAGGCTTTACTTGTAATAAATTATCATATTTGGGCAAACACATGATTTCGAAAACCGTTTTGTGGGAATATCAAATGTGGGGCTATGTGTGTACATTTAATTTTAATAAATTTGTGCATTAAATTATTATTTACAACATATCTTTCTAAACTAGAACCCATATAAGGTGCAGGTGCAAAAGATTTCTAATAGGTGGATCTGGAATGGAGATCAATCACTTTCTCAATTGACCTGCCTGAGCCCAGTTGAAAAATGTGGGCAGTCGGCGCCGGCCACCGGTCTCCATTGTTTTCCACCACTAATTTACTGCCCCTGTTATTTCTTCTAGCCGCTAACAGCTCGGATACGTGGGTTTTCGTTGAGAAATCTTTATTTATCAGGCTTTGAATTGTGTAAGTTCTGAGAAAACTATCTAATATTGGCAAAGATTTCATAATATATTATTATTATGAGAACTAAATTATTGTTATTATTATTACAACTACTCGTACTACTACTTTTTAATACAACTCATTTTATCTAGACACGCGGGAGCGTGTCAAGCCAAGTTCAAGCAAACGAACTGGCGACCGCACCGTGTGTAATATCACACGAATCGTTTAAAGCGCGTTTTGACGACTTTTTACACCCTCGTTACACAAAAACTATTACACATAGACAAGTCAAATTTGGCACATATACTCCAATATACGAACTACATCTGTGTTCCAAATTCCAAAAACACAGCTCAAACGGTTATTTAGATATAAACATCCGGTATTCAATAAAATTTAGGGGTATATACCTATAGATCAAAATTATATCCCACTTCCAGATGACCTAGAAAGTTCAAATTTGGCATCCAGATAGGTAATGCCCTAGTAACAAAGGAAAAAATGAGAAACTAGTAAATTTTGATAATTTTATAATATTTTTAAATTAAAAAAAAATTGTTAATGTTAAAGTATATACGATAACTTGCAAATTAAATATGATCCACTTTTCGGTTTCCGATTAAGCTGAAATTCGGCATGCATGTAAACATAGGATGACAATGCAATATTATTATGACATGGAGCTGATCTGATAATGGAGCAGGAAGGTGGCCATAGGAACTCCGTAATTATATTGACGCAACCCCATCGAGTTTGGGCTCATTTGATTTGTCTTGACGAGTTATTTGATACTATATGTATAGTAACCAGGGTCTGATGATGGAGCAGGAAGGTGGCCATAGGAACTCCATAATTAAGTGACGCAACCCCATCGAGTTTGAGCTCGTTTGATTCGTCTTGACGAGTACCTTGGTGCCAGATAGTAACAATAATAAATGCTTGTTTAAAAAAATATTTCACATGTTACCTACTATAAGTACAAACTACCTCTGTGTCTTATAATATTGTTATAGTAATTTTAAGTACTTTTGTTATGGTCACGAAAATGAGTAGATACCTATTCTACTCCACCTCGATCCTCTCTCGTCGGCGGAGAGTAGAGTGACAGTCCCATAGCCGGTGCACCAGAAATAATTGAAATCAAAAATAAATAAAGTTCTAGTAAGCCCAAAGGGCTTGATAATATCTATATGATAGGGCTTACTATGACTACTTCATTTCTAATATGCGTCTGGTATTGGATCAGTTATTACATGTGGATTTTAAGATATTCACGTGAGAATAATATTATAACGAATGGAGTAGGTATTATACCACCTTTATTTTATTTAACCTTTCTCTTATCAGTTTTACTACTTACATACAATTAAATGATAGGTATTTCGGACCACGCCAGCGCATTACATCATAAAATTATGGATAAGTACCTACTATTCAATTCTGTACAAAAAGTAATGATATCCTATCAAAAACATAAATGTGAAATTAGAGCCAAGTTCAATATTACGATATATTATGTAGGTACCTATGCGTTAGTTGTATGTTGACTTCAAAGACAAAAGAAGGGAGATCTAAATGGGTGCCAAGTTCAATGGTTAGTCCTAAAATATATTTATAACATAAAATATTCTATTACAACTTAAAATATTATTTCTTATATTATTTCTTATATTATTTCTTATATTATTTCTTAAAATATAACTTAAGATAAATATGTACTAATTTCACATTTATGTTTTTGATAGGATTTAGGTACCTATACGTATCACATTCATTACTTTAAAAAACTTCAAAAAAAGGAAATTATATTAACAATTCCTTGAAATCTTTATTACGTAGTTATTGTTCACCGATAACTCGAATATGATTTGGAAAATTTATTTATTTTGTTTTTAGGGTACCTAAAATACGTCCCATTTAAAATTGTATGGAAATAGATCGAGAGGTTTTCCAAATGCAATCAAAAGGTGCGTCCATGATTTATTAAAAGCGAGCTTGAAGTGTTTTATTTATTTTTAAATTATTCACTTATCGGTTTGTTGCTTCATTATATTTATTTAACGAAGTTTTGATTTAACGATAATTTCAGCTGTGGCTTCAATAGATTATTATTTTATGCTTTTCATTTTTCATTTCTTGCGTTCCTTTAATTTTTCCCATAATAGAATTTACTCGAATTTAATCCAATTTACTTTTTATTTAATATTATTATTTATTTATTTTTATTATTTTTTTTTTCTCGAATATTAACAAGTACTGTTACACAAGTCCAAAGAACTTTATCCACTTGCCATATCACTGAACAGTAAGCTACATGAAAATATGAGAAGCGCGGATAAAAGTCCAAACTAGATCGGTAACAGAAAACTTGCCAAACTTCGGCGGTGATACTTTCGGAGTCTTCCAAACATTCATAACATCGAAAATCTATCGAAATTCTGCATAATATATTACTAATGCACTCGAGATAGCTTCCAGTTCGAGTTGCGAACTTCTTGTAATGAGTTTTGATGAAAATGGTTCCAAGTAGCCAAGTTGGTTCGAGGGTTCTTGAATGTGCACGAGTTAGGGGCCATTTCTGCGAGCTGAAGTATCATATCATAGATGTACTCTATTTAATGGGTGGTAAGGTCGTGTATTGAATGTCAGGATCGTATCGGTGCAGTGTAGTGCAATTCAGTGGTTTTGACAAGAAAAAGTCTCTTGACGCTCACGGAGGCAACTCATGTACTTGCTTGTATTTTCTTTTATTAACTTGCTGATATTTTGATTGACTCTGTATGGCTTTTTACAGAGATTTAATTTGATGACGGTAAAATGTGATCTGAATTTTAGACCCAACTGCATTTATAGTATTGTATTTAGCGTTGTTAAAAATAAATAGAAAACAGTAATAACAAAATTTATTAAAATATTCAATATTTCAACTTTTTTCGTGAAATGTGGGTTTCGGAACTCTTTCAAATCACATTCCACATCTTATTGTACTAGCAACATCATAAGATAATGTTATAAAAACTGACTGTGTCAGGTTACCAATAGCAAAATACAAAAATATAAGTTACATCCTAAACAGAAAGTAAACGCAAAACATATTTTGGCATTCAAGTTAGCATAGAGGTGTACTCGTATTCAGCGATGTGAGCCATACAAACAGTTGTTACAGTAAGATTTGAGGCTAGTGCTTTGAATAGAAATCCGCTCAGTTTTGGATAGCTCAGGTTTTGTTTGCGGGTAGGGTTACCACTTGAAATGTTACATTTTGCACCACTGTTTTCGGAGATTGTAGTTCGGTAGACTAGAGGAAGACTTATTAACTAGGCATTTTATACACAATATTATATCTCGTTTAATTACAAGAAGTAATCATAGTGCTCTTCTTTTTGTCGAAAACACACATTTTAGAGTCAAAGAATGTTGATTCAGGCATGCTAAATATATAGCATAATTTATTCATGTTGTGTAAGAAAAATATTATAGGACTGACAAATTTCGGGTGCATTAAAACGATGCGCATGTTACAAGAGATTTGGCTTAGTAAAATACACAAAAAAAGAAAATAATAAGTTTCGAACAATAGCTATTCAAAGAAGGAATGTTCATTTTAATGAATTTTGTCTTATTTCATTTAAAAAAGAGGTATCAAACTAGGTGTTGAACTAAACTAATCGTCTATTCAAAAGAGCATATCTAATTCTAAAGCTTGTGGCAACCCTACTTGTAGGATTACATTGAGAGTGCTTTATGAAACAGCTAGTTGCATTTGTGCATTCTGTTTCTGGGACCAAGAGTTATTTGTTTTGAGTTTGGTGATGATTAGGTACGTTGAGCGGATTTGTACTCTCTGTATTTTGTTTCATCTTTGTAAGCTTTGTACCACAGATTAATTATTATAGCCTAGTCTACCTAAGAATTAATTTTATTTTTAGTGGCCTACGTTTCTCTTATAATTGTACTAGGAGTAAATTCATATTGAATATTGAAAGATGTTCCTTACTGGTCTGGTTATGGTGGTTCTTACATCTATATTTTTATTTTATTATATTGAGAGAGCTTTATAAAACAGATAGTTGCATTTGTGCATTCTGTTTCAGGGACCAAGAGTTATTTGTTTTGAGTTTGGAGATGATTAGGTACGTTGAGCGGATTTGTGCTCTCTGTATTTTGTTTCATCTATGTAAGCTTTCTACCACAGATTAGTAAACCTACGAATTAATTTTATACGTAGTGGTCTACGACTCTCTTATAATAGTACTAGTATAACACGATTTTCTCTGAGTGAAATCATGTTCAGTATCGAAAGATATGGTTTTCTTACATATATATTTTTCAAAATTATTTATTTTAAAGTTGATTAACTAGATGTCAATTTGTACAGTATAATATCTCGAGGTTATAGCCATAAGGCCGGATGTCCGATTCCCTCAACAATCAACATCGGACCCTATGTTTGACCTATAAGGTCCACAATCGATAGCCGAAAAGACATCCGACCCTATGGCTCTAACGTCGAGATATAGAGGTAGATAAAAGTATTATCTATTTATACAAACATTTATTCAGATCCAATAAATATTATTATTATCGTGCATCACCATTATCAGCAGTCGTTAGACGTCCACTGCTGAGGTTTCCTAAGAACGCCACCACATGCTGTTGAATGCAGTTCACATTTATCGTGCAAACTTATACTTTTAAGAATTACCAAAAAAGTTACCAGGAACTTTGCAATTAGACAATAACGTGTGAAATAAAACTGATGAGTTTCAGCTAGAATACCACAAAGAAAACCACTTTTCAAAGGGGAAATCAGTAGGGCTCAGCTTATAACATCTCCACAGCTGTCAAGCATTTTAAGGTTGAGCGGACTCGAGCAAGGGTTGCGCAAGGAAGCCGTGTACCGAAACACACCCAGGATTTTCACTTAATCTTGGCATCAAACTTTGCCTTAATCTACTGTAGACGCGTAATGCCAGCGATTCCGCGCACCACTTGTAATTCCTGTATAATACCTGTAATTCTGCTCTAATGTCTGTAATTTCGCGTAATTCCTGTGGGTGATATTTGTAAGCGGACGTGGCAACTGCGGCGGGATCGCGTAACGTTTTATATAGTGCCTGTCGTCTCGGTTGATACCTAATGTTGCAGTGTATGGCAGTGACCGAGCTTCAGACCAGAGACTTTGTTTTTATGATATCGATATAGATTAATAATTATTATTGACAAAGGGATAAGTGATGCACAGGTTTGATAAAATCTTGAGGTTTTTTTAAGTGGGTCAAGGATAAAAGCTTATATCCACAACAAACACATGTTAAAATAATAATCATATTACCTGTCCTTTGTATCGTTTGTAGATTCCTGTAGAGTTCCTTGTTGATGTATTTTGATGTTGTATTGCTGTGTGGGTAATGGGATCTAATAATATTATTATTTGATTTTTGTGGACATGACAGCGAATGTAAATAAAACTTTGATGATAAAGTAACAATCGTTCTATTTTAATGGTTTCCCAACTTAAGTTTTAACATAAACCTGGCAAGTTAAGGTACTGTTTCCGTCACGTACAGTGCGTAAGAATATAAGCAGTTTAACTGAAATGATGATCTTCACGCTTTTAGTGTTATTTTTAGTGGTTCAAATGTGTGTAAGGGTTTAAGAGATAAACTTAATTGTTGGTGTGATTGCATTGTAAGGACCTAACTGCTTTCTAGATTCTGCTAGTATAGTTATTAGTTCCTGAGCCTAAGGCTGCCTGTCTATTTATGCGGTGCGGTAGAGCTCTTCTAGAGCGCTTCATTTCTAGTTTACCTATCAACCAGATCGCTTCGCTTATATATAGAGGTATCCTAATGATCGGGTGACACCTAATTCGTATTTTGAAGAATTTGCCACTTTGTTGAAAATTTAAGCTCAAGCAGTTAAGCTTTATATGCTGAACTGGTAGATTTTACTCTGCTGATAAAAAAGAAATTTGTTATTTTCTAAATATTATGATCAGATTTTAGAAGAATTTTACTCAGAAGTCGGGCATTATAATATAGACGCGTAAATAAATAATAAATAATAATAAATTAGTTATTATTATTAATATGGGAAAATACAATACCATACTCTTTATTGGGACAAAAAATAACAAAATAGACTTAAAACTAAATTTAAGTACTAATATTAATGTCCACAATGGGCGGCCTGGAAAATTTGGATTTGCAGCTACTCTTTATAACGTCGTGTTCGTTTTTGGATATCATTGAATCTATTTGGTTTTTATTCTGAAATACGAGTAGCATTTTGAAATAGCACTTTTTTGGTGAGGAACAACAAATTTTAAAAATTCATGAGATTCGAACTAGCTACTCATATCATGTTGCTTTTACTACTTGTTCGAAATCAATGATCTTTGGCTGATTAACTCAAAGATATTTAAAAGTAGGTAGAATTTGTCCCACCATTGATATTATGTCTTTCATGAAACATTTCTAGTGATTAATAGATCCACATCCATTCACAGACTGAACAAATATTTATTTTTATTATTTTATTATTCAGCACAACACTACTAACTAACTTTATGCTAAGTAGCATTTTCTGCCAGTTGACCTGTAACTGGAGAGAATTTATCTCTATACTATTAAAATAGGTTTAAAATAATACAAACAAGTTTTATTTAAATAATTTATTTAACAAACTTCATCAAATGAAATGACAACATCATTGAGCAAATCAATGTGGAAATTGGAACGACTCGTATAAAATTTATTCGATACACAACAAAACGACTATTCTATTAGCTACTACATTATAAAATAACGTTTATTACTTACAGACAGGCGTAAAGTTTCGCTTTGAAAATGTCAGAGAGGAATATGATTAATACACTAGCCCCCGTATTTTACAAGCTTTTTAGTCGTCTCCTCACCCTCTATTAAATCCCAAGCTAAAATAAAGGAGTTATCTCGACCATTTTTTTTGAATTTAGAATACTTTCATTCTCTCATTTGAAAAAATTAAGTAGTGCGCGAAGAACACGACTAAAATACAGATGTAATGCCATTGGCACACTTGGCGGAAGTTCTGTTGCTTCGTATTTTGTGGAAGACCAATGCCATTCAACAATTTTTCGCGTAGTGTTTCAATGAAATAATACAAAAAAACTTGAGTTACAACGTAATAATTACATTTGCACGAGCGACATTTTCGTATCATGATATCATATGATTTTTGTTGATATTTTATTCTTTATATAATTTCTGTGTTAATAATAGTTATTATACAATATTTAATGTTAGTTATTAAATCTTTAATATTATTTTAAATGTATTTGTAATTCAAACTTAAAAACTAAGATCAAGACTTGTGGGGACTTAGGAATTCTATAGTCTCAGTAATCAGTAAAAAAATGTTATTTTGACATTTTCCAAGAAAAACTTGCATTGTTGTCCTACTTTTATTAAAATTACAACTATTTTTAAGATTATAAATTATATTAAATTATAAACAATTATTATATATTTTAAATAGAAACTGTTCAGGGTTATAAGATACTAACACAATTATAATTATTCATAGATTTCTTATATAATATTTTTTTATTTTTTAATATTGTCTACTTTATATATAATTTTTATGACTTTCGGTAGTTTTCAGGCAAATTATATATCAAACAAAGCAACAATATTTCAGACAGAGCTAGAAATTATTAACCACATAACATTTCCATTAGCAGAAAATAAATGTAATAATAAATTATTAATATAAGTTTTCTTCAAAAAATTAATAAATTTACAAATTATTTACATTAATCTAGTAAAAGTTTCATTTTACCTATAAAAAAAAGTCTTTTAGTCTAACTGGAAAACAAGTATAAGTAACTTACGTTTTCTTATTTTTTGGCAGCATATTTTTTTTACTTATTTGGCAATATTGTAAGCGATTTGCGAGCGATTTACTGACTTTTTAGCTCAGTGTGTATACTACAGCAGCGTGTGTGCTTTAGTGTAATATACTACATGACATAATATTAGGTATATTATGTTTTCCGAAAGTTATAATTTTGTCTATATAGTTTTAATTTACATCTAATGGTAGGTAATTATTTCTTATTTTAATACCTATTTTGACTAATCCTCTACTAAATTCTACGGATCACACGATTTATTACAGGGACATTTAATAATAGTCGTTATTAATATTTTACATAGGTAATTATGTACATTTTTAGAGTAAAAACGTTGACACGAAGTTGAAAATAAAAAGTAATAACAATTCCAAGTAGTGTTCGTTGTATGAGTAACTAAGATAAAAATTTATAACAATATTTATTAAGAAAATAAGTTAAAGATCACAACTTAGTAATAAGTAGGTAGTCCTTTCCATTTTAAAAGTTATTAGGCAAAAGTAATTAATAATTATATAATTCAATCAACCAAATTTAATTAAATAATCCAAATAACTATTAGAATTACACAAAAAAAAAAAACATTTATACAAATAATATAATATTTTGAACATAATATTATAATTTTTCAAAACAAGTTATGTTCAATAAATACAGCAAATAAACTCACTTTGTAAAATATAAAAACACTGATCTTAAATTAATAACAGAATGTTATTAAGTATTAACAATCTGATTTTACAAGGGCTACATCAACTTTAGGAGGTAAACACAGAAATCTGTTAAACATAATATTATATTACAAGCAATAATAAAAACGGAGGAAAAAATGGTTTTATTTTTAAGATCGAGTTTAAGGAAAAATACAATTAACAATAAATATACATTATTAATTTTTAACTACACAACACTACTTGCAATCAACTTAAACGTAGTCTCATTATTAAGTTTCCGTTTTTACCCTTTAGGTATTGAACACTAAAAGGAATACAAATTTAAAAAAAATACCTCGTCCATTTAGAACATATCTTCAGTTTTCTGTGTCTACCTCGTTAAAATAAGTTTATTTGTATAGATTAATTATTAAAATCCCTTAAATATGTACAAACTACAGACTAGTGAGATCAAGACGACACTCCGAGCGTGTGGAGCGAGTCATCATCGCAGTATTTGTCTGAAACAATAACATTTTATGTATCACTACATGATATACAAGTGAATTAAATTAAAAATTTAAAAAACCCCCAACGCAATACGTAATTCACCATTTTGTGGTGGCGGCCATCTTGGATTTTAAATTTTATATAGTGGGTTGTATTCTACTAGTTAAGCCCTTTCAATTGATATCCATATTGAGGGGGTTGTGGAAGAAAAAAGTAATCCGCTATTTTGTAGCGGCAGCCATCTTGGGCCGATTTCCATCAAACATGGCTAAGAACACTCTCGAATAACTCTACTTTCAAACAAAAAAAAACTAAATCAAAATCCGTTTATCCGTTCGGGAGCTACGATGCCACAGACAGACACACACACAGACAGACAGACACGTCAAACTAATAACACCGCGTCGTTTTTGCGTCGGGGGTTAAAAAATCAGCGATGACAGAAAACAGCTTAATGGCCCTTGTCTAAGCTTGCAGGATTGTTTTTGGAAATTGATCGCACCGCCAAAGATGCGGCATAGAGGCATATAAAGAACTTGTTAATCGTCCAAGAGTTAATTTTTAGTGTTGTGATCTATATCATAGCATTAAATTGTCAACTCATTAATTAAAGCCATATTTTATTTCGCAAATAACATCTGTTTAAAAGAATTAACATCGCTTTTTTGCTGCAATTTGGCAGAAAGCCCGTTCAGAGGCTTTAGTTGAGGAATAAAATTTAATGAGGGTGCAAATGCGTAATGCGACTTTAAATTACTAGTAGTTCGCCTCAAACTGGGACCTCGCGGCCCAATTTCCGTTAAACCTTAGACTTTAGACCTTAGACTTTTTTTAAAATATCCTAATACAAGAACTTTAACTTTAAGTCGAAAAAATACACCCGTTTATCCTTCAAAAAATGTTTTGACCCTCTGAATAAATCAATATTCATAGAGAACTTGCCGTTACCCTATGTTTATGAAATTTGGCATACCTTAACATATATTTAAATACAGGAAAAAATCTGAAAACTTTTAATCTACTATATAAAAATAAGTCGGGTTTTCCTTCCTGACGCTATAACTCCAGAACGCACGAACCGATTTCCACGGTTTTGCATTCGTTGGAAAGGTCTCGGGCTCCGTGAGGTTTATAGCAAAGAAAATTCAGGAAAAATTTCAACAGAAATTTAAAACGAAGCTATCTGGTGGCGAAACGGAGTTCGCCGGGATTGCTAGTTTTTAATAAAATTAATGCATTTAAAAATAGCGCTATTTAAATAACGTAATCATCGAAGTTAAGCAATGTTATGCGTGTACGTATTTGGATGGGCGCGTACGTAGTGATCTCAACTTTTTGCTGACTTTTTTGGAGAGAGCCACCATTGGTCTGCGCTGCACTACGGTGTGCTCGTGCACCTTTATTGTTGAATGTGCCGGCACAAACTATTCTAAGTTTTAAAAAGTTTTGCAGATAGGCTACACAAATAATAATATATCTTACTGCCAGCGAAAAAGCTAATATGCCCAAGATGAAATTGTGTATTTAATAATTAAAAAGGCTGCAGGCTTATTAAATGGTCTAATAATGGTCTTTTCAAAATACTGAACCATTTTAAAATTGCGACTATCAACCTAACAAAATGTTACTGTCTTTTATGGGAGTGAATCGCAAATCTATAATGATCATCTCTAAATTATGAACCATTTTGAAATTGCGTCTATCAACCTTACAAAATGTTACTGTCTTTTATGGGAGTGAATCGCAAATCTATAATGATTACCTCTAAATTATGAACCATTTTGAAATTGTGTCTATCAACCTAACAAAATGTAAGTGTTTTTATAGAAATGAATCGCAAAACTATAATGGTCAACCCTAATTTCTGTACCAATTTGAAATTGCGATTATCAACCTTACATAATGTTTTTATCTTCTAAGAAAATGAATCGCAAATCTATAATGGTCAACTCTAATATCTGTACTAATTTGAAATTGCGTTTATCAAACTACCGAAATGCCCCATCTTCAACGACAGTGAATCGCAATTACATAACGGTCCGTACTATTCGAACTAATTTCAAACTGCGTTTATCTACCTACCAAAATGTTCCCATCTCCTAAGACAGTGAATCGCAATTATATCCCGGTTACATTATTAATAAAAGATTTAACTGCAACTCTTGGGCCGATTTGGCTCATTTCTGAACATGAGAATTCTTTGCGTTTGTACTACCCGTTCGCAAAGTTCCGTCAAGATTGGAACTTCGGTAACGTGGTAATCAAGGAATCTCTTTAACTCTAGAACCCTTCGACCGATTTGGCTCATGTTCGAACTTAAAAATTCTATGGATATGTACTACGCGTTTGCAAAGTTTCATCAAGATTGGACCATCGGTTTTCAAGTTATCGCGTAACAAACATACATACAAACATACACTTTTGATAAAATATTTAGGTAGGTTATAAAAAATGTTAATAGCTCAGAAAAAAAATTATCGGCGTACCAGTTTTGAAATTATCGTCAGACCTATCTTAAAGACTTTAAGTCACTTATATCTCTGCAATACTGAAGCCTATTTGGCTTTTTTTTTTATTATAAGTATTCTATTAACTTATTTAACTGGTGTGCAAAATTTCATTTAATTTGGATTTACCGTTTTTGAGTAAATGTCGATCAAAGTTAGGCACCAGAGGTCAACCGTTAAACTGGTCAAAACGCAGGCTTTTCGCGGCTCTCGACTCTAAGACCTCGCTTCGCTCGGTCGATGAACTGCAAGGGAATTGAAGGCTCTGCTTGCTGATCTGTTACTGTGAAATCTAAATATATAAAAGGAAAGAGTGACTGATTGACTGACTGATCTATCAACGCATAGCCCAAACCACTGAATGGTGTATATTTGCCTTTTAGGATGTAAGTTAGATTGAATTGGAAAATAAAACAAGGTGGAGTACAGGAAGAAATTATAGCGTAGACATCTACAAAAGATTTTTAAAGCAAAGTCAGGAGTGTTATCTGGTCAAAATTAATGTTAGAAACAAATTTTTGCCTTACCTCAAATTATTGTGAATCGTAATTGAAGAGTAGAGGAAAGTCAACAGAAGCGATGCTGATACAGGACCTGTGGACAATAATAAAATAGTTTTAAAAGTTAATTTTTAACTGGTCATCACATATAAATCGACCTAATAAAAACTACAACTACTTCAGCACTTTAATTGTACCTAAAACTATGGTGATAATTATCATTCGCCCCTTATCACACCAAAATTGGACATTCAAAATTAGTATTCCGTAAGGATCAAGTTCTTTGGCGCACACCATTCATTGCAATGTTATTACGTTGCTATAGCTAAGGAAACAAAATTCGTAGATTTGCCACGTTGTTATCTTCATATAGCTAGAAATAGTGGCCAACAGTGCCAGTTATTCTACCGCCTGAGCAGTGTTGTGCAAACATTACTGTGCTTCGGTAGGAGGGCATTGTAGCTAGTGAAATTACTAGGCTGAAGAGTTTTAACATCTTCTGACTCTCAAGTAAGAAGTGTTGGCACAGTGCACCCAGAATTTTACCTTTGTAAAATCCTGGGTAGCACCGTACTAATTATGGGCAGATTTATCTCTTACCATCAGGAGAGCGTCTTGCTCGTCTTCTTACTTCGTAGTATAAAAAAGCTAGAACTTGTATTGAATACGTAAATTTTAATTTACATCTTACTAATATTATAAAACGTGAAAGTTTGTAAGAATGTATGGATGTCTAGATGTATGTTTGTAACTCTTTCACGCCTACACGGGTCGACCGATTGAGCTGAAATTTGGTAAAATAATAATAAATTAATAATTGGGGTTTATACTCCTACAGAACAGCTTACCCAACTTACACTGTCAGAGTCAAATCACAATTTATAGGTTGTGTGGCGAACCTATATATTGCAGTTTCAGGTCGCCGAGATTACTGCAGGGCCTGCAACATGACCTAACGACTGCCTCCTACATATCTTATAGGAAACAGCCGGGACCCACAGTTTTGCGTGCCTTCCGAAACCCGGTAGCGTCCAGGCGAACTTTTTGCCACACACTGAGATTTGAACCCAGGGTCTCCGTATTAAAAGCCGGACGTATGACCACTGGGCCACGGACGCTACAACAGAGATAGCCTAGACCCTGGAAGAGCACATAGGCCCGGAATACAGTACAGCGGGTAAAACCGCTGGGCGCAGACTCCTGATAAATGTCTGAAACTAAGAGTGTTAAACAGCATGCTCGGAGCAGTCGTCAAATAAAGCCTATTTATTATATGTATTATCTCAGGCCGTATTTTCTGTAGAATAAACCAAAGTTTCTTTCCCCAATTTAGGGGAGCTAGTACGTATATAAGTGGGGGTAATAAATAATTCTATTGTATCGGGAAGTTAATCCAAAGTTTCTGTTCATTCGTAATGGTGGAACTTTGGGGCGAGCAACAAAATGCCCTAATCTATCAACCTGCTGAATTGACCGCTTTTTATCAGATTCACATAAATTACGTAAGATAAACATGGTAGATTTAAATGAATTATAATTAAAATCAATTAAGATGGACAAAATGTGTACTCCATATGTGTACTACACTCGTGTATAATTTACAAAAAAAAAAAATGAAAATAATAAAAAATAAAATATCTTATAGGCATATATTTTATCAGTTTTAGACTGGGTCGAATGACATAATTTATTAAAGAATGCCTACGCTAAGCAATGGGACGTAGAGGGCTTAAGATGATTTTGATATCAGTTTCATATTACTACTTATTTTAAATTTATTATAAAAATGTGTGTAATGTGTCCACCAATAATAGGGGATCGGACAAGACAAAAATTAAGACAATTAGTCCGTAATTTAAATAATAAAAAAATATTCAATAAACTATATTCTATTTTTTTTTTGAGAATAAAATATAAAAATGGCTGAGATATAGCGCTTATAAGTTTTTTGGTAATGACGCGTGACGTCATTTGTGGATGTTTTTAGTGTCGAATTACCCACGAGTAACGTCATGACAATTTCCATGTAACTTCAGTGCGTTGTAAATCACACTTTTTTTTTTTATTAAAACTACAAAAAAAACTACGTGTTCAAAATTTTTCAATAATCTACACTGTGGACAAAAAAAATTGTCCGATTCCCTATTCTGCTTAACTTTTGAAATAGGCGCAAATCCTATGATGAAGAAAACAAATCTATTCACAATAATTTGGCATTTGACTCCGATTTCGTCTGAAGTAAAGCGAGGTAGATTTTTGCCCTGAAAATATACCGATATCTATTTATACCTACAACCTATTATGTAGATATTGTAGTACTAGTAGAACATGTGGGACAGACACAAAATTATACAGCGCTTCAAGAAAGAATATTGTATCTAGAACGGAACTGTTTGGCGCAAAATATACCTAAGACGTCTACAATACAAAGTCTATACAAAAAGTTACAGAAACAACAACCATTATCATGTCCAATAAATTACAGAGCATACAAAATCAAACTTAGATATAGTAGAATATGAAAAAGCGGAAAGTGGAAACATAACTCGAAAGGAAAATAGCACATTTACTCGTATGTTGAAGAAAATTACGATAAAGCCTAGCGCCGCCGCATCGACAGGAAAACAACCGCATTCTAACATACCTTACGTATTTACAGTAAGGACTACACTCAATAAAAGGAAGAGTATTTGCATATATAGAGGAGTTCTCAACGCGACATCTCGTCTGGGATAGTTACCATGATCTTACGACGTCGACGATGACGTCGTAAATGACGACGATGGAACCTACGATGTTCTACCGAAACTCATTCAAGTAGTAGAAGGATTATCAAGAGAGGCGTAAAGTGGCTAAAACATTAATACTGAGGACCTATTTTTTTTTTTTGTTACGCCGGGAAAAAATGCTTTACGCATACCCTCCCAACGGGGGTATGGGAGGGTTATGTGGGACTCCCCGTGCAGAGCGAATGCACGGGTATACCCACTAAAACAACCCGGCGGCACTCCCGCATCGTCTTTGTGACAGGGAACTGGGAATCGGCAGAGCCTTGCATCCAGTCCCCCATCGACGAACGCCTGCCTTTACAAAGGCAGGCCCTTCACGCCCCTCTCGGCAGGGAGGGGCCCGGGAACGGTCCCGAGTGCTCGGCCGTTCCCACCGGCGGTGGTGGTGAAAAGGCTATCGGCAAATGACATGTAAAACACTAGAATCCATAGACAATATTGCGTACATTACGTGCTTAAACCTCCTCATTAATATGAGTAAAATAACAAACGCAACAATGTACATTGAAGTTGCCATCAATCGTAGTGAGTGAGAATTAATTAAGCCCAGATTTATTGGCTAATATAATAAATAAGTAAATACTAATATTATAATAAGTAGGTGTTTTATTTTTTGGGTTTGGTTTAAAAAAAATTATATGTTTCATTCAATTAAAGTATTCTACAAATCCTGCATAATAATATCACATTCTAGGTCCGTCTGCTAACAGAATTCCTACTGCGTATTAGACCATTCCCGAACGTTGTTTTATAACAAAACAAATACAAAGAGCGGAGAATACGTAATAAATACAGTTTTATCTGTGTCTTATCCGCAGAACAAGCATACTGTACAAACAAGTCTGCTATGATTACACTTCAGGCCACAGTTGAGTGCAAACTTAAATACTTATTCCTTTGGGCCTTTAGTTTCGTCTCAGCTGGAGAGAAGCAGTGCTTCTGGATTCTTTTGACGTTTAGCTATTGTTTTGTTTTGAACTGTGCTCCATTGTTGGAATTTAATTACTTGTAATCATGAAAGAAGAAAATCTGCCTTGTAATGAAAATATTTCTTGAGTTGTTTAGCTATTATATGAATTGCAACGAAGTAAAAGCATCAGTATAAACAATTTCGTTGTTTTTTTTTAAATTTGACTATGAATATACTATAATTATGCATAAAACTCTCAGTTACCTAAACAAGGGATGTCAATAGCTAGAAACCTGAAAAAACTTATTACGCTAAGCCTTCCAATGGAATAAATTATGTAACTTTAATTAAAAAATATTCAAGCTCAATCACAATTTTCTTGTGAAATAAAATTTTCATTGTATTTTTCAACCGGCTGCAGTTGCCACAGTTTTATTGACTACAAATATTTATATTAACAAATACGGCAAACATCGAAGCTTTGAGCAATAAATTGAATTCAAACTCCGTCCATGTTGAATGAACGAGTAATTGCTGATATAAATTAACTCTGATACGTGCTTGTATTCAATTATTACCTGTGGAGTTCAAATCAAACGTTTATATAACTAATCCACTTTTTATTAAAGTTATTGATATTTAATACTGTTTTATATCGAAAAGGAAAAATTGCTTTTGTTCAAATATTTGTAGGGAATTTACAGTATTGGCTATCGATATAGGTATCAAGGTATATGAGTTAAATTTGTAATCAAAACTCTTGTTAGGTCACCCAACGGCGTAGTTTGATAATAATCAAAGGTCATATCTTATTCCCTTTTCAAATAGGCTAGTCCTAGTTCTGTTAAAAGCTCTTCTTAGTGATAATTTTCGCACACCAACATTTGCGTTAAGTGGAGCGTCGGATTATTATTGCTTAAAGAAGCCGGAAATGATTTGAAACATTTAACATTATAATCCTGGATTGTTACTAGCTTAAACTTTCGCGTTTTCCATGACTACATAATATTAAACTGTCCCTATGTATGCTAAAATCTTAAAAACTACGCAACGGATTTTGATGCGTTTCTTTTTAATAGATAGAGTGATTCAAGAGGAAGGTTTATATGTATAATATGTGCATAATGGAGAGAAACACTGATAATTTTCTGCTAGAAGCAACGAAGTGCGGGCGGGTTCACTAGTATATTTATAATAAACTAAGACGAACTTATAAAATGATAGAGATATTATATTGATATATTTATCAACCATAAATAACCCTATAATATAAATCTACCCTAAAATGCTTTCATTTACGTGAAATAAGCACGTGTCGGTGGCATTTGATAAAATAAAAACGTTTGGCTAAAAATTGGATTTAGGCCATAAAATTACATTGTAAGCATAAAATAGCCGTTGAATTGAATTACTGGAGCTTCGTTTAAATAAAATAACACTTTTTGCTTTTGTTGAAATGTTTGGAACATTTTATATAATGGATGTTTGTAGTTATTTTGTTCCGGTGTTGATATCGCTGTTCTGGAATGATACAAACATTTTTGGGTTTCGAATAAAAATTCGTTTATTGAAACAATTTTCCACCTCTATTTTTTGTGTCTACAGATTAGATGTACACTTTCTATTGTCCGAAACTACAATAGATATTATTGAGTAAGTGTACATTTTCCTCGTAGAACCATATAATATTAGGATTCTATTAATTAAGACGCAGACTGGCGGGGTATAATTTTAGATGAGTCTCTAAGAGATAACAATAACAATGTACTGTAGTGCCGAGTGAACGTATATTATTATTATCATCCGCTTACGTTAATTTGATTGGCTTTAAAAATGGTTATTATGACCAGCTCACGTATGCATTATTGATGCCTAAGATTACCTTTACACTGTCATGGTGTTTAGTGGAGCGGTCGGGGCATGAATTTACCAATCAAAACGTTAATGGACAATTCGCACCCATTTCGATTTCAATTGAACACCGCTCTACTCAGCCCCCCATCATTTGGATCACTTTAATTCGCCTAAAAGGAGAACTCACATTATAATCTCCTAAATATATAAAAGGAAAAAGTGACTGATTGACTGCCTGCTATCAACGCACAGCCAAAACCGCTTAACAGTGTGAGTTGAAATTTGGAACACAGATAGATTTTATGGCATTGGCCTAGCTAAGAAAGTCTATCGACACACTGGCAAAGCCTCGAGCATAATCTTTTATTATTTGTGTAGGCTTCGTATGTTGGAGTAAGCAGCAAAAGCATTAAAAGTTTGAGCAACTCAAAAGTCCTTTTCAAACAAAATAAAATGGTCACAAAAGTTCCAAGAAAAAATCTTCACCCTATTCGCGCGTTCAAACTAAGCCAACTGTCACCTCATCTCGCGCACACATAAATAATACAAAGCAATAACAACTTGGTGAGCTAACTGCGGCGTGCCACAGTTATTACTTCCCCTTAACCCTCTACCCCGCCACTTCACCGCTACACACTTGATTTCACGCAGTACACTGTCTACTGTGACAGTGGAAAAACCATAGATTTCCAAGAAAAGATATTTTCCAGAAATTTCTTAGTGTAAATCCATGTAATTAATATATTTGTCCGAAACCCAGGGTCGAGCCTAGCTTCGACTTTTATGTCTGTGAGTTCAGTCGGTATTTTTATACAGTAAATATGGATAACGCTCGCTTTAGTTTTCAAAATCGTATACCTTATTACTGCAGTGCTATAATATAATAGTTATTATAACAGGCAAGGTAAAGGGCGAGAGGCCTAAACGAAGAAGTCCTAAACGATGGTCAGACTAGGTCACGCAACAGCTGGAAATTTCCGGCAACGAAGCACTCCACACTGCCGAAGATCAGGCCCTAATAGAAGAAAATAGTTTCGACAAAGCAGGATGAAGGGAGTCACGATCCTAAACATTGAGGGACCGACTGAAGAGAGAGAGTTAATATTATATGCCAACCACGGTTTCGGAACTTTGCCGTAGAATCACACTCCAAGGGTTTTTAGTGGGTTTTGCGTCCATATTCGGTGGGAGAGTCCCACATACTGGTGACGATGCGTAACGCATTTTTATGGGATAAAAAGGCCCTTGGATGAAGTAATGCCGATATATGGAGGGACGCTGGACGTGCTTGGCGAAGAAAGACAAAGGCGAAGAAAAAAAAATTTGAGTGCTATAGATCCAACCGTGAACGAATAAAGCTGATTATGATAATATTTATTTTCATAACTTGGCCTTAGCTGGAATTTATTTCCATGATAAAATATATTGTACAATAAAGTTTAGCAACTGTAAAACACGGAGCCCGAACGCGAGTACCTAATGCGACATTCTTACGTGACAACGATTTATCCGGCCTGTATTGTATCCCCTTAATTTATAGCACCGCTTAAACCTCGCACAAAATTATTTTCTCATATTCAAATGAAAAAATGTTCAGAGCAATTTGGCGACATAAATAGTGGGACGAGTGAAATTATATTTTGCGAATGGAGGTAAGTGGGCGCTCGATAAAAATATTTTATTAGGTACTAGCACAGCTGTTTTACTTGTTAAAAAGTAGCTTTTATAATGTGTTTTTGGGTACCTACCTTTTTTATTCATTATAAGAGCCTTTGACCACAATCTCGCTTGATGTTAAGCGACGCTGCGGCTGGTAGCTGACTAAACTTAGAAGGCGGGATAAATCACTCCCTGGCTTCACTGAACAGTATACTAGCCGCGACCGAAGCTTAAGTGTTAATTAAGGATCTAAGTTACATATTATTATGTATCTAAAAATACAGCTTAATCGTTTAGGCGTGCAAAGATATATAATTATTATATGTAACCATTAATCCAGGTCAATACAAACTTATGCGTTTATTCAAATGAAACTATGTGTGTTGCTCTCCTCTCCTTGCACGGTTGTCTGGAAGAGATCGCTATTAGCGATAAGACCGCCAATTGTAACACTTAGTTTTATATTATAGTTTTAAGTTGTTTTTGTACATTTTTGTTTCTTAATTATTTTTTAGTACTTTGTTGCTATAAGGGATTATGTAAGTGGCTTTATTATAATATTGTCTATGTACATAATATGATTTAAGACTGATCTTGACTCTGTTTAATGCATTGTTACTATGTTGTTGCTAGCCGCGAGGACCTATTATTGGCTTTTTGCTACTATTGTAAGTTTTTTATAATATTGTTTGTAAGCTGTTGGTCTTCCTAAGATGTATTAAATAAATAAATAAAGAAAGGATTATCTATATATCTTTGTACCGAACAATTTTTGACGACATATGTAAATAATAGCAACCGATACGACATTATTGTATTGTTAGGGATGTATCATTGTAGGTGTAATATTTTTTGTGGTATTGACGCAGTTGCTCTTTAGATATTAGCTTAACTGCCTACTACGACTTAAATAGTTCTACTAATATACTTTATGTTTTATATACGTTGAAATTATAATAACTGTGTGCTGTGCAACTATGGGACTTATTCTCACGATCTACTAGAGTGAGGCGTACCGCGTAGAGTCCTTTTCACGAAAGAGGTCCCGCGGAATTTAGCGGAACTAAATTTAATCTAATCGATTATTACTTGTAAGCCGGAGGTCCTGGGTTCAAATCTCAGTGTGGCAAAGATTTTCGCCTGGACGCTACCGTGTTTCGGAAGGCACGTTAAACTGTGCGTCCCGGCTGTTTCCTATAAGATATGTAGGAGGTCGTTAGGTCATGTTGCAGGCCTTGTAGGAATCTTGGCGACCTGAAACTGCAACATATAGGTTGGCCACACAACCTATAAATTGTGATTTGACTCTAACAGTGTAAGTAAGGTAACCTGTTCTGTTGGAGTATAAACCCCAATTATTATTATAACTGGACTTCATATCCTATATAGTTTTTATTTGTTAGATAAAATAAATAACTATTTAATTAAGAAATTAAACATGAGATATTATGAGGAGTTAGAACGTTATAAATATTTTAACTAAAATATGCGATAGTGACACCATGCAAAAAGGACTCCTTTCGTGAAAAGCACTCTACCTATATTTGTCGTGATAGCCGCACGCACGTCCGTTCGTCCGCAACGCCACGGTCTATGAGCGACAAACCTCTCCCTGTACCTTCCTCGCTAAGCTCAACGTGTCAGCCTCTTTAGCATAGAAATACATTGACATAAGACTAGCAACTCCCGTTCCACTGTCAAGAGTAATTGATGTTTGTAAGAGCACAATGACATTGGGAGTAGCTGCAAATTGTATTCAATGACAATGCGAGTAGCAAGAGTAGCGTCTTGATATATGTCAGTTTAGTCTTGTCAGTGGGGCGGGAGTTGTTAGTCTTACGTCAATGTCTTTCTATGCTAAAGGGGCTGATATTTGCGTGGCTATCACAAGCGATACACGACGCACGCTGGTCAAGTGCGACGATCACGTCCCGTAGTCGCGGCTAGCACGCGGTTATACTTTCACCTGTCTGTTGTCTGTCTGTCTGTCTGTTTGTCTGTAAACAAATCTTGCAAGTTTAATTTGACCCACTTCCCGATTTCTGATTGAGCTGAAATTTGGAATGCATGTATAAATCGGATGACAATGCTATATTATTATGACATGGAGCTGATTTGATGATAGAGTAGGAAGGTGGCCATAAGAACTTCGTAATTAAATGACGCAACTCCATCGAGTTTGGGCTCATTTGATTTGTCTTGACGAGTGCTTTGGTGCTAGATGGTAATAAAACTAGGTTATTAAAAAGTTTTTTTAAATTTCACTAGTTTTTTTAGGTACAGCTGGTACATTTTTTCGTACAATTTTCTGACATTGTAAAGAACTCTCGCTCTCAGTGGCCGTGACCCAACGCAACACGCGCTTAATAAGGCCTACGCATACCGGGCCGGTAAGGGATTTAAATTTTGTCCAATATAACATTCAGAAATAAGACATAAATTGGTATGCTTGCTCAAGTTATGCCGTGGCATCAAAAAGTATTTTCCAGTCCCGGTGTGCGTAGGCCTTTATGGTTTACTAGCTGCGCCCAGCAGTTTTACCCGCTTTTCTATAGCCTATTTGTTATATTAGGGTCTAAGCTATCTGTATACCACATTTCAGCTCAATCGGTCCACCCGTTTAGGCGTGAAAGAGTAACAAACACACATCCAGATACCTGACATCCATTCTTACAAACTTTCACGTTTATAATATTAGTGTAAGATGCTAGTCGTTGTTGAAACACGCTTATGTGTTCCAGCACTTGATGTGCTAAGCATCTGTATTATAAGAGGAAAGCACAACTAAATAAAAAATCAAAAATCATTTATTTTGGAAAACAGGTTACATAGTGGTACATGTGAAAAGAAACGATGATGCCTGCAGTAGTCGCTAGACTGAGTCGCAGTCACCAACGCCCTCCTCCGGATAAATAGGTTAACAAAATATTACATTTTCCAAAGATATTCCAGTTAATTAATTATTATAGTAATTTAAGCTAAGACAAGATTTTCCCTTTCTTAGGCAATAAAACATGAAAATAAAAAATGAAAGTTCATCAGTAGCATAATATTTTTTTTAGTTTATAGTAGTGTTAAAGGACGTGTAAGATTATGCGCAGAAACATTACATTTTATAAGTTCCTTTTCACTTATCAACATTTATTGTTTGTGATAACGTTTCAATTATTTGTCACAAGTATTACGAGTGACACTTGTATTAATAGTCCCTCAATAATAAATTAGCTATTCTTATCGCTTTTCCTGTCTAGATATAAAACCATGCGAAACTATGTCAATGGAGGAAAATACTTTCAAAACTCTTTTTCATTTTTGAATTTTGGCATTTATGGTAAATTTGTTATTCTCGTTTGAAATTTTATTTACCATATTTTATTAAACTTTTTTACTTTACTTACCTTATTGTAATTTAAAATACCATAATGAGTCAGGGGCAGCCAAAGAATAATATAAATCGTGTGTATTTTGATAAAACACAATGTCATTTCTCTTACTGCTTCTCCTGTGCCCACATCACCGCGAAAATAAATATTCTATTCTATGTATGTGATTGTGATGGTGAAAACTAAGTATCATTATAATAGTGATACCCGATCTGAAAATATCCAGTCATGTAATGAACTAACAAATGATAGGCAAGTCATACAATTAGTGAATAAAGTACGCTGACGGCTATTCGTGACCCTCGAACATAATTATGATCCGGGGTAAAGGCCGGCTGTAACATAATTATATCGGACATCCGCCTACCCTATATCAAACACCCTATTTTTATGGTAATTACACTTTTTACCGTCATCCTAATTCAATTTAGCAAGTTATGAGTTACGGACATTCCCTCCGAATAATGGAGTTTCAGGTTACGGTTTTATTGTAATTTATCTTGAAACTTATTTGCTTTTAGCACCTCCGGCGTTTCCAAGTAATTATTCAGACGTCGCGCAGAAAATAACACCCGTTGCGTATTGGCCCGCGCGTAAATCTTCCCCCGCGACCGAACGCTCTAATTGGACCTACAGACTTGACGTTTTTAAATAATAGTCAGACACTTTATTAAATTTCAATTTGAAATTATTAATTACAGCCCATGAAATGAAAACCTTGAAATCGATCGAATTCGTTACCGTTCTAGAGGTAGAACTCGATTTAATTTTTCCGCCCTATTTGTTGCGTTAAATGTGTTTCGGGGAAATAAAGCGGGAGATATTTATTTTTTATGAAGGAGAGGAAAAAGGTCGTTTCTAAGCCGAGGCTAATGAAGCACTCAGTCGGACATTAATATCGTATAAGTCATCGTGAAAGTTTTTCCAACAATTTGGCAACAGACGTGGTGCGTAAAAAACAACAGATCCGTGTAGCAGCGCGTCCTCGGCTGGCGCACTTCCATATCCATTAGTGAATGTTTAGCCAAACTGTTCCACGAACTTGTGCCCATTAAGCCGTGGCCTTTTTGTCTTTGCCGCTAACTAAGTTCTTTTTATTCGTTCCCGACGTTTTGGTAAGTGTTTCTCGTATGCAACTTCTGTAAGAAAACGACGACAACATACGTACTTGAGCTGCTTGTGATGCCGTCTGCGCTTTCTTAATATGTTTTCATTAGTCTGCAGAATATCAATATGTGTATTATACTGTGTTTTTTTATTCAGTAGATAACTTAAAATTCAAATTTTTTACTTTATATTCTGATAGGTATCGAATATGTAATGTAAATTACATTATAGTGTAGCAGTTCTATTGATCTAAAACATTAGCATAAAAACTATTTATGTTCATGTACAAAAAGTTTTAAATGCTACGTTTACATGATACAAATTATACCCTACGCACGTAACCCTATTTGCGGAAATACTTTCGCCATGGAAAATTTAATGAATGTGTCGGAAAATAACAAGATTTGTAAGTTTATAATTTTCCTAGGAAAATTATACAGTTCTACGAAACTTTATAATAAACTTTATAAACAATTTACAAAACTTTATAAAAATAATACAATTTATCTCTTGTTTGGAATCCTACGAAAGTTTATATATATATTTTTTTTTTATAAATTTCCTACGAATCTTGTTATTTTCCGATAACATAATATTATAAAAGACAAAAGTGTTTCTACAAATCTAGTTACGCATCTCCGCCGTGCCGCGGCACCACTGTCGCAGTGTGAATTAAGGTTCCCAAACACGTGTCGCCAAGTTAAACAACGTTAATCTTAGTTTAGAGGTTTTACGTAATGTACTGTCATATAACACAAGCGTGCATGTTTACATAATTGGTTTCTGCGAGTTCGGAGTTGGTTTTATAAGATTCCTTAAGGATTTTTAATTTGTTCTTCTGTTTAAATATTACATAAGAGTCAGGCGTTCAAGTTTCCTCTCAAATGGCCTAAGCTCTACATCTTCGGCTATATTGTTGCTTACCAACAGGGAGTATGATAATAGGAATTAGCTGAGCTTAGTCCTATAAGAAGCCTTTGCGTTATTCTAGATTCTAGATTGGAAGCTTATAGTGTAAACTTATAGGCGTCGGACGTCTTCTCGTTGAGGGTTAATATGATTTCTCTCAAAAGGCCTAAACGCTACATCTTCACTTACCAACAGACGGAATGATAATACTAGCTGGGTCTTAAAAAGCCTATATATATATATATATATATATATATATATATAGGCTTTTTAAGACCAGGCTAGTATTATCATTCCGTCTGTTGGTATATATATATATATATATACTAGCTGACCCGCGCGCACTTCGTAGCGCGTGACAGTAAATTATTCATATATTAATGAATTTGGTGCAGACCATTTAATTCGATTTCCATTTCCACGGAAAAGAGGGATTCAATTCACGGGTTTTCTGCGACTTAATGGGCGTAGAATTAGTTAAGGCTGACAAACCTTGCCAATATGTAACTACGATTGAATCACCTACTATTCAAAATGTCTATTGGACGTTTCGCCTACGTTCATAATAAATATTGGTCGAAATCACTATTTGACGATTCGCCTACGGTTAACTCAGCTACGGTCGATTGAGCTATGGTTGATTAAACTATTGGACGATTTGCCTATTTTTGACCGAACTAACGGACGGTTCACGTATTTTTAGACCATGTTTCCGGCTGCTAGTCAGGTATGACAGCTAAAAAATACTTGTTTATAGTACAGAATTCAGAAACGTGTTGTTTTTGATACCTGAATGATTTCTATCTGTAGGTGCGCAGACAGCTTATTATGCCACTTTGCCATGATGAGGTAGATGAAAGAAGATGCCAAAATGCCTGAAGATGCTATGACACAGGATAAATCATTCAGTAATAAGAAAAATATCTGGCGCTTCGCCGGCCGCTGCCGCGGCACGCTCGCTTCGCTCGCTCGGCTCGCGCATTGTGGTCACTGTTCAAATCTAACCTAACCAACTGATTTCGGTTTGCCCTGAATACTGTACTAAAAACACGCGTAACAAAGAATTTATAAACCGTAGGTGAGTGGTCCATAGTTGAATTAACCAATATATCAAATGAACATTGGCCGAATCGCCCATTAGTTCACATGCCCATAGTTTAATCAACCGCAGGCGAGTTGCACTGTAAGCGAGTCGTCCAATATGTGAAATGAACATAGGCGAATCGACCGTAGTTATATCGACCGTAGTTGAAACGACCGTAGGTATTATGATACGTAACCCGTCCATGCGGGCAAAGCCATGAGAATAAGCTAGTGACTGATGAATCTGTTTAACGCACAGCCTAAACCGCTAGATGGATTGGGTTGAAATTTGGAACATAGAAAGGTTTCATGACGTAGACCACTGCTAAGAAAGGATTTTGCCGTGCGGGCAAAGCCGCGAGCATAAGCTAGTAAATAATAGCAGTAAATAATAAAATGAAACATTTTTTGTGAATAATACTTAGATTTTAGAGACGTCCTGTGATAAGTCCCAGAACTATCGTTATACCTATACCACAGTACAAATTAGAACGGCCATAAATTACCACTTACACAAATTAGTACATCAAGATTAAATACAGTTAACAAAAATATATCAAAATATCATTAAAATCAGAAAAACTAATAAAAATACGGAATAATAACAGCTTGATTCCGTACACTTACTCTTGACTCTTTTCCGCGTCATTTAATGGTGATCTCTTTACCGTGGGTACACTTCCTCTGCAGGAGGTCGGCTAGTACCCCTACAGTGTCAGTTATTCTGCCGCCTGAACAGTGATGTGCAGACATTACTGTGCTTCGGTAGGAGGGCACTGTAGCTAGTGAAATTACTGGGCTGAAGAATCTTAACATTTTATGACTCACCAGTGCACCCAGAATTTAACCTTCGTTAAATCCCAGCGTTATCTCTTACCATCAGGAGAGCATCTTGCTCGTCTTCTTACATCGTTGTATAAAAAAAACTAAAATGAAATTTTCTGAAAGGAAACTATCATATACCTACGTACTCAAACTATTTATTATAATATATCTATCAAATTTCAGATATTATTCAAATATCTCATACCCGACGAAATAACGTTAAATCCTTTCTTTTTTAATATTAGGTATTAAAAGTAAAATAATAATAATATAAAAGACCGCGTAACGACGAAATTCGACTAAAATACAAATTCGCCTTATTATTATATAAAATGATATCGTGTAATAAATGCTAACTTTAAATTACGTGGTTCCTGTTACCACCTTTCAGCTCCATTATCAGACCCTGGTTACTATATCGTATCAAAGTACTCCTCGAGACGAATCAAAGGAGCTCAAACTCGATGGGTTTTGTCTTTTAATCACGGAGTTCCTATAGCCACCTTCCAGCTCCATCATCAGACCCTGGTTACTATATAGTATCAAAGTACTCCTCAAGACGAATCAAATGAACCCAAATTCGAAGGGGTTTTGACTTTTAATCACGGAGTTCCTATGGCTGCCTTCCAGCTCCATCATCAGACCCTGGTTTCTATATAGTATCAAAGTACTCGTCAAGACGAATCAAATGAGCTCAAACTCGATGGGTTTTGTCTTTTAATTACGCGTTTCCTGTTTCCACCTTCCAGCTCTGTCATCAGACCCTGGTTACTATGTCGTATCAAAGTACTCGTCAAGACGAATCGAATGAGCCCAAACTCGATGGGGTTTTGTCTTTTAATCACGGAGTTCCTATGGCCACCTTCCAGCTCCATCATCAGACCCTGGTTACTATATGCATA
This sequence comes from Hemithea aestivaria, assembly GCA_947507615.1. Taxonomy (NCBI): domain Eukaryota; kingdom Metazoa; phylum Arthropoda; class Insecta; order Lepidoptera; family Geometridae; genus Hemithea; species Hemithea aestivaria. The sequence continues at coordinate 3,454,283 of OX382325.1, read as the reverse complement.
GTATCAAAGTACTCGTCAAGACGAATCAAATAAGCTCAAACTCGATGGGTTTTGTCTTTTAATTACGCGTTTCCTGTTACCACCTTCCAGCTCCATCATCAGACCCTGGTTACTATATCTTATCAAAGTACTCATCAAGACGAATCAAATGAGCCCAAACTCGATGGGGTTTTGTCTTTTATTCATGGAGTTCCTATAGCCACCTTTCAGCTCCATCATCAGACCTGGTTACTATATCGTATCAAAGTACACGTCAAGACGAATCAAATGGACCCAAACTCCATGAGTTTTTGTCTTTTGTTTACGCGGTTCCTATGACCACCTTTCAGCTCCATCATCAGACTTCAGATCACTTCCATGTCATAAAATTATTGCATTGTCATCCGATTGCCGGTATGCGAAATTTCAGCTCAATCGGAAACCGTGACTGCTAGGTAGAGTGCTTTTCACGAAAGGAGTTCTTTTTGCGGGGCGCCACTATCGCAAATTTTAAAAGTTAGCATATTAAATAACTTTTTAACACCTCATAATTTCTTATGTGTAATTTCTTTATTATATATGTTTCTATTTTTTCTAACAAATAAAATTATTTATGGCATGAAGTCCAGTATTTATCGGAAAAATTTAATTTAGTTCCGCAAAATTCCGCGGGACCTCATTCGTGAGAAGGACTTTACCACTGAGGTGTATATCTATAATCATAGGCGGATCCAGGATTTGGTTTTGGGGGGGCAAGGTGCATACGGGCAAAGATATTATAAATTTTATTACGAAAAGTGTGTGTTTAGCTCGCTCTGAGCAGTCAGGAAGTTTAAACATCCATTACAATAAGTGCGCGAGCAGCTAGCTGCGAGCGCCGAGAAAAAAAATTAATCTTTACCATGAAATATGTGCAAAATTCGTAACTCTACAATGCTTCTGGGGGGGGGGCCTTGCCCCCCCTAAATCCGCCTATGCCTATAATATTTATACCTCAGCGGATAACTATTAGAGTGCTTTTCACGAAAAACGTACATAATGCGGAGCCCACAGTTCATTTTAAAAGTTTTCATAATATCTATAACCTTAACCACCTATCTTTTTTTTTATTATTTAATTTACAATATTTAATTTCTTAATAATAGGTATTTATTTCATCTAACCATTAAAAATTATTTGGGATATAGAATAGTCCAGTAGTAAAAATTGATAAAATTAAATTTAGTTCCGATTGTTTATTATTATTTTATAAGTAAATCTTTAGATTGATGTAAGTCTTTTATTTAAAAACCGATTTAAATAAAACCAATACTATTTAAAAATTAGAGAATTTGCAACGTTTTAGCGAAAACTGCATACAATTCGGTTGTGCCGTTTTATCACACATGAGTAATAACCTTTTTACAAATTAAGCCTAATAAAACTACTCTGGTAAATTTTCGTTTATGGCCACATCGATAGATGGCGTATTTTTAGTTTGTCGCACTTTTTGCTTTTTGATTTTTTTGAATTGAATTTACTTTATATTCTATTACTTTTACTTCGAAATTTTGATGTAAATTAGGGGCGATGTGTCCGATATAAATGATTATTATTTATTTTATTACTTTATTTTACGTTTCCCTAGGAAAAATTGACAAAATGTTTTACGAATTAGATCGCGCAAGCGACTTTTTCGCGTCGTTTTGTTCATATGCGTATTTTCACAGTTCACCTTAGTAAAGGATCACAATGAATGGGGAGAAATTTCCATTCTTATTATATGTATGGATATGGATATGGATATGTGTTATTCTAGATTCCAGATTGTAAGTTTACCAAATTTCAGCACAATCGGTCCAGTCAATCAGGCGTAAGAGAGTAACCAGCCCCTTGTTTGTAAACACCTTGTTTAACAATTTTTTCGATCACATTTTAACGTTGTTTCTAGTATTACCTCTCAATAGACTCATGATACATTGAGATATTTGCTAAGTCAACGAGTGGAAAAATACATGCATCTTTTGCAACTGCGGTCCACTCACGTTCAACATAAGATGCTCCTAGATTAAATAAACTACCTTTGTTTTATTGTATCCCCAGAAGACCTGGAAATTCCTGGTACTGGATGAAGCAACGAATCATATTATTTCCTACTTACTAATATTATATTCGAAAGTGTAAAATTGTGTGGGTGTTTTTTTACCTTTTCACACCTAAATGGTAGAAGCGATTAAGGTACAATGTACATACATAGCTATATTTTCGGTGGATTTAAGCCTAAAATAACACATAGAATCCTTTCCTTTAGGTCGAATGAGAACCCGACACCTTCCAAAAGACTAAATATTGTAAGCAACACAAAGTTAATAAAATATCAAAACATTTAGTTTAAAAAACGGCCGTTAATAAGTTAGCAGCTCAGAACAAACTCGAAGACGGTCAATCCTAATACAAAATAAACGAAACACCTCAACCCATAAACTGAACTTTGTTAATGCAAAGTTCGTCGGATTAACGCGTCTCGAAAAAGCGCGAATTCCAAAAAAGCGTGGGCTTTAAGCAAAAAGAGCAAAGTTGAGCGATAAGTCAACGAGGGCAGGTGTCGCCAACTGCTCCGTTGATTTACTCCGCGACTTGCAAACGGCTCGCGACCGGTTATTAGATGTTGGGGACGGTTTATTGAGCTCTGCTGGTGTACATATTGCTTTTAACACACACTGATAAATAAGGTATACTTATTAGATAGCTATGATTGATTCAAATATTAAGGAGTCAACGGCCATTAATATGTTCAGTTGTTTTTATAAAACATTGACTATTTCGAGTATACAACTTTTAAAACATCTGTTAAACTGAATTTAAATAAGTTAAACTATAAAACAAGTGAAATTTAAAAAAAACTTTTTAAAAACAAGCTTTTATTATTATTACCATTAAGTACTCGTCAAGACGAATCAAATGAGCCCAAATTCGATGGGGTTACGTCGTTTTATTACGGAGTTCCTATAGCCACCTTCCTACTCCTTCATCAGATCAGCTCCTTGTCATAATAATATTGCATTGTCATCCGATTTATGCATGTATGCAAAATTTCAGCTCAATCGGACACCGGCAAGTGGGTCAAATTTAACTTGCAAGATTTGATTACAGACAGACAGACAGACAACAGACAAGTGAAAGTAAATAAAAGCTTGTTATATGTAAAATATAGTTATTTTACTTGTTTTGTAGTTTAACTCATTTTTAAATTCAGTTTAACAGATGTTTTAAAAGTAACGAAATACGTAACAAAATTCCGTGATAAATTTTATATCATTAAAAATATTTTATTCATGTATATTATGCCTATATAGGCATAATATACCTACCTGATACCTACTCTTATTTATACAATACTCTTACTCTTATTTGTATAAACTAGCTGTGCGGTTATTCCCTCTGAACAGTAACCTCTGTTATTTCATGGTCTAAGCTAACTCTATACCAAATTTCAGCTCAATTGATTCAGCCGTTTTGGTGTGAAGATGTAACAACATAATCTGAGATACTTTTTACAAAATGTGTAATTTAAGTAGTTGAAATTGATGATTATAATAGGTAGGTTACATTATGAACAGAAAATTACTCGCAAATATAACATTTCCAAGCTCAGAAAATTCCAATAAAGCTAAACAAACTCATCAGGCCAAGATCGTTGAGACGAAACTTCATAAAATTACTTTACAGCAGTTAACAATTAGTCGTTCAACTAAATATTTACCTCGAGGAAGCGCCCAATTAATTTGTATTCAAGCGAACAGCAAAAGACAGCACGTTTCAGGGATAGGGTACTTATACCAGTAGGATACTTGTTCATTTTATGTACCTACTCTTAGTTACATTAAATTAATTGTACCTACCTATTAAATATCTTATTGACTGAATCTAAATATATAACAGGAAAGAGTGACTGACTGACTGATTTATCAACGTACAGCCCAAACCGCTGGACGGATTGAGTTGAAATTTGGCATACAGATAGGTTTTATGACATAGACCTCCGCTAAGATAGGATGTAGCCACGCGGGCAAAGCCGCGAGCATAAGCTAGTAATTATATACGTATAGAACGTTAGCTACGTTCAACTATTTTACTCGCTGGATATTTTAGAGTCTAAATACCGAAAAAATATTGGCTTAATTTCAGGTAAATCATATAGACTGTATAAATTAACAAACTAACATAACATACATACATATTCACACAATAAAGTCAAATCAGCGATTTAGTGAATAACAGTTTTAAAGCCGAATTTTCGTATATTATCTTCATGTTTGCATTCAGTTTTGTGTAAAACTAGCAAATAAATAAAATAAATAAATAATGAATATTTCAGGACATTTCACACAGCGCCACCTAACCCCAAACTAAGCAACTTAATGCTTGTGTTATGGTGGTTAGGATAACGGATATAATACTTATAAATACTTTTCTTTTGTAAATACATACTTATAATAGATACAGAAAGCCGCCCAGACCAGAAACAAATATATGTGGACCACACAAACATTTGTCCCATGCGGGAATCGAACCCGCAACCTTTGCGTTGCAGGCGGGTAAATATTAGCCCACCGCGCCACAGAGGTCGTCAATACTTGCGGTTTCTCCTTCGTTAAAATCTTTTCTGAAAACCTGCTATCCGATCTGCCAAATTCCTATTGCCCTTTGCCTTGTGGCCGATCTGTGGTTAATAAAAGTGTTCTTTACTGCTGTAGTAGCTGTAGTATTGTTAGTTTGTTTTTCTCAATACAAAGGCATTTGCCACTTAAAAAAAATTGTAAACCATTTTGATCAGGCGTTTGAGCTATGCGTGGATAAATCAGAGATATATTTAGATTGTCTAATTCATTAGTGTTAACAAATTTCGTACAAAGAGTGAAATATTTCTTACTGGCTATACTCTCACCCGCAACCTTCCGGCAGTTGTTTGCTCCACAAATACGAATGCGCAGCTTTAATATACAATAATAGCTTGCAAAACGGTTCCTGTTAGCGGTAACTGGTTAAACTTTCATACCGTAGGCGCTTGGCTATTCTCGTGCGATTGGGATCAACAATTACCTAACAATAAAATATGGAAACTTTTAAATTTTTGATCAATATAAAAGCAATATAATAAAAGCAAAGCGTGACTAATTTTTCTTTTTTTTTATGTGACGAAGTAGAAGACGAGCAAGACGCTCTCCTGATGTTAAGAGATAACGCTGCCCATAATCAGTACAGTGCTATTTAGGATTTCACAATGATGTGAAATTCTAGAAGCACTGCACCAACGCTTCTTACTCAAGAGTCATAAGATGTTAAGACTCTTTAGCCCAGTAATTTCACTAGCTACAGTACCCTCCTACTGGAGCACAGTAATGTTTGCACATCACTGCTCAGGCGGTAGAATAACTGGCACTGTTGGGGTACCCACCTAGACGACCTCCTGCAAAGGAAGTCTACCCCCGGAAAAATAAACACACCAATAAAAAAAAAATATTGATCAATAAACACACCTCTAACCATTGAACGCATTGAGTTAAAATTTAGAACACATGGGTTTTCCGACTCAAACTTAAACAAAAACAAGTTCTTATTTTAGACATGAAGCAAATTTTATTAAGATCTTTAACAAACGATGGTTGTCAAAGTTTAATCCCATCTCTAGAAAGGGAGACTTAATGCAAGAAACTAAGGAAAAGTCACGATTTTGTTAATAAACTTTGACCTTAATTAAGCTGTCAACGGCTTAACAATCCTGGCAGTGTCCGTGTCTCGGATGGATCCTGACTGCCAACACTTTGCAGGTAAACTGTTTTTGGGGTATTATAATTAAATTATAGAGAAATCACGATTAGAGGTCGTGACCTTATTTTCAAGTAACATGATTTAGTTGTATGAAACTAATAATAGTTTAAAATAAATTACTTACTTATGCCCGTGGCTTTGCCTGCGAAATCCTTTCTAATAAAACCTATCTGACTTTTAAATTTCAATCAAATCCGTTCATCGATTTGGTGGTCCGTTGATAGATCAGTCCATATATAGGTATATTTAGATAATATAAGACCGCACAACCCTTTCGGATACTATACATTTAATAACTGTTCTGAAAAGAATTTCTATCGAAAAGCACACACAGGCAGGTCTTAGGTTTCTTCTATAGGTATTTAGCTTATTACTTAATTCTAGGTTACGAGTCTCATATTATATCCTTAAAACAATATTGGATGTACATTTTCAGACAAAATACAACAAAAATAAATAAATGGAATTCCTGAACAGACTGTTAAAGATATTACAGCCCTTCATTTTCAGCTCGCGAATGTATTCACTAGAATACAATACAAAAGTTGTACATTGTACTGTTGCCTAATACCTCTTAAATCTTGTTCATGGTACGACGAAAAAGCTCTATTACAAGGATACGAAACAAAAAATAAGGGTGAATTCCAGCAAGAATCCCTTGGAGCGGCTAATTCAACAGATTCCGATGCAGTGACAAATGTTAGGTTTTTCTGTCCTCACGATCTGCCGACAAAAGGTGGGGCGATAGAAATAGCGGGGAATTTTCAGCTGAAATAATATTATAACTTAATCTATTTTTGTTATAAAATACCGCCAGATTGGCGGACAAAATAAATACATGAAAAATATAAGCCACTGAACCGTGAAGTCTGCCCTTTTCCCTGCAGTGGGACATAAACCCGCCATAAAAATAGGTATAGATAAACATAACTTAATCAGGTTTACCTATTTAATAAGAAAAAGATACAGATGGCTTTGACAGCCTGAAATTAGGTTGATATTATTGTAATACTAATTATAAAAGAAGTATTTTTAGGTGCACTATTTATAAGTTTTTTTTTTGAGTGCCTATAGCACAATATCAAGAGGTGGGCAATATTGTTACCTGGCAATACAAAAAATTTGAGTTAATAAAACCACTAATGTTCTTGATATTATCGCTTAAATTTGTGTGGATTCTGTTAGGTTTCCGTACGTATTTTCCGTGGAACTCATGGCCCAAATCACGGACCGCACAAAAACCGAGCGGCGGCGGCGGCAGATTCAAATGGAACGACAGAAAGATTGACGGCGCGAGATCTCCCTCATCTCATCCACTACACATATTACTTTTGCCTGTCACATGAATCCTATAGGATCCTCTGAATATCTACTTAGTTTTTACGGGACATCGCGAGACAAGGGGCCGAGATCTTGAATTTCAACTGATTTTGTATAAATGAAATCACTATATCACAGATCTGTCTAGTTCGGTGATTCATTTCTGCAGAATGACATATTTTTAAGGTCTTTTGCCTTTTTTACTGTCATAGACCAACAAAGGTATCACAGTTACAGGTAGTCTAAAGGACAAATTATGGCCTAAGTATATGTATAATCTCTATGAATACAGAAAGGATCTCATCATCAGCGACGATCAGTAACGGATTTACTTTCGGCCTTTTACGGTACAGTACCCAAATATTTTACAAATAGTCACATTGATAACATTTAAAATAACAACCATAGCAATATTAAAATAACAGCCATTCGAAAAGAAAAAGAACCTACACGACTAAATTGTTATAAAAAAGATGCATCAAAAACATGTCAGATAAAGTATGAAAATCTACATCGTACGCTCTCCACATTTTAAGCGAAACTTTCCCCCCGAAGTTTAAAACGAAGTCACAACGTTATTAGCGGAGTTTTTCAAGCAGAACATCGTCGGAGTATGTTTATGATAGTATTTAATTCACGGCCTCCTACCGTCGGATAAAGCCGTGATACGCTGGAATACATCCAAGTCGCCTTGGGCTGGGACTTGGGACTTGGGACCGCCGCCACGATGTTTAGGCTCCATGTTTATCGGTGAAGTTCTCAACTATCACCACTTATAGTAAAACACTTGTACTGTCGCATTTGTTTTGTAACTTATAAGACTGGGAAAGATAATGAAACTATTGGGTTTTGTTTTACAAATAGGTAGGTATATTTACTCAGTATTCATAATATTCTTATACCTAGTATGTTTCAATTGAAAGTAAAATTCAGCACGTAGCGAAGGTTGCCCGTTAAAATTCATTAAATCTACATTTATTTTCAACTTGGTTTTTAACTTGTAAGCCAAAAACGGAAGATGATAATATTCGAAATCGTATAAGAAAATATTAGTTAAATCATTGTTGAAAAATTTTAAGTCCCAATTATCAAACTTGGCTATTTTTATATCTCACAACATACGAGTATTATTTAATAAATTGCATGCTATAGGAAAGGTTAGGAAATAAACCCCCTAAATTTTGATTGGCGCCAATCACTCGATTTTTTTCATGAAAAATATACAAAAATATGTGAAACTCCTAGAGTTCCTAGCACTGCCACAACGCTTCTTACTCAAGAGTCATGAGATGTTAAGACTCTTTAGCCCAGTAATTTCACTAGCTACAGTGCCCTCCTACCGGAGCACAGTGATGTTTGCACATCACTGCTCAGGCGGTAGAATAACTGGCACTGTTGGGATACCCACCTAGACGACCTCCTGCAAAGGAAGTCTACCCCCGGTAAACGGTGTCGAACAACTTATTTCATCAGTCCAGTTTTGTTCCCGACAAACAGAAAACTTTTAATTCAGTAAATGAAGATGGTTGACTGTGTTCTGCTAAACCGAGTTGCGGTTAGAGCATGTTTGTAACAAAGGTGTCTAGTCCACTGCTTGAAGTGGCTAACTAAATTTGTAATGATCCAAACAGAGACTGCTAAGGATGTAGTAAAGGAAATACATATTATAATATTATTTATGTTTTAATTACAAAACGATCAAGACGCTCTTCTGCTGGTAAGAGATAATGCCATATATAATCAGTACAGTATCAACAAGGATTTCACCATGATGTAAAATTATAGGTGCACTGCATCGACGCTTCTTAGTCAAGAGTCATATAAGATGTTAAGCCTCTTCAACCCAGTATTATCACTATATACAGTGCCCTCCAACCGAAAGACAGTAATATTTGCACATAACTGCTCAGGCGGTAGAATAACTGGCACTGTTGGGTTACCAACTTGGTCCACCTCCTACTAAGGAATTCTACCCCAGGTAATATATTATTATAATTAAATTAATTAGATAAGCTTAACGACAGAAGTAAGATAAATAGTATATTTGTAATGTTGTAGAAATTTTGGAGACCTGAAACAGCAGCAGGTTGGCCACACAATATTTAATTCAGATTTAAGGGAGACTCCATGTGTCCATCCATTAATTTAAGCCCCAAATGATTATAATGGTGGGTTAATTTATAGATTACTAAATTAATTGATTAAATTATTAGGTTTCGTTCTGACATTCATATTATTATGTTATCAATTACCGATTTATTTATCCAGTCTAAGAGTAAGAAGCAATAATATTGCTGGATTGCATCCAAGTGTTAGTGTTTATATGTCTTCTATCGAGAATATCACACGGATTTGCACTTTATTTTATTAACTGTTAACTTTAGAATCACATGAAATTGTAGCGATACCGTTGTTATGATGTCATAATATGATTTTATTTTAAAAAAATACATAATTTTTCTGTTGGAGCGATGATTCAGTAGATCAATTGGTCGCACATAAAATCAACTGACTAATTTGGGTTGAAGTTTTACTATTGTGACGTACACATCCGCTAAAAAGGATTTCTGAAGTGGCGACTTTTCCAGTGGGTGGTAAGTGATAACAAGCCACACCGAAAGCCTACTAACAGTATTAAAACTGATTTATTTTTATTCAATAAGAACTTGGGTTTGTTGATATAGAATTTTTAAATTAGTTGTATTTTTCCGCTCTCTGTATGGATGTCTGGACGAAATTGCTCTGATCACTCAGACCGCCAATTGGTACACCAATCGATTTATTTTTTGTTGTTGTAAAATTTACTTTTGTACCAATAAAGTGTTATTTAATCATCATCATCAGCCCACGTTCGTCCACTGCTGAACTTGACCTCCCCCATGGCTCGCCACTCAGCTCGGTCTTCCGTCTTCCTCCTCCACCCGTTCCCTGCGATCTTCCGGATATCGTCACCCCATCTCGCCAAGGACTCTGTATTACGTTTGCCGAGACGCGGTAGAGTCATTTATCTTTAGCTTATTAGTATCGATACTTTTCACGTCCCATCACTATTCTTAAACCTAGTTACTAAGCTCCGGTAATGCACTTAGAAACTACCTTATAACGAGCCGGCTCCGTAAACACACCCGACGTGACGCTCTCACCGCTAATTTATTTACACGACTCCCGATACTTTCAGTCACCAAATTAATCCTGAGTTTCCTGTTTGGAGAGACAAAGGCTATATTTATTACTTTGCTACTACTATAGAATGAATGGAAGCGACCTGCATCTAGCGTCTTCCAGCGACCTTTATAAGGTCATCTGTCCACCTTGTGGGTAGACGTCTTACACTTCATACCACCGCACGCGCACCGTGCTTCATACGCTTCACCAGTACATATTTTCCATATTATGGAAGTCCAAAGGGGAGGCCTATGTTCAGCAGTGGACGTCCTACGGCTGAGATGATGATGATGATGATGGCTATAGAATAGAAAACTCTTTATTGCACACACAAATACAAAAGCATATAAGCAGTAGCATATAAGCTTAGAACGAAGATTACACAGAAAGAAGTGTTACAATAGAGTAACAGAGAGAGACAGAGAGAGAGTAGAGTGTTAGTGTTAGTGTTATTTTGTATTTTTTTTAGCAAGTGGCTGAGAAATGCCTGATTTTAGGCTTTGATTCAATCTTCTGGATTGTACCTAATATTAAATATAAATCGATTCACGATTTAATTGTATTGCATTGATACACAAATGGGGTGTAGCCCAGAACACGATTTACAATAATTAGTACCATAAATAAAGGCTCATCCTAAGTACAGAGAATAGCAGATACAGTTCTTATCGATCGTGGAAGATCATTTTGTATGAGGTATACGAGTACGTATACCAGAGATGGATTTTTCCCGCCTACTTGACCGGCAATGCAATAACTAACACTGCTTCGCGATCGGCAATACTGGTGTTACCTGCGTATTACAGCAAAACAGCACGTCGTAGTTTGAAGCAGCCTATAAAGTGCATAACGATGGAAAGGTTTAATGCAGCAGTCCATCTGAGTGAGTTACCATGATCTTGCCCATATTCTAACGGAATTCACTCCAGTTGGAACAGCTAGATGACCAGGAAAACTACTAGCTTACGAAACAAAACAACCTAAGCTTCCGGATGACAAGCGCAGTGCAGTGTGTAATTTTACTAACGATTTGATAGCACTTTACATTCGGCGAATATCGAACACGTCTCTTTTAGCTGCTAAAGTAAAAAAAGAACATTATAAAAGAATTTCTGATTTTATTCAGTTTCACCTTTAAAAGTCAAGTTACTTGTAAACTGTCATCACCTGCCGTCACTCGACGCTTACAAATCCTACCTTCATTCTCTCTCGAGGGTCCTTTAACATTTTAATTCCGTTTTTTCAAGTCGTCGTCTTCACTAATTAGGAGCGACTCACTCTAATTTACTTGTTTCTCAATAAAATAATTAAGTTGGCCGGGCAAGAGCCATCTGCATGTTCCTTAATGGGCCATTAATGTCTTAGTGCGAGAAAGAGCATTTTAAGTTTGAATTAACTTGCGATGCGCCCTTTGCGAGCTTATGTTCTATTTTCCTGCACCGTGTTGTTTTGCTGCTGTTAAGTGAAATTATTCACTTAGTTTTATTTAGGTGGACTACGAATTATCGTATTCCCAATAATTATTTGCAATTCCTAATATAAATCGTTACATCTTAACAGAAAAAGGCCATAAACTCCATAACCTTCTCACAAATTCTGGCAAGTATCTACGGTATATAAAAAGGGATATAAAACACAAGACCGTCTGGATGTACCAAAGTGTAATCCAGTCAATAAAAATAAATTACCTTATACAGAAAATAAATAATCTCGAGGCTCTCTTTACGCCGAAAATAATTAGATTCGTAATGTGTTTTACTTAGTATTCTGCGCCTGATGTTAGCTCGCAGAGGCAAGTGCCACTCTGTCCAAATTATCCGATTGATCGATTTAATTTTCTCCTCTGCAACCGTTAAGCCAAATAATTTACTTCGAATAGGCCGTTTTTCTCAACGGATTTAGTGAAAAAGTCGCTATCCATTTGTATCCAATTTAAAATCAAATTAGAAGTAAATACACTTTCTATTTCATCCAATGACGTGAGAGTCGGGCGTCGGGCACCGCTTGAGATCGGAACTGATGAAAGCATTCCCCGTTTCCCCGCCAGGGTGGGGAGATTTACCCCAAATCGAATTCCACTCCCTATCCGGAATGGCCCTAATTTAACGGACGAATTTGTCTAATTCCAATTCTTGTGCAGTGACAAATGTAGTGATTTTTATTCAGGCGCCGTCGCTCCTAAAAAGTTTGGGTATGCGTTGCGCATTTTTTTGGTAAGTTTCTGTGGAGCAGATTTGTCCTGTAATGGCATCGATTTGTGTCATTTTGCGGGCAGTGAGTGGTAATAGTGGTTTAACATTTATAAATTCCGAGTTGTACGTGAGTACAAGTTTATTGCTGAATGTTCATCATGCGAGCGGATATAGCTGACATTATGTGCAGGAACTTTATGGAAGGAAACCGAATTACAACGTAGGAACATTAATGTCACAACAATTTTATAATACCAGTTTTATGCGACTCCATTTTATTTCATGCGATAAACCGAACTCATTAATAAAGTGATTGGATGAGCAAAGTATTTCTAAAAACAAAGGACGGTAAAAAGGCTACAACAATATAACATTATCCTCATTTTGAACATCAAAAACACTCGATTGCTATTACAAAACAAGTTGATTTATTTCACCCCTTTCTGATTCAGCACAAAATAAAGATTGTTGTTTTGTCGGATGCCCGATAATAAAAGATGACGTATTACGATGGAGCAAAATATTATTTTTATAACAAAGAATTATCGAGACACTTTATGTGGTGGGCATTGTAAATATTATATTGGACGGATTTACTTTGTTGTTTCTGGGTGGAACTGGCCGGATATTGGGGATATAATAATAATATAAGAAAGACGGTGATAAAGTTACCAAGGACTAAGGACTAGATATTTAGAAAATAATCACATTATCGGAAAAAAATGCAACTGAATGATTTTTAAAGTAATATGGATAACTGTTGTAGTAGTTGTAGTATTTGCTACTAACATATTTGCTACACAGAGAATAATAATTTAGTTATTTTTATATTCTTTGAAAAGAAAAAGCCAAATAAATGCGTTCAAAGCGAATAATACATTGTTGCGTAAATTCACATTCATAATTTCTTTATAAACACAGTTGTGAAACCTAACGTACTGTAAAATAAAATTGATCAACAAAAAAGGCATTTTCTCCATTGGCAGACATTTCAGTTGTTTTTTAAAACGGTGTTTGTTAAACCGATTTATTGGCTGGTGAAACCCGACGAGCGACGCGCAGAGCGCCGGCGGCGTCCACTGCCCATTTATAAACTACATACTATCTACGTTGAACTAATAGATCACATAGAAGTATAGAAACCGCTCGTGGACGTCCACCCACAAGGTGGACAGACTACCTTATAAAGGTCGCCGAAAGACGCTGGATGCAGGTCGCTTCAAACCGGTACATATGGAAGTCCAAAAGGGAGGCCTATGTTCAGCACTGGACGCCCTACGGCTAAGATGATGATGATAGAAACCGCTAGTTCATAATCAGCCTGCATAGAGAAAGAAGTAAAAAAATATAATAAACTAGCTGCACCTAGCGGTTTTACCCGCTGTACAGTATTCTACATTTTATTCCAAGGTCTTAGCTATCTCTATACGAAATTTCAGCTCAATCGGTCCACCCATAAGACGTAAAAAAGTAACAAACATATTTATAATATTAAGGTGAATGCACAGAACTCATCAAAACAAAAGTTAATCATTGAATTAATATTAAAGAAATAAATAGATCTTGCCGCAAAAAGGTACCAGCTCAACATCTAGTTTGTTTGGTCTACGCTGCTCTTATCTATAGTGTTCAATTGTTACATTTTGTCCACTGCTGAAAATAAACCTCCCCATGGCACGCCACACAACGCGATCCTCCGTCTTCCTTCTCCAACCACTCCCAGAGACCCTATGAACTGGCTCATTTGCGTCCTATACTACGTTTGCCAAAACGTGGTCTCCAGCTGCGAGTTAAAATAGAATATAATAATATAAGCAAATTTACTGAACTAGATGACCTAGATGCTAGGTAAACAATGGTGGTCTTGTTATAGCACTAGAAACATTCTTACAAACAATCTGGGATGAGACAGGACTCCAACTACACGAGTCTGTAAAATACGGGGCTTATGTTAGCGGGGGCAGGGTTATTCTAATCACATTGTCAGAGTCAATCACTATTTTATAGCCTCGTGGACCATGACTTGTGGAACTTACTTTGGAAGGTCAGGTCATCAAGAAGAATAAATTATGAATAAGGAGGAAAAAGCAATGACACGTGTGTTTTTGAACGAATTGGAATCGGGGCATCTACCCTGATATATTAACGGTGTTTGTACCAAATGTACATGTAAGTATTTCATATACTTTGAACTTACAATCGGATCGGGAAAATGGGAAATTCTGAGTGGTTTGCATATTTTGCTGATGGGGGAGTAATTTTTTTATTAACAATTTTTAAATTTAAGATGTAGAATTTAAATTATTACTCACTACAAAAACATAATATACTAATCCCTATTATTATGGTCGTTATTGTATTAAACCTATTGTGTGTACCTCCATCAAAATAAAGAAAACTCTTAAATTACTAAATATATGTAATGTAATACCTATAATAAAAGAAAAAATAAACCTAAATAATCTTAAAAGGCCATTTAGACATTCACAGTTGGTAAAATAGATTTTTATTTTCAAGCAGGTGAACGATGCTACTTTTTACAGCGATACAGCTAGCTAGCTTGCAGCAAATACCAAAAATGTAATTATTAGGAAGGTAAGCATAAATTCGTTCGATAGTACCTATACATATACGAGTATACCTATCTAATAATATATACTTATTATGGTATAAATTACGTCATGCTCCCCAGCAACCCCACCTTCTATTTTGCAATTTATAAGTACATGTTGTAAATGTACGCAACAAGTACCTAATTAGTACTTACTTTAAATAATTAGTACCTTAACAGATTCAGAGGTACAGCCAATTGAATTTGGGGTTGCTGAAGAGCACCTCCCCAGCAACCCCCCCTTATATTTTGCAATTTATAGTGTACGTTGTAATTGTACGCAATTAGTACCTAATTAGTACTACCTTTAAATACTTAATAACTTAACAGATTCAAAGATACAGCCAATTGAATTTGGGGTTGCTGAAGAGCACCTCCCCAGCAACCCCACTTTCTATTTTGCAATTTATAAGTACATGTTGTAAATGTACGCAATTAGTACCTAATTAGTACTACCTTTAAATCATTAGTACCTTTACAGATTCAGAGGTACAGCCAATTGAATTTGGGGTTGCTGAAGAGCACCTCCCCAGCAACCCCACTTTCTATTTTGCAATTTATAAGTACATGTTGTAAATGTACGCAATTAGTACCTAATTAGTACTAGCTTTAAATCATTAGTACCTTTACAGATTCAGAGGTACAGCCAATTGAATTTGGGGTTGCTGGAGAGCACCTCCCCAGCAACCCCACCTTCTATTTTGCAATTTATAAGTACATGTTGTAAATGTACGCAATTAGTACCTAATTAGTACTACCTTTAAATAATTAGTACCTTAACAGTTTCAAAGAACCGGGGGTAGGCTTCCTTTGTAGGAGGTCGACTAGGTGGGTACCGCAACAGTGCTAGTTATTCTACCGCCTGAGCAGTGATGTGCAAACATTACTGTGCTTCGGTAGAAGGGCACTGTAGCTAGTGAAATTACTGGGCTAAAGAGTCTTAACATCTTATGACTTTTGAGTAAAAAGCGTTGGTGCAGTGCTCCTAGAGTTTCACATCATTGTGAAATCCTAAGTAGCACTGTACTGATTATGGGCAGCGTTATCTCTTAACATCAGGAGAGCGTCTTGCTCGTCTTCTACTTCATCACATAAAAAAACACCCTTAGTTTTCAACGTAATACCTTAAACTTTCAATCAATTAAAAGTAGTTTTCTTGAAGATTACTTTTGCTCTATTGTTGCTGTTTTGGATGTCACACTGTCGTCGCAAGTGAACAAAATCTTTAAATATTATAAAATGAAATCGCTTCTGCTGTCTATATATCTTTTAAATTACTTACCTGATTTAATGGAATTTTCAGCAATAGAGTAATTCAAGAGGATGATTTAATTATTATGTACTGCACGCAAAACAGGGGCGGGACGCTAGCAGCGGGTAAACTGGGCACAGTTAGTACGTAATCATTGGAAGCGCCTTTATAATTTTAAATGTTCCCGTTCTGTATTTGCTATTCCAAAACAAATGACAGGCGACAGATGTGCGCGCATTTGCACAGTGAAACGAACGCATTTAGCTAAACGATCGAATATCGACGCGGACCGCCACTATTATCGGGAATTAATTCCCGCGGGTTTCATTTCGGTTGGGCAACTGATTTACACTGTGATTGCGTAAATTATGACGCGTTGAGTGGAGTTTGTCTTCAGCTCAATGTTTTACTGTGGGTTTTGTTTACTTGTACTGTATTTTATTAATTTTATACCTATGTAGAATTTTTTCATGTAATATTTATCCTATCAAAAACATAAATGTGAAATTAGAGCCAAGTTCAATATTACGATATATGTATTATGTAGGTACCTATGCGTTAGTTGTTTGTTGACTTCAAAGACAAAAGAAGGGAGATCTAAATTGGTGCCAAGTTCAATGGTTAGTCCTGAAATATATTTATAACATAAAATATTCTATTACAACTTAAAATATTATTTCTTCTTATAACTTAAGATAAATATGTTATTGCCTGAGATCTAATTTGGCTTGTAATAAAACTCGATGGGGTTGCGTCGCTTAATTATGGAGTTCCTATGGCCACCTTCCAGCTCCATCATCAGACCCTGATTACTATATAGTATCAAAGTACTCGTCAAGACGAATCAAATAAGCCCAAACTCGATGGGGTTGCGTCATATAATTACGGACTCCCTATGACCTTCCAGCTCCATCGTCAGATCACCTCCATGTCACAATAATATTGCCAATTTATACATGCATGCCAAATTTCAGCTTAATCGGAAACCGGAAGGTGGATCATATTTAATTTGCAAGTTAATTACCATACTTTAAAATTAACAATTTTTATTAAATTTAAAAATATTATTAAATCATTAAAATTTACTAGTTTCTGATTTTTTCCTTTGTAACTATGACTATGCCTATCTGGATGCCAAATTTGAACTTTCTAGGTCATCTGGAAGTGGGATATAATTTTGATCTATCACCCTTATCACCCTTAAATTTCTTGGATACCGGATATTTATATATAAAAAACCGTTTGAGCTGTGTTTATGAAATTTGGAACACAGATGTAGTTCGTATATAAGAGTACATGTGCCAAATTTGACTTGTCTATGTGTAATAGTTTTTGTATAACGAGGGTGTAAAAAGTCGTCAAAACGCGCTTTGGACGGTTCGTGTAATATAACACACGGCGTGGTCGCCAGTTCCTTTGCTTGAACTTGGCTTGACTCACTGCCGCGTGTCTAGATTTATTATTATTTATTTATATTATTTTTTGAAACAAAGCAATGTTTAAGGGTGACAATATTTTATGAAAACGGGATGTGAAATAGACAAAAAGTGTAATGGCATTAAATTTAGTAAATCAGAGGCGAAATGAAGACGCATATATGCAATCTAAAATCGAATAGAAGCTGTTATTTTCAGCATGGTTACGAAGCGATATTATTGTAACAACTTTCTCAAAAATAAGGATAAAAAATTACACTGTGTAAAGGTATCACATGCTCATAATATCACATCTAGACACGCGGCAGCGAGTCAAGCCAAGTTCAAGCAAAGGCACTGGCGACCGCGCCGTGTGTTATATTACACGAACCGTCCAAAGCGCGTTTTGACGACTTTTTACACCCTCGTTATACAAAAACTATTACACATAGACAAGTCAAATTTGGCACATATACTTAAATATACGAACTATATCTCTGTTCCAAATTCCAATAACACAGCTCAAACGGTTATTTAGATATAAACATCCAGTAATCGGTGAAGTTAATACATACTGAGGGATAGATCAAAAGTAATATCCCAGTTCCAGATGACCTAGAAAGCTGAAATTTGGCATCCCGATAGGTAATGTCGTAGTTACAAAGGGAAAAATCAGAAACTAGTATTTTTTTATCATTTTAAATTATTATTAATTTTTAAAAAACGTATGATATTAAAGTTTGGGACGCCTAGGAACGCATAAAGCAAAACAAGTTGCTATAATTTTTGTGTAGGCGGCTATTTTCTGTTAGATACTACGAAGTGCGCGCGAGTCCACTATTCCTACTAATATAATTATAAATATAAATACAAACTTTATACCTACTGTACGTATGGATATATGTTTTTTATTTTTTCACGTCTAAACGGGTGGGCCGATTGACTTTAAATTTGGTATAATAAAAAATATAGCTTAGACCCCTGGAATAACATAATATACACTACTGTACCAAACTGTATAGCGGGTAAAACAGCTAGGCACAGCTAGTCACTAATAAAAATAGGTTCCTGGTACCTACGTAACAATTGTATATCCTATGTAAATACCTATCAATATATCGACCCACCAGCACAAGGCGGCTCAGTAACATAGAGGTAATAATATTAACATTGTTTACAATAAAAATGTATGTATATCGCCTTAGGTGCTAGTTGGTGTAAACATTTTAGATACCTACGTACCTGTAACGTATAGTCATAATATTATAGGTATGTGGCGGTATCTGGGGGCACGGCAGTGCCCCCGCCAAGTCGTCGTCATTACAAGTCTTGTCGGCTTAGGTTTCTTTTGATCGAAATTCTAATCCAGTTCCAGATGATCTAAAAAGTTAAATTTCCATCCAGGTAGGCGGTAGGTATAAGATAGCTGGGTGAATATATGGTGAATATAGATAAATTTATCAGTAACTAGTATTGTTTAAAAATCAATTGATTAGGTACAATATTCAAATCAATAGTGTACATAAATGCTATATATAAATAAGTACTAAATTAATTATAGGTATAGGTATATCGAAGCACGGCGAGGCTCACGGGCCACGGTGCGCGGTGCGACGGCCGTGCCATGGAGCAGTGGGGTGGGGGGAGGTGCAATAAAATAATCATTTGGTATTAATCTTATTATGACTGGGTGTCCTTAACCTATTACACACTAAAAAGTACTGTACAAAAAGCAATGATATCCCATCAAAAACATAAATGTGAAAAGAGAGCCAAGTTCAATATTACGATGTATGTACTCATAGTTACCTATGATTTGGTACTTGACTTCAACGACAAAAGAAGTGAGATCTAAATGGGTGCCAAGTTCAATGGTCAGTCCTGAAAAATATTTACAACAACATAAAATATTTTATTACAACTTAAAAGATTATTTCTTCTTATCACTTAGAATTAATATTATTTTGAAGCCCAAAGTTTGACTTGGCTAGTTCTCATGGGTACCATACGACGAAGTATCATTAAGATAAGACAATAGATACTTTATTCTACACCACATAATGTTACAGAAAATACATAAGTACATAATTAAAACAAGTGAAATTTAAAGAATACATTTTTAAAAACAAGCTTTAATTATTGTTATCATCTTTATCATAAAGTACTCGCCAAGACGAATCAAATGAGCCCAAACTCGATGGTGTTGAGTTGTTTTATGACGGAGTTCCTATGGCCACCTTCCAGCTCCATCATCAGATCAGCTCGATGTCATAAAAATATTGCATTGTCATCCGATTTACACACGCATGCAAAT
Organism: Hemithea aestivaria; assembly: GCA_947507615.1. Lineage (NCBI taxonomy): Eukaryota > Metazoa > Arthropoda > Insecta > Lepidoptera > Geometridae > Hemithea > Hemithea aestivaria. The sequence goes on along the minus strand of OX382325.1, from coordinate 3,434,224 downwards.
TTTCAGCTCAATTGAAAACCGGGAAGTGGGTCAAATTAAACTTGCAAGATTTGATTACAGACAGACAGACAGACAGACAGACAGACAGACAGACAGACAGACAACAGACAAGTGAAAGTAATATAAAGCTTGTAATTAAAAATTACAATGTACAAGTGGCGGTCTTATCGTTAAAGAGCGATTTCTTCCAGACAACCAATGGATGGAGGGGACTAATTTACACGATAAAAGACGGTGGCGCACTAATTAGCATTAAGTGCGTTTAATAGTGATCAAGCTAAAGTTAAGAGAGTACCTACCTAGTATATTATGAGAACTGGCCAAGTCAGTCTTTAGGCTTCAAAATAATATTAATTCTAAGTGATAAGAAGAAATAATCTTTTAAGTTGTAATAAAATATTTTATGTTGTTAATATTTTTCAGGACTGACCATTGAACTTGGCACCCATTTAGATCTCACTTCTTTTGTCGTTGAAGTCAAGTACCAAATCATAGGTAACTATGAGTACATACATCGTAATATTGAACTTGGCTCTCTTTTCACATTTATGTTTTTGATGGGATAATATTATACATTAAGTGCCACTATTACCCTCTAAAATTACAGTCATAAAAGAAAGTGACCAACTTTCCTAAACATCCTCATCCCTTTAACAAAATCTTCCTCGTGATATAACATCTAACTTTATCAAAGCTTTCGCATCGCATTTACAAGTTTTTACATAAAACACAGCCAAATCAACACGGGCATTTCCACGAGAAAAAACGTTAACGAGAAAGTTATGGAGTTGCCATAATGGGAAGCTTTGAAATATGCAAAGTGAGTCTTACGAACATTATCTTTCAGCGTAGTCACGGAACCGGGGGTAACCCTCTCAGCTCCGTAAATAAAACTAATGCAACTTTTATTAATTATTCAAAGTGCATCGAGCGAGTTCTGACTCTCACTCAGGCTAAAGTACGAAAAAAGCGAATTATTAATTAATTCTCTCCCATACTTACCTCTATACTGAAAAGCTGAAAGGTATTAAAAAAGTAAGCTATCTTTTGCTGTTTAAAAATTATACTGACGTATGTTTTAAAGACGTCTATTGGCCTATTGACGAGAGCCGCTCACGTTCAAGCTAGTCGTCTGCTTGGGTGTCTGACTCTAACAATAAATAGCTTAAAATATTAATCCTTGCTTGACATAATGGACAAATTTTTATAATCAATATTTGTGATTCTCGCATACCTCAGAACCATGAAAGGCACGATGCAAAGGCATGATAAATTCCTTAATATACATACAATTATAATTCATAAAAACTTACCCAATATTATTTTATATTATTCAATTACATTCGGGACTAATAATATTATTAACAACTTTACTAACAAAGTAGAAACTAATCATCATAGAGGCGACATTTTAAAGAAATATTTTTTAGGGTCCAACCTTCCAGGTACTAAGTATAGAAATACCGTAATACTTTCGAAAACGAAATAGCAAAAGAAAAGAGTTTTTCTTAGCACCAAATAAGCGTACCTTATTATACACGTTATTTGTAATCTGTAGTATTCGTATTATCGGATCAATGGATCAAATCGCAGCGGATTCACTTAAAAACGAATAAAATCCAGAATTTACGAGAACATTACTTACAGCGTGAGCTATTACGGTTGTAGATACAACATTAACTACAGACAAAATATGATATCGAAATAATTTTTATGAGAGGCAATACGAACGCGCCTTATTGCCGCTTTGTATGAATAAAGCCGTAATAGTCGTTGGGCTATTACTTGCATTTATTCGAACGACGCGGAACAAAAATGTTTTAAACTCAGTATTTTGTTTTTATGTTTTTATTGCTACTATAAATTTCGTGTTACTATTTATTGTAGTACAACACTAAATGGCATTATTATACGATTAAAAAACTCACGTGTACTCACTCACTTTTTATCTCTATTTTTTGTCATATTTCATGACTCATCAACAGTCGAAATTAATCATTATAATATATTAGATACATTCGGGGTTAGTGATACTTTACATCCTAACTATGTGCTCATGGCATGAATACGTAGTAGCGTAGAAAATATTTTTATGTATTTCACATACTCTTATATTATGTGTAAAAGACGTGTTCTACCGCTCAGTAAAAATTTCAGTATCTTACTAATATAATAAACGTGATGTAAACGGGATGTCTGGATGTATATTTGTTACTCTTTCACGCCTAAGCGGGTAGATAGATTGAGCTGAAATTTGGTACAGTAATAGCTTAGACACTGGAATAAAACATGGGGTACTACAGTACAGCGGGTAAACCCGCTGGGCGCAGTATACCATAATATTATTAGATACTTTAAAGCTGCGACACACAGATGCGAGTTCGCGCGGAAGTGCGGTTGTCAGATTTGTAAATTATAATGATTAATACAACATCATGTCACTACATAAAAACAATGATACATGTTGATGGAATTTTTAATCTTGATTCAGCTATATGTCAAGACTATGTTAACTAGTATATTTATTAATAACATATTAGTTTCTGGTACTGATTATGATTTTGATAGTTGCTGTACAACCGTTACAAGCGGAAGTAGTCTTATGACGTATAATCAACAGAGTGTGTTGACTTATTTGTTATGAATAAGCTGTGGATAATAAATACCATTGTTATACCATAAATCATGGTAAATAGTATTGTGTCTAAGTGTTATGTTGGATATTTTATATTAAATATCTATAATAATTAGTTTCTACCGGAAGTATGTTGGTAGGAAGGGATAGTGGCATGGAAAGGGTATTGAGGATTCCTCAGCTGGACTCCCTTCACTTTTCCGTCGTCGGTCGGAGCGTTTGGTCGTCTACGCTTCGGTTAGAGCATATATTACCCTATGTTCTGTGCCACTACTGCCTTGTGATTCATCGAGATATAGAAGCTAAGTATATGTTTAGTATTTGCTGTGCAGTGGTGATTATTAGAGTAATAATTGTACTGTGATATACTGTATTATTGTAATGTGTATAAAAGATAACGGCTACGAGTTTCTAGCCCTTTCTTCTTGTAGTTTGAAGTACTGAAAGGGAGGTATCCAAGTATATAAATATATTATAGAACAATTGTGGATACCTATTCCAGTGTTTTATTACCTAGCTTTCCCTTAATTTACTAAGATGTAGGTAGATAACTTAGATAATCGATATCCTGACTTTACAGGTTAGCTCTTGCTTGAGAATATAACCTATATATATATATTATACAAACTAACATCAGAAGTGGGATCTTAAAGAGCAAGATTTAATACTTTCAATGATTTCAGAAGCCGCCTGGTAATCCTGCTCATCCCACACTCCGGACAGCGGGGTGCTGTCAGTGGCCAGACGAGCCACCGCAGCAGCTGCTGAACTGGGTTACCGAGCCATAGCTGTGCTGCCCGTGGCTGGGCAGAGCACCGCCCCATCTCACTGAAGAGGATCATCAAAGATCCTGCTGCTATTCGTCACGTTAAATGGCTATATTTGGTAAGGCCTTTAAAAGGCTTTGTATTATGTATACACGTTGTGTGAAAATAGTGTACAGATAGTGTTTACCTACTTCATATGGACTAGACAAAACTGTAGCAAAATAGTTCGAGTTTTACATTTATTAGGACGTAGAATATGAGTTTTGGTTGTTCAAGGTCCGTCTGATGTAAACGTTTTACTCGGGTGCTGCTACAGAGGTATTCCTTGTTGGTAGTGAAACAAAATAACTGATTTTGATGATATTCATATCCATCTTTAAGCTTTCTATCCATTTCGTGTGTTTATATACTTAATGAGGTTAATATTTAAATAGTAGGGTCAATTTCTTAAGAATAAGTAGATAAACCTGCTGAAGAATGACCTTTATTTAGCTTTCATTTGGTCTGGAAGTATCCTTTGTCTAGACAAAGTAAAATAATCTTTACTTGATCTAATTTATTTTCATAATATTTTATTTGTGATAAATGTGGGTAGAGAAGTTTTATAATTTTTACATCTGATAGATTGTTGAGAGTGATCATTTCGACATTTCTGATATTTTACGCTATGTCAATACAAAGGATGTATCGTAGGGTACTTGCATATTACTAATATGCCTAATCAATGTGAAATCCTGTAAGGCAATGCTTATTATACAAGCTGATAATTTTGCACATTTTATATGCTGATAATTTTGCATAGGGTTGAAAATAATTTCTGATAAATAATAGTATTATTCTTTATAATGTTTGATCTTGATGAATCATTTATTCGAAGATCAGTTTTTATAGCTTATTGCAATATTGAAGTAATATTTCAATTTGTATTTGTAATGGATTTAGTATTTTTATGGGTTCCCTACTTATAACCTAGATAGGGCACAATAGGTTTGGTATTTTCTAGGAAATTTAACCTTGCATTTTGGTTATTTGAAAGAGAAGTAGTAGCAATACAACGATGTGTAAAAATATGTCTAATTCAGTTATTTATTCTTTACACAGATACAACTAATATGATTTACCAGGATCGATTAGGAGGATCGATAGTCTGATTGATTAGTCGAATCGAATAATAGGGTCGATTAGTAGGATCGATTAGTAGAATCGGTTGGTCGGATCGATTAGTCGGATCGGTTAGTTGGATTGATAAATCGGATTGGGTCATCCGATTGAGTCTTCCGATTGGGCCTTCCGATTGGACCTTCCGATTGGGCCTTCCGATTGGGTCTTCCGACCGAATCTTCACATTGAATCGTTCGATTGAGTCTCAATCAGTTTGTTGATAGTGGTTCTAAGGTTTTTGACACAACCATATAAATAAATTGAAGTAATTTCATAATATAAAAGTATAATAATAAAAAAAAATCTATTCATTAATGTATCAGGTTAATTGGTTTTGATTTCAATTACATTACATTGATAGGATAGTTGTTATATTATTGAAACATCTAAAACAAATAGGAATGTATTTTATTCTTTAAAGAATTTCTGAATGTACCTACATAATTAAAGGTTGTACTTTATATTTTAAGTACTATTGCCTACCGTCCCTATATAATGTAAACCTTTATAATCTTCTTTGGATGAACTTTTTACAAAGGAGTAGTAAGACAATAAGTTTTATGTTGTCCATTTGGAACTATTTCAGTATGAATTTATGTATACGAGTATGCACATCTTTGTAAATAAACGGCATAAACTTACTTTTATTTACTTCGGCTATTTACATCGGCTTCGGCTTTTTGTTTTTATAAAGATGAATCTAAATACTCACGAATCGTCTAGTGTCTTGGGCAAATAGCTTGTATACATGAAGTAACATTGCGAATTAGTTCAAATATAACTTACTTTCACTTTAATTTGTCAATGATATCATAAATAATACCTTCTATAGGTATTTAAATTTTAGTAATGTACTGTCTTCGTTGTGTGTAGCAAATTATATCAGATAAGCCGAGCGGATTAGTGTGAGACTTAGTTTATGGATTTAAGATTGTTTTGATTGACTCTTTAAGTGATAGAAACTAGTGAAATGAATAACTGATAGTGTTAGACACATTGAAGTTTGTCATAAATAGGGTAATGCCCCTAATTATAATAGTTATTTCCATGAGTAGCCGCTGGTCGGTCAAAATACTTGCGTCAACTAGCTCACTAGGCAGCGAGTGAAGGGAGTTGGCATGATTAGGTATTTGGCATCTATTCATGATGATCTATGCAGCAGCTGTGAATAGCCGCTGGTCGGTCAAAATACTTGCGTCAACTAGCTCACTAGGCAGCGAGTGAAAGGAGTTGGCACGATTAGGTATTTGGCATCTAATATTCACGATTGTGATTTTAAGTCTGTACCTCTCTACCGGTGACTTGATGAACTATCTTATATACTCGCAGATTATAGATATATTATATTCAAATAGTAATTAAATATTATCATGCTAACATGACTATCAATAAATCATTCAGCATATATTTTAGGATGATTTAATAAATTGGTTATTAACAGTAACATAATGATAACATAATGACAACATAATGTTAACTTAGTGTGTGCCCCTGGCGAGAATGTACTTCGAGGACGAAGTATTGTCAGTGTGGCCGTGTCTGATTATAATAAATGATTTGTTATATATTTTTCATGCTGTTTTATGTAAAAGTTAAATTATCTTTTGTAATGAGTAAATCTCTAATACATTATAATACTTAAGACTAGATAGTTCTCAAAGTATCTGGTAGAGGGTAGTGCTAAGCAAGGCTTTCTTCACCGGCACACAGTGGCGACGGATCGTTTCGATCTAGAGCTGTGATGCCGAGGAAGTGGGCAATGCTAAGGCATTGGGTCTATTCAAGACTAAATTCAGTTGACAAGTATGTTCATAATATTAATTATGTAGACGTTGCTTATGGCTTGCTAGGTATGTATTTCGGCGCACAGTGCCGACGGATCGCTTCGATCCAGAGCTGTGATGCCGAGATCTCCTACTGAGTACTCGTAAGTTAGTATCACTGTTGGCTACCTGTGTATGTTACGTACTTGTGTATTGTTGTGTATCATAACATGATACTTAGTCGTGATTAATAAAGAAAGAGATAAAATATTGTAAGACTAAAATACCTATTATATTATGTAAATAAGTAAGTACTTATATAACATTCTGTTTAAAATATGGTTTCAGAGTAATGTGTTTTAAGTATCACATATAATATCATGATGTATATTACGTATAGTTTTGGCAATATACAAATCTTATGTCGAATAATAGGTTTTGAAACATTACCTATGTACTTACCGCATCTTGTAATAGAAAAATCTCTCAATTTACCATGTATGGTTTATTGTTTCTTACACCGTAACAGCCTATAAAGTCTAGAATTATAAGGAAAATGTAACTGGCCTTGGTTACTTACCGGTAACATTTTAGAAAGCAAATGTGTAATACAATATACTTACTTACCTAAACAATTGTATTATTGTCATAAATATTGTTTTTATATATGACATTGATGTTGTGATATAGACCTACATAATGTTTTTGATGCTTCGAGGACGAAGCATGGTCAGTATGGCCGTGTCAGATTTGTAAATTATAATGATTAATACAACATCATGTCACTACATACAAGTGAATTAAATTAAAAATTTAAAAAACCCCCAACGCAATACGTATTTCACCATTTTTTGTATGGCGGCCATCTTGGATTTTAAATTTTATATAGGGGACTGTAATCTACTCGTTAAGCCCTTTTATTTGATACCCATATTGAGGGGGTCGTGGAAGAAAAAAGTAATCCGCCATTTTGTAGCGGCGGCCATCTTGGACCGATTTCCACCAAACATGGCTAAGAACACTCTCGACTAACTCTACTTTCAAACAAAAAAAACAAAATCAAAATCCGTTCATCCGTTTGGGAGCTACGATGCCACAGACAGACACATACACACACACACACAGACAGACAGACAGACAGACAGACAGACAGACAGACAGACAGACAGACAGACAGACAGACAGACAGACAGACAGACAGACAGACAGACAGACAGACAGACAGACACGTCAAACTTATAACACCCCGTCGTTTTTGCGTCGGGGGTTAAAAAACAATGATACATGTTGATGGAATTTTTAATCTTGATTCAGCTATATGTCAAGACTATGTTAACTAGTATATTTATTAATAACATATTAGTTTCTGGTACTGATTATGATTTTGATAGTTGCTGTACAACCGTTACAAGCGGAAGTAGTCTTATGACGTATAATCAACAGAGTGTGTTGACTTATTTGTTATGAATAAGCTGTGGATAATAAATACCATTGTTATACCATAAATCATGGTAAATAGTATTGTGTCTAAGTGTTATGTTGGATATTTTATATTAAATATCTATAATAATTAGTTTCTACCGGAAGTATGTTGGTAGGAAGGGATAGTGGCATGGAAAGGGTATTGAGGATTCCTCAGCTGGACTCCCTTCACTTTTCCGTCGTCGGTCGGAGCGTTTGGTCGTCTACGCTTCGGTTAGAGCATATATTACCCTATGTTCTGTGCCACTACTGCCTTGTGATTCATCGAGATATAGAAGCTAAGTATATGTTTAGTATTTGCTGTGCAGTGGTGATTATTAGAGTAATAATTGTACTGTGATATACTGTATTATTGTAATGTGTATAAAAGATAACGGCTACGAGTTTCTAGCCCTTTCTTCTTGTAGTTTGAAGTACTGAAAGGGAGGTATCCAAGTATATAAATATATTATAGAACAATTGTGGATACCTATTCCAGTGTTTTATTACCTAGCTTTCCCTTAATTTACTAAGATGTAGGTAGATAACTTAGATAATCGATATCCTGACTTTACAGGTTAGCTCTTGCTTGAGAATATAACCTATATATATATTATACAAACTAACGTGATCGTTCCTGAATTTGTACGCACTCTCACATATTTTAGAGTACGACCGAAACTGGTTTTACGGCCGAAACCGAAACCGAAACCGAATGTTCAGCCAAGGCTTTAGTTTCGGCCGAAACCGAAACCGAAACCGAAACTCACGTAGTCAAGTAAAAAAATCTTTAAAATACTGAAATTTGGTGCATTTTACCCATTATTCTGCATTAATTAGGACATGAATTTGTCTGTCCGTCTGTCTGTCCGCGGCTTTACGGAGAAACTATAAGTCCTAGAAAACGGTAATTTTGCACAGAGGAGGGCAATGGTTAGGGTAAGAGAACGGTTCCAAAAAAAAAAAAAATTATAATATCAATTAATTTAAGGTACCTCGGTACCTCCCAAACCTGTAAAATGGGGATGATATTATTTCTGGCTCATCCCATCATTTTTTTTTATACGAGATAGGCCTACGTTTGACCACATCCCACCTGATGAAAAGTGAAAATGCGGTCGACGATGGATCACGTAAGATGCCTAAAAAGGTACCTATTCACTCGTGCCTTGAAGATACCCAAGTTGTACCGCTCGGGAAACACGGATGACGGCAAAGTGTTCCAAACGCGACCAGTTCTCATTTGGGGTATTGTTGAATAGGTATTTTAATGAAGGACATAATTCTAAGGAAATTTTTCGCTTTAATGATCCATTTGAAAGATATTCAAGTTTAAATATTTTTTTCGTCGGATTTCAACGTCGGATACAAGTCCGCCAAACTGAAATGGGAGTGGGCGGGTCACGTTTGTCGCATGCATCCTGACCGCTGGGCAAATATCGCCACGAAATGGACCCCGCAAGAAAGGCGGCGTCGCCGAGGCCGGCTCAGAAAGAGATGGAGGGATGACCTCGACTCTTACCAGGTTGGCTGGCCTGAGGTGGCGCCGGATAGAGAAAAATGGAAGGACTTGGGGGAGGTCTTTGCCCAGCAGTGGGACAGCATAGACGGGACACCCAAAAAAAAATTTTTTTTTTGTTTCGCCCTGAAAATCCGCCCTGAAAATCTAAACCACTGGCTTTCAAAGACTGTTAAAAATCACGAATATAGTTTCAACCATGAACTTTCCAGGAAAACCATAGCGGTTAAGATAGTTTTATAAGTTTTAAAGATATCGTTGATGAAAATTAAGGCTGTAGATATACGATTTGCTAGTTCTACGGAAGCCTACATTGCGCGTAGTCAGAATAACGCTTGGCCTACATTAAGTTCTTATAGCAAAATGTTTATCAGTTATCAATTATAATCAAATCATTAATTGTTACTGTTTCATTGACCCCTTGATCCAGAAAAAAATTCCAGTTCAAATCAAAATTGACATCTATTATTTCTAGCTTCTTTAAAATAAGGTTCAAATTGGCATGCACAGGTGCGGCTCGATCGAGCCGCTCGGGGACATACGGGTAAAATACTAAGTATTAGTATTTTGAAATCTCACTAATTAATACTTTGGTTTGTACCTATTTGTACTTAGAAGAATCATCAACCTCTTAGTATCTCTATATAAAAATAATAATTACTAAAATTGCTATTACATGCTTAGTTCCAGTCTCAACAAAGATAATATCAAATCACACATTTAAAATTAACAAACCTATATTACAATAATTATAATTAGTCGTCCGCCAAAGCGTTGTCGCGAGAAACGAAGCTAGGCGAGCGTGCACGACAACTTCCGAAAGGAGTTTCGGTTTCGGCAAAAGTTTCGGCCAATTTTGGCCGAAACCGAAACTTTCGCCGAAACTCGATTTTTGGCCGAAACTTGGCCGAAACCGAAACCGAAATTTCGGTCGGACACTACATATTATATAAAATGAACGCAATTTTATATAATATGTGAGAGTTCGAACGAATTCAAACATTACAAAAATTCCGTCCCGCTATATCGCGCGGATCCTGCGGCTGTGCGTCACCTTTACGTTAATATTCGCGTGGACTGTCAAAATAGCGCTATAGGAGAATGTATACAAGAATGTATAAAATCCACATGTACCTATTGTTATTGTTTTTATTTGTTGTAACTATTGTTCGCACACGCATTGTTGGTGAGGCAACTGTTTTTTTTAATTTCTCCCCCGAAGTGCCGCGTTTTAGGGTTGACATGGTTTTGTTTTTGCGGTGTGATTTGTTATCGAAGTTTTAATTGCACTTTTATTCGGAACATAAAATTGTTGACAAAAATGAAAATGCGAGGTTAGAGGGTTTTATTTTTATTGATTTAATTGGTAATAATGTTGTTATTATTTATTGGTAAGTGTAATAAATGTCACAACCCATTTTCTTGTCGGAAAACAAGGGAGAGAGTCCGATGGTCCCCCGAAATTCGTCTCCTTTCCCCATTCGAATCCTAAAATTTTTTGAGGTGCCCACTCGTTAATATTATGGTCTATTCTTTTTTGAAAATTTAAAAACAATACATTAAAATCTGGTTGAGAGTCCTGATAAAATTTTTATTCTTGTGTTTTTATGTGAGCAGTGGTTAGATTATGTGGGAAACCATTAAGCTTCTAACTTTAAAAATTAGTATAGCGTTGTTATTCAATCTCTAGTTTAAATTCAATCTATCTTTAAATATGAAAATCTATAAATTTAATTATAATAATATTTATAGTAGCTGCCACCCAACGGTTTTACCAGCTGTACAGTAGCCTAGATAATAATAAAAAGAGAGAGATATTATTCCAGGGTCTTAATAATACATCTCGATACCAAATTTCAGCTCAATCGGTCCACCTGTTTAGGCGTGAAAGAGTAACAAACATACACTTACATCAATTCTTACAAACTTTCACGTTTCTAATAAGAGTAGGGTGGAATCATATTATTATCCTCATACAAAAGACACATCATCTTAAAAACATCAGCAAAATAATTCCATCAACGAATACCTCTAAGAAGGGCAACAACAGGAGATATTTGAATGAAATATCTTTAATAAAATGCTTTGTTTTGTAATTAGGTCGAAGCGTCGGCGAATCATTAGCCTAATAATGTTAATGGCCAACAGGATAGTGATGTGAACTTTGACCATGCGATATCGATATTCCTTTTTCTTCTTCATTATAGGTTAGCCTTTGAACTCTTGCGCGATGTTAAGCAATGATGCGGCCGTAGATTGTAGCAGACTAAACCTAGAAGGCGGGATAAATCTCTCCTTTATTTATTTGTTAATATATTTTTTTTCTTTGTATGACACACTGCCGACTAAAAATCTACAAACAATATGTATGTAGAGTTTCAGTCGGCCTCCTGTATCATGCCTGTATATAATCATGCCTGGTTCCTAGAAATCATATTAAAATAAAAATAGTTGTCCCGTTTCCTTTCACCGAAAAATGTTATTGATGAATTTGTAAAATGAATAAAATAATTGTTGTAGCAGGTTTCGGCCGGGTGTGGCCTATGGAACAAAAGCGTATCGGCAAACGGGGGCAGTTTAGTGAAGGCAGGAAGGGATTTATCCCCCCTTTCCCGTCCCATTAAGTTTAGTCTGCTCCCATCTACGGCCGCATCATCACTTAACATCGGCTAAGCTAACTAGCCTAGTTAGTAGTAACCTACAATTTATAAAAACCATTCATCGATATCGATAAACTTTATATCCCACACTAACATGAGGCCAACGTGTCCTCTTACAAAAACCGAAACTTTTGAGGAAATTCAGCGAAAAGAAAACGCGATAATTCCTCGTAACGAATATAACATAATCTTTGTTTTGTTTTTAACCATTTTTATCGTAAATTGTAGTCATTAGTTGATTACTTTACACGTTTCTCTACTTTGTTTGAGTTTATAGAGGATTTAGGTTCGCTTTTATCATTTTTACTTTCCTTTACTTCAACAGGTTCAGACAGAACAGAATTTTGCTTTTAATATTTCAAAAGTTATTTTTGTTGAGATAAAATCATTTAGACCTTACGTAATTTTTAGTTAGAGGTTAATATTGGAGGTACTTTTCGAGTAGGACGTTCTTACGTAGATAGATTAGAAAACCAAGTCCAAAAAAGTTCATTTGTTATTAAAGAGTGTTATTAGGTATACAGGGTCTTTGGTTATTCAGTACATTGGTGTATAGGGCCTTATTGGGGAGGTCATTGGCCATGTTTTGAGGGCAATATATGTTCCGCGAAAATTTACGGTTTTTGAGTTATTTGATTTTTTTCGAAAAATCGAGGTGTCCATTTTAAAAATTCATAAAAAAATAACCTTGTATAATTATTTATTTTTTATTATCTCATTACGTGGACAAATTATCAGAATATTATTTTAATTAATCAAATTAAACCTAATTTGTCACAATAATTGAATAGAAGAGGAGAAATACCAAATTTTGGCAAATTCATGAATCCGTTGCACCTAAATTGCAAAAAAATCATAGAATAAAATTTCATGCAGATTTTTTGAAAAACATCTTCGTTTCAGTGGCTTTATTTGGAAATATCAAAATTAAGAATCGAATATGGGATAACAGAAATATTAAGGTCATAAGCACCTAAATTGCAAAATTTCTCAAAAAAAATCATAAAATAAAAGATTTTTTTTGAGAAATTTTGCAATTTAGGTGCAACGGATTCATAAATTTACCAAAATTTGGTACTTCTCCTCTTCTATTCTTTTATTGTGACAAATTAGATTTAATTTGATTAATTAAAATAATATTCTGATATTTTGTCCACGTAATGAGATAATAAAAAATAAATAATTATACAGGCTTATTTTTTTACGATTTTTAAAATGGACACTTTGATTTTTCGAAAAAATTCAAATAACTCAAAAACCGTAAATTTTCGCGGAACATATATTGCCCTCAAAACATGGCCAATGACCTCCCCAATAAGGCCCTATACACCAATGTACTGAATAACCAAAGACCCTGTATATAATTTAAATTTAAAACACAAATTCTACTTCCTACTTGTATTATTAATTACTTTTACACCTAAACGGCTCGGCCGATTGGGTATGAAATATGGTATGTACCTACTCGTAAGCTGGGTAGTTTTAACCCTAGGTAGTTTATAGCGCGTAAAACGGCGCAGTGCAGTATATCCTCACAATTTGTTTTATAAGAAACATATATCAACAATAAAAAGTTCAAGGACCGACGTTGTCGGTTTCGCTTTCAATTGAAATGCAGAGTTGGAAATGGAAAAAGGATTTTCCGAAGTCTAGACAGCAGCCTTAATAAACCCACAATACCTACTCGATATATTGCTAGCAGATTAGACGCGCATTGCATAGGTGTTGAGAATAATAATATTATGGAACTATTGGAAAGACATCCAGTTGTAATGGTCGAGAATGCGATAATATTTTATGGTACACGTCATATTCTTTGTAGTGTCAAAAGCACAGTAGGTGGCCATAAGGCAATAAGAAGAGCCATTACTGTGTTTTAGACTTAAGGGCAATATTACAAGGTTTTAATATTACAATAATATTATGTAAGTAAATCAACTGCTGTAAGTTTCTTTGTAATTATTTGGTTTGCAATAAAGTATTATTCTATTCTATTTTAACTGGCAAGCATATTTAATAAAAAATAATACATAAAAGGGTTATAAGTAGGTATATACTATTAGTACGTTTTAGATTATATTCGAGCCGTAACCAGCTTCGTCTTTCAATTTTATGATGGGATCATGACGCAGGGAAAATTAAGAACAAAATATTAAAAAGAGGTTTCATATTGAAAAACTTGTATTCGCATCAGATTTCTTCGGCAATTTTAATAATACACATCAATATCAAACGATATTTTTCTTGTCTCATCTAATAAGCCAGCTACATCGTTTCTTTTGCGAATATCTGTGAATGACGCCGAATTTAAACAAGCCAAAAATCTATTAGCTAGTTTATTGTTTGAAATAATAGCCATCCTATGACCCGATGTTATTGTCATATTTATTATCCACTTCAGTTTATTCTATTATAATGTGGCAAATACCTTTATTGAGAAAAACAAACTAACAATACTACAGCTACTACAGCAGTAAAGAACAAATTTATTAACCACAGATCGGCCAAAAGCCGATCTACAGAAAATCCAAGTGCTCCAAACCACTGTCAGATGGCAGAGTGCCCAGAATGCTGGCAGCATTGCCACGTTGAATGGCAATACTTATACGTTGGGCCAAATATACCCCAGCATTTCGGTCACACGTCGTCGTCGTTTATTCTATTACTTCTATATTCCTATTCAAATTGCAGTACATTTTCACCATTCAGCAAATAGACATTAGGTTAATTTTCGTACACACTGATGACGTCAGCGAGCGTTAGGTCAGTGAGTCGTGTCGACGGCGATCATTCAAATATTTGTCGAATTGCTTGTGTGTTTACATTCAGAATATTCCAGGCTATCGAGCAAAGGTAATGCTTAGTGTATTTAGAATTGGGAGAGTAACTGTCCTATACTAACTCAACTTGAACTTATTTTCAAATGGAAAGGTTTCTTAGAATGTATTGAGTAACATAGGATGTAATTTTATGTATTGTCTACACAAATAAAACAATTAAGTTTTTAATTAGAGATGGGCCTATTTTTTAAAAATTTACATATTGTGACTGTTTATAAAATTAGATATATTATCTCATTTTGATCGGTACAGGTAGTAAAGGCTTAATACCTAATTAGTCACATATTCCAAAATACTTAATAATTGTTAACGCACTATAGATTGGAATAATTTGTTGTGAATCCTAACAGAGCCCGGTACACAAAACGCAACATCAAAGAAGAGTGGAAAATGAATCAGTGATCATCTCTTTCATTGTTTCCAGTCCAGTAAACGCGTTGGTTTCGTTCAAGCAACTAGCAAAGTGTAAACAGTGCAAACAGTTTAGTGTGTTTGGCGTTCAGTTCGCAGAGTATGCGTACACGCAGCCATCACTGACTTATGATGCTGAATGCTCTATAGGAAATACATTTTCCTAAGCTGAATACACAACCCCTAAATTGTAATATCTTGAATTTGAAACTAGCGTCAATTCAGTACTAAAGTGCATCTAGCACCCATATAAATATTGTTCATAACATAAAAAAACGAAGTCTTATTTAAACTTGGATATATTCTACATAAAGAAAAATTATAGATGTGATGAAGACTGTTGCCTGTCCATTGCTGAAAATTATTTTCAGTTATCTGATCAACTCACAGCAAATCTAGTGCAAAAAGCTTGTGGGTAAACAAAATGTGATGTGATTGCAGACATTGTGGAAGAAGATGGTAACCAAAACAACTGTCATCCCAGAAAAAAATGTGGCCGTCGGCGTTAACGTTTTCCACTTGTTTAGGGGGGTGGACTGTGTTCAAATCCTACTGAGCCCATTAATATAATTCATAATATCATAAGTAATATAATTAAATGTATAACAAAAGATAATCGTAGCTACAATTTAATTTCCCGTTCGCTAATCGCCTAAACATCATGAAGCTTGGAAACATCTTAATTCCCCCAACCACGCCAATTCGGCTCCGATCTCTCGACCCAAACATAATTATGTTTACCCAATTTTTCTATATTTTCCTCTGAGAAAGATCCGCGGTAAATTGCACTGCAAGTCGGCTGCAGCAAATATTTGAATTGCAGAGTGGGATTGGTTTGCTTTCTACGTATTCAAAAGCAGTGTTTACATCTAGAAATAAAAATTCCACGCGATCCGCGGCGCGGGAGAACTCACAAAGTTGGAATCGCCTCAGTTTAGGCGCTATTTTCTAGTCGACGGAACTAGAGAAATGTTGTTCGGAATCTATTGAACTAAAAATACACTGATACAACGTACAGGCTTTTGTGTTGAATAGGATAGCAAATCGATGAGCTGTAGGATGATGTTAAGAAAATTTTTCTTTATTTGTACCCTCTATGGAAATAAGTAGACTAGATGGACCTTCTACTTGGACTTTTTAGACACAAAACGGTGTCTATAATAACTGTGTCCACCAAGGTTGGCCTATAAAAATAATAGAGCTGTTCTGAGGAACACACACACACATACCTAAAAGACAGGTCGTTTAGGTAAGTTTTTAAGGCAATATTTTTTATATATTATAGTCACACAACTAAGCAATGCTCACTAATGAAACCATAGTTACAGTATGATTAACACGCAATCAGTTTTAATGTCCTCATTTATCGGTAATTTATCTCTTCCCTCCGAATCGTTAATAATTAACGTAATTTATTTGGCATCTCGTCGACGTTATTGGGATGCGTTGATTGAGCACTTTTTAAAAGAATATCACTTTATGAATATTAAATTGAATAGCTGGTGAGTTTTTATTGGAGTTCTCATTACCTGATGACCAAATTATGAACATAATTTTTGTAATGTACATATTTATGATCGTCTTTTCTTTTAGCGAGGGAAGGATTTATCCTGCTTTCGCTTCCTAGGTTTCGCTACAACTTCAGCCGCATCGTCACTTAAGATCAGGCAAAATCGTGGTCAAAGGTAACTTATAACAAAAGTTATGCGTTAAATTGGTCTTTATCATCTTGCCAAGCCCATAAAATTCAAATGCCGTGCTGACGCCTCCTCCAAAGAAGAGATTTATTTTTAAATTCATTATAGGTTAACTTTTGACCACAATCTCAGGTGATGTTAAGGGACGCCATAGAGATGGTAGCAGACTAAATCTAGGAGGCGGGGTAAAAATCCATTCCCGGCTTCACTGAACATCATCATTAAGACCGCTTGATACATCAGCTGCATCAAGTTACCTATACTATTCATTACTTTTTGTTCACCCAGGTATGTGGGACTCTCCCGCCGAAGATGAGTGCGGCGGGGATACCCACTAAAAAACCTGGGGGTGTTCCTGCGGGACGTCATAATGCCGGGGCAGCGGGTACGCCATAATGCCGGGGCAGCGGGTACGCCGAAGCACTCATCCGCGGCCGTTCCTCGTTGATGACAATAAAGACACACATCACCTGTATATAATAATAAATCATACCTGCAGCTAAGTCTCTAGTGCCCAGCACAGAGGCGATCTGCGGCCGTTCCTCGTTGATGACCAGCTCAGCTTGCTCACTATACACCGAGTGCACAGAAGAGATACAGGTCAGTCGCAACTGCCCGCGCTCGAAGCTGTCCGGCCGCACCATGAATGACAACTGGCTTATTGATGCGACCTGGAGGAGAATGTACAACTTTTAATGAATCATGCCGGGGTTGTCAAGAATGCTACAAGTATTACAAATACAACGGAACTTTCCTGTCTATTGTTAAATGCAGTAATTTTACCGTACCTTAATCTTCTTACACAACCGATAATAATTATATCAATCCAGCAGAGTTAATAATTTCTAGAATAAAGGGTCTTAAGTAAATTAGGACGTAGAAACTTTTAAAATATTCAAGTTTTCTTCTCTACCGTGAACATTTTATCGTATCTTAAAGTAATCTATCTTCATTTACAAATTAATAACGTACCTTAGTAGAAGTCCCCGTAGTAGGCATCGGATCCGTGACGTCTTCGTCCAGCGAAGGTTCGTGGTGTCTCGGAGTGGGAAGCACTACTGAGTCTTGACTTGGAAGCAGCTCGCCATCCTGGTAAAATAACACATTAATATATGCATGAAATGAAATTGAAAACAATATAATAGAAAATACGCAAAAAACATATTGCAGAGTCGCAGTTTTGCTATTTACCTACCTATATTTCTATAATAAAAAAATATATTTTATTAATAAAAAAAAAGCTTAAAGCTTCAGCAGCTTTGTCCCAGGACATAATATATTACAAAAAATATGTTTTGCTGTAGGTTGAAAATATTTAAACAAAAAATATGCAAAATAAACTTTAATAAGTGGATTTTACAAATGAAACTATCTACGCATACCTACGCTACATACAATGCTCAGTTTACTTTAACGATAGCAAAACTATTCGCATATAGACAACTTTGTTAATAACTAATTACTTACAGTAACAAACTTTAACGAAACTATATTAGGCGTACATTGTCTAAATCATACTCGATTATTCCTATCAAAGGTTTGAAATCCCGAACTAAGCTCAAAGTAATGAACATGTATACGACAGCAAAATTATCGGGATTCGAACATGTCGTGTAACCGCCGGCTCGTTCATCAACGCCAGAAACCAATTAGAGAATGATATTGTTCTTGGAATATTGATCCTTCGCGGCTCTAGATTGAGTAAGACGGATCGAGGGCCAGATTTTTTGGGCGGGATTATGCGATAAACTTGAATTTAATTTAACGGATGATTTTAATTTATTTTTGGATTTATGTTATTTAGGCATATTTCGACAGTATCACAATGTTTGTAATATATAAAAGGAAAGAGTGATTGATTGACTGATCTATCAACGCACAGCTCAAACCGCTGAACGGATTGGGTTGAAATTTGGAACATAGATAGGAATAACGACGTAGACCTCCTCTATATCTACAACACTACTATATACTATAAAAGTACACTACACACATACACACTACTATATACTAAGAAACACACTATACACACTGTACACAACTATATACTAAGAAAGGGTTTCTCCACGCGGGTAAAGTTGCGAGCATACGCTATTTTGAATATATTTCGACTGTATCACAATGTTTGTGATTTATAAATGCACCTGAATGTATTTCCGAAATACCTTAAATTACCATTTTTTTCTAAAGTAGAGTCAAGAAACTGGGGAGAATAGCATAATAAAAGAAGTCTATGCTCAGCAGTGGGTAATTAATGATGATCATCAACCTTCAATTGCCCACTGATGATGATGATGAAAAACTAAAACAAAATTACCTGTATAGTGTCAACAAAAGGTCCAAAAGCCTTCCACGGGCTGAATATAATATTGCTATTTTCATCTCTGTCGTGTGGCACCTCTATTGACACCACTGGACTCGGCAGGATCGTCTGCTGAATGATGGGCTTGCCTTGGATCTGAAAAAAAAATGCATTCTATTGAACCAGTCACGTATTATTATCATATTCTTCGCTTGTATTGTGCAGTATTTTTTTTTTGGGTAATATTATTAAAATGATTGAATTGTTGATTAAAAGTGAAGAAGTTTGAACAAAGTTAAATGAAAAACGCTTAAATAGAGCACTTTTGCAAGTCAATTATAATTTAGTTTTTGATTAAGACTCTACCGCGCGTTCGGAAAGCACATCAATGAGAAGAACGAGTAAGCAACTCATTGTGACTGTTTATTAAATAATGTGTTGATCAATAGCTACCCAAAGTTTTTCATTTTCTTAGGAAGAAAAATACCCAAACAGTTATTTTACAACGAAATAAGCCAAAAAAACTCCTTCATTGTCTTAAGAAAAAAAATACCCAAACGCTTTACAATTCAATATGCTTTTTTGTTTTAAAAATACTAAAATAACAGTAATAACTGAGCACATGAAAATTATGAGATGGTTTCTTTAACAAATGAACTGCTTTCAATACATGAACATTGAACCATATCAAAGCTCATTGAAGAACTCTGTAAGATGACTACACGTTCTCTAGTCTCCATAATATTTAATCCCTGCATACAGCCAGTACTAGTGTATAAACGATGCACCACTCAATCACGAAGATGTCTCCATGCCCCAGACTGCCAAGGCGTCCTATGCAACTCTATATGCTTTGATTGATGTACGCTCGAATTACTTTGGACTTCTGAATACAGGGGAGTGGATTGGCTATCTGAGGAATATGACACATTTACAGATTACGAAGCTATTGATTGTTTTTGTAGTGTTACACTGAGCTTATAGGTTTTTAATGGAATATTGAGAGAAAACGAAGTAAATTTATCCAAGAATTACATTAAATTATTGAAGAATTAGGTAATGTTACAAGAATTTATGGAAAGAAGTGCATGTTTTTCATCGCATCTCAGCATTTCAAGACTGAACTTTTGAATTATTACTGGGTAAATAAATACGGTGATAAATAAAACGCTTAAGTTTTTGTGTATTCCTCAATAAAAACTATGGCTTGGTAAAAAATAATCACGGAAGAAACTATTTATACAAACTCTGATCCATTTTTCCTAGAAAATCTTTTCTTTATTATTTATTTATTCTCCTCAATAATTGTCTTTAATTTCATTCTGATAAATCTGCCAGTTTCTTGTTAGTCTGGTATTGATACAGCAATAAGTATCACTTTACAACTTTATCAATTTCAATTTCAAAGAAGGATTGTCGATGCTTGTTTCTAATTCAGTCTTACTTATTTAGCTAGAAAACCTATATTTAGTTTATTTATGCTGGATAATACCAGTAAGGTTTTATGAGGCCCATTCAGATCATTTAATTAGTCGATATATTATAATAGATGCAATATAAATTAATTATAATAGATAAATAATAATATTAAATAAATAGGCCAAGCGCGAGTCGGGCCACGCACAATGTAGGGTTCCGTAGTTCTAGTAGATTGAATACACTGCACAACAGCATTTTGGATGATTTTTGACGACGATTTCAAATTTGTGACTGAAATTTCTGTACCAGCTCTAGTTAAAAAGATATGACACATATTATGTTGTTTTCGTAATAAAACGCTATAAATGTAGAGATCATCATCATCATCATCTCAGCCGTAAGACGTCCACTGCTGAACATAGGCCTCCCCTTTGGACTTCCATATGTACCGGTTGGAAGCGACCTGCATCCAGCGTCTTCCGGCGACCTTTATAAGGTCGTCTGTCCACCTTGTGGGTGGTCAATGTAGAGATGATCCTAATTAATTTAAGTTTAAGCTGAAAAACTCTTTATGTTATTTGATTTTCTTGCTGAAACTGAAGGCAGAGCTATTCTAAATGCTATTCTTATTCTAAGGGCTATTCTAAATGCTCTAACAATATTCAGCCATCATATGTGCGTTCCAGAAGCCTTGATAGCGTTACTTCATCGAACAAAAGTTCGGGTGGAATTGCTTGCCCAATTCTTCACTTAGTACCCCAAGATTGTCATGAATATAGTCTAGGTGGTCGTGGAGAGAGTGTAACTTGATGGTTATGTCACATTCGAGCCTTTGAAAGTGACGCATTAGTTTTTGGACGTGTTGAGAAAAGTCCAAATAATTCTTACTTTACAAAAAAAAAATATAGCCACCATTGGCCTAAACAAAGTTTACCATTTTTAAATGAACACATTATGAGCCAGTTATGTTCCGCATACTTAATTTTTAATAAAATCAAAACGATAGTTTAATGTTTACACTAAGCAAAAATAACAGTCATCGTGATGGTTCTCGGAGTCCTTTCCACATTATAGCGGTTTCGTACCAAAATCTATTTATTTTCTAATTTGTCCACAAACGTAGATACTCAACACACGTTTTGCATAATTTTTGGGGAATCCAAAGCTTGTCGTTAATTTCCAGGGAGTATCCAAAGTAATTTTTGTAAGCCTAAATTATGAACGTTGTCACATTCAAACGGAATTCTTTGAGCATAATATTCTCCGCAAATTAAAAAATATATATCCGGATCATTCACACAAGTAGCCTTGACCATGTTATATCAAATTATAATAAAAAAACTTAAGTTAGAAATTATGAGCTAAGTAACACTGTAATATGGTGATTTATTTGTGATTGCTATAACTCGTAAACAATACAACCATGAACAATTCGCTTGCGCGATCTAATTTTACTACTAGCGCCATCTAGTTATGCATTAATAAACTATAGGCTAGGTTAGCTTTAGGTATTCTTATTTTGCTGATTTTACCGAAACTAATAATTTTATCTTAACCGCTATAGTTTTCCTGGAAAGTTCATGGTTGAAAGCATACCTCTGATTTTTTTCAGAATTTTAAAGCTAGTAGTTCAGATTTTAGAGGGGGGGGGACGCTCAATTTTTTTTTTATAACTTGAATATCTTTCAAACAGAACATGAAATCGTAAAAGTTTCTTAGCAAACCGTCCTTCATTTTAAAATACCTATTCAACGATACCCCACACGAAGGTATCAGCCAGAAAAAAAAAATCATCCCCATCTTACGTGTACGGGAGGTAGCCTAAATTAATTAATTAAAAATTATTTTTTGTCACCGTTCTCTTACCCTTATTATTACTTACCTGTATACAAAATTACACTTTTCTAGGACTTATAGTTTCTCCGCAATGCCGCGGACAGACAGACGGACGGACGGACGGACGGACGGACGGACGGACGGACGGACGGACGGATGGACGGACGGACGGACGGACGGACGGACGGACGGACGGACGGACGGACAAAGCGAAACTATAAGGGTTCCTTGTTGACTACGGAACCCTAAAAACAGGATGGTAAAGTAGGCCTTAATTGATTAAAACGCGACTCTGGTTTATTAGCTTAGTGAACTACTAAAATCACCCCCTTCCTCTTATACATCTTATACCTAGGAGACGAACAGAAAGTGGACAGCGTTTATAGATTTTTTTATTCGTTATAGGTTAGCCTTTGACCACGATCTCGCCAGAGGGCCTATTGGCTATCACAAAACAACATGTAAAACACTAGAATCCATTGACAAAAATGCGTACATTACGTGCTTAAACCTCCTTATTAAAATGAGTAAAGTAACAAAAGCAGCAATGTACATTGAAGTTGCCATCAATCGTAGTGGGTGAGAAATAGCCAATAGCTCCTCTGATTTTAAGCGATGGTGCGGCCGTAGATGGTAGCAGACTAAGAAGAAGGCAATATAAATAATAAAGACCTAGGTTTTATTGAGACTGTGTTAGGTCTGTATAGAGTATAGGTATTGCTTAACGTCTTTGTAAACGTAGTGTTCTTCTTGTTCTTTTTTCTAATAAAATATACAGTACCCTTTCAAAATTTTGTTTCAATATTGTTTATTCACCTAACAACATTATAACGTTACCTTATTCGCCTAAACAGCGTTCTGTCACATCGGTTGAGTATCACAAAGGCCTACCGCCAACAAAAAGGAACAAATACATTTTTTCAAATAAAGCTTTATTCGTTTTCCAGTCGCGTTTCGGACATCACAAACTGGAGTTGTTTTATCTGTAAGTGCGGGTGACAGTGGCGACGTGCGACATGACGCGTGTCGCGCTCTGTCGCGTCGCGTCGCACCATTCCCGAAGTACCGCTATAGAATTTGAGATTCTGTTTGCTGCGTTTTTATTTTATTTTGAGATAAGTTAGACTATTGGAAGGATTGGCAAGACAGGTTTGTTCTAAGGGTAGAGATGAATTTGTACAGTGGAACTTGACGAGATTTGAAAATATTATACTGAAAACAAGTGAAATTAAAAAAAACTTTTTAAACCAAGCTTTTATTATTATTACCACCAAAGTATTCGTCAAGACGAATCAAATGAGCCCAAACTCGATGGGTTTGCGTCGTTTAATTAAGAAGTTCTTGTGCCACCTTGTCAAGCCAAGCTTGTAATATAGAAAAAACAGACCAAGAGAACAGTGACCGTGAAGTTTGAACTGCTAATAATAATCTGAATAGATAATAAAACTAATGCCTCAATGAATCTGAGCCCATTTTCTATGGCGGGACTCGAGAGTTCGACTCCTATGCGGTATTATTTTAAATTAAAAGTTTATAAGCCTCTGCAAATTGGATTTTAATGTCTCCGTGTACGTTTTTCAATAGCCTGGGCTTAGCCCTTTCGGGATCTTGTTTCCACGATATTTATTTTATTTAATATTTATTAGATTGTGTAGATTGTTGATAATTAAATGTAGTATAGTAGTATGACATGTAGTCGATCCGGCCGCTCTAGGATTGGTTTTATTAGCCACCAACGGAAGTGCCAACGCAACCCAACAGACAGTGCTTAAATCGTCTGCAATAGATGCAAAGGCATGCATGCATATTATGATGATGATGATTTTAATTAAAAAGATAATTTAATTGGTGACAAAAAAGACATAATATTTTGCGTTCATGTTGAACACAAAACATTACTTCTTAATCAACATTACGTTGAAATCAAGAAAGAAACTCCCCTATTCAAAGATCACATTCCACATTATAAAACCGAGGTTAATGACAGCAGAGCAGAAAGAATAAAATGGAATTAGCAACACAAAGGGGCGCGCTACGTTATATGAATAAATTTCGCATACACGACTTTTGTACGAGCTATCGGATGTTCTTATGCTGACATAGAGTAGGGATGTATGTCACGATATGAAATTAAGTTATCATATTTTAGATACACGAACACTTTACAATACAATTCAATTACCCTTTATTGTATACTATGTTACAGTATTTAAACATCAATACTGAATATAATTGTTATTTTGCTTGTGTTATTATTATTGCTATTATTGTTTGATAATATTTACACTATACATGCTCGTAAATTCTTCTCTTTGCTAACCACCTCACACCTTACTTAATTTGTTCTTTTCATCTCGCTTCTAAAATATTCGTCATTGTTAACAGCCCTGAAATTTAAGTGTTATCACTTAAAAAAAAACCCACACACAAAACAACAGAGCTCACATTAATAAAATTAACATGAGCCCTCTATTAGCAATGCGCCGAATTTATAGATTTTAGTAACACCGACACCGTAGACAGTCTATCGGTTTTTTACAAAGTGCATTTCAAAGAGTGTGGCCAGGAGCTTCATGATCTGTTTCCACCTTCTCAATTTTACCACCGAACATATAGAGGAACAGTTCTGCCCCATCGCTACACGGTTGATATTCGTTTTTCTGTACGAAGCAATTTAGTTTAACCTTCATTATCTGTCCGGCGATGATTTGGAACTCTCTACCTGTTTCAGTGTTTCCTGTAAATTACAACTTCACTGTCTTTAAATCGAGGGTTAATAGGTATTTACTATGAATTTCCGCAGGAATCCCCCAGGTTTTTTAGTGGGTATCCCCGCCGCGCCCATCTTCGGCGGGGGAGTCCCACATACCACCCTGCGCCCCCTAGCCACTCTGCCCTGCGCTGGGTGACGATGCGTAAAGCATTTATCCTGGGAAAAAAAGGCCTGTGTGCAACATCTTCGACCGCGTCATCACTTAACAACAGGTGAGACTGTGGTCAAACGCAGCCCTATTTATAAAAAAAAAGCAACCTTTAGTAGTATTTGTACTAAAAGATTAGTAGTAAACATTAGTTGTTTAAGTTTTTAACGTTAACTTGTTCACATCACTAGTCCTAGTTTCCGCTTTAAGCTAATTAATAAATCACATTAAAATTTATTGTTCCATAACTTCGGTCCTTGTCCAGAGAAAATGACAAAAGATTCAAAGCTACTAAATGCGAATACATAAAATATACATGTTATTTAACATTTTATTGGGTCTTCTGTGACCCATAATTTTCAGGTTTGAAAGAAAGATAAACAAACTTAGGTACATATAATCACGCCTGGTTCCCGTTGGGGTTTCCTACTATTTCCCTTCATTTGGTACGATCCTAAGACCTTTTTCGCGAGAAAGAAAAAGTGGTTCGGAAATTCAATTGCTTGACCTAAACACTGCTTATCCAATATATTATATCCTGTATATTTTTAGGCAATATCCAGAACCTTTACTTAAACGTGCCTTCACAAACTCAGTAACTTCTAGGTGGAACTTTTGCCACAACGTATTTAGAACGCAAGGTCGCTGAATTTATGCCGAACATATTTAAATAAAAAAAAAACGGATTTTAATTAAAATATTTATTGTGCAAGTGCTTCAATATGAAATATGATGAGGTTACACGCATCCTCTAGATTCTAGATTATTATTACATTTTGAAAGTTTTATATCAAATAAGTTTTACCTAAACGTAATCCTTGTTCAAAACCAAGGTATCAAGATAAAGGGTTTCCATTTTAAGTTGGGATTAAACATAAAACATGGCGCACAAACTTGTAGTGTTCTAGAGTGGGCTCTGTCCAAACTGGCTTTAGTTAAACCCTTGATCCGGCCCTGGATTCTGCACTTTAATTAACTCTATACACTTGATAGTGTATTTACTTGCAATAGTTTATCAAAACTGAATGAAATTATAGAACAGAATTAGGTATCTTTATAGCATACCAACTTACATGAAAAAGTTCTAAATATAAAGAAACTTAAAACTAGAGGTCAAATTAGCGGTCTTAGCGCATAAAGCAATGTCTATCCTTTATTTTGTGTCTAAATCTAAATAAATAAAAGAAAAGAGTAGTAACTGATTCGAACTATCAACGCATAGCCCAAACCACTGAATGGATTTGGTTGAAATTTGGAATACTGATAGTTTTTATAACGTATACCTCCGCTAAGAAAGGATTTTGTCACGCGAGCAAAGTCGCGAGCATAAGCTAGTATACTATAAAAGGAAAGAATGGCTGACTGATCTATCCAACACACCATCTATATCGCAGAACGCATTAAGTAGCAATTTCAAACACAGAAGAGTTTTATAACGTAGAGGTCCGTTAAGCAAGGAATTCTCCATGCGGATATAGCCGCGAGCATAAGCTTGTGTTATATTATAATTTTTAGGGTCATGTTGCAGATCAAGCAGAAATCTTTGCATTTTGAAACTGCATCATATAGATTGGGTACACAACCTTTAGTTTTGTTAGAAGTCGTCGATTTACCGCATGGGACGTTGGCCCACGCAGTGTTTTTTTATGTTATGAAGTAGAAGACGAGCAAGACGCTCTCTTGGTGTTAAGAGATAACGCTGCCCATAATCAGTACAGTGCTACTTAGGATTCCACAATGATGTGAAATTCTAGGGCACTGCACCAACGCTTCTTATTCAAGAGCCTTAAGATGTTGAGTTTAGCCCAGTAATTACACTAGCTACAGTGCCCTCCTACCGAAGCACAGTAATGTTTGGAGATCACTGCTCAGGCGGTAGATTAACTGGCACTGTTAGGGTACCCACCTAGACGACCTCCTGTAAAGGAATTCTATCCCCGGTGTGTCTTTTCAGACTACGACAAAATTTCCGTCAAAGCTTAGACAAGATTAAATAAATCTAGTTTCTAACTTAAAATAATAATTAACTTTATCCGCTTTAATGCATTTAACAACACTTTATCTGAGTAAACTAAACTAACTTCCTACAAACATCAAAAATCGTCGTACCTTAACTGCGGAACTTCGTTATCGCTAAGTAGCACCTTTTACAAACTTTGTCTCACAAATAAAAGTAAAAGTTAGGTACGACACCCTCACCTTTATTTATTGTTGTATCAACAAATACTTCCAGAAGGAGCTCCATTTAACATTGTTAGTGCAGTAAAATAAGTTTATAATATTACTGTTAGCAGTTTGCGTGTCATTTATACAAATAATATTATTGTATAAATTACTTTATTTTATGGCAAGTGCCTTTATTGAGAAAAACAAACTAACCCTACTACAGCAGGAAAGAACACTTATAACCACAGATCGGCCACAAGCCTATCTACAAAAAATGCAAGTGGTAGAGTGCCCAAAATGCTGGCAGCATTGCCACGTTGAATGGCAATGCCATTACGTTGTACGTTGGACCAAATAGGCCCAACGAATGAGTATTTTGGTCACATGTCGCCTCAACCAAGTCCTCAGATATTTTTTTAAAAATGCGGTGAGCTCCCGGGCCCCAAGGACCGAATGTCTCTATCCCAAAATGGGGTATTGACCTCAATTCAAATATGTCGTTATCCTGAAATTGTATTCGTAGACTATAAAATAGAGGTATTAGTTTTTTTGTGTTACAAATAATTATTTTATTAATCCAAAGTGATGCCATTTAATTGTTCACGAAATCAGGCTAGCGATCAGGTGGTTTTTAAAAGTATTAATGTGAGTCTCGGTTATTGAAAGCGGTATTTTTTTATTCTAGTAGTAGTTTTAGTAGTATATGCTGTTGGCTTTTGACCACGATCTCGTCCGATTTAAGCTTTAGATGATGTGGCCGAAGCAGCGGCTGATTAAACCCAGAATCCCTCATAATTTAAAATCAGTAGTCATCCCTTCACTATTTTATTTTTAATATTTGAGTTATTTTAATATCCTGAGGATTGTTTGCTATTTATATTATTATATAGCTCTAAACACGGGTGGTTTTTTATAGGCATACACAAAAAGTCCAACGCGCAGAGGCCCTTTTGAGCTTTTAATATGTAATGGGTGACAACAGTAACTATCGGAGTTTATCTGTGAGTCCATCTTTACAAAATGGGCTCAAAACCAGTCTCCGCCAAGTGACAAAACTATTGCTAATTAATGGAAACTGCTTAAACTAGGCTATGGATAATGGATGTGTATTCTAAATGAATGGTGAATGAGGCTATTGCTAGGACTACGGCACCTGCCACTTCCGTCCTATTAGAAAATATATGTATAGGCAGGTGATGACTCGCCACTCATTATTATTATTACACTGCTGTACTATTTGAATTATAAATAATTCTTTTTAATATTTACCAACGTATTATAGTTGTAATCCATTTATTTTATGTAAATTGCATGTTAAATCCTTTGGGATTTTCCAATCTCTGAAAATCCCAAGCTATTTGGAATTTAGTATCACGTATTACACAAATTTGTATGCAATTGAGTTACTATCCGATACAATTTATTGCCGAAAAGGTGTTATTTTATTACTTGAACAGAAAACGGGCCGCCCTCTGAAACTTCAGAGGTTATTTGTAAACAAGCTTCGATATTCCTTTAATATCGAAGACTAATTAATTGAAGTGTGGTTTTGATTCCTTGAAAATATATTACACGTGATCATTTTGATAAAAGCTTTATTTAAAAGTAAATTTTGTATATATAAGTTGTAATCAGTGAAGTGATTTTGATAAATTAAAATGAAACCACATGGAACCAAATAAAATAAAAAAGAAATTTCGAAATCGGTCCAGGCATTTTTGTAATTGGTTAAATGTCCCAAGTGGACCCATTTAATTTTCATCGAAATCGGTCGAACGTTTTTCAAGTTATGAATTAAAATATGCGTCACGCCGTCACATAGTTAAAGTGCCTAATATGTGTTTATTTTGTAGACTAAATCTAAAAACTACCTAAGAGATAACATGTGGCAGCATTGGCTCGCCTGAATACTCAAAATGACAACAATTCAATATTTTGGGCAAAATACAAGCCAGCATTTTTTTTAAATTCATTTGTATTTAAACAAAACTTACCATTAAATTCCACAACAAAAATTAAAGGCGCGATCCACACGGGACAAGTGTTTTTAAAATCTATTGGTACGCTCCCCTCATCGCATAAAGAACCTAATCTACATTTTTACTCCCACGACGCACTGTGTCTCGCGTTACTCCCACATTCCGGTGTTTTATGCGCGACTTTATAGAATTACTTATTCCGTGTAAAGGTGGCATTATTTTAAAGTATCTGGGAAAGTGGGTCACGTGAAGGCTTTTTGGAGATTGTGGATAAGTGTTATATTTTATGTCTTTATTCTGACCTCAGCGTTTTTTTTACTAGCATGGTATTTACCTGATTTAATATAAGAACATGTCTATGTTTAAAAACTAAAAATATATGTATTTATGTGTAATTGGTATAAATAAATAAAATGTTTAACTATAAGTACGCCAGATTGTTTACAATAATTTATTGATACTACCTGGAATGGATTACAAAAGGACCTTTAATTACTATGACTTGAATCTAACAGTGCAGGTAGAGTGACGACGATGTTCGATATGAGTATTAAGCCCCAATTTTGTTTTTTAACGATTTTTGTTGACCGTTAGTTATTACTAAGCTATGTATATCAGCTGTGCTCACTTCTAATATTTGGAGTTTAAGTACTGTAGACGTGAACTTCCAATAAAGGACATCAAAATTTTCCGAAACCTTGGTTGATATATAATATCTCAAAAAATATTAGAGGTGAGTACTCCAAGTTTAGCTGTACAGCGAGTCTCAAAATATTGGATAATATAAATAAAACTAGGCAAATTTAGAGCATTGTGTGAACTCATATCTATATAGGTACATTTCAAGTATATTTAGTCAGTTCATTTATTACTTTATCACAAAACAACTTCAACCTCTTGCCGAATCATTTATCAAATTAATTTCAGTCCGTTTCAATCAACTGAACATTTATATTGAATTTCGATGAACTCAAATTAAAATTAATGAACATTTCTTATATTTTTGAGCCGTTTGGGGTAGAGACTTTGGGTCCTTGGGGTCCGGGAGCTCACCGCATTTTCAAAAAATTATCAGAGTGCTTTGTCAAGGCGACGTATGACCGAAATGCTGAGGTGTATTTGCCCCAACGTATAAGTATTGCCATTCAACGTGGCAATGCTGCCAGCATTCTGGGCACTCTGCCATCTGACAGTTGTTTGGAGCACTTGGATTTTCTGTAGATCGGCTTGTGGCCGATCTGTGGTTAATAAAAGTGTTCTTTACTGCTGTAGTATTGTTAGTTAGTTTTTCTAAATAAAGGCATTTGCCACAACAAAAAAAAATGAATTATAGTAAAATATTCTGAATAGCTTACACGTGTTTCAAGAAATGTATTTTTATTGCCAGAATCTGTGCCAAGGTGTATTTTATATCAGTCAAGGGCTTATTTTGCTAACTGGGTAAAATTATAATTCTCACGGAATAATGTAGGTAAACAAAATTCAATCGTATTCGCAAATCGCACGCGGAATCCCATATGCGTTGTACGAGTATATGAGTTTGTTTACATATCTCCATAGAGTATGTAAGAAAGCTGATTACTCGTTGGAGAATTCATGAATATCAATGATATTATTAGCGGAGAATAATGCGCGGAATATCACGGGATTTTCAGATGGTATGTGCTTCCTTTATGCATCTTTTGTCGTAGACGAAAAAATCACCGTCGGTGTTTTTGTTTTGCATAATAGTACATATTCCCTAGGATATACTATTTGGCTTAATAATATATGTAGATATAATAAAAATAGATAAATCTTTTCTTAAATTACTCTAAATTAGATTTGTTATTGTTATGTTTATAATAAATACCGGGTGTAGACTTCCTTTGCAGAAGGTCGACTAGGTGAGTACCCCAACGATGCCCGCTATTCTAAGGCTGAGAAGAGTTGGGCAAAAAATACTGTGCTTTGACAGGAGGGCACTGTAGCTTGAAAGTTTTATGACTTGTGTATGAAGAGTTTGTGCGGTGCACCTATAATTTGACATAAAAAAAGTTAGCAGATTTATTTTTAAAGGGTTAACACAATAGAATGCATTTAGCACGACCGACATAAATCAAATTAAAACTTCTAAATGATCTGTTTGTTAATAAAATGTTATTCAAATGTTAATTACGTTAACACAACATAAATATTCAATTCAGATGCTAATAAGAGTAGAGTTTATGATGTTGTTTGTAAATCATAACGCTATTTAGTCAGCACATTAATCCTCCCTTCACACTATTAATTTAATATTAATAATTATTTCGGTTAGCTTTTACCAGTTTGTAAAATGTGAAAGCGTGATTGTGGTTAGCGGTACATACACTTTGGAATTAAATTATTCTTGCGGCTTAGCCATGTTGAAAGCAGAGGTTATCTATTTAGTTAATTAGCAGATAATAGGATACCAAAGTTATAAGCGCCTGGCTGTTCTAGCCGTGGAAAATACTATAATATATTAATAGGGGTTTATACTCCAACAGAACAGGTTACCCTTCTTACACTGTCTGAGTAAAATCACAATTTATAGGTTGTGTGGCCAACCTATATGTTGCAGTTTCAGGTCACCGAGATTCCTACAGGGCCTGCAACATGACCTAACGACTTCTACATATCTTATAGGATACAGCCGAGACCCACAGTTTTACGTACCTTCCGAAACAAGTAGCTTCCAGGCGAAAAGATTTTGCCACACTGATATTTGAACCGGAACGGAACGGAAGCCGGACGTAATACCACTAGGCCACGGACGCTACAAAATAATGTTAATGTGTATGTATGTATAATGTTTTTTTTATTACAATGTTAAAATAACGTTTAATTGCTAACGCACGTTAACGATGCAACTAAAATCGTGATGAGTATAAGCCTTTACACAATACTTTTTTACCAGTAACGTAATAATTTCTAGCAAAAAGAAAAACATCTTAAAATATTTAATATACCCACCATAATCGTCCGTGAGGTCGATTATTGAAAAGGCTGAGAGAGCCATAAGATATTATAAGAGGTACTTTAACGGACCTTAGACGGACAAAGAAGTACCTATAACAACGACCAGCAGGAAACTGGGAAAACAACCGTCGGATCGAGCTTCCGATAAAGTGCTTCATGTATATTGAAAACAGTTGTTTAACTCCTACTTTCAATAAATTTTTAAATCCATATCTGCAGATAAAAGGCAGATGAGTTAGCGGGATAGCTAGACTTGTATTTCAATTACTTGTCAACAAAAGTCTAAAACTGAAAAGTGAAAGAAAGAAAGAAGGCCTTCCAGTGAGACCATTATGGCTAATTTAAAAATGCAGACGAAGACACTCCAGTTGATACTCCTGAGCTTTCCAGTATCAAGAAAGATACCTGCTATACATTATAATAATTATATCTGTGAGCGAAAAAAACTGTCATGCATCACAAGAGACTATAAGTTCTACTTAAGCTAAGAAACCAAAAAGACCAAGAAGCTAAGAAACCAAGAAGCCAAGAAAATCAAGAAGTCGTCCGTTATATTCTTAAAACAGTTATTTACAATATCAATGGCCAAAAAAATAATTAAAAATGCACTCAAAATTATTTTTGATGGATTCTTAGTAACTTAGAAACTCGTATGTTTCAGTTTATATCTTGGGTTAAGATTAACGGAAAAGTTATTTCAATCAAACGAAGGAATTTCTTTCTACTACGGACCTATCAAAGCGATACTTATATCTAGTTATATTCCTCTGATATATCAATTTTATACTTCTTCTTCTTTTACGAGAATCATGTACGACTAAACCAAGTTTTTAGTGTCGTGTAATCATGTAAGTTCATTTTACGATACCTATGAGAATCGTACTTAGTAGTATGATCTTGACATTTTAGTCTAGTAAAATCTAAAATTAGCGAAGACAAACAGTTTGATGTTGATACTATTTTTTATTAACTCATCATCTCTCTGTTTTTAACGCAAGTTGGTATGTTTTACCAATTTTACCACCGAAAATGTCGTATGCCAAGTGTTGAAATTAATATTTAGCTGCCTACTAGTGTGATCCGAACATTTAAATTTGATTAAATACAAATACAAATTCTTTATTTTGGAAAAGGGGGTACAATTAAACAGTCAAAGAACGATGATGCCTGTTATGGTTGTGAAACTGTGTTACAGACACCAACGCCCACCTCGGGTAACAATATTACCAAGTTATCCAAATGTTAAGTAAAAGTTGACTGTTTATGCCTTGTGAATTCAGGTTAGTCTTAAGACTTGTTCAAAGAGTTATAAAATGTGACATGATCGATGCAAGGCTTAACCAATTAGTAAACGTATAACTAAAAAAAAAGAATGTATGTAATGCCTAATGCCTAACCGACTGAACTGATTGCAATTAAATTTCATATCTTAGACACTATAATTTTTTTTATACAACTTAGTAAGAAGACGAGCACGACACTCTCCTGATGGTTAGAGATAACGCTACCTATAATTAGTACAGTGCTACCCAGGATTTAACAAATATAAAATTCTGGGTGCACTACGCCAACGCTTCTTACTTTAGAGTTATAAGATGTTAAGACTCTTCAGCTCAGTAATTTCACTAGCTACAGTGCCCTCCTTCCGAATCTCAATAATGTTTGCACATCACTGCTCAGACGATAGAATAATTCGCATTGTTGGGGTACCCACCTAGTCGACCTCCTGCAGAGAATTTCTACCCCTGGTAAAAACATGGAGACATTTAAGTGGGTAGAATCTCTAGGCACTGTCAGTCAATCAAATTTGAATGTCGCAAGCTAAAGTTCTGTTAGTACCACTAGGATCTTCATACTATGGCCGTTTTGCTCAAATACGTTGCGGACCACGTCCGGCGTTCTTGATACTTTAAGCTTATATTAGCGGTATTTGTGCACTTGTTTGTGCACTCGAACTAAACGTATACAGTATCCGATTTTGAAACTTTACGTAACAATGTTTTGATGCTGAAATCTAGTCGTTAGTGTTTTGCTGTGCTCGAAATTTCGTGTTTGAATTATAAATGTACTGTTGGCTTCAATATTCTTGTTCGTGTTTGGTGTAAAAATTGAATATTTTTAATAGCAATAGAGGTTCTATAAAGAGATTGTTTTAAAATAATTAAAACTTAACAAAATGTTCTACCTCTATAATAGGTACTTAACTTACTTTTTGTCGCAACACCACACCAGACGAAAGGCGATGGTAACCGCTCTATCCGACCACACCATCAGACGGGCCGTCTGCTTGTGTGTTGGTGTCTTATGTAAAGGTATGTTGTCGTTGTTAACAAAGTTTGTAAAATTAATAATGGTAAAATGGTTGGAAAACATGACAAAGCGATGACAGAATGAAAAAAAAACTTAAGTATATCGCTATAACAAAATTATGGAACGTTAACTTTTAACGTAACTTACCTTTGTACAGTGGCATTATTTTTAGTTGTTTGTATTGATTTTCATCAATATTAATTAATTTATAAAAATTTTCAAGCTTCCAACAAAGAGAGCAATTTTTATGACCTCTCGCTTCATGTCAAGTGACAATTTCTTAAAAAACCAAAAAAATATTTTGGTTATCATTACAACAAAATAAAACCACAAAAACAAACATTTGCAGCACTCAAATCCGCTCAGGGTTGGTTAAACACTCGAAAACAGAAAAGAAAATGATTACAAAAGGAACATTTGTACTTATATACGAACCTACATCAATATTTGAGTACAATCTCATTCTCGCGGCAAAAGACGTGCGGTGCACTCAATATTTTGCTCGATTCAATTCAATTTGTACAAACATGAACAAGCGTATTGTGGGTAAAAAGGCTCGATTGCTCGCAATCCGTTAAGACATCATGGAAGTGAACAGAAAATTGGAATTACTGAGGTTTTAGTGTGGGAAGGGAATTTCCTCATTTTGTTACAACTCCTTAACTTCTGGGTGACTGGTTTGAGGGTAATGCGTAAATAATTTATAAGTGTTCTGTGAAAATTGAAAAGGGGGAGATAAGACAATCTTATATTTTATGTATAAGAGATTTATACGACGTTTATCTAATTAAAATAATAATAACTTGCCATTTTAGTAACGGCTTAACAGGATATTTTTTCATCATTGCTGTGTAAGAATTGATAGAAAGCTGTAGTTATAAAAAAAAAAACTTGATAGGTGTCAAGGGACACCCGGATGGAACGAAGTTCCTATAGAAATGAAAATATCTGGCTTGCTTTCTATAAGAGAGGGAGAGAGAGAGACAGACAGAGAAACATGCGCACGCCGCACAGCTTACAATAGCTTACTATAGCAAAAAGTGTCATGACAACTTTTCGTAAGAATTTCTTCCGTCTAGTCCCCTTTCACAACGCGCGATAAGGAACTTTGTTCCAATATTATGTATGTTTTCAACTGGCTAATCGCGCTTCGCTCATGAAAGAAGTAATTCTTTCTTACCTGGAGTCTACGTCATATAACGCTGTATATGCGAAATTTCAATCACATTCATGTAGCGGTTTAGCTTCCCATACATACATAGGCATCAGTCAGTCTTTCATATATTTAGCGGTTTAGGCTGTGCGTAGTCAATCAGTTATTTACTTCTTTTATAAATTTAGATAACATTGCATCATCGTTTGATCGGTTTTCAGTCCTAAACTTACATCCTAAAGTCTCCATTATACTCGGTAAACTCCTAGATCACTTTACCTCCTAACCAGTGTAAGTAGTAAGTGGTTAATAAGCTACACACAGTGTATGATTAATAATTTAATCAACTACGCGCGATATCATCAAAAATCCCTCTGCCACAACAGGCATACTCTGCATACAGGCCATTCTATTTTACACTCTAACTATATACATATAAGGTTGTTTTCCCTCCACATCTGATATAGATCTCGGTTACATTAAACTAGCTATTAGATACCACATCTAGGATACAGGGTGTTCATTTATCAAGCCGACATTGACGCGTCGTGCCGTCCTACGTCACGTCAAAA
The DNA here is from genome assembly GCA_947507615.1 of Hemithea aestivaria. NCBI lineage: Eukaryota > Metazoa > Arthropoda > Insecta > Lepidoptera > Geometridae > Hemithea > Hemithea aestivaria. The sequence continues at coordinate 3,397,670 of OX382325.1, read as the reverse complement.
CCGTCGCGCGACGTTATGGGACAAATGGTAATTGATAGTATACTGCGGTTTTTAATACACTGCTTCTGTTCTCTCATCTTATTAAGATATGAATGGATTTACTGATGGTTTACAGCTTCTCATTGAAATAGAATAATACTTTATCGCAAACAACAAATTATAACTTACTGACAATAATAACTTACTGAGCTAGATTTTGTAAGTGTAGGGGCAACTTAGCCTGGAGACATTAGCAGTGTCATCACCAATAAAGTCAAATCACTATAAATATCGCTTAAAATAACCTTTTCTGTTGGAGTATAAACGAAATACATAACACAAACAAATTATAATTATTATTTTATCTAGTGCTAAGTGAAGTATTTTCGAAGATTTAGCGTGTTCAGCTTTGCAGCCTTTATGTCCTATCCCCTCCTTTATTTCTATATCTATATACATATATGGAATTGCTCGTTACTTTGCGGAAAACCATGACATTATTACCAAGATAATATTATTAATATTATTAAGTGTTAATTCCGCTCTCATATATATATATGTGTGGGTCTAACAAAAGTTGGTATCGTTTGAATTGCTCGCCAACTTAAAAACTTACAAATTACAAATAAGAGCAGAATTAACATTAAATATTAATGTTTAGGTAATAATTACAATTTAATTTGTTACCTCCAACATATTACCGAAGTACGACACAGTAAGGGACTGCGCAGACGGCACACTTTTTGTACGATCGAGTCTGCGGCGTACAAAAAGTCTGCATGGCGCGCAAAAAGTCTGTTGCGGATTTTTCACAGACTCAACGCACACGACGCACATCTTCGATCATTCTGTCGGCAGAGCTGTAGGGACGTAGACAGGCCCGGATTTAGCCAAAATGCCGCCCTGGGCAGCGAGAAAATGCCGCCCCCCTCCGCCGAAATATTATTTATAAACGCTCATCGGCTAGACATTTTGCTAAGAAATTTGTTGTCGAGTTCTTTCATATTATACGTAATTATGAATATTTATAAAAAAAAATATACATCTAACTACGAAAGCTGTGTGTATAGCTTGCTTTGAAAAAGAGAAATTATAATTGAGAAATTTTATAATGCTAACTACAATAAGACCGCTGATTGTGAATTGTGACACATAGATTATAATACCGGGTTTTTATGTTTAAGTTTATTTTTCAATGTTTCAATAAAGTGTTTTATCTACCTATCTATCTGTCTACGACAGGTGTGCGTAAGACTCGCTTGGAGTGGCAAGAAAATTATAATATTATGTTGACTAAAAAGACTGCGAGCAGCTTGCTGCGAGCGAGAAAATTTTGTATATTTGACTACACAACAGTGGGCGCATACTTCACCCTGAGTGCCAAAATCGCTGTGAGCACCGAGAAAATTTTGTTTTTGTGACTATATAAACAATGGATGCATAGTTTGCTCCGAGTGTTAAAATAAAAAAAAATATTATTCAAAGCGCGAGAAGCTAGCTGCGAGCACCAAGAAAATTTTGTATATATCTGACTGCAAAAAGTGAGTGCGTAGTTCGTTTTGAGTGCCAAAAATAAAAAAAAGAAGGCGAGCAACTAGCTGCAAATGCCGAGAAAAGTCTTGCTACGAAAAGTGGACGGATAGCTCGTTTGGAGCAAAAATCTTGAGTTTGTGTGGCCAGTATTCCAGACTTCTTATTATGAGCGCAAAAAAAAATTATAATAATAACCAGCGTGATTGAGAATACAAATTTTAATTCAACATCGGATGTTTATGGATTGAATATTTTTTTCTCGTTTCGAAATTTGCCGCCCTCAGTAAATTTGCCGCCCCCTGAAAATTTGCCGCCCTGGGCACTCGCCCCGAATGCCCCTAGTGTAAATCCAGGGCTGGACGTAGACGCTATGGAAATCGTGCAGAGATCGCGAAGTATTATTTTGTACATGAAGTACAGAAAAAGAAGAAGAAAGAAGCGTTACGTCCACCACTAGCAAATGCAGATTGCAGACTAAAGTGTGTGCCGTCTGCGTTAGCGCGCGTTGAAGCAAACGTTCTATTTTTTTCACACACTTTTTGTGCGGAGCGGCGCGACGCGGCGCGATCCGGTCTGCCCGAATTACACGGATTATTTGTGTGCCGGACTTTTTGCGCGTCGTGTGCGTTACTGCATATAATTGCATAGGTTCTATTTTCACAGACTAAAAAGTGCGTCATGGATAGTCTGTCGTCTGCGCAGCCCCTAACTGTAACGTAGAATGTACTCAGTTCTCATTTATCAAGCGCGCGCGTCAAATGTCTCAGAAACGCCGACGAAGAAAGACAGGAGACAAATTAATATTTTGTTCAGTTAGCATTCAGTGGTTTAAATCAAAACAAAACACTTCATTTTAAGACTTATTACAAATGTTGATCTAAAGGCATATTATGTGACTTTGTGGGTTTTAATGCATTTTTTATTATTATGTGATGAAGTAGAAGACGAGCAAGACGCTCTCCCGATGTTAAGAGATAACGGCTGCCCATAATCAGTACAGTGTTACCTAGGATTTCACAATTATGTGAAATTCTAGGAGCACTGCACCAACGCTTCTTACTCAAGAGTCATGAGATGTTGTCATGATGTTGTGATGTTGTTGTCATGTGTGTGTTGTTGTCATGTGATGTCATTTTGCTGGCTTTTTGCGGTAGTAGGCATCTTTAAATATACAATAGGTACCTTTGTAGAGCATTTATGATAGTAAGATAAAATGTAGAAAGATTGTGTATTGAGTAACTAGGTGAAGCCCGCGGTTTCTCTCGCAAAACTTCCGATAGCGAGAATATAAGGATCAAAACAACTATCTATCTTTTTGAGTTTCATCGCAATTAGGCGATGGCCAAGGGGTTATGTGGTGCAGATGTATTTCTAGATCACTCGAGTTCGAATCCCGGCCCCGCACCAATGACCAGAATAATTAGTTATGTGCGCTTTTTTCTACTCGTTATACAGGTGGTAGGCTTCAGTCGAGGCTATTTTGTTACCAGTTACCACCCACTGGACAACACTGTGTCACCAGGCGGCCATTATGACCGTGTTCCGGCATGATGTTCAGCGAAGCCAGGGAGAAATTTATCCCGCCTGTAGGTTTTATCTGCTACCATCTACGCATCGTCACTTAACACCAAGATCGTGGTCAAAGGCTAACCTATAATAATATGGTCGGTTGTTTGGAAGAGATCGCTTTAACACGTTCGCTGCGTAGCATTTTTTCGTGTACTTTCCGCTGGTGCGTCAAGAGGTCATGTTGGCACATAGTAGACTTTTCTGCAGTGCGTCGTGTAGTCAAAATAACCCCCAATCGTTTCTGTTTTGAAATGGGTTTATTCAGTACCTCATACAGTTATTTTAATTTTTTTTATATGCAAGCCAAAGACCAATATATGAGCAATATATACCTAGCTGCGTTTTTAGTTCGCTCTTTGCGTCAGTCCTACAGAAGAGAAACAATTTATGAATTCATTTTGACCACACAACGCACTGAATATAACAAAAAACTAGTGATGGGAAACACCTAATTACTGTTGAGGATAATTTGAATAACAGAGAAAAATTTAAGATGAAGATAATTTGCTATATTAATTAGGTGTATTATTATATTTAGTGTTAATTCCGCTCCAATGTGAGAGTCTAAATAAGTTAAAGAGGTGGCGTGGAATTCAAACGACACCAATATAATTTGTTATAATAAATAAAATAATATAATAAAAATTAATAGGCAATAGATAATAATAGATAATAACAGATCTATTATTATCTATAACTATATATTATTATCTAATTATTATCTATTACTATCTATTATATTATTATCTATTACTATCTAATTATTATCTATTATTATCTAATTATTATCTATTATTATTTATTACCTATTATTTTTTATTAGTTTATTTTATTTATTATTACAAATTGTATTGGTGTCGTCTGAATTCCACGCCACCTTTTTAACTTATTTAGACTCTCACATTGGAGCGGTGTATTATTTAGTGTTAATTACACTAAATAATACACCTAATTAATAGTAGTCATGGATTTCCGCAAAGTAACGCCTAATTCCATTAATTATAATTTGCTCTATTAAGTATTATATTTTTTAATATATTTTTTACGTACTGAGATTGTGTATATAATATTTAATATAAACTTGATCACTTTCTATTTACATGCCGAATGTATTTGTAGAGTATGTGTAAATGTTTAATGCAAATAAAACTCTTGATTCTATTTATTTATTTATTTATTTATTTATTAAGTACAGCCACATTATACATATTATACATTTAGATTAAATTTTTAAACATAGGCTTGTTCTTATACGTATAACAATTAAGGCGTACATAGCATTCACCATAGAGCTCGTTAAGATAACAAAGATGTAATATTGGAAATGTAATAAAAATGCAATAGTAAAAATGTTTAGACAATACAATGTATAAGAAAGAAAAACACTATTATTATTCATGAATACAATTGCTGAAAAAACTTAGACTATAATATACCTATATTATTTAAGTGTATAGGAATATATAATAATATATAAATAAGTAGATACAATATAAAAAAAATAAAAAATAAAAGAAAATTCAAATTATGTGCTTTTAAGAATCATTATTGTTGTTATCACTTTTGGGTGTATAGTGCTCAATAATTTTTTTTCGAAATGAGGCAAAGTTGTTGTGGAATACGTCAATATTATGGATTTTATTAGTTATTTCATTATACTGTTTGGAGATACGAGTAAAGGGGCATTGCAATCCAAGATTTGTACGTGAGAACGGAACATGAAGTAAGTTGCGGATGGGATGTCGTGGGTATTTGTGAGGGACTGTCAGTGGGAAATTTTCTATTAGATTATTGTTATTCGATTTACTATTTAAAGATTTGTAAAGAAAGTTAAATTCCAATATTTTGCGACGGTCGTAGAGGCTGATCATCTTAAATTTCTGTAGGCGTTGAGCATAAGGACTTCTGTGTGAAAATGATGGGGTGCTAAAAGCAAGGTGTCTTGTGAAGGCACGTTGGAGATTTTCAATACGTTGGGAGTGTGTAATGTAAAATGGATTCCAGACTACACTGGCAAATTCTAGATGACTGCGTACAAGCGAGTTGAATAATATTATTTTTGTATTGGTCTTAAATTCACGACTGTTTCTTTTAATAAATCCTAATAATTTAGCTGACTTTGATACAATCTTATCAATGTGGGATATAAAATTAAGTTTAGAGTCTAATGTTACACCTAAGTCTCGGATTTCTTGAACTTCCTTCAGCTCAGTGTTGTCACATAAATAAGCGGATTGGATGGTCTTTTTCTTTCTTGTGAATTTTATGTAGAAACTTTTGTTAACATTGACAGTCATATGATTTGAGGAGCACCAATTTGTGATGGAATTAATATCTTCTTGTAAATTTATCGTATCTTGGGGGCTATTTATTGTTTTGTAGAGTTTAATGTCATCAGCGAAGAGTGAAATTTTGCTATGTTTGATATATTGTGTGATGTCATTGATAAATATTAGAAAAAGGATTGGTCCTAAATGTGACCCTTGTGGGACACCAGATTTAGCAAAATAGGTATAAGAATTTGAATTATTTATAGAAACAACTTGTGGTCTATTGAATAAATAAGATTTGAACCATTTATGTAAAGATCCCCCGATTCCTTGTATTGACAACTTGTGTAAGAGTGTAGAATGGTCTACTTTATCAAACGCACTAGAGAAATCTAAATATATTGCGTCAACTTGGCCCTTTTTGTCTACAATTTTTGAAATTTCACTGACATATGGAACTAGGTTAGTTTGAACTGAGCGACCTTCTCTGAAACCATGTTGGTAATTTGTTAAAACATTATCTACATGTTTATATAGTAAAGGACATATCAAAGATTCAAATAATTTAGAAAAACAGCTTAAAATTGATATTGGACGATAATTTTTAACAATGTTTTGGTCTCCTTTTTTAAATATTGGGACAATGCGGGCTTTTTTCCAGTCAGAGGGAAATACACCATCGTTAAGGGATTGATTAAATATTAAAGTTAAGGGAAGTGATATGACTTTTATGCAACGTTTTACAAATAGTGGAGGAATATTATCTGGTCCTGAACCTTTTCTTACATCAATTTGTTTAATAATTTTTCTAACGTCAGATTCATTAAAGTTAAGATGGTTAAGATTATTAAAATGATCAGGTGATGATGAAATGTCGAAAGAGTGATTGTGGGAGTCAGTAGAATCAGAACTAAAAATTGAGGCAAAATGTTCAGCAAAAAGATTAGCAATTTCAGAGTTAGTTTCGGCTGTAGAATTATTAAGGTTCATTTTTGCTGGTAATGAAGAGTGATTGTTTTTTTTATTTTTTATATAATTCCAAAATGCTTTTGTATCTTTAGTTATTAGGAGCTCAATATTTTTTTTAAAACTAGAGTAGCAATCATCGTATAACTTATGACATCGTTTTCTAAGGATTTGATATTCCAATTCATCACGGGGGTTTTTGTAGATATTGTATCTTTTACGTATTTTCTCTTTTTCTTTTATTAGCTTTATTAGTGATGTACTGAACCATTTTGGATATTTAAATTTAAAAGCATTTCGTTTTGGAACATGTTCTTTAATAACAGTTTGAAGAATATCATAAAATTTGGTAACCATTATATCGACATTTTCACAACTAGATAATTCTTCATACCAGTCTACATTATTTAACTTAATTATAATTAATTTGTAATCAGCTTTGTAAAAATTATAGTCAGTTCGAGCTTCAAGACGGTTTCTTAAGATATTAGCCTGAGGGATATTAATTAATAGGCATGGATGTTTATCTTCTAATTTGATTAAATAATCTATGGATGGTGAAACAGTTATATGGGGAATGTTGGTAACAATTAGATCTAAAAATTTATTATCACAGTTTTGAACACAGTTTATCTGTTGAAGGCTATTGCTAGCTAAAAAATCGATAAATGAGTTTCCGAGATTTGTATTGTAGTTTGCCGGGACCATCGTGTGAGTACTGTCGTAGTTTTCTTTTGACCATTCGATAAAACCTAAGTTAAAATCGCCTGCTATAATTAATTCTTCAGATTGATTTAGTGCTAATTCTATTCTTGTAGTTTATATTGAAATGAAAATAATTATGTTTTTTCAGATATAACATAAAGTAATATATTTAGTGTAACAACACAACGAAAGTAGATAAGTAGTAATTATTATTGAAATTTTCTGGAATCAGCTTTTCAAATGTCTAGATGTAATCTGGTACCTGGAAACATATATGGTACAATTTGATATTATAGTTTCAGTATAATATGATGATTCAACTTAAATTGCGATGATACTTTGTTGCAAAAGATCGTAATATACCTAAATTCGCTCAAAACAACACGTCGTCACAGGTGACTGCGCGGCACATCACTAACGTCATAAAATGGCGCCCGCGCTTCATCTAGTGCGGGTGTGGGGTGCGGGGAGCGCGTGGTCATACTGACCACACTCCGCACCAGATTTAAATATTTTTCTTTAAGTGCGGGTGAGGTCAAAATGGTTCACGAGTTTTAAAAAATGCTGAGTTGTTCACGTTCAAGTCACAATAACAACGGTATATGTATCTCTTTCCTACGATAGCTACACACAAAGTTATGCCTTCCGCACCAGGGGAAAGAACGCTATTTTGTGCTCCGCACTGAATGAAAGTTAGCTATGAGCCAATATGACCACACAACGCAGTTAACGTGTTAAGCGATAAGACCGCCAATAAATTGATACAATTTTGGTTTAAATTTTGTGTTTGTAAAATTTAGTTCATAATATTATGTGGATCAATAAAGAGTTTCTTATCTTATTTTTTTTATGTAAGAGACGGAAAAACAAGCAAACGGCCCGCCTGATGGTGAGCGGTTACCGTCGCCTATGGACGTCTCTATCTAATATATAAAATTCTCGTGTCACAGTTTTCGTTGCCATACTCCTCCGAAACGGCTTGACCGATTTTGATGAAATTTTTTTTGCTTATCCGGTATCTATGAGAATCGACCAACATCTATTTTTCATCCCCCTAAATGTTAGGGATAGTCCACCCCTAAATTTTTATTTTTTATTTTTTAGACAAAATTTTTAATTTCTATTTTTTTATGATACAACATGCAAAAATACATACAATCCTTAATTTTCACCCTTCTACAATCAACCCTTATTTTTTAATAGCCATTTTAGTAATTTAATCATTTTTCCTCTCCGGTCGAAAACTGATTAATCGTCATTTAATTAGTTATCCCCGCCAGATGTCTACAGGTGTCACTTCTGACCCAGTAAACAGCACGGAGTAGGGATGAGAACGAAGCCGGTCTCCTTTCTTTCTCACTTCCTACACAGTTGTCGGCCATCATTATTGTTTATGCATCAAGTATAGTAGTAACGTTGACAATTATTATTTTGCTATCTCAGTATAACTCTCATATTAACTTTTAATCATTCCTATTTTATCAATAATAATTAAATTATCAATTTTGAGTGTATTTTGCACGATTAGTTAATCAAGTGATTTTATAACCTCAAAAGTACTCAACACGTGACACGAGCTTCCAATAACAACGGATTTTGTGTTGTAAGTATACTTTTTTTTATTTATATCGAAAATGTTGTTGATCTTATAAAAATGTAATTTTAATTTAATATTATTAAAAAAATGTAATAGAACAATTAAGATTTTCATAGTTTCCAAAAAATCAATCATTATGAATCTTTATTTTGAAATGTCAATGGAAATATTGGTTGTATGAAAAAATTATAAGAGACAATGTTTTCATAAAATTTAATTTTTTACTTTTGTTTGAAAAATTTTTCCATAAAATAATGCTTATTTCACGCATATACCACATTCTTACAAACATACAATATATACCTATACACATTCTAACATACATACTTCCAATAAGTAAGCTATTTTTTGTCTACACTAGAAATTACTAAGAAATTATTTATATGGCAAAACAACGTTTGCCGGGTAAGCTAGTAATATGTATATGAGTCTCTATAGTATATGAAAAAAACTTACGTCTCGTCCATTCAACAGCCACGTCAAGTTAGCGGGCGGGTCGGCCGGTGGAGACGAGCACTGCGCTCGCAGTGAGTCTCCTGATGCGTACCAACCCTTCTCTGCCTTTATCGTTGGCTTTTCAGGAGGTAGCTCTGTGGACAAGAGAGAAAACATTCAGTATTTTAATACATAGAGCGATATGTCTTCAATTAAACTAAAATGCCACAGTAAATATCCGTAGTCTGAAACTCTGAGAGCTAAGTCAAAATACAAACACACATAGTAGATGAAAAAAGCAGGCTCAATTTTTCTTAGTGTCACTATTAAAAAGAGGTTTTTCACCTCTCTAAAAAGACCTGTTGATAAAGTAAATCCTAAGAGAATAAGTATTTCACCTGCAGCTTGATTATATTGACCGTCTCAATAAAATCCATTCGTTAGATATCTAAATACTGACAATAAACTTGTTAAGCTAAACTAAATTGAGATCTATTGAAATCTTATTAAGCATGTCTTTTGTTTTTATTCGAAAAATATCAAAAAAGATAGAATATGAGAGGGTAATATAAGTTTTGTGCTTGTTCAATTACGAGACATGGCAGATAGAATTAGATTTGTGTCTGAGGTAAAGTGATATTAACTTATTCGTATGATTTAAAGTTATATACTCGTATGTAAGTTTTTTTTAATGTGTTGTAAATGTTCAGTTATCAGCTTTTCATCATAAAATCTTATTAAAGAAAGAAAAATATTTAATTATTAAGCAAAGATACATAATAAAAAAATAAACAAGAAAAGTGCAAAAAATATTACAAAAAAGAATTTTAAAAGTAAACAGACGACGTATTACTAGACTTTATTATAATGATAAAGTTGTTGATCAGAGCTAGAGAAATAATAGTTTAGAATTTCAAGATTTTAATAATTTACATATTTTTTTTATCCCGTTATTTTAAATTAAATGTGTTTTAATGAAATTCATCCTATCTTATATCCTCATCTAAATATATAAAAGGAAACAGTGACTGACTGACTCTCTTAATCAACTCTGATCATCTCTGGTCTCTGATCAAATCAGATCTATCAACACACAGCCTAAACCACTGGACGGATTGGGTTGAAATTTGGAACACTGATAGGTTTTATAACGTAGACCTCCGCTAAGAAAGGATTATGCAACGCGGGCAAAGCCGCGAGCGTAAGCTAGTTGTGTTACAGTAACGATTCGCTAGTGCATAATCGGTTTTACAATATAATGACACAACATTGTCTGTCTAAACTTGGCTTGGTTTGGCTTGGATGCTAATAGTTGCTGCAAAGTACGTAGAAGAAAATGAACAAAAAACACCTAATCTCTAGTAAATACTTGTTAAGCAGGTGTACAATATAACCTTTTTACGACTACATCTAAAGGTTTCTCAAGAAGATTCGTAGAAACGATTTCCTCGGTGCGTGTTCAAACAGTCTGTCATTTTCCGTTACCTTTGTTTTTGATAAACATCAAAAGGCATTTTTCCAGCTGCCCTCTCTACTTGATGTAATAATCTAGGATGTAGGCGTGTTTGATGTTTTACCTCAGGAATGTTATTTCATTACAAGAAACATAATATAATTATAAAATAATTTCTGACCAACAAGTAATTGTATGTTTTTTTTAAATAACATACCTTATTATACTACAGAAATCCTACAATCTGTAATCTACTCGTATCTTTTGTAATACTACCAACCTGTGTAAAATCAATATACTCCTCACTATATTTTATGTCTATCTGCTGTCTAGAAGAGATTGCTATTAGTGATAAGACCGCCCATTGTTGCTGTTATCTAAGTAAGATATTAGCTAATTAAGATATTGTGGGCTCCCACAGTAATGTCAAGACTAGAACTGTCATCCCATACATTCTAGAAGGGTTGCACTCTTCTAGAACATGGCGCGCGGGCTCATATTATGTCATCATCATCTCAGCCATAGGACGTCTACTGCTAATAATATACCGGTTGGAAGCGACCTGCATCCAGTGTCTAACGGCGACCTTTATAAGATCGTCTATCCACTTTCAGGGTGGACGTCCTACGCTGCTTGCTTTTGCAAGTCCGTGGTCTCCACTCGAGCACTTTTCGACATGCCATGTCAAGACTAAAACTGTCATCCCAAACATTATCAAATACAGAAGTAATACAACTAGAAGTACCCATTTTATGTGTGAGTGTGATGGCAATAGGGAAAATTCTGTGTGAAGAAAAAGGAGAACCTATTTTTCCGTCCCTTTCAGCGTGACCGGTTTATGTTGTTTGTCAAACTCTGTCAAACTGCTTCACTTTGATAATAATACCAATGTGTTTCGTTTTTTTCCAAAATTTTTAAGCAATTTGAGACAATACAATGTTATTCAACTAGTTTATGACCTAAAATATCAATATGTATATCGCGTATTTTCATAAAATAATGTAAATCCGTAAGCTGGTTTTTGTCTCACAGGTGGCCACGATGATGTGACCCCCTGTTCTCAAAAGTAGAATGTATGGGATGACAGTGTTATTGACATGACAAGAGTCCGCACGCCATGCTTGCATAGTTACTCGTACAACTCGCATCGCGGAGCTTAAAAATTAGATCATGTTCCACATGCTTATAAAACATTTAAAAGTGATTATGACTCGTCAAGCTGTCAGTTTTTAATGCGTCAAGCCGTCACTTTTTACCGTGATGGGTATGGTCGGTGTTATTGCGTTTTATTTTACGAGGTTTTCATTACCTCAGCGTATTCTAAGGGTTTGATGACACCGGCTCGCCGCGGACGGAATTATATTACTTTTAGCGGACTTTATCTAAAACTTGATTAATTAGTTGTAAAAGAAAACGACGCAGTAATGGGAGACCGTTGACCTTGGATTTTAATGTTTATTCAACACGAAACTGTCCTTTGGTTGTTTTATTATTAACGGACTTTAAAATTGGGGAAAAGGTTCAAAGTCGCCTTTTAAAGGTATATTTGCTTACCAACTCTGTTTTTTTTTCCTTTTTGGTTGTTACTAACTTATTTCAGTTTAAAACTATACGATTTTGCAAAGAACCTTGTTATTCATTACAAATACAACACGGTTGTACTTACAAAATAATGTTGTTGAGATTGTCTCAACCACGCTTTTGGACAATTACGTCCTTCATCAGGAGTTTACGCCTCCAGTTACCAACCTTGACTGGCCAGCCATGAACTCCTGAAGGACATCGTAATTGTCCAAAACCGCAGTTGACACAATCTCAATATATTATTACGTGAGTACAGCCGTGCCATATTTATAATGCTATAATAATGTTCAAAATCAAATTGTTGAATATATAATCGATATGTCACTTCGATACTGTCCGCCCAACACTCGAGAAATCAATTAGATTTCGAGAAGTTTCCAATCACAATTTCGTTGTTTGTCCGACATTCGACATCTGGAGTCGTTTGCAAATTGAAAGGCAATATAAATACAAAAGGCAATATAAATCACAAAAAATAAAATACACATTTCATCATGAAGGAGAATTTAATTTGACAATTTCTTGATGTACATCTTTGACGATTCCACAAAATGTTAAGCGACAATGTGGCAGTAGATGGTAGCAGGCTAAACCTAAATGGCGGGATCAATCCCTTCATTGAATATCATGCCAGAACACGGCCACATTGACCACGGTCTACGACTAATCAAAGTTTCCCCGATGTAATTGCCGTCAAACAAATTGCCCTTAAAACTAAAAACTGTCTCACAACTCACAATTTTCGTTCCGTTCCACGTGAATGCACAAGTGTGTTTAAAAGTTGAAAAAAAGTGAAACATTGGCTGTCGTCTCCAACGAACTGATAAAGTCAACAGCCGAAGCGGCGGAAGGCGACGCTAACGAGCCGTCACTTCTCATCGCAAATATTATTTCGACAGCGAGTCAACTGAAAAACGTTTCTGTCTTGCGTTGATTGAAATACATTGATTGTGCTTTTTGCTGCTGCATAATGAAGAACATTAGAAAAAGTTATTAAACCCTAGATATATATTTATTTCACTCTCCACTAAAGATGAATGATATAATATATTTCACTCTACATAAAAGATGGTTTTTCCAAAATCGAATTCGTCGATTCAACGTAGGTTAACTATCATGGGTTAGCTACGAGTATCATATTTTTTGGGACTGCCACGATGTCGTTTGCACTCATCTGGGACTAAATCAGTGGTTGGTGCTTAACCAGGGTCTGATGATTGATTTAAAGGGTAGCCATAGGTTCAGGTACACTCAATTTTAAAAGGCTTTTTTTTCACCGTACCCAGTACCTATTTGTCGTCTTATTCTGTAAAAGATTAGTAGATTTTTTTAAATCATTTAAATAATGTTGATGTGATATATTCAGTTGATGTGGTATCAACATACTGTTTCAAAGAACTTGAATCTAAATTCATCATCAAACGTTTTCACTTTTTGTCTAAACATTCGTATAATTAATTCAGAACAAGCTGCAACAAATTATCAATAGTTTTCTCAACAATACAAAACTCAAGACACGGATTAAACTGTGTAACTTTGACTTTTCACGTCTAAAAGTTTAGAGTCGAAAAGATTGTCTTTTAAATTCAAAACAAACTGAGTTTAATGAATTAGATATCTTATCAAAAGTTTTGGAATCTTGTAATTAAATCTAAAGGCAGAATAGAAAGGCTCAAAATGTGTACGAAAACAAACCCGTTGTTTTATGTCCAACTTTGTAATTAGATTTATGGACAAATTAAATGTAATCTTATAAAACTGGAGTTTGGATTCGATTGGATTGAATTTTAGAATTGATTTCGATGACGAATATTTTATTAAGATTCTCGGCCGTCGCACATTCATAGGGTATTCTTATTCTTTATATTTCGTTATGAAAAATATTTATTTTAGACTGTTCAGGGTACATACGTAGTATCATTGCCTAGAGTTAATAGGTACCTATGTATGTAATACTAGTGGAATAGCCTTCGCATCGGCCGTGGCATATTATATATAACTTATTTCTATTAATTACTAAATAATACCACCCACTGAACAGAACCCTGTCGCCAAATGGTCATTCTTACCGGATTCCGACACTCTTAAGGAAAATTTTGCATTAAGGACAGCAAAAACAAAAACAACACCTTATAAAATACACCTAAGTCTACCATACAAAACTCAAACAACAACCGATGAGATGTTATTATTTTTTATATTATGTGGTTTTTTGTACCTTAGATGTAACATGAATAAACTTCATTTCATTTAATTGTTTTCATTTCAATTCAATAATTCCCACTCATACACTCCAATGTTTCTAATAATATAAACCTCTACATCAAAACTCTTTGAAACAATACTTTTAAAAACAAAGCGTCTTGATCCTCAGCTTAAACCCGGTCCCAAATTTCACATCGGTCTCAAACAACGAGTGCTCATGTACTACACATGTAACGCACCCTAATCGCGGAGGGAAAACAATCCAAAATAAAACGGTATTAGGGGCTACCTTCGGAAGAATGGTAAAAAGGCTTTCTCATGAGTCCTTTGTACATGTTGTATAAGAATAGGAACGGCCATAGCCTTTCTAAAAGAAATAATTGGGGTTTAAACTGCATCAGAACACGGTATCCTAACAATGTCAGAGTTGAATCAAATATTATACGAGTAAGTTATGCCATCATCATCTCAGCCGTAGGACGTCCACTGCTGAACATAGGCCTCCCCTTTGGACTTCCATAATATGTACCAGTTGGAAGCGACCTACATCCAGCGTCTTCCGGCAACCTTTATAAGGTCGTCTGTCCACCTTGTAGGTTATGTGGCCTACCTATACCTATATAATATTATTTTAAAATGCATGGGTTGCAATAAGACTTTACGACTGTTTTCTATTTTTACGTGCCTCTCGAAATACAGTGGCGTCCAGGCGAACAAATCAAAAGTCACTCGCTCATTATTTTTTTATTGTCCTCGTCCCACTATCATATTTGTATGAAGAGTTGTCACAGCACGTTTTTGTCTTTCATTTAATTTATGACCACATAGTATAAAATAAAGTTTCTTGCTGCTTCTGTTTGGCATACATAGTATGCCAATATCTTTAAAACTACGCAACAAATTTTGATGCGGTTTTCATTAATAGATAGAATAATTCAAGAGGAAGGTTTACATGCATAATACATGCATAATATAGTAGAGAAACACTGATAATTTTCTATTAAACGCGCGCGAGTCGACCAGTCAATCATCAATATATTATGTTCATATCTGTCGACGATTGTTTTAGTCTCTCGCCTACGTTTATGCTCTTTCTCTGTATAAAACGGTGGTGGGATACGGAGAACCGATCTAACCATAAAGTAATCTGTATTTGGGGATACAAGAAGAGGTTTGTGAATGTATTATGTAGGAGATCTGTTACCGGTTAGACTAGCTTATGGTGTGCTGCGGTTGGCTTTGTTTTCAAATGACATTCTTAGAAATTTCTACGTTCTATGGTTTACCATAACAATATAATACAATAGAAAACTCTTTATTAAACATCACAAAAACAGTAGGAAATCTTTAAAATAATATGTATATTGCGTTGTCGTCCAATAAATCTAAATATATAAAAGGAAAGAGTGACTGACTGATCTATCAACGCACAGCCTAAACCACTGGACGGATTGGATTGAAATTTGGAACACAGATAGATTTCATGGCGTAGACCTCCACTAAGAAAGGATATTGCCACGCGGGCAAAGCCGCGAGCGTAAGCTTGTAAATAATAAAATGATAAAACAGTAAATTACCTGTCAAAAAAATCAAAACTTTTAGTGTAAATAGAGTCATTAACAAAATAATATTATTAAAAGTGGTAGTAAAAATTGTTTCGTAGCAGTGCTACGACTTCGTAGTATCGGCTACAAGTGTCTACGCTTAGAAGTTAAGCGCCTACCATTTTATATTGAGCTTACTTCTAGTGTCAGATTAATAAATATTTTGATTAGCTACGATAATAAAAAATAGTACCCAAAAAATATAAAATCAAGTTTAAAAAGATAAACACTATATTATATTTTTAAGTATATAAGAATTACTTTCATTAATATTTTGTATACTATAAACTCACAACCTACCCATGTACTCGTAAATATCAATATTTCTCTCCCTGCAAGGTTATCTGGAAGAGATCGCTTTTAGCGATAAGACCGCTAATTTTTACACTTATGTCGTGATTTTATGTTATAGTTTTAGTTATGTATATTCGTAGTGTTTCAATAAAGAGTTTTATATTCCATCTATTCTATTCTAACACTCTAAGTAAATAAAAAAAACAACGCGCGATGCAAATGCCTAATACCTATGTAGGTTTGTGTATTTGCAATGCTTGAAAAATCCTTTGACCTTACCAAAGCGATAATCCGAGAGGTCGAAATAAGCTATCAAAGGTTTATTTGTCTGATTTTCTTCGCAAAGGTAACGCGGAATAACCTCTCCTGTTTGGCTCGTACGTTTTCATATTTCACGCAAATCGAAATTCAAATGATAAATCATACCGGCCAGTACCCAAATCTATTTTTATGATCGATAATTCTAATTTCAAATTATGATTTTTTCTTGTTTTTGTAACTTTATTATATGCTAATGAGTAAATACGTAAATGAAACGTGCCCCGTGATTTCACGCATTAAACAATACCAACAAAATTATAACACATAATAATTTTTGTGGCGTAACTACATTAACCCTAAATATAGTTATATCAATTTAATATTATGGACATTAAGAGAAAACAAAGATTACAAACCTAGGTACATTAAAATAATTAGTGCACTTTTCTTAATAACGAACGTAAGTTAAGCATAAGTACATAGTGTACACAAAGCTAGTTAGTCCAGTCTTAAAATTCACCTCTTCTATACATAAAATGTCTCTAACATTAAGTAACACGGCGTACCGTATAAAATTGGACGATCTCCACTTGAATATAGAAGCAGTAAACAAACCAACTCTCAACTCCCTTTTGGCTTATCGCAGTCAAATAAAAAACATATTAAAATGTTCACACACTGCCAACTCAAAATAAACCAGGGCCGGATTCCAAGACCCCGGTGTATTTTATAACTCGCCAGGTTATGTGCCGCAAGCTCATATTTCTCGTAAACTCCGATAGTGACGTCACAAAAAGGCACCACCGGTTTGACTTTGTAATTCAAATCCAACCCTGCCGGTGTTAAAGCGAAACGATATTTAAATGTGGAATATTAGATTTCTGAATATAATACTTTAATATTTTCACCTGAGAAATGGTTTTTGAGATGGAATTTTAAAACGTTGTTGTGGAATAGACTTGTCTTATACAGAGTGTTTTTAATAGTCAGAGCGGTCTTTCAATTGACCAATCATAGTGCTGGGATGGAGATGTCAGAAAATTTCAAGCACCGTGATTGGTCAATTCTAGTTTCCTACATATGAGTAGAACTGCACTTTTATATACTTTTATACATCGACTAGCTTATGCTCTCGGCTTTGCCCGCGTGGTACAATTCTTTCTTAGCTTAGGAGGTCTACGGCATAAAACTTATGTGTATTCCAAATTTCAACCGAATCCGTTCAGTGGTTTGGACTGTGCGTTGATAGATCAGTCAGTCAATCAGTCACTCTTTCCTTTTATTATACATCGATTTATTAACCAAGAGACGTCATAAAAATATTTTAGATTGTTTTAATAAAGATTTGTAGGATTTTAAGACGAGTGTCATAAATACATTATAGGGCTACATTAAAATTATGTAATTATTGTATATTTTTATGTGTGACACAAAACATGAGCTTAAAAGAGATACGTTAGTTTATTACAGTGTTTAAGTTTTTTAGAATTGTTTTATATATCTTATAAAAAGTTTATTATAATTTCATGTATGAACAAATCCATAAAGTAATATGAATATTAAAGTGGGTAAAGCAATTTTGTAGATGGCGTGATTACACAATTATAATTACGTGTAATCTCACAAATGCTCAAGATTTCACGTTAAACGCTCGCCTACCGAATCTTAACTCCTTAGGATATGAATATTATTTATGAGATCGTTTAAAGGGTCTGTACTTACTACACCTCTATTCTTTTTTTTTTTTCTTTTTTATGCCATAATCTCTTAAAGACCTGTGTCTTATCTTCTTCTTTTAGTGCCTCTCCACTACTGAAGGTCGGCAGTCATCTTTTGAAATTTCTCCTCGTCCAGGGCAAGCCTGAAAAGATCTTCCACCTTCTTGATCCCGGTCTATTGCCTGATATTGCGGAGCCGCGATAGTTTCCGCCTTCCTACGCATCGTTTCGTGTCTTATAAAATATGCCAAAAGACAAACAATTTTAAGTGAACTGATTAAATATTATATAATTTTAGTCCAATAAATGAAACACACAAATAACTTTCGATTGTAAATAGGATCCTATATTAAAAACTCAATCCTATTTTAAATAACCCAATTTTTGCACGTCACGATTTCTTTTTTTAATTTAACGATTTTCATTATGACAGTGAACTTTAGTGTCTGGTCGTCAGGAGGATAGGTGGAAAACAAACAGTCTGATTGTATGCGGTTACCGTCGCCTATGAATCCTTTCATCACCAGGGGCATTAAGTTACCGATTCTTTAAGACTTTTCACCCGGTATTTGAAGCAATAAATGCACAAAATCAAGCGTAGTAGAGAAAGGAAAAGCTAGAAGAAATACCGAGATTGAGGTATAGGTGTGGTGATTAAATATAGGTAAGCCTTTAATCATGATCTCGTGTGATGTTAAGCGACGCCAATGTGGTCATATATGGTTGCAGACTAAATCTAGAAGGCGGGATAAACCATAAAAAAAAAAAAAATTAAGTCCCTATATGTCATGCCAAACTTTGAATATGTCAAAACAGTTATACGAATCAGTTTATACCAAAAAATTAAAAAATGTAAGTCCCTATGCCAAATTTTGAATATGTCAAAACAGTTATGCGAATCAGTTTATACCAAAAAGAAATGGATGAATATAAGAATCAATAAGCACCCGTCTAAAACTAGTCCACGTCATGCAATCCCTGGTCAAACTCAAAGTAGACCAATGCATTAACAATTTCTGAAGATGTATTCAATTTAAAAAGCATTACGTGCTCGGTGGGTATTGAAACCAAAAGCGCGATTAGAACAAGGTTTTGAATAAGAATTTCACCAAAATTAGTATGTAGGCATCGTCTCTTTATATCTGACGTAAGTACACATACATTTACCTCGAGCTTTTGAAGATCATTAGAATATTTGAGTTGCGTACGAACATGTGACGTTATAAAATTGAATATATTGTGTGACATAACTTATTATTAACATTTTTATTTACTTTTTTATGACGGCCGCATGGTGTTGGTGATGGTGATGGTTGTTACCCACGTCTATAGACGTCTGCAATATCAGACGGTCATTGGACGGATTTCAAATTTATAAGTATTTAGTAAATAATTGTTCGTCGATCGATGGAAATAGTAATCAATCGAAGTTGAACACCAAGTGTTAAAATGTAAAATTTATAAACAAGTGAAATTAAAAAATAAATAAAAACAAACTTTTATTAATTATTTTTACCATCTAGCACCAAAGTACTCGTCAAGTCTAGTGGTCGTCAAGACGAACCAAATGAGCCCAAACTCGATGGGGTTGCGTCGTTTAAGTACAGAGTTCCTATGGTCACCTTCCAGCTTCCTCATCAGATCAGCTTCATGTCATAATCATATTGCATTGTCATCAGATTTGTACATGCATGCAAAATTTCAACTCAATCTGAAACAGGAAAGTGCATCAAATTTAACTTTCAAGATTTGATTACAGTCAGACATACAATAGACAGGTCAATGTAAGTAAAAGCTTTTAATTTTTACTTATAAAAAGGTACCTTTTTCATTTGCATTGTTTGCAACTACCACTTCGAATTCAAAATATAGTTTAACTTGAATATTCGGTGAAGTCTTAAAGTGAACATGTTCTCATAGATCCCATTTACAATGTAAAATCCGCGAGCTGCCGGCCCTTGATATTGTAATAACCCTCGGCTTGGCTCGCAGCCACTGCGCTAGCTCGAATGTAAAATAGGAAATATCAAACTTTTAGTCTGAGAGCTACTGACAAATCCTATTACAAGAGTACTAGACAAATCACTCAATATGGTTTTGGAAAATACCGTGAGTATTATGCATTGCAAATACACACGGCTGCTGTACAAATTGTACACGGTATTCAATCAATAAAACACCAGAGTAAAACAATATCGTAAATGTAAACTTTTAATTCAAGATTTGATTTTTATTAAGTTCTTTGTTAATATAACGTTTTTCATTCAAATAACGTCAATTTATTCTATCTGTATTAACATCTCTTATACCTCTACTTTCTCTCTCTAATGTGCTTACTTTTATTGTAATAATTGTAGTACTTATTAAATAATAATTAAGTAATCTAAGGACTGGCAGCGGCCAATAAAATTAATTCTAGAACAGAGATTTATATTATACTAGTAGTTTTTAAATACCACAAGTTTTCAACAATAAACTCAAGATTTTCCTCAAGTGATAAAACCCACCCCCATCTCTCCAACTATAGGTAAAATATCAAAGTTGGAGGTGACAAGAAAAACACATTTGCGGGTTGGAACTTTCACGTTACCAAGCATTAAGTGTCACTGAATGGGCCGGATCGAGGACTTAACGCCTTTTTTATACAAATATGTAAGACTAGCATACGGTCGCGGCTTTGCCCGCGTGGCAAAACCCTTTCTTAGCGGAGGTCTACGTCATAAAACCTATCTGTGTTCCTAATTTCAACCGAATCTGTCCAGCGGTTTCGGCTGTGCCTTGATAGATCAGTCAGTCAGTCACTCTTTCCTTTTATATATATTGAGAGGAAGATAGAAGACAAGCAAGACGCTCTCCACAATAAGTACAGTGCTACCTAGCATTTTACAATGACGTAAAATTCTAGGTGCACTGCGCCAACGCTTCTTACTTAAGAGTCATAAGATTTTAAGATTCTTTAGCCCAGTAATTTCACTAGCTACTACAGTGCCCTCCTACCGATGCACAGTAATGGTTGCATCACTGCTCAGGGGGTAGAATAACAGGCGCTGCTATTGGGGTACCGGGTACCACCCAGTCGACCTCCTATAAAGGAAGTATATCCCCGGTAAGACCCCTGCCTTATTGAATCCGACCCTGGATTAAATTTGCAACTTAACAAAACCAGAAATCGGGTTTTAATGAAAAATGCTCGTAACAAAAGCCTTTCGAGTAGACGATTTCTGAGCTCAAGATGGTTTTATAGCCGACTTTTTCAATGGCTAAGCATGGGCCAGAGACGAATAAAAATTAAGGACAGTGCTTGCATCTTTAATCAAGGTAGGAACTAATAGCCCACTAGCATGTACCACACACCTACACATCTTAAATTTGATGTTAAACATCCATGTGAGGCAGTACCTTCCAGCTTAAGCAGCGTATGTCAACGGGTGCCACAGATTTCTACTTGTTTGACGCGGCCAAAATGTATTATAGTGAGCTATATAAAAAAAAAATCACCACACATTAGTTGATATTTATTAGCTCACTGCTCAACTAGCTGCCTCTACATCAATAGACTGTCAGTCTTATGGTGCAATGTGTCGTGTGTGTGTATGTGTGTGTGTATCGTTATTGCCTTAAGCGAGTGTGCTTACTCTACGGCCTCATTACTTTATTCAACAAGCACTGTCCATTAATTTTCTATTTCACGACCGGGGGTTTAGATGTCAAAATACTCGTGATTCGAGACTTAATTGAAGTTTGATTTAATTGAAATTCTGTTGGACTATCACTTCAGTTTCTTCGAAAAACGTTACTAAAGTGTTTCCTTTTTCTAATTACAATCTGTTATTACAAATTATTAAGGCTGACCGTGACCTTTTTATAAATTTCTAGATGACTAAAGTAAAAATATTCTTGGTTTTCTTTAATTACAGTAGAAGTATTTTAGGGCTTGTTCACGTTTGAACGCACGGGCGCGGGCGCGGGCGCGGGCGCGACAGACTTTGCTTACACCGCACACGTGCGTTTGTACGTGAACACTTTCATAGCACGTCGTATGTTTGATATTTCGCGCCCGCGCCCGCGCCCGCGCCCGCGCCCGCGCGTTCAACGTAAACAAGCCCTTACTGAGTGACAGTTTATAATAGTGATACCGAATAATACTTTGACCAAATACACCGCATAGCTTTCTATTATAGAAAACACGTCTCACGCTGATCAGCATTGATGTGGTCGAAAATGGTAGCAGACCAAACTGAAGGCGAAATTCCTCCCTGGCTTCACTGAACATCATCGTAAAGCCGGAATCGTAAGCATCGTGCCATCCGTCGTTATAACTGCTTGGTAACACAGTATTATCCAATGTGTGGTAACTAGTCAAGGTCAGTTAAATCTATTTACTTTCGAAGATCAGTAAAATATTAGTAGCGTCCGTGGCCCAGTGGTCGTACGTCCGGCTTGTGATCCGGGGGCCCTGGGTTCAAATCTTAGTGTGGCAAAACTTTTCGCCTGGAAAACTACCGTGTTTTGGAAGGCACCGTTAAATTGTGGGTCCCAGCTGATTCCTATAAGATATGTAGGAGGCAGTCGTCAGGTCAAGTTGTAGGTGTAGTAATCTCGGCGACATGAAACTGCAATATATAGGCCACACAAGCTATAAACTGTGACTCTGACAGTGTAAGTAGTAAGTAGGGTGACCTGTTCTGTTGGAGCATAAACACCAAATATAATTATTTATTATTATCATGCGTTGCGTTGTATGATATACAAAGCGTTTTCCCCGCACACAAGCGTATTAACTATCAATCAATCTTGCTAAAGCTGTGAACGTGGGAGCGCATCAGCGGTCCATCGTTTGCTACTCTCGCATAATGTTCGATTGGTTCGAAGTAAACCATGAAGCTATAGGAGCTTCCATTCTTTTGGTCTAAGGTTATTTTGATTTTATATTAGTGTGATCTAATTAAGATTAGTTTATGTAATTTTTTAGATTAGCATTCTGCTCTCGCTCTTCTAATAAATGCGTTACGCATCGCCACCGTATGTGGGACTCTACCGCCGCAGATGGGCCCTCTATAAACTTGGGGGTGTCACTGCGGGACGTTATCATGCCGGGACTACGGGCATGCCAAAGCTAACAAACTTTTTTTTTTGACCCAGGAATAAATCATCACCCCACGCCGGGGGGTGCGGTGCGGTATATGGGACTCACACACTTAACAACCTGGGGGTGTTCCTGCAGGACGTCATAATGCCAGGGCAGCGGGTACGCCGAAGCATTCATCCACGCTTATTTCTTTTAAGTCAAATGTTATCAAAAAGTACCTGATTTTAAGTTACTAGATGCTTATTTTCATTGCACTTATGCAGCTATATGCAGCTTCAAATTTAAGATAGTATGATAGGAGAGTTAGATAATAATAGTTAGGTATGCTTAATAATTTCCAACTGTTGCATAATGATAGTCCTGAAGTAATTAAAAAGACTTTAAAAATAGTACTATGCGAAAATTATAATCAGAATTTAGATCAAATATTATAATAGTGACATTAGAGTTATTATTTCAAATGAAATCTGCCAACGTGTCCAAATCCAGTGAAACGTTTAATTTAAATTTTACAAGAAAGGTAAAACGACGCCATAAATTCCAAATCGAAAATGCTCGCAAATAAAACTTCATCACGAAATTGGATATTTTGTAAAATCTAATAAAAATTGGAATAAAAAAGTCGAGGTAAATCGAAGGCCTTTAAAATAACTGAGGAGGATGCTCAAGGTCACAGAAGTAGATGAGGTATACTCGGAAAGTAGACCCTGGCAGTTGTCTGAAAAATGAGAATAACATAATATACTATTTTACTATGTAGATACTGTTTTATCTTGAGGTATATAATACATTTTTATACAATTTTTGGAGTATTTTACATAATATATTATGTAGCTCTTAAACACAGGCTAAGCCCGGACCTTTATATAGGCGTACACGGAGACATAAAAGTCCAACGCGCAGAGGCCCCTTTGAGCTTTTAATAAAAATGTACTGGGTGACACTTATCGGAGTCTATCTGTGAGTCCATCTATAGAAATTGGGCTCAAAGACAGTCTCTATTGCTTATTAATGGAAACTACTTGAACTAGGCTATGGATGTGCATTCTAAATAGATAAATGTATAACTATTAACCTATGGTATAATTATTATGTCGCTCTAATTATTATTATTGTTAATCATGCATAGTTTTGGTGTGTTTACTGTGAGTTTTGTTTAATGTTTTATTGAAAATTCGTAGGCCTTAATTGAAGAGGCAGTAATCTCGTCTCCTAGAATGATTTATCAGTGCGATTGCAGCGATCTTCTCGCATCGCCGAATGCAGTAATCGATAGAATAGTTCATTTTTATTACGGATTCTGTACGGGCCGGAGACCGCGGGCCCCGACCCGTGACGATTGGCGACGCTTGCAACTTTCCAACAATTTTCTTTTAAACACTTTCGAGTTGCGACAAATTTAATTATAGATCCAAAGTTTTGTGCAACGTTTAAAATATATGATTTTAGTTGGAAAAGTTCTTTATTATAATCGAACCTGATGGCGGAGTAAAATGTAATGACTTTAAGGCAAACTAAATTGAAGTCTTCAGCCACAGTACGCTTGGCAATGTAGTTTAGAAATTGCTGTAACTTTTCACGTTTATTAAATGAAGCGACTAAGACTAGGCTTCTCGTAAACAAAAACCTAAAACGCTTACAAAATATAGGCTCATAAAAGTTCCTAAAATAACAAGCAACAGAATATATTTTAACAGCCAAAAACCCCAGAAAATAAAGGCCAAATGACGCAAGAGAAACACCATTAATCTTTTAAGGCGGCGTTCACAC
The DNA here is from genome assembly GCA_947507615.1 of Hemithea aestivaria. Taxonomy (NCBI): domain Eukaryota; kingdom Metazoa; phylum Arthropoda; class Insecta; order Lepidoptera; family Geometridae; genus Hemithea; species Hemithea aestivaria. Next base: position 3,372,638 of record OX382325.1, on the reverse strand, counting down.
GGGCGTCAAATATCGACGGCGCGCGCGTGACCCCCTTCCGGTACAGTTTTGAAGCAAATGCTATTTTACAACGTGTTGAAGGAGATTTATGTCGGAAAACGCTCGTGTGAAATACTTTATTAAAAGTTGATAAAATTTGCTATTGTGCTGCGGTGGATGATGAAATTGCGATCGGTTTCGTGTTTTAAACTTTTCAACCTTTGTCAAGGAAAATATTTTCTGTGTGACGTCATATTGTGGTATGCCATTGAAAATGGCAAAATAGCAAAACCACGAGTAAACAAAAAACGATGGCTTATTAATTTATTTTTTGGATAAATAATAACTACGAGAGCCATACATACATGATACGAGTACATACAGTACCGTAGCATTAGAAATAACAACATGTTGAAAGTGACCGTCACTCCGTCAGGCTGAAGGTTTGCATGTGTTTCTTTTTTTTTTTTTTATACAACGAAGTAAGAAAACGAGCAAGACGCTCTCCTGATGGTAAGAGATAACGCTGCCCATTATTAGTACAGTGCTACTCAGTATTTTACAAATATTCAATTCTGGATGCACTGCGCCAACGCTTCTTACTTGAGAGTCATAAGATGCTACAAAAAGAAATATAAAACCCCTGGTTACAAACCTCCTCTAATAATAAGTACTTCCATAGGTATGTAAACTATCCCACTTTTTCTACATCGCAATTCTAATTTGTCGCTATATCTTATACCCTCATCCATCACTCGATTGTCTTCCCTAATCCCCCGAACGAACGTTGAATTTCGCTTATCTCGCTCCAATCGGTACCCTGGAGAAGAATCGCCGACTCTGTGTTGACGCACTGACAGATTACACTCGCACTGACAAATGCTTGCCGCCAATCGAAAACTGAAACGAGAAATAAGCTGTATTACTAACCCGTTATGGTATCAAATTGTTTGTCGTTAAGTTACATTTTCTGATGTTTACAATTTGGCGGCTAAACGAATGTTTTCCGATAGTGTATTGCGATTCAATGGACGCAGGCTTCATAATGTTTCTGTAGTAGTTATTCGGTTGAATAGAAATTGATTTTGTTTTTTTGTTTGACTGCTTACATAGACTAAACCAGATCCCGCTTATGTGATGTTCTTTATGTGATTGTTCTTTATGCAAAACTAAATCGCCAAAACATGGCGTTGGGGCTAGTTTTGATTAGCTCATTCAAAGTGGAAACTCTTATTTGTCTAAAGACATTTACAGAAACAGCTCTTTTTGATTGGCTCGTCCAAATTAGAAACTCTTTGGTTCAAAGACTTTGCACGTGTGTTATGCAGCATCAATGCATACCGTCGGCGACAGCATGCCTCCGGTAGTACCCACTCTTATGATTGAATCCTCTATGGCTGCTTACTATCCAGCGATATATAAAGCGATATGCTAGGTCTCTCACAATGTTTATTGACTGTTGACGTTGCGAATTGGCCTCTTCCTCTTTGTTCGTCATTCGTATTCTTTATTACTGAGTTGTGACTTGTGACCCTTTTATTATTTGAGTGGCGAGCTGTTGATGGACAATCCGTTTTGTTTGTGAAAGTGATTAATAAGGTTTATCTCATACAATTTATACAGGCGTAAAACTATGCGATCATCTATATTCCAATGACTTACTAGATACATGGTGTGTGAAGACAGGAGTTGCATTCGTACTGTAATTTTACTCTTCGTATAGTCGCGAGGTCGAATTAATTCTATGGACAGGCTTGTTAATACGAATAGTCTAATTTAAAATTAGTTCTTTGACTAATATGAGTAATATATGTACGTACTTCTGTCTCATTATAATATATCTTTTCTAAAGGTTTAGGTTCTCCATAATCCTGACAGACGGATGGACTAACAGACAAAGCGAAACTAAAATGGAAACCTGTTATTCAGGTATCGAGTAATCAGTGAACATTAAATAAAGGTTGTCCAGGTTGTCTGTAAGAGATTGCTATATGCGATAAGACCGCCAATTGTTTACTTTTAATTTTTAAGTTTGTGTTGTATTTACAACTATTTCTTGTAACTTGGTATGCAATGAAGAGTAACTCTATTCTATTCAATTCTAAAGATTCCGAGGAATTGTAAACTTTTACTATTTTTTTTTTAATTATAATTAGTCATCCATATAAGCTCATTTAATCGTCAGATTGTTGATTAAAACTCATAATCCATTAGAATGAAGCCCAGCACTTAGAAGTCTGAATCAAAAACACCACTCAGCCAGTTTGCATGCGGCAAGTGAATTTCTGGACCACACCCGGCCCACATTTACTGTCGGAGACAAAGCGCTGCATCAGCCGGGCCTGCGACCACTATGCCGGCGGTGCGGGGGACGAGGGCCGAAACCCGTTCCGGGAGCCGCCGCACGCCAGCTACTCGACCGACCGATGGACCTCAGTGCATACGTTCCCTTTATAATATTGTCAAATAAATTCATAAAATACAGTCCACGCTTATTATTCCTAAACATATGGTCCTTCGAGGGAGCAAATTGGCTCTTAGCGAAGAAAGGGATACTCTGAGGTGCCATATTATCAACATCTACTTTTGAATTTTTATCAACTTTTGAAGCTCGAACAACCGTGTCTTAACATTGGATTGCAGTTGGATTATAAGGATATAAAGACATCTTGTGAGTTCGTTCCTATTTATTCCCTTATTTCCTCTTCTCTTAGCCTTTCAAAATTTCTTACTTTGCATTTTATTTCACATTTCGCAAAAACTTGAGTCAAAATCTTAACCTATATACTTGCATTGTGCGTTTCTAATTCTTCATAAATATAGTTGCATTCATAAAAAATCTTAGCTGTACATATCTTTTTTCAATAACAAAGCCATAAAATACGACCTATTGCTGCTCCTATCAGTAAATAATTACCTCAAGCTCATACCTTATCTTATCTCAGCGGCTCTTATCTGATATTACATCGTCGCTGCTTATATTTTATTGCGATTCGAAGTTATTTCGTAATCATGACTGAGCTTAAAACTTTTATTAAAAAACGCTCAGCTATAAAATCAAAGCTTACTATTTTTGGTAACCATATTAAGCTAATTACGACTTCTAAACCTTTAACGCAATTACAAAAATTAGATTTAGAGTGCCGTCTTAGAAAATATGAGTCCTTATCTGAGGAATTCGATGAATTGCAGACTGAGATCGAGGTGCTATCTGACGAGCCACAAACCGACGAGGTTCCCGTTGAACGTGAGCAGTTTGACAACGATTTCTTCGCGTTGATGGCCAAGGCCAAGAGCCTGCTTGCTGCAGCTGGCAAGACCAACGAGTCCGTGGCGAGCTTCAGCGACGCAGAATCAGGTGGGCAAGTGAGAAATATGGTTAGGCTGCCGAAAATTGACTTACCACACTTCAGCGGTGGCTATCAAAACTGGCTCGAATTTAAAGATACATTCCTTTCTCTTATACATAACAGTGATAACATAGACAACATAAATAAATTACACTATTTACGGGCGTCCCTCCAGGGAAGTGCCGCTTTAATTATTAAAAATATTGATTTTAAAAGTGCTAATTATAAAATTGCGTGGGATTTATTATGTGAGCGATTCGATAATAGTCGTTTACTAGTAAACAACCACATACAAGCTTTGTTCAACGTAGATCCTATTCAAAGGGAATCATGTAAGTCTATTCGATATTTAATTGATGTCACTAACAAAAACATTAGGGCTTTGACGACATTGAAAGAACCCACCGAACATTGGGACACGCTCATTATTTATATGATGTCAACTAAACTTGATAGTGTGACGGGCCGTGAATGGGAGGAACATAGGAATAAATTAACATCATCCCCAGCCCTATCACAATTCATAACATTTTTAAATAACAAAGCCGACTTATTAGAAACGTTAGAAGAAAATAATAAAAACTACAAAATAAAATCAGTAAACGAAAAAACAAAAAGCTTAATAATTAACAATACAAATACAAATAAAAACTATAAACGTAAATCGTGCCCATTGTGCAACGATGAGTCACATCAGCTGTTCAATTGTGAATCATTTAGAAGTCTTCCTTTACAATCTCGACTTTTAAAAGCAAAAGAGTTTAACGTGTGCTTAAACTGTTTACGCCACGGTCATGTTGCAAAGAAATGTTTCTTATCGCATTGCAAATATTGCAAAGAAAAGCACAACACTCTTTTGCACTTAGATAAATCCGAGCATTGTTCTGCTTCAGATAATTCCCCTTCAACATCTCATAAAGATGTTGTTTTGACAACTGATACAGTACAGGTTACTACTCCGACGCGTGTTTTCCTTTCCACAGCAATGGTGAGAGTGGTCGACGGCGCGGGCAACAAACACACCGCTAGGGCGCTCTTGGACAACGGTAGCGGTATCAATATCGTTTCCGAGGCTTTCTTCAGTAAGCTGGGTTTACCGAAGCGGAACGTGAGCTCCACGGTATCAGGTTTTAACAATCATGTATCCAATAGTACACAGTCTTGCAATCTCACAATTGAGTCGCTAAATTCGAACTATAGGACTAACATTGACTGTCACCTGTTCGCCAACGTCACCACAGTAGTACCGATAACATACATCGACACACAACATATTAAAATCCCAGCAGGCTTGAGTCTATCTGACCCCTCTTATAACATTCCTTCTAAAGTGGATCTTCTTATCGGGGCTGATATCTTCTGGGATGTTCTAGGTAGTCAAAAAATTAGCCTAGGCAAAAATAAACCTGAGTTACGTAGTTCGGAGTTCGGATGGATAGTCACTGGTCACGTTTCGAATCCGCATAGTACATTTAGTCAGTGCCTATTCACTCAAGGTCAGCCTGACATTGACCTCACTCGATTTTGGGAAATAGATAGTGTTTCTCTTAAGCATTCACTTTCCGCAGAAGAGCGCGCGTGTGAAGATAGCTTCTACGCCAATACAACTCGTGCTGATGATGGTCGCTTTGTGGTCACAATCCCACTTAAGCAGGATCCACAGGTTTTAGGCGATTCATTCGAAATGGCTAAGCGTCGCTTTCTGTCTCTTGAACGAAAATTCGAACGTGAGCCCGTATTCAAAGAAAAATATATAGATTTCATGAGAGAATACGAGGAGTTAGGTCACATGACTGAAAATAAAACCCTTTTTCCTTACAGTGACGATGCAAACTACTATCTTCCCCATCATGGCGTACTTCGGGAGTCAAGTACAACGACAAAGTTGCGTACAGTCTTCGACGCTTCAGCCGTCACCTCTTCAGGAATTTCCTTCAATGAAATTCAGATGGTCGGTCCTACTGTCCAAGACGATCTCTTATCGATCCTCCTCAGATTCCGCCAGCATAAATATGTAGTTTCGGCAGACATAGAAAAAATGTTTCGATCCATTGACATAGTTACCAGTCAACGCTCATTGCAGCAAATAGTATTCAGGTATGATTCTTCTCATCCCTTAAAAACCTACACTCTTAACACGGTTTGTCAAGGCACTGCTTCAGCCCCATACCTCGCCACAAAAAGTCTTATCAGTCTGGCATCCACAGTCAATGACGAGAGCGCGCAATATAGTATAGCGCACGACTTTTATTGTGACGACTTGTTAAGCGGAGCGTCTACTGTTAGTGAGGCTGTAAGTTTATGCAGAGAAATTAATACCGCCTTAAATTCAGCGCAATTAAAATTACGTAAATGGAGATCAAATAACACAGTAATTCTTGATGAGCTGTTTTCTGATCAAACTGTACATTCGAACACATCTTTAGATTTTTCTAACAAAAACCCAAATATTTCTTCAAAAACGTTTGGCTTATATTGGCTTTGTCAGCAGGACATTTTATCGTTCGCAATTAATATCGAACTTCAAGTGAAAGTGACAAAACGCCACATTCTATCTGTCATCAGTCAGATATTCGACCCACTGGGCCTTGTAGGTCCGTGCGTGGTCGAAGCGAAGATCATTATGCAGAAGTTGTGGGTCAATAAAAGCTCTTGGGACGAAGAAGTTTCGTCAGAGATTTCACATCTCTGGTCTTCATTCGCTAACATGTTACCCAGTCATAATGAGTTACAGATTCCTAGGTGGGTCCTCAGTGATCTATGCGTGAGGATAGAACTCCACATATTCACGGATGCATCGGAACGTGCGTATGGTGCATGCGTCTACATCCGGTCCGTGTGTAACTCAGGCGTCGTTCGTGTTCAGCTCTTAATCTCTAAAAACAAGATAGCACCGATCAAACCCACTACTATCCCGCGTCTTGAGTTATGTGGGGCCTTAATAGGTGCAAGACTGTGTACTAAGGTACAAAGTTCACTAACGTTGAAGATTGATATGTGCCGCTTTTGGTGCGATTCCACGATTGTCTTAGGTTGGTTGTCTACCCCTACTAATCAATTACATCAATTTGTACGTAATCGTGTTAATAAAATTCAGGAAAGCACCAGCGGTCACACGTGGAGCTACGTGCCGTCCAAGGAGAACCCGGCAGATTTTGTTTCTCGCGGGGTGAAGGCTGAGCATATCAGCGACGCGTTTTTGTGGTGGTCGGGCCCGTCGTATTTGCTGGAGCCCGAACATTGTTGGCCAAAAATGCCTAACGAATCCCAGAAACAGGACCTACCGGATCTCAATTCTTGTCTTGTCATAAATAATGACGGCAGCGATAATCTCGACAATACATTATTTACAAATCTTATAACTAGACATTCAAAATTTACACGGTTACAAAGAGTCATAGCTTATGTACAAAGATTTATTTACAACTGTAGGAACAAAATTAAAAAATCATCTGACCATCTTTCTTGTGAAGAATTGCAAAATGCACATAATTTTATAATTCGCACTGCTCAATTCGAAATGTTTGCAAATGAAATAATTACGTTGAAATCAGGTCACTCTTTACCGAAGAAAAATAGATTAATATCATTGACCCCATTTCTAGATAACAATGATATCTTGAGAGTCGGCGGTAGGCTTGATAATTCACCCTATAGCTACGATACAAAGCATCCTATATTGCTATGTAGTAAACATCATATAACTAAAATCATATTTCATATGCATCACTTAAAACTTTTACATGCTAGACCTCAGCTACTCATCATCATCATCATCATCTCAGCCATTGGACGTCCACTGCTGAACATAGGCCTCCCCTTTGGACTTCCATATGTACCGGTTGGAAGCGACCTGCATCCAGCGTCTTCCGGCGACCTTTATAAGGTCGTCTGTCCACCTTGTGGGTGGACGTCCTACGCTTCGTTTGCTAGTCCGTGGTCTCCACTCGAGTACTTTTCGACCCCATCGGCCATCCGCTCTGCGCGCTATGTGGCCTGCCCATTGCCACTTCAGCTTGCTAATCCGCCGGGCTATGTCGGTGACTTTAGTTCGTCTACGGATTTCTTCATTTCTGATTCGATCTCGTAGAGAAACCCCGAGCATAGCCCTTTCCATAGCACGCTGGGCGACTTTGAGCTTCGAGATGAGGCCATTGGTGAAGGACCACGTTTCGGTGCCGTAAGTCATCACTGGTAACACACATTGATCAAAGACTTTCGTCTTGAGGCACTGAGGTATATCGGACGAAAAGACATTGCGTAGTTTCCCGAACGCTGCCCAACCGAGTTGGATTCGGCGGTTGATCTCTTTCTCGAAGTTGGACCTACCTAATCGGACTACTTGTCCTAGGTAGATATACGAGTCCACAACTTCGAGTACCGATCCTTCAACAGATATTGGGGTGGGCGCAACATTGGCATTTGACATAAGCTTCGTCTTGTCCATGTTCATTCTTAAGCCCACCCGTTGTGAAGCTCGGTTGAGGTCATCGAGCATCATGCTGAGTTCCTCCATCGACTTTGCCATGACTACGATGTCGTCGGCAAACCGAAGGTGAGTGATGTATTCGCCGTTGATATTGATGCCAAGTCCTTGCCATTCCAGGAGCTTGAAGGTGTCTTCCATTACGGCAGTAAACAGTTTCGGAGAGATAACGTCTCCCTGTCTTACGCCTCTTCTTAATGGAATCGCCTTCGTGCTCTGCTCCTGTACTCGGACTGACATAGTGGCGTTCTTATACAAGCACTTTAAAACTTCAATGTACCGATAGTCAATACGGCATCGCTGAAGTGACTCGAGCACCGCCCATGTTTCCACCGAATCAAAGGCTTTTTCATAGTCCACAAACGCTAAGCATAGTGGCAAATTATACTCCTCGGTCTTCTGTATAACTTGCCGCAGCGTATGAATGTGGTCTATGGTACTAAAGCCTCTTCGGAAACCGGCTTGTTCGGGAGGCTGGAAGTCATCAAGTCTGTGTTCGAGACGGTTCGTGATGACCCTTGAAAACAGCTTATAAACATGGCTCAGAAGCGTAATGGGCCTATAGTTCTTCAATAGGCTGTTATCACCTTTTTTGAAGAACAGCACCACCTCGCCTCTGCTCCACGTCTCAGGCGTTTTGCCATCGGACAAGACGGAATTAAAAAGTTTCTGGAGGACTTTAAGTACCGGTGTTCCACCCGCTCTCAGAAGCTCTGAAGTGATTCCGTCTTCGCCCGGCGCCTTGTTGTTCTTAAGCTGCTTCAGGGCCATCCTAATCTCGTAAAGACTGATGTCCGGGATATCTTCGGTATAATGTCGGGACAGTTTGGCTCTTGGATCTCCTACCAAGCTGTCAACGGGCTTTGCGACCGAAGTGTAAAGCTGTCCATAGAACCTCTCGATCTCCCCTAAAACCTCTGCTTTGGTCGACGCTATGCTGCCATCTTCCCGTTTCAGCTTCGTCAGCTGGCTTTGCCCAATAGACTTGTCCTTTGCGAACACTTTGGAGCCTTGGTTTCGCTCAATTGTCTCCTTAACACGGTTAGTGTTAAAGAGACGTAGATCATGACGCAAGGACTTAGATATACGTCTATTGAGCTGCCTATAAGACTCGGCGTCGTCGGGAGATTGCAACTGTAACGAGCGTCGTTCAGCCATGAGGTTTAAGGTTTGATCAGCCAATTTCTGAGGTCTATCTTTACGACGGGGTCTAAAAAACTTAGACCCTACCGTGCGTACAGCTTCCACTAGCCCGTCGTTGATCTCGTCCACTGATGCTAAGTTCTCAAGGCAAGCAAAGCGGTTAGTGAGCTCGAGTTGGAAGCTTTCGGGGTTTTGAATATGGGCACTGGTAGGTCGGAGCGTAGACTTCATCAGACTGGACCTTTCTAGCTTAACGTTAATATTTAGTGAGCCTCGTACAAGTCGGTGATCACTGCCGGTTTTAACCCTGTTGATCACAGAGACATCACTAAATATCCGTTTCTTGTCGGTCATGATGAAGTCTATCTCATTTCTCGTGGAACCATCGGGGCTCATCCAGGTCCATTTCCTGTGAGGCGGCTTCTGGAAGAAAGAGTTCATCATAAAGAGTTCCTCTCTCTCCAGGAAATCAGCCAGCCTCTGTCCCCTAGGGTTCCGTTGCCCATACCCAAATCGCCCCACTCTCAACTCATCGCCGCTTTTCTTGCCCAACTTCGCGTTGAAGTCCCCCATAACAACAGTGAAGTAGGTTTCGGAAGTATGTATGGCTCTACTTACGTCCTCATACATAGCCTCTACTTCATCATCCGAGTGTGACGAGGTCGGCGCATATACCTGAATGACCTTCAGCGAATACCTTTTAGATATTCTGAGTATTAGGTATACCACCCTGCTCGACACACTGTCGATGGTTATAATGTTGTTTACGAGGGACTTGTGAACGAGAAACCCGACACCACCTTGGGACTGTTGGTCGCCCTCCCGGTAGTAGAGCAAGTTACCGGACTTCAGAGTTACGGTGTCCTCCCCCTCTCTACGGACTTCACATAACCCGACAATGTCCCAGCGTAACCTGCTCAGTTCCTCTTCCAGCTCGCAGATCTTTTCGTCAGTCCTCAGAGTGCGTATGTTGTGTGTTACCAGGGCCAGTCGTCGTGGGGATGGGTAGCCGGGCATCTGCCGGTGATTCTTAGCACCCCCTGCTCCGCCGTTACCTTGACTGCTACCCGCGTCAGGAACAAGGGAGCTGCCGGGGACTGGGGGCCTGGTATATATATTGCTCGTCATTTGTAAGGGGGGTTTTGCCATACGCGCCACGCTTGGCAGGCGGGTTGGCGCGCGCAGTTTTTTATTAAGTTGATAAGAAGCCGGGATATGCTGCTGCCCATCTCCCGGTATATTCCCTTAGCAGGCTCCTACTGCAACCACGGGACGATATGGTGGGGGACTATTCTAAGGCCGGTCACCCCACGGCCAACCTCAGCTACTGTTGTCTAATATTCGCCATACCTTTTGGCCCTTAGGAGGAAGGAATTTATCTAAATCAACAACGAAAGGTTGTCTTAAATGTTTTAGATTTAAAGCCAGTCATGTACAGCCCATAATGGGACAGCTACCTGAGTCTAGAACTACACTAGAGTTCCCCTTTTTAAACTGTTCTGCTGATTATGCCGGGCCAGTTATGATAGCCAACCGCAAAGGTCGCGGTTGCCAACTTGTTAAATCTTACTTGTCCATTTTTGTCTGTTTAGCTACAAAGGCTGTCCACCTGGAGCTAGTTACGGATCTCACTAAAGAGGGATATATGGCCGCTTTAAATCGCTTTGTGGCTCGTCGTGGGAAACCTCAAAGTATAACTTCCGATAACGGTACTAATTTCGTGGGTACATGTAATGAATTGTATCGTTTCTTACAGGAAGCAAATGAGCAAATTAGCTCTGACTTAGCACAGGAGGGTATAGATTTTATTTTTATTCCTAGCTACACCCCCCACTTCAACGGTATGGCGGAGTCCGCCGTCCGTTCAACTAAATATCACCTTCGTAGGCTTCTGCAACTAACGCACTTCACTTATGAAGAAATGCAAACATGCCTGACTCAAGTTGAAGCAATACTCAACTCTCGCCCTATCACTGCTTTAAATTCAGATCCTACCGATTTCACCCCCTTAACTCCTGCTCATTTTCTTATAGGACGACCACTTATGTCTGTTCCGCATCCACTGATTACAGAGAAAATCACAAGTCTTGAGAGATACAAGAGAATAGAATATATCAAACAACACTTTTGGAAAAGATTCTCGAACGAATACGTCACCACTTTGCAACAAAAGACGAAGTGGCCTACTGCTTCAGGCGAACTTAAATTGGGTTCCTTAGTTCTTATAAAGGACAAGGCACTACCTCCACTACGTTGGGCCCTGGGTCGCTGTGTGACCGTTTTCCCAGGAGCTCAGGATCAAGTTGCTCGAGTTGCCGATATAAGGATCAAGGGAGGAACCATAATCCGGAGGGCATTTAACAACATTTGTCCCCTTCCAGAACCTGCTTGTTGAACCAGCTGTCTACCTACTTCAACCCGGGGAGTATGTCGGAGACAAAGCGCTGCATCAGCCGGGCCTGCGACCACTATGCCGGCGGTGCGGGGGACGAGGGCCGAAACCCGTTCCGGGAGCCGCCGCACGCCAGCTACTCGACCGACCGATGGACCTCAGTGCATACGTTCCCTTTATAATATTGTCAAATAAATTCATAAAATACAGTCCACGCTTATTATTCCTAAACATTTACAATGCTAATCACTCGCGGTGTCGTCGGGTTTTTGCCACTTTTCTAACTGAATTTTACATTTTAACCTATTTCTTGAAGTTACTAAATCTACTGATGGGAACACACGTTTCCACTCTATAATAATATTATGAGACTATCCAAATGCTTCACTACATAGTATAAAAAAGTAGTTTCCCATGTCTGTCTGTCCCGTCCAGCAGGGCTATTCACTTATCGGTTAGGGAACCGAACCGAATACCGAATTGTCAAAAATGTATGAAATGACGTGACATGACATGTCAAGATGTATCTACATAATACGTCATTTCATACATTTTTGACAATTCGGTATTCGGTTCGGTTCTTTCACGGATAAGTGAATAACCCTGCTAGTATGCTTCGATCTTTAAAATTATGAAACGAATTTTGATGCGGTTTTTAGAGACAGTGGTTCAAGAGGAAGATTTTTTATGTATCTGGGGGCACGGCAGTGCCCCCGCCAAGTCGAGCAAAAAAAGTTATATTTACTGTAAGTAATAGTTTTTTGTTAGGCGCTACGAAGTGGCTCCACTAGTTAACTATAAACTAAATCCCGTCTGTTGAACACATAGAGGAAGGTATTATGACCAATTTTTCAAAATGTAGCTAAGCAGAAATGTGCAAGCATTGCTGTGTTCCGGACTGAAGGGCAATGTTTTTAGAGTTTTAGGACTGAGTATCAAAACGTGGTTAATTTTAAATTTATTGTATGGTCATCGAACCGTATGCCACTGATCGCCGAAAATGACGCATTGACGCATATTACTCGTATTATTATTTTTGTATGCAAATATAAGTTCTAGCGAGCTGATGTTATAAACGGTTACAGGCCCAGAATCACCTAGGTATTTTTTTTTTTTTTTTTTTTTTATTTGCTTTTAGTGGCTTTACGTATCACTGCGGCCAGATATGTCCTATTGTGATCGCCACTTTGAGGGTGAGCAAAACCCCGTTTGCGCGGCGTTATAGTTCGCCACTGACCCTTGCACCTGACTTGCACTTGACACCTAGGTATTAAACAGGTACTAAGTCCTTCATGCGTAAGATGTCTAAAAGGCCTATATAGTAATAACCTTGGCTAGCTTGCCCTTCCAACGCAACTGTGACAGAAATCCCAATTTTTTTTTTGTGTTTCTTCGATACATTAGGTTGCACGGACTTGCCGCGGATGAGTGCTTCGGCGTACCCGCTGCCCTGGCATTATGGCGTCCCGCAGGAACACCCCCAGGTTTTTTAGTGGGTATCCCCGCCGCTCCCATCTTTGGCGGGGGAGTCCCACATACCCCCGGCGCGGGGTGATGATGCGTAACGCATTTTTCTTGGGATAAAAAGAAAAAAAAAGGTTGCATGGACTGCATACGATCCTTCAACCATATTATATGACCAACTGTAATCACCCGCATTTTTTACCCAGTTTGGGACTGAAGTGAATTCTGGACCTCCTTAAATTTGCAATGCAAATGAATATGTGGCGGTCGCGGTGTCTGCAGGCTGCAGGCTTTTTGTTGCTATCTAACTGAATTTTAAGGAAAGGCAGCGGTGCCTATTTTGGAGACATTTAGATTTGCATCTTTGGGCATGAAGACTTGTGTTAAAGATATTCAGGTAGGGTTTTTGTTTATTTGAATATTAAATTTGTGTAAGCTAATGTTTACTTGTACGTAAGGAAAAAAGAATTTTACTTAGGTTAATAAAAGCGGGATTTACACAGTGCTATTTTTGCTTTTTGCTATTTCGTTAGCCATTATCGTTAAAAGAAGTGACGTTTAAAAGTGGATGACATTCATCTAATATGATAAAGTTTTTTTATGCAAACAAGTAAGAAGATGAGCAAGACGCTCTCCTAATGGTAAGATGTTACGCTGCCCATAATAATCAGTGCAGTTCTACCTAGGATTTCACAAAGTATGTGCAGCAACGCTTCTTACTCAAATGTCATAAGATGGGCTGGGTTACGACTCAGTTTTTAAGAATCCCTTTCATAAAATTTTTAGAAACAAAAGATAAGATAAAATAAAATAACACATGCGAGTGAAAATAACATCGCACCCTAACCTACACTCGCATCGATCTCAGTTCCGCACGATAATATGAAGATTTATAATAATTCATCCGAGCGTTATGGCGGTCTCTTCTTTACGACACCAACAATTTTGTAGGCCGTAGGCTAATGCGAGAGAATATGCGAGCATCTGATACAGGCAGGGGGTGACGTCACGTCACTGGAAGTCTGTATTTTACTGTAATAAAATTAAGAGATATTTTATATTGTCAATGACGATATATTGTCGTTTTATATTGTTCTGGCCTGTTACAGTCTCGTATAAGTTATCATTGTGTTAATATATTATGTGATATAGTCATAAGATTATGGCCAAGTTAGGACGTGTTCTCCTTTTTACTCTAGGTACTTCGATTTTTTTAAGTTTATGTCGATTGGATGCTCTTTGTTAACTCTAAAATTATGCCAATTTAATTTGTTTTAATACCTGTTATTACACTCAAATATAGTTTACTTTGGAAAGTTTGATCTTCGTACACAATAAACAATTCATTACTGTAAATCCATGATGATTTTGTCCACGGGGACAGCACAATACTGACTAGGCTCACTATCAGGCGTGTCATTTGCTCGTTACCACCTATGCCAAAAAAGGTCTATTTGCGTTTATTGTCGATGCTACACCGCTCAAGGAAACTTTCCTGAAACATCTCTTTTTGTTTGTGGGTTAAATATACGTGAGAATTTGAAACAGGTTTAGTGTTTCCGAGATGAAATGTGTTTATGACTGTACTTTCTTTAGATTTGTGTGTTGCCCCTTTTGGGCGTGAATTTGCGATTGCTGCGTTAATGGTTTCTTAGGCTGTATTTTGTATGTAAGTAATGTTATTGAGCGTGGATTTCCACCTTTTAAGGATAAGCAATTTTTGTATTACAGGTACTATTATGCGCGTTATTAAATAATATTTTTCAGATTTGAAAGAGTATTTTGTATATTTTTACAGAGAGCAAGATATTTCTGTTGGTTTGAAGAGATATGGGATAGTTGTATTATGTATTACCAATTTTATGCAGTTGTGGACAAAGGTAGCAAGGTGATATGAAGTAAAAATTATTAAAAGTTTTTTAATAGGACACTCTAAAAGACACGTTTGAAAGTACCTATTTTTTTTTCATTTTGTAAGTACACCGACACACAAGCACGCAGCCTGCCGAATAATCGAAGCCCAATAATCTTATTTTATTTTTATTCTGTTTATTAATAAAATTATAGTTACTTAAGCGTTTAGAGGTTTTAAGTTCCAACGCGTCAAATCTGTTGAAGGCCTTATCAATGCTGTAGCCAAGAAAGACTGCAGCGTGGTATTTTTCTTTAATAAATATTGCCCAAGTTTAAACAAGCCTTTATAATATTAGACTGTAACATAAAATTACACACACAGAAAGCAGGCTCGACATAAAAAGTAGCGTATTCGTGTCATTCGATCAAATATTCGGTTCAGCTCACGTTTCATTGAATCCGCATAATACAGGCATGCCGATGAAATGATAAACTGGCGTGCTCTTCACGTGCCGGCGCTAACAAAATGATATGATGACGTCACCATGTCACGTCTCATACGGGGACTTTAATAGGAGATCATAACAAGGGTTCTCGAATTAACACAAGGCAAAACTTCACTAACATTTTTGGCAAAAAAATACTTTGCAAACGATGTTTAATGGATAAGATAAGATAAGAAAACTCTTTATTGTTTCACCACAATTTCTACAATATCTTTTTTTTTTTTTTTTTTTTTTTTGTGTTTTTGCTCCGGACCTTATTGAGGGTGGGATAAGTCGTTTTTGTTCTTTCTTTCCTTTCTTATCTTGTGTTTAAAAGTTTTTTGAGGAGATGCGCTGCTTTGCGCTTAACTGGTATAATATTTTGTTGCGTCTTTTCCTTCTCTATTATTTTATTTGCTTTAATGCCTTTATCTTAATATCTGTGAAAAATGTTACCTCATACAACCTGTTTTATGTTATCATATTTTTATTTACTCATATTTATTTACTTTTAAATTTTCTATAATATATATCCATTCTCTTTAAAACAATTCCTATATTTTCTTATATATCCTTCCATTTCACCATCATGTCTTTTCTTATAATATAAACTTTCATCCTTCATGTTCTTTCCTCTATCCTTCATTTCTTTTCTATCGGATGTTGTGCGAGCTTTTGCGGCATTTCCAGCAAGAATGTTTGCTCTCACCTGTCCCTCCGCCCCAGTGCGTGTTTCACTCCAAAATAACGTCAGCTTTTTGGCCGGAATTAGTGCTGGTGTTGTATTCCTACTCGCACCGGAGCGGCGGAGAAGGGCTTTTTTCACTTTTGCTAGAGATGTCGCATCGTTTCCTCTCCGATCGATCGCGGTCCGACATGGCAGTCTCACTCGTTGTCCTAAAGTTTTGTTCCGTTTTGTTTTCTCGTTCCTCCAAATTTTGGCCGGTTTCCAATGAAACCGGTCCCAATTTGCCTGCTCTGTTTTAAATTTACTCAAAGTAATTTTTTCTTTCCTTTTTCCACACCTTATTAATTTTAAATCGAGTGAGATTGCCACGTCTGCCCTGTTCTTCTTCCTCGACTCCTTCCATT
Source organism: Hemithea aestivaria (assembly GCA_947507615.1). Lineage (NCBI taxonomy): Eukaryota > Metazoa > Arthropoda > Insecta > Lepidoptera > Geometridae > Hemithea > Hemithea aestivaria. Next base: position 3,356,393 of record OX382325.1, on the reverse strand, counting down.
CGCCCGTATCACTCCGTTTTCTTGTCCTCTTCCTGTACGTGTTTGCTGCCGTAGTGTCCTCGTGGGTGCCCTTAGCAGTACTGCACTGTAGAGCGGGCGAGTGTATCCCAACGCCTCCTGACAGGACAATCGTCACTGAAGGCGTTGTGATCCACCCGCTCGAGCTTGGCACCCACGCAGTTTACACACTTTGGCAGCGAACCCTCCGCCAGCGCAGTACACTCCGACCTGAGGTGCGGCCCCCCACAGTGACTGCATACGTCCACGGCGTCGCGACAAAATCGCTTGCCGTGGCCGTATCCCAGACACCGCGCACACTGGATTAGTGGCGATTGGTCTGCCACTCGCACCTTTTGCAGGTCGACGTACGCCGCGCCGGCCTCCGTGAGTCGACTCCATATTCTGGGGGACGTCTTGAGCACAATATGTTCAGTTAGGATGTTTCGGGCCCTTTTCCTGAACTTCACCTCCATTCTATTTTCTTTGTCCGGAATATCATGGAAAAGGTGCCCGTTCTGAACTCTGATCCCATCGATGATCTGCTGGTCGGTATTGAATTTCAAGACGTCCCTCAGAATAACAAGGGGGTCTTTATTCTCCATTTCTTCCACTTTTAGATCCTTTCCCGCTGTCTTCAAACGTTCTTTCACCCTTCCTATTTCCTCTCTCGTTTTACACCCAATAATCACCTTTCCGTCTTTTGCTTTTCTAACCTTCTCTATTCTTACACCCTCTTCTCTAGCGTTCACTACTACTCTCACTTTTTCCAACACTTGGTCTCCCGTATCCTCGTCATGATTCGAGCTGACCACTACCGAGTGGACGGCCGTCCCTCCCACCGGCTTAACCTTGGGAGGGCCAGCCACAACACACGCGTAGCTCTCCTTGGCCCGCTCTTGGTGATTTTCTATCACTTCCTTTAACTCTTTCATTTCCTGTCTATTTTCTTGCAACAATTTACTGTGTCCTTCGATTATTTCCATCATTTTTCTTTCCTCTTTTCTCCTCTCTTCACTTAAATCCATCCCACTAACTGTATCCGTTCTCCTCGTCACCTCTGTTGTTTGTCCCGTCTCGTTCTCCTCCTCCGACTCTTTCAAAAGTTTAAGCATCGTGGCCAGACACTCGTGTATCGCCGCCTTTACATCCCGCTTCATGTTCAAATTTTCGTCCATCTTCTTACGTGTTGTTTTTATAATTTCTTTTGCTTCTACCATTCGCTTGGTTTCAGCAAACAATGTCTTCTTGCTAAGGGTGGCAACACTAGCAAGCGGAATAGTAAAGGCGAGATTGGCATTTGCCTTGGCGACTGGTTTCTCCAGCCGTCCGGCATCGGCGGCGGTTGTCCGGGAGGAATGAGCCGCTGTACTCAGCGACTCAAGCTCCCCGGACCTCCGCCGAACGAAGCCGTCCATGGCCGGAGGAGCCTTTGCCGGGGCTGCCGTGGACGCAGCATTTGGTTTTGTCGGTCCTTCGCTCATGGCGCGTTTCTGGGGAGGGGTTGAAAACATGACTGCCTAACCTAACCCTCAATCAATTTAATAATTATGATATCAACGTTTTTAATAATTTAGATACAATAAATTAAGGTTAAAAGCTCTGCAAGTGTAAAGGTCTTGCAGAGGGTCCAAATGGGTTAAAATATTAAAATACTCTACAGGCTGTAAATTGGCCTGTAGGGTCCAATATCAAAACTATCTAATAAATGTTTTAATAAAACTTATAGTTTCTCTCTAATAAATTTTTTAAATGTTATAGGTGCAGAGCAACGCAACGGTCACCAGGAGATAGCAGCCGCGAGAAGTCTACACCTCGTCAAGATCCAAGGTAAGTGTACCGAGGTAAGTCTTACTCTATTATAGACTAGATGGCGCTTCCGTCAAATTAGATCGCGCAAGCGATATCCTACAATATCTTAAATCTAAATAAACAGTTCACATTATGAACAGTGAGACAATTGGCGGTCTTATCGCTAATAGTGAAAAGACCACTTGACCAACAGTGATCAGCTACACCAAAGATTAGGCGGTTAAGCCTAGGTGTAGCCGCACTTCGGAGCTTTTGTTAAAATACTAAATAGACCTACGTTTGACCACCACCTGATGGTAAGTGCAGGTGCGGACAGTACCTACTCACTAACTCACTTTTTTAAACTTCATTATAGGTTAGTTTTGACCACGATCTCGCGTCTTAAGCGACGTTGCGACCATAGATGTCAGCAGACTAAACCTAAAAGGCGGGATAAATCCCCAGCTTCACTGAACATCTCTTATTTGTAAATACTCTATTCAATAGTCAAAGGTAAAATATATTGTATTCTGAGGACGTCGCCAATGGCAACACTCAAATAACGAGACTTATATTTCCCTCGCTCTATTGGAGTGCCGAGTTCAAGTGTATGTGCTTTACGATTAGTATTTTTATAAGAAATGTTGGAATTACGGAGCTTTTCGAGGGCTTTCTTGGATACTTTTTGCTTTGATGGATTAGATGAATACATTATTTCGATGTTTAGCTTCTTTTATTTCTTCTAAATTATAAGTAATTTATTGTAAAGCTAGACCAAGCGTTAATAATATATTCTGTTATAATATGATTACCTGTCATGTTACATGTTCTAAGGCCAGCTTCTTGTCAATATACACAATAAAACATAGACACGTTGGTTACGTCTTGAAATGCTTTAAGTTTAAGCTTTTAAATTGTTAGCTACAATAGTTATACTATAGGTAGAACAACAAGTATTACCTATTATCACAAAACGAAAGTTTGTATGAATGGATGGATAAGTGGGTGTATGGATCTTATGTACCTATTCTTTCACGCCACAACGGTTTTATCAATTGGGTTGGAAATTGGCATGTAGATATGTAGTTTTGACCTATACAACGCCTACTTGCAGTGGGTAAAACTGCTGTAATAAGAACAAAATAATAATTATATTCCACAAATACACATACGAACAAAATAATATAATATCTCTCAAAAGACCGTCGAAGTTAAAAGAGTACTACCACTACTTCAAAATGCCAGTTTTAATGCTTAATATATTCTCCCAAACAGCTTCTTAGTGTAGAAAAATTGTAGCCACTGCAGAAAGTTTTAATTCACTATTTCTTAAATCTGGTTTCCCCGTCTGCAATCTAATAAAAGTCCAAAACATAGGATTGATGGTGGCGTATTAATATTCGGGACGTTGGTGCCCGTCGACGGGGGAACATCACTCAGGCTCATTGAAATAAGACATGCCAACTCTTGTTGCGGTTACCCTAATAGCATTTTGACACAGCGGAGTTGGATACAGTGAGACTAGTTACTGTGACGAAAAACTAAAGTTTGATATGCCAACTTCAGTTCGCTCTGTGTTCGCGAAAGGTGCCATAATCTCAAACAAAGCAAAATGTCAAAAGCACGTTTCTTTAAAGACTTTTGGCAACACGACATGGTTTGTGTATTTTGCCAGTGCCACGTTAAATTCTATTTAAATTTGTCGATGAGTCACAGTCAGAGCAAGCCATACCTAAAGACGATTGAAGTTCTTCACTAAAAGTGTCCTGGGATTCCCGCAAATTTTTGACTCCGAAGATCACTACAACTCTTTTTTCGAAGTCACTTGTCTTCTCACTTGCAAAATTTAGCGTACAGCCTTAGTACAGATAAAGTTTCGGCGGCAGGCCAAAAGCACTTTTTCAGTACCTTTGTAAATTAGTTATTGTTCTTCTTAAAAACGAAGTTATTCTTCTAGAACTTTTACACTACAGGAACACTACATCACGTAATACAGTAGTATCAGTCGAGACGTGGATGGAGCTAGCTCATTAAACTAGCGCGGTTATCCGACGCTACCTTTTGTTCTAGCGGGTCTCGCAAGATTGTGTTGGGACTAGCCAAATGTGTGTCAACATTTTTATAAATGTGCTGCTTGAGAGAGTATGTTACTGTGCTTCGTTTTTACTATAAATCTTTTTATAATATTAGGACAATGAAAGCGGTCCAAGCTCAGTCATGACAGGAAGTGGCCCAGAATCGGGAAGAGTGGCATAATCTTGTATCGGAGGCCAAGACTCAGTTTGGGTCGCAGCGCGTAATAAGTAAGTAAGGACAATGAGATACGAGACAACCACATCTAGTGCATAATTGCCTAAAGATTTCCCACAACAGGCATAGTCCCATCCAGTGTTTTTTTAAATTCAAAATTCTGCGATGATATTAGTTGTTGAATCGTCATGCCCAGTAATTCAACTGGAAGATTCCAATAAACCGTGAACCTTTTTTTGTAAAGTCTATCAAAAATTATAAGATTAAATGTTTGGAGTTTGATGTGTCATTAAACAAAAGTAACATCTCGAACTTCAAGGTCAAAAAGTCACGACCAGGTCACTAGTGACAAACCCTTAACTATAAAAGTACCTCTACCTTATCCTAATTATAGTAACTTTACAAATCCTGCCGCGGTCGGGTCGAAGGTTGAAGAGTAAAGAGGGTCATGAGGACCTCGACAGGTCGCGTTACATCCAATATGGGGCTTTGCACCACTTTGGACAATCTGAGACTCGATAACAAAAAGGGAAAAAGAAACGTATAATGTGTGTAAACTATTTTTCCTCCTTGATTTTATTGCAAGCGTCCTGGCGGTTTCACATGCGTTAAGGCCTGATCCCATGCGAAAATCTATATAAAAGAGATTTGAAATTTTGAGTTTCATCGCAATCGGATCAGTCATTATTGCGTGAAAGAGACATCATCATCATGGCCTTCTTCCATCCATTATAGGTGTCTTTCATATCTCTCGTCCTTACCTGTCTTATCAACTCAACCTAGTCTCAACCTTGTTCCAAGAGATTTTTATAGAACGACGCAACTAAATAACCTACCAAACACTATATTAAAAACAATTATTAAATTCTCTTTGAGTACTCATTCCCCTCACGTTCACTTTACACACCGATTCAAAAGCTTCGTCAAAACCGCAACTTGATCAGTCCTTCGGATGAAGGTGACCAAAGTGTCTTTGTACTCAAGAGATTTGAGTACAGACTTTAGTTTCGCAAAGTTGACAGGTCGTGTCGTGGCCTTTCACATCTGGCCTTTGGGGCGTCCATACGGTCCTAGTTTGATTATGGAGAATATATAATAAACTATCTGCGCTCAACGATTTTACCAGATAGAAAGTATTTTTTGAATAACTCTGGCTCACTTTTTTACCCCGGATAAATGCGTTACGCCTCGTCACCCAGCTCCGGGAGGCGGTATGTAGGATTCTTCCGCTGAAGATGGGTGCGGCGGGGATACCCACAAAAACCTGTGGATGTTCCTTCGGGGCGCCAAAATGCACTCCTCAGTGACTTATTCTAGCTTTTCCTTGGCTAACTCAGGACTAACAGTTTAATAGAAACATTTTAAAAGTTTGCAAGACATCATAAAATGTATTTCTCATATCAAATAGCCATGAATATAAATTATGTTAATATTATTAATTTATTACAAAACATAATTGGAAATTTAAATATTATAATGTAGCTGTCTTTTGCATTGAAAAGCAGAATTATACACTTATATTTTGCTCTAAAATTCTATTTTAAATGTCATAAAATCCTTTGAAAGTGAAATCTAATCCTTTTAAAAGTAATTACATTTAGAATAACGGTTTAGAAGATTCGAATTTTAGTTTAATTTGAATACGCTTTGTAGTTTTGTTAGTTCGTTTGTAAATTAGACTAATTAGTTTTGAGGATATTGAAACAGTGAAACAAACTATTGAGATTAACTCGGAGTTTTAATGGAATTAGCATTTGCTTTTTAAGCGTGAATCGTTTTAAAACGTGAGTACATTGTACTCTCTAACCACTGATATATTACTGATATTAGACTGGTACATACAATAAGAATGCACAATAAGAATGCACATACAATAAGAACGCAGATTTTTTTAAATCCCTCTCAGACCAAATGCATAATATGGTACTTTATCACATTACTGCGTGCTTTTATAGGAGATCACTGTAACTGAAATTACTGGGCAAAAGAACCTTAACATCTTAAATACTTTGAGTAAGAAGCGTGCCTACCTAGAATTTGACATCAAAATCATTAAGTTGCAAAATCAATTGCTGTCTTAAACGATCTTCTCAGAACTTACACCACACGCAATACACATACTGAGGTAGGGAAATATAGTTGCAATCCTTGATTTACGCAAGGGTATATACCCGAACAGCTGGTATTAAGCAACCGACGGGAACCCTAATGGATTTGAGAGACACAACACAGTGACAGTCACACCACACATCAATCTTGCCTTTAATTAATTACGTCAGCCTCCAAATAGCCTTAAATCCAATCGGACTAATGACTTAACTTCAACAGATTACGATTATCCGAACGACGGGAGTCTCTGCCTTTTCACTTTGTGAAAAATGTTGACGCGGTTTTATTGAATGGGTTCTGTAGATTATTATATTTTTGAAGTATGAGACGGCGACGGGTACTTTGGCCCTGAGAAAAAAGTCCCCGGTTAAAATAACGTTCAACACTAACATTTGGCCATATAAAATATTATTATGTAAAATGTTAGTATAGCTGTCTGCGTTATTTTTATCAAAAATAAAAGAAAAATATTTTCTGAATAAAATTTAATCTCAATACTCATATAAAAGACGAAAAAGTAGCATCCTACATAATTAAAAATAGTACTTCTTTTGTTCAAGAAAAAAAACTTAAAAAATCTTACATATATTGTTGTAAAAAAAGGTTTGATATTATTAAAGCATTAAAAACGTTCTAATATAGAAAAAAAAGGAAAAGGTAAAGAGGGAAAGAAGAGGAGGAAGGAGGAAAAAATTATTATTATTATTTTAAGTGGTAAAAGGTTTAGTAATACTTACAGGTATATTTTTATTGCAAGGCATAAAAATATTTCAATAAATCGCATGAAACAGCGGATCTCTGAAATGTTCAACGGCTCAAATTATGTTAAATCTTGATTCGCAAAGTCTCCTTTCTTTAATACGGGACAGTGATTTTATTTGATTATCCAAACGTTTGATGCTTTAAGTTTCAACGTGTTCTCAGAATAAAACATTTTCTTTCATATTTTGATTTGCAATATAAGTTAAAATGCAATGTTATTACCAAAGGAAACATTATAATTCTTATTTATTCTTGAAAATTCCATTTTGTTCCTGTTTAATATTAAGGTAACATCCAAATTGAAGAATCACTTTCTAAAACATAAAAGTGTCCTAAAAATCCTAATGTATTCAGTAAATTCGTCCTGTACCGGAATTGCTCCTAACTTTAATATTCATGAACGGAAATTTCTATATTTCGAATGAAAAGAATATTCAAATTAATATTTAGGCACTTTATTTTATTGTTTAAATATATGATGTTTACCGGGGGTAGACTTCCTTTGCAGGAGGTCGTCTAGGTGGGTACCATTTATTCTACCACCTGAGCAGTAATGTGCAAACATTACTATGCTTCGGTAGGAGGGCACTGTAGCTAGCAAAATTACTGGGCTAAAGAGTCTTAACATCTTATGACTCTTGAGTGAGAAGCGTTGGTGTAGTGCACCTAGAATTTCTCATTATTGTGAAATCTTAGGTGAACTGGTTATGGGCAGCGTTATCTCTTAACATCAGGAGAGCGTCTTGCTCGTCATCTTACTCCTTCACATAAAAAAAAATTAACTCTCGATGAAAAAAAATTTGATACTTCTATAAGCGATTTTTAAAACTATCGCGAGTGTTCTGCATAACTAAAACAACAAAAACGGCACAACTCACGTTTGATAAGCGTGAGCGTGTGTTGTGAGCGTCGGTTACTGCAGGCGTGGACTCCTGATGAAGGACATCGTAATTGTCCGAAACCGTGGTCGAGATATTTTCGGCAATATTAGACGTGAGTTATGCCGTTTTTGTTGTTTTAGTTATGCTTCTCTAAGCACTATCAAGTTTGAGTGATATTAAAGGGTAAATCCTGAGATCGGGCGTATTTAAGTGATTCCCGTGGCAGATTTTAAATAAAAGTATTATTGAATTTTATATGTAAAACATCAAATTTCCCATAATTATAAGCATATCCATCAAATAGGCATCATTATAACTTGTTTTGTTCAAAAGATATTTAAATTTAAATTTTTGGTGCCACGGGAATCAATAAAGTGTGGCATGGGAATCAAAATTAAAACTATTTTGTATGAATTATATGTTATCATTTAAATATTGACCTCTACATACTAATCATATAAAATAGAAATGATTAAAAACGATCCAAACAAATATACACCAAACATAAAGTATTAAAAATGGTCTATATTGGCTTTCTATATAATAATCATGTCAATGTTTTTTTTGGGGTAGACTTCCTTTGCAGGAGGTCGTCTAGGTGGGTACCCCAACAGTGCCAGTTATTCTACCGCCTGAGCAGTGATGTGCAAACATTACTGTGCTCCGGTAGGAGGGCACTGTAGCTAGTGAAATTACTGGGCTAAAGAGTCTTAACATCTTATGACTCTTGAGTAAGAAGCGTTGGTGCAGTGCTCCTAGAATTCACATAATTGTAAAATCCTAGGTGACACTGTACTGATTATGGGCAGCCGTTATCTCTTAACATCTGGAGAGCGTCTTGCTCGTCTTCTACTTCATCACATAAATAAATAAATCATGTAAACTAAATAAAATCAACGTATTGCTGTCTTAAACAATGTAAAAATATTGAATAAATAGTCCTAGAATATGAGATTAAGTTCTCAGTCACAGTCACTGACAGGATTCACTCCAGAAGCTGTCATCAGATTGTACATTTATCATTAGTTAGGTTAATCTGGACTGAAGTTGCAGTAAGCCCAAACAAGTTTCGTTTTATTTTTTCATCATACATCATCTCAGCCATAAGACGTCTACTGCTGAACATAAACCTCCCCTTTAGATCTCCATATATAAAACCGGTGTTGGAAGCGACCTGCTTCAAGCGTCTTTCAGCGACCTTAATAAGATCGTCTGCCACACTTGTGGGTAGACGTTCTACGCTGCGTTTGCTTGTACGTGGTAGGCACTCGAACACTTTTCGACTCCATCAGCCATTCGCTCTACGTGTTATGTGGCCTGCCCATTACCACTTCAGCTTCCTGATCCGCGGAGATATGTCAGTGCCTTTGGTTCGTCTACGGATCTCCTCATTCCTGATTCGATCACGTAGAGAAACCCCGAGTATAGCCATCTCCATAGCTCGCTGAGCAACTAATTTTAATGTGGGGATATAATGGTGCCGCATAAGCCAGAACGGCTGTCTACTATAGTACAATATAAAAATAAATCTGATGTACGAGTATACAATATAAAAAAAAACATCTGAAATAATGAAATATACAAATATAAACTGTCAAAATCACTTCCATACCTGTGGCTTCGCTGAAGAAGGGTAAAAAGTGAAAGAATGCGCTAGAAAACTCAAGGGAAAATTGATCACCGTGGTAAAACGCCATGAGAATCAATACCATGGAAATCAAAATTGTATAGTTTTTTGTCAATATTTTTAAATACTACAATTTTAGACCATTAATAATAAAATATATGATAAACAATACCCTTTTCCTAACTGCACACCCTAGTCAAAAAACCGTAATGGATAAAAAAATATTTTTAAACATGGAAATGGTAATCAATGACCTAGTGAACCAAAACCACGGTAATCAATTTCGCACCTTCGTAAATCTAGTTTAAAACAACGAGAGGAGCAGCCTCTCTTCACGATGTTTAGAGCGCAATCGAAGTTAGCCAATAGCGTGCGTACAAGCTTCTAAGTCTTGTGGCTTGTGAAATGTGAGTAGTAATGTCGCGCGCCATGGTAATCACTTTTTGTCCGGGGACAAACCTAAATTTGTAATTTTTTCTAAAACTACGCTGTGTACAGCCTTCACGTATTTTTTTGATCATATAACAGTTCACCCTTTACAGCTTAGATCACAGCAATTAATAAAATTCCGTTTATAAATTGGTGTAAAAAATATATTTTGTTCCAAAAAAGTGTAAGGGACACCCCATGGTAATCAAATTTCAGGGCTTTAACATTTTTTTTCAGATACTTGCAGCTAAATTTAACCTTATATCTAACATGCATTAAGTAGATTAAACCTTAAACTAACAGAAAAAAAATACCCTTGGGTAGAATTTTTATGTTACGGGTAGTTTATTCCCCCAGACACGTAAAATTTTGTCTCTCAAGATTCACCCTAAAATATATTTTCTTTGATAATAACTTTCTATATAACTGTGCCCAGTGGTTTTACTCGCTGAAGAGTTCTTATTTACGATTCTTATTCCAAGCTCTTATCTACCTCTTACATCTATATCTCATATCACATACTTGTGTGCAACGTAACCATTTTATAATAATACTTTAATATTTTGCAACAAAATTAAACATTTCGTTTTCAATTTACGAATACCTGCAAAATTCAACCTTATTAATAAACAAAGTTACACATTCAATGTGAAACAATTTGGTCGGAACGCGTAAACTAGGACATTAAAATTTGTATCCAATGCGATTAAAACGTAGATAAAACTAAGTTATCCGCCATCAAGGTATAATTTCTACGTCCGTACTCCGGAACTTCAACAAAACAAATCCGCAATTTCTATCCTTTAATAAATCCCATTCTAGAACTTTCCGAATTATGTGTTAGCTGTTGACTCTACGTTTTGGTGAAATTAATTAAAGCTCGACATCCGTGCCCCAAACTTCTACTGCCCACTTCCTATGGAGTTATTTTATTTTGCCTTTTTATTTCACGACTCACGAAGCAAAGGTTTGGGAGTTTAAATTCTGCGGCATTATGGACTTCATAGAGTTATACGAGTTTATTAGTTATGAATCAGTGGAAATTAAACGGCAACAATTTCAATTGTTTCTGTTTTTTTTTTGTTTTGGAAATTTAAAATAAGTTTTTATTAAAGTAGCATAAGATACCTACTACCTCAAATCAGAGTTAATTATGACGCATTTTATCGTCAACATTTTTTACCATCTTTAACACTGGAATTCAAGTCGTGTCCTTCTTCGACTTTGCCTGCTCATTTTTATGTAAAACTAAATATAAAAATGTTTACTAGTACCTACTCTGGCTCATACAAGGCACGTCTCGAAATAAAATTCTACACAAATAAAAATAATTCGAAAAAGCATTCGCAAAGAAATGTACCAATTAATTATTCACAGAACTGCCTTTGTAGTTCAAACGGTCATATTAAGGTATTGTAAAATATAGTTTAGCTTAACGTAATCCATTCTGTGTTCTTTTTAATCTATGGTAATGGATATTCGGGAGAAGCTATGTAATAATTGAAAGAGGTTTTCTAAAAATATCTTAAACATGATGTTAAAAATAACCAAATCTGTGTGAAAAAATCTCATAGAAATCGTTGGTTGATCTACTGACAATAATGAATAACAATAACAAATCAATTATGAAAGTTTTCGTATACGTTAATAAAAAAAATTCCAACTGATTCTTGGATTATTTTATTATTAATAGTGTAAAAATATTATATTATATCTGTTGATGTATGTTCTCGTAGTCCACAAAATTTCTCTCTGCGCTCATATATACCCATGACCAAAACCGAAATATTCACAGGTGGTAGCAGCAATCAACATTAATTAAATTTCGCGCACAATCGTAACAGAAAATTAAAAACAGTTCCCGAATCGCGAAGTGTCGAAGCGTAAACGTTCATTCGAGAAGTTCACAGAGCGTTCGAGCCACCTGAGTAATTTCACGCGCCACGCACATTTACTGAAAGAAACACGGAATGACAATTAAAATAAACCTTTGTGAAGACTCTAAACGCTACGTGGAAACGTCTATAGGAAAAGCCACAGTGGAGAAGTAAATAGTGCACCTAGTACATTTTCAATGTTTTTTTCGTGTTTTAAACACTTATTATTTATCTAATATTAACTAAAAAACATTAATTGCTGAACATGGGCTTCCCTCTTAGGCAAATTCCATCTCCCAACGTAAGCCCGCGATTTACCGGTACGGTCAATATGACCGCATTTGTTTCATGAGGGGAAAAGGCCTATGATCTCAGATCAGCTCGTTGTCTAGGGCCCTTGAATCGTAACCAGTTTCATAGTTCTTTTTATAATATTTCTATCAAAATTAAAGAAACTTACATTTTCTTGGTTTGTTTTTCACAAAGCGCTCCAAGGCGCTCAGCGCTTAGAGCGTGTAATGAATTGTATATTCGTAATTAAAGTGGGAGCTTCCCCTCTGTGATCTCAACTTTGGCACCGAAATGAGTGAATGCTCGGTGTAATTCCGAGTCATTGTCTGCGATTACAATTGTAATGAAAGGAGTGGGATGTTTGCTTGCAAGATTATTCGGCATGATTGAAATTTTAATCGGTTTTGTATTGATGTTAGAGCTCTGCTCAGCCAAGTTTTAATGGTTCGAGGCGAACCCTACTGATTGTTAGAGGTACGTTAACTAAAAAATAAACTTTGGTTAATTGATTCCGTTTATAAATTTGGCGCAACTTGTAAAAAAATTACTTGTATTTTTTTGGGGAAAGAAGGGACTTACCACAATCAAGGGTTAGTTTAATTCTATCATTACGTGATCGCACATATTACCAATGTAGGTGCCTACTTTTTAATTAAAACACAAATTCCACGACATATCGTTTTTATGTAAGAGGCAGACGCACAAACAGACTGTGTGCCGGATGGTAGATGACAACCGTCGCCTGCAGACGTCTGCAACACCAAAAAACGTAGGAAATTAACATCATTTGAAAAAAAAAAATTATCCGGTACCAGACTGTATCTTCCAAAATATTTTTTTATATGTGCCCAAAATTGTTTCTCTTGAGGTTCATTATTGTGTTGTCTCAAAGAGTTCAATCACCTTGTAATATAGAGAAAATAGTACATAGACCATTCGTAGAAGACAATAAACTGATAGTCAGCAAAGTGCGGCCCGTCACGGAACCCATCACGATCGATGGAAGCGCGAACACATTTGCATACGCTTAGTTTTAGGGGTCTGTGTGACAAAAACCCTTCATATCCACAATTTTAGTAATTTAGAAAGATTAAAAAGTATAAATAAAGCAAAAGAAAATCAGACCCGAGAAATGAAGTCCTACTACAGCAATACCCCAAGGCAAAAGAAACGAAAATTTAAGAAGTTAAAAAGTCATTACGCTATAAATAACTTTAAAACGGTTAAACCAATTTTAATCATACATACCAAAGGAACTATGCTAGAAAACCTACTGAAATAAAAAAATCGCATGCAAATCGATTCAATTATTTCAAAGTTACGGACAGACACAGAGCGGTCAAACCTATAACACCCCTCTTTTTGCAACATGGCTAAAAACTAGTGTCATAATCTACTTAAACCGCGTAGAAATGAAAGTCAATTGCTATTCATATGACATCGTTTATCCAGCTCTATATCTCGGTATAAATCGTCCAATTTTTGCGACCATTGCAACGCTATAAATAAATCGGGGAACATATTTCTTAACCTGCGACTGAGCGACGGAATTTGATTTATTTGCGCGGAACCCTATATTTTATAGTCTTTTGTCCGCATATAAAGAAACAGAGAAGTTGAGTTTGAATACGAAATGAATTGGCGACGGGCGGTTCTTGGTTTGATTGTAAATATTACATTTTTTATAGATATTGTATATAACTATTTTCGTTTATCAAATTGGTTTCATAATTTTATTTGTTGCATAATTCAATCCACAACGAAGTTATAGGGGGTCGAAAATGGTCTAAATTGCTTCCAGAAAAGGATGGTACGGCCGCGCCGCTTTTTTTGCTCGACTTGGCGGGGAGACAGATATAGGTTAGCCTTTGACCACGCACACTCGCTAGTTTTTAAGTGATGATGCGTCCGCAGATAGTAACAGACTAAACCTAAAAGGCAGGAAAAGTCCCACCCTGGCTTCACTGAACATCATGCCGGAACACAGTTGCAATGTCCACCTGGCGTAACGGTTTTTGGAACGAAGTTTCTTATTGCGCGTTGTGAAAGGGGGCTAGACGGAAAAAATTCTTACGAAAAGTTGTTACGACACTTTTTGCTATAGTAAGCTATTGTAAGATGTGCGGCGTGCGCATGTTTCTCTCTCTCTCTCTTATAGAAAGCAAGCCAGATATTTTCACTTCTATTTTGCATTGAACAGTGTGGAACTTCGTTCCATCCGGGTGTCCCTTGACTCTCTCAAGTTTTTTGTCTAGTGGGTGGTAACTAGCTACGGCCGAAACCTACCACCAGTACAACGAGTGGAAAACCGCATATAACTAATAATACTTACTCATTGGTTCGAATCCGGTGATCCATAATAACATCTGCATCACATAACCCCTTAGCCACCACCGTTTCAAAAACTTTTCATCCGGTAAACCAATACGCACAGCAAGTATTATATAATATACCTACTAGTTCTACACATAATAACTAGTTATAGATAACGTTTACCCATTGGAAGCACGTGTTTCGATAAACCGCCTGAATACGAAAGCGATATTAATTATGTAAGCCACTTACGGATTATGATAGTTTAATTAGTCGAATAATAGCAAATATTGTCGCATTATACACAATATTGATCAAATTACTAATGTTTCATTGCTGTACTAGCTTACGCTAACGGTTTTGCATAGGTAAAGAAATCATTGCTTAGCTAATGGCTAATACACACAGATGTACATACACATAACCACGACTGATTCTCGTTGGGGTTTTCCCTCCACTTGGTACGATCCTGACACACCTCTTTCGCTTCCACAACTTTTGTACTGTGTTATTCTAGGGACAAAGCTATCTATCAACCAAATTTCAGCTCAATCAGTCTACCCGTTTAGGCGTGAAAGAGTAACAAACATCCAGACATCCTGACAACCATATATTCTTACAAACTTTCACGTTTATTATAATATTATTAAGATAGTTACAAACTACATAACTGCAATAGCGTTTATAAACAACGTCATCAAAAATCCAGCAGCAGAATGTTAATAAATCGATCTAAAAGCAGGGGAGCGTTTACGCGAGAGTAACTCCTGATTGGACAGATTCCGTTCGGCTATTTGCAATAACTCCGCGCACTCTCCTTAAAAAGCAAGGTAGAGTGCGCTAGTGGCGCGATCGCGAGATTAGGCCTGGTGTGTGGATCTAGATATACTGGATATGATGACACATAGAGTATTTTTTATTAATTACTAGCTGCGCCCAGCGATTTTACTCGCTCCCGCTGTACTGTAAAGTATGTGTTATTCCAGGATCTAAGCTGTTATGGTCTAAGCTATCTCTATAACAAATTTCAGCTCAATCGATCCACCCGTTTAGGCGCGAAAAAGTAACAAACATACATACACACTCGCAAACTTTCGCATTCATAATATTAGTTTGATTGGCCTTTGATTATGATCTCGCCTGATGTTAAGCGACGATGCAGCCGTATATAGCAGACTTATAACCTAGAAGGCAGGATAAATCCTTCCCTGGCTTCACTGAACAGCATGCTGGAACACGGTCATATTAACCGCTTGGCGACACGATTTTGTCCGGGTTATTTCATAAGATTACATGTATACATTTGGAAAGCTTATAAGCATTTTTTTTTAATTTGTGCTTTTTTGTGGAAATATATGAAAATCATGTGAGATTCCCTGAAATTATCAAATACTAACACCACAATCGTATTACATTGATGCACTTTTGCGCCAAATGAGCCCTGAGCCTCTTCCATAATTTCTATCGCCAAAAAACTCCCTGTACCCATCCAGAGCTGGGTTTATTGAAATTTCGTATATCGCCCCAGTAATGGGCAATCGCCTGCAGAAATGTTCGTCGCCGGAGAGGGGTGTTAAATTGTGCGTTTAGGGTCCTAGAAACGATTTCTTATTGCAAATCTCTTTGTGATTTCAATGTCTGGGTTGGGACAGAGAACGAATAATATATCAGAATAGTTGCAGTGGTATCCGTGAAGAAATGCGCGGCTTGTAGAAAAATACCAGCTAACACTGGATCTACGAACTACTGGGCTGACGGTTCCTCATAATGTCAGCTAAGCATTAATCTCATCTCAGTCATCAATTTTTTGATGCGTACGTACACAATTTACGTACGTACCACGTGGTCCAGCGTCAACAATTCAGGCTTTTAACAATTTAGTATAATATGATTTGAAGATTGTTGACTCAGTAAATGAAAGCAATGATTTAAGCACGTATTTTAATTCATTTCCATCATCAGGACCTTCTCTATCACACAACACATGGCGATTCTGCCAGGATACATAGCAAAAAAATTATAATCCGCTCCAGCAACCTTATAGTAGAGAAAAACGCAGAAAAATTGACAAATCAATTTTCATACACATTGACTCCCGGTATCTATTCTAACATATTATCCCTAGAATAGAGCGATTAGGTGGGGTGATGATGCCGATGAAAATAGACTTTTTTATCTGGAAGTGGTTTTGGTAATAGCATTATTGTTTGGAGCGGCATTTCAGGTGCTTCTGATCTTGTTAGTGCAAATGTTTAACACCTTGAAGGAGGATTCGACTTGATCAGAGTGTTGGAACGACATGGTATTTGTAGAGAACTAATCTATTAATTTTAGAAGCGAATATTTTTACAGTCAATTCAATTATTGTTGGAATATATAAAAATATCAGCTATAAATTATAAAAATTATGGATACAAATAATATCAGTCCAGAGCGCTTATATACAATTGTTCAAGCGCTCTTAAATAACTTGCAAAATATTCTTCAAAAGGTTCAATTATTACTACTGCAAACTTAAATAAGTTATTATGGTAGAGAAATAGCATTACGTTCACTTGAATATATTTAATTATACCAAAGGGTAGCTACATCATTAACACTCTAAAAAGTATCCGTTTTTGTTGAAATACACTACATTGTTGATCTTAGTCGCCGAAGCCAAAAACGGTCAAGGTTACATCATTATCAATATTGTAGATATATAAGTTTCTTCTTTGATGCAAGCATTCGATATAGTATTTACAATAAAAGTATTTTAATTGAACCAGACCTCAACCTGAAACTGCAACATATATTATAGTGTAGCTACAATACCTTTAATTTTTGTGATATTATAATTTGACTCTGACAATGTAAGTAGGGTAACCTGTTCTGTTGGAGTATATGCCCCAATATTATTATTATTTTAACTCTAATAAAATTCCAACCACAAAACAAGTACGAGTATACTTGTAGAACTTCACCACAAATTCTCAGCATTAGAAAACAAAAGACATGCGGAGCTAAAATACGTACAATGTACAAACTACATGACTAGGTAACACAACTCTTAGCAAAGGTAAGGCGAAGCGCATCTTCAAGTAAGACCAAGCAGGTACACAGCATATTCAAATGAGATGGCTCTTACTCAACAAAGGGATTCCCATCTCACATGCAACTAAAATATTGTTAACGCAAGCAAGAGGACTTAAGAACTTCTTCGTAATGTTGCTGTTTTGTTTGATGCGATTACGGTAACTTTCAATGTGTTTTTCTTTGTTAAAGACTGAATAGGAATCTTTCGTACAAACAAAAAGAGAAACACTTTTTATTAAGTACTCGTGTACAAGTGTGCTATGAAAAGAGGAGGGTGATTACAAATCGACTTTTCGCCTATGAGTCACTTGTTCTTCTAAAAAATCATGTAGGTATGCAACATAATTTTCAAAAACTCGCATCTATTCCACAACACACCACAACCATCTTTCCACGCACTCAAGTTATCTTGGTACCGAAACAACATGCAGGTCTCTTTTTTCAGAAAGCGAGACAAGCAGCCTAAAATCAGTATACTGCCTCACCCAAAATGACGTGTGATAGACTCTTAAATCATAGACATCATTCAATTATATGCAATCATATTCTGCCTGATCCGTTCAGACTTCGAATTTTGTTGAATGCTGATTAGTGTTACATGTCACATTCGTGAATACAAGAGCATACAAACAGAATGCTAACACGCCGCTAAGATATGACTTCCGACGAGTTTGTCTCGGGTTGTGAGTTCACACGTGACTTCCTCCGCGTCCTTTATTGGAGTAATTTGTGTACGTTTGTCTCGTACATTGTCTCGTACATCGGCGGTGTATTGTGGTGGCAGCTATTCACTGCGTTCACTGCTGTTCGCGATTTTATTAAGTTTATGGTGTGTTTGTTCCATATAGGAGGCTTCAGGCAAGCAGTGGACGAACGTAGGCTGATGATAAGGATGAAGATGTGTTTTGCCGTTTCACTTGGTCGGCATATAAAGCTATTTATTTAAATAACTTCCGCACTACATCCGAGTTGTCTAAATGATAAGCTAACCCATGTACCAAATTTTGAGCTCAACCAAATCGGCAGTTTTGGCGCAAAGAGGTAAAAACTCACACAAACATGCACACACCATATTATATCCATACATTCACACTTTCGCATTTATAATATCCATTTCGCATTTGTATACCTTTAGCTTTGTATGCATAATATACGTTTACTTATGAAACAATTTCTTGTAACCAGGTTTGCAATAAAGTATTATTGTATTGTAATATCAGTAGGATGTGAAAGATCTCCAACATAAAGCCACTGAGTACCTACTTAGTAAGTAATATCAGTATTCAGCACGTAAACGTCAGGTAAGCCCGAGTGCTATAAGATAGGAGGTATGCTAACAATTTGCCGGGACTTTGCCACGTTCGAGAAATTCAGCTTTACATTGAAGACGCGCTGAGGACTGGCGCAATTTAGATGAAAGGAAGATCTCTAGTAAGCTAGCGCTGCCCTCAACTTTGGTATGAGTTTTAACATGTTTACTAATTTAAAATTTGCTACTCTTAAGGTCTGATTCTTTACAAAATGTTCACCTTAGAACGTTTAATTTATAAGGAACCTTTAGATAGCACTAGCTTATATACTAGCAGGTTGGTTTTTTCTTCAATGTGTATTAAATTTCAACCAAATCCTTTCGGCAGTTTGAGGTTGTGTTGTTTAATCAGTCAGTTACACACTCGTTAAACTTTCTTTTCATAATATGAAAATGTATCTATTTGAGTAGGACTCAGCTAACTCAAAAAATGGACTGCACAAAAACAATCTAACTACAGAGTTTCATGTCTCAGAGAACATTTTGCTATTTTGATTGTCTAAATAATGATTGAGACCAAGTGAAGTTAGCTAATGCGGCCTCAGTAGGTCTATGCATATTATGTTCAACATGAAAAACAAATCCTTGAAATTGCGAACGAATCAGAAAATAAATATTATGGAAATATTACATTATTATATTAATTATAACTGTAGCCATTTTATGCTGGTATACGAGTATATTAGGTGAACTTACATAGAAAATTATGCTTCCATTTTCCGCCAAGTCTAACAAAACTAGATGTAGTAAGACTATAAAGTGAACATTTTGAGCAAGTACGCAGGAACAAGAAAAACTTTTGCCATGAAACTTTTTAAGGTCCCGGGAAGAATTTCGGACAAAAGTGTTTGTCTGCGAAATGCCGCGTTTCAACACTTTGTAGAGTTTTCTGGAAAGTATTTAAAAGTTGTCGTACTATTCTAATTAGAGATATTAACTATGTTGCTGTAGCGTCCGTGGCCCAGTTGGTTAAAGTTTGACTTCAGATTTTGGACTGGGTTCAAAAATTATCACGTCGCGTCGTGTGAAATTTACATTTTTGCGCTGCCTGGTTTTGAAAAGACAGATAGATAACACTGTATTGATACACAAAAATTACAAAAAGATCTTAAAATCTAAAAACAGTAGGTATAAAACTAAGTGTTACAATTAGCGGTCTTATCGCTAATAGCGATTTCTTCCAGACAACCGTGCAGGGAGAGGAAAAAATATACACATGGATTGGTGGTGTGAAACAATTTAACAGAAAACAAAGTAATAAATACGTGGGAAGCAGTCTTAAGGCTATGTTTTGTTGATAACATTGTAGATTTGAAATGATTATAATTAATAGGTGGTTTACAGAACTCAAAAATACTGAATAGCCTATGTACCTATTTGATCTTATTTTAAAACTATTTCTGTTTAAGGTTTTTACGGTAGTTAAACTACGTAGCTACTCAATTTCCCTTTCACAAAGTTAGTCAAAGATATCCTGTTCAAAGCATGACCACGAAGTAGCAAAACTTTATCTAGCTTTTAACCGTGTCAAAGGAGTGTAAGAGTTACCTACTGCACTCAGCTTTAGCTATAAAACGCTATTGAAAACTCCGAAACCGGTTTGTATAGATTTATTTTATAGCGTCACATAAAGGTCACTAAACGCCGGAGCCACCTATCAAACGAAGTTAAAAGCGAATTTTCGGATCTCCAATGTGACTTAACTTTGAATTTTATTTCGAGTCGGGCGCTAATGGCGTCCGCCCGAACAAAAACTGCCTTGATTAAAATCGTTTGTCGTAATAAAAGGAGTAGTAAAAAGTTACAACCGTACGGGAACGGTAGGCTTGTTCAATCGATCACCGATACTGATCGTTGGCACAAAAATTTTACTGTAGGTCACTGACATCAGTTTCATTTGGAATGACTTATGTGTCCCACTTCGTTTTACTTCGTTTGACTTCCAGAGAAAACCAACATATTTACTCCTTTATACAAGGAATGAACAAAAAGGCTCGACGCATACCTGATCCTAAAAAATGACAACTTAAAACATACAATTTATTGGAACTGTGATCAAATAAAATAGATTTATTGCTCAATCACCCAAAAATATTGATATTGATATTTTGCTAACAAAATTGTTATTTGACTTTAATAAACTTAATCTAAATACATAATTGACTGACTAATTTATCAACGCACAGCCTAATACTAAACAAAAATTTGGAACTCAGTTAGCTTTTGTGACTTATATCTCCACTAAGAAAGGATTTATGCTCTAAGTCGCGGGCGTTACCTAGTATTATCATAATTATAGCCTATTTGCTTATCTTATATTTCGAAGACCTAAGTTCAAGAAGTCAGAAGCGAAATATTAAATTGTCGACTGACTCGAGCCCCGATCTGTCCTGTGCTAAATGAGGCGTGAAGCGTCGTATATTTTATTAGATTTTCGATGATGTACTGACGATGGCGAAAATGATTGGAATTTTTGCAATAAATTTTGAAACACAGTGTATTTTTTTGCTCTAATTAATATGATACAGATAATCTGATCAATACATTATAAAAAGCATAATCCTTATTTTATTGTTATGGACGTGTTGAAAATGCACAGTTTACTCATTTTATAGTCAATATTTTTTTAAAAGGACAATTTTTATATACCCTTTAAAAAATCATTTAAGAAAAATGGTCCAAGAGTTTTCTAAATTGTACGTACTTTTTTTTTTTTTTATGTGATGAAGTAGAAGACGAGCAAGACGCTCTCCTGATATTAAGAGATAACGGCTGCCCATAATCAGTACAGTGTTACCTAGGATTACTTATTATCATGTTAAAAAAAGCCGGGTTCATTGGCCCTCAAAACTTACAGCAAACCTGAAGCTAATCTGATCGCACTGGTACTCATTTGTAGCTGTGTAGCACAGCTTCGTATCCTATTTAGATTCGCGTTGAGTCAACGGTGTGTGAAATATTTCTTCACAATCTGAGATGAGATTAGCTGTAAACTTAGAATAAATGAAAAGGGAGATACGGTACGCGCTGTCGTTGGTACAGCTAAACTAAGGCCTCGGTCGGAAAGTGTCTGTTGCCGTACTCGCGCTGAAGTGAAATTGTGTTCATGAACCTAATTGTAGCGGACCATTTGTGAGCGCCTGTACCGTGTCTTTCCTTTTTGTAATCTAAGGCTGTAAATCGAGTTTATGCTGGAATCAAATATGCACACCCTCCCCCTACTTATCTCCCCCGCTAGTCCCTGTTCATGGTTCATTGCATTCATAAATCCAGTCATTTTCTCGCGATTTTCTGTCGTAAGAATGTACTCGTATCTGATCAGGGCACGTATGCTCCTTAATACGTTTTGCAGAATATCTTTGTTTTGAATTTGAATGTTGGATATGTGTTTATTACAAGCTTTTGTTTAACTTGTGATATGATTTATTGTATGCAATAAAATATGTATCTATGTTTGACCGGTATAAATCTTGCAAACTTGCAACTTAGTTTTGGGGTATATAAGCATATTTTTTTCACTAACATCAGACGGCCCGATAGATGGTGAGCGGTAACCGTCTTTCTAAGTTATCTGCGATACTATTAAAAAGGTTGAGTTTAAAGGCTGAAAAGTCTATCTTAATGTTAAACAGTAAACAGTCGGCGGTCTTATTGCACTGGGAAATTAGCTACTATACTTTTTTATAGTTTACTTCACGATAGATGGTGAGCGGTAACCGTCTTTCTAAGTTATCTGCGATACTATTAAAAAGGTTGAGTTTAAAGGCTGAAAAGTCTATCTTAATGTTAAACAGTAAACAGTCGGCGGTCTTATTGCACTGGGAAATTAGCTACTATACTTTTTTATAGTTTACTTCACATTAACATTTACGTGCAATTTCAGTAACGTGCGATTAAAATGGTATTATACAATAATATATTATCATTACATCAGATTAATATATTGTTATAATAATAATAATAATAATAATTGGGGTTTATACTCCAACAGAACAGGTTTCCCTAATTACACTGTCAGAGTCAAATCACAATTTATATAGGTTGTGTGGCTAACCTATATGTTGCAGTTTCAGGTCGCCGAGATTACTACAGGGCCTGCAACATGACCTAACGACTGCCTCCTACATATCTTATAGGCTGAATGCCCCCCTATTGTCCACTTTTTTCATTTCGTATTTTGTGTACCAACCTTGCTTATTATGTATTTTGTTTTGTTCATTACACCTACTTCATTTGTTGATAGATATGTAATTTGGACAATAAATCATATTTTATTTTATTTATTTATTTATTTAAAAAAACAGCCGGGACCCACAGTTTTACGTGCCTTCCGAAACACGGCAGCGTCCAGGCGAAAATCTTTGCCACACTGAGATTTGAACCCAGGACCTCCGGCTTACAAGCCGGACGTATGACCACTGGGCCACGGACGCTTTTCATGGAAATTTAAACCATAAACATTATTTTATTAAAAGAAGGGTCTGTCTGATCAAACTTGAAAAATGTTATTAAGGTCATGTCAAACCCAGTCTACGTCGTCACGTATACGTAATTGTAACGTGACTTCGCTACTTTTACGGGGTGTAGATAAAGAAACGTAAAAGTTATATTAAAGGGTAAAGTTAGGAAGAATTCTCTTCCTAGCAAGCATGTGGTTAAAGGCCAGCATATTATATTTTAGTAATGAAAGAAAGTAAACTACACAATATTAACAGATAAAAAAAAGCACTCCGGGAGTGCCGGCAGAAGTGAAAACTTCAATATTAACGTTGTGTTTAATTATAAGTATAAAAGTACTATCATTTATGAGGTAGAATACAATGTTTATTTATTGCGCTATCGTACACAAATATGACAATTTATATGTTGTTATTTATAATATTATATCGTTATTTATATATTACATTAAATTTTATCTCTCAGAAAAATCAACTTCCATCCATAATTTCGACGACTTTTACACAATCAACAGAGCAGCACACTCAGGCACAGTAGAAAGAGTGGGAGATACTAGTTCCTCTCCCTTCCCCTCGATCTTACGCTTTTTCGATCAGCATCACGTGACCCTGACGCGAGTTTTAAAGTTTTTACCCATACAAAAAAAAGTGCTCAGCGCCGCTAAAGAAGTTTTCACTTCAAAAAACAACGTAGTTAAAGAAAAAAAACACATAATTACTGTCTAGCGTGACATGTTTATTCGATTTACAATTGCTATAGGTTATAATATATTTTCAGATACAGAATGAGCTGTGTCCATATCTAAAAGAACTTATGCATCTGTATTTAACTAATGAATTCTCCATTAAAACCATTTTTCCTTTTCAGGAAAAATACGTTAAGCTCCGTCACCCTTCGCCGGAGGGTGCAGGCCGGTATGCCTCGACCACACCTGCCAAAAACGAGCGTAGTGGGAATACCCACAAAACAACCTGAAGGTATCCTGAAGGTATAGGTGTTACCTATGGGACGCCATTATGCCCCCGCTGCGGGTACGCTGAACTCGTCCGCTTCATCCAAACTCTTAACAAAAGTCATTATTATTAACCTCAGTAGGAAATCTCAAATGAACCTGAGGCGTCCAAATCGACAAATAAACTCCTCAAATAAAACTTTAACAATATCATAAAGTATAGTGCGGTGCAATAAAACCGCACACCAATAACTGTTAAGGGAGACGAGCGTGACAATGAGATGAGTGAACGCCGGTCCATTTTAGAGAATACTACCTAACATCAGGTAACACTGCGGGTGTTATGGCGCACTGCTTAACATCACGAAAGTGGAGCTCATCTCACCCAAATATCATCACACTAATATTAAAAAATGTGAAAGTTTGTGAATGTGTATGTTTGTTACTTCTTTACGACAGGTGGACCGATTGAGCTGAAATTAGGTATAGAGATAGCTTAGATCCTGGAATAACACATAGGCCATAGTAAAGCGGGTAAAATAGTATGAAGTCCAATGTTAAGGTTGATTTAGATTTGATGTTGATTTTAACCTTTAACAACCATCACAAAAGAATTTATAAGATACAGAATTAATGGGAGTTGTCCCACCGGCAACGATGAGCGAGTAACGAGTAGAGTAAAATGTAGAAGCGAGTTGGCAAGCGGCAAGGAGCGAGTGCTTAGTTCCGATAGTTCTGTAGCTTGGCCGCTAGTTTCTCGCTCAGCGTGAGTTCTAAGTAAGCGCGAGTATCGCTGAGCGAGTTATCTTTAATAGCTTTGTCGCTCAGCGACAAGCTAGAGAAACGAGTCTCGCCGGCAGTGTGAACAGTCACCGATCAACTATTTGTATATGCATCTCTTTTGTTTACACAGAATGTAAATAATTTTTTTACGTTCCTTGAGCGAGACAGGTACCTTACTTTCAAGACATCTCTGTCATACAATAAACAGTTAATCAAGTTATGACGTCACGCCTCGCTGATTTCCCCACAAAATATTGAAGAATAAAATATTCTAAGGTAATAACAACTTTTGCGTAGGAATTATGAATGCTGGCTATGAAAAAGTTTTGATCAAAGAGTTTACGATCGTTTGATTGTATTTTTTTGGGGAGTGTGAACATTGGTCATTTTATGGTTTTGCTGTTAGTTTTTCGTGAAATTTGTTTTATTTTTATTAATCTTTGGCAAAATAGTGGGCCTACTGGGTTTATTAGCGGTGTAAACAACTGGATTGCAAAGAATTTATTATTAGATAGGTCATTTTATAGAAATCGCGGTGACATAATAAATTTTTGCATGTTTAATGTTTGTCATAATAAAACTAGATCTACTATAATGATGATAATAATAAATAAATAAGACCGCAGGGCAGCTTAAGGCAAGCTGTTGGGGAGTAGCGACCCCACGGACCCGAGCCACCGCAGGGCAGCTTATGGCGAGCTGTTGGGGAGTAGCGACCCCACGGACCCGAGTGCTCCCGGGGGAGGATTCTGTTCCTCATCTCCGGCTTGCCTTCACCGGCCGGTCGGAGTGAACACTGACGAGGAACAGTCCCCCACCTCTGTGCTTGCCTTCATTGGCCGGCCAGAGTGGAGTCGCGAGAGCTGCACGCTCGGAGGGAGGATGTGAAGCATAAGTGGCGAGTTGGCCTACGTGTTTAAAGTCCAGGGACACCTCTCCCCCTCCAGCCACTTGCACCAACGTTGCCCTTCTCGTCGGCTATGTAATGCCGGCCTTTATGAGGGCCCGTTTAGTGAGTGGCGAGTCATCACCTGCCTACATATTTCCTAATGGGACGGAAGTGGCAGGTGCCGTAGTCCTAGCAATAGTCTCATTAACCATCCATTTAGAATGCACATCCATAGCCTAGTTCAATTAGTTTCCATTAATCAGCAATAGTCCTGTCACTTAGCGGAGACTGTTTTTGAGCCCATTTTCTATGGATGGACTCACAGACAGACTCCAAAAAGTCTCACCCATTACATTTATATTAAAAGCTCAAAAGGGCCTCTGCGCGTTGGGCTTTTTTGTCTCCGTGCAAGCCTATAAAAAGGCCCGGGCTTAGCCCGTGTTTAAGAGCGACATAATAAATAATAAACTTTATTCACCATATTGACAAATGTTTACAGAGTTGGACTTATTAATAAGCATGCAGTTACTAACATACAGCATTCATGATTGAAATTAATTTTAAAAACATAAAGTGTAGTTAAATGAATAAGCACCTCTAAATATGAGTTTTGACAAGTGATTCTTTGAAAAACTCGTGTGTATTTCAAGCCTGAAGTTCTCTACTAAAAATTCTGTGGCGTCCCCGCCAACTGCATTATGACGTCCATTGTGTATTCTCAAATATCTCGAGTTACGACGTGGTCATGTCCGCCAAGTCACGTGATCTTCGAGTTAGAACTTTTATTGTTCTACAAAATATGGAAAGTTTTTATGTCAGTTTGATGTTTTTGACGATGTGACCGAGCTATAGCTCAGAGTGTTGATATTGCTGTCCTGGTTTCAAATAACATTTCAATAAAATAATAATCACGGTTCACTTTATTTTATTTCATGCTAGACGTGTTAGTTAGCTTTTGAGTTATTTCAAGATTTGCTGCCCCCGTAGTGCGTGGAGGGAAATGAAACTAGTGAATACTGTTTAAACACTGACTGCTATATTGTCATTCAATAGATTATATTAAGGCTTACATCATACATAGTTACATACATACTTACTACTTATCCACTACATCTCCTACCGAGAGAAAGAAAAAAAAATTACAGTGTAATTTTTTTTTTTTTGCATAATATCCAATAAACAAACAAAAAACAATTTTCTAAATATATTGTACATAAAGCAAATTGATTACAATTTCAATTACATATTTTGTTTAATTATTTTTCGATTAAATACAATAGTTATAAAGTAATAATTAAACATAACCATAACTACTTATTTATAAAATATAAATCTTAATATCTTAATAATAGCTACATTACGTATGACATTATAATTAAACAATGCATAACATGTTCTCAAGTTTCGCACAAATCATAACAAAGAACACAATAAGTGTTGTTACAATCTAAACTGTTATACAATTTATATCTATATCTTAATTAGTTTGTTATTCA
The DNA here is from genome assembly GCA_947507615.1 of Hemithea aestivaria. Taxonomy (NCBI): domain Eukaryota; kingdom Metazoa; phylum Arthropoda; class Insecta; order Lepidoptera; family Geometridae; genus Hemithea; species Hemithea aestivaria. Next base: position 3,329,104 of record OX382325.1, on the reverse strand, counting down.
TAATAAGGCTTAGTTCTATTCTTATGAATTAAATCTACCTTTCCATTAATATCTATCTCTACACTTGGCGATAAGTCCCTAATTACAATATAAGGACCAGTATAGAGATTGTTCAATTTATTACCAGACTCATTTTTAATGAGAATTTTGTCATTAGGTTTATATTTGACTGACTTTGTATAGGTATCGTATTTATCTTTACGTTTATGCTTACTCGCTATAAGGTTGTCACGCGCCTCTGCTTGCGATACTTGTAGTCTATATTTAAGTTCAAGGGGATAACTATCGTGATTGTATAATGGTTCTACTGGTTTAGTGAGATTACTGGGTAAACTACATTTCTTACCGAAGACTAGTTCGTAGGGTGTGAACTTCGTTGATGTGTGTACTGATGTATTGTACGCAAAACTCCAGAAGGGTAGCCAATCACTCCACGTTTCAGGTCTTTCACTTACATGAATCCTCAAGAAAGAATTTAGGTTTTTGTGCGAGTTTTCTAACGCTCCGATGGTTTCATGGTGGTATGCTGTGGAATTTAATTTAGTAATATTTAAAAGTTTACATACCTCTTTAAATGTGTCTGCCATGAACTCTGCACCTCTGTCTGTTGCTACCTGTTTTGGAATACCATATCGCAATATGAAGTCTGTGACAAAGGCTCGCGCTACTTCACTTGATGATTTTGTAGTAAGGGGTATCGCACATACATATTTGGTGAGCTCGCATTGCAACGTAAGGGCATATGTGTAATTGTTGTTGTCTCTATCAAGTGGACCTACTAAATCTAAATATATTTTTTCAAAAGCTGTATTTGCCGTTGACGTAATTTCCATTGGCTCCTTAACTATAATAGTATACTTCTGCTTTTGACATTTAGGACATTTACTAACAAAATTATTGACATCATTCGCTAGATTAGGCCAAAAATAATACTTCTTGATGTTATTTAACATTCGTCTGCTTCCCGCGTGGCCACTAGTGGGCAACAGATGAAAGTCGTTCAATATAACCTTTCTGTCGTCAATATTATCCCACCAAAAACATTCTGTAAAAAACTAGCCAAGTCTCGATGGAGCTGCTTGTTTATCTCTAAAAAATAATGAAATCTAGACAAAGTCGTGCCAAGTCTAAGATTTCTTACTGCGATTTCTTTATTATTATAGTTAATGTTGTGTGACTTGGCCGTTGAAAGGAAGACAAAGGTATTATACCAGGTGCTCCATGACACCATTGCACCAGTCTGTCCGCTAACCATTCATGATAGAAAATTGCCACTTGGAAAACGTTGATTGAATAACCAGTCAATTGTAGGCTTGATAAAGCTGCGTATTTCAATAATACTTATGTTTAGGCGATCCAAGTGTCATGAAGCATCCGGTTTTGTACCCTTCAACGGCCAAGTCACACAACATTAACTATAATAATAAAGAAATCGCAGTAAGAAATCTTAGACTTGGCACGACTTTGTCTAGATTTCATTATTTTTTAGAGATAAACAAGCAGCTCCATCGAGACTTGGCTAGTTTTTTACAGAATGTTTTTGGTGGGATTTCACTTCTTTTTGTAGAAACGCTATATTATAAGGTTACTATAAGGCCGACAGGCAGACAGGCGAAAGTAAATAAAAGCTTTATACAATTTTAACCATTGACTGCAAATGTAACTTTGTAATCCTATACATTTATATGAGATTACAAAGTTATTTATGCAGATGAATTATCTCGAAAACGAGACCGAAATTGCATATTTTTTTAGTTTTCCTATGGCTTATACAATAAATTCTAAGTATATACCAAATTTCAGCTCTCTGAGTTTATGGGAAGTACTAGTTCTATTTTGATGATCATGAGTGAGTGAGTGAGTGAGTGAATGAGTGAGTGAGTGAGTGTCGAAAATGCAAAACTTTGCTTTCACTTAACTTCAGAACTTAATGACCTACAGACTTGAAATTTTGGATTTTAAGTATGTAGTTATAGCTTACTGGATGACGAAAATTTCTGTGTTCTGGTCTTATCCAGAGGTTCTCAAATAGAGGTCTGAAAATGCGGCGAAATGGTTCCTGTAAAGGATGGTACGGCAGTGCTTGCTTCGCGCTCGACTTGGCGGGGGCACTACCGTGCCCCCAGATCTATTCGCTCTACATCTTTTAAAATACATAACCGAGGGCCCTCCCAATTATTATTATTTTTTATCTCGTTCACTAATTTCTCAACAAATACTTTTGTATCTTTATTTTTTAATATAAACACTTCATCGATCGATATTTCTTTACAAAATTTACTCAGCTCTCTCGCAAATTCGGCTCGCGTCATTTGTGATTGAGAAGCTGGGTTTATAAACAAATTAGATTGAGCGCTATCATAAGAGAAATTATTATTTTCACATTTAATTTCATTTTTACTCCGTAATAAATCTAATGTCCGTCTATCCGTAAATCTCAATTCTACTCCTTTCTTGGGTTTAGTTTGTATTTCGACTACATTCGGTTGATCAGGCCTTATGTCGTCGTTATGACTTGTATCACTCTGTAAGTCATTATCATTCATTCTTCTTCTTTGAGCACGCGTCATCACAAGTACACATTCATTCATCTCTTTTAAATCTTTCGAAGTCACTATCACTCGAGACAATGCATCTGCAGCTGCATTCTCTTTACCTTTCACATATTCTATCACATAGTCATATTCTTCTAGTATAAGTCGAAATTTGAGCAATCTGCTTGATGGGTCCTTCATGTTAAATAAATATATTAAGGGTTTATGATCAGTTACAATTTTAAAGTTACGACCATATAAATAAGGACGAAAATATTTGACTGCCCATACTACTGCTAGCAATTCCTTTTCTATCGTTGGGTAGTTTCGTTCCGCTTTATTTAGACTCCTACTGGCAAAAGAAACTGGGCGACCATCTGAATTAGACAAAATTGCGCCGATTGCATAGCCAGAGGCATCGGTCTGCACTACAAATTGGTTTTTATCTGATAAATCAGAGTATTGCAATATCGGTGGAGTCATAATGCATTTTTTCAACTTTTCAAAAGAATTTTGACAGTTTTGGTTCCAATTGAATTTCACATTTTTACGACATAAAGAATTTAAAGGATAAGCAATGTCTGCAAAATTTGGAATAAATTTTCTATAGTAATTTGCCAGAGCTACAAATCTCCTAGTTTCGTCACTATTTTGCGGGGTCGGGTAATTGCTAATAACACTAGTCTTTTCTGGATCCGGTAAGACACCTTCACTAGACACCACGTGTCCTAAATAGAGCAATTCTTTTTTCAGAAAATCACATTTTGATGGATTTAACTTTAAGTTAGTACTACGGATTCTTTCAAAAACCTCTATTAAATTTTTATTATGATCTGCAAGGTTTCTCCCCATAACAATCAAGTCGTCAAGATAACAAAGACATTTATCATATGTTAAACCAGCCATTGCCATAGTCATCATCCGCGAAAAAGAACTAGGGCTAGTTTTAAGACCCATAGGCATTCGTGTCATTTGATACTGACCGGAAGAGAATGCCGTATACTTCCTACTTGACTCTTCTAGCTCAATGTTATAAAATCCCTGGTTAAGATCTAAATGTGTGAAATATATGCACCCGGATAATGAGTCCAAAATTTCATTAATATTAGGCAGGGGGAATTTATCATCCGCAATAGAATTATTCAATTTTCGGTAGTCAATAACTAGTCTCCACTTCTTCTCTTTGTCTGATCGTTTAGGTACCAGAAGAACTGGACTACTCCATTCACTGTTACATGGTTCAATTATTCCTTGTTCTAGCATATTATCAATTTGTTTCTTAATTTCGCCCTTTTGAGAATGTGGAAGTCGATAAGGCTTTGAGTACACTGGGGGAACATTGGGTTTCAAAGTTATTGAATGTTTGTACAATGGAGTGGTGGTTAATTTATCTCCCTCAATATAAAAAATGTCATTGTACTTAGCACATACAGATAAAATTGTGTCCTTTTCTTCTTTATTTAAGTGATCTAACTTTAGTGTGTTTAACAATGTTTTGACTCTATCAGATTTCTTATTGGGATTATCGAAATACAAAATATCAAATTCACTAGCTAAGAGTATAACCGGTTTAAATTCACTCAAATTTAATTGTAAGTCTTGTTCTGCTGTATTTAAGATACGTATTGGTATTCGCCCCTGTGTGGGTTTTGCTAAAGAACTTGCAACAAAAACTCCTTCCTGAATTTCTGATTTATAACACACTCTTCTGTTACAGATGTTTGTATAAAATGAATAGATTCGGATCGAGCATGTATATTTATTAAATTGTTGCTCATTATTAAGGGTATATTTATTTCCGAATCTCCATTCCGCAAAGTTAACGTGTAACGATCAAAGTTCAAAACTGCATCATGTTTACTTAAAAAGTCATGTCCCAGTATGCCACTAGCTTTACAAGGCAAAGAATTAAAAACATAGAACTTATGGCTCACTATCTGATTCTCTATGACGAGATCAAGATAAACATATCCGATTGCATTGATTTTACCTCCTAAACCGCTGACTACAGGATTCTCGTTATGGATAGGAATGTTCTGGTCGCTCACGTGTTGGTACTTTATGGCAGATATTGATTCGCCCGTGTCAACTAACATGTCATGTTGTCTATTATCTAAGGTACCTATAGTTATATGGCAAGTATTATTACAAGACATAATTATCTCTTTAGCCTCGAAAAAACTCTGCTGCGTTGTTGGATGTTTCAGGGTTCTCTAAGTTGGTCAAAACATGCATTGACGGCTGCTGCTGCTGTTGACCCGTTCCTTGTTGATATCCATAGCTGTAATTATTATTATTGAATGACCTACCTCGATATCCGCGTTGTCTAGATGCTCCTTGAGGATTACCACGGGTCGCGTCTCTTACCGTTCCACGACCTTGGTTGTTTGTGTTATGATGTTGTTGTCTTCCTCGCCAATCTGATCCGCGGTTACCTCTTGGCTGCCAATTATAACGACCTCTGTAATTGTTATATCGGTTATTATAGTTGTTATTATAACGCATAGTCATGATGTTACTAGCGTTAGGCGGCGGAGAGTCTTCATCTAGGGCCGCCTGCACTGCGTCGTTCAAGGACGAATAGTTTCTGGCTGTTATAATTGTGCCGAGGCGACGATTTCTCAGTCCGTCCGCAAAAACTTTAATCGCCTGTTTTTCATTTATTTGTTTTAAAACTTTATAGTTTGACTCGTTTCCTTCGGACTGGGATATCGTCAGGTCGACAAACATGTTAGTAATTTGTCTTCCGTAGTCCTCTAATGAAAGACTGTTTTGCCTAAAATTATTTAGCTTAGCCTGAATTGCGGGGGAAGATTTCTTTGGCAATAAATGCAATTTCATAGCCGCGATCAAGTCATCAACACTATCATATTTCGTCTCTAATTTTAATTTCGAGTTCTGTGAAAGTCTGTTTTTAAGCACAAAATTTATCAATTTCTTTTGGGATTCTCCGTCTAGCTCTAACCGATAGTAATCAATACCGTCAATTAATTGTTTAATGCTTACCTCATTATCAGATGAAACTGGTTATAAATTCATCGCAATCTTTATATCAAATTTCGCCATTTTGTCGTCTCCTTGGGGAGGGTTACTACTACACAAATCTAAAATACTATCGTACAAATTAATAAACTCTTGCCTCTTTCTGTCTAATCTTAAACTTTCCTCAATCTCTATTTTATCAGACAATTTACTTATTCCTTCAAAAATTCTATTGAACTTAGCAACTATCGTATCAGCCTCTTTAATTTTCCTAATTATGACATCACCTTTTCTTCTACTAGGGCCTATTTTTATAAGATATGCTCGTATGTTCAAAAGTTCATTACATAATTGGCATAAATCCTCTACACTCATATCATATTACAAAACACTACGTTAGGCACATACAATTAATTCTAAATTTATGACATATTTACTCTAAATAATTTTAGTTCAGCTCATAGTTCTACCTATATATTTAATTACCGTATTAAATCCGCAATAGTTCGCAATTTTTATTAGTTAACGCACTTTATTTACCGCACAACACTATCACTTTTAAATCACGCTTTGTCGCCAACACTCAGTACAGAAGATCAGGACCAGTCTCATTTGGGATGGTCATCACCGCTAGCACCAGCACCAGAACCGTTAGCTCGGTAGTTAATCTCGTAGACATCATCTCGAGCTCTGTTCCGGATTACTGAACGTCGCAGAATGTTACCGGTGATTTGTTGTCGTATCCACGATTGGTGGCATTTTTTGTACTGCTTGTACATGATATAGCACACTCCGAGAAACATAATTGTGCACATTACGATGAGAATTATGCTGATTGTCGACAAATGAATTTGTAACTGTTGAGTGGATGCCGAATTGCTGCCTCCTGCGGCATTTTGGTTTATAAAAACGTCCTCTTTTAGCACACGCGAGTTACACATTTTTTTGATTTTATTTCAATTAAATTAAATATTTTATTTTAAAGTCCAACTTTATCTATTGTAATATTAGAAGAACGCGAACGCTGCGTCGCGGCGCGCGCGCGCGATCCTTTTTAGGCAGGGTCGCCATATAGGGATCGGCGTGGAGGGAAATGAAACTAGTGAATGCTGTTTAAACACTGAGTGCTATATTGTCATTCAATAGATTATATTAAGGCTTACATCATACATAGTTACATACATACTTACTACTTATCCACTACAGAGCGCTAATAGCTTGTGGTAAACAATGAAAATGTATTGGGATGACAGGTGTTTTCGTTCGTTTTTATACCCACTATCGGGGCTCTTAGGTTTTTGTTTAACATTGTATTGGATTTATGCTCTAATAAAATCATAAAATTAGAGCGCAACTATGGAACACTTCCGTTTTTTTATGTGATGAAGGAGTAAACGAGCAAGACGCTCTCCTGATGTTAAAGATAACAGTGTAATCTGTACAGTGCTGTTGTGAAATTCTAGGTGCACTGCACCAACGCTTCTTTCTCAAGAGTCATAAGATGTTAAGACTCTTTAGTCCAGTAATTTCACTAGCTTCAGTCCCTCCTACCGAAGCACAGAAATCTAAAAAAAAATCTAAAAACTGAATCTGATCTAAATCTTGTATTCTGTAGATCTTTGCTCAGACATTATCCGCCCAATAACATAATATGTGTTACAAGTTTTAAAAATACGAATTTGTTTTAATTTAACATTGAAAATATTATAAAAAACGAAAGCTGCAAAAATATCCGGATTTTGAATTCTACGACGAAAAACAGTGGCGTAGTTTCTGCACGATTTCATTCGGGTGGACCTGTTCAGAGAATTTTTAATTTATTTCGCCCGAAGTTAAATTGAGAAGTAGTGACCCGGCATGTTTCCGGCTAGAAAATGGAAAAATGCAAACGTTTATTTGTCTCCGGATAAAATTGATCATCGTTATAACTTTTACTATGGTTATATTGTTTATGCTTGTTCGTCCTTTTATTTTTATTATAAACGTTTAAATTTCTTTATTTTTATAATATAAAAATAATAAGAAATAGAGTAGAGTAGAGTTACATACAATATTTAGTGTACAATACATATATATTATATTGAATTTATAATCCAATACTTTTTAATGGGAGATGTAACAAAAGTATTGACAATTACTTATCTATGGTACAAGAATTATATTATAATCTAAATTATTATCACTTTCTATTATCAAACTATTCCAATCTCCTATATTAGACGAATTATATCCGGCATAAACTATATCCGGTTCCGGCAAATCCCAAAACTGTAACAACACTAAAGTTAAGCATTCGCCATGCGGTCGCGTACAGTTATAACTTTGCCGGAACTGTCATAAACAACGTTTTGGTGACATTTCGGGCCGTTATTATAATAATAACTGCATTATATTTTATCTAATAAACGAACATTTGTATGGACAAACTGTGCCACGTTATTCGATAGGTGAACGGATCATCTTGTTTTTGTGCCAGTAACTATCCTTAGTTGGGCTTTTATTTGCGCAAGAATAGAATAGGAATACTCTATTATGAAGTAAGGCCTAAGTACACAGTCGTATTCTTAGTCGAGATGAAATTGACTTATTTACTTTTGTTCTCTTGCCAAGCGGAACTATAGTAAGTCAAGAAATGGTAAAGATTTAAAAGGAAATAACAAAAGAATATCGCTTTGGTCACAATATGAGGTATGTCGTGCACAAGATTTGCACAAAATCCAATAACCCTCAGCAACTAATCTAAATTAATGTATCTATGGAAGTGAGCTTTGAGTTGAAAACCCTAATGAAACACAAGGTTCTGATTTTATTTTGGATAGAGATGTCTAATTATATTATCAATATAATTTACCCAACGTATGCTACATCAGCTAAAAGTTTCAGCACAAACACATCCACCCCAAAAACTAGTAATGTATGCAAACGAGTCACAAAGGTGGACCTTCAGTGACGGGCCGGTCAGAGTTGGCAGTGGCCATCTATTTCTTATATTGTCGACAATTGGCAAGTGGGAGCTAGGATTAGCTTAGTTGGCAACGTGCCATCATGACATTTGACCCGGTCGGATTTTATGTATGGCAGGGATAGATGTTGACCCCAATTCTGAACGGAGACCATCTAGGTACGAATTTCGGCTCGAGAGCCTCTTGAGCGTACTCGTTTAAAGTACTTACTTAGTGTATAAATCGTCGAAGCTTGGCACAGGAGAATTACCTCCAGAATCATGTTATTTTATACATTATTCAAATTGGATAAAATGCTGAGGCGGGAGCTTTGGAGTGCTTTAGGCATAGGAAATGTATTTTATTCTATCTGTATGTTGACCATTCGAAACTGTACATGAAGTGGTTTTGTTTCTAACGTCTTGGTAGACTTTATCTAGTTATTCTTATTATTATCAGCCATTTATTTTGCCACACAAACCACAGCTGGGCCATAAGCCTTTTCACTCTCAATCCACTATTTGTCCTGTTCCTCATAACAAAAAACTCGTTAGATTCTTATAATATTATGTAGGCGGTATCGGAATTTTGGCGACCTGTTAATGCAACATATAGGTGAACCACATAATAAGCTATAATAATCGTGATTGTGTTTTAACTCTGCTAGTTTAAGTAAGATGACTAGTATTCTTCTGATCTGTGAAGATAACCTATTCTGTTAAACTATAAAGCCCCATTCATTATTAAGTCAAGTTATATTGTGGTTGAACATATTTCTTGACTTGATAATAATTATTTGAAATCAAAATCAGTAGGCATATAACCAAATATTTCCTATGTACATTTCGCGGCATTTCCATAGTTGAAACATGTTTCACACTCTAACAGCGAAATTCTATTTACCTACTAATTAAGCACATCATAAATCTTGGCTATCATCACATTATACGTTTAGTTAATAACCACCGAGCGGTTTAACGCCGTGTAATGTCATAATTCAGTATACAAACTCTGTGAGAAATCCCTTCTGAGCGTAGTTGTGATAAATTACTGCTTTGGAATGTTTGCATGGTAGATTTTGCTATGATTTATTTTTATTATGTTATTAGATAGATAGATAACTCTTTATTGCAACAAAGAAAACAATAAACACTAAATAAGTACATTTCACTGAAGTGTACTTACTTAGTGTTGAATTATATTTAGTGTACTGAAATGATTTCAGTTAAGCAATGTTACAATTGGCAGTCTTATCGCTAATAGCGATCTCTTCCAGACAAACAAGCAGGAAAGGAAAAATACAAGTTTTAGAATGACGGTGGCTATATTATCTCACTTAGTTTCAAGTATCCTCTAGTATTTGATCCAAGCATAATGGATGGAAAGCAGATATTGACAACAGCTAGGATATTGCCTAAGAGTAAACCTATAATATAAACCCTAACTAAGAGATAGAACGAGTCTTAGTCACTATAATACTCCACATATCGTGATATCTATGTTTTGGCTATCATAACATACAATGTAAAATATTATAACCGCTATATTTTATATTATACACGTAGTAGCAATTTCAGTAACACCTAGTTTTTTTAATGACAATGTACAACTTTTTCTTACAACTTCTCTTCAGTACAACAATGACAATGCGTCGGCAATGAAAAACACAATGATATTACTATCACCGTAACCCACTACTACTGTAGTATAACTACTACTGTAGTTGCAGACATCTATACATTGGTGACTTGGAGACTACCATCAGACTTACAAAGCTGGCCATCTAGAGGTAGAAAGAAACTATATTTATTTGCGACAGAAACAAAACGAAAAGAACGGTTTCCTATTTTTCGCATAATTTTTTTGTCATAATTTAACATGGCATAACTTTAATTATCCTAATAATGGTTACACATAATGGTATAACTTTTAAGGCACAAGTGGAGAATTCTAGTTCATTATTAAAAGTATGAAAGTCCAAGTACTGCACCACTAGTAGAGATGTCGCGAACTATGACCGCAGAGTGGTCAGGCACAATTATCGAGTCTAAATCCAGCATTAATAACGCATAACGAGCTTGCGCTTGACTTGTGGCCACTAATTCCTTACTCTGAGTTAAATAGTACAACATAATATTATCAAACTAAATGAAAATGTCATCATACTCATATTAATATAGGTGAAAGTTCGTTTGTATGTTTGGTGCGTTTTGACATCTAAACGGCTGACTAGTTACTTTCGTTTAAAGCCGCTGGTATAACAGTAAGTAATCAAAACAGATCCATGCTAACAACCCATGCCCTAACAAAAAACCTAAATTCTTGAGCTTTTAAAGCACGTTCAAAATTAATAGAAACAATATCGAGAGATTACCAAACACTGTATAAAGATAGTCGAAAATAAATATGGTACCATTTGTCATTTTCATACCAATTAATTATACATATAATTATGCTGAAAAAACCAAAGCAAAGGACTTCCACAAATTGATAATTTCCTCAAGGGAAACCTGAAAATCAAATTATAATTCAAAAAGCGCTGAGTGAAGTTGCCTAGAAAAAGATGAACGCAAAAGTTACGAATTATGCTTCATGTTCACTAAAAATGAATATTGAGTAGATGAAGAACTTCATTCGGTTTTGAAACTGTTTTGGCAGCACACTTTGTAATCTAAGACATTCACGGTATTAATAATTTAACCTACTAAATAGATATTTTTTTAAATAATAAGTTGTTAAAACTTATCAATTTAAAGAACTTGGCATTAAATCATTAATCAAATCGAATATAATACAGATAATCGTCAATAGGAACTAAATGAGTCCAAACTAAAAGGGTTACATCGCTTCATTACAAAGTTCCTATGACTGACAACTTTCCAGCTCCATCATCAGCAATAATCAGATGTCAATTGTTCGCTTAGGACATAGTTAAGACCTGAGGGCCTATTGGCTATATCCCAATGACATGTAAAACACTAGAATCCATAGACAAAATTGCATATATTACTTGCTTAAACCCCCTCATTAATATGAGTAAATAACAAACGCCGCAACTTACATTGAGGTTGTCATCAATCGTAGTGGGTGTGAATTAGCCAATAGGCCCTCTGGTACAATCTTAGTAACCTAGTAAGTCTGCGTTTTGTAATAACACTGTATGAAAATTTCACTTAAATCGGCGATAAGAAAGTGTATCAAATTAACTTTCATGCTTTGATTACAGACAGAAAATAGGACAGATGAAAGTAATAAATAAAAGCTTGTAAAAAACGTTTTAGGTGTAATAATTGTAGTTGAAATGATGATTTATGCCGGATGAATATTGCAAATAGCGTCATAACTCATACGTTACAATCGTTAAATACAACCGTCCAATTTACCTGTCCGCCAATTTTGTCATGCAAATTGTTATTATAGAATAGAGATGTAAGTTAACCATTTTTGCCGGATAACCGGATAAAATATGAAAATAACTTCACAATTTTTTGTAATAACTTATAAATATGAGGAAATTGTTAGATGAAAAATAACACAGTAAGTACTGGACAGCAGTCGCAAAGTGCTAAATTTAAAGTTAAATAGAGCTGTAGCCAACTCAGTTCCTAGAAAGCATAATGTTAATCAGACTTACTACAGAAATATTACTCAAACGGAAGTGACATCTTTTGAAATGCAATTTTCGATAAGAGTTAATGCTATACCTAATCATAATATTATTCACAAAATGTATTAAACATCTCACAGTAATCTCCTCCTAATATTTTAAATCATACCTATTATATGGTTGTTTGTAACCTCTACATGCCTAAACGGCTGAACGGATAAAACTTATTATTTAGCCTGTATCGTCCCACTGCAGGACAAAGGCCTTCCTTCTCTCTTTCCACTCTTTCCTTTGGGTAGCGGTCTGGGGCCAATTCTTAAGGTAGGAGTCGAACTCGTCTCTCCACCAAGTTCTGGGTCTGGCGCGTTGTCGTGTCCTGGTCCTCCACTGAGTAGTAGTCCAAGCCCTAAAATAAAAACTTGGAATAACATAATCTAATGTATAAGTTACGAATTTTCTTATATCTCCACTGATCACTGAACATAACTACTAATACCATCATAATAAGTTTTATATCACATTTAGTTGTTGTTATAAAGATTTTAGTAGTTTGTACCCAGTTCTAATATTACTGCGATTAAACACACATACAGTACCGTAAAAGAGGGTAACTTAGACCCTTGGGAGGAGAGGGTTGGTAAAGCCCAAATCAAGTAAAGGTTAAACTTCTACGTAATAAGCGTGGGTGCAATTTTGGTGAAAGTTCCTACTTTAATCGACAGACGAAAGTGCTTGTCTCCTACATATTTTTGGGATTCAACTAACTTTTCCTAAATTGGGGTTGATAAACTGTGAGGAAGATAAAAGTATCTTGATTTTCTGTACGTTTTACACAAAAAAATGGTTGCAGAAAAATGGATCGACTTAATAACGTATTGTAGAGAAAGTTACATCGAAGTTTTCAATATTTTCGAAGCCCTCGTGCCACTTAACATACCTATTACTGTGCCTACAAGTACTTTACATACACATAATATTATAGGCAAGCCCTTTGTAAGTAAAACGCTGATGATGAAGAAGAAAAAAAATCACAAGACAAACAAAACAATAGATAAATATTGACAATAAATAATTTTTAAAAAAATCTTTGCCGCATATAGGGGACTCGTCTCCTTGTCGTTGAGGCGACGACCACGTTAAGTTGTTACACGCTTGAAAATTGCACAAATCCAATGTGAGGTCCGCCCAAGAAGTATTGAGACAAGACTTATGACGTCATTTACCCAGATTTCAATATTCCGGTCAATTAAATCACCGGAAACCGGTAACATTAGACATCTCTATTATCGTCCCATTTGTGGCGTCAATTCTAAATTGCGGTCAATTTCTATGTGCAAATTATAGCGAATGAACTAATTTGAGTCCAAATTACTGGCCTACGTTTTAGTTCTGTTCGTATAAGCTTCAATTTCAATTATGCAGTTATGTTATGGTGGGCATAGTTTAGCAAATATGGCACATTAAATTAAGCAGATATAAACAATTATCAAATTGAGTCTGGCTGTCAAACAATATGTTTTTCGTCGTCTATGGGCATGGTCATGGTTATAATTTGTTAGTAGCAAATTAAATGTGGATGAAGACTTGACGACCTATGTGGCGCGGTGGGCTAATACCCGCCTGCAACGCAGAAGGTTGCGGGTCGATTCCCGCAAGGGACAAATGTTTGTGTGATCCACAGGTATTTGTTTCTGGTCTGGGTGGTTTTTCAATATCTATTATAAGTATGTATTTATAAAAGAAAAGTATATAAGTATTATATCCGTTATCCTAACCACCATAATACAAGCATTAAGTTGCTTAGTTTGGGGTTAGGTGGCGCTGTGTGAAACGTCCTGATATAATTTATTATTATTTATTTATAATTTGGATACGTTATTGTCGTCGCACTGCTTCAAAATACTTTGAGGAGAAAGTAAATTCTCTACGAATCTGCATTTCGAAATTCGTCAAATGGAGCGAGCGAGAGAGTCGCAAAGAACCTCTTAAAACAGTTGAAATCCAGCAATCGTAAGGTGAACAGACCAATTGCCACAAGTTAAACTGCCGCAATCAAGACAGACGGCGACTCGTATTCAGTAAACAGCGAGCCAGGTGGCGGTAGCAGGCAATCTCGTTTGTCTCGCCCGAGGACCAGCTACACTAATTGGTACATTTACCCTAGTTGTCCAAGTTTCAATTTGCAGTAGACCCTATGTCGAGCTGTCAGAATCTAACATACGTAAAATATTGCCAATTAGGTACCTAGAGCACCTGGGATGCGGTCTTACCTGAAAAGTACCACACATATATTTTAAGCTGATATCGGCATTATATTAGACTAGCTTATGCTCGCAGCATTGTTTGCGTAGATTGATACTTTCTAAGCGCTCGTTAATGTCATCTTCTTAAAAAATACGTTACTGATTTGCACACTGGCTGATTTATCAACGACAGCTTAATGCGATGAATAGATTGGGCAATATTTGGCACACATATAGATTTTATGACTTTCGTTAAGACATCTTTTCTAGGTGACAGTGAAGCTACGAGCATAAGCTAGAATTATATTCAATCAAAAAAAAAAATGAATGAAATATTTTTATTTATTCTAAGCCAAATTTTAGTCCATTATTTTTTTTACTTTATTTATTAAGCACTACCTACATCTTCTTCTTCTTCTAAATATATAAAAGGAAAGAGGGACTGATTGACTGACTGATCTATCAACACAGCCCAAACTACTGAACGGATTCAGTTGAAATTTAGAATAGGTTTTTTCACGTAGACATCCTCTAAGAAAGGATTTTGTCATGCGGGCAAAGCCGCGAGCATAAGCTAGTACTAAGAACTACTGTAAAAAGAAAAATATACCATCGTTATTTTAGATAAAGCCACAATAAGAGTATTATACGCGGTACAACTTGGGTATCTTCAAGGCACGAGTGAATAGGTACCTTTCTAGGCATCTTACGTGATCCATCGTCGACCGCATTTTCACTTTCCATCAGGTGCGATGTGGTCAAACGTAGGCCTATCTCGTATAAAAAAAAAAATACGACTAGTGCAAGTGCAAATCACTTTTCATTTATTTTTATACAACGAAGTAAGAAGACGAGCAAGACTCTCGTGATGGTAAGAGATAACGCTGCCCATGAATAGTACAATGCTACCCAGTGCACTGCACCAACGCTTCTTACTTGAGAGTCATAAGATGTTAAGACTCTTCTGCCCAGTAATTTCACTAGCTACAGTGCCCTCCTACCGAAGCACAGTAATGTTTGCACATCACTGCTCAGGCGGTAGAATAACTGGCACTGTTGGGGAACCCACCTAGTCGACCACTTCCAAAGGAAGTCTACCCCCGGTAAAATTCATCCAGGAGTAGTATGTAGAGGTATTATAAATTGTAATATACACACCGCATTCTATTACTGTCGGTCGGCGGATGTCCACAGATTTGTTCCACTAGGTGGCACTGCAAACAACCACGGTTATCGATGCAAAACCTACGGTTTATACCGAGAGCTTACTGCGAAAAGTC
This sequence comes from Hemithea aestivaria, assembly GCA_947507615.1. Lineage (NCBI taxonomy): Eukaryota > Metazoa > Arthropoda > Insecta > Lepidoptera > Geometridae > Hemithea > Hemithea aestivaria. The sequence goes on along the minus strand of OX382325.1, from coordinate 3,313,516 downwards.
TGCGTTTATATATTTGTAGTATTTTTTTATTTTTTAACGTTGTTCAAAACGTTGTGTGAAGTTGCAGGCGCATCGACGACAGTGAGTAATCCGCACGTAGCTATAGAAGTAAGAAGACGGGCAAGATTCTCTTCTGATGGTAAGAGATAACACTGCCCATAATCAGAAAGTCCTACCCGGGATTGCACAATGTAAATTTCTCAGTACACTGCACCAGCACAGTAATATCACTAGTTACAATGCTTTCCTATCAAAGCCCAGTAATATTTACACTGCGCAGGCGGTAGAATAACTGGCGCTGTTGTGATACCTTTTTTTTTTTAATCCTATATCCTATAGGAAAAATGCGTTACGCATCATCACCCCACGCCGGGGGGCGCGGGGCGGTATGTGGGACTCCCCCGCCGCTAAGAGATAACGCTGTCCATAATAATCAGTGCAACTCACTTTTCATCCAGGAGTAGTATGTAGAGGTATTATAAATTGTAATATACACACCGCATTCTATTACCGTCGGTCGGCGGACGTCCACAGATTTGTTCCACTAGGTGGCACTGCAAACAACCACGGGCAGCCATGCAAAACCTACAGTTAATACCGAGAACCCACTACAAAAAGTCTGCGTTTATATACTTGTAGTAATTTTTTATTTTTTAGCAACGTTGTGTGAAGTTGCGGGCGCATCGACGACAGTGAGTAATCCGCACGTAGCTATAGAAGTAAGAAGACGAGCAAGACTGTCTTCTGATGCTAAGAGATAACGCTGTCCATAATAATCAGTGCAACTCACTTTTCATCCAGGAGAAGTATGTAGAGGAATTATAAATTGTAATATACACACCGCATTCTATTACCGTCGGTCGGCGGACGTCCACAGATTTGTACCACTAGGTGGCACTGCAAACAACCACGGGCAGCCATGCAAAACCTACAGTTAATACCGAGAGCCCACTACAAAAAGTCTGCGTTTATATACTTGAAGTATTTTTATATTTTTAGCTGTGTTATGTGAAGTTGCGGGCCCATCAACGATAGTGAGTGATGCGCACGTAGCTATAGAAGTAAGAAGACAACCAAGACTGTCTTCTGATGGTAAGAGATGACACTGCCCATAATCAGAATAATCCTACCCAGGATTGCACAATGTAAATTTCTAAATAAACTGCACCAGCACAGTAATATCACTAGTTACAATGACTTCCTATCAAAGCCCTGTAATATTTACACTGCTCAGGCGGTAGAATAACTGGCGCTGTTGTGATACCTAGTCGAACTCCTGGAAAGAAAGTCTACCCCGGTAAACTTGTATAGATATTATTGACAATATTACTAAAAACAACGAAATTATTGCTCAATCAATGACACATTTGAGTATATAAGTAAAATAAATTTCAATGAATGATATCGTATACTTTTTGGAAATGTAGCAATTATCACTCATGTACGTATCTATATTTTGGTAGTTTGGTGGTTTTCACCGGGGGTAGACTTCTTTTGCAGGAGGTCGTCTAGGTGGGTACCCCAACAGTGCCAGTTATTCTACCGCCGTAGCAGTAATGTGCAAACATTACTGTGCTTCGGTAGGAGAGCACTGTAGCTAGTGAAATTACTGGGCTAAAGAGTCTTAACATCTTATGACTCTTGAGTAAGAAGCGTTGGCGCAGTGCACCTAGAATTGCACATCATTGTGAAATTCTGGGTAGCACTGTACTGATAATGGGCAGCGTTATCTCTTAACATCAGGAGAGCATCTTGCTCGTCTTCTTACTTCTCTAGATAAAAAAAAGTCTGTAGTTCCACTGCAAGACAAAAGATGTCCTGCAAAATCCTTCAACGTAACTCTTATCTGCGGTCACGTCACCTCGACCCAATCCAATATTTAACCAACTGGTAAATAAATATCTATCGCTAGTATATTTTCTAAGAGAGTTCTTTCTCGAGTTTTTTTTATCATGACATTGCTCCATTAATTAAATTACATCGATATCTTCTCAGTCATAATTAACCCTTAAATGGACGATTTTTGTTTCACGATTTTTGTTTTGCTTCACAAGTAACAAAAAATTAAAAGAAGGTCAATTTTATCTGTGATGTTTAGTATGTTGTTTAAAAACAACATTGTCCATTTAAGGGTTAAAAAAAAACATAAGTCAAATGAATTATTTCCCAATAGGCTCTCCTACTATAATATGCGCCGGTTGCTTGTCTATAGTTATGAATGCCGACAGAAGTCGTACTACAGATACATGTATTATACTACAGATTTGTACGTGTTAACAATGGCGGGTGTAGTTTGCACGTAATTTCGTGTTCTCGGTGCTTTTACTGCGGCTAATGATATAAATTTAGGAATTAAATGGAACGTGCATACTGGAGGATATAGAAATTGGAAAATCTGGACGTTTTCTAGCAATTGGTAGGAGGTTTAGTGATGGGGGAATTTCAAGACCAATATTATTTTAGATAAAATATTCGACGAGCCCACTAATAAACGTCAAAAACATTTTGTTTAGCTGACTTTTTTAATGATTTATTTGTACCTTACGTACATCAATATATTATTATTTACATTGCCGTTGTAATTTTACAGAACTAACATAATACTCGTATAAGGCTTATCAAATTATCCCAGAGCATAGACTTAAAAGCCTCTTTTCAAAATGACGAGCACTAGAGTCTGTCATTTTAATATTATAAAAAATATATCAAAAATAGGAAGTTACTGGGACCAATATAAAAAAAACTATAACATTAACAAACGCAGTTAATTTTAATAAATTATAATAGGCTTCTCATATTATAAAACCTACAAAAGTTTCAGTACGTGAATAAAGCATTTTGCCATGTCATACTAACTAATATCAAAGTTTTAAGTTTGTGCAAAACACAAGAATTCCCATTACAAGAGGCATTCGGTAAATAGCAGAAGATTGTACCTTATAGCGAAAGTTTAATATGAAATGATAATATGAACTCAGTTTCGCAAATTACTAAATAGCCCAGTCATATTAGGGCTTTCACCTCGGAATGAAAGATAATAAGCTGCAAATTGGTATGAACCTTTGTTTTGTCATTCTAAATGTTGTCTCAAAAGTCACAATCGTTATCGTGTCCGCGTCTCAAGATATTCAAGGTCAAAGGTCACAAAAATCGGTTTTTCGCGAATATCTGGCTTCCTATCGGTTAAATGAGATTTGCATTTATTATAAAAGTTGTAGGCTATAAAATTCCCTACAACTTTTGTTTAAACTTTTTTTTCATACAACCAACCGTTTTGAAGGTAGAGCGCGAAGAGTGCACATCGTACAGTCATATACGGCCTAATGCAAGGTCAAGCGTGAGTTATGGTTATCAGTACGTTATAAAGTCAATTATTTACTTGGAAATTATAATTATTAAACAATGCCTATTATTTATGTACTAACTATTAATTATTTATATTTAATTAAAGTAAGTAACTTGATTATTTATATATAATTATTCATATTTAACTATTTAAGTATAAAATATTATTAATTCTGGATTATATATTTTAGTTCTATTTTAAGTTAACACATTATATATCTTTTCTTTAAAACGCGTAAATTTCTCAATACTTATATACCTGGAAATACTTGTCCCTACCCTATGCCCTTTTCTATTCATTGCCGGGACAGATGTTCTATATAGTATTCAAGGCCACTCTCAAAGAGCATATAAGAGAAGAGACGGCACTTAGAACAAAAAAAATGGTTCAATGTAAATGTATGAAACGGGCAAGAAGATCCAATACCAACATTACGGGCATGATTATCGATTATGACAGTGACAATTAACAACGCCAATGCCGCCAACATTGCTTACGTGGTAGAGTCCGGTCGTTCCTGCACCGGCTACATATTTTATCGATAATTTGTTCGTATTATAATTTCTCACATTTAGGTTATTACATATTACAGAGTTAAATAATTTAGTCTACGTTTATTAATAGGGTAAATGTCTAGTATTAATATATAATAGACTTTACCCACTTAATAAACGTAGACTAAATTATTTAACTCTGTAATATGTAATAACCTAAATGTGAGAAATTATAATACGAACAAATTATCGATAAAATATGTAGCCGGTGCAGGAACGACCCTACCACGTAAGCAATGTTGGCAGCATTGGCGTTGTTAATTGTCACTGTCATAATCGATAATCATGCCCGTAATGTTGGTATTGGATCTTCTTGCCCGTTTCATACATTTACATTGAACCATTTTTTTTGTTCTAAGTGCCGTCTCTTCTCTTATATGCTCTTTGAGAGTGGCCTTGAATACTATATAGAACATCTGTCCCGGCAATGAATAGAAAAGGGCATAGGGTAGGGACAAGTATTTCCAGGTATATAAGTATTGAGAAATTTACGCGTTTTAAAGAAAAGATATATAATGTGTTAACTTAAAATAAAACTAAAATATATAATCCAGAATTAATAATATTTTATACTTAAATAGTTAAATATGAATAATTATATATAAATAATCAAGTTACTTACTTTAATTAAATATAAATAATTAATAGTTAGTACATAAATAATAGGCATTGTTTAATAATTATAATTTCCAAGTAAATAATTGACTTTATAACGTACTGATAACCATAACTCACGCTTGACCTTGCATTAGGCCGTATATGACTGTACGATGTGCACTTCTCGCGCTCTACCTTCAAAACGGTTGGTTGTATGAAAAAAAAGTTTAAACAAAAGTTGTAGGGAATTTTATAGCCTACAACTTTTATAATAAATGCAAATCTCATTTAACCGATAGGAAGCCAGATATTCGCGAAAAACCGATTTTTGTGACCTTTGACCTTGAATATCTTGAGACGCGGACACGATAACGATTGTGACTTTTGAGACAACATTTAGAATGACAAAACAAAGGTTCATACCAATTTGCAGCTTATTATCTTTCATTCCGAGGTTGACCCCTTTTTTTACCTAATATGACTGGGCTAAAAGTGGACGAGAAAATAGAGGACTAAATAGGCTAAAGTTGAACAGAGTTAGTCTAAATGTTTCACTTATATTTAGAAAAATCCCTTGTAAGGTACCTCGGTATAATGATACCGTTGAAATTTGAGCAAATTTGGGCAAGTTTTTAGGTATTGCACTAGTACTGATTTCTAGTATCCTACTAAAATAATTATGTAATAGTGTGTATATGTGTGTTTATTGTGTATATGTTTGTGTTTTAATCTCCACAATTAAAACCTTAAGAACCTTGTCTTTGCGTATTACCCTCTCGCTCGCACGACATAACGAATTTTCGGCATAAATCTGGGAACGCTTTTAAAAATTGTATACCCAGATTAATACTTAAGAATTTCATCCGGGGTAGAACACAAGCAACAGTATATTGAAAATATTATCGATAGTTTTACCACCAAAGATTCTCAAAACTTCTAAGAATTTATATTTAAAAATTTGTCATATTATCGTGCGAGTGAAAATACACGGAAAGACGATACCCTTAATTCTTAACTATAAATAACTATTCAAACATAAACAAACGCGCAAACTTGTGAAAATCACATAATTGGGGTACATAAAGATTGTTATCATTTCATCGCCGTCACACATTGTCTATGAATTTCAATTTAATTAGAGAAAGGGTACAATAGTGGGATACGCAGCTGTGGAAAGCTTTGAATGTTGCTGAGATATTGTAATGTCTTGTGAATTTAAGCGAAATTATTTCCAAAACGATATGAGAATAACGCTACGAATAAAAACATAATTCACATTTTTAACCCTTTGATCCAGAAAAACACTACCGGTTCCTATAAAAATTGGCATCTATTATTTCTAACTTCTTTAAAATAATGTTCAACATTTGCATGTGCGGGTGCGGCCCGATTGAGCCATTTGGGAACTTACGGGATAAATTGTGAATCTTTCTTTACAAAAAAGCGTTAAAATATTACATATTTATAACCGCTTAAATGGTTGTAAAAAGGTCAAAGTTGGTTCTATAATGATTTTGTGAAACTAAGTTCCGCATTCAAGTATTTGTTCTACGCCGAGGACTTAACGTCAAAATATAGATCTCCACTAAATTTAACTACAAAATCTGGGCGTCAAAATAAACAATTTAAATTCGCAACTTAGTCCAAACTCGGCTTAACCACGGTTAAGCATAAATCACTCTAATACACATGCAAATTAAGCGAGGACATTAATCCCATGACCAAAATGTTGGCGTAAATGCGCTTTTTCATCCGCTTAACGCTCCGCTTGTCGCTTACTGCAGTTACTAATAATATAAGCCACGGGATGATATTTAAGGCAGTAGTAGGCCGCCTGAGCAGTGATGTGCAAACATTACTGTGCTTCGGTAGGAGGGGACTGTAGCTAGTGAAATTACTGGGCTGAAGAGTCATAACATCTTATGACTTTCAAGTAAGAAGCGTTGGCGCAGTGCTCTGGGTAGCACTGTGCTAATTATGGGCAGTGTTATCTCTTACCATCAGGAGAGCGTCTTACTCGTCTTCTTATTTCGTTGTATTAAAAAAAAGAACACTATTCCACTGGAGTTAATTAAATTTAAAAATGCAGCAGTTAATGCAGCGTCACAATAATAATAATTAATTAACCATGAGCAGCTGGTACGCAGAGGCCAAAAAACTTATTGACGAGCTAGGGCACAGGATCCAAATTAAAAGTGGAGATACTCGCTTAGGGTCGTTCCTGGTGCAAAGAATGTCCATCGCCACACAACGCGAAAACGCAGCAAGTATATGTGCACCTTTCCACCAGGAATGGCCCGGAGCGGTCTTTTTGACAAGTTATAATATTAAATTTACGATATATAACATGTTTAATTAAATTATTTAAAAACCATGTAAATAATTACACATTGGAATTTATACTTCAACAGAACAAATTATCCTACCTACACTGTCAGAGTCAAATCACAATTTATAGGTTGTGTGGCCAATGATGCAGATTCAGGTCACCATAATTACTACAGGGCCTGCAACGTGACCTGAAGACTGCCTACATATCTTATAGGAAATAGCTAGGACCCACAGTTTTACGTGCCTTCCGAAACACGGTAGCATTCAGACGAAAACTTTTAGATCTGAACCCAGAGTCTCCGGATCATAGCCGGACGTACGACAAAACGGCACAATGAAAACGATACAAACAAAAAATCATTATGTTTTTCACAGTCTGAGAGAAACACGTACTAAGTACTCTTTACCATTAATTTTGTTCTAAGAGCTACATCCAGTTGTATAATGTCATTTGTAACAAAAAAGGCCAATTCAGGGTAATGACTGTCGCATTGGATGTATTGTCTAATTGCTGCAAACGGTTGCTTTTTGCCATTATGAAATGCAACGTTGTGAAAATTAAGGTTTTGCAGCCAGTTAGGGTTCTCCAGTAACTACGTTTATAGTTGCAAAAGATGTAAGTTAATAAGAAATAGAAAGTCTCTCTAGAGATTAACTTCATGATAATTTTAATATGCAACTGTCCTGATATGAAAAATTACTAGTATATTTTTATCAAGTGCGTTTTATATAATAAAAGAAAACTATTTTAATCGAAAGCTTTTATACGTTGATTTTCATAGTATTTTTCGAGGGGTAAATTGAAGCTTTTGAAATATAATTCCATATAATTTATAAAAACCTAATTCATTCAACTAAAATTAGGTCTACTTTTTTCTCGAGTAGATAACCAATCGAGTAGATAACCATTTACCAACTTATTCTGTAGGTGCAGAAAAATGTACTCAAAAGTAACTTTTCTAGCTACCAAAAATAAAAACAGAACTTAATGCTCCAACACAACGGTTTTCCGGCTTTTTGAGTCAGTTGCCTTAATCTCAGGCTATTTCCTTAAGGATACGTTCTTCTGGAAGTTTTTGCGTCCTTTCACTTAGCGTGGACGTCATTACTCCTTAACGAAGCCAATAATAACTTGGTTACGTGTTCTGTGTGACAATGGCGTTCATATCATAGTTTTTGTACGTGAACGGTTCATTCAGTTTTTAGAGGTGCGGTCAAATTAAAGCTAATTAAGGAGACACGACTCCTGCCAGATCGGCTGGGTTGAGGTAAACCAAGTAAGACATATGGAGAGATTTTGAAGTAGGTCTTTGCCAAGCAGTAGGACAGTTTAGACTAAATTAAAATAACTGAATCTTGTTAGATTCGTAATTAGTTAGCAAGTATTATCTAAATATATAAATGAAAGAGTAACTGACTGATCTATAAACGCACAGCCGCACAGGATTGGGTTTAAATTTGGAACATAGATAGGTTTTATGACGTAGACCTCCGCTAAGAAAGGATTTTGTCATGCGGGCAAAGCCGCGAGCATATGCTAGTAGGTTATAAAGTGAAATCTGAGATTTGAGTTCAGAGAATTAGGTTGGTTTTGACCGCTGTCTAATTAAAAAAATATTAAACTAAGGCCTTGGTTTGCATTCCTTTGTTAGAAAGAAACACAGATACTTAAATTTAATTGTCACATATAAATACAATAATACTTAACCTGTAGCTTAAACTCAGTAATTCTAGATTAGATTTCAGTGCTAAGCGATTATTTTTCCATCATTAACCCGCTTCATTTCCACACGTACAGAATACCAAATACCGACAACGACCCAACATTACCCCAAATAAAACCGTAAAGATACGCGCTAATAATATCCCGCCCAAATATATTCTGACCCGAGCTGTCAAAAGATCACCGAGTGGGTACCATTAATCATCGTACCAAGTATTAATTTATAACGTCCGCCGACGTCCCTCGGTCAAGATACCGGGAACTGGGAACTTTGACCGGCTGATAAGGGTCCTGAGATAAGCAGATCAATTACGAAAGGTCTCAGCTCGGTTGTGTGTGTTGACTTTAAGGTACTTTGGCTTTGAAGTTTAAGTAACCTTGCCCACTTATCCTGGTAATTTGTTAAATGTGTTTGGTTTTGGGTTGTAAACTTGTCTCAATAAAAATAGCGTGTCTTTTCTCCCCGATTAAACGTCGTTAATTGTGACGTGGTTTCTTCTATAAAATTAGCTCTACAGCTTAATAGAGCTGATTTTTAAGTGAATTTTAAAGAATAATATTATTCAATTCTATTATAATACTACCGCCCATTCGGCAACTACCTCTATAAGAAGAACGGACCAGGAATCTATGAATCAAAAATTCAATGTCGCCATAAACTTGATTTTGTTAATATTCGTTTCGGTATCAAAATCTGCGAACAGATTAGTGTTCTAAATTCTTAATTGATAAAATATAAAAACACTTCATTGAACACCACAATTACAGTCTCTCTGTTATTATAATAAATTTCAGAATTATTAAATGAATAAAACAGACAATGAATCTTCTATTCACAAATTTCCACTTCATTTCAAATTAAAAACGATTATTACTCGAATAACCCATTGTTTTCTTTATATCAATCACTGCTATTCCAATTATCCAATCTGCTCGATTCTCTCATTCATTTGTGAGAGTTTAAGTACCATTACAATGCAGATATGAAACAGTTGAAGGTGAGCTATCCTTAAGAGTATTTACTACGTTTCTCGCATGCACGATTTGATACATTTTAAAAATATTAGTTCATAGAATATATTTACTATTTGTTCAATTACCTTGTTTTCATTTACAGTAGCAAACTGAAAACACTTTTAAAATGTGTATCTACTATTATACACATACATACATATACATATTATTATATTCACGTCTGGTTCCCGCTGTGGTAGGCAGACACTATTTTTCTCCACTTTGTTTTTTTTTTTTTATACTAAATAGGCCTACGTTTGACCACATTCCACCTGATGGAAAGTGAAAATGCGGTCGACGATGGATCACGTATGACGCCTAGAAAGGTACCTATTCACTCGTGCCTTGAAGATACCCAAGTTGTACCGCTCGGGAAACACAGATGACGGCAAAGTGTTCCAAATGCGACCAGTTCTCATTAGAAACGACGAAGCAAAACGCTTGGTGCGGGCTGTTGGTAGCGCCACTAAGTAGGGATGCCGCATTGCCGTCTGCCGTGACGTCCGTCGATAAAATGGGCATGGAGGAATTAGTTCGTGTAATTCCTGCGCACACTCTCCAAAATGAATCCTATAGAAGACCGATAGCGAAGCGACCATTCTACGATGTTCAAGGCTCTGCAGCCGAGATTCTGTAAGCTTTTGGTCACCTATTAGCTTTTTGGCACGTCTCTCAATTGACTCCAGTGTCTGAAGCTGGTATTTGGCAGTACCATCCCAAAGATGAGAACAGTACTCCATACACGACCGGACTTGTGCTTGGTACAGCATTAGCAGCTGTCCCGGTGTGAAGTATTGTACGATCCTGCCACACTTCTTTCGCTTCCTCGACTTTCAATACATTCTTCATACACGCGCACCGTTTCTTAGTATTCTTGACCTGGCCGTAGTAATATAGTATTTAAATTCTGTTGAGGAATTTTCAAAAAGTTAATTCCATGAATTTATATTTCAAAATGTATAAATAGTGCGAGCGAGAGAGCGTCGAAGTGTAGTGAAGGCTCTCAATTAAATATTAAACACAAAACATGACCTTCCCCGGTCAGGGGTGAGAGGGAAACCCGCAATATTCTGTTAGAGAGTTTGCAAACGCTATTACGAAGTTAGAGGCGACCCGTTTCAAGTTCTCACACCTGTGCGGAACTGTACGAAGTGAAAAGAAGCGGTTTTACTGAACAGGAGCTTACTTTTAAATAGACTTCGGGTGAATAAATATTATTGATTTTTTTTTGTGTAAAGTAAAATGTGGAGTAGTATTATAATTATAAATGTATTGTGTAAAAAATTAAATACATTATAGAACATTCATACACACATTCATACTACATTCATACGTCTGAGAATTTATAATAATAATTCCTATTATAATAAATCCGCCATATCTTAGTCGTGGCATTAATAAATTTAATGTTAAAAAAAAATGTGTCAAGTACTAGGTATAAAACGTACCGAGGAACCTGTCATGTTCACTGATTCACCAGTTCCAAAATTATGTCAATGAATGGATCATTACCTACAGACAACAAGTCGACAACTGATTGATAACCGTAATCAGGATTACAACCGTATTGAGCTTTGAGTAATAAACCACCTAAGGAAACTACCCGGGCACTCATTTAAATGCGAAAAAGTGTGCCAGTTGTTGCGAGAGAGAGTATAGAGGGACATACGCACACGGTCGGGTACTGCAGGCGTGAACTCCTGATGAAGGACATCGTAATTATCCGAAACCGTGGTTGGGACATATCTCAACGAATAATTAACGTGAGTACAGCCGTGTCGTATTTATAATACTAATAATGATAACACACTGATGAATTTTCGATAATGTCACAACGACAAATTTGTCAAACACTGGCATAAAATATACTCATACAAGTACATACATACACAGGGACAACCAGTTGCTATTAGTATGTAGTTATAAGAACGGCGGACTATTATTTTTGGCACCGGGGGTCGTTTGATAGTGACATATCCAGTTGGTTGTCTAATCAAAGGTATGTAAATACTACAGCTTTATCAGCTGTCATTTTAAGATGAGTCAGACCGAGATAAAATAGATAATTTTGTGTTCCCATAGTCATGGATGATAAAGATGGGCACGGAAGGAATGACTCAATAGAGCATGTGACTGATGTTTTTTTAAAGAAAATTATATTTCTTTAAAACAAGGTGTGGTGGGTCTTTCTTTTATAGGTTTGACTTTTATAATGAAAACTGTATAATTTGCCCTGTAAACTTAGTAAAAGTACTTATTAATTAAGTAGATATTTGGATGGAATTTAATAATAATAATAGATGAGGCCATTTTCTATGGATGGACTCACAGATAGACTCCAATAAGTGTCACACATTACATTTATATTAAAAGCTCAAAAGGGCCTCTGCGCGTTGGACTTCTTGTCTCCGTGTACGCCTATAAAAAGGCCCGGGCTTAGCCCGTGTTAAAGAGCGACATAATAGATTAATGATATGAAAATGCTTATATAATATAACCTCCTTATCTCACTAGCTAAAGCCACACCATAGGTTTCACACATTTATTAAGGCTAGAAACACAAAGTATGTTGTGGTGCCACAATGTAATTTTGATGCGTCACTGCACAAACCGTGTATCATTATCTTTACCTTAACCATGGGTACTTCAATGTATCATACCCTTTCCTAACCAGAATCGGAATCAATTTGAATGTTATTCTTATCAGCTGATAAATCATGATAATATCCATACCTTAAAAGTAAATAAAAATGACAGCGGCAGGAAAAACTTGAACACACTTACTGCGAAAGCAACAGTCGCACAGTAGAATTAGATGAATAATGTACGAAATGTATTAAAACAATTGAACGTGAAAGTATCGTTAAAATAAAAAGAAGCGATAATTGAAAACCTAGTTTAAAAGAAAATAGATCTAAGGAAATAGAAATGGGTGATAATTCTGCAACTACGGATAAGAAAGCGTCTGTATTCATACGGTTCAAAAATGTACTAAAAGCAGTAACAATTGAACCTGTAGTATTTTTGATGTGGACGGGAATGATATTGTCCTCGACGACGATTCAGACACTCGCATTGGAGAAAGCATGTCGAGTAGACTTACAGCTGCCTAAAGAGGCGTGCGACGCACTGAGGAGCCAGGACAGTGATAACAACACTGAATCCGAGAAAATTGTTCAAGAATATGTATCATCATACATTTCATACAAAAGCATCATAACTGCAGTGCTACCATGCCTGTTGCTAATATTCGCCGGAGGATGGATGGACCTCACAGGGAGAAGGAAGGTCTTAATGTTGCTACCAGTCATGGGACAAATTCTCTACGATACTAACAACATTATCAACGTAGTGTTCTTCGATCAACTGAACGCTACTGTTCTTATATTCTCGGAATCTATTATTTTATCAATATTTGGAGGCTGGAGCGTATTGTGCTTAGCTGCCTTCTGTTTCATAAATGATATAACTACGGAAACAAATAGGACGCATCGTTTGGGACTGGTGACTTTTGGGTTATATATAGGAATGCCTGTAGGAGTTTTGCTATCTGGAATACTTCTGAAGCATTTTGGTTACCTCTGTGTGTTTATAACAGCTGTGACGATGGCTTGTGTTAATGGATCCTACATTATGTTCAACCTGCGCGATCCGCCAAGAACAAGAGAACAGAAAATGGTAAGAAGAGTTTTTTTTCCATTCATTGTAACACCACAGGTAAAAAATTTCAATAGTGTCAAATTTCAGAATGTACTTGCTAAATAAAAACTTGTTACAGCACGACAACCGAGGGTTCATATACTTCATGAAGACTTTCTTCAGTCCGGCTCATTTCATTAATTCTCTGAAAGTGGTGTTCAATAAAACAACGAAAAACCGCAGAATAGTACTTTGTATTCTGATAGCAACATCAATTCTTGTGCTTGGTCCTGTTTTTGGTAAGAAATGAGATGTCATAGATTATGTTTGACTTTATTATGCTCTAAAAATATATTTTACTGAAACAGAAGCTTTTTACGTTAAGTTTTTAATATTTTTTCAAATATTATATTCTTGTATGGCAATATTTTTGAGTAACCTCTTTCTTTTTAAATTTTAGGAGAGTCATCTGTAATGTATCTGACGACCAGATACAGGTTCAGTTGGGATGAATTTCAATTCAGCATATTCCAAGCCTTTAACATGATCGTCACCACCATCGGTAAGATTCAAATTAAGCTTTTTAGCATTTTCCTTCATTTCATAGGTATTGATAATATATTATCATCATAATAAGCCTTGTATCTACCTTGATTAGGAGCCATGTCTACTGGACATGGCTCCTAATGCATACCACTGAGTCCGGTACTTAGTTTTCTTTATATAGACGTTTGTCTAAACAATAATTATATTATTAGGTATTTAGCCGTGGGCTGGACATAATGTCATAAGAGAACACGATAAATGGTCCAGAGCCATCATAAACAGGTTACAAAAAAAGAGGCCGCTCCTTTAAAAGATGGATTTACGAAATCTACGACTTCACCTCCAAGAATTGGAGAAGAACAGCATGGGACCGGGGGAAATGGAAGTCAATGGATGAGGCCTTTGCCAAAAGGCAAACAGACAAAACGTTTGAAATAGGACTTATATGATAATTAAGCCCGTATGTTCTCAATACAGGGCAAATGCCTTTCTTTTCTCCCTCCACTCGTATCTGTCAGTTACTATTTGGAATTTGGGACCGATTCTTTAAGTAGGAGTCAAGCTCATATTTCCAACACATGCAAAAACGATATTATAAGTACATTTTTGTTTCAGGAAATATGATTGCGATTCTTCTTCTGAGCAAAAAGTTAGGATGGCATGACGCAGTTCTTGGTATAATATCTATGACCAGTAAAATCGGTGCTAGTTTTCTCTACTGTTTTGCGCCCACAGGATTAGTCTTTTTTATGGGTAGGTACATATTTTATTTAATACAATAAAATTGGTTAGATACATATTATGATTTAAATATTTATGATGTATGTTTTATTTTAGGTCCCTTGGTAGACATGTTGAATGGGACTGCAACAATAGCTCTCAGGTCTATTTTGTCAAAGACCGTGAATCGCGAAGAAATAAGTAAGTTATTTTAGTTCTATCATACTTTCAGATTCTAAAGCACCTAGTTCCCTGCTTAGTTTGAAAGAAGACCCTTTGTACTTGAAATATCGAATCGATATTTTAAAATAAGATGAACAAGAGTACATAATAATATTATTATCACGATACTAAAGACCTGAAAATTGAAGAGATGCAAATCACTAACATGAAGTGCAGAATAAACTTGTTCTTTTTTCTGAGTTTATGATGAATGTGGGGTTTTTTCTAGTCATTTATTTACAAACAAAAAAAAATTTTTTTCAGGTAGATTAAACTCAATATTCAGTATAAGTGAAGTCCTCTCTCCGATGGCCTTTGTTCCTCTGTACGTTCAAGTATACACACACACTATGGACATAATGCCAGGACTTGTGTTCCTGTTGAGTGCAGGGATATCCGTGCTACCTTTGATTGTATATTTGTAAGTATTAGCCCCTGTGCTTATAACAGACTTTTTAATTCGATGTCTTTATGTCTTCAAAGTGTCAAAAGGAATCTTCTATCTCAGTCATTGGCCTCTATGAAATCCTATGTTTTCCCATGTAAAATGGTATTTGATCTATTAATCAATATTATTATGTTATGAAGTGCTCATACTATAATATGTGTCAGATTTTTATCTGCACCTTCACTTTATTACACCAGAAATCTTTATGGTTAAAAAGGTTATTTAAATGGCTTTAAAACGAGATAAATTATCTTGATGATGTTTATGTTTCTTATGAAGGTACATATAGGTATAGTATTTACTTTTATTACTGCATTGTCAATAAACAATAAAATTTGCTTGTATTTTCAGGTGGTTATTTTACAGACATCGCAGCAGCATCCGCAAATTTAAAGACAATAAAAGTGTGTCAGAACTAGAACAACTTGAAAATTAGACATAAAATAATAACCATAAAACACAATAAAATTTCATCATTATTGTAATAGAAGATATTGTACTGAAATGATCTCAATAAATGTAGAATAAAAAAATACGTTTATTTCATTATGTTTTTTATTGCATTACTGCATTTAAACTGTCTTAAAAGGATAGATAAAGATAATATTATTGTTAATTATGTAAGACATTTTCGCAAGCTGAAAACCAGCTTTATGGATCTAGTAGTAACAACATAATAGACTGAATATGCATCCGTTTTGCATCAAAACTGCGCTGTAAGCAACTTTTTTTTAGAATCACTTCTAAAAATGTGATGTCGCAAATATTTACTAAAATTTTTAAATTGCTGCATTCAATCAAACAAAATGTTCGTAATTTCTACTAAAACGACCTGAAGTTTGAGAGTGGTTGGATAAATATATTTATCGATATCTATCTATCCTTAACGCCTTTACACCGGAGTACGGCTGCACCTAGGTTTACCTGATTAAACCTAAATCGTTAACCTACAAACCGCCACAGCGGACGGCGATACACCAGGTGCGACTTTTCATTATTACAGAATTCAAAATTTATCATTCAGGAATACTAAATCCAAGCTTTTTATGATAGTCATCATACAATAAAAATTTCACGAGTTGATTATAATAATATGCCTCACGTTTGTAAACGGGCGAGGCCGTATTTGAGCTGGTGATAACCGAAAATAAATTGGATAATGGATACACCTTAGTTTAGCCTGACTAACTCGCTACACCTTGGTTAAGCGAGCTAAACCTAAGTGCAGCCGCACTTCGGGGTTTAGCCGCCACTTATCTACAAGGAAAAATACGATTCTGACATTCATAAATATTATGAATACAGATAAAAGATTTTGCGGAGATATATCAATAACGTAATCAGATGATAATATTGACAGAAATAAGTTAAACATAAGTAGACAACGTATCGTTGAAGATAAAATAGATAATTTAGGTGACTCAATAAAAGATAATGATGAGCGTCGAGAGTAAGACTCAATTGTGATTGATGGGTTTTAAGAGGAAAAGTATAAATAAAGAAGCTCCAAAGATAGCAATTGAAAAGTCGTACAGAGGGCGCTAATATCTATGGGATAGATGAGTTTTAGTAACATAATATTTTAATTTTTGCATATTTATTATCTATCTAATCAGCCTATATCCACCCACTGTAGGATATATCTAGGCTTCCTCATGGTAACGCCAAATCTTGCGATCCCGTGCGATCTCATCCGGTTCCTTCCGACATACTTGACAATATCATCTGACCATCGGGCTGGTGGTCTACCTCGAGATCTTTGCCCTTATACTAGTATTCTTTTATCTGTGCCCTTGTTTTGTTGTCGTAGCCTTGGTTGCATTTTTGCAATATATTAAATTAACAGTCATTTTAAAAGATACGGAAGATATGATGACGTAAGGATGTTTAATATACAAATAGAAATAGGTGCATATAGTTAAATATAGAAATTTACTTCTGTCATAATAATATCATATTATTATGAAAAGCAGTTAAATATAATACAGCAGAGATGAATAATAATACCATTACAATATTTTTTACAATGTTTTTACTTTTTGTATTTTTTTTTTTTTTAGAAATATTGTAAGAAATTTAATTTAAGATTGTATATAAATAAAGAGTATATAATAATAATTCATTTATTTCAGGCAATAGTACACTGCCACAGACGCAGTGTACCAGAGGCCCATCTTTCTAATATTATAAACGTGAAAGTTTGTAAGAATGGATGTCTAGTTGTGTGTTTGTTACTCTTTCATGCCTAAACGGGTGGACCGATTGAGCTGAAATTTTGTATAGAGATAGCTTAGACCCTGGAATAACACATGGGCTACATAATTACTGCGGATAAAACCGCTGGGCGCAGCTAGTATCATATATACCTTACAGACTAACATACATAAAATTTTATAAACTTAAAAACTAAGTGACACGTAGCGACATCATAAATCATAATCATCATAATCATTATTAAAGCATGACAATTTAATGATTATAAAAACATTATAATTGTCCTGAAATCTAGTGTTATCTAAGCACGTAGCTTAACTTATGAATCACTCAGTTCTGTCGTCACAACAAAAACGGAATTAATATAAATATCATTCTTATCGAGAGATAAAACATGATAATATCTAGTAGCACAATAAAAACCCGACCACGGATAGAAAACCTAAAAAAATATCGACTCTCAAATAAACAAATGCATTCTGAATTGCGAATGATAATGCGTTATAATATTAAACGTATTCATTTATCCGTACCAGATATTCAAAATACTTCAACATAAAGCTGTCTATATAAATAAGAAAACAAGAATAAAAGTGATCACAAAAAGGAAATAAGTAAAAGTAAACAATGGAAGATACAGCTGATACCTGTGAACTGATAGAAAAAAAACCTTCAGTATGGGAACGGATGAAAATAATTTTGAGAGGGGTGACCATAGAGCCTGTCGGACTGATAATGCTGATGGGGCTGATGTTATCATCGATGGCGATTCAAACGCTTGTCATAGAGAAAGCATGTCGAGTAGACTTGAAACTACCTGATGAAGTGTGCCAAGCATTGAGGGATCAAGATAGTAACAACAACACGGAAAATGAAAGAATAGTGCAAGAATACATTGCACCGTTCATTTCATACAAGAGTATCATAACATCTGTATTACCATGTCTCTTGCTTGTATTCGCCGGAGGATGGATGGACCTCTCAGGGAGAAGAAAAATTATGATGGTGCTCCCAATCTTTGGACAAGTGCTCTTTGAAATCAACAACATTATCAATGTAGTGTTCTTCGACCAACTGAATGTTAAAGTGCTTATATTCTCAGAATCTATTATTTTAACCATGTTTGGTAGTTATAGTGTGTTACTATTGGCTGCATTCAGTTTTATAGCTGATATTACTACGGATAAGGACAGGACGTACCGGCTGGGTATGGTGGGTTTTGGAATATATGTTGGAATGCCTATAGGAATTTCACTTTCTGGTATACTTATGAAAAGTTTTGGATACATGGCTGTGTTCATAATAGCGTTGACAATGGCATGTTTAAATGGATGCTACATTATTTTTAAAATACACGACCCACCAAGATCGGAGGAACAGATGCAAGTGAGTATATTTTTCATTTCTCTACTCGTACTATTAGAAATACCCCATACTTTACTAAAAGTAAACTTAGGAGTGACATTAACACCTTGACCTGCTTCATGATTATCTATTTTTAGACATATACTTTACCTAAAGCGTTTCATTTCTTCTGCTTACAATACGTTTGCCGAAACACGGCATCCTCATAAAAATGCAACTAAAAAAAATATGCATCCTTTCGGAATTAACGTTTCTAAGGTAATTTAATAATGAGTCCGTGCTAGCATATTAGTATACAACTAGTTGACCAGATAACCAATTTGACCAGTCTACTTCATTTAAAATGTTTGTTACAGCACGACAATCGCGGGGTCCCACACTTCCTAAAGACATTCTTCAGTCCAGCTCATTTCATAAACTCTTTGAAAGTGGTTTTCAAAGCAACTACATCGAATCGCAGGATAACGCTGTGTTTTCTTATTCTTACTTCCTTCTTTGTGCTTGGCAGTATTAATGGTAAGTGACATATACGAGTAGAAATCTTAGAACAAAAGTCTGTGACGTATTTTAGTTGATAATGCAGCTGAAATTGACTTATTACTTTGAAACGTGACAGTGGTAGAAGACAGAGATCTTTAATGAAATAGGCGCCTAGAAAAGAGTGGCGGGATGGCAGTAAACAATTCAGCATCCTTACAGAAAATCTCATAAATTTTAAATGAATATAAACACGTGTCCATCAGCAGTAGGCAGATAAATGTAAATAAATAAATAAAAATATCCAAATTACATACATGATAACATCAAATAAAAAAAGAGAGTCGGGTATAATAAACAAAACAAGATACACGATAAGAAAAAGTTGGTACACATAAAACAATGAGAAAATGTACAAAAAGGGGGCATTCAGCGTATGCTGGGTACACAGGGATGTTCACCCAGCGCTGATAACATCAAATAAAAAAAGAGAGTCGGGTATAATAAACAAAACAAGATACACGATAAGAAAAAGTTGGTACACATAAAACAATGAGAAAATGTACAAAAAGGGGGCATTCAGCGTATGCTGGGTACACAGGGATGTTCACCCAGCGCTGATTTTCAATACCAAACTCGCAGACCCAGCTCCCTGCTGGGTTTACAGTGATAGCGATTAGTAACACATTTTAAAAAAGATCCAATTACAAACATGCTAATTAATTAGTTAATCCTCCAATATATAACTAGTCCCACCAGCATAGGTCGCGTAGGCGTACTTTTTGACCTACATAATTCGCAGAGCTGGGGCCTTTTTACGGCAAATGTTTTAAAACTGTGCTATCTACTTATACTTCTTCTTCTTCCTGCCCTTATCCCACACTAGGTAGGGTCGGCACAACACGTTTTTCTCCTCCATTCTGATCTATCATCCGTCATATCTTCATCCACTCCCCTAGCACGCATATTCTCTTTCACACAGTTCATCCAAACCTTTTTCGGGCGCCCCCTTCCCGGATTACCACCTATCACCATATTCATGGACTTTTTGGTAACATGATTTTCATCCCTCCGCATAATATGTCCATACCAGGACAATCTTCCACTCTTTAGTTTCTCTGTCACTGGTGCAATGCTATCTACTTATACGCTAACCAAAATGTAATATGTCATAAATAAAGCTTTCTTTCTCTCTTCCTAATAAGTTTATAATATTTTTTTTCAATTTTTTAGGTGAGTCATCAATAATGTATCTGTCAACACGATATCGGTTCAACTGGGATGAATTTCAGTATAGTATGTTTCAAACGTTGAATATGATCGCCACAACTATTGGTAAGCTTGAAAAATAATAATAAAATAACTACCTAATATAGACAGTTGATACATAGATATTTTAGTATACACCACATATACAAACAAGTGAAATATTAAAAAAAAACTTTTATTATTATTACCATTTAGCACCATAAATAATTCGTCAAGACGAATCAAATGAGCCCAAACTCGATGGGGTTACGTCGTTTAATTACGGAGTTCCTATGGCCACCTTCCCGCTCCATCATCAGATTAGCTCCATGTCATAATAATATTGCATTGTCATCCGATTTATGCAAACATGCAAAATTTCAGCTCAATCGGAAACCAGAAAGTGTGTCAAATTTAACTTGCAAGATTTGATTACAGACAGACAGACAACAGACAAGTGAAAGTAAATAAAAGGTTGTAAAAAATTAAAGATCTTAATAACGACTGCCTCCTATTACATAATATCATCTTATAAGAAAAAGCCAGGTCCCACAGTTTTACGTGCCTTTCGAAACACGGACAATAATTACAATAATGACAATTATTATAAAAATCTAGACAAGCATGTCAAGCCAAGCTCTAGCAACAGAACTGGCAATATTTGTTGCTTCAATCATGTTATTTATTTTTCAGGGAATATCTTTGCAATATTTCTACTGAGCAAGAAGTTGGGCTGGCATGATGCTGTCCTCGGCATAATATCAATGATCAGTAAAATGGCTTCTGCCATCCTCTACTGTTTTGCGCCTACAGGAACTGTGTTCTTTATGGGTAAATATTAATACTACTAGATAAAAGCTAAATTATAATTCTATAATGATTATACCACATAGAATAAAAACCTAAAATAGAATAAAATAAGTTAATGGTTCAATAGTGTTCCCTTCCAATAAATTACTCGTATAACCGAACTAACTCGACTCGACGAATTTGTTCCAAATTAAAGCTAATTGATGCTCTTTAAGATTTTGAGGATAATTATAAGTATAATGTATGAACTTGCGTGGATTTTTTATTGTGTCTCAAGAAATAACATAGCATTAATTCAACACGCTCAATAATATACTATAATTTCAATAATATATTATATTTTACCGGGGGTAGACTTCCTTTGCAGGAGGTCGTCTAGGTGGGTACCCCAACAGTGCCAGTTATTCTACCGCCTGAGCAGTGATGTGCAAACGTTGCTGTGCTCCGGTAGGAGGGCACTGTAGCTAGTAAAATTACTGGGCTAAAGAGTCTTAACATCTTGTGACTCTTGAGTGAGAGGCGTTGGTGCAATGCTCCTAAAATTTCACATCATTGTGAAATCCTAGGTAACACTGTACTGATTATGGGCAGCCGTTATCTCTTAACATCGGGAGAGCGTCTTGCTCGTCTTCTACTTAATCACATAAAAAAAAATATAATTATGTACCTACATACATTATAGTTAAATTAATATTTTTTATAATCACTCAATAACGATACCGATTATAATTATGATTGTAATCGTGAGTTTTATTATGGAGTAGAGTTATTAATTTATATAAATTTATTTTTATTTCAGGCCCTCTGATAGATATTTTAAATGGGACTGCACCGTTAGCCCTTCGATCGATTATGTCAAAAACTGTGGAACGTGATGAAATAAGTAAGTGATTTACTATTGATCTTCTCTTTTTTATACTCTTGAAAAAAAAAATTACTAACTAAAAGGCTTATTACACTTGGCTAAATTTAGAAATTCAGTCGCCACTGAATTAAGTCAAGTGTAATCACATTTAGCATCCTAAATTTAGAAGAAAGTATTGTTCATCCTAATTTAGATTCTGAATTTAGTGACTAAATTCAGCCAAGTGTAATAAGGCTTTTAAGAGCGCTTTGCCGCGGGACGCTCTCTCGCTCGCACTATCTGACACATTTTGAAATATCTCCCCATTCGATTTTCAAATAAACAAATTCCACTGAAAAAACTTTTAAAATGCAGTAATAAATATTGTGCAGGGTTCCTCTTGAGGAATTTTCAAAAAGTTAATTTTTCAAATTGTGCGAGCGATAGTGTTCCGTGGCATAAGCGCTCTTAAGTAATGATGTAGGCGAGCTGAAATACACCTCAATTTCTAGTCACCTTATTACATAATTTATTTATTATTAAAGTTACGTATCTTACGAAATTAATTCCCACTATGACGTACAGAAATTTAATATGACAGCTTATTGAAATTATTCATGCGTATCTCAACAAAACATTCGCTAAGAAAGGATTTTTTACGTGGGAAAGACGCAAGCATAAGTTATTAGCTGGTATATTAATCTATGAGTATGTGATACATACATCATTTTATAAAGACCATAATATTATTATTTACTAGTAAACATGAACGCACTTCGTCGCGCTAAATAGAAAATTATCCGTGGTTCTCTACCTATATTATGCATGTATTATTCATATAAACCTTTCTCTTAAATCACTCTATCTATTAATGAAAATTGTACCAAAATCCTTTGCGTAGTCTTATAGATATAAGCATACATAGGGACTTTATTTTGTACTATGTAGTGATAGTGATTAATATAGGTCTCAATAAGGCATAATTACAATAAATGTGATATGTATGTTCCAGGTAGATTAACCTCAATATTCAGTATAACTGAAGTGCTGTCGCCAATAGCCTTCGTTCCTCTGTACATGCAAGTGTACACGAATACGATGGAATCGATGCCAGGACTTGTTTTCCTGATGAGTGCGGGACTCGCAGTTTTTCCTCTGATGGTGTACTTGTAAGTATAGAAAAGACCAGTATAGAAATGAACACTCCTGATAAAGGTCGTCGTGATTGTCCAAGAGGGATTACGGGCCTAAGTTTTTTTCTTTATTGACCCGTGGAAATGCCTTAGGCATACCCTCCGCGTTTAAGGAGCACGAAGGGTTATGTGGGACTCTATGTACTAAAACCCTGAGTGTCATTCTCTTGCCATAGGATGGAAGACTTACAGCATAACTTATCCGCAAGCCTTTTGCCCATCCTATTCTCCATTTATGGGTTTCTGACCCACAGTTTGAGATCTCCACCACACACGTCTGCATATTATCTCCATGTGGATGGCGGACTCCCTTATTGATTACCCCAGAGGTCCTAACCCTCGCCTAGTTTCGACATATTTTCTTAGTCAATAAATATCACAATAATTTATTTAGAAATATATTTCAATAGCTTAATGATTGAAATGACTTTTGGTTGGTTGGTTGGAGGACTAAGAACTAGATGACGTCAGACCTTAGTCAGACCCCCTTCGAGGTGACTTATCGATACTCCTACAATAACTTACTGATTATGTCACTCAACTCCGGTTAAACATTTTTTTTAAATTTTTCAGGTGGTTATTCTACAGACATCGGAGATCTGTCGGCAGTTATGAAATCAACGAAACCGATCAGAGCAGTCCTTAAATTGAAAAAAAAAAAAAAATCTAATTTTTACGTTAAAAATATTTTGTTACAAAGTGATCTCATTAGAAGTAAGAAATAAATAGTTATTTAAGTATTTTAAATTATATCGCTTAAAAATAAAGCTTTTAAAATTGAATATGTGTATGTGAATTATTGTGTCATTTAATATTTAAGAGAAAAAGGTCCATACGAAACTAGGTGCCCAAAATACCTATATAGGTTATCTTTATTTTACTTATTTGGTACACAGATTACAAATAAAGAAAGTCATACATATTTCCGTTTAATTGATATTCTTATTATATAAAAAAATTCAAGCCGCTTCACTGATTGAGTAGCAATTTGGTATAAATTTAAAATGCTACGGATATAGATACTATCATAAAGACATCAACTAAGAATGTGTCTGAAGGATGTGTGTGTGAATGTGTGGGTAAAGAAAACCGCGATCAAAATCCAAAAATAAAAAAATAAAAATTTTATAGAACAAACTACTTTATCATAATTATGACGTCTAATAAAACATGTAACCCAGAAAGTCCAAACGCAACAAAGCTCCAAAGTATTATACACGTAAACTTTCTTAGTATTTTTCACCTGCACCATTGCGGTGGTATGAAGCCATTAAGCCGCGGAAGCACATTACCTCTATATCCGAGGTCTACTTCAAGCTAACACTTACCTCGCCTTAAATGGCTATAGTGGTTATTTGACACGCCATTGTTGAAGGAAATAAATGAATTTTACAAGAAATTGTTTCTTTGTGTGTATATTTATGCAACTTTATTGTCTTTATTTGAATGACTGTGTGGCATGAAAAGTTGTAATTGCATACCTACTGCCGTCTTGATAATATGAGTACACGTAAATTCCCCTATTAACCTATACGCTCTTAGACTGATAATACCTAGGGTGGTAGGACTGATAATAACTATAGGTATATTACGATAGCTGTGATAAAAATTTTGAAAAAGTTTAGTGACGTGCTTTAAGCTCAAATAATATTACCAGTACATCAGTCTTACTTATTATCGTTTTATCGCATTTTTTTTTTATGTGATTAAGTAGAAGACGAGCAAGTCGCTCTCCTGATGTTAAGAGATAACGCTGCCCATAATCAATACAGTGCTACTTAGGATTTCACAATTATGTGAAATCCTAAGGTAAGGAGCACTGCACCAACGCTTCTTACTCAAGAGTCACAAGATGTTAAGACTCTTTAGCCCAGTAATTTCACTAGCTACAGTGCCCTCCTACCGGAGCACAGTAATGTTTGCACGTCACTGCTCAGGCGGTAGAATAACTGGCACTGTTGGGGTACCCACCTAGACGACCTCCCCTTACCAACCCTTGTGGACTGGATGCAAGGCTCTGCCGATTCCCAGTCCTCCGTGACAAAGACGATGCGGGAGTGCCGCCGGGTTGTTTTAGTGGATATCGCTTTGCACGGGGAGTCCCACATAACCCTCCCATACCCACGTATTCCCATACGTGGGCAAGGATTTTGGTGCGGGTATGCGTAATGCATTATTTCCCGGCAAAAACCAAAAAAACCAACCCTTGTAATAATATAAGGCTTTCTACTTATATTTACATCTCTCTGCATTTTTGTCTGAAAGAGATCGCTATTAGCACAATACCGATAATTGTTGCACTAAGTATTAATTAATGATTCCATCTTAGTTTCAAGTTGCTTCTGTATATTTGTTTTAAGAAAAACCTACATTGCTTTTCTATTTAAAGAGATAATTCTCGTAGTGATCGTTTCTAAATAAATTACATTGTTGCACAAAAAGCTCTTTAAGTAGTTAATAATCTTAAATTTACCGCATCGTCGCTTAACATCACGCGAGATCGTGGTCACAGGCTAACCTATACCTCATCATCATCATCATCTCAGCCGTAAGACGTCCACTGCTGAACATAAGCCTCCCCTTTAGACTTCCATATGTACCGGTTGGAAACGACCTGCATCCAGCGTCTTCCGGCGACCTTTATAAGGTCGTCTGTCCACCTTGTGGGTGGACGTCCTACGCTGCGTTTACTAGTCCGTGGTTTCCACTCGAGCACTTTTCGACCCCATCGGCCATCCGCTCTCCGCGCTATGTGGCCTGCCCATTGCCACTTCTACTTGCTAATCCGCTGGGCTATGTCGGTGACTTTAGTTCGCCTACGGATCTCTTCATATACCTACCTTTACCTACCTACTGAATAAATGAAACATATTTTGTACACACAAACTCAAGTGGTCCCGACTTCAGGTCCAATTTTAATAATGACGTAACAAAAAGCGTTCCGAATCGATTCCCGAATCGAGAAGGTTGCGTGTCCGATAGTCACCATTTCGGAATCGTCATCAATAATAGATTTCAATCGCGAGTCACGAGTCGATTGGCCGTCGACAGCGGGCAAGGGTTGCCGACCTTCTCAATATGATTTCCCCAAATTCACCCTTGGAAATCCTTTATTAGATTACTTTTACTTTATTAGAAATAACCCTCGGGAGATTACAGCTTTATAACCTTAATGAAGGTCTTGATGACGGGCTGGATTAACATTAACCATATTTTTCAAATTTTGCTAACAAATACCGGGTTTGATATGAAGGTTTATATTTTTCAGGAAATAAATTTGGTGGATTTATACCATAGTGGAACTCGTGGTATAAAATTCCAAAAATAATAAATGATTGACTAGTCTATAGTAACTAAATTAACTCAAAATTGGCTATAATATGGTTGTTCGTACGTACCTACTCATATTATATAGTTCATAACGAAGAATTTCCTATCGAGAAGTGACGAGTTTTAGAAATACCAGCTACTTCTCTCAAGTTACTTAAAGAGTATGTTATGTGGAAATATGATATTATCATATTCCCTCCATACCGTAAAATCGTTATGAAAGATTAAAGTCATACACCGGCCGCCCGGGGCATTGAATTGCGAACGGGCAATCGATAAATGATCACTCGATGTCAAACAGTCCCTGGGGATGGGAGCTGGGAACCTACAGGAAATTGTACAGGAGCTGGAAACAATATTTTTCAGGAGGTTTTTCTTTACTTGCGTTGTCACCCTGTTACCCCGAAAGATTTCCATTCGCTACTCTGCTATGTGATCAGAGTACACAAGTATCTGGTGACACATAAAAACTTGCTGAGAGTTGGGAGATGAAAATCAAAAATTAAAATAAAATAAGCGTCTTACTAGTAAACAGGATTAGTGATTAGATGGGTCCAAACAGAGCGAGCAGCCTCGCGCGGCATTATATTTCGAATGCTGTCAAATTTTTGACATAATATTAAGATATGAATATGTATTTTAAAGGTTTATAATAGTAATAGCTTATGCTCGCGGCTTTACTTGCGTCCAAGTTTCAACCCAATCAGTTAAGCGGTTTAGGCTGTGCTTTGATAGTCAGTCAGTCAGTCTCTCTTTTTACAAGCTTTATATTACTTTCACCTGTCTGTTGTCTGTCTGTCTGTCTGTCTGTAATCAAATCTTGCAAGTTTGATTTGACCCACTTTCCGGTTTCCAATTGAGCTGAAAATTTGCATGCGTATGTAAATCGGATGACAATGCAATATTATTATGACATGGAGCTGATCTGATGATGGAGCTGGAAGGTGGCCATAGGAACTCCGTAATTAAACGACGCAACCTCATCGAGTTTGGGCTCGTTTGATTCGTCTTGACGAGTACTTTATGATGCAAGATGGTAATAATAATTAAAGCTTGTTTTTAAAAAGTATTTTTAAAATTTCACTTGTTATATATTTAGATTTAATTGGTATATTGATAGTATTAAAGATAATAGTATTTAATTGGTATATCGATGGTATTACATCTACATATACTTTAGAAGCATTTTACTGCAGTTTAAAATACATTATAACATACTTTGCCTGGTCACTTTTATCCATTTGATCAAAAAGTTTTTACCCTCCAGCTCCTCGACTACCTGAGATACAGAACACCCGTTCATTTATTATCCAAGTAATAGTGACGTCGAGATGTTCAAATGATGAATGATGATGGATTTATTTTTAAAATTACTCCAATATTGCGGTTTCAAAATAAATTGACAGGTTTGCAGGTAATTAATAACGTTATTGAGCAACGAGTGTTAATATAAATGTGATAATATAGTTTGACGTAAGATTGATTGATGAGAAACTAAATTGGGGCTTAATTTGTTTAAATCAATTTACTCAGCTCATAATATTATATTGTTAATTCGCAACATATTATGAGAGAATGGGTATATGAAGAGTTGGTGTGTTATTGTGCTAAGTAGGCAAAGTTTTGCCTAGTAGGGTTCTGTAGTTTTTAACATGTTTTCAACTGGTTTTCGCGGTGAATAAAACATTAAGTAGATAGATTGATAATACTTTATTGTACACAAAAGTTACGGAACAAACAATATCTAACATAAGTAAACAAAAGAGAGAAGTAAGTAGAGAGAGGTAAATAGTTAAGTATTTATTTTTATACCACATCAGACACATAGTGGTACCCAGTATTTTGAAAACAAAATTCAACAAAAGTCACTCTGGGCTATTAGTTGCTGAATATCATCAATGCCTAGAAATTTAACTGTTGACATTGCTCCTCAGTCTGAAACACAGGAATGCCTCCACATTACTGCTGAGCGTATGAATAACAGGTAAAGGTGTGGTACTTTCCCAGCAATCTAAGCCTACCACTACAACTTACAGGCTCACGCGACATTACAATTATTTCAAGTTCCAACGCACTATAGGTGAAGGTACCGACAACTGGGGTAATTCCCCCAAGTTTACCGACACAAGGATAAACATTTGACTAGGATTTGACGTGGATGCGCCCATTACAGTGTAATGGTCTGTCAAATTGTCGGGTGAACTCGGGTCCAACTGTACTTATGTAATGTACCGTAATTGTACCGTATGCTCCTTAGGTTTTCTTCGTGTACGTTGGAGCAAAAATCTTTTGTAAAATGAATTGGTGTAAGAAAAATTGTTTTGTGTGTGTAATATAAGGTAAAAACATAGTTGAATTTGTAAATAGTTGTACCAACATTAGCAAGAGATCTGCTTCAAAAGATGATAATAAATTAAATTTTATTGTAATTTAGTTTAATCAATTTAGGTACTCACAAGTACTCGTACTTACCACCTACTTCAGTAAGGCGCTACTGCACCTTAATTTTGTATTTTATATCAAGTAAATTTTAAGTAGTAGTTTTCACACAAGACTACAAAGTTTGAAATATTATCAACTATTATTGTAAACAGTTGTAATAATAGTAAACAGTAGAGAGAGTGACTACGTGTTTGTATAAAATTAAAATTGGCACACAAAAGAAATAAATCATCTCACTCATTCAACAGACCATGAAACGAAGAATAATATTTTAATATAGTATCGAATTGTTAAATTGAAATCTAATAAAGTTAAGCGATTCGAGTCGGGTGTTCTGGCGAAATCCTTCCAAACTCAATTAATATGAGGCTCAGTGGAACGAGCAAGTTCGTTCAGAAAATAAATCCTGACCAAAAGTCGTGGATTCCCTTTCCTTGGAGGTACCGGGACTGGTTAATAATAAGGCTTACTGCCCCCATCCGCAGACGTTCGAACACAGACATAAATCAAGTAAGAATAAAAGAAATCTTCGCTCATGTGTGTGATGACAGTAACTCAACGCGGTATCAGCGGTCGGGATGGGCGTTTTCGCGTGTGATTTTGCGTGTACTACAAAGATAAAAAGTAGGCAAAATAAGATGAATTATATTGTTCATATTATAAGGTGGCATAAAGCAAAATGTGTAGATTTTTAACTCTTTACACTTAAATAAACAGACCAAGAAAGACAGAAACACTCGACAAAAGATTTTTTATGTTTAAAACTATTCATTGAATTTTTCATCTTTACCAGTTCAATAGTATAGGCACATGAAGTAACATACACATGTACATTCTCCCGCATTAACAAACAATGTGGGTGTGTTAATAAGCAATGTGGTTTTTTAATCCTTTGCCTGATAGAGACACATAGAGATACCGCACATACAGAGATCGATTTTAGCAATAAGACCGCCAATAGCTATACATAAATTACGAATTTGTGTTTTAGTTTTAAGATTATCTGTCTATTTGTGGTATTACTATATAAGAGTTTTAAATTCTAATATTGTTGAAATGTAAAAGGCATACCAATCATAGTTTCTAATGAAAAAAAAATGGCTTGAGCTGAGTGTTGTTGATTCACGTGTTTATATTAATGATCACTATTTGTATAAACTTCCTTACTGTTATATTACATCACGCAGTAACCGAATTGTGCCAAAAAGTGGCTTCACCATGGATTTGTGATGACAGACAGGGAGATACAAAACTTTTGTGTTTTATCGCAAAAGTGAAACAGTTTCGCAAAATAGAGTTTCCGTGGTTAGTCTAGTGAATAATTGTGTTTGAAAATTAACCTATTGTTTTTGTGAAACTGGAATAAGTTAAATTTGACTACTTTTAATAATAAATAATACCTATACTTATTCTTAGAGTCCCTCACAAAATTTAAGCGCACCAGAAAAAAAAGCAAGGCGGACATAGGTTAGTAGGCTACGAGTATATAACTATCATTTTTTTTTAATTCATTGTTTTTTTATTATAATAAAAAATGTCTAAGTAAACCGCACCAAAATTTCCTTGGTGCATGTCAGTCGTATATAACGTGTGTCTTTTATCTCAGCAATTATTACTGATTATATTCAGAAACATGTAAATTTATTATTTTTAACTTTGTCAACATCCTTAAAGTACGTTTAGCGTTAAAAAACTTCCCACAAAAGTCCACCAGATAAAAATAATTCAGAATTTTAATCACAATGAGAATAAATCCATCGGAGTTTTACAGTTTTAAGTCCCGGTGTCGACACGGAAAGCGTCTGTGGTATGAACAAATGCAAAATAAAGGAAACGAAAAGAATAAGCTAGAGTCAAGCAAAGGCTATGCACCCTGTGGTATGTAACTGGCTGTATAATTTATTCCAGTTAAATGCACCTTTAATGCTTCATAATAATAATTGGGGTTTATACTCCAACAGAACAGGTTACCCTACTTACTGTCAGAGTCAAAACACAATTTACATGTCGTGTGGCCAACCTACATATATGTTGCAGTTTCAGGTTGCCAAGATTCCTACAAGGCCTGCAACATGACTTAATGACTGCATCCTACATATCTTATAGGAAACAGCCGGGACCCACAGTTTTACGTGCCTTCCGAAACACGGTAGCGTACGGTTCATACTGCTTTATTTTTAAATTCACTGTATAATATTGTTAAATTAAATTTAATGAACATATTATAACTAGCTTATGCTCGTGGCTTTGGCCGCATGGCAAAATTCTCTCTTAGGGTTTACAACATAAAACATAACCATGTTCCCAATTTCGACCAAATCCGTCCAGCGGTTTAGGCTGTTCGTTGATAGTCAATCACTTTTTCCTTTTATGTATTTAGATGCTAAGATAAACTTAAATAAAAGACACCTAAATTACCTAAATTTAATAATTCACATGCAATTGAACATTTTAAACCCTGTGAACATGATTTATATAATTTTACGCTCGCTAAATTACTAGCAATATTTGGTAAATTAAAAATAATTCTAATAGTAAATAATAGTAAATTAATTTATAGTGTGAGATTTTTACTATTTACCTACAATCAATACATAAAGTAAATAAAATGGCTTAACATAGCGCATTTATTTTGCAGTATGTTGAATGCACAGTGCAGTTTAACATAAATCTACTTTCAATACTAAAGCCAAAACAACCCATGCTTAAATCCGTGCTTCGTTTTCTGAAGTGGCGGCTACTTACAGTGGTGCGTCCACGCCGAGCGCAAACAAAGCTGTCTCAATTGTGAACAGTTCAGGGTACGGAAAGCGGCTTATTTCGCTTATATTTAGCCTATTTTCCTCTCAGTACCTATGAAACAGTACTTTAGTTAGAACAAACAAGCCTTTGAGAATCATTTGCATGTATTTTTCTACTAAAACACTGCATTCAGTTCTGAAAGAAAAGTTGAAACCATTTTCTATGTACAAAATAAAATTTAAGTAACTAGTAATGGATTAAGAAATGTCGTCATAGCTTTGCCAGAATAAACCACTGGGTTTTTTTTTCACTGGGTGTTAATTTGTCTGATATTTAGGGCAATCACGAATCACGATGCTTACCATCGAAACCATGATTTGCTCGCCTTGTTTCTCATTGTTGTTGGCTTTACACTAAACCAAAATATTTCCCTGGCTTCACTGAACATAATGCCGGAACACTGGCATAATGACTGCTTGGTGACATTTCATTTGGTAAATTAGTGTTGAAAAAGTGAACGATGAAAGTTGTGGAACATTTCTTGGTAGGTACTGTAGTGGTCATATCTACATCGACTAGTCCTAGATATAGAGAAAGAAAGAAAAACTTTAATTAAGCACAGAGACACAGGCACATAGAAAAAAATAATAAACGAGAAAAGAGCAAAAAATATAACATGAAACAATATTACAAGGTGAAATACTAATATGTTTAAACACTCATTAAGTATATAATAAATTGTAGGTAGATAATAATTAAATATCTCACTAGAATGATGCTGTGATGTGAGTGGTGCTATCTATCTGTATCTATATTCATCCCGTATCCACTGCAGGGCATAGGCCACCTCATGATCTCACCACACCTTCCAATCTTGTGGGAGTCTCATCCAGTTCCTTCCGACATACTTCACAATATCGTCTGACCATAAGGCTGCGTGGTCTGCCTCGAGATCTTTGCCCTTGTTTTGGGTACCATATTTTTCCACCTGCTCTGGTAAAAAAAAGAAGCTAATAAATAAAAAGAGTTTATCCACTGTCTCTGTAGGCACTGCCATAAAAATGCTGCTGCACTTTTTGCCTATTTCCTTACTTAAGTTTATTTTAGCATGAACTTATCGGCCACTGTTTAACTTAAAGCCGTTTGCTAACTGAGTGGGAAATTAAAAGGAGTTTTTAATTTACTGGAACAACTTCAGTGGGCGTAATTAATACTTAAGATAACGAGGAAGTAGATTATTTTTTTTATAAAATGAATATTATTATTTATTTGTTCAAACGTGTATGTTTATAGGTTTAGAGATCTGTATTTTTATCAAACAAAGGCAATTGCCGCTTACATGATAACTTCATTAAAAAAAAGGATTTTTTGTTCGTTGTTACATCAAATATAATATTTGTAAGTAGGTATGTACTAATTTTAAGATGATATTAAACTTATCTAATAAAAAAAAAGTTTGCATGCATTTTTTTATTAGATCTATATAAAGGTGACGGTAACCGGCCACCTACTAGCTAGTGTTGTTTTTGGTCTGTCTGACATAAAATAATCTTATAACTAGTCCACAATCGTGGTTTCGCTCCCTTCAAGAAATCCTTTCAAAGCGCAAGTTAACAATCGCAATATCAATTTGTACCATTCAACTTAATCCTTTCATGGGTTTACGCTGTGTGATAAACCTGTTATTAATTAGGCCCGCATTCCTTTGTACATGATATATGTAGAATGATGAAGGAATATTATCTATTCTGGGCATAGCTCTCGTAATATGCTTGGAATTAATGTAAAACAAACATTATAATAGATCTATTCACGCGTAAATTAGATCAGATAATGCTTTATTAAAAACCATAATTACGATAGAAGCTTAAAATCATTTACAGATATAGAAAATAACACGTGATTGATGGAAAAAGGCGTTTGTGACAACCACGATAATATTATTAAAATAAAGTATTAATTATCAATAAATCGCTTTTAGCGATGAGAACGCCAATATTATAGTTAATAATCGTGCCCAGACAACCAAGACCTACCTCTATATTATAGTCTAAGATAACATTTTAAAAACTTAATAGAGTTTACCGCTAGGCAAAATGACTGAAAGCGGAAAGTACGCAAATCTTGGAACCCTTGTTGTACGTTTGTGTATTTATAAGTTTATTTAACTTATCTATATATTCCAACATATCAAAAGCTGCACCATTTCCACGAAGGCTCAGCTCTCAAAACTTTACCTAACCCAAATAAAAAGCGAGAAAGAATAATCCCGAAACGACTCGCCGACTCTGCAACCACTGACAATTTCTACCGACGATGCGGAATTTTTTTCATAACCTATACAACCTCTATAAAGTTGAACTCTGCGCGTAAAAGGCCCTCCGTAAAATTTTTCTTTAGTACACGACCGGCCGAATCACCGGCGAGTCGAAATAGACTCGGCTTCACGAAAATATAACTTGGTCTAACAAGCTCGGCTTGTTTAGCTACGAATTTGATACATTTTACAAGTTACATAGCGAGATATGCAGTATAACAGAACCGAAAGGAATGCCAAATGCAAGTGTGTTTGCCGTGCACAGCGGTTTCCCTTACAGAAAATTACCACAACAATAGATACGAGTATTCCAGGAGATGAAATATGGCTAAAAAATTATTCAGGCTATGACACTCAAACCGCTGAACGGATTTTGTTGAAATTTTCAACCCAGATATATTTTATGATCTGCTAAAAAAGTATTCCTTTACGAAGGTTAAGTCTCAGACATAAGTTAGAAAATGATAAGACCAAGAAAAATGAGACATACAAGCAAAAATAGCCACCAAACCTTGCGTTATTAAGCTCCCATGGTTTGGATAAAACAAGATACATAGAACTATTTATTATGTGGATCAAATTATATAGAATTTAAAGAGTGTTCTTTCACGAGTAACTTTATTCTCCAAAGTGTTTTGCGCTTCAATTAGAGTGTTGAAACTGCAAACGCAAGACGAATTAATGAAGGCGGCCACAGACGTCCGCAAACAGTGTGGAATTGAAAGACTTAATCCATGTCACCAGCGCCAAAAGAATTAATACCACTTGCTGATAAAAACTGGATTAAGATGCTTGAGAGCGTTTAAAAGGAGGAATCTTCATTTGTTTCATTCTTTACGTTTGCGTTTAGTGTAAATCATTCGTTGTAAACTTAAAATATGTAATGTAAGATACAAAAACAATAATTATAATATAATATGAAATAATGCTTATTTTCATTACAAAAAGTTGTGAGATCTCATGTAAACCCAAGTTAATAATTTTTATTGAAATCTATTCAGCACTTCGAATTAAAAAGAGCTTGGCATTAAGTCTGCAACCTTTAAAAAATGAACGTTTTTTTTTTTTTAAAATTATAATGTTAATTTTATCAACAACTAGGTACTTATTAAAAGTATACTCCCTAACTTATACTCCCTAATAAATCTTAAAAACAAAAGAAACCTTAGCAGAAACATTTCGACAACATTCTCACAAACAAATAATACGCTAGTTTGCTCCCAACTCAAAACAGTTCTGGGTATTTGAAGATAATTATTATGTTACAACAATGTTATAAGAAAAGCGTAGAAATTGTGTGGTTATGTAATAGAGGATATTGTTAGCAACACCTTGAGGGCAAAACCAGCAATTTACTTAATACCAGCTCTGGGGCAAAGAAATATCTTGGATATAGATATCTTAAGATATGATAAACAAAATATTCTGTGCCCGCGGAAACTCTGCTATAAATAGCTTTACACAAATTAGTTTTGGAACTGGCGGGAACTGATGAGCTTGAAACATAATCTTAGTAAATTTATAAGCTTACTTTCTTGTCGTTTAAGAAGTAGGATTTGCTATCTAATTCAAGGTTGGGGAGAGGCTAATGATTGATGATTGATTGATGTATTTTTTTATGTGTGTGTGTTTTGAAGACCTAGTGGCTGAGCCAAATATCATCGGCGAGACAAAATCGCACAGACTTCGCTGGCTTGGCCATGCTCTACATGGCCAAGGATGGGAGTGGATCGGGGTGTGAAGCGAGCGTACCAGGGACGACCGACTGGGCGACGTCCGGTGGGCCGCCCACGGTATCGCTGGAAGGACGAGGTCGAGAAGGATCTGAGCAGTCTCCACGTGGAAGAATGGCGGGAGGTGGCGCAGGACAGACCGAGTTGGAGAGACTTGTTATCGGAGGCCAAAACCCACTTTGGGTTCTCGCGCCAATCCAGTAAGTAAGTAAGTATTTTTTTATGTACGAAACCAGTAAATGAAAAACAAGGAAGAAAGACAAATTATTATAACTTACACTTTATGTAAGTACAGTGGGTATTTATAAAGAGTCAAATAAAAAAACATAATTATCCAATGTTCCAACACTACTGGATAAAGGCCTCTAAGACCTCTCACGTGAAATGGCATGCCTTTTTTATTAATACAATATACGTATTAGTTAACTCCTTAATACCACCTAACTCCTAAAACAAAGGTGTACCCGAGTCATAATTTATATATTTATGACCGGAATATTTCATATTACGGCTTGTCGCTCTAAAAGCACTTCAACCGTTTCAAGTTTACTACTTCCAAACTTGTAATGGTACTTCGATAAGTACAAGTTATATCTGAGAGCATAAAATTGATAACCGTATGCCAATAGCAAAATTGAAAGCTGTACTAAAAACGCCATTCTAGTTTTTATGTTGCTTTGCACTTTGTTCTCGTCTATTAATTTTTACTGTGAATAAGACATCACAAACTTTGCGCAATTAATAATAATTATTAAACTAAATTATATTATTATGCTTCCGTAGCATGTTACCTACCCTCTATATTGTGATAAACATCTCTATGTTGTGTATTCAACACGTATTATTAGAGTCAAACTGTATAAACGTTTGTTGCATTCGGCTTGCTGTTGCTTTAATCAAAAAAGTGCGTTCTTTTAGTACCTATCTAAGTTATCAGTTATATTGACCCTCAAATAATATATTTAAAAATATTTTCAAAGGCACAGCTTTTTGCACCATTGCAGAAATACAAAAATACCAATGATAACTAGAATGTTTGCTTGTAAAAATATAATCTATAATTCAGCTAGTTCGACAAAACAGATTCGCTGCCAACTTTGCAACATCAACTTTTTGCTTATAAACCCCTTCCAACCTCCCGGAGGCCACTAAATTAGCTTCATTCAAAGGAGACGGTTCTGAATTTAGTAAATTCCGGAAAAATCCGTAATAGTAAGTTGGGATCGTAAAAATCCGGAATACGAATCGGCCTGACCGGATAAACGCGCAACCCAAAGGGATGTTTTTCACTCGTTATTTTATAAGTTGGGTCTTGTTTTGTTGTTGCTTATAATAAATATTTTGTTTATGAATCGAACTACATAAAAATGTTTGGGAAAGTGAAACTACTTCGTATTTATTGCGTAGAATCCGCACTTACAAATACTTCTTATAATAAAAATTTTAATATTTACTACGGGCGTATCTCATGAAGTATTTAGTACTAGGAACATTTGACCAGAAGTACCGTAGATATAAATAATCTAAATTATAAAAACAAAATCGACGATATTATATTATAATATCGCAAATGGGTAGTATCTAACAAATAACGCACATCTGTGGTAAGTGGGGTCCCGTAGGACCAACGCAACGCCACAAGGGCTGCGGCTGAGTGCTTTAGCGTACCCGTTGACCCGGCACTGAAACTCGAATTGAAGACACTCCGGGTATTTAGTGTGAAAACCCTATCAGTTAGGTTCAGACGATTTGGTAGTGACGGCGAGGAAGTCCCACATAATCGCAAAAGTCCAAAAATCAAGAAAGAATTAAATGGCACAATACGTTCTTGACTTGCATTCAACAAAAATTGTAAATACCTACATGTCCTCATCAGGTATGATACATACCTTCGAATATAAAACAACTCGCCCTTAATAATAATATGATGTGTACAAAAAGCTTGATTTTGATATCGTATAGTTTTATTACGTTTTATTTATTAACATCGACTATCCCGACCCTAACCGAGTAAACAGTAAATAGCATCACAGATATCGGCTACCGATATCACGGAGCTCTCAATGTTTTTGTAAGGTTGCCGGCCTAAATAAACATACAGAGTACAGGGTGATACAATACTTGGGAATGGGGGTTAGATCGTTGGAGATAAGAATATTTTGTAAGAAACTGGACTTGGGGAAAATCACCCTGTATTTTTTTGGATACACGGTTATATGATGGTGTGTAATATACCTCTATAGTCGAGTCGAGAGAGTAAAGTCTGGAGCGTTTATTCTTTATTACGCTTGTTAAGGAGATAAATACAATCTGACGCTAGATTAGACTGTAGCGTAGTCTTTAACAATAAGTTTACCTAAACGAAATCGTAAAGTTGTTTACATAGTTAACAAAGAGCGAGATGTTGCACCAAAAAGTTGTTTTGACGAAATTTTGCACTGATTTTATTTATTTTATTATTCAGCATACACTTAGGGCTTACTAAATGGTAGGCTGGAATTTTTTACTGATTGACATTTAATTCCAGATAATGTACAAGAAAATGGGAGGTACAAGGAATATCAATTGATTTTTCAATCAACTTCAAAGTTTAGTATATTATTTGTATGCAGCAAGAGATAATAACTGTTATACTTGTAATGTGACATGTAATTTTTTTACCAATAAATTGAATATGACCACATAATATTATATTTCCTGATGAATCACGTAAGTATTTGATCACACTCGTACATATAAGTCAAAATCCCTAATAAAACAATGCGTCGAAGATTTGCTTAGCGCATTACATTACATAGGAGCTAAG
This sequence comes from Hemithea aestivaria, assembly GCA_947507615.1. Lineage (NCBI taxonomy): Eukaryota > Metazoa > Arthropoda > Insecta > Lepidoptera > Geometridae > Hemithea > Hemithea aestivaria. Next base: position 3,274,855 of record OX382325.1, on the reverse strand, counting down.
ACGCGTAGAGAAAACGGTATCACATCACTTGATTCATTGTCTTATTATCTACGCACATAGACATAATCTACTATATAAAAATAAGTCGGGTTTTCCTCCCTGACGCTATAACTCCAGAACGCACGAACCGATTTCCACGGTTTTGCATTCGTTGGAAAGGTCTCGGGCTCCGCGAGGTTTATAGCAAAGAAAATTTAGGAAAAATTTCAAAAGAATTGAAATAAAAGTAAAAAAAATAAGTTATTCAATTAGAAACCACGCGCGTATCGGGCAAATGTCAACAGCAGGCATTTGTCTTTAAGGTGGTAATGGCCGTGTCGGCGCGGAGGATATTGATAAGTTTTATTGCAACCTTATTTCGAATTAATACTGGCAACGTAGTAGCCAATGGCTCTCCTTGGATGAATACAAAAAAAAGCGTGTTCTTGGGCAAATTTTTATTAAATTTCAACAGCAGGCATTTGTCTTTAAGGTGGTAAGTTGAACTGTGTAAATTATGTGGATCGTGAATTTGAGGTTAAATAGGGATGTTGACACATGTTACGAATTGATATAAAGTTATATTTTTCACATAAAAGACAGTATTTAAAAATCTAAAATCACATTTTAAGGATCTATTTACAAGCCAAAATTGAATAAAATCAATTTTAATTTCAAAAAAATATAATTATTATTACGCGAATGCGAACGCCAATCAGAGCGCGTGACGTCACACCATTGGCTGGACCTTACGCTTCCTATGAAATGTTCCTGATTTCGACACATTTTAATTATTCATAACATAAAAACCACTGAACCGATTTTGATGCAACTTATACTGTGCCCTTAGTTGGTCCATACTTAAACCAAAAATAAAGTCAATAACTAAAATGTCTCATAAAGAAATTACACATGAGAAATTATGAGGTGTTAAAAAGTTATTTAATATGCTAACTTTTAAAATTTGCGATAGTGGCGCCCCGCAAAAAGAACTCCTTTCGTGAAAAGCACTCTACCACAGATAAAAGAATACTAGACTCTACCTAGCAGTCACGGTTTCCGATTGAGCTGAAATTTCGCATACCGGCAATCGGATGACAATGCAATAATTTTATGACATGGAAGTGATCTGAAGTCTGATGATGGAGCTGAAAGGTGGTCATAGGAACCGCGTAAACAAAAGACAAAACCCATCGAGTTTGGGCTCCTTTGATTCGTCTCGAGGAGTACTTTGATACGATATAGTAACCAGGGTCTGATAATGGAGCTGAAAGGTGGTAACAGGAACCACGTAATTTAAAGTTAGCATTATTACACGATATCATTTTATATTGCTAAAACTAAAATTATAATAAGGCGAATTTGTATTTTAGTCGAATTTCGTCGTTACACGGTCTTTTATATTATTATTATTCTACTTTTAATACCTAATATTAAAAAAGAACGGATTTAACGTTATTTCGACGGATATGAGATATCTGAATAATATCTGAAATTTGATAGATATATTATAATAAATAGTTTGAGTACGTAGGTATATGATAGTTTCATTTCAGAAAATTTCATTTTAGTTTTTTTTATACAACGATGTAAGAGGACGAGCAAGATGCTCTCCTGATGGTAAGAGATAACGCTGGGATTTAACGAAGGTTAAATTCTGGCTGCACTGCTGAGTCATAAAATGTTAAGATTCTTCAGCCCAGGAATTTCACTAGCTACAGTGCCCTCATACCGAAGCACAGTAATGTCTGCACATCACTGTTCAGGCGGCAGAATAACTGACACTGTTGGGGTACTAGCCGACCTCCTGCAGAGGAAGTCTACCCACGGCCCACGGTAAAGAGATCACCATTAAATGACGCGGAAAAGAGTCAAGAGTAAGTGTACGGAATCAAGCTGTTATTATTCCGTATTTTTATTAGTTTTTCTGATTTTAATGATAATTTGATATATTTTTGTTTACTGTATTTAATCTTGATGGACTAATTTGTGTAAGTGGTAATTTATTGCCGTTCTAATTTGTACTGTGGTATAGGTATAACGATAGTTCTGGGACTTATCCCAGGACGTCTCTGAAATCTAAGTATTATTCACAAAAAATGTTTCATTTTATTATTTACTAGCTTATGCTCGCGGCTTTGCCCGCACGGCAAAATCCTTTCTTAGCAGTGGTCTACGTCATGAAACCTTTCTATGTTCCAAATTTCAACCCAATCCATCTAGCGGTTTAGGCTGTGCGTTATACAGATACATCAGTCACCAGCTTATTCTCATGGCTTTGCCCGCATGGACGGGTTATATTTTTCTTATTACTGAATGATTTATCCTGTGTCATGGCATCTTCAGGCATTTTGGCATCTTCTTTCATCTACCTCATCAAGGCAAAATGGCATAATAAGCTGTCTGCGCACCTACAGATAGAAATTCAGGTATCAAAAACAACACGTCTCTGAATTCTGTACTATAAACAAGTATTTTTTAGCTGTTATACCTGACTAGCAGCCGGAAACATGGTCTAAAAATACGTGAACCGTCCGTTAGTTCGGTCAAAAATAGGCAAATCGTCCAATAGTTTAATCAACCATAGCTCAATCGACCGTAGCTGAGTTAACCGTAGACGAATCGTCAAATAGTGATTTCGACCAATAGTTATTATGAACGTAGGCGAAACGTCCAATAGACATTTTGAATAGTAGGTGATTCGATCGTAGTTACATATTGGCAAGGTTTGCCAGCCTTTACTAATTCTACGCCCATTAAGTCGCAGAAAACCCGTGAATTGAATCCCTCTTTTCCGTGGAAATGGAAACCGAATTAAATGGTCTGCACCAAATTCATTAATATATGAATAATTTACTGTCACGCGCTACGAAGTGCGCGCGGGTCAGCTAGTTAGCTAATAATTATCACTTACCAACGACATGTATAACCGCGGACCGCACCTCCGTGTGGAAGGACGGCGCGTCGGCGGACACTTCGCAGCGGTAGCGACCGGCGAGCGCGCGCGTCGCGTCCCGCAGGACCACTTGCTGGGACGTCGACTTTGATACCTGGTGGAAAATACATCATTATTATGAAAGATATGATGAAGGTAATATAGATTTTTTTATTCAACATAATATAGGTTGGCCACACAATCTATAAATTGTGATTTGACTCTGACAGTGTAGGTAGGGTAACCAGTTCTGTTGGAGTATAAACATCAATTATAATAATAATTATTATAATTATGTTAGCCTTAGAACACGATCTCGTGTGATGTTAAGCCATTTAAGTAATTTCAAACATACGAAACGAGAAATTCACGTCATAACTCTTTTAATGCCTATGAAAAGTTAATGCAATAGAACAATATTTATTCATAACATACAACAAAGAGAAGAAAATGCAGTGCGTGCCACAAATAAGCAATAAATGCTTACAGCCACACAGGTCTTATTTTATTATAATAAAGTCATATTTTTCTAATCTGTTCTCTCCCACTGCTGGGCAAAGACTCGGCCCAGACAATCTGGTGCTCGTCCAATAAAATATATAGGTTATATCTTACTAATATTATAAACGTGAAAGTTTGTAAGAATGTATGGATGTCTGGATGTGTGTTTGTTACTCTTTCACGCCTAAACGTGTGGACTGATTGAGCTGAAATTTGTTATAGATAGCTTAAACCCTGGAATAACACATAGACTTATAGTACAGCGGGTAAAACCGCTGAGTACAGCAATTAGTCATCTCATAAACGTAATGTAAAATTTTCTTTTACTTATTTTACTCAACGTCCCCCTTCAATATCTAGATTGCTTCCAATTCACTCAACTCTAGCACAAACACCGTCACCAGTCTAGATATTCACACATCACCGCGTCCATTTTATAAAATCCCCAGTTATTTTGCTGACAAAAAGAACAAAACAAAAACTGTCCGCGTGAATGGCCGACACTTGAAAGCTGGTATAATTAAACGAGTTTTTCAGCTCGATGTCTAGCAATATCCGACGTTCTACTTTTCAAAACGGTACAATGGTTTTGATCCAGTTTTTTGGGGTCCTGTGTGATGATCACACTAATAATAAACGGGAGTGGTTTTGTGTTTGTTTCTTTTTTGAACAGAATTGTTGCTGAAAGGGAAAGGTTAGCTTTGTTATGTCGAAACAAGTATTAAAAAATACTTTTTAAAACAAGATTTTATTATTATTACCACCCAGTATCAAAGTACTCGTCAAGACGATTCATGTTAGCCCAAACCCGATAGAGTTGCGTCGTTTGATTACGAAGTTCCTATGGCCACCTTCCGGCTCTATCATCAGATCAGCTCCATGTCATAATAATATTGCATTGGCATCCGATTTATACATGCATGCAAAATTTAAGCTTAATCGAAAACCGGGAAGTGGATCAAATTTAACTTGCAAGATTTGATTACAGACAGACAAAAGACAGGTGAAAGTAAATAAAAGCTTGTAAAATAGTAGATGGGTTTTAGAGATGGGAATTTCTTAATATAAGATCCCGTCTGGGTTAGTTACCACGATGTTAATCATTACGAATATTCTGTCCCGATTCACTACAGTTGGAAGGCCAGAGTGTAAAATTACTGGGCTGAGACCTAACATCTTATATGTCTTTACATAAAGAGCACAACTTAATTTTGCGAAGGACTTCGTGCTCCTTGAATACCTAAGTAACAATGTAACTGAAAAAGTAGTTTACAAGTTATAAGGAAATATAACTATGAACATCAAAGTTAAAAAATATTTAATAATACGCAATTTGGTTTGACACAATGGGATAGCAATTGTAGGTAAAGTGATTTAAAAACATTTATTTCACTTGATTTAAAACTCTAATCAGAGATATATTACGTACCACCTACTCTCTATCCAAATCACCCAATAAATACTTTTCCAAAGCAAAACAAACCACTTTACAAGGGCACAACAAAAACAGAATAAAAAATCCATTTCTCTAAAAAGAAAGGGTAATAAAAGGGCATTCAACCTTCGAAAGATAATGGAGGAAATATAGTGAGAAATTAAAATGAGAGCTCGGTCAGTGTAAACAAGCGGAGAAGCCTGATTGGAAACTCTTTTAATTAATTTGTGTAGTTTAATTTTTAGGCCGTTTTGTGATAATTAAAATAATGAACTTATAGACCTTTAGAAAATATAACAGTATTTTTACAATCGAGCGTAGATTGGATAAAGGGCGTTGAAGATATATTAAAAAACATTTTCCAAATACTTGTATATGGGACTAGCTGCGTCCAGCGGTTTTACCCGCTTTACCCGCCTATATGCTATTCCAGGGTTTAAGCTATCTTTTTAACAAATTTCAGCTCAATAGGTCTACCTTCTTAGAAAAGAGTAACAAACACGCATCCATACATCCTTACAAACTTTCGCATTATAATATTAGTAGAATGTAGAACTTGGACATGAAATCAAGGGCTTTACGATCAATGTCAATATTTAATATGCTTAAAATATGCGTTGTCGCTTTAACAAGGAAAAAATATCAAAACAAAATATGCTTCAGAAAACATTATAAACTCAATCAGAAAATCTACAAATCCTCAGACTATCCAATAAATCTTTTCCTTGTAAAAAGTAAGTTCTCTAACACAAAAGCGCTCAATTTTCCTACTTTCCTCCGTAAACTTATCAAAATGTAAAGCACCCTATATATCAAAGTTGTTGAAGAAAACAACTCAGGCGAGATCTAGTTCAAAATAAATTGAAATAAAAACTTTTGGAGATACGTTCCCGCGAATATTGTTGTTTTGGGTCACTTTCATAAAGTTTCAAAGTGCCAAGATATTGTATTGCAATCTACCTACTTTGAATTTTATTCCGGAGGAAATTGGATTTGTGTCTTCGATATTCATCAGCTATTCTATGAATATTATTGAAATATTCAGATATAGGTAATATGCTATACAGAGAGGTATACTTTTAAATAAAGTCATTTTAGGCAGAAGAATATTAAATGAAAAATAACGTTTTTAATAAACGTTGAATGTTGTTCCTAAATAAATGAAATCCAGTCAAAAGAAAATACACTTCTAATAAAATTCGGGCCAACGTAATGATCCTGATATTAATTCGTAGTATCGTTTGATATTTCAACATTACCAAGAAAATAAAGATCAACAACAACAAATTGAAGTTATGAAAATTTTGCAGAAGCCCTACACGCAGGACTAAAAATCGAAAGGCAAGAAAGAAGATAGAGCACATTTCAAAAACGACACATTACAAGCTCGAAACAAATCAACACCCCCCATAAAAATCCGAACAAAACCTATCCGAAACTTAAATACATTCTTATTCCCGTATTATTTATATTTAAACACTCGTTCGTTCCACGCGGGCACAATAAAAGTGCAATGGGGCCGTGATAGCACCGATTTGGCAAGCCACTGCATGGTGATCGTCGCTCATTCAAACTGCCGAGCATGGCGTACTTAGACTCAAGATATGAGGGGATATTGCACCCGCTAGACTGAAGATACGCCACTTTGGGATCGACCCCGTGCGCTGGGCCAATTGGCTGGAACTTGGTTTTATCAATGTCAGGAGTTTAACATAAAATGTATTATTATAATCCGTACGCGATCTCAGTGACGCATTGGTCAAAGATTGAGTCTCTACACTAATGTAATACGACTGATATTTATTTTATGTTGTTTTTATATAAAACTACTTATAGCCATTTGATTCGACAAGAATATCAATATTATGTTGTTAAAAATATGTATCAACAATCAACATGTTTTGTGTCAAATCCCACTCACTCTACTCTTTCTCCATCTCTATGCTTTACATACACCTACCCGATTTGATTAGTGGGTATAAATTATAAAGCAGTATTAAATTCAGAATAAATATGAAATTGTAGACAATTTTCAGATATTTCAGTATAAGGCAACATTTTATAAAGTACAAAATCATCATATTATCATGAAAGTCTTACATATTTATTATTAGCTGCGCCCAGCGGTTTTACCCACTGTACTGTACCTCTATAGCCTATGTATTTGTCAAGGATCTAAGCTATCTCTATACCAAATTTCAGCTCAAGCGGTCCACCCGTTTAGGCGTGAAAGAGTAACAAACATAAATACAGACATCCTTACATTCTTACAAACTTTCACGTTTATACTATTAGTAAGATTTAGTAGTAATACTCAACCAAATACAATTTGTTCCGTTACCCACTCAATTCGGTTTCAGTTTGATTAGTTTCGTCGCAACATGGTACATAATCAACATTGTTATTACGTTCTACAACAGATATTTCCAACCTTTCCGAAACATTTCCGAATTCGTTCGTTTTCCTCCTAGAGTAAAAATATCGAATTCCTATTATTTTCCCGTTCATTAAAATATACGCGAATATCCACTGAAACAATCTTGCTATATTTTATAGAATATAATTATTAAAACACAATTCAGTTTTTCGGCTTTTTTTTTTGTATCCATAATATTTTTCTACCCCTGTAAAAGTGGACTTTAAAGTGTATGTAAAGAAGAGTTAAAGAATTAGTTATTGTTTGCAAAACAGAGAGCCTAAGCTAGTTATTAATCCAAATCATTTTAAATTATAAACGTTAAAAGGATAGTGCCTACGTCCAGCACTAAAAGCCTCATAATAAAATCTTATAAGCGGCATAGAATGAATTATAATTGCCAAGAGAAAATCACCCTTATCACATTTTACGCACATGCTACTTTAGTATACACCACATTATTATACAAAAGGCACAGTTTTCCTTGTTCTCGGAAGGCGAAACTACTCTGTTTGTTCCGGTTCTCAAATACTCTTGAAGGAGGTTTGATGAGGCTCCTTCAATGCGTATATATAGAGGTAGGTACTAGGTAGAAACTGTGCAGAAAGAGGAAACTTGTAGATGAGGGCGCGAGTGTGCTCATTTTGTAAAGATTTTTAAACGGGTTATACTATGAAAACAAAATAAAATAGTACGAAATAATACGCATATTGAATCGTGATGATCATCGCACATTGTCGTGACGACCGCGCGACAATAGGTCACACAATTGAAAGTCACACACGCCAATGTGGGCTTAGCCTAAATTTTCCTCAGTCAAAAATCATTTAGTCATTATATGTATATAAATCGTTATAATCAGTTTATAATTAGACCGTGAACATAATAATGTTATAGGTGTTACATAAAGACACCTGTCCAACGGTTTTCCCTTTGCGAGCAAACATTTCTAATCCTTTTATCCAAGATTTATTAGTTCATAATAACACCGCGTCTCTTCTCTTTCTGCGCAATATCTAATCCTTCCTTACTACCAACATATACGAAGGTAACTCCCTGAGAAATCTCAAGGTATTTTTGGGAAAGGTCTTTTGCGGAATCGATGTGTATTATGTCTGATGTATTCAAATAGCAATCTTGTTTGGAATAAACATGCTGTGGAGGTAAATAACTTCAGCAAAAAGGATCCTTCTTTCTAGTAGAGATTGTAATTTGATGACCGTAATAATAAGAATAAGTATTTTTTAAATGAATTAAGATAAGCTAAAATTATAAACCTAATATAGTAAAAAATACAATATTTGTTAAAAAAAAACAAATTATGTGTTTTTTTATTGTTAATGTATGGATTATAATTTATCATTTATTTTGTATAAATAAAATGAATATGTCGTCGTGTGTAAAAAGTAAATTGTTTAGATGCTTTTCTTAATATTTATAACTTCATTTGAAAATTTTAGAAAAAATCCGATCCGAACGAAATCCGCTCCAAAAATTTCATGCCAAGCAACCCATTTAGATTTTTGCTTATAATAATGATAGAAGGAATTTTCATACCGAATATTTGCCCTCATAACAGGGTTCAGAATCTAAAAACATTTTCCCGTTTAGTTTCCTTGTAAACCCGTATTATAATCAAGTGAATGCCCTATTTATCGTCCATTACAGACGCAAAAAAAGCAACCTTGATAATTTCTTTTCCCCATTTCAATTATGTTCCCGAAACAGCCGGGCGTGTCTTGATTATGATTAGGTCCCGCATTCATAGTACAACATTATGAGAGGAATAATTTTCGACTGCGTGACATTGTTCAAGCATATAAATTACAAAGGATGGTTGCCTGGTCAGATCGCTTACGACAAGGCCTCCGATTGTGAACCAAACTGTATTTTAACACTAGTTAGCAATAAGTTTAATGTAATTTTTTATTTGTCTTTAGAGTTCAACATCATTCATCATCAGCCCACGCTCCTCCACTGCTGGACATAGGCCTCCCATGGCACACCACTCAACTCGTTCCCCCGTCTTCCTCCTCCTCCCGCTCCCTGCGACCTTCCGGATATCGTCACCCCATCTCGCCCAAGGACGCCCTACGCTACTACGTTTGTCGAGACGCGGTCTCCACTCTAGAACCCGTGTACCCCATCGGTTATGGGTTATCGGTCTTTAGAGTATTCTATTTTAAATTTTTGTTTATATTTTCTTACTTCTTCACGTCTAAACGGATAGACCAATTGAGCTGAAATTTCGTAAAAAAAATCGCTTAGACCCTAGAATAACATAATATAGGCTACTGTACAGCGGGTAAACCCGATGGGCGCAGCTAGTTTAGTATTTTTTTTGTGTATTTTTTTAAATAGTTAAAAAAATTAACTAACTGTAACTTTTTAACTGTGCCACTCAAGTTAATCCAGCGTAATGACTGTAGTCAGGTGTAGTGACCCCTCTTTAAACAATTAGGGCCTAAAACGGCTCAATTCACCCTCAGCCTCAGACATAAGTGCCGTTCGCCCATCAAATATTGGGCATTCGAATGACGTGATTAGGCAAATGAGACCGTAACGCTCCTCTGGTGTTTTGATTAAATTGATTTCCGGAACAAAATGATCTAAATAGATTAATTAAAGATTACGACATATTAAACTGAGCCCCAATTTATATAAGTGGCGTTTTGGTTCTTGTTTGCGAAGGCTGTATACGTAAATGTGGTACGTATAATCTTGTATTAAGCGATTTAAAATTGTTGATTTGTAGTCTAGATACGAAAACATTAACATTAACGAGAACACTTAATTTTTTTTGTAAAACCTAATTATAAAATGATTTTCTATTGTATTATTATGGACAAGCATAAGTTACACATTCTCCCGTTAACAATGTTTTTAATAAATACTTTATTTTTTATATAATACAAGCTTATGCTCGCGGCTTTGCTCGCATGGCAAAATCTTTTCTTAGCGGAGGTCTACGTCATAAAACCTATCTATAATACGTTCCAAATTTCAACCCAATCCATCCAGTGGTTTAGGCTGTACGTTGATAGATCAGTCAGTCAGTCAATCAGACACTCTTTCGTTTTATATATTTATATAGATTATGTAGCTACCTACTTTTAGACAATGAAGAGTTTTTTAATTATTTTTAACACGACCTATCACCTCCTCTATATTTAAAGGAAAGATTCGGGACCCATTTTTAGGAGCCTTCAAAACGCTACGCCACACTAGAAGTCTAGACGAAAATTCCAGAGTCTATATATCTCTATACCAAATTTCAGCTCAATCAGTCCACCCATTTAGGCGTGAAGAAGAAACAAACATACACACTCACAAACTTTATTATAATAGTGTGACTACCACTTTCAGCGTAAATCCGGACCAGAAGTTATTTAAATACCAATAATATCGTCCATATCGTCACATACGAGCAACAGAACATTTTGTCAGTCTGTACGTGTGTAACTATCCGAAATTAACCGTTAATATGTGATAATTACCCGGCGGACGCGCGTTAACTGTTCGTCGGGCGGACATCAGATATGAGCATTGTATTAATGTACGAGTTGACGCTTGCCGCTTGATTCGGATCGTATGCGCTTTATTGCCCTTTTTTTTTTGTTCCAATTTGAAATGCCAATTTGAATCCGTGGGAAAAGTAAAGTGGCCAGGAAAGCCACTGTGGCTAGTAAAATTACTAGACTTCTTCATAACGAATGGTATGTCAAAAGAACATAAATAAAAAGCAAAGTACTTTAATAAAAAAAAATATTTTAGCGAGATGTATTATTATTATCAGCACCAGCAACGGTGTACAGTACCTAGTCGGACAACGTAGAGTACAAAGGAAGCCCCTTTTTTTTACCCAGGAAAAATGCGTTACGCATCATCACCCCACGCCGGGGTATGTGGGACTCCCCCGCCAAAGATGGGAGCGGCGGGGATACCCACTAAAAAACTTGGGGGTGTTCCTTCGGGACGCCATAGTGCCGGGGCAACGGGTACGCCGAAGCACTCATCCGCGGCTGGAAGTCTACCCCTGATGTAACCTTCTAAGATAATTTCCAATAACCATCTCTGCACTAAAGTATAAATTGAAAAACATTAACCCGTACTACAACTGCGTAGAAACCGTTTAGACAATAGCGTCTATTAAAACCCCGCCTATTACAATTTAGCACCTTTTTCGCGCCAAAACGGGACCAAATCTAATAAACACGCTATAAATGGCATAACGAACGAAATGAAGGTGTAACAATAACGCTGGTACGACGATGATGTAGGCAATTGACAAGCTGTACTGAAATATATATCAGATTCCAAAACACACTATTAAGATATCTGAAATATACGTCATTAAAAGTACTTCTATATTTAAGAAGAATATAATAAATTCGAGTCTATAGGATTTTGTTTTGGGACCTGTAGGTTCTCCTTTATAGTTGTTCTGATGTTCATTATCACGTCGTGCGCCATGTTGAAAATTAAAAATAACAAAAGATCTTTTAAAATGAGAAAATGACTCTTTTTGCGATTTTTTTCACAAATTGGAACTGCGGCTAGTACATTATTATTGAAAGCGAGAGGTAATGATTAGAGCCATTTTAATTTCTTCTTATTTGTTCAAGCTACAAAATAGCTCGATTCTCGAGTAAAAGCCGAAATCATACTCGTACTAACCCGAAAATGAGGAAGTAGTTCGAAATAAAGAAATTTCTTTTCCTGATCTCTGAAATGTTTTTCTGCCAATATGCCTTCTTATTACCAGTTGCTATTAGGAATTGTTCTTATTCTGGTAACGAGATAGTATCAAAATCGCTATTATTTTTTGTAGTTATACTTATTTCGGACTGTTTAGCACTGTCTCGATATCCTGAGATAATAATAATTATGTCTGAATACGAACAAATTCGTAGGTAAGTGATAATGGAAGATGTATATTTTATGCTATGCAAAGAAGTAAAAAGACGAGCAAGACGATCTCCTGATGGTAAGAGATAACTCTGCCCCTAATCTGCACAATGCCTCCCAGGATACGAGATACAAAAATATAGAGTTTAATTACAATACAAGATGTAAAATTATAGACACCAACGTTTCTTACTCAACAATCATACGACACCGACGTTTCTTACTCAACAATCATACGATGTGAAGACTCTTCAGCCCAGTAATTTTACTAGCTACAATGCTCTCCTACTGAAGCACAGTAATGTTTGCACAATCAGTGTTCCGGCGGTAGAATAACTGGCGCTGTTGAGGTACCCACCTAGTCAACCTCCTGCAAAGGAAGCCCTGCCCCGGTTCCTTGTTTCTATTCCTACTAGGTATAATAAATATTTTAAAAAAAGTTTATAAAGAAGAAGTAAGTTAGAAAGAAAGACGAAGAGAAGAGAATTTAGAAAGTTTTCAAAAATGTATTATGTAATTCTTTTACGCCTAAACGGGTGGACCGATTGAGCTGAAATTTGTTATAGAGACAGCTGAGTGCTAAGCTAAAACCGTGGAATAACAGTAGTAGTTATAGGTGGTCTTTTTTTGTACAGGTACAGACGCTGGGCGCAGCTAGTTTTTCATAAAACCTTTTTTTTAACCCCCGACGCAAAAACGACGGGGTGTTATAAGTTTGACGTGTCTGTCTGTCTGGCTGTATGTCTGTCTGTCTCTGTGTGTGTGTGTGTGTGTGTCTGTCTGTGGCATCGTAGCTCCCGAACGGATGAACGGATTTTGATTTAGTTTTTTTTTTTTGAAAGTAGATTTAGTCGAGAGAGGTGAGCTATGATTGGTGGAAATCGGTCCAAGATGGCCGACGCTACAAAATGGCGGATTACTTTTTTCTCCACGACCCCCTCAATATGGGTATCAAATGAAAGGGCTTAACTAGTAGAATACAACCCACTATATAAAATTTAAAATCCAAGATGGCCGCCACTCGCCACCTCTAAATGGTGAATTACATATTGCGTTGGGGGTTTTTTAAATGTTTAATTTAATTCACTTGTGTTCAACCAGTCAGTTATATCATCTTTGCAACGATTTACAATTGTAACGATAACTGTTATTACATTACACGATATTGCCGCATTATTGCGACGCTCTGATTGGTTGATACCTTTTTATAGTAGGGCAATAACGAAACCCATTACTTTCTGAAGGGGTAATAATATCTTTAAGGTGCAAAATACTTCATTGTTTGCAATATTCTTTATAGGCCAGCTGTGCTTGTGGCCCTCTCTCTAACACAAATTGTACTTGTGTTTGTTCTATTATAATTTGATGGGCATAAACTCTTTTAAGTATTTTTAAATCTAAATAGAGTGACTGACTGACCGATCTATCAATTGGGTTGAAATTTGAAATACTAATAGATTTTCTGACGTAGACCGCTAAGAAAGAATATAGCCAAGCTAGACTTTAAAAAAAAAAGTATCAGTGAAATGTATGTACATAACTTTCGATCGGATGCACCAAATTATATTTTTTTTGTCTTTGTTTTTATCAGCACAAGGTTTCCAAGGTTTTATACAAAAGTATATCTGGGGGCACGGTAGTGCCCCCGCCAAGTCGAGCGCGAAGCAAGCACTGCCGTACCATCCTTTACAGGAACCATTTCGCCGCATTTTCAGGCCCCTATTTGAGAACCTCTGGATAAGACCAGAACACAGAAATTTTCGTCATCCAGTAAGCTATAATTACATACTTAAAATCCAAAATTTCAAGTCTGTAGGTCATTAAGTTCCGAAGTTAAGCGAAAGCAAAGTTTCGCATTTACGACACTCACTCACTCACTCACTCATGATCATCAAAATAGAACTAGTACTTCCCATAAACTCAGAGAGCTGAAATTTGGTACATACTTAGAATTTATTGTATAAACCATAGGAAAACTAAAAAAATATGCAATTTCGGTCTCGTTTTCGAGATAATTAATCTGCATAAATAACTTTGTAATCTCATATAAATGTTTAGGATTACAAAGTTACATTTGCAGTCAATGGTTAAAATTGTGTAATATCCAACTTATTAATTCAAAATATATTTAAGGCATAGTATATGTATATATGTGTGTGTGTGTGTGTGTGTGTGTGTGTGTGTGTGTGTGTGTGTGTGTGTGTGTGTGTGTGTGTGTGTGTGTGTGTGTGTGTGCGTGTGTGTGTGTGTGTATATGTGTCGTAAATCGTCAGTTATGATCAGGCGATATCTAGCGTGACCAACTAAAATAAGAGCCCAACCAAACTATTAGAAGAGATCAACATACCGCCTTTACTACAAGCTTTTATTTACTTTCACCTGTCGGTCTGTCTGTCTGTAATTAAATCTTGCAAGTTTAATTAGGCCCACTTCCCGGTATAATATTATGATGCATTGGACTAAGAGTGAACGCACACGTATCTAGATGGCGCTGACTGTATTTTAAAACGCGCTTACGGTTTGTATTTCTGATAACCTTATTATAATATAGCGTTTCTACAAAAATAAGTGAAATCCCATCAAAAACATTCTGTAAAAAAACTAGCCAAGTCTCGATGGAGCTGCTTGTTTATCTCTAAAAAGTAATGAAATCTAGACAAAGTCGTGCCAAGTAGGTTCCTTACTGCGATTTCTTTATTATTATAGTTAATGTTGTGTGACTTGGCCGTTGAAGGGTACACAAGGGTATTACCAGGTGCTCCATGACACTATTGCACCAATCTGTCCGCTACCCATTGACGATAGAAAATTTCCACTTGGAAAACGTTGATTGAATAACCAGTCAATTGTAGGCTTGATAAAGCTGCGTATTTCAATAATACTTATGTTTAGGCGATTCAAGTGTCATGGAGCATCTGGTTTTGTACCCTTGTGTACCCTTCGACGGCCAAGTCACACAACATTAACTATAATAATAAAGAAATCGCAGTAAGGAACCTTATACTTGGCACGACTTTGTCTAGATTTCATTACTTTTTAGAGATAAACAAGCAGCTTTTTTTTTTTTTTTTTTTTTTTATGTAATAGGTGACAAACAAGCAGACGGCCCACCTGATGGTAAGTGGCACCGTCGCCTATGGATACCTGCAATACCGGGGGTACCGCTGGTACGTTGCCTACCTTTCAAGACTCTATTCACTTGCCTTTTGAAGAGTCCCATGTTGAAGCTCAACGGAAATACCGCAGGCGGAAGCTCATTCCACATTTTGCAGGTGTACGGCAAAAAGGAGCGACTAAATCGCACAGTGCGCGAATGCCAAGCATCAATAATGTGTGGATGGGCTTTAGAGCGGTGTCGGCTCGTGCGGTGATAAAAGCGCGACGCCGGGATTAGGTCGAATAATTCATCGGAACACTCCCCATTGTATAGGCGATAAAAGATGCAGAGGGATCCAACGTCCCTACGAAAGCTGAGCGGTTCTAGGTGTTCGGTAAGCTTGGGGTCGTTAACAATTCTGACAGCTCTACGCTGTAATGCATCAAGAGGGTCAAGCTGATACTTGGGTGCTCCATTCCAGAGATGGGAGCA
This sequence comes from Hemithea aestivaria, assembly GCA_947507615.1. Taxonomy (NCBI): domain Eukaryota; kingdom Metazoa; phylum Arthropoda; class Insecta; order Lepidoptera; family Geometridae; genus Hemithea; species Hemithea aestivaria. The sequence continues at coordinate 3,259,092 of OX382325.1, read as the reverse complement.
GTACTCTACGTGGGGTCTGACTTGGGCTAGATAAAGAAGTAGTCTCTGTCTCGACGTAAAGTACCGCTTCGCCTTATTGAGCACTCCAAGTTTTTTGGAAGCGAGCTTGGCCTTACCTGCAATGTGACCACGGAACTGAACATTAGCAGAAATGTCAACACCCAGAATTCTTATGCTATCCGAGACCTTGAGAGGAGTGTCCTGAAATCGAGGCGCGTCAACAAAAGGGACTTTTTTAGCGGTAAACGCGCAAACTTGTGTCTTAGCTGCGTTGAACTGGACCAGGTTCAGAGATCCCCAATCCGAGACCTGTTCCAGGGAAGCTTCAACGTCAGACACCAGTTTGTTCCTGCATTCCTCCATTTCGGCACGGGGGGCATTGATGCGACCGCAATACTGAGCGTCACCAGTACTGTCATCCGCATAGCAATGCATACCACTAGTTTGTAGCATATCATTGATGTGCAAGATGAACAGTGTCGGCGACAACACTGAGCCCTGAGGGACACCGGCGTTAATCGGCTTACTGTCGGAGCATTGCCCGTCAACAACGACCTTAATGCTTCGATCCGATAGGAAGCTAGCAACCCATTCGCACAACCCCTCGGGAATACCATAAGAAGGTAGCTTGGAGAGTAGTGCCCGATGCCACACCCGATCAAAGGCCTTAGCGATGTCCAGACTAACTGCGAGTGCCTCACCCTTACTCTCTACGGCTTCAGCCCAGCGGTGAGTGAGGTAAACAAGAAGATCACCAGCCGATCGGCCGTGGCGAAAGCCATACTGGCGATCGCTAATCAGCTGGTGATCCTCCAGGTACCTAAGGAGCTGAGTGTTTATAACTCGCTCCATCACCTTACAGAGCAGGGAGGTAATGGCAATGGGTCGGTAGTTAGCTGGGTCAGAACGGTCGCCTTTCTTAGGGATGGGGTGAACAAGGGCTGTCCTCCAAGAAGTAGGTACTCTTCTATTTGTGTAGGAGTGCAGGAAAAGACGCGTAAGGACAGGGGCCAACTCGGGAGCACATGTTTTTAAGACAATAGCGGGAATATTATCCGGCCCACTCGCTTTCCGCACGTCAAGGGATAAAAGTTCCTTCCGTACAGCTTTCTGAGTGAAACGTACTTCTGGCATGGAACTTTCACACCGCGGGATAGTAGGCGGTGTGGCACCCCCGTCGTCGATAGTCGAGTTAGAGGCAAAGATAGAGCCGAGGAGATCGGCCTTTTCTTTAGCGCTATGGGCCAGAGAATCATCCGGCCTACGCATAGCGGGAAAAGCAGACTTGCAAAAGTTACCCTCAGCAGCCTTGGCGAGAGACCAGAAGGCTCGGCTCCCTGTAGGGAATCCCGCTAGTTGATCGCCAATTCGGCTTATATGGGCATCTCGGGCTTTAGCAGTAACCCTCTTACTGGACCTAGACTCGCTGTTAAGCTTTTTCTTCAAGGCAGTGATGTTGGGATCGTGACTAACGAGTGCCTCAGTCCATGATTTATAGGCGGTTTGTTTTTTTAGGGACGCTTCCGCACAAGATTTATTAAACCATGGACGGCTCCGCCCACCAACGCGCACAACAGAGCAAGGAATAAATAATTCCATACCCTGCAGCACAACATCGGCGACGGAGTCTGCACAAAAGTCTACACTGTCCGAAGAGAAGCAGAGTTGGTTCCATGGATAGGACGCGTAGAATTCGCGTAAGCTATCCCAGTCAGCCGACCCATAGTGCCAAACTTTACGCTTACCACAGGAAGTAAAGCGGGTACGATCATGGTTTGGCACCATCGTACGAACCAGACAATGGTCGGAGCGGCCAAGCGGCGCCTCAACCGAAACTTGGTACTGATCAGGGTGCGACGTCAGGAACAGGTCCAACAAGGAAGGGTCATGGCTCTCAACATCCGGTATTCTGGTGGGTTCAGAAACCAGTTGTGTTAAACTAAAGACCGAAGCTAGGTCGAAAGCTGCACGCCCCGCGTGATCGGTGGTCCTAGAGCCTAGCCAGTTGGAATGGTGGGCGTTAAAGTCGCCTAACACCACCAGCTCAGCGGAGGTGAATTGCTCAAGAACATGGTCAGCTCCATCCGAAATGTGCTCGAATAAACGAGTAGTCTCTGTGTCCCCGCTGTGTGATCTGTAGAGGCACACGTACACTCTGGTTCTACCACCATGGTTTGTACGCAGCCACAAAGTAGACAGATCATGATCTTCAAGACCAGAGAGACGGCGATAGCAAATATCTTCCCGGACAAACACACAAACTCCGGCACGACGCATGAATTTATGCTCGAGATTGTACCCGGGGTAAAGCAAATAGGAAGTCTCGGTTGGGTCAAGTATTTGCGTCTCAGTTAAAAAGAGTAAGGCTGGTTTAGTAGATTCAAGGTGATAATGAATCTCGTTAAGGTTAGCGTGGAGGCCCCTAATATTACAGAAATCCACTTGAAATGTGGAGTTGGTGACCGCTGTGTAACTCTTTCTATTTTTTGATCTGGCCATAAGGTGTGAAGTGAGCTCCATCGAGACTTGGCTAGTTTTTTTACAGAATGTTTTTGATGGGATTTTTTTGTATAAGAAACAGAAAATGGGAAAAAGATCATCGTGGTAGACGCTCTAAAAGATAAATGTCCACCATGTGCAAAGCCTGCACAGGCCGCTAGACTTTTTTAAAGTTTCTCCCCAAAATTACCCAAAAAGGACACCAGTATACCACGTTGTATACTCAAAGCTAATAAATAAAACAAATTGTTAGTATGAGACAAATACAAATAGAAATACAGTGTTTATTTTCATCTCAAAATACATAATCTAGTTAAGGTCTCGTCTTACACAGCTTCGTTTATTTATGGCTGCTTTATTTTATTTATAGTAACAATATTTTCGAGAGCTACATCGAGAGTCTTAGAATAAAGTTGGCGATGAAAATAATGGTGTTATTTAAGTTTTTATATGAGTACATTATCTTATAAATAACCTAACTAAAGTTTTGGTTTCAGTAATTCTATTTTTGTAGCTTTTTTGTCACATAAAAACTCGTATTATTTATTTTATTTATTTATCATAATTAAAAAATATTATGATTAATTTATTAATACAGGTAGATGCTACGTGTATCATGTTTTTTTTTTCTAAATAAGCTTTAAATTGAAGTATTCAATAAAATTTATTTAAATTGTTAATATTACTTTAACTTTTAAGAACTCGAGTGAAGTTTTCACATAATTAAATAATAAAGTTAAAAAGAGATTAGGAGATCTTTTTCTCATAAATTTAACTGCATTATTACAAAGTCCACATTTCAAAATGATCCATTTACTGCCATAAAAAGATTAAACAAAAAAATACTTAAACACTCATTTTTTTCATTTCCAATTCCCACATTTTTGGGCAGACAGAGTGGTAACACAGCAACACCTTTATAAACAAGTGGTAATGGACACCATTCAAAGTAAATTATTCTTATGAGCACATTATCTCCAAACGTTAGGTTAAAGGGCACTAAAGGGATGCTTCGCAAGACAAATATTTGTTTAGGACCGCCGCGAACCTTGGGATTATCTGCCCACTCCGTGGACGGAGCGAGGATTTTATGTGGAGGAGCGAATTAGGGGAACATTCCTACGTAGGGAAACAAATTAGGGGGGAAATTCTTTAAAACCTGCTTGAACTTTGGAAATTAATTTAAGTTTCTTCTTAAGTTTCGTTCTTAAGTAAAAAAGTATGAAATCAGAATTTTATAAAACGACGGTACAATCCTTCTACAAAATTGCCTTATTTATTTGCATCTATCTACTCGTACACAGCCATTTATATATCTACTGTCTCCCTGTTGAGCAATAGACTGTCTTTCTAAATTCTAAATCCCTGACTGCCTCTTCCCAAAACGTTTGCACATTCTATGAAATATTAATAACTAACAATTTTTGTTCCGAGTGACAGAGCTACATATATCTCTGTCCACTTACTGGTCCAACCAGCTATAGAGATAAAAAAAAGTCATTTCTACTCGAAAACTAGATCGCATAGCCCCTTTCTTACCCCCCGGGGTATACCTGATTACGTCCACCACAGGATCCCTTCGGGTTGAAGTTCGAATGTTCTTATCGGTTGGCCGTTGGTTTAAAATTTAGATTCGTACTAATTGGGCCGGGATAGGCTGACAGTTTGTAGCTTAATTACAGGGTTATACCGACAGGGGACTGTTTTGGTACTTTATATGTGTATTTAAGACTATCTGAGACGTCCGCCCCTTAATTGATTTTAATAAGGCCCTGGCTATAAACATCATTGAAGCGTGAATCGAGTTTCAAGAGTTCTGTAAGAGCGTAGTGAAGCTAGAGAGGGATTCATCCGGCCTTCTAGGTTTAGTGTGCTACCTACGGCCGCATCGTTGCTTAACATCTCGCGAGATCGTAAAGGCTGACCTGGCTATAATAATTAAAAAAAAATTGCCTCAAGGTCTCTGATAAACTTAAACTACGTTACAGTTTTAAAGCCCGCGCTCTACTTCGCGCAATGGTTCGCGTATCAATTCATTTTCATTCAAAAGGTGCTTTTGACTTTTCACGTTTTGTTTGAAAGTTTGACGCGCAAATGTTTGAGCGTCGTAAGGGTAGCCTACATTTTTAGTATGCTCTTTTTAATATGGTTACAAAGCCTTAAAAATATACAACTCCGCCTGTTATAGGTCTTTACCCATAATTAAATAAATTTACTCGAGTGCAACGGCGCGGCGCGGTCAGTTGTGTATACTCGTATCTTATCTTACCAAGTAGATGAAGTATGTTTCAGGCTCATTCTCATTTTAGCTCAAATTTGATGGTCACACGGTTATATTTCCGAAACGGTTAAAGAAAGAGACATGAATTTTGGATAGGTGGATAAAACATATATTAAGCTACAAAACAAATAAAGATAGTCATAATAGGCGCAAAAAATAATACTAAAATTTAACATGAAACATCAAAAACGGGGCCATTTTTCGTATTCTCATGGTGTCACACTTTACGTTGCAGTGAATCATTTGGGCACTACTTTAACAAATTTTGGTGAATCTGTATATAACATATACCAACATTTTCGCAAACAAATACACTTTACGGTAAATAGTCTCAAAAAAGCCTTTCATTATTATTCTGAATTTAAAATGATATAATGCGGCGGTCACACGATTTTAGGTGCTTCAAATTTGCGTAGTTTAACGGCTGCTGTTAAACACAACATCTACAATCCAATACAGAGTTCGATTCATTTCAATTATGGCCATGTTCTGCAATCGTAGAAGTAGGATCTTGGACTTATCGAGGCGTGGGAAAAATATAATTGCTAAGTTTCAATTTATTCATGGGTGTGCCGATCACTGGCATGGACAACATTTTTATGCATTGTATTTTAGTTATTTAAATCAAAGCTAGCTTTTCGAAACGCCAAAATGTGCGAGATAAAGATGTAGTATTTAATTTTATACATTATACCTAAACTTTCCAGAATTTCACCATAAAGGAATATGTTCGTCACCAGCGTGGCATCACCTTCATAGCGTTTTTTACCATGAAGGTGATTTTCAAGCCATGAAAGTGATTTTTTTGTATTATTATGTTTATAAAGGGCCTTTTTACCAACAAAATAGTACTTTATCTATTATGTTAGGATTTTAATACATACATACCAAATTTTTGCCTAATAAAAAAGTAAAGTTAAAGGTAAAGTAATATCTCAAATAACGCATATTTTCTTTTGTAGTGAGGTTTGTTGTTACGTAGAATGTCGTTTTATTGTACATTTTTGGTAAATTTAGACTTTAAAAAGGGTTTTACTTGAAAAAAATGTAAAAAAATAATGACTGAATCACTTTCGTGGCGTCGAAAATTTCAAAACTGTTTTTCTTCGAAATGAAACGTACGATTTAAATCATTTATATAAAAGTTTACTCGTGTTATCCAGCTCTATACAATATTATACATGAACATAACAAATAAGCAATAAATAAGAATTGCCATGAAGGTGACGATGAGAATCGATTCCATGAGAATGAGCCTTCAACAATAACTAGAACGAATAACATGATATTCAATTACTTCATATTAAAAATACAAAGATATGTGTTACATAAAATATTACAAAATTCAAATCCACATCAAAGGCACAGCGGATGAAAGATGCATCAAGAAAACTATACCCCCAACACAACCTTAAACGAACTTCAAAACTCTGCGCCGCCATTTTGTAGGCGTCATTCACAAGTAAGTAAGAAATAGTATTTTACATAATATTACCGTTGCAGTACTTACTTTGCATAAGTTTGGCCAATAAGTAGATAAGTTCGGAACTATGGGAGAAACTTTGAGAATTTAATAGAGAGCCCGCTGGCCCGAAAAACCGACGACTCACAAACTTAGTAGATGTCTAAATATTATCTTTAGCTGCTCAAAGGTTTGGTAGAAATTACAATAAAATAATTTCCATTATAATAAAATAATATATGTATTAGCAAACGAAACGTAGGAAGTCCACCCAAAAGGTGGACAGACGACCTTATAAAGGTCGCCGGAAGACGCTGGATGCAGGTCGCTTCCAACCGGTACTTGTGGAAATCCAAAGGGGATCCCTATGTTCAGCAGTGGACGTCCTACGGCTGAGATGATGATGATGATGAATATCCATTAGTATCAATTAAGTATTTTAATATATTAATAATGTTAAGTTGAAAGAGAGGGGAAGGGATTGTCCCGCTTTCTATGTTTAGTCTGATACTATCTACGATTGCATCGCCGCTTAACATTACGTGAGATCGTGGTCAAAGGCAACATATAACCACTAAAAATATATATTTTGTAGCAATAAGACCTCCAATTGCATAAAACAGCAATTTTTTTACCAAGATTTTATTTACTTTTACCTGTCTGTTGTCTGTCTGTCTGTAATAAAATCTTGCAATTTTAATTTGACCTACTTCCTGGTTTCAGATTGAGCTGAAATTTTGCATACATGGTATAAATCAGATGACAATGCTATATTATTATGACATGGAGCTGATCCGATGATGGAGCTTGAAGGTGGCCATAGGAATTCTGTAATTAAACGACGCAACCCCATCGAGTTCGGGCTCATTAGATTCGTCTTGACACATACTTAGGGGCTAGATGGTAATCATAATAAAAACTTGATTTAATAAGTTTTAAATAAAATCACTTGTTCAATATTGTAATAGTTTAATTCTGGCCAATAAGTAGATAAGTCGAACTATAAAATAAACTTGGGGAATTTAATAGAGAGCCTGCTGGCCTGAAAAACCGACGTCTCTCAAACTTAACTCGATGTCTAAATATTATCTTCAGCTGCCCAAAGGTTTGGTAGAAATTATAATAAAATAATACCCATCGAAATCAATTAAAGCTGACTATAAGGCTATATTATTTTATTAAGCGTAGGTTAGACATTACAACGAAATGAGATCGTTGCGAATCACATAGATAAGGCGTATGTATTTATAGTTATATATAGTATGTGTCCATAACTTACACAAGACAAGCGAGACCAGGATGTTTTTTTTTATAATAAAAGGCCTACGTTTGACCACATCCCTCCTGATGGAAAGTGAAAATGCGGTTGACGATGGATCACGTAAGATACCTAGAAAGGTACGTATTCACTCTTGCCTTGAAGATACCCAGTGTTTTTTTTTTATAATATGATATAGACATCCCACAAGCATACAACCTGCCTGATTTTTGGCATCTATCGTCGCTTTTAGAGGCCTCGCCTTGGAAATGTTTTTCGGCAATTCAGGCACACGTTTTGCATCACGAAAGCAGTGATACAGAATCTTCGCATCGTAAGTCACCATCATCATCATCATCTCAGTCATAGGACGTCCACTGCTAAACATAGGCCTCCACTTTGGACTTCCATATATACCAGTTGGATGCGACCTGCAACCAGCGTCTTCTGGCGACATTTATAAGGTCGTCTAAACTGGCAACATCATGACAGAATTAATTCAAAGGTGCAACAGCACCGCTACAAGAATCGCTGTACATCACAAAAAGGGAAACCTATTAGACCTGTAAACCTCTGCAACACCAATGATATTTTTTTTTGGGGTTTATACTCCAACAGAACAGGTTGCCCTACTTACACTGTCAGAGTCAAATCACATTTTTGATAGGTTGTGTGGCCAACCTGTATGTTGCAGTTTCAGGTCGCCGAGATTACTACAGACCCTGCAACATGACCTGGCTACTGCCTCCTACATATCTTTTAAGAGAGAACCACACACTGAGATTTGAACCCAGGGCCTCCGGATTAAAAGCCGGACGTATGACCACTAGGCCACGGACGCTACAAATGTTGCCGACACAGTGTAAGTCAATTCCTACACGTTACAAACTTTCACAAAAAAAAAAGAAACAATATTATCATGGCAATTTTATCTTATCACCTCATAAAAAAACACAAAACCCAGCATATTTGGTACATTAAAAGTAATTCAAAGCACCTTAAGGCCATCAGCCATGAGCAAACAGCGTGACCTCAACATTTCGATTTTGTTTAATGGCGTCGAGTAAACACGTTTATAGGCCGTTATCGCACTTTTCGTGTTTTATTGTCAACCATTGTTAGGGAGATTCTCTTTACGAGCCGTAGGAGGCTTTCGTGAAAATTAAATACTGGCGTTATGAAGCAATTATTTGGTTTGTCAATTATTCAGGAGCGTTTATAAAGTGTATAACTCAGAGTGACGAGCGAAGTGCAGTGTTTTTTTCCCTATCCATACATATAATAAGAATGGAAATTTCTCCCCATTCATTGTGATCCTTTACTAAGGTGAACTGTGAAAATACGCATATGAACAAAACGACGCGAAAAAGTCGCTTGCGCGATCTAATTCGTAAAACATTTTGTCAATTTTTCCTAGGGAAACGTAAAATAAAATAATAAAATAAATAATAATCATTTATATCGGACACATCGCCCCTAATTTACATCAAAATTTTGAAGTAAAAGTAATAGAATATAAAGTAAATTCAATTCAAAAAAATCAAAAAGCAAAAAGTGCGACAAACTAAAAATACGCCATCTATCGATGTGGCCATAAACGAAAATTTACCAGAGTAGTTTTATTAGGCTTAATTTGTAAAAAGGTTATTACTTATGTGTGATAAAACGGCACAACCGAATTGTATGCAGTTTTCGCTAAAACGTTGCAAATTTCTCTAATTTTTAAATAGTATTGGTTTTATTTAAATCGGTTTTTAAATAAAAGAGTTATATCAATCTAAAGATTTACTTATCTTCTTATTATATAAAATCGTTCGTACACTTTCGTGCTATCAACGCACAGCCCAAACGGCTGGACGGATCGAGCTGAAATTTGGACAGCGTATTTTTTGGAAAACTTCATCGTGCGAAGAAGCGATTTTTCTAAATTCCCTCGGGAACAGGAATTATTCCCGAAAAACGTTTGTATGCAAATCCGTAACCGCTGAACCGATTGAGCTGAAATTTTGTAAAACTATTGTTAGAATTGTGATTAGAAACATGAAATAGTTTTTTTGTCAGAAATTTACTTTTAAGGGGGGGTAAAGGGGGGGTAAAGGGGGGTCGAAGTTTGTATGACAAATTTAGAACCGCTGACCCTATTGAGCTGAAATTTGGTACACAGGTAGATTGAGTCCTAAAAAAAAGATATTGGACACTTTTTATCCCAGAAATCAACCTAAAAAGGGGGAAAGGGGGGTTGCAAGTTTGTGAAAGAAATCGTTAACCGCTTCATTGTTTTAGCTGAAATTTGGACAGCGTGTTATTTAGGTAACGTAAGCGACCTATAAAAAGGGATTTTTGTGAAATTCTCCCGGGAACGGGAATTATTCCCGAAAAACGTTTGTATGGAAATCCGTAACCGCTGAACCGATTGAGCTGAAATTTAGTAAAACGATTGTTTGGATTGTATTTAGGAACATTGAATAGTTTTTATGTCAGAAATTTACTTTTAAGGGGGGGTAAAGGGGGGTCAACGTTTGAATGGAAAATTTAGAACCGCTGACCCTATTGAGCTGAAATTTGGTACAGAGGTAGATTGAGTCAAAATAAATGATATGGAATACTTTTTATTCCAAAAATCAACCTTGAAGGGGGAAGAGGGGGGGTAGAAGTTTGAGTAGGAAATCAGTAACCGGCCATCTTTTAACGCTGAAATTTGAACAGCGTGTTTTTTATGTAACGTAGATGACCGGTAAAAAGGGATTTTGCAAAATTTCCACGGGAACGGGAATTATTCCTAAAAGACGTTTGTAAGCAAGTCCTTAACCGCTGAACCGATTGAGTTGAAACTTTGTAAAACGATTGCTTGGATTGTGTTTAGGAATATTGTTTTTTTTTTGACGAAAATTAACTTTTAAGGGGGGTAAAGGGAGGTCGAAGTTTGTATGGAAAATTTAGAACCGCTTACCCTATTGAGCTGAAATTTGGTACAGTGGTAGATTGAATCCAAATAAATAATATGGAATACTTTTTATCCCAGAAATCAACCTTGAAGGGGAAGAGAGGGGTAGTAGTTTGAGTAGGAAATCAGTAATCGGCCATCTTTTAAAGCTGAAATTTGAACAGCGTATTTTTTATGTAACGTAGATGACCGATATAAAGGGATTTTGCAAAATTTCCGAGGGAACAGGAATTATTCCTAAAAAACTTTTGTATGCAAATCCTTAACCGCTGAACCGATTGAGCTGAAATTTTGTAAAACGATTGTTGGGATTGTTTTGAGGAACATTAAATAGTTTTTATGACAAAATTTAACTTCTAAGAGGGGGTAAGGGGGGTACAAAATTTGTATAGGAAATTTAGAACCGCTGGCCCTATTGAGCTGAAATTTGGTAGAGAGGTAGACTGAGTTCTACAAAATGATATGGGATAATTTTTATCCCAGAAATCAACCTCAAAGGCGGGATAAAGGGGGGATGCAAGTTTGGGTAAGAAATCGTTAACCGCTTCTTTGTTTTAGCTGAAATTTGGACAACGTATTCTTTAGGTAACGTAAGCAACCGATATGAAGGTATTTTGCGAAATTCCCCCGGGAACGAGAATTATTCCCGAAAAACTTTTGTATGCAAATCCGTAACCGCTAAACCAATTCAAGTGAAATTTTGTGGAATCATGGTTTGAGTTTTGTTTAGGAACACTGAATATTATTTTAGACAGAAATTTACTTTAAGAGGGAGGGGTGCGGGGGAGTAAGGGGGGTAGAAGTTTGAGTAGGAAATCAGTAACCAGTTATATTTTACGCTAAAATTTAGACAGCGTGTTCTTTATGTGACTTTCACGACCCGTAAGAGGGGAGGGGATTTTGCGAAATTCTTACGGGAACGGGAATTATTATTCCTAAAAAACTTTTGTATACAAATCCACAATAAGATTATTGGGGATGTGTTGAGGAATAATAAAAAGTTTTATGTCAAAAATTACCTTCGAATTGAAGCGTTAGGGGGGTCAAAGTTTGTATAGGAAATAGGACCCTATTGAGTTAAAATTTGATACAAAGGTAGACTGAGACTTAAAAAAAATATGGGATACTTTTTATCCCAGAAATCAACCTTTGAGGGGAGGAAAGAGGGGGTGCAGTTTGTGTAGGATATCGGTAACCACTTCTTTGTTTAAGCTAAAATTTGGACAACGTACATATTTTTTATGTAACGTAGGCGACCGATAAGAAGAGATTTTGCGAACTCACCAGTACTCAGAATTTTGGTTCTGTTAATGAATAGTTTGTTATGTCAGAAATTAACTTTTAAGGAGACTCAGTATTGATCCTTCCCCCACCTTCAGGGTCAGAGTTTTAATGGAAATTCAGGAACCACGGAATTGATTTGAGTCGCGGGAAGGATGGTGTGAGAAATTAGTAGCCTATAATTATAATTTAGCTTAGAAAAATTATAATAGAGATAAGTTAAAGAGTTACCGGGAAAGGACCACAAATAGTATTAATTCCTGAGGAGAGGCGTGAAAATTTGTGATGGAAATCAATAACCGCTAAACTTAAATAGTGTGATCTCTGAGAAAGGACATAGCATTGGTTCCTACGGTAGCGAACAAAACTGCATAGAAATATCCAGCCCGATATTCTTCGCTATCCACAGCGGGAGCAAATATTATAGCCATGCCTTATTTTACGCTTACAAAGTCGCGGGGATGGAAATACAATCATAGTCAAAATAGCAGCACCGAATTCGCTTTATTAATTGACTCTCACGCGCAACGAAGTGCGCGCGGGTCAGCTAGTCTAATATATAAAATTCTCGTGTCACAGTTTTCGTTGCCATACTCCTCCGATACGGCTTGACCGATTTTGATGAAATTTTTTGTGCTTATCCGGTATCTATGAGAATCGACCAACATCTATTTTTCATCCCCCTAAATGTTAGGGGTAGTCCACCCCTAAATTTTATTTTTTATTTTTTAGACAAAATTTTTAATTTCTATTTTTTTATGATACAACATACAAAAATACATACAATCCTTAATTTTCACCCTTCTACGATCAACCCTTATTTTTTAATAGCCATTTTAGTAATTTAATCATTTTTCCTCTCCGGTCGAAAACTGATCAATCGTCATTTAATTAGTTATTTATTATTAAAATCTATGAGAATCGGCCAACATCTATTTTTCATCAACTTAAATGTTAGGGGTAGTCTCACCCCTAAATTTTTTTTTTTTTTTAAACAAAATTTTTAATTTCTATTTTTTTTATACAACATACAAAAATACATACAATCCTCAATTTTCACCCTTATACGATCAACCCTTATTTTTTAATAGCCATTTTAGTAATTTAATCATTTTTCCTCTCCGGTCGAAAACTGATCAATCGTCATTTAATTAGTTATTTATTATTAAAATCTATGAGAATCGGCCAACATCTATTTTTCATCACCTTAAATGTTAGGGGTAGTCCAGTCCACCCCTAAATTTTTTTTTTTAGACAAAATTTTTAATTTCTATTTTTTTTTTTGATACAACATACAAAAATACATACAATCCTCAATTTTCACCCTTCTACGATCAACCCTTATTTTTTAATAGCCATTTTAGTAATTTAATTATTTTTCCTCTCCGGTCGAAAACTGATCAATCGTCATTTAATTAGTTATTTATTATTAAATTATTATTATTTATTTATATTTTTTATTTATTATTATTTATTTATAATTTATCATTTATTTATTTATTATTTATTTATATGGCAAAACAACGTTTGCCGGGTAAGCTAGTAGAATATATATTTTTAAAGTTCAAAATAAAAAGCTATTTATTAACCCTGTACAACTATGGACACTGTCAGTGTGTTGACGGGTCCAAGAATACCTTAATACAGAAGAAGGATGCCTTCGACTAGGTCATCAAACTAAGACTCGTGAACATACTTTTCAAAAAAGTATCGAAATAAAATTATATAACTCTTATTTTACGTAGCTTGGACGACTGGTATGACGGTGCTACGAAAGTTCTACGCCATGCTACGAAACGTCTACACCAGTGCTACGAAAGTTCTACGCCAATGCTACGAAACGTATTCGCCAGTGCTACGAAAATTCTACGCCGGTAGCACCGCAAGAGCTACGAGATTTTAATACGAGGTAGAATCACCGCACCTCTCTACTTTTAGAACAGAATAGAATAGAATAGAAATACTCTTTATTGTCTCCAATGTAACAAAAGGTACTTAAAATTACTATTACAATATTATAACACAAATATAATATTTTAATATTTCAATCGCCGCCATTAGCTTAAATTTTTGTGGTTATAAAATTTATTTTACTATGTCGTATCAATAAAGAATTATTATCATCTCATATTTTATTCACACGAGCTAAGCTATAAGCTAATTTATTATAAACTTAAATTCAAATATAAATCTAAAAATTTATTTATTTATGAGTCACGCACAGAAAGTAAAATAAAAATGTATATCTGTCACATAGTATCACATGTTTCGCCCGTCAACTTTAGGACGGGGGTATAAGGAGATTTAAAATACTTTATTTCATACAAATTCGGGGTTTTTATAAAGCTCCCGAGACAGTTACAAATGTTTTAGAGAGTAATGCTGAGTAGCTTATTTGTTCGGTATCATGTTAATAGCGTTTGTTTTAATGTTTTATTTTTAAGGTTTTTTATGAGCTTTGAAGTAATATTTCATCGTTTGTTTTGAGTCTTTGAATAATTGGAAAACGTAACACGTACGTGTAGAGGTACACAATATTATTATTTTGACTAAATTTGGTTAAATGTCTGTTGGCTGGTGTCATTAGGCAGTGGTAGCTTGCCAGCCTAAAGTAACGGGTTTGATTCTCGGCCAGGTCAAACAACTAGTCCGCATAAAACAATGCTTCTAAAAATAGATAAAATGTATGGTTTAGAATAATATATTTTTTAAATAATAAAAAAGCGCTAATATGGCCTTTTCAAAAAGCCCTTGTAAACCAAAATGATTTACTACATAAAGTAGCTGAAGAACTTTTGCCTGCCCCTGTACCACATGACGCTATAGAACGTCTCTTTCCCCTGCAGGTTCTACTTGCAGCCAAGAATTAACATCTTATGTTACAGTTCAACGGAAATCAGCAACAACCCATCAACTTACATCAACATCGATCCTAGGCTGCATGAAGACCCTCGTAAAAAGGACCTCCTGCCTATCCCTGTACTACTTGATGCTATAGAGCGTTTAATTATTGCCCTCCATGGGTCCAATAGCAGTCGAAAATTACATAATCCTACGTTTCAGTTCAACGGAAAGTATTCATCAACTTACGTCAACATCGATCCCAGGCTGTGCGAAGATCCTCGTGAAAGGGAACTCCTTGGGCAGGTAGCTGAAGAACTCCTGCCTGCCTCTGTACCACTTGACGCTGTAGAGCGTCTCGTTGCCCTCTAAGGTCCACTTGCAGCCGAGGAGGACTGTGTCACCCACTCGCACTGCTGATGGAGCCATCATGTTCACGTCGCGAAGGGCGAGCGTGTCTGAAACAAAGGGAAATTGATTTAATTTATTATATTTTAGAAACAATTAGATCATGCCTTGTGCCACGTCAGCGGCTGGCGTTGCGTCAAGAACGACTATTAATTTCATCAGAGAATCCAGCTTTTTCATGAAATATTATAGAAAACATAATAATATGATGTTCATCCGACAGTAACAATTGAACTAGTTTCGCGTCTGTAAGCGGACGACGCCATTCGTAAAATGTATAATCATACCATTTGCCTTCGACATAATATACATTATGAGAAGTGTGTCTGTGTGTGTGTGTGTCTGTCTGTGGCATCGTAGCTCCCAAACGGATGAACGGATTTTAATTTAGTTTTTTTGTCTGAAAGTAGAGTTAGTCAAGAGTGTTCTTAGCCATGTTTGGTGGAAATCGGTCCAAGATAGCCGCCGCTACAAAATGGCGGATTACTTTTTTCTTCCACGATCCCCTCAATATGGATATCAAATGAAAGGGCTTAACGAGTAGAATACAGCCCACTACATAAAATTTAAAATCCAAGATGGCCGCCATCAAAAAAATTGTGAATTACGTATTGCGTTGGGGGTTTTTTAATTTTTTTATTTAATTCACTTGTAGCAACATTATTCCTACCCAGTTATATATTTTATATATTATTATTGTTATAGTTATCTCATGTCTATCCGGCGTAATAAATCAACATCAAGTAAATACTATCTTAAAGAACATTCGTCTCGTATTAGTAACATTTGATTCCATACCGAGATATCTGACTCCATCTTGTATCAGATACAATGCTAAATCAATTTTCTCCGGGCGTACATTTGGCCTGATGTCGCTTGTATTTTCTTTTCCTTTGCCAACATGCGGTTTGTATTGGTCTATATGAGCGTCACTTACAGCGTGTAGCGGGGAATCGGATATAGATTAGGGCGGAATAGTTATTACAAGGTATCACAGTGACATGAGTATCATTTTGATTTTACCCTTTAGTCCCAGGGAATTATTTGTGTGTTCACAAAAACTAAGCTACGTCACAAATAAAAAAGGAAAGTTTAATAATTTGTTTGAATTCCAAATTCCCGAACTCATCTAAATCCACGCATAAACTAATTTGGATTATTTTATTTCTTATATATGTGCTTAACCGGTGGCCACAAAATTGTATCGTAATCAGTGTTTTTTATGCAAAGAAGTAAGAAGACGAACAAGACGCTCTCCTGATGTTAAGGGATAACGCTGCTCATAATCAGTACAGCTACTTAGGATTTTACGATGATGTGAAATTCTAGACCGCTCCAACGCTTCTTACTAAAGATTCATAAGATGTTAAGACTCTTTAGCCCAACAATAATTTCACTAGCCACAGCCTACCAAAGCACAGTAATGTTTGTACGCTCAGGCGGTAGAATAATTGGCAAAGTTGAGGTACCTACCTAGTGGATCTCTTGCAGAGGAAGTCTACCCCCGGTAAACACACAAATTAATACACTGATAATATTAAAACAAATATATAATAAATACAAATAGCTACATAGCGCGCAGAGCGGATGGCCGATGGGGTCGAAAAGTCTTCTAGTGGAGATCACGGACTAGCAAACAAAGCGTAGTACGTCCACCCACAAGGTGGACATATAAAGATCGCCGAAAGACGCTGGATGCAGGTCGCTTCCAACCGGTACATATACCTATAGAAGTCCAAAGGGGAGGCCTATGTTCAGCAGTGGACGTCCTACGGCTGAGATAATGATGATATAATAAATATCTCAATGTTAAAATCCTCGCTGCAGTTAGTATGTAACACCGCGCCTCACTCCGGGCCGTGACAGTAACACGGCCCGCAACAATTACATTAGGGACGTCTGGTGTAATGCAATCACAACGCTAACTACTGCCGACTCTAACTTACTAATTACTCGCATAATGTCGACTTGATGAATTGAGCTAATATGTGAATAAGATGGACTATTAGTTGGCTGGTGTTTTTGTAACATCTAGACTCACAGGTACACTAGGTACACTATTATTACTTACTTCTGTTATTGTCACAAATAGAAGGAGTTTTTTGAGTATTCATCGCTTATTATTCTAAAAAGTTAGTCTAAAAACTTTGATAAAATATACTAAAAAGCATTTTAAAATCACTTTTTCTTACAATAAACGCCTAGGTATAGTAAGTTTTGATCATCTAAAAAACACATATTAAATCTCAAATTACAAGAGCAAACTTCCGAAATGAACCCAATAAACACAGACACATCCTTTGCAAACAACATTACATTTTTTTTTTAAACAGACACACATTTTTTTAAAATAGTTACCATTTTTAGTTATCCAAAGAGCAAACTAAAATTATCTAAATTAGATTATTCAATCTTTAAAAAAACCACAAATTAAACATTATTTTTTAATAGAAATATAGACAAAAAAGAAATAAAGTAAAATTTTGACATTTGTTTCATCATAATTCACATTATGCGTCAGCCCGTACGACGTACACCCCACATGTCGAAAATAGGCGCCGAAACAAACGTCCTAACAAGTTTAATATGGAGTGGAGTAAAACAAAGGATTACGTAGGCGTTATTACAAAAGGTTCCACAAAACTTGTGGGCGTAAACACTCCATTTGAAAATATCCTTCGTCTACTACAACTTAACTTTTAGCTGGGAGTGTAAGGTAAGTTAAATTTAGAAGTATCAATTTTGAAAATGGATTATGAAGGGTTCTATTCTATTCCGGTCTATGAATGCTGCATTATTAAGTGTTTTAATAAATTATAAGTGATTTGTTCGAAGCGTGATTTCGTAGTAATATTATGTAGAACAAATATTTATTAGTTTAACCATCGCACTTTGTACTTTCGTACGCATATTGTGGAATCTAAATATAGAAAAGTGACTGATTGACTGACTGACTGACTCTGATCTATCAACGAAACCGCTGAACGGATTTTATTGAAATTTGGAACTCCGATAGGTTTTATGACGTCTACGTCATAAAACCTATCGGAGTTCCAGCTCCGCTAATCATTTATTCATGTCTTTTAATTTACTTTTCACATAATATTTTTAAATAGATAAGGATATAATAATATGTACATTCAGTACACTTATACGTACCTACCTTTTTTTATTCAAACACTTTCTAAAGCCCTTTAAAACTGCTCCACAACAAATCTCCTATTTCCTTTGACGATATAGTATACCTTTATCCTAAGATGGTTTATCCTTCAACTTGGTTGCAACTATCCCCCAACAATAGGTGCGATCTAGAATCTAGATTCGAGTACAATTTTCAAGTTCTCTTTGACCCGAACACTTGGCGTGCTCTATGCTCAGGGATATCGGATTTCAACGTTAGGTCTCAGATTTACGCCTCCAGACTCCAGAGGTGCCATTGTTGTATTGTGCGACGATCTTGAGGTCTTGATGTTATAGAAATATCCTTAAAACTTCGAAGCAGAAATGTGGTTTGACGATAAACTTGTACGTACCTTGTACTGTTATGTATTTATGGTTCTGGTTTTTAATGTTTTATGGCATGGCTAATATATATAATATTCTAATTATTAATCTTAATCCATGATGATTTATACCATGATTATATCCTTTATATTTATGTATTATAAAAAAATCGTGTCGTGTATTTGTAATCGTTCGGTTCCTCTCTGAAATGACTTGACTGATTTTTATAAAATTTGGTAATAAGAATACCAATAGGTCCTAAAGTTTTGCTCCAAAAAGTACCAATACTGTTATGCTAATGTCTACTCTATTTCTGGAAAATTGGTTCAGCTTTTTGTCCTGAAAAGGTAACTAACACATTTCCACACAAACTCATAATACCTCCATACTTTCGCATATTATACATTAAGTAATATACTATAGAATTAAGTTTTTTTTTTATAACATTTCGCATTAAATTCGACATATCATCTTCATATTGGTTAATTACAATAACAGGAAGGATTTAAAATATAACCGACAATGATAACGCAACACCAATGTTGAACATTTTAACAATAACGACAAATTACTGTCGACCCATTTACCGAGTTTACATTAAATGTATTTATACTTGTTACATAACCATTAACAAGGGAATATTTTCTGGTAATATCATTACCTAAATTGACATTATTGCCGCTTAATGGTCGCTAGTTTGTATTGGTAACTGGGAAATAATAACTACACTACTTTGTAGCGTCCGAGGCCCAGTGGTCGTTGGTCCGGCTTGTAAGCCGGAGGTCCTGGGTTCAAATCTCAGTGTGGTAAAGATTTTCGCCTGGACGCTATCATGTTTCGGAAGGCACGTAAAACTGTGGGTCCCGGCTGTTTCCTATGAAGGAGGCAGTCGTTAGGTCGTGTTGTAGCCCCTGTATTAATCTCAGTGACCTGAAACTGCAACATATACGAGTAGGTTAGCCACACAACCTATAAATTGTGATTTAACTCTGACAGTGTAAGTAGGGTAACCTGTTCTGTTGAAGTATAAACCCCAATTATAAGTTATTATTATTACACAAAATATTTGCGATCGAGCTATTAAAAAAGTTCCATTTCTGCAATTGCTGTACTGGTAGGCTTCCGCCGTGGCTAGTTACCACCCACTGGAGAAAATCGTGTCATCAGGCGGTCATTGTAACCGTGATCAGGTATAATGTTCAGTGAAGCCAAGGAGGGATTTATCCCGTCTTCGCGTTTAGTCTGGTACCGTTCGGCCGCATCATCGCTTAACATCACGCGAGATAGTGGCCAAAGATTAACCTATAAAGTATAAAAAATAACTATAAAACCGTAGCTTTTAAGCGAGATAAATTATTGAGGGAAAAACTTTGCCCACTATCATGACAAACCAAGCTTTTTTTTTTGCTTTAGGGCAAGCTGAAAATAATAAAAATAAAATAATCGGTTTTAAAAGCAAGTGATTTTTACATGTGTCCTAAAGATTCGCTTAGAAGAAGATTTCTTGAGAAAACGAAGCAAGAGCAAAAGATATTTATCTTAATGCTTAAGCTATGTAGGCATAAAACGAAAAATAACAGCCCTAAGCTGAAGAAAACGTCTCTTCTAATAGACCTCAGTCTAAATATTTTCTAAGTGAATGTCTGACCTAATATTTTCTCTATTAGAATCTTGAGAGCAACCCTTACGAGTTGCGTGAGCACCGGAATACCAAGTAGGTGCGTATTAACGTCATCTATCGAATCCAAACGTATAATAGTCCCGTTAACCACAAGATATGGCCCCGGAGTCACAGCCTGTCTTAATTGAACTCTGCGAATACATAAACATGAAGGAATGAGAGGAAAAGCTTGCGGTTCTTCGGAGAATCAATTTTCTGAATAATTTTCCTATAGCCTGTGGTTTGTACTGAGATCTTGTTATAGGCTATCGGAAATAGGTTTCTGAGAATCGATTGTTTTAAAATATCATGTACGGACTAAGGTTGCTTATTCCGTACATCTAAATATATAAAAGGAAATAGTGACTGATTGACTGACGGACTGACTGATCTATCAACGCACAGCTCAAACTACTGAACGGATTGGGTCCAAATTTGGAATACAGATAGGATTTATGACGTAGACCTCCGCTAAAAAAGGATTTCGTCACGCAGGCAAAGACGCGAGTAAAGCCGCGCGCATATTCTAAAAAAATTTAAGGACCTTATGTGGTCGCGCGACCGTGTGGTCGTTGCGTTTACTTCACATGAGGAATTATTGAGTTTAAATTCTTATAATTTACCTTTTTTCTGCTGTGGAGGAGGCTCACTTTTCGGCTCCGTTTTCCGTATTCCTTAATTCTTATTTTGTATTTTTTTACTGTCAGTAGCTTTATTTTACACGCAGGAGATTCAAAACGTGATACAAAATTAACGATTCATAAGTCAACGGTGTATAATCCCCATCAGCTCCCCACGAGATCATAAACACACACTATTGTAAAATACATAGACACCGTACGCTACACTTACATTTTCAAAGGAGCAGTGAAAGTTCATTGACAAATTCATATCTTTATTTTAAACACTGACACAGACTAGCAGACAGCTTGTCTGATGATGAGATGTCTCCGTTGCATATAATAGAAGTTTACAGCACCAGTAGTAATGCCAACGCTGCCGCAGACATTGCGGACTCCGACCAACTAAATAGTAGGCGGCCCCTCCCTACCTGGCTTCACTTAACGTCGTGCCAAGACTCGGTCATAATTACCGCGGACTAAATTCCGGTACCGGTTACCGGGGTAAGACTTCCTTTGCAGGAGGTCGTCTAGGTGGGTACCCCAACAGTGCCACTTATTCTACCGCCTGAGCAGTAATGTGCAAGCATTACTGTGCTTCGGTAGGAAGGCACTGTAGCTAGTGTATGAAAAAAAAACAATAGGTAAACTAATAGCAGAGCAGGTTTATAGAAACTGATTTGGTTCACATGATAATAATTTCAACAGCTAACGGTGCATAAATAAATTGTCGTGATGATATTTTGAGACGTACGCGCAGCACAACAATAAGTTTGGCAATGGTTAGAAAAACCTATTCTTTCGTACAAATCGTACGGCGTCAGTTTTGCTCCACGACGCGTAATATCTGCCTTTATTGCTAAAGTTTGTGATCATAAACTTGATTATTTCATGTCGTTTTATTCAACCTTATGAGCTATGAAATGCTTTATGACAGCCGCGAATGTATTCTAATGTTATCGCGGTTTTGATGAAATACTTATACTTTTATAAACGCTCAATTCAACAGTAACTTAATTCTTATGACCTTAAAATTGGGGTAACATCTTTATTCATAATTATGTATGTTAGTCTATAAGGTATATTATTATTATTGATATGGGTCTCTGGTACATTGCCATTGTCGACAGTGTACTGTTTGAAATAAATAGATTTTTTTTTTAATAATAATAAACGCTCAATTGTCTAGAAAATACCCCGACTAGATTAAGCATTGTGTTCTTAAAAGGATCAACTGCTGAGCGAATTAGGTTGAAATTTAGAACATGGCTAGGAATAATTTTTAAATGGTTTTAATATTACCTATAATTTACGTCCCGCGTTACTAGTTTACGTCCCGCGAAGTAACCAGCAATGAAACATTTTTTATCCCATAAAAACTTCCCCATGTTCTTTCCCGAGACCTAAATTTCATCAAAATTGGTTGAATGGTTAATAAGCGTTAACTGACGGACAAACAGATACACATAAATAAGCATTTTATAATATTAGCATGGATAGTTGGCCTTGAAAGAGCCTAAATGTCAAATTCATTCCATACGAAAGTACTTACTGATATACCTTTTACATGACCAACTCCTGACTTACACTAACTGCTAGCTAATCTGTGCCGAGCCCTCAAAGGTTTAATAGTGGACAAGCCACAGGCAATCAACTGGAAGGGCCTTAATTAACCCAATCGCTGGGAAAACAATGTACCGCCCAGATTGGTTCGAACTGCCTGAGAAACGTTGGATAAGCCCTTCTGAGGGATTTATGCACATTTGATGGTTACAGTATGTTTGGAACTACTTTCGGATAGTAAATGGAATGATATGATTTTTACAAACACACGAATGCGAACGAAAAACAATTGCGAGTGCTATATTAGTATTAAAACGGACTAGCAAATGCAGCGTAGGACGTCCACCCCCAAGGTGGACAGACGACCTTATAAAGGTCGCCGGAAGACGCTGGATGCAGGTCGCTTCCAACCGGTACATGCAGAAGAAGTCCAAAGGGGAGGCCTATGTTCAGCAGTGGACGTCTTACGGCTGAGATGATGATGATGATATTAGTATTAAGTTAGTCCAAGCGTTGTGCTGAATAATAAAATAAATAAATACCGCTGCAGGTGTACTCACATAATAATTTCGTTGAGATTGTCTCATCCATACTATGTATATAGTTATAACGTAAGTATATTTGTAATGGATAATACTCGCAGAAGTTTCCAAAATAATATTTTGATTTTTCTAATGAACTTAAGTGACAAATGCTCTCCCCGTCTCCATGAGATACGCAAAAGTTCACATCACAAAGCTAGTCATTTTTTTTTGTTTAATATTCAAGAATTCTTAAGAGTATAATAATATGTAGGTATACAATATGTATTCAATTATTGATTTCAATTATTTTTTGTATGTATTTTTATGTTAGCAATTCAAAGAGAATTCATAGGACATGACGAAAAAACCGCCACGATTTCAAACATAAAAACTGCATGTCCTCTCCAGTGTAAAAAATGAAATCTATCACATGCCAACCCTGGTTTGCCCAGTTCCAGCATAACTGGTGGCCTATTCCGAGGCTATATCTAGATAAACGTCTGTAAAAAGCTGCCTAAATAACGTCCAGTTATACATGACCTCCCGCACTCCCCCGGGCTCTTGTAAATTGCCAACGAGCGGGGACAAAAATAGAATTTCGAGGTGCGCAAATATACTGGTTTTTATTCCCGGTCCGGCACCGTGAACCGCCGGTTCGGTTTTTAAAATGCAAATTGAATACTAGTTTGGGCTCGCATGAGCTTGCGGGTTCCGAAAACAATTTTATTTTATGAAGGCAAAGTTTGTTCAAATTATATAGCGTAACCCTGTTCATTATACAGAACTACTAGCTTATGCTCACGGCTTGGATTGAAAAGTTTTTCTTAACCGATGTCTTAATTACAATATTTATCTCCGTGCCAAATTTTAATTGAATTCGTTCAGCAGTTCGAGGTTACGTATGGATGATGTAAATGTATCTAGACTAAAAATGTTGTTTTAGATCTCTAGCTATAATTCTTACGACATTTTAAATCAAATTATCATAACTACTTAAGTATTTACTCTTATAAAATCATCATAATATGATCATAATAATGTTATGGTGATTATATAGGATATAGGCACAGATTTATTATCATATTATTATTACCAAATTTTAGGAAAGGACAGACACAGAAACCATTATTTTAATTAATTCTATATTTCTGCTATCTACCCCCTTTCCCTCCTTTTTCGTGCATTTACCAAGTCCGTTTTTGTTTAACCGCTCAACAACCTTAATCTCTTCTTAATCCCACATTTGATGGAACATTTTAATGACATATCTATTCATTTCCGCAGAACGAAGCATAAAGAAGTCGTTAAATAAACTGCGTACATGTGTTAATTAAGATGTGAGTGTGGGAAACATAAAACCATTTTATTATGAGTGAACGTTTTCTCAGAATTTCTGGAGAGGCAAATCTTTATGTCAAGGAATGTTATCACGGGGATTACCTATATATTTGTCACAAAGTTTATATGGTTTTTGTGCCAGAACATTATTCACGGCTATAAAACAGAGAAAATAAATACAAAAACTGGAAACAGTATCTCTTACTTATAACAAACTAAGTTTAGGTATAAATAAAACTAAACTAATTACAAAATATTAAATTATGTTGCCGCAAAATGGTCCCAACTCAGCATGCGTTGGTGAGTAAGACCTACGCTGGTCTTCCGCTGGAATCGTCAGCAGTAGCATCACGGACAGTTTACGATTAATATTAACAGCCGCAGAGATTTCTAGTTCTTCAATACAAGTCCTACACAACGCTGCACTGCGGTCGTCATCCAATGGAGATGGTTCTTCTCGCGTTTAAGTTTCAGCTTAAAAGTAAAAACATGCCTATGTGACTTTAGCACGCTATGTGTCTTAGAATTTTTACGTCGTTACATTGCTAATCACCAGTTTACGATAGCCAATAATAGGCCACCAAATATAGCCAATAGGCCAAAAGGTTCTACCTTTGATAAATTACAATCAAAACATAGAATAAAACAAAGTCGCCATCCCGGCCATCCGCATCTGTCTGTCCCTATGTATGCTTAAATCTTTAAAAATTACGCAACGGATTTTGATGCGGTTTTTTAAATAGATAGAGTGATTCAAGAGAAAGGTTTATAAGTATAATACATGCATAATATAGAAGAACACTGATTTTAATTTTCTATAAGCGCGAAAAAGTGCGCGCTTGTCTTCTTGTAAATATTATATAATCAAATCAATACCAATAAACACTCATTACCATACGAAGTAAAATACTCATAGAAAGAAAATCAGGTCAATTTTTACGCATCACAACCGCTTGAACATTCAACTCATATAATATTACTTAGGTACCTCTACAAAAGATCTACTTGAATCCATCTGACCACAAGTTGAGGATCCTCAACAAGCGAAAGGACATGAAGAACTCTTAACTAAATTAGGTTTTCATTTTAATAAGTACTCTGAAAGCCTGTGATGTAGTACCCTAATGATGATTTAAAAGTCCTTTGAAGTAACAAGATTTAAAAGAAGTCTTGATTATGATGTCCTTAAGAGGGTTATACCAGACCATCCTGAAAATATTATGATTTTTATTATATTATGCCCAGTTATAACACTAGCCTACTTAGCCACTAGCACTAGCCTCAGAACTGCTGTTCTTATCATCAGTATCACCCGAGAGCTGAAGCAGACCAAACCGGCTGACCTTAGTTATGTGCGGTTTTTTCACTCGTTATGCTGGTGGTAGGCTTATGCCGTCGCTAGTTACCACCCACAGGACAAAACCGTGTCAGCCAAGCGGTCATTGTGACCGTGTTCTAGCATGATGTTCAATGAAGCCAGGGAGGGATTTATCCCGCCTTATTGTAGTGCAGCCATCTACGGCCGCATTGTCGCTTAAAATTACGCGAGATCGTGGTCATAGGCTTACCTATAATTATTAAAAAAAAAAAAAAAAAAAAAAACACATAGAAGGCGGGATGAATTCCTCCCTGGCTTTACTGAACATTATGCTGGAACATGGTCATATTATGACCGCTTGGCGAAACGGTTTTGTCCAGTGGGTAGTAACTACCCACGGCTGAAGCCTACCACCAGAACAAACCGAAACATTGATAAAATTAGCACCGGCCCTGGTATCTCACATTAAAAACTTCTAGCAATCCAGTAGTCCCTCTTCGCATAATGAAGTAAGCTAACAAATCAGACCAATTTGTCACACGATTGTACCTCTGGCAGTCCGTTCGACCGCAGCACAGGTTGTGAAGGCCTAACTGCCCACTGGAGGGCCACTACTAAACGGATTACCATTATAAACACGGGTGCTTTGAACCCCAGCAGTTTGCCGACTATTGGACTAACTTCGCAACTATTGTTGAGGGAACTTTAAAGCTTTAAATAAAATGGATTAACCCTTTAAGATTTCACTGCATTTTAGCTCTTGCAGATTTACGAACTTTACATTTGTAGTGATTGTTTAATAAAGAGCGATTATTAAAAAAAGAGGTAATAAAAAGGTTCACGTCCTAACGTTATTCGTAAACCGGAGGATACCATTAGTATTGTGGGTCGTGATAGCCCTGGGAACACATTTGACCGAGTGAGGGTAGATGTAAATCTACCGTCTCGACGGCGCAGGACCACGGTTTTTGTAACAGAATCGAAACGTCGCGGTTGGTTTTATAATGTTTTTTGTAAAACTAGCATAAAATACCTACGCGATAAGTCCCGACTAATATAATTAATATAAAGAAAGATTTATCTCGCCCTCTAGGTTTAGTCTGCTACCATTCTATAGCCTCATCGTCGCTTAACATCACACGTAATCGTTGCCTTTTTTTTGACCCAGGAAAAATGCGTTACGCATCATCACTCCCCCGCCAAAGACGGGAGCGGTAGGGATACCCACTAAAAACCTGGGGGTGTTCCTGCGGGACGCCATAATGCCGGGGCAACGGGTACGCCGAGGCACTCATCCGCGGCCCCGAATCGTGGCCTAACCTAACCTACCACGAATAAAAAATACTTTAATTCAATTCCTCTTCATGAATAATAACGTTATTAGTTCTTACCCCCAAATCCTCCATAATAGCTCCAAAGCGACCAAATTTTCCTTATTACAGTAAAACAAATTATTAGACGAATAATTTTCACAATATAAAAGACTCCGGAAGCGAGTTCACTCGTAAACCATTCCGAGAGTCTCACACTTCCGTCCCTTAAAGAACGTTACAGTAACACCCTTCTCTAATTTTATTTCCCCTGAAAAATCTTTCCTAAATATTTTTTTACTTCCCCATAACGTTTAATGCAGAAAATGTTTTCTCTAGTGGACCAATTGTAGTACAGCATTTGAGCAGGGCTAACAAGGGTTTACTTGTAGTAGGCCCTTCTCATATTTTTCTTGGTTAATCTATATTTATTCGGGTGACCCGTGTGGGCAACGGCTGCTCGGACGCGATAAGACTTTGGACTTTATATAATAATGTTCTTCCATATTTTTCGGTCAAATTTGATCGACCGTCGTAGGTCAATGGGTTTACGTCTGGCCGAACCTCGTCTCGTCTCCATTTTGAGGCCACAAGTTATAATAATAAAATAATACATTTTTCAGGACATTACACACAGCGCCGCCTAACCCCAAGCTAAGCAACTTAATGCTTATGTTATGGTGGTTAGGATAACAGATTTACTTATATACTTTTATTCTGTAAATATATACGAGTATAATATTATAATAGATATTGAAAGCCACCCAGACCAGAAACAAATATCTGTGGATCACACGAACATAATTTGTCCTATGCGGAAATCAAACCCGCAACCTTCTGCGTTGCAAGCGGGTTTTACCCCACCGCGCTACAGATGTCTTCTAAAGTTTAAAGAACATCAAAAAATATAGCTGACCTCAAACTAGCCAGACTGTTTAAATATTGAAATACTTGGGTCAATTGTTCCAAGAATAAAATACATAATAAAAGTTTGGACAAAAATCGTAATCCAAAAAATCTTGAACCGCTGTCTCGAAAGTTCTGTTAACATTTTTTGTCCGAAGTTTGAAGAGTTGTTCAAAGTTCGAGAGCGAAACAATCCGAAGTAGTAAAAGGCAAACTACTCGGAATTAAGGAGCTACGATTCATTTGTGGATAGCTCTTACTTTTATGGAGAGCAGATAAAACTATTAACAACAGCGATATAAACAAACTGAAGTACCGTGAACCGTGCGAGAGGTCGATACAGCTTGCTTGTATGGATCCTACGAGTACTATACTGAGGTATTTATACATGTGAGACAAGAGGATTAATTATATCTATTGTTAAAAAAAGAAATGCAAAAAAAAAATTAAAAAGAGATAAAAAGATAAAAAAGTATTTATAAAAAATCAGCGATCAGTTTTGTGTTTTTTAATATCAGCGTTGTGGACTCTTTTACAACATTATGGTGAGCTTATGCCCATTTGCCAAAGTTTAATAATTAATTAAGTTATAAAATATGCACCTACTAACAATGAGTTCCACTTAATATTTGTATTTCCTTTTCTATTTTATATACTTGTGTAAATCTTTGATAAATGAAATTATTATTTTTTAATGGAAGGGTTTCAAACTCCTCGAAATCTTTATTTGGATATGTACTTATTACTTTTAAACCACCAAATCGATTTGCAAAATCTTTTTTGTTTCAAAGCGTATACTTTCCAAATTATTTCATTTAATTTTTATAGAAATTGGTTTGGTTTATCACCGTTAAGTCATTTATAGATAAATCTTTAATTCAAACTCATAAAAACAAGTTTTATTGAGTTGTTAAATTAGATAGATTAGAAATGTTTGTTACTGCTTCGAGTGTTTTTGACTTAGAAATATCACAGGATTATTTTCTAGCAGGTAAAAAATTGGAAAAAAATCTTTTTTTTACTTGGGATAATGAATCACCAAGGGTTTTCGAATGCAAAATTCAGCGAGGCGCTGTGCCTGTCACTCTGAGATATCAGTCGTTAAATCTATTTTGCCCCAGTAATTTTGCTGGTAACAATGCTATTCAGTCTGGAATACAGTAATACCTGCACAGTACTGTTTGGTAGATGAATAACTGGCAAAGGTTTGGTACTTCCCCAGGCTTTTCTGTAATAGAGACCCTTTTTTTACCCAGAAAAAATTCGTTACGCATCATCACCCCACGCCGTGAGCGCGGGGAGTATGTGGGACTCCCCTGCCGAAGATAGGCGCGGCGAGGATACCCACTAAAACCTGGAGTGTTCCTGCGGGACGCCATAATGCCGGGGCAGCGGGTACGCCGAACGTTCCGCGGCCCCGACAGCGTTTGATCATCACTGACAGGAGGACCCCGCGGTAAGATCTATAATACAGACTTACCACTACACTATACTTTAGAATTGGAAAGCCTATCAATCCCATTGTATTTTTTTACCTTTGTTGAAAACAAATCTTGTCACATATTTTTTCCGCCGAGTGTACATATATCACAACTTATACAGCAATGACCGCGAGGAAAAGCAATCTCGCAGCGTTTACCATAACAATGGGCAGCCGGTACAATCGGTGACAAAAGACGTATTGTCTGATAGTTCTACCTCTATGTATGTTAGTTTGGACCGCGGTTAGACCCTCGGGACACTTTTTTGACATTCGTTTGCTGTATTCGAAAAGTTATAATAAAATGTACGAGTGTTTAGAAATGTATTGTGTTTTGGGAATGTTAGAATTCTAGCTGCACTCTGCAGTTTTCTTTCTCTGTGGATTTTGTAATAATTATTCTATAGTCAAAGTAGTAAACTCTATACTCTATTTCATAATCCTAGATCTTTTTTGTAAGCACTTTAATGTCACTATATGTTAGTGTCAAAAGTGAGAGGCAGAGCTAAAAAACATTTTTGAAGCAAGAATCGTTATATACCTATATAATAACAGCGCGCGATTTCGCTTGTGCCGTATTTTTAATTATTATAATAGATATTGACCAAACTTATACCTAAGCTAAATAAAAACAAAAGGGCGGAAATTAAAAATTTGAAAAATTTTATTTAAAAAATTTGTTTAAATTAAATCGTTGTCTTTTTTAGGGTTCCGTAGTCAACAAGGAACCCTTATAGTTTCGCTTTGTCCGTCCGTCCGTCCGTCCGTCCGTCCGTCCGTCCGTCCGTCTGTCTGTCCGCGGCATTGCGGAGAAACTATAAGTCCTAGAAAAGTGTAATTTTGTATACAGGTAAGTAATAATAAGGGTAAGAGAACGGTGACAAAAAATAATTTTTAATTAATTAATTTAGGCTACCTCCCGTACACGTAAGATGGGGATGATTTTTTTTTTCTGGCTGATACCATCGTGTGGGGTATCGTTGAATAGGTATTTTAAAATGAAGGACGGTTTGCTAAGAAACTTTTTCGATTTCATGTTCTGTTTGAAAGATATTCAAGTTTTAAAAAAAAATTGAGCGTCCCCCTCCCTCTAAAATCTGAACTACTAGCTTTAAAATTCTGAAAAAAATCAGAGGTATGCTTTCAACCATGAACTTTCCAGGAAAACTATAGCGGTTAAGATAAAATTATTAGTTTCGGTAAAATCAGCAAAATAAGAATACCTAAAGCTAACCTAGCCTATAGTTTATTAATGCATAACTAGATGGCGCTAGTAGTAAAATTAGATCGCGCAAGCGAATTGTTCATGGTTGTATTGTTTACGAGTTATAGCTATCACAAATAAATCACCATATTACAGTGTTACTTAGCTCATAATTTCTAACTTAAGTTTTTTTATTATAATTTGATATAGCATGGTCAAGGCTACTTGTGTGAATGATCCGGATATATTTTTTTTAATTTGCGGAGAATATATGCTCAAAGAATTCCGTTTGAATGTGACAACGTTCATAATTTAGGCTTACAAAAATTACTTTGGATACTCCCTGGAAATTAACGACAAGCCTTGGATTCCCCAAAAGTTATGCAAAACGTGTGTTGAGTATCTACGTTTGTGGACCAATTAGAAAATAAATAGATTTTGGTACGAAACCGCTATAATGTGGAAAGGACTCGAGAACCATCACGATGACTTATTTTTGCTTAGTGTAAACATAAAACTATTGTTTTGATTTTATTAAAAATTAAGTATGCGGAACATAACTGGCTCACAATGTGTTCATTTAAAAATGGTTTACTTTGTTTTAGGCCAATGGTGGTTATATTTTTTTTTTTTGTAAAGTAAGAATTATTTGGACTTTACTCAACACGTCCAAAAACTAATGCGTCACTTTCAAAGGCTCGAATGTGACATAACCATCAAGTTACACTCTCTCCACGACCACCTAGACTATATTCATGACAATCTTGGGGTACTAAGTGAAGAATTGGGCAAGCAATTCCACCCGAACTTTTGTTCGATGAAGTAACGCTATCAAGGCTTCTGGAACGCACATATGATGGCTGAATATTGTTAGAGCATTTAGAATAGCCCTTAGAATAAGAATAGCATTTAGAATAGCTCTGCCTTCAGTTTCAGCAAGAAAATCAAATAACATAAAGAGTTTTTCAACTTAAACTTAAATTAATTAGGATCATCTCTACATTGACCACCCACAAGGTGGACAGACGACCTTATAAAGGTCGCCGGAAGACGCTGGATGCAGGTCGATTCCAACCGGTACATATGGAAGTCCAAAGGGGAGGCCTATGTTCAGCAGTGGACGTCTTACGGCTGAGATGATGATGATGATGATCTCTACATTTATAGCGTTTTATTACGAAAACAACATAATATGTGTCATATCTTTTTAACTAGAGCTGGTACAGAAATTTCAGTCACAAATTTGAAATCGTCGTCAAAAATCATCCAAAATGCTGTTGTGCAGTGTATTCAATCTACTAGAACTACGGAACCCTACATTGTGCGTGGCCCGACTCGCGCTTGGCCTATTTATTTTAAGTAACAATTTAATTACTTTTTAAAAAGACATGACGTGGATATATTCGACGATGGATTATGATTATTCCTTCTTCGTACAATGACCTTATAAAGGGTGTATTTATCGGTTTACGGTTGACACTTGACGCCAAAATGAAATTTGGTACCTATGTACAATGTACCTACCTACCTCAGGACCTGGAATAACACATACTATTTGTTAAGAGCGCATATATCGAGTGACGACTCTCTCGCTCGCACAATTTTGACAAATTTTGAAATATAAATTCAAGGAATTAATTTATTGAAAATTCCTCTATACAAGTCCTGCATAATATTATTGCTCACATTTTAAAGGTGTTTTCAGTGAGATATATTAAAAAATTGAAAAATGAGATTTTTTGAAAAAAAAAAATCTTTTTCGAAACTGCTCCTCATCCCATTTTTTTTATATATCTCACTGAAAACACTTTTAAAATGTGTGCAATAATATTATGCCTAAACGGGTGAGCTGAAATTTGGTATAGAGATAGCTTAGACAATACATAGTCTAAGCTATCTCTAGACATAGGCTACAGTACAGAGGTTAACCGCTGGGTGCAGCTAGTACAGTTGTAAAGTTTAAAATTGTATTAGCTGAACATCATGTGAAGTGATGTTCCTAAATAGAAATGATTAACTTCGAAAAAATGTAATGTAAACATTAAACATCTCCTAAATTAACTCTTAACATAAACATAATAACTTCGTCAAACGATGAGTTTTGTCCAAATTAATTTAATTGTTTACAAAATTGCTTCTTTGAAATTATTTATTGACTGAGAATAGGGTTGAGATATAATTTTAAGACAATTTAAAAAAAAACTGTCGTGATATTTTTATGACAAGATTTTAAAACATGATGAAATATGTTTTGGCTAGCATCTGGTATCCAAGACAGGCGCATAGATATCGAGGCAGACCACCAGCCGATGGTCAGACGATATTGTGAAATATGTCGAAGGGAACTGGATGAGACTTGCACAGGATCGGAAGGTGTGGCGAGAACATGAGGAGGCCTATACCCAGCAGTAGGTGGATACGGGCTGAGTAGATAGATAGATAGCGTCTGGTATGCGGTATGCATCCAATGCGGGCAAGCACGTTTTACCACAGTTGTCTTCTTTTATGCCATACTCGTAGGTAACAAACAAGCAGACGGCTCACCTTGTGGCTCTACATTTTTTTATACTAAATAGGCCTACGTTGGACCGACAGATGAAAAGTGCAGATGCGGTCGACGTTGAATTACGTAAAATTCGTAAAGGTACCTGCTTAGTCCCAAGTTGCGTCACGTTTTTAATAATATACACCTACATTAGCAAGTGCTCAACTGTTACTTCTTCAATCTTGCTATTAATACGAATATTTGCTAACACTTTCGTAAGTAGGTACTATATAATACGATAAATGTATAACATAATGAAATCTTAAAACATTGTACCACTTTGTCTAAATAAACTAACTCAACATACTAAAACGAGAATATTACAATTTTACTGCGAGAAGATACTAAAGTGTTTACACGTTTTTGCAGTACAATGTGCGCAAGTGAAGCGAGTGGAAAGCCATTTCCCCATTCATTTATCAAGGCGGTCTCTTCGATAGCAAATAAGCGGAGTTGTCGGTTGCCGCTATCAAGTGCGCGTAATTGGTTGTCTGCATATTTTTACACTGGAATAGGTAATGTGAAAAATGAACATGAGAAACTTAATGAATTTTCTTGAGGCAACATCAGACGCGGTTTGACGGAAAGTAATCATCGTCGCCAACGGACGTCTACCACATCAGAAGTGGTAATTTAACGAACAAAGTATGAACTAACAATTTAAACATTATTTTCTATTTAAGGTGCTATAGAACGTTAACATTTTATAACATTAATAAAATAGGTAATAAAAGCTAAACAACAAATGTTTTTCAACATTCTACCATTATACGTAACTGCTGTGTGATAGCACTTTTACTTGTAACTTGTAAGACAAAATAAATAACTAAAACAATAAAGTTGGCATGCGATATGTTAGAATAAAGTTTCGCCAAGAGACATCTAACATTGACATTGTTGCGAGTTCTGTCAGAGCGAAATTCTCCGCAGTATTTATCTCAAGTCTAAATCTGTCATTAATCCAGATTCCTGAGTCCTGAGAGCACAAATGGAAAATGTTCCGAAGTTGTCTCATAACGCCTCAGAACGAGTTTATGAATCTCGCAAATTCACTTCGCATTTCTACCCAACAATGTAGACGTAGAGATACACAACTTCAGCTTTTGTTCGAAGTCAACCAGCGTCCTCAATGACACGGTGGCGTAACGAGCGCCCTCACAAAAGGGTAACAGTTTCGAATAGAGGCTCTATTTACACCGTAACGTAGCGGCCTCGGGAATACATCATTACGCGGTATTAATGAGTGAGTTTTAACGAGCGATGCGCATTTCGTACGCTCCGTATCCCGGTTTATTGCGTGCGGTATTGTCAATCAAATTGCTATTTTAGCTATTCTGAATAGGTTAAACTATAGTCTCTGTATACACAGGCAGTTGTTAAGCTTGATTAATAATTAGGTTGTTTATTTCAAACCGGAAAGATTATCAAATAAATTATATAAATGCCAAGATGTTTTACTTAATGATAGAATATATTTTTTCCTTATCTCACTGAAAAATAATTACAGTATATCAAAAGCAAATTCAATTTATTTTACATGAAAGCAGGAAATAAGAAAAATGTTCCATCGACTGACAGACAATCTATTCTTATTCCGCGTCATATCTTTTATTCAAACGAAATCAACAAAGACCTATTTCGGAATAGAAATGTAAAATACGTACGTTTAGTTAAAACGTGATGAAAAAATTAGGAATAATGTAAATGGTATTTAATAATATGGGACGGTAGTGGCAGGTGCCGTAGTCTCGCGGATGAGTGCTTCGGCGTACCCACTACCCCGGCATTATGGCGTCCAGCAGGAATACCCCCAGGCTTTTAGTGGGTATCCCCGCCGCTCCCATCTTCGGCGGGGGAGTCCCACATACCGCCCCGCGCTTCTCGGTGTGGGGTGATGATGCGAAACGCATTTTTCATTATTTATTTATTATACGCTTTTATTATTTATTATTACCATCTAGCACCATAAAGTATTTGTCAAGATGAATCAAATGAGCCCAAACTCGATGGCGTTGCATCGTTTAATAACAGAGTTCCTATGGCCACCTTCTAGCTCCATCATCAGATCAGCTCGATGTCATAAAAATATTGCATTGTCATCCGATTTATGCATACATGCAAATTTTCAATTTAATCGGACACCGGGAAGTGGGTCAAATTTAACTTGCAAGATTTGATTACACACAGACAGACAGACAGACAACAGACAAGTTAAAGTAAATAAAAGCTTGTAATATAGTACGAATTTGAGTTCTATTGCATAAAGAATAAAGTTGAATTCTTTGTCCGTGTACTCCTAAAAGTACTTGGGAACTACTGACCAAAACTAGTGATTTATATGAAGCATAATTGGTTTTGTTTTGGTCAAGGGCAGGATTAACGGGTATTTTATACGAATAATGGCTCGGAGGCTTTCTTAATGTTTCTAGGAACGTATGATGTTAGTTGTTTCGTAAGTTTTCATTTACTTAATGTTCCCCCATATATTAGAGAAGATGGGAATTGTTTTGTGTTGTTTATTTGACCACTGTTTTAAATGATGGTAATATTGCTTTAATTATTTTTTCAATTAATTTAATCAGCGATTTTACTTGCTGAAGTATGCTGTGTGTTAATCTAGGATCCAAGATATCTACATATATACTAAACTTCAGCTCAGTCGATTCAGCAGTTTCGTTTGAATGAGTAAAAACGCACTTTGTCTAATCTAATCTAAAGTAAGAATCTATGTACATGGTTCCGTTTTTTGACCCAGAAAAATGCATTACGCACCGTCACCCTGCGCTGGGGGGGGGGGGGGGGCGCAGGGTACACAACGGCGGGCGGTAAGTGGGACTCTCCCGCCTAAGGTTGTCGCGACGGGCCCACTAAAAAACCCAGGGGTGTTCCTGCAGGACGCCACAATGCCAAGGCAGTGGGTACGCCGAAGCATTAACTACTCGTCCGTTAATTAACACACACATAATTGGTTTAACACGTCATGTTACACTACAATCTAATAATAAGACCAATATCGAATTACACCAAGAATCGAGGCAATTATCATGTAATCCTAGATCTGCAGACCGCACTTGTACCTCACATAATAGCCGGCTAGCCAATCCGAAGGCGATTAACTATGCACGGATTAAATTATTACACTGATATGTACAAATAGAGATGGGGTAAAGACTAATGGATCCGTCGAATTCAATTCAAAATTTTAACACTAGAATAATGGATGAGCTGAGCTGGCCGTCTTTATCATACAAGTGAATAGGTAAATCTAGAGACTATATTCTTTATTTGAATGTAAATATGTTGTCATGTTGTAGTAGTAATATTTATTTGTTTTTTTTTTCTCTCTATTTCTTTTCACCAATAGGGACATAATATTATAAAGCTGTATTTTTTTGGAGATAAAGAATTGTACTAGTTAACTTAAAGCTTTACTTTGCTTTAAATTTAGGCTCAATATTATTGCACAGTCAAAAATATTCGGGAGATAAATAATTGTTTATTCCTGATAAATTGTTCTTCTTAGACGCAGTTGAAGGGGCCGTTATGTAGTAATTAAAATAGAGGGCGTTATTTATTTTATTTTTACCATGTAATTTTTATTCAACTGAGTAATCATCATTTCAATTTTATACTTCGTTTAACATCGAAGAATATTTCTATAAAAGGTGTGCGAAACCACATAAAATGAGGCCTGAAAATCCACCCCCGATGGCAAACGAAATAAAGCCTGTCACAGTGTAAAAACCAGTGAGTTTACGCTCCGATGGAGGCCTCAAAAACCGGCATTACCACGTGTTTACTGTATCAACATCCAATATTCAACGTCAGTGGTTCCGCTGAACCGTTGACTGGGGATCATCGAGTCACTGCGAAGCCAGAAGGCGAACTAGCGCGGAATTTAGTTTAATTCGGATGTAGAATGTTTCACATTGTTTATTTAGGATGCTCACTTTTTGGTGTTCAGGTTTTAATTGAGGTTTTATATGTATCCAAAATAAGTTAACAAGAAAATTATAGAAACAGTACCTGGTGATAATATTATTATTATTATAAGGACATGAACATGGACCTCCATTGACCCTGTGTGGCATCACTTACCAGACTTTGACTGCAAAGACGATTATATATTCTTTTTCCCTCCAGTGGTACAGAATCAAATGATATACGTGCTCACAAAAAATTTGGAGGTCTATTCAATATCGAGAGAGACCCATATGAGAAAGACAACACAACGTTTTTGCTACAGTTTATATCTCTTTGTATAAGTTTGCCAACAAGTAAAAAGTATACCTCTACTTCACGTACTTCCAAGACAAGAATAAACTTCATCTATCAGAAAATACATCTATAAAAAGATCACGTGATCACGGTAGAATATCTGATATTCGGATCTATAATAAGATATTGTCAGAGACAGGTCTAAAACAATATTTCATTGTTTCGTAGACGAGAAAGAATTTTGTTTTGTTCAAAATGTATTCCTCATTTTATTGGAATATATTTTTATAAAAACTAACATGAATTGAAGTCAATAAAGTTTATTCGATACCATACATTACTTGTTATTAGATATAGTAAAAATGTGTTGACATTTT
The DNA here is from genome assembly GCA_947507615.1 of Hemithea aestivaria. Classification (NCBI taxonomy): domain Eukaryota; kingdom Metazoa; phylum Arthropoda; class Insecta; order Lepidoptera; family Geometridae; genus Hemithea; species Hemithea aestivaria. The sequence continues at coordinate 3,221,551 of OX382325.1, read as the reverse complement.
TCTAAAAAACATGAAACCGGGATAAATATTGATACGTATATAAATTTAAAGCCAGTAATTTCTCTCATACTTTTCTACTCAAGCGGTTTAGCAGTATTGTAGATCAATTCATCATTCAGAGTCATCAAATATTATCAAAGGTTCTCTCTCTCAAATTTATAGCATGCAGGAATTAAAATTGGATCTATTTTTTATAAAAGATTCAATCACTTCCACATGCTATAAATTTCACCCACATTTCCTCTCTCATTGATTTGTTCTGTGCCGGCACTCGAGCGACTTTCCGCACTCTGTGGCAATTGAAAGAGAAGTGAATACAATCATCGGTCCGCGTCACATGCGACTGCGACATCAAACGCACTGACAGCTTGATATCCAATAAATTGGAGTGCTCTTGACACACGGCGCCGCAGAACCTAGCACTGATTCCACGCGCTGTTTCCACAACATTTTTGTGAACTATAAATAGATCGGGTCTATTTTGGAATACTGTGCGTATTTCATTGGAGGAACCTCTATTGAACGAATCTATAGTGACGATATCTATATGTACAATGTACAGGTAGGCCATCTGCTTGTTTGTTGTTCTTCTAAATATATCAATGGAAAAGAGAAACAAGTGAAATTAAAACAAATATATGAAATATACTTTTTTTTTAAATAGGCTTTTATTATTATTACCATCCAGCATCAAAGTACTCGTCAAGACGAATCAAATGAGCAGCTCACATTCGTCCACTGTTGGACATGAGCCCCCGTGGCACGCCACTCAACTCGGTCCTCCGTCTTCCTCCACCTAATCTCAGCGACCATTCAAATATCATCCCCCAAATGCAGCCATAATTTATCCATGCAAAATTCAATCCCAACAAACCGCAACTAAGACATAATCTCAGACACGCACCGTACTAAATCGGCGTGTGTGGACCGCAAGCATTGCCAACTGCAGTGATTGGTCGCCAAGACCGGTCCTGTTGTTGCAAAGGATTAACTCGCTCTTAGAGGATTTAAAACGAGAGGTGCTACCTCTAGTACCTAGTTTAAAGCTACTTCTAAAACTTTGTTGAGTGTGCCAGTTTTTTTGTTGAGGTTCTATGTGGAGTTTTGGTTTCGACGGGAGTTGTCTTGTGTGATTTAAAATTTTATTCTCAAACACATAGTCCGTATAATAATCTCGCAGACGCTGCATCCTGTACCGTACTAAATCTACGTGTGTGGAACACAAGCATTGCCAACTGCAGTGATTGGTCACCAAGACCGGTTGTGTTGTTGCTAAGGATTAACTCGCCCTTAGAGGATTCAGAGGGAGGCGCTACTTTCAGAACTATGTGAGTGAGTTATGAGGTGTGTTTTAGAACCTCCCTCTCTGTCTCAATAACGCACATTGTATAATAATCTTGCAGACGCCCCGCGATCTTATACCCTTTCTATTTTATTCTTTTCACCGTACTCAATTGAAAAGTGGCGAACGCATTGCCAACTGCAGTGATGCGAGCATTGTACTTTCTGTTCTCTTCTTTATTCTCACCCTACACAGTATAATCAGCTCAACCATAATAGGTTCTTATGAAAACTTTACACAAGCCCAAAAGTCACATGAACGGGTACAGGGCTGTTAACTTTACACCTCTCATTCAAAAATCTCTACGAATTAACCTGACAAACGCTTATAACAAAGGGGCTCGTGTAAATTCACCCGTAACCTTAGCTTAGTTAGCTTGTCTCAGATTCGATTGTCACGACTTTGATTGGACCTATGCATGCGGATGAATGGAACCTGACTGGACACTGTGATTTCAGCCGTTTTGTGCTATATTCTGTATACGAGTAGCTATGTATTCTATATTGTTTTTTGACAAGAAGTACTCTAGGGTAAGCTGTTGTTTTGGTAGATAGTGTCTCAAAATTTATAAAAACTTAGATTAGATAACACTTTAATGAAACATCACAATTATATACAAGAAACTTGAATAATTACAATTTAAAACAAAATAAAACCGGTCAAGTACGAGTAGGACTCGAGCACCGAGGGTTCCGTACAAACCCACGGGTTTCTACGGAACCCTAAGGAAAAGTGGGTATAATTTTATATTATATACTGTAGGTTTTGATTCCCTTGCGAGTACTTGCGAGTTTAAAAATATGCGGCTAAAATTGCTGTTTCTTTTGATTGCGTTGACATAGATGTTTGTTTTTTTTTTACAGCTTAAAGTTATTATAAAGCTGAGTATTTGGTATGAATTTCAATTTAATTCCTGTACGCGTTCTTGAGAAAAGGGGTAGTAAATACAAAATTATTAAAAATATTTTTTTATATGATGTAACTAAAAATTTACAGTTTTCGCAATTTTGCCTGTGCTTGTGATTTAAGACGTTGCTGCGTACCAAATTTCAAGATTCTGAGTTAGCGGCAAGTACCCTGTAGGTTTTGATTTCCTTGAGAGTAGTCGCGAGTTAAAAAATACGGCTAAAATTGCTGTTTCTTTTGAATGCTTTGAGATAGAGGTTTGATTTTTTTACAGTTTAAAGGTATTATAGACCTTAGTAATTGATATGAATTTCAGTTTAATACCTGCACGCGTTCATGAGAAATAAGGTAGTACGTATGAAATTATTAAAAATATTTTTTTATATGATGTAACTAAAAATGTACAATTTTCGCAATTTTTCCTTTATCTGTGCTCTAAGGAGTTGCTTCTTGCCAAATTTCAAGATTCTAAGATCACGGAAAGTACCCTGTAGGTTTTGATTTTTTGAGAGTAGTTGCGAGTTTAAAATTGCGACTAAAATTGCTGTTTCTTTTGAATGCGTTGACATAGAGGTTTGATTTTATTACAGTTTAAAGGTATTATAGACTTGAGTATTTAATATGAATTTCAATTTAATACGTTTACGCGTTCATGAGAAAAAGGGTTGTATGTATAAAATTATTCAAAATATTTTTTTCATATGATGCAAATTAAAATTTAAAGTTTTCGCAATTTTTCCTTTATCTGTGCTCTAAGGAGTTGCTTCGTGCCAAATTTTAAGATTCTGGGTTCACGGGAAGTGCCCCGTAGGTTTTGATTTATTTGGTAATGTCGAAAATTTGCTGAAATTTGCGACATATTCGACTATATCTTTTGATGGCGTTGGCCTAAAAGTTTGAAATTTTCACAGCTCTAAGAGGCAATGGACCTTAGTATTTCCTATAAATTTCAGCTTGTTACCTCCACGCGTTCCTGAGAAAAAGGGTCTTGACAGACAGACAGACGGACGGACAACAAAGTGATCCTATAAGGGTTCCGTTTTTTCCTTTTGAGGTACGGAACCCTAAAAAGTGTAACAATTGGCAGTGTTATCGCTAACAGGAATTTCTTCCAGACATCCAAAGATGAAAAGGAAAATAAATTGACGATGATTAAAGACGACGGTGGTTGCAAAATATTGAGTGAAGGAAATGTATTTCAGATTTTTCCATGTTTATTTCTTATTTTTCTAATAGGCCAGTCACTTGAGCATAAAAAGGGGTAAATCTCGGAATAAAACGGTTGAGCGTACAATAACTTAGGCTTACTGGGTCTTATTCCGAGGCTGATCGCAAATTTGCCTAGACTGTGATACTAGTTTTCGGTAAGTACCTATATTTGTAAAATTATAATTTGTTTTTCATGCCAGTATTTGAAACTAAAATACATATTACGAGTACATATATATAACATTTGATCCATCCTAGTTTCATCTTAATTATAATCGAGATGTTTTGTTATCCTTTGACAATCTCGCGTTATGTTAAGCGACGATGCGGTGGATGGTAGCAGTCTAAACCTAAAAAGCGGGATAAATCCCTCGCTGGCTTGACTGAACATTATGCCGGAACACGTATAAAATGATCGCTTGGCGACTCGGTTTTTTCCAGTGTGGTAACTAGCCACGGTCGAAGCCTTTCACCAATATAAACTATAGCTCTGTCAATGCCCTCAGTGAGATTCTGCATTGTACAATTGACATTGAAGGTGGTCATCGATATCCTCTTTAACACTTAGTGTTCCGGAAGAGATCGCTATAAGCGATAAAACCACCAAGTGTAACACTTTTCAAATTGATTTATTTAATGTTGAATATAGTTCGTTTTGCAACTTTGGTGTACAATAAATGGGTTATCTATTTACTCGTATCTATCACTGTTCATACAAACTTTAAGTTAAGCGATTTATAAAAGACTAGCTGCGCCCAGCGGTTTTACCCGCTGTACTGTAGCATGTGTTATTCCAGGGCCTTAGCTATCTATATACTACTTCAGCTCAATCGGTCCCCTCGTTCAGGCGTGAAGAGTAACAAACATACATCCAGACATTGAGACATCCATACATTCTTTCGTACTAATTTTAGTAAGACTTATAATAAATTATTTCCCTGTTATCTAAAAATAGATGCTTCGTAGGAGTCTAAGCTACATTGTTACCTCGAAAATAGGTTACTCTGACGTGCTTGTAAATATCATACAGCTACAAGTATACAGTCCAAAAACTACTTACTAAGATATTTTATAAGGAGGTACCGACTTCTATAAGGCTTCCTTTCAAGTTCTCTGCTAGAAGTTTTATGATTTCGAGACTTTTGTTACATTGTATTTTCTATTCTTGACTTATATTTGTGGAAAAGGATGATTTTAATATTATTATGTCTTGCTATAACTTATTCTGATTCTATAGCAAGATATATATTTTTACTGGTGGTAGGCTTCGGCCGTGACTTTTTAATAAATTCGGTTGGTAATTTAATAAATTACCAACCGAAATGAAAGTCTTGACCGAAAAAAAATTTCAAACTCAATTAAAATTATGGTTAATTGGAAAAACATTCTACTCAATTAAGGAATATTTTGACGATTAGTAAAACAAAAACACCTAGTTAGTATGTGAACAGGCTGGTGTTATTTTTTACTTAAATACCTATTTAGTTTATAATAGAGCCTTATATAATTCTTAAATTATATAAGGCTCTTGTCTTCAAATTATTGTACGTCCGTACGAGGGCAAACTGACGTTCTTTAATTTGTAAGTACCATAACATCGGTACCTAAGTTTAAGCACAGTTTTACATTAAATATTATTCTTATTCTATTCTTATTCGGCCGTGACTAGTTACTACCCACTGGAATAACCATGTCGCCAAGCGGTAATTGTCACCGTGCTCAGGCATGATGTTCAGTGAAATCCCCTGGTTTTTATCACGCCTTCGAGGTTGAGTCTGTTACCATCTGCGTTTGCATCGTCGCTTATTATCGCGCGAGATCAAAGACTAAAATATACCACTATACATCATGAACACATGACCACCATGACTACTCATCATGAATTTAAAAAAAAAAAGACGTGTGGCACTCGGAGACTGCCGTGGTAAAGCTATTGCATAGCATTTTTATCTATAGATGGAAAAACTAAAAAGTATCACCGCTGTGCCGGTCGGAGTGGGGGGTGTTAGGTTTTTTTCGTTACGGAATTTCTGGATTCGGTCCCCACGCTCAAGGCCCGCGATAGAAGCTATGCAATAGCTTAATATATAACTCAAAAAGTTACATAATGTTCACCTAATTTAAACGTCAAAGAAAACGGTTTAAAAAAAGATTGAAAGTTAAATTTAAAAGAAATAGGTTCATATGTTTTCAATCACACTTAAAGTTGAACTTTAGTCAAAACTCAAAGGACCTGGTGGTTTTCCTATTTCAGCAAGGAAACCAGCGTTTTAATTAAAGTACAATGCAGTATGCGACTTAAGCCACGTTAGCTTAAAGGTAAACACTCACTTTATAGATTTTGCACAAAATGAATTTCACTTCATAAAATATTCCCCCCTATGCGTCGTAGTTTTTCTCTGCAAGTTGGTTTTGATGAAAATCCTGTAAGCCGCTGATTTATTCTCAGAAGAGTAATATTAACAGTATGGCATTATAAAATGAAATTATATAGGTATGAATTATAGATGGTAATCCGGGAAGGGGGCGCCCGAAAAACGTTTGGATGAACTGTGTGAAAGAGGATATGCGTGCTTGGGGAGTGAGTGAAGATATGACGCGCGGTCACGCGCTACGATGTGCGCGCGGGTCAGCTAATATAATATAATCTTTGTTCTTACTCATATAGATTTCACGTTTTTTATGAGAATTAAACTCTTTTGAAGTTTTGTCATGATCGTAAAATGACTAAAAACCAAGCTTGGAAATCCTTTATTTTTACAAGCTTTTATTTACTTTCACTTGTCTGTTGTCTGTCTGTCTGTCTGTCTGTCTGTAATCAAATCTTGCAAGTTAAATTTGACCCACTTCCCGGTGTCCGATTGATCTGAAAATTTGCGTGCATGTATAAATCGGATGACAATGCAATATTTTTATGACATGGAGCTGATCTGATGATGAAGCGGGAAGGTGGCCATAGAAACTCCGTAATTAAACGACGCAACCCCATCGAGTTTGGGCTCATTTGATTCGTTTTGACGAGTACTGTATGGTAATAATAATAAAAGCTTGTTTTTAAAAAGTTTTTTTTAAATTTCACTTGTTCCTTTAAACGTTAATAACACAATCATTTATTACCCTTTTTATAAGCAGTAAACTGCAGTATTGACTATTTTTGAAAATGCTTTAATTTTTTTCTTTTCAATATTGTAATACATCACGAAGAGATATGGCTCTATCAATAAATAACTGTATCAAATATGATAGATAGGGTTTTTTTTGTTCTCGCCGGGAAAAAATGCATTACGCATACCCTCCATACGGGGGTATGGGAGGGTTATGTGGGACTCCCCGTGCAGAGCGACTGCACGGGTGTACCCACAACAACCCGGCGGCACTCCCGCATCGTCTTTGTGACGGAGCACTGGGAATCGGCAGAGCCTTAGCATCCAGTCCCTGATAGATAGGGTAGAATATAGGTTTTTGGTAGGAATTTAAATAAATATTCAAACCAACCTCGCAAAATGTTTTAAAATAAACGCAATCACTCTCCTGAAGAAGCTTAATTACCTCATACATTTACCCAAGCCATCTTAAGTACACATACTGTTAATAAAGGAAGACTAAAGATGGATGCTTTAATATTATATGGGCACTTTTAAACGGAGATTAATGCCTGTAGTCCCAGATGAGCTCATAAAACGTGTTTATTAAGAGTTTGCACTAGCCAGAGACGGGCTTGTTTTCCTATGAATAAATGCTTTGCTAGATTACTCGATTTGATCTCATAAAGATTGCCATACAACTGTAGTGAGATGTGTTATTATAGAGGTAGAATAGAATAGAAAACTCTCGATTGTACCACATATATACAGAAAATCTTAAAACTAAAACACAATTTCGTAACTATCGCTAAAAGCGATCTGTTCCAGGCAACCTTTCAAAGAGATAAATAATTATAATTACATCATATAAAACACATTTCATACCACCATATTTCAAATAACACCACAGTAGCAATGTGGCTCTAGATTTAAACTCCTCGAATTTATACACCCCTGCATGGGACTCCACCACAAAAAAAGGAGGAATAAACACATACACACACACACACACACACACACACACACACACACACACACACACACACACACACACACACACACACACACACACACACACACACACACACACAAACTTTCACCTACATATCTTACTAATACCTATAAAGTTTGTAAGAATGGATGTCTGGATGTCTTGATGTTAGTTACTCTTTCACTGGACCGATTGAGCTGAAATTTACGGAGATAGCTTAGACCCTGGAATAACACATAGGCTACTTAAGTACTGCGGGTAAAACCGCTGGGCGCAGCTAGTTATCCATATTTCGTCTGTATCCTTGGGATCTATACTATTTATGACTATGCTTACACTTAGTAGCTATACCTATAGATAGTAGGCATGTATAGGTACAGTTTAAACACAGTTCGGTAACAATGGTGAAGAGATGGCGGTCTCTAACTTCAGTCCCGCGGGCACTACTGCAAGTTACGAATTTCTTGTTTCAAACGCCTGAACGTAACTGTTTATCTTATCTCGAACTGTGTACATTTTAGACTGGAAGACGCTGGGTTATTTTATTACTCCTCCTCCTCCTCTAGTCGTTTGCTCAATTCTGAGCGTCGTGATGACCCCGCCGAAGCTTTTCTTTGATAATTTGCCTCCATTTTTGACGGTCCGCAGCACAGTGTATAGCTTCGGTCATTTTGGTGTCAAGTTGTTCGGACACCTGATCGGACCATCTCTTGGGGCTACGACCTCTAGCGCGTTTGCCGTCCACCTTGCCTGTGATCATCAGCCTCTCCAGATTATCGGATGGTTTGCGCGCAATATGGCCGAAGTACTGGAGTACTCGCTGGAGACATGTAGTAGACAGCCTCTGAGATATGTCTAGTTCTTTTAAAATGGAGATATTTGTTCTTCGTGCTGTCCACGGTATTCTCAACATCTTACGCCAAACCCACATCTCAAAGGCGTCTATGCGCCGTCTGTCAGTTGATTTCAACGTCCAGGATTCAGTACCATATAAAGATGGGAAAGACCAGAGTGTTCACAATGTACATTTTTGTGTTTTTCCGTATACTTCTGTCTTTCCATATCTTGCCTAGTTGTGTCATCGCTGATTTTGCCATACCGATTCTACGCTTGATCTCTTGCTCGGAACCCCCCTTGTTGGATATGCAGGAGCCGAGGTATATGAACTGGTCCACTATGTCATATTGTTGGAGGTCTCTGTTGGCTGGTATGGTATTTTATTACTGGGGGAATGAAAATACTGGATAATTTCATTATTACCTAAATAGAAATTTATAATTCTAATATTGTACAATACTAAACATAGGTTGCGAGAGAGATGGTAGATATTTCTTATCTAGCATATAAACGACAAAGTTTTTTCGTTAGTCTCAAATGCGAACAGATTTTGTTTCTAGATAGAAATAAAAGCAAGCAGCAACAAAATAAAAGAAAAACAATAGAAAAAAACAATGAGTGTAAGTAGATATACTTGTTATTACAAAATAATTGTTTTGTACTAATTGGAAACCTGACGACACACTCCCGAGCATTAACTTACTTCAATCCAGCTGTTCTTTAAGTCTAAGCTTTTATCATTCCGAAAATATTAGCTCAGGTGGTTCAGCCGTTTAGGTGAGAATTAACAAACACTCTCATACATAATTTCTCTTTTAAAATATTAGTGCAATATACATAGATAGACAGATAATGCTTTATTGTACACCACACAAAAAGAAATACATTACAAGTAGAAAAGTAATATAAGTCGTTGTAAGCGTTGTCGTTGTGTTGTCGTCGTCGTTGTAAGTAATAAGTCCGCCGTCTGTAATAAAAGAAAAATCAAAAGTGTTATAAGTAAGATAACGTCTCCGCATCTCCCTCAGCATTCGTACTCGTTTTCCATATAAATTGCTTGTTTTCCGACATTTGGCGTAATGCGCAGCAAAAATTGGCGATAGCTCACGCGGGAGTGACCCTCCGACCGAGGCTGGTCATCCTTCGCCGAGGGTTCAGATGTAATTGTTCCTTTTGTGGTATTTAAGAGCTTTGGAGTTTTTTAAGGCCTCCGTTTTGGTTGGAAATCGACGTAACTTTTTCACTAAGGAGCTATTATTTTTAGGGTCTCGAGTTTTGCTTATAAATAGGCGTTTTAAGATAACCTTGAGTGGTGTTGCCGAAAATATAGCGTGGAAGGTCGTTTAGCCGGATGGGTTAAATAATGGAAGACTGAAAATCTAAATGTTGTAGATATTGCAAGTTATATAGCCATGGTATGTCACTAACCAAAACCTCTACAACTGTCAAATAAAATAAGATTTCATGTGTTAGTTTTAATACGAGTTGTGAGATATTAATACGAGTAGATTTTTATTATTACTCTATATTGCTTAAAGTCTAGATGCGTGGTTGCGTAGACTTTAACACATATATATTTTACTCTAGGCAACATCTCAATCGGTGTAACCGCCGCAAGTGACATTTTTTCACGATGTCTTTTTCGCAATTAGTCCTAGTGTATAAATTAACTTAAGAAATTAAAATTCAAAATACAACTCAACCTATTATGTTCTTAAACATAATTTCATTTCTCTTAAAGAGCATGGGCACCCACTTTATTTTGGTCACGCTGTAGGCTGTTAATGAAAATAATAGGAAAGAAAGAGCTCGCAGACTTCTGATTGATGGATGTGTCACGGAAGGGAAATTAAATCGCTCATGTGGACTGAATAACTTGACATTTCGCCGACTGTACCCATTCGGAACTTTATTTCATTAATTTAATGTAACTCAGTTAGGGATTCTGTAACTTTTAAAATTAGATACGTGAAGGCGTCAATCAATCTCAGAATAACGAAGTAGCTAAGTGAATAAATAAGTGGATACTTGCTTTTTGTTACTTTCGTATGCACAAGGCTGATTTGTTCAATCGGTATAATTTGCGCCATGACATTTGACTTCCTGACAAATATTTAATGATGACGATGTATCCTAAAAATTTAATTCCATTACCCTGTTTCTGATGTCTTTCACTATTATTCGGCGTCGAATTTCGAAATTTTGATGGAGAGTGTGGACGTTCTAAAATTCATCATTTCTAAAGCTCAACCTTAGTAATCATTACACAACTAACTTGAAAAAATTTACTTGAGTGGTCAAGTCAAAATGGTAGTCAACAATATAATATATCTGGCCCTACGTATATTTATTATTTTTATTTATTTTATTATTCAGCACAACGCTAGGACTAATTTAATGCTAAAATAGCATTTTCTACCAGTTGTCCTGGAACTGGAGAAAATGTACTGGACAATGGGAGGAGTGCAGACAATGCTAAGGAGATAAAGCGATCTTAAAACTAACAAACGAAAACAAATATATATTGGCATCCAACAAGGCATTGCTGCCAGCATTCTGGGCGCTTGGAGTATATATTGGAGTGTAGTTTTAGCGTGTGGCTTATTATTTAGTATTCTTTAGGTTCCTTAGATAGTATTATTTCCTTGATTTCCGAATAAAATCATTTGCCACACAGCAAAACTTAATGTCATTTCAAAGAGTTGTTTCGTCGCCTCATCTAGTAACCCTCAGTTCCACGGAGCCCGAGGGCGTCTGTTTTGTATTCAGTCGGTCGGCGGACAATAAAGGGCGGTCCCGCAGGGCAGTGCGCTGTCACCGAACTCGACCGAGTTTTTTGCCTATACTGATATTGCTAACTTGCTTGAAACTATATAGCTGGGGAATATTTGTGCTTAGATTAAATTTTCCAGAATTTGTTTTTATAATGATTAGGTAGACACAGAATACTAAACAGTACGATCTTTTTTATAATTCTAGGTACACTACACCGACGGTTCTTACGACTGTTAGCACTCTTTACAGCCGTTTCACTGTGTTTTGCCCTCCTACCGAAATACAGTAATTTTTGCACATACTCAGACATAGAAAAATAACTGACACTGTTGGGGTCCCACCTAGTCGACCTCCTGCAAAGGAAGACTATCTGTTAATAAAAGGTATAGATAAAATTTGCATCTCTATGATGCACTAAATAGAAGATTCTCATTTTCCCAAAATTATGTCAATTTTTTTTATTTATGGAAAGAGAGCCCGACTGAATGATCTGTCAAGGCACGGCACGGACCGCAAAACGGATAGGGTTGAAATTTAGAACACAGGGAAGGTTTTATGACGTCAAAGAGTAGAAAACCAAATGACGTAGATCATCCTATGAAAGGAATTCATCACGCGGGATAAGTCGTGCGTAAAAAGAAAAGAGTCAAAGTGTTTTCATACAATTCATCACCAACATATTTTACTACTCAGAACTAATACTACTCATTTAAGCTTTTCATTGCCAAGCAATATTTAACTCTATGCATAAAGCTTTAAGATCGACCACAAACAATCGTATTAAAACGGGATCAACCCTGTGGAGTCTATTTTGTATTCATCCAATGGACGCGCCATAAAGTGTCCCACAGACCGCGGTGTCACCATCCTTTGAGGTCCGAAGTACCGGTTGTTTTTTAGGGTTAAGATTAAAATTGGACTTATCTAAGCGGTTTATGTGGAAACTTACCGCTCCCTACGGTTTCACTTTCTGAAAACTTGCCTATATTTAACAAGGTTAACAAAAATGTACGTACAAAATTTTATGTGACGTCACTTTATTCATTTGTTACGGCTAAAGTCCGAAGTGCGGCTACACCTAGGTTTAGCCGGTTAAACCTAGGTGTAGCCGATTGTAGTCCATGTCCACCCACCCAGGCTTTCTTAGGCCCCTTTATACATCATGCTCATAGTTTCATAGAAAAAGTGTGAACTGACTTAAGAAATATTATTTATTGTTCTTAAAATTCAAGTGATCGTGAATCGATAGAGTGATATTTTATCGAAAACGGTCGAGCTATTTTCATGTGGATAATGAATTTAAATATGCGTCTCGTCTTCAGGTCGTTTTGATTTATTATGTAATTCACTACTTTGAAAGCAAGTTTCGGTTCCAAAAAAGTATATATAAATAAATAGTAAGGCTGAGTGCACAAAGTCAAACGCGGCAAAGGCACTGCAAGTCGACATTAACATACGCGGAGTGATTTTATAAACCGCGCCTCGACCCGTGTTTTCCCTTTAAACACTCCTCCCCTAAACAGGGTTGACGATTAAGAGTTTACTTTGTACTCGCTTTCATATTTTGGGGCTTCATTAGGAACATTTACACTAGCTGTGCTCTGTGATTTAACCATTAGATGTTATTACACGGTTTAATAATATCTACATACCTACATAGATCTAGCATAGGTAAACGTAGATAAACTGACATTCCAGATAACGGGTACAAATAATTGAAATATATAATATTATTATTAATTTATTATATAATCTATTTCAATGCGTCCTACCTGTCATGACGTACGGCGCAGAAACGTAGACACTTACGGTGAGACTAGTCCATAAGTTCAAAGTTGCTCAGCGAGCTATGGAGCGGGCTATGCTCGGTGTCTCTCTGAAGGATCGCATCAGAAAGGAGGTGATCCGACAGAGAACCAGAGTTACCGACATGGTCGCTGGGGGTGGGTGGAGAAAAAAGACGGAGGACCGGGTTGAGTGGCGTGGGAGGCCTATGTCCAGCAGTGGACGAACATAGCCTGATGATGATGATGATAGGATCTATTTAGCTTAAATAATGCATTTGAAACATATCATGCACAACTTTTTTCTATATTCTCTCTTTCTATAATAATTTTGACAAGCCACCAGCTATTTTGACAAAGATGAATCTTAATACTCACGAATCGTTTAGTGTAAAATTTTGACAAGCTTTTATAAATAAGGAATGTATTATTGGTAAAAATCTTGCAACTCAATTTTAAGGCAGTTACGAGTCAACAGAGTTAGCATAAAATTTGATTTTTAAAGAGCATTAAAATTAAAAAAAAAAAAAAAATTATTTATTTCTTTTTTTTGATATGGCAACCCTAATACAAGAAGGTAACTTATGTGTGTAGAAAGGCTTGACGTCACTCATCATTGTGTAAACTAAGCTTTATGGAAAACTAAATTGTTTCCTCGTACTCCGGCCACCAAAACAAAAGCGGATGAAGGAAGTGCGCTCTGAGGCTTTGAATTACTTGTCTAAAAATGTCCCATTTGGATGTTAATTGGTAATTATGGTTGGAATTACGTGTTAATTAGGGTTTTATTTTATTTTATTTTATTTTATTTTACAATTTTAGGAAAACTTACGTCTAGGTCTATAACTAGGGCACTTTAATATAGTATTAATGGACAAATTATATCTTTTATGGTTGAAATATATCACTTTGTTGAATGATTTAAAATAAAAAAGTCGATTTCATGTAAGGTATGAATGTGTGTGCGTGTGTGTGTTTGTTACTCTTTTCACGACTTAATGGCAGAAACGACTGAGATTAAATTTTGGTATATAGCTTATAGAATAGCTAGCTTATACACCCTGGAATAACAAACAAGCTACTTTTCTATCGGTTAAACAGCTAGTAAGAAATAATGATTTAACTACACTTCGTTGATATTTATTGTTGATAAACGTTATATGTAATTACTAATTACACTTCGTTTTTTTATTTAAACTTATAAAATAGTAAAGCTGATAATATTGTATAACATATGCCGTTCAGACTAAATATTCTGTAAGTTTTTGGCCAGCCCAGTTCATGAGTACCAAGAACCGGCGAACGTGTATGAAGTATTTCATCCTCAACTTTCATCGTTGAAAAAGTGAAAGAGGTGTGTCAGGATCGTACTAAGTGGAGAAAAATAGTCTCTACCTACCCCAACGGGAACTAGGCGTGATTATAATCCGTATGTAAGTTTTTGATGACGTTACTTTTATCTACTTACATCCAAGCCCTCGCATTTACAATATTAGTGCCTGCGTTACATAAAACGACAAAAACGCGAGTAGACAAAACCCGTCCCCAGCTGCGGCTAAAGTCATGCTTACGAAGGATTATTTATTCATATATCCTAATTTGCCATATTTTTCGCGTAAATTGCCCATTTTTCTATAAAAGCGGAGCACACACGGAGTTGACGGATCTCAAACCGCTCGGAATGGATAGCCGCGGTAATTTTATTGTTGGTTACACAGAAAAATATCGAGATACATGGTGACAATGCAATTTGCAAGTAATGCGTGTGGATCCGTGTCTTGCCTTTACTTTTTTTTACAGGATAACCTTTGATAACGACAATAAGACCATCGAAGGTAGCTAGACTAAACCTAGAAGGCGAGATAAATCTCTCCCTGGCTTCACTATACATCATGCCGGAACACTGTCATAGTGTGTGTGTTTTACTTTACTATGATGTTATCAGAAGTCTATTATATATTACTATACTGCTATTTTATTATGTAACTTTTTTTTTCTTGTTTCCCTTTAGTATGAATTCAAAAGATTAGCTTTTTCCGTATTGTATTTGTGATATAAGGCATGACTATAATTTGCACTATTATTTTATGTCTTTAAGTCTCAATAAACCCGAGCGTAGCTTGTCCTGTAGCTAGTTGATAGATACGACATTTTGTGTTCCACTTAATCAAGCATAATATGTAAGCTCGCGTCATCTACACCAATATGCTATCTGTGCTTAGGACGTACGTCGCGCAGCCTCTGCGGTTTATTAAAAAATAGTGACACCGTGTTTGTTAGCTCAAAATTGGGAGTGTTGTTTTGTGACACGGTCCACGGTTCGTACCGCTTTGACCACAAAGCTAAAATACGATTGGTGTCATAATGTCAAACAAACGGTTACCTAATTTTGTTGAAAAAATTATGAAGTATTAAATTAATATAATGGAAAGAAAATTATATTATTGTTACTTATTATTTAATTTCAGTTTTTTTTCATCTGGGTTGGGCAAACTAAACAACATCTTATTGGTGCTCGCACATTTATAGGCATCGACCGCGCCGAAAGAAATTTTGTATAGTAAATCTTCTTCCGATTCGGACGATTCGACTCCGGCAAGTGTGCCAGGTTTCATAACGTTCATAGTAGTAACATGTATTTTAAGTGCAAAAAAAAAAGAATTCAAAATTGGCGCGGTCGATGCGGATCGATGTACTTTCACCATATATCTCTTTAAAAGCCGAGGGAAGTGCAACGCTATTGCGCGGTAGGACTTTGTACGTAATTTACCTACATATGTACGTCCATTGTGCATATATTTAATATTCATTACATATTTATAATATTGGGAAAACAATGGAGCTTTCGGATCGCTGCTATCATTTAATTCTAAACGATTGAATAAAGCTATTTATTTATACACATCACAAATTGCCAAATAAAAAAATCCTTTACAAGGAAAATCAGCTTCAGTTCCCCAAAGCCAAAACTATTCTAAGTAAAAAATGGCAAGGTAAAGCTAGTCAATTTCCTGTAAATAGATGCACGCGTGAATACCTCTGATAAAATAAAGGTCAAATCACACTACGGCGTTGTGTTGTGTGAGATAGATATAGATAAACATTTTTTGCACTGATTTAACTACGAAAAAAATTTCACGGTATGAAATTCGAAGCTAGATCTGATCTCTAGTTTCCGACTATAACGAAGTCCTTCTGAAGAATTTTGCACATTGCGCCAATAATTATGTGAAGAGAAGCGCCGGTTTATACGATAAAAAACAGAGTATGTGGAAACACGTAAATTAGAGGTATTTACTTTGGTAACTGATGTAGTATATTTGATGTACCCTACCATAAAAATATTATCACTACATAGTATAAAACAAAGTCGCCTCCCGTGTCTGTCTGTCCCTATGTATGTTTAGATCTTTAAAACTACGTAACAGATTTTGATGCAGTTTCTTTTTATAGAAAGAGTAATTCAAGAGGAAGGTTTATATATAAAACACTGATAAATTTCTGTTAGGCTCAGTGAAATGTGCGCTGTTCTACAAGTTGATAAAAAACTAAGAAAAGAAAAAGTACCAGCGCTGCGCTCTAGTGAGTTCAAACCTTTACCAAGAACACAACTATGGGGGAACTAGGAAAATAACTGTTAAATGAACTTTGTAAAACTAGAAGTTAAGAGAATCAATGACCCAAGATAGTTCATGGGAGGGTATAATAACTATATTTTTCCCTTACAAGTTACTTTTGAGCGATTTTGTTACGAATATTTTTCATTGCAAATACGCGTATAGGAACAAAAAATAAAAAAGGCATTTACCACGAAACAAAACTTCAAAGAAAAAACGTTTTGACATCCACAGCTATGTTATACAGAGAGATAGGTAGGTACACAAAACGCCGTATCCCAAAAAAAAACAAATATACCAATATTTAGTTATCCGAGTTATAAAAGAGCACTCCCCTTGACTAAAAACGATCTAAAACTCTGTGTAGATTGAAAGCTCCAACTACTGAATTCATTTGACCGTTTGGCAAAATATTTGAAAAAACTTTTCGTACTTTTATAGTAAAAATCCGGCACGGTCGAAGTGTTCCGCATTCACGTCGGATAAACTATTTCAGCGGTATGCAGGTGTGGATTTAGAATGAATAGTTAGTACAACTACCGAAAGAGAGCACGAGTTTGATGTCTTTAGGAGGAAGTAAAGAACGACGAGCTAGACGCTGTCTTGATATTAAGAGATATAGCTGCCCATAATTAGTACAGTGCTGTAACTCATCAGACGTGTCCGCCTCGGACCAGTGGTGGTCTGTCAGCTTTCACGCCTGAGTAGTTAGGTGCCGGCCGACTCCTATTTAAAGGATAGAGCATGAGAGGGTTCGGGTTTCCGTGGGTTGAGTTACCGAGGCTTGGGGAGAGAAAGTGTCAAGAATTTATATAAATAAGGGCGCCAGACACTCGCTCAGCCAACAAAGGTGTTCCGTGAATTCAAACAAAAGTTTTCTAATAAAATGTATATTATCTGCCAAATATTAGTTTCTTAGTCCTTTAGATTATAATCTATGTTCGATTATCTCTAGTAAACACCGTGTATACATATGTGTCTCGGTAAGTTCCGTAGTTAAGTCAAATAAGGGGCCTATGGCACCGCCGATATAAAGGGCATCTAAAGCGCCATAGTTAAACACTGTAGTGGAACGCCGTTACTAAACCAGCGTAGGTAGACACTGTAGATAAACTGGTGGCCGAAAGCACCGTCCATAAAACCGGGCAAAAACACCGTCCAGAAAAAACGCAGTAGTTAAACAGGTCCGTAACAAAAACCAGCGTAGTACAAACACCGTTCCACGCGTAGGGCAAACCAACACGTTCACGCGTAGGGCAAACAATGCTTCACACGTAGGGTAAAAACACCACGTTTTCAGCGTAGGGTAAGAACTATTTCCAGCGTAGGGTAAACACGATGTTTCACGCGTAGGGTAAAAACCCTGGAACAATACAATTCCAGTGTCAAAATAACTATAACCACAAAAGGAAAAGAGCGCGGCCCTAAGTACACTTACCACGTTTCCAGCGTGGGTGTTATTTTTCATAAATGGGAGGTGGAGCGATGTGACAAGGCTGCTGCTCGACTCCCGGGCCGATGAAATATTTCGGTATAAACTTGAAATAAGTCCAATACAAATGGAGGAGAGGCTCCCGGGCACGACTATCTGCAAGTGTGGCGCGAGGCAAGGCCCGAAGGCCTGCCTCCCCGCCGCTATCACAATTTTCTTCGAGGGACGCCTTCTCACAAGCTCTCACAAAAAAACCAAGAAATGGCCGCGGTCAGTGTGACCAGCATTACCATCGAATTATAATTCTACCAAAAGTATAAAAAAACGAGATGTTAGAATTCACCAAATATGAGAAAAACTGAGTTTCCTAAAGCCAAATATTATTAAGTCCAACAATCAAAATACTCTGTATATCAAAACAGCAGAAACCCGAAGACACCCTGAGAGAAATTGACCTACAACGAATGACCCCACCTTCGAAGAGCTGATACGAAGTCAACGTTTATTTTGGAGGACAATTCCCTCCGAATATCAACGTGAAATTGAATCTAATTAGAAAATATACCACAACAGTAATTACTTTCATTTTCCTAATCATCTTCTAAAATGTCATAAAGTTTATTACCTGGTCACACCAAATAGTTAACTTTTTAAATAAGTTCCACTACACACGAGCGAATCCTCAAAATGATAAAAAAACTGATAAAATCGATAATTTCTTTATGGTTTTTTTTTTTATTGGTGACACTTGGCACCATGTTTTGCATATGTCAACTTCAAATGGCAGCCATCAATGAACGTCAATGTCATCTGATAAAATGCCTTGAAACTCGAATTACTATTTTTATGAATTTACATAATATTATGTGAAAACCAATTAAATGGCAGATTATTATTATCTTCCATGGAAAGTACTAAGTGATATTATGATTCTGAATGAAAGGACTAAGTGTTAAAGGTAATTTTGTTACAGTGCAACCTAGGATTTCACAATGATGTGAAATTCTAGGTGCACCGCACCAACACTTCTTACTCAAGAGTCATAAGATGTTAAGACTCTTTAGCCCAGTAATTTCACTAGCTACAGTGCCCTTTAATGTTTGCACATAACTATACTCAGGCTCAGGCGGTAGAATACTCTACTTACATCTACTTTAATATACACAAGTGGTCCCCCGCGCACTTCGTGGAGCGTAGCAGAAAATAATCAGTGGTCCTCTACTACATTATGCATATATTATCCACAGGTATTTGTTTCTGGTCTGGGTGGTTTTTCAATATCTATTATAAGTATGTATTTACAAAAGAAAAGTATATAAGTATTATATCCGTTATCCTAACCACCATATTACAAGCATTAAGTTGCTTAGTTTGGGGTTAGGTGGCGCTGTGTGAAACGTCCTAAAATATTTATTATTATTTTATTATTATACATATTATAAACCTTCTTCTTGAATCACTCTATCTATTAAAATCTCTATCTTTTAATAGGTAATGTAATTTATTTTCTATTGGTCTCAAAAAAAAGGTTATTTTTTAAACCTTGTGTATTTTTGCTGTAATATTATCATGTGCTTGTTCTTAAACACCAAATTTGAGGTACCTACTCCATTTGACTGGACCGCTAAGGCGTGAATGGTATCAAATAAAAAAAAACGTGTATTGCTTTAGAGTTTTTAATATAAGTCCTAGCATTATATTGTTTTTGTTACTGGACATCTAATATTAGACTAATAAATTTATTTCCTATCACCCGTTTAGGCTTAGTAAATTTAAACTTAAAGACATTTCCAAAACCATTTAACACTTCACACTTCATGGTATATCATGTCTTAAGCTATTCTAAGTGGCTAAACAAACATTCAGTGACTAAACGTGAATTAGGCAAGCGCCTCGCTCGGCTGCTATCAATATTCCAAGTGCGATGCGATCCACCGACATGCTATTATCCCTGCATATGACTCAAATCATGGGTAATCCGCGGCTGTTTGCAATATCATAAGGAAAACAAATAAATGACGAACAGAAACAAATTAAGATACCTACAATGAAGAAGCCTCTAATGGTGGTCGCACATCTATCCGCATCGACCGCACCGAAAAAAAATCGTATAGGAAATCTTCTGTCGATTCGGACGATTTGACTCCGGCAAGTGTGCAAGGTGTCATAAGATTTCATATAAAGAATTCAAAATTCGAATCGTTCGGCGCGGTCGATGCGGATAGATGTGCGTTCACCATAACTCTCCTTTTCCTAACCCAGTTATTTTGAAAGAAAGAGAATTTTGGTTGTCTGGAAGAGATCGCTTTTAGCGATAAGACCGCCAATTGTTACACTTTTATATTATAAATTGTTTTAGTTCTAAGTTTCTGTATCTGTTTCTGTTCTGTATGTTTCTATTTCTGTGTTTATGTTTCTGTGGTGTCACAATAAAGCATTTTCTATTCTATTCTATTCTATTATTTATTGAGCACAGAAACACAGGCACAAGAATATACAGGAATAAGAAACAGAAAAAGAAATACCAAATTATCATAGGTACGTAGTATTATAACGTACGATACGTAGTTTTATTTTATTTCTTTTAAGCCAGTAAATTAGTGATGATAAAAATAAGAAAAAAAAATTCCACAAATTGATTCGCGCGATATTATTTCCGCGTAGATTGAGATACAAGGCGCCCGTACCTTGCGTCCACAAGCATCGAGCAATCATGACTTGCGCGCTAGCCCCTTGATCTAGGAAACACTTCCGGTACAAATAAAAATTAACATTAATTATTTCTAGCTTCTTTATAATAAGGTTCAAATTCGAATGCGCGGGTGCGGCCCTATCGAGCCACTCGGGGACTGACGGGCTAGCTAAGAGAATTCGTTGCTTCTAGCCAAGCTCACAGTGCTGGAACATATTTGGCGTTAGTATACTGGCTTGATAGCGGTTGATATGAACATACTTTAATGCCTCAATTCAACTGTTCTTTTTCTAGTAGTCTCTATTTTTTTAATACAATATTAAAGGCGCAACATTTTTTACTTTTGACTTGCAATACCAGGATAAACTGCTGATTTACTGTCGACCTTTCGAAACTATTCACTTACAAGCTGCATTTGAAGTCGTGAATAAGGGCTAGTAGAAGGCAATTTCGTATTATCATCGGAAAGACTAGGACCTAATGAAAAAGTAAAATAAAACTAACCAAGTCAGACTCGGACCCGCACACGAAGGATTCCGTACCATTCTCTATACAACATCTCGTACAACAAAAACTGCAAAAAAGCACTTTATTATACAACGAGGAGCCCTCCTATATTATAATTTATTTTATTATATTTTTAGTATGTTAAAGGGGCAACAGAATTATATATTTTTTTAATATTTCTACAATCTTACTATCATTCATGAGATAGAGCTTGGCGCTTGGTGACAGTCTGTCACACCGGTCTTAGTAATAGGGTCTCATTTCAACCCTTTGGAAACGGAGCCCTAAAAAGGGACAAAAGAACACATATCTCCTAAGAAAATCTCTCATCGCTTGTCCCACATAGATCTTGTCGAAGTGTAAGCAATGTGTAGGGTGATTTATCGCTAACCTCCGCTCAATGGTTCGAACCCTTTGCGTTACGTAAGACTTCAGGAATAGGTCCTCGGCTCTTGAATAAAGACCTATTTAAACGACGGCTATTCAGCCTCGAATTCTAGGGAACGAAGTTTTACGAAAAGTTTTTGTTCGGTGTTTATAGGATTAACTTTCTTATTTCATTTATACTTGTAGATAAAATAAAGCACTTAAAGATAAATAAAATTATAACAAAGGTTAATTTATTTATACCTACAAATATAAAAAACAAAATGGCCGCATTTTTTTTTTTATGTGATGAAGTAGAAGACGAGCAAGACGCTCTCCTGATGTTAAGAGATAACGGCTGCCCATAATGAGTACAGTGTAACCAAGGATTTCACAATGGTGTGAAATTCTAGGAGCACTGCACCAACGCTTCTTACTCAAGAGTCACAAGATGTTAAGACTCTTTAGCCCAGTAATTTAGCTAGCTACAGTGCTCTCCTACCGGAGCACAGTAATGTTTGCACATCACTGCTCAGGCGATAGAATAACTGGCACTGTTGGGGTACCCACCTAGACGACATCCTGCAAAGGAAGTCTACCCCCGGTAAAACCCGGTAACCCCCGGTATTGCCTTTTACGTAGCAACCCCTACATTTGCGACTATTGCAGTTGTTGCAAGTCTCGAATATATCATGATAGGCAACCATCAATAAAATTCCTGCACACTAACTGTCTTTACTTACTGGATGCGAAGGCTCTGCCTATTCCCAGTACCCCGTCACAAAGACGATGCGGGAGTGTCGCCGAGTTGTTTTAGTAGGTATACCCGTGCAGTCGTCTTGCACGGGGAGTCCCACATAACCCTCCCATACCCCGGTGGAAGGCTATGCTAACGCATTTTTTCTCGGAGTTAAAAAAACCTGTCTCTACTTACATCATCTTTAAAATGTTTTAAGGTCAATGATGACGCTGAGTTCCTTTCAATCGTCATTTAATACCTTTAAAAAAGGAAAATGAAAAAATTGAGAAGCCCATTAAATTAACATTTAAACTGCCTCAATCTCTTCTAATCAAAAGATAATGGGACGCTCTCATTTTTCAACTTTGTCAAGTAAAGTCTTTATAATCCTTGTCGTAACTTCTTTGGTTACAGGAAAATTATTGTTTTAATCAGATTGTTTTGATGACAT
This sequence comes from Hemithea aestivaria, assembly GCA_947507615.1. Classification (NCBI taxonomy): domain Eukaryota; kingdom Metazoa; phylum Arthropoda; class Insecta; order Lepidoptera; family Geometridae; genus Hemithea; species Hemithea aestivaria. The sequence continues at coordinate 3,198,820 of OX382325.1, read as the reverse complement.
AATATTATTTAACTTTTAATAGTAACTTTTTAAAGTTTATAATATATTGCATGGGTATAATTAGGTCGGATCTCCGAGATAATATTATTTAGGTTGCCTTAGTATTGTTATTATTACACTGCAAGAGTCCAAGTCCAAGTCTTGTCCATCTTGTGTCTTGTGAAATTCATATTTTAACAATATAAAACGGACAATGTTTTTTTTAAATATAATATGTTTGTGTTATTTGTTTAAAATAGGTTTGTTATAATAAATATATATTTGTTTTACTCGTAAGCTGAACAACTATTAACTATATATAACATTGAAAAGTAAAGGGTTCCTTACTGTTGTAGCAGCTGTAATATTGTTAGTTTATTTTTCTCAATAAAGGCATTTGCTCATTTTAAAAAAAACATCGAATTAGATAATATTATTTTGTCACAAAATGTTATGTATGTAGTTGTGTAAAAACTAAATCAAGAAAGTTTCAAGCTTGTCTGCGCTAGACATTAAGACATATAAAATAATTATCTTGACATCTAGTTTTACATTCTCCTCAAGGTAAACCTTTATTCATATCTAACATACATGATTTTTCGAAACATTTTCAGAAAAACCTATTTTGCTAAGAGGATTTCTCTGGTAAAAATGGAAAGACGAAGTTATTTCAGTGAAAAAGTTGACGAAGAGCCAGAGGCTAGACTAGACCTATCTATTCTTAGAAAGTTGGGAAAAATGGGAAAGTGTGGTGAGATCTCGAGTTTTTAAGATATTTTACTTGGAAATAATTCACTGTACTTGGGTTTTTGTCGGAGTAACCCTTAGTTACTGGTAGACAGCAGTGCAGAATGCCTTCCGGCTGACCGTTATCATCAAAAGTATGAAATATTATATTATATTGTTATATTTTTTTCATTCATCTTTGTAAATAAACGGCATAAACTCACTTGTTTTTACTTCGGGTTCGTGCCGACCGTTTCGATCCTATACGAGGATCTTCTTCAGGGAGTAGCTGCGGTTACGGTCCGGTGCGTTACGGTTGAGGTGGGTATTTTTTTCATTATCAATGATACTGAAATTGGTACAGTGTACATAACTCTTGTAGAGGTTTTTGTGCTTTTTATAACTTCAACAGCCGCGTACTGATTGAGCGAGCAGCCTCGCGAGGCTGCCTCGTGAGGCAAATCCTCGGTCGGTCAAGACGTGCCTCGCCCGAGGAAAACGAACGCGCCGCCTCGTCCGAGCGTGCCGCGGCCCGAGCCGAGCGGTGTCGGTTTTTGTCGATGCTCAAAGGCGCCTCACTACGTTTGCCGCGCTCACTCAAGACGGTAGTGTTTTGCCTCGCTTATTCGTTGCGTGTTAGTTGTATATAGACGACTTTGGGATGCGCAATGTCCTGATTACACAAATATAGGACTAAGGTAAGATGCATGGAGAAAAGTAAGTCAGGAAATGAGCTTTCCGAATGTGGTCTGGGGCCTGGGGCAAACTACACGCACGCGCGCGGTCGCTATTCGACTTCAAGTTAAACTGAGCGTCGATGCTGGCTAAGCCTCACGGTGGCTCGGGCTTGCCGCACGAGGCAGCCTCGGATTAAAAAACTTACAGAGCGGGGCCGCCTCGCGCGGCATGCGTACTGCGGCAAATGTCCGAGGCTGCCTCGTGAGGCTGCTCGCTCAATCAGTACGCGGCTAACAAATTGCGCAAAGAGGTTTGCAGCTTTTCCAATCTCATTGTAATCCAAAGAAAAAGGAGGTGAGCTCTTACAGAGTTCTCAAAAAGATGACAATAGAAAGAAAGAAAGAAAGAATCCGCTCTTACTGAACGTACTGGATCCGTTACATACCTTAATGTATGATTAATGTAAAGGTATGTCGGAACACATAGGGTATTTCTCAGTAGATTAAACCACTGGGTGCCGCTAGTATTTATATAAAATCTCCAACTATAAAATCAAAGTACCCTCATAATATGAATCCAGGGCACTGTCGATTAAACGAGCACAAAAGGCATTGCAAAACCTCAATACCAGACAAAAAGCGAATTCCGCTCTATTTTGAGGCAAAATGGCCTCTAAATAAATGCAGTGGAGACAATAGAGGGCACAGGAAACAATTGGCCGGTAATTTATGTTCGCCGACGGTATGTGGGACTTATGTGGGACGCGGCCTATTTGCATGTATCATTTCTGCTCTACTCATCGGTTACATAACTACGACACTATTCTCAAAATAGAATAAATATACGAGCCATTTAAAGGAGTGCAGAATAACATTATTGGTACTACCAATATCTACCTAACAAACTAAACCCGTTGAAAACGAAAACAAATCGGCTTCTCACTTCTCATACGCTTTGACCGTTCAGCTCGATTTTATATAAGACTAGCTTATGTTCGCGGCTTTGCCCGCGTGGAAAAATCCTTTCTTAGCGGAGGTCTACATCATAAAATCTATCTACATTCCAAATTTCAAGCGAATCTGTTCAGCGGTTTAACCTGTGCGTTGATAGATCAGTCAGTCAGTCAATCAGTCACTCTTTCCTTTTATATATTTAGATTGTTTTACGAATTTTTTTCATATGCCTTTGCCCAGTGGTGGAATGATATGGGCTGACGATGATGATAATGATGAAAAGATTTTAACCTAAGACTGTAGCGACACTTCGACGCACCTTCCCCATTAAACTTACGAATTCCACGATACTTACAAGCCAATTCATTTGTTTTCGCAACATTTCTTCAATAAAATATTCCACATCGAAACATTCCAATCAAAACCGTTTCCCTAATTGAAACATTTCGTAAAGATAACATCGGAATCAAAGGGAGAGCTAATAATTTGTGATGGAAGATGTAAATATGCCATAGCAATCTGGCTTTCAGAATACGTCTGTTTTCTATGCCTTTTGGTCGAGGGATATTCAACGGGGAATCGGCGACTTTTACGGTCGGAATCATCGTGCGATTGTGTGTAGCAGTTGGCATAAACACTGCTTGTCGAATGCACAGACGATCGGAATACAGATTGCTTGTAAAGGCAGACGTCGCGCCTCGTTGCCAAATAAAACTGAGTCCATGTTAATTTAGTATTGAATATTGAGCGTGGGTGTTACATTTTCTCAATCACTGCCTAATCGTCGAGCCTACGTCTGATGCGGTAATATATTATTATGTCGCAAGTTTTTGATGTAATCATGAGTAGCAGAAACAGTGTACCCTTGGCTCTTAAGACAGCTTATGTCTATTATTATATATTCATATTCACAAAGGATTACTACCAAAATGTTAAACAGTAAATTTTAAGCCTTTATCATTATGTTGGTGTTGTCGCTTGCCAGTACAGTAATATCTTTCAGACGTTTTCATTGACGACACAGATTTTATTTTACTCATGACAATAGGAAAACGTTTTAGCTATACAAAAGTATAACATTTGCTATTTTAACTCACGTTCATTTTATTAAAAAAAAATTATGACTTATCGCGTACATATTTATTAATGTTAGTATTACAAAAAATAACCTCGATATTTCGGCTTAGTTACTTGAGAAGTGGTCACGAAAGGACACTTTAGTACTTTAGTAGGTTTTACTGCACATAACCTCAGTATCTTTTTGTTCTCGACGTCTACTTTACCAATAGTCTGTTACCAAATGGATACAGAGGTAGAACCGCCGATACTGTGCATATGTAGCCAAGATAATAGCAGCAACCTCATGAATTCAGAATACCAGTACTGAACGGTTATTTGTTTTATCGGAGTCTTTGTTTAATCTACCATTTGAGCTACAAAGTCAATATGAGCATCTCATTCAAATAGAGATAATGTAGTTTAAATATAGTGCAATAAAATATACTGTACGTGTATATACTGTACTGTAAAGACAATGGCTTTTTGGTTTATTTTTAATCTATAGGGATATATAAACTGCCTACTTGAACATTACGTCGGCAATATCACTAGCAGACGTCTATAGGCGTCAGTAACCACTTATCGTCAGCTATAAAGCCCGTCTTTGTGCCAAGGAGTCTCTTATGACAGCTTTGTTATAGTATATCTTCATCTGTATTCTCAATAGAGATGTGCATAATGCAAACCCTATGTTAATTTATTTTAAGTACAAAACTGCACCTATTCAAATCACACTTCTGTTTTTACGTAAAATATTGTAATATTAAATCATTTACGAGTATTTTCTTAACTTTATATGTAAATACATGTACATATTAAAGGTATATTTGTCCAGCGGAATCGCAAGTCATCTCTATCTATCCAAGATTAGATCAGTAGATAGGGATGTAACGTATAATCCGGCCATATTTCACCGGCATAAACTCGAGGCCTGTTTCATGGGATTTATAGCTGTGCTGTTTGAAGCTTGCTAACTAATTCCTGGACGACGGAAGAAAATAACCTTTGTCTTAATGTACTTTGATGTACTTATACTTCTCTAATATAATATAATACTCTTGAACTTGCTAACCAGTGATAGATTAACTCTAGCAACGAACCGAATTACCATTCCGGCTTCCTTGTTTTTTAGGGGCAGATAGTTTTTAAGAAACAAAAAAATGTAATTACCGCGCAGAGTGACTTACCCTGACAAAATTGTATTTCCAGCAGTGGAAGAATGAAGCATAACAACTACAGATGACTTAAAAATCTTCATCTGTTATACTTTTATTTAAAAAATATTGAATAGAAAAAATAATGCTTTATTGAAACCAAAAAATCATGAGAATGAGAGATGAGCCAAAAAAAGAAGGTACAAAGTTGTGTTTTTAAGATATAAAGGTATTGGTTTTATGATTCATCCCAAAATCACCCCTCAATCGCACAAACCAAATCGCAACTTCAATAAATCCAAGATTCAATATTAACATGCTTTAATAGCATCCTTCCCAGAAATATTAAAAAATAATATAATAAAAAGCACCGTTATCAGGTAGTCCTTTATACAGAAGCCTTTGAAGTAAAAATTTATTCCCAAATCGTGGTTCAAAGGGCCATTGACTGCTCAATAGAATAATATTTTCCTGCTGCATAAGAAGGGTACTAAAAGCTCAAAGATTGTTGATGGTGTACTAAAAACTACATATATACAATAGGTTTTTTGTATTATGGGGATGATTACTATTAATGGTTTTATGATAAACTAGTCTGCGTCCAGCGGTTTTACCTGCTGTACTGGCCTATGTGTTATTCCAGGATCTAAGCTACCTCTACACCAAATTTTAGCTCAATCGATCGACCCGCTTAGGCGTGGAGGAGTAACAATTATACATACTACAAAAAACATCCATACATTCTTACAAACTTTCACGTTTATAATATTAGTAAGATAAATACAAAACATTTACAACGACATTTTTAAAACACGTTCAAATTACAACTTAAACAATTAAAAAGGAAATTTACCTAATTCATTTTAAGCAAAATACCAAGTCATTGCAACGGAACTTATTTGTACCATATTGGCATAGATTTAACATTATTATAAACTAGCTGCGGTTTTACCCGCTTTTCTATAGCCTATGTGTTATTCTTAGGGTCTAAGCTATCTGTATACCAAATTTCAGCTCAATCGGTCCACCCGTTTAGGCGTGAAAGAGTAACAAACACACATGCAGACATCCATTCTTACAAACTTACACGTTTATAATATTAGTAAGTATACGACACGGCTGTACTCACGTTAATTATTATCCCATCAAAAACATAAATGTGAAAAGAGAGCCAAGTTCAATATTACGATGTATGTACTACCTATAATTTGGTAGTTGACTTCAACGACAAAAGAAGTGAGATCTAAATGGGTGCCAAGTTCAATGGTCAGTCCTGAAAAATATTTACAACAACATAAAATATTTTATTACAACTTAAAAGATTATTTCTTCTTATCACTTAGAATTAATATTTTTTGAAGCCTAAAGACTGACTTGGCCAGTTCTCATAATATACTAGGTAGGTTCTCTCTTAACTTTAGCTTGATCACTATTAAACGCACTTAATACTAATTAGTGCGCCACCGTCTTTTATCGTGTAAATTAGTCCCCTCCATCCATTGGTTGTCTGGAAGAAATCGCTCTTTAACGAGAAGACCGCCACTTGTACATTGTAATTTTTAATTTTAATTATGTACTTATGTATTTTCTAACATTATGTGGTATACAATAAAGTATCTATTGTCTTATCCCAATGATACTTCGTCGTATGGTACCCATGAGAACTAGCCACTAGCCAAGTCAAACTTTGGGCTTCAAAATAATATTAATTCTAAGTGATAAGAAGAAATAATCTTTTAAGTTGTAATAAAATATTTTATGTTGTTGTAAATATTTTTCAGGACTGACCATTGAACTTGGCACCCATTTAGATCTCACTTCTTTTGTCGTTGAAGTCAACTACCAAATTATAGGTAGTACATACATCGTAATATTGAACTTGGCTCTCTTTTCACATTTATGTTTTTGATGGGATATCATTGCTTTTTGTACAGTACTTTTTAGTATGTAATAGGTTAAAACACTCAGTCATTATAAGATTATAATACCAAATGATTATTTATTGTACCTCCCCCCACCCCACTTCACGGCACGGCCGTCGCACCGCGCACCGTGAGCCTCGCCGTGCTTCGATATACCTATACCTATAATTAATTTAGTACTTATTTATATGTAGCATTCATGTGCACTATTGATTTGAATATTGTACCTTATCAATTGATTTTTAAACAATACTAGTTACTGATAAATTTATCTATATTCACCCAGCTATCTTATACCAACCGCCTACCTGGATGGCAATTTAACTTTTTGAGATCATCTGGAACTGGATTAGAATTTCGAACAAAAGACTAACCTAACCTTTTTTTTTTTTTTTTTTTGACCCAGGAAAAATGCGTTACCCATCATCACCCCACGCCGGGGGGTGCGGGGCGGTATGTGGGACTCCCCCGCCAAAGATGGGAGTGGCGGGGATACCCACTAAAAAACCTGGGGGTGTCCTGCGGGACGCCATAATGCCGGGGCAACGGGTACGCCGAAGCATTCATCCGCTGCCCCGACGGCGTTTGGTCCTCACTGATAGGAGGACCCCTCCGCGGTGGGGTGAAGAGGAGTTTCACCCCACCCTCTCAAGGGGCGCGCGGAAACACCGCGCGCGCCACCTCGTGGGTCTGTGCTTGCGGCGACGAGTACCCCCGTACTCGCCGCCTAGACCCAGAGACTAACCTAACCTAAGCCGACAAGACTTGTGATGACGACGACATGGCGGGGGCACTGCCGTGCCCCCAGATACCGCCACATACCTATAATATTATGACTATACGTTACAGGTACGTAGGTATCTAAAATGTTTACACCAACTAGCACCTAAGGCGATATACATACCTACATTATTTTTATTGTAAACAATGTTAATATTATTACCTCTATGTTACTGAGCCGCCTTGTGCTGGTGAGTCGATATATTGATAGGTATTTACATAGGATATACAATTGTTACGTAGCGTAGGTACCAGGAACCTATTTTTATTAGTGCCTAGCTGTTTTACCCGCTATACAGTTTGGTACAGTAGTGTATATTATGTTATTCCAGGGGTCTAAGCTATATTTTTTATTATACCAAATTTAAAGTCAATCGGCCCACCAGTTTAGGCGTGAAAAAGTAAAAAAAAAACATGTATCCATACGTACAGTAGGTATAAAGGTATAAAGTTTTTATTTATATATATAATTATATTAGTAGGAATAGTGGACTCGCGCGCACTTCGTAGTATCTAACGGAAAATAGCCGCCTACACAAAAATTATAGCAACATGCACCATGTATTGCTTTATGCGTTCCTAGGCGTTCCAAACTTTAATATCATACATTTTTAAAAAATTAATAATAATTTAAAATGATATAAAAATACTAGTTTCTGATTTTTCCCTTTGTTACTACGACATTACCTATCGGGATGCCAAATTTCAGCTGTCTAGGTCATCTGGAACTGGGATATTACTTTTGATCTATCCCTCAGTATGTATTAACTTCACCGATTACTGGATGTTTATATCTAAATAACCGTTTGAGTTGTGTTATTGGAATTTGGAACAGAGATATAGTTCGTATATTGTAGTATATGTGCCAAATTTGACTTGTCTATGTGCAATAGTTTTTGTATAACGAGGGTGTAAAAAGTCGTCAAAACGCGCTTTGGACGGTTCGTGTAATATAACACACGGCGCGGTCGCCAGTTCCTTTGCTTGAACTTGGCTTGACTCGCTGCCGCGTGTCTAAATTCGTTGAGATATGTCTCAACCACGGTTTCGGACAATTACGATGTCCTATGTAATATGGATGGTCCATATTTATAATATGGATAACACTCACGGTAGTTTCCAAAATTGTAGATTTAACATTTTCTTTTAATACATTTTTACATACATACATTTCATACATATATATTTTTTTAAACATTGCTGTGATTCGGTAGGAGGACACTGTAGCTAGTGAAATTACTGGGCTGAAGAGTTATAACATCTTATGACTCTCAAGTAAGAAGCGTTGGCGCAGTGCTCCCAGAATTTTACCTTTGTAAAATACTGGGTAGCACTGTACTAATTATTATGGGCAGCGTTATCTCTTAGCATCAGGAGAGCGTCTTGTTCGTCTTCTTACTTCGTTGTATAAAAAAAATCTAAGCATATTGGTCTATTTAGTAATTTAACTTAAGTTAACCATCAGAACTTGAGGTCAAAGTTTTAAACGTTTTTTGTTACGGTTCAACTCATAACCGTTACGTATTAAACGCTTAAACAGACGTTCAAACTTGGTAAACTCCTTTAGAAGATATTTTGGGGATTAAGAAGTATTATCTAAAAATTAAACTTGTACTTACATTTATTTATAAAAGTGTAATTATGTGAGTTACCGAACACACTAATAACGTTAACGAGTTTCGGTAAAAAACTGCCTCATTGACACCTTGAGCTTAGGCTACATTTTAAATAAATCTGATATGGAAGAAACAATAAGACTTTACCTATACAAAATCGTAGGTAAATAAAAAGATTTTCTCAGCTATTTAGTCCTGGACCTTGTCTAGAAAAGAGGAATGCTGTGCGATATGATTTGAGGTAAAATTCACTCGCGCGTAGATTGCGATTCAGCGCGTGGTAAATGCATCGTGCGAACTCGATCTACGCGCGATTTAATTCGCGGCAAATTCACCCTTTCTGGTTACTTGTTTGTGGTCTCATATCGTTGTCGCCATCTTGAAAGAAGGATCAATAAACCAACACAAGTATTCGAACTCTTTCTGCCAGTAAATTCCAAGATTCAGTGATTTCGACTTTAATTAAACACATAAAAAGGACATTTGCGCAAAATATCAAGAGCTGGCAGCATTTCCAACAAAAATGATAATAATGGCAGAAGCCAGGTCAAAGAGAATAATTCCCAACTTTGCAAGAAAAACTTTCTTCAATATTACGAATTATTGGATTCAGAGACGCCGGGAAATAATCATATCGGACCTTTGGCTGATGTCTTTTTTGTACAAACTTATGCGGAATGTTTTCGGGTACAATTTCATTTTTGCTGGCGAAATTGAATAATCTTATGGGATATTAGCGTGGATGCTTGTGTAAAGTATATTATGTCACCTTTTGTTTCGCTACAAATTCTAACACAAAACATTTATTTGCCAGAATGTAGGTACAATAATAGTTCTTAATAAAATTAGTCATCTTAAACTAAGTAGGTCCATTACATTCTGCCCCATTGAGGCGTGCAAAATTTTACTTATTAGGTAATAATTTTATGTTATTTTGACTCATTTACACAGTGGCACTCTTTCCCTCTAAAGGCACTCTGAGAGTAGCATACTATCAATGTCCTACTTCCTGTTTATATTGGTTCTAAGGCGAAGGTTCTATGTATTAGTATGGATGTATTTTTGTTATCACTTTAAGCTTAAACATGAAATTGGCAGGTATAAATACGTATGTCGGGTGTAGAGGTACAGTACTTTTCCATAATATCGTGTTTTGTTTTCTAATATACTTCAAGTTACTGTTTTTTTTTTTTAATCTTCTTTTTGCCATAGTATTTTTCATTATTTCCAATTGAATATTTTACACAATACATAACGCATACATTTTAGTCGGGTTAATCTTGTATATGTATTTAACTGAAATTTGGATTTCTATATACCTAACAAATAATCTAAATATATAAAAGTAAAGAGTGATTGACTGACTGATCTGATCAACGCACAGCCTAAACCGCTGGAAAGATTCGGTTGAAATTCATAACACAGATAATTTTTATGACATAGACCTCCGCTAAAAAGGATTTCGCCATGCGGGCAAAGCCGCGAGCGTAATTTATTTTTTTATATTTCCATTGAGACAGCCCTTACTGTATTTCAAAATAACATCAGTCTACATTTCACATATTTGACCTCATTCAATCATGTGCCCCGGTTAAACATTTTGTCTGGTTTGGGGAAAAATCGCCGATTTCCGGATTAATGTCCAGATACGAATAGAGGGTGGCGTTGATTTATTTTTTATTTTCTATAAGTTTTTGATGTTCCAAATGTATTATGTGTTGTCGGTTTGTGATGGGTTTTTTATGGTTTCTTTGAGAGGGGAGCTTTCTTTTTTAATGGTATTTGTCATGGATTTTTTCAACAGTTACTCCCTTTTTTTTATATAATAGGTGACAAACAAGCAGACGGCCCACCTGATGGTGAGTGGCTACAGTCGCCTATGGATACCTGCAATACCAGGGGTACCGCTAGTACGTTGCCTACCTTTCAAGACTCTGTCCCTGAAGAAGATCCTCGTACAGGATCTAAACGGTCGGCACGAAGCCGAAGTAAACACAAGTGAGTTTATGCCGTTTATTTACAAAGATGAATCTAAATACTCACGAATCAATTGTTTAAAAATAGATTTTTTCAGGTTTTATCAAATGCAATAATATTTTTTCTCTCATCTTTTGTACCACAAAAACTTTTATACTCCATAATATATTGTACTTATATTCTATTCGTTAATCGTGTCGCCAAGCGGTCATTACGTCCGTGTTCCGGTATGATGTTCAGCAACGTAAGGGAGACATTTATCCCACCCTCTAGATTTAGTCTCCTACCATCTACGACTGCGTCGTCACTTTACATCACGCAAGATTGTGGTCAAAAGGTAATCTATAATGAATAAAATATTGAATTGAACTATTGGAGTACAAATAAGTTTCCGCCGTTTTTTAACACAAATTAAATATTTATTATAGAAGAACGGTAATATTATTTATTTCAATTATTAGCAAGTTCTTTTTGTGTTTGTGATGAATCTTCCTTCAATAATTACTCCAATTCTGCATCCTCGTAAATTTTTGGCCTTCCACTGCGATCTGTTGTCTTCTACGTCGAAATCACCGTTTTTAAACTTTTGAAACCACTTTCGACACGTTCTCTCACTCAAAGCACCCTCACCATATGCTTCTACGAGCAATTGATGCGCCTCAGCAGCAAATTTCTTTAAATTAAAAAAATAAACTAATAATTTCCCGCAAATGACGCTTACTTGGCTCAAATTTTGACATTTTCAACTTATAAAAATTATATTTTACCAATATAAAATCAGTAATATTAATAGGTTATATTGTTTTTGAATGTCCAAACTATTTTTTAAGCCGGTTATCATCTGCGAAAGCTAACCGAAACTCAGTGCCGTGCCATCTAGAATAAAACGGCGGAAACTTATTTGTACACCTAATAATATTTCTGTAAAGCTGAAAAAAGAATACGTACTTATTATAGCAGGTATATTTCAAATAAGTATGCTACTAGATTTTATCTTGAGGCATACTTTTTTCTACGAAAATTACCTACAAAGAATAACAACAAAAATTATCTCCAAAAACTCTCCACTTGAAAACAGATTTGCCTAAAATTTTCTACAAAAGTGTTTACCCGTGGGAAATAAATCAATAATCTCAATGAACGTAAGTCATAACTAGCAACCACTGCGTCGCAATAAATTACTCTAGTCAAATTCTCGTTCGGGGATCTACGGCACAAATCCGGTACCGGCGGAAACAACACTAATGCCACAGTAAACTAATATACACAGTATATAATCTTACTACAAAACAATTAATTTCAATTTTATTTATAGAAAGAAAGAAAAAAAACATTACACAATAATGAGTGATTCAAGAGGAAGGTTCATGTTTTTTTTTTCTTTTTTTTATACAACGAAGGAAGAAGACGAACAAGGCGCTCTCCTGATGGTAAGAGATAAAGCTGCCCATAATTAGTACAGTGCAAGTGCTACCCAGGATTTCACAAAGGTAAAATCAAGGTAAAATTCTGGGTGCACTGTGCCAACGCTTCTTACTTGTGAGTCATAAGATGTTAAGACTCTTCAGCCCAGTAATTTCACTAACTACAGTGCCCTCCTACCGAAGCACAGTAATGTTTGCACATAACTGCTCAGGCGGTAGAATAACTGGCACTGTAGGAGTCCTAGTCGATCACCTGCAAAGGAAGTCTACCCCCGAATGTGTATACAATAATAATAATGTATTTATATCGATTGACTATTTGGCGCTATGTCAATTCAAGTTAATTTTTATTGTCAAAAAAAGTATGATGCAAAAAGTTTCATCGAGAGTTTGCCCAATTTAAAAAAGGAAGCCAGTAATTAGTTCACTCGTGTAATAAACTTGTTCATGTTCTTAACTTAAATAAGCCATTCTCAGCGATCGTCAACTATTTATAACAAAAATGTAAAACAACTGAAAGTGGCTGAACCAGTTTACGGCAGTTTTTATACTGCGTCAAAGCTCACCGTATTTAATCAAACATCCAAGTGTAATTGTGTTATTACTTGATTTATTGCTTGGAAACCATCCAGAACACTGAAAAGTTAATCAGCTAAAAGCCTTTTTTACTCAGATTAAGAACGAGTTAAATTATGGTAAGTAGTAGCATTTTATTTTGTTAATTGACGCTGTCTCTGGGACGACTTACGAATTTATTTTTTGACTTTTCTCGTTGTACGCCTATACCTGCTAACATATTATAATATCTTGTATCCACTTACTGCTGCGTATATTCTATAGGCCTGGATTTTTACTCATCACGCCTTTCAATCTGTATGCGGATCATCCCCTGTTTTGACTAACGTATACCGTCACACTGCTGAGGAAATGCCTCTTCATGATAGTGTTTTCATTATTAATATACGCACAATAAATTATGTTACCGAGATAAACATAGAAAAATGTAAAATTGACTTGCAAAAGTGCTCCAATGTAGCCTATTTGAATAAATGAATTTTGAGTTTGAGTTTGTATTATTATCATTTTCAATTCATATTATCAAAGTGCCACTTTTGGGTATAAATCTCCTTTTTCTAGTGCCACCCATAACAGTAGGTACTAAGCGTTCTTCTGTTCTGCAAATAAAACTTTACTAATATTAAGACATACCTGATATCCAACCCAGTAGAAGAAGTCTGATCAGCTTCACAACACTTATTTTCATCGTCTCCATCATTCACTATTTTACTTATCGTTAAATCACAACCAATTTCATCACTACACTACACGTCACAATTATTATTAAAAAATGAAATTTAAGTCATATCAAATCCGACTTAAGTTCATCCAATCCTATTTAAGTTTGTCGGATCAGTTTAAGTCCATCTGATCACATCTCATCTAATCCGATCTGTTTTAAGTTCATTTAATCATTTAAGTTTACCAGATTTAAGTTAATCAGAATTAACAGAACTAAACTCATAACAGAGGTCAAGTTAAGTTAATCTTGTTAAATATTGTCTGAAACATGTCATGGTGACCTTTTGTCCTGTTCCCCGGCACCTGTAACAATGAAAATAGATTTTAATTAAAGGACTGAAATAAAGGCGTTCTTCCCTCCGCTGACCTTACCCCGAGTAAATTATTGTTAAAGGTATGAAAGATACTATTAGAGTAAAAGTTGGCTGTTTGAGGCTATAATTTAATTACGGACCTTTTCCGCGGTGGAATGTTGTTAGAATTTGTTCGGTGTGATAAGAACAGTCAAGCGTAACGTTATGTAGACTTAATACGTTTATGTGGAAACACGTTTGGTGTTTGTTTTTGAAATGTAATTTAGTGAAATATTTATTTTAATAGCCACCAAGTATTTCATAAGATATCTTACATATATGGTCAAAAATTGTAGATTAACATTATTAACCATAATAATAAGTAGGTATATATATCGTAAATTCAATAAATTTATTTAGTGAAGAATTCCTTTAGAAAATTCAACAATTTCCTCATTAATCACAGCGTCTTGTTTTATTATATTTCATTAGCTATTGTAATTTTAATTGTTCCATCTTAAACCGCAATCACCATAAAAATGAAATTGAAATATAAATGAATTAAGCCATAAATCATAATTCACAAATCCCTTTAGTCTTGACGTAAAAATAATAACTTTCTTCTAAAAACTGGCCATTCGTGGAGCCAATTAAGAGAGAATAAATTAAACTGTGCAATTAAAAATGAAGAAACCAATTAAGGCTCCGTTTTATACAAATATATTTTGCAACCCTTGTCCGACATACCCTAATTTCGTAAAAATTCAATATTTTCGTTTCATTTTCTCTGCGGTCCGTCGGAATTACCAGAAAAACATTCATTAGGAAATATCTTCGTAATTTATTGTCACACACGACCCTGTCCTAAAAAATTATAAAATCGTTGTGCTTTTGCCGTCAGAAATGTTTTCGTCGTCGTTTTATTTTACATGAATATCGGATGACGCGAAATGCGTTTTTGGCAACTATGAGTAAAGTAGGTAACTGTAAAACTTGGCACATAATAAGGAACATTGATATTATAGTCACAAATGCTTTTTTGTATATTATAATATTATGTTAAATGTATATTTTTTATGAGTAGGTACTATATATGCGTACCTGTGTTCCTTTTTACACCAAACCTTACAAAAAAATTGTACTTATCAGACTGAAATTCCACGAAAATGTAGGAGCTTTTAAAATACATAATGCAATGCATAATGTCCGATATGTAAAATGATCCTACAAATGTTTTTCATTGCAGGTGTCTTTAAAATGTCTTGTTTCTTACAAAACAACTAACTTTATCTCAGCAAAAAATAACGCATTGTTTGATAGACAAACTGTTATGATACGCCTAGTAGTTTAACAATTATTCAATATTTTCACTAAATCTTTGTTCCTGTAAAATTGTGTTTTATCGATCCCGGCATTGCTCCAGACAGCCACCGAAATGACGTACCACAATAAACAGCTCCAAACATATCACTAACCAAGTAACGCTACCCTCACCTGCGCCCGGTAATTCTACACCATCAATTTGAGTTCGTCGAGTTCCTCACTAATAGTCCCCGACAATTGAACCCAAAGTAATGTAACCAGAAGGAAGCGGTTTACAGACATAGTGGAGGCAGTCAATCAACTTCCTAGAATGTATTTATATGTTTAGATCAACAACGTTGCGTACACTAATATTGTATGATAAAATAAATAAAAAATCCTTTCAAATATCGCAATAATTACGGTTGAAAACAGCATGCATACGAGTGGTCGTGCCAGGAAGGTATCTCCATGACCACAATTTCCAGGTCTTATTGAAGAGTACAATTTTTTTATTCAACAAAATAAATAATATTTTTTACAAATATGTATCGTAAATAAAACATCAATATGTCGTGGTCGTGCTGGAAAGAATCACACGGCATATTACATAATATTTTATACAACATCAAAAATCTTTTTTTTTTGTTTGATTTAGAGTATTATAATATGTTTTATAAATAAAAAAATCAAACTGGATAAATAAACAAAATATATTGTAAAATTATGTGTATACAAGTAAGTATACTTACTAAGCATGAGGTGTTCACCGTAAGATTTTGCATTTAGCATTATTATGTATATGAAATGATATAAAAATCGTGTGTAAATAAATAAATAAATTAAAATTTTGTGCAAATTCAATTTAATCACTGTGACGTGTACTGTTTGGAAATCGTGTTCCATTTCTTTGATCATACTCCGTAGAAGACCAATATATAATACCTACTCGTACTTAGTCTTACGTTTTGTGCACCAAAATTCAGAATCTCGCCTTTATCTATTTATTATATATTTTTATATTTGGATATCTCGTTGTCCAAAAGTGATTCAGCGATAAACAACTAGGTACTTGTACTATTCACACTTGGCCTATAACCATATTTAAATTATACATAGTTTCCTTATGTATGAAAGCAAACTACTTTAGCGCGCCGCAATAAATGAAGCAGACACAAATATAGAAGATAACCGGATGTTTTAAGGAAAATATTGAGCCATAAAATTTTTATTAATTTCTTAGAGTGGTGAAATAAAATTGTTAGAGGTACGATGGGACAAGATGTCGTCGTGTCATACTGACCATTTTATTGCGCTGCGCCTTAGTTCCGAGTCGACAAAGAATCGTAGAGAGTTCGACAATAAACCAACCGATATTGAGTTCGCACAATGCCCGCTCGAACATAAAAACCCGGATATAAACCGGTCATAATGCCCGGGAAAAGTTAATTAAACAGGTCCGTTTTCAACCGCGACATTTTTCAATTGATGTCGTTGGATTGACGGACGAGTGGCTTTTTATCCTCGAGAGCCTTTCCGGATAAGGTTTTATTTTGAGTAATGAATGCCAACTTTTTATTGCATTGGAGTGGACAAAGAGTTTTGAATTTTTGATGATGTTTCTGTAAATTAATTGGATTGTATGAATAAAGTGGTGCTCGTTAGAGGACTCTGGAGTTTTTTTATGAAGGGTTGGTTAGGGCTTAACTTGATTTATTCTGATCTGTCTATGACGTCACGGACACTTTTTACGCAATAAAGGGAAGTTTTGGAAAGCCAGATTGTTTTGAATACGTTATGTTGTTGGATCGCGGTTTATTTTAACCTGCTTTGGCGAGCTGAAAATTTAAATAGGACAGTTTGTTTTATTTTTGTTGTCACAACCCGTAATCAGCATTAAATTAATTAACCTTATTGAAAAATAAATTCTAATTAAAATAAAGTTAAATACAACGGAACAAAACAGTTTTGCAAACGCAAGTGAACCGCAGTCGGTCACTGTCCGTTTTGATTTAACATTCGAAGCACTCGCTTCTGTACCTATTTTCCGTGTGAGCGAACCTTAAACGACACTTGCACCCGGAAATCTTCGAATCACGAATACACTCTTCAAAGTAAATCCGTTTATTAAAAGTTCTTAAGCTCCGGTCGAAACGATCCAAAGATTTCTGTCTTTACAAAGCTTTTAATCGGTTTAATAAAAGATTGGAGATAAAAACATTATCGTTCTCATACTTCTCGAAAGACTTGTCTGATTTAGGCTCAAACACGGATTATTTGATGCTCGATTTATATTATATAATCTTTTAATTTTAATTAGCATTTATTTTTTCTGCCAAGAGAAACTTATGAGACAATTTTAAAATGCAAACATCTAAAACATTAAAAAAAATATTCTCAAAAAATTTAATACAATTTCCATTATACAAGAAAATTAAGGAATAGCAGATACATATGACTAAAATCTAACAGTGCAGCGCTCTATGCCGATGCTACGTAGATATAATATACAATGCCTTTTTTTATCCCAGGAAAAATGCGTTACGCATCGTCACCCGGCGCAGGGCGGTATGTATGACCCAGGGATGTTGCGGATATTCGCATCCGCATCCGTAATTGCGGAACTTCCGCATCATTTTGGAAATCCGCATCCGCATTCGCATCCGCATCAAATCAATGCGGATTTTAATGCGGATGCGGATTAGGCACATGTCGCAACAAGAAAAAAAGTCGTGGCCCGTGATTAGCGCTCGCCATTATACACGTGCGCATTGACCAATAGCAGCGCAAATTTAGTTCGATGTTCCGATGCGTTTGTTATTGTTTTGAGTTTAGTTGCAATTTTTTAGTGAAAACTCGTGAACATCTCAGTTTTTAATATTATTTTTATATCTTTAATAGTTAAATAACACACTATATCATGATATAAAATGATCTATGATTATTTTATTACATTGTTTATTTTGTGTTATGTGATATTTCTGTAAATTATTAGAAGTGAAGTGAATTTACCTACAATGGTACCACCAACGTAGAGCAATATTTGGCAATACTTTACACCGAATAAAGACCCAGAGAAGGCTGATTGCAAATTATGTAAAAAGACATCTCGTAAGAGTCGCACGACGACTTCCCTAAAAAAATCATTTAAAATCGGCGCATAGAGAAGAATTCAACATCTTAGAAAATTTAACCAAAGAAAAAAATAACAACAAAAGCAAATAACTGACACAGGTATGTTTTATTATATAAAATTTAAAATATATCATAATTATTATCAAGACTTGTGTCGAATCGCGCAACCCTCTCGTTTGCACGATATAACAATGTATGAAAAATATGGAATATAAATTCATAGAATTTATTTTTGAAGTTTTTTTTATCTGGTGGGAAATGTAGCCCAGTCAATGAGTGTCCAAAAAGGGTATGTGGATCGAAAAGTCGAAAGCAGAAAAACTAACCTAGGGGCTTTGTTTGGACTAGTTAGGAGATAAACCTACTAAAAGTCCCCACCCCTCCGAGGTGAGCCCGAGGGGGGGGAGGCCGAAGAAGGTCCCATTTTTAGGTTTTTTGCTTATATGTCAAAAACTGTGCGTTGTACGATATTTTGTTATACTACATTATTAAACCTCATAAAATTTTCTACAACTTCGGCCTTGACACTTTTTATCTATCTCCAATCGTTGTCCAGCTATGAGCTTCCAAACATGGTCTATTTTGAAGACGCTTAAATTAGTTTTCCATACAAAGTCGGTAAAAAAATCTTACAAAGTAAATTTGACCAACTTCTGGTTGTCGTATCATAATGAAACTTTGCAAATGTCTAGAAATCTGATGACAGTTTAATAATCTAGTACCACTGAACTGATCTGATGATGGAGCCTAGAGGTGTCTAATGAAACTCTTCAATGGCTATTAGTAAACCCGTCGAGTTTGGGCACATTACATTCAAATCGATGAGACTTTTTCATAACACTAGCTGTCAAGGGTCTGATAATGGACCAGGAGGTGCCTACGTCTCATCAATCTGAATGTAATGAGCCTAAACTCGCCGGTTTTACTAATAGCCATTGAAGAGTTTTAGTAGACACCTCCTGGCTCCATCATCAGATCAGCTCAGTGGTACCAGATTATTAAACTGTCATCAGGTTTCTAGCCATTTGCAAAGTTTCATTATGATACGACAACCAGAAGTTGGTCAAATTTTATTTGTAAGATTTTTTTACCGACCTTGTATGGAAAACTAATTTAAGCGTCTTCAAAATAGACCATGTTTGGAAGCTTATAGCCGGACAACGATTGGAGATAGATAAATAGTGTCAAGGCCGAAGTTGTAGAAAATTTTATGAGATTTAATAATGTAGTACAACAAAATATCGTACAACGCACAGTTTTTGACATATAAGCAAAAAACCTAAAAATGGGACCTTCTTCGGCCTCCCCCTCCTCGGGCTCACCTCGGAGGGGTGGGGACTTTTAGTATGTTTATCTCCTAACTAGTCCAAACAAAGTCCCTAAGTTAGTTTTTCTGCTTTCGACTTTTCGATCCACATTTCTTCTTTTACTGGACTAATGAGTGTAATAAATGTGTGTTTAAAGTAAAATATATTTATTTAATTAATTATTAATTAAATAAATATATGTTAAAATATATTTAATTATTTTATTTCTCCACCCAATAGCTGTTTAGTCATCACATATTTACTTGTCAAAACAAATATTTACTTGTTTGTCTGAAAGTACATCACTCACGCTACTTCGATCATTGAGTTAAAACCTTTAGATATAATTGTTACCCTAGAAAATCAGTTTATTTAATTAAATTTCTTGAGATCCGCATCCGCATCCGCATCCGCGGATGTGAGCCCTTAAATATCCGCATCCGCATCCGCATCCGCGGATGTGAAAAAATGCGCATCCGCAACATCCCTGGTATGACCCCCGCCGAAGATGGGCGCGGTAGGGATACCCACTAAAAAACCTGGGGGTATTCCTGCGGAACGCCATAATACCGGGTACCTTAAATATATATTGTGCCCATAGGATAAACTGCGTGTCTGAATGTTTTTGTCTTTTTGTAGTACATTACACATTTAATGGTATTTCATGAAACTGGTCAAATCAGAGTCTGATAAAATACTTTAAAAGGTTCTCCTTCCTTCCAGACTTTTTATGACTTCCAGTAGGATCTCAAATATCTAAATCACTGAGTAAGCTAAATGCACTACTGAATGGACACTACCTTAGTACTTGTTAAAGACATATTACAAAAGAAAGCCTATTATAAAATTAGCCAACACATAGAAGACAAAGATGCCTGGAAACCTCTGCAACCACCTGTAAATAAATTATGTAACCAAGATAATAATTGTAAACACATATTTAAAAAATGCAATCCCTATGAGTTTCTTGCTCATTCTTCTCATAGAGGTGCCTTGCGAATGAGCGGTAGAATATTAAAATAAAATGTAAAATTTACTTGCAAAAGTGCTCCATTGTAGCCTATTTGAATAAATGAATTTTGAGTTTGAGTTTGAGTAAGCCCAGTTGGATATGTAGGAAAAGTCCGAGCTCAAATAAAAATAATCTTCTTTTTCAAATTTTTTTTATAACTCAAGTGAAAAAAAAACCTATCACAGAACAGCATATAAAAATAATTGTCAGTCATCATCATCATCACCAGCCACCACCACCATCAGCCTCTGTTCGTCCACTGCTGGACATAGGCCTCCCCACTGGCACGCCACTTAACTCGGTCCTCCGTCTTTCACCGCCAACCGCTCCTAACGACCCTCCGGATATCATCGCCCCATCACGCCCAAGAACGCCCTACACTATATTTGCCGAGGCGCGGTCTCCATTAAAAGCAATAAATTAGTTCATTAATACGACAAAATAAAAATATTGATTCCTCCGAAGTAACTCTACTGTGGTCTCAGTAAATAGATTCGTTCGCCATCGAAACGATGTCGAACACGTAATCTTAGTAATTATAACTTGACGATAAAACCATGAACTTTTAATGACTTTCGAATTGGCTTCAATAAAATCAGATTTATTGAAGACGTCTCAAGTCTCAAATCAAAATGCACTTAAATAGCTCTAATTTATGACACGAGATACTTAACAGAGGGTAAAATTTATATTGTAGGGGTTTTCCATATCTGTCATGTATCTATATGATCTGATAGCAAAGAAAAATGGAATACTTTTGCAATTTTGCTGTGATATTTTTTGTTACCTATTAGATATTAGAAGAGATCTGCAATGGTCGAAGCGGCAAAAATTCCTTGAACTAGACCAAATTAATAATAATACCTTTTAGATGTTAAATTTTTCGTTATACTTAATAATAAAAATATATTAACACAATTTTATTGTCCCTATGCCTAAATAAATAAAAAAAAATAAAAAAGAGATAATATAATACGAAAATGTGTAACACTAGAATAAACAAGATTTTTTTACCCTAAACCACTAACAACGCCCAAAAAATCCAACCAATTTGAAAACAATGAGCAAACAACTGTCATAACAAAATCCCCAAACGGTTCAACTCTGATGGAAGACCAATTTTAAATTGCAAGTTCTTTTAATGACTGTTAGCAAATTTTGTTTCATTGACAGATACAGTTTTAAAACGTTTCAACTCTACTTCATTACAAAAGAAAAGGCACAATATAAAACCGCATCCACTATCGCATCGCGGACAATCGAGACGCTATCGTCGCGAATTCGCACAAAATTTTACCCCAATTTGCCATTTTCGCTACCAGATATACACATCTGGTAGCGAAATTTGGTTCACTCGAGGCTTCGGGCGGTTGCCACTGACACTATCTACCTGTGTTCGGTTTAAACTTTAAATGCAACCTGTATATTTTTATTTTCATGTTAAACGCAAGTTACATGCAGTTACAGCGCGATAAAAATAAATTCTTCTGTTGTATTGTTAAAACATGAATACTGTGTGAATTTTAAACTGCAATTTTTGATGAATGTAGCTGCAGTTTGCTGACTGAATTGAGATGAGATACTTTGGCTGTATTTCGTTTAATAAATGTATGATTTAAAAGGAGTATATTAAAGTTCTTGTTTGAAAAATTAAACTTGAGAACGTTTGTCTAACTTTTGACTTTTCCAAGTCTCTGAACTGAATAAGCTCTTAGGTTTAACTTACATGTTCATTTTAAACAAAACTGTCTTAAAAGTTTTGAATGTTTCAGTGCAACATTTAGTTTCAATTACTAACTAGATCAAACTTTTTCAATTTCTTCACGACATTCTCAACTGAATCGGTTGACATCAGTGGTATTCATGACACATGGGATCCCGCAGAAATGTCAAAAAATAGAGGCCGTGACAATTTGTATTATAACTAAGCACCCAATATCTAATTTTTTAATTATTAGAACTGTTTTGTATTATAAATTAAACATTTTATTAGCAACTTTTAGTTGTATATGATAACAAATATAATACGAACACAACTACGTAACACTGCACTGTACGAAAATTGGATTTTTTTTGTATAATATTATATAATTTTCATTGCGTAAGTGCGTATATATCACAGATAATGTCGTGTGTCAGGATATATTCCGCTAGTTCGCCTCCTTTGCTAAAATAATCGAGCACGCTCAAATTTTCCAGATCTTAGTCTCTAGTACTAAAGGATTATAATCAGTAAATTTGCGCTTTATGGGCAAAGGTGAAATAAACTTAAACTTGCAAAGGAAGCGAAGGCGTGGCACTTCTCTCTACACATTATCTGTGGTCTCCACTAAAAATAACAAGTGAAATTTAAAAAAAATCCAAAAACAAGCTTTTATTATTATTACCATCTAGCACCAAAGTACTCAAGACGAATCAAATGAACCCAAACTTGATAGGCTTGCGTCGTTTAATTAAGGAGTTTCTATACCCACCTTCCAGCTCCATCATCAGATCAGCTCCATGTCTTAATAGTGTTGCATTGTCATCCGATTTAAACATGCATGCAAAATTTCAGCTCAATCGGAAACCGGGATGTGGATCTAATTAAACTTGCAAGATTTGATTACAGACAGACAGACAACGGACAGGTGAAAGTAAATAAAATCTTGTAAAAACCATCGTTTACGCCAAATATACCGATACTAATCTCGATCTCCCACAACAACTCGTTTACCAACTTATCTCCTCATGTGTCGCTACAATCTCGAAATCCGCTCATTCATGAATTTACGACATAGAAACAAATCAAAATGGCACAAACAATGCGCCATAAATCTTGCCAGCAATTTCAGATGGTATCTAGTAACAGGTATATCTGATCGGAGATGCGCCATTCGTTTCAGATGTCATGCTAATAAAATACTCATGTTTTGTTTATCTTTTATTGAGTTTTGATCGACTTGTGATCGCTGCATGGATGAATAGATTTTATAAATGGATAGATAGTCTAAATATATAAAAGTGCCAGTTATCCTACCGCTTGAGCAGTGATGTGCTAACATTACTGTGCTTCGGTAGGAGGGCACTGTAGCTAGTGAAATTACTGGGCTGAGGAGTCTTAACATCTTATGACTCACAAGTAGGAAGCGTTGGGGCAGTGCACTGGGTAGCACTGTACTAATTATGGGCAGCGTTATCTCTTACCATCAGGAGAGCGTCTTGCTCGTCTTCTTACTTCGTTGTATAAAAAAAATATATATATAAAAGGATTGGTTGATATTTGAAACACACGTAGGTTTTATGGTGTAGATCTCCGCTAAAAAAGGATTTCATCATGCGGGCAAAGCCGCGAGCATAAGCGGGTATCAATTCACTGCCATAACCATAAAACGGATCGCGTTACAATTTGGCACACAAAAAGGATTTATGACCTAGACCCCCGCTAAGAATTTTGACACGCGGGCGAAGGCGCAAGCATAAGCTAGTGTTGTATATGGATAGATTGTAATATTGTATCGTTTTCATCGTGAAAGAAGAAATTTACTTAACATAGGGAAAGTCGAAAATGGCAGTGCTTTGGTATGCCAAAGCACTTTCCCTTCCATATTATATATCCCAAGCTACGGCACCATGGAGCCCCGTAGGTACGTCCCCATGTTTTAGTAGGGGGATACCTTTCGCCGTGTCCATCTTCGGTATGGGAGTCCCACATACCACCCTCCGCCCTCGGCGTCGCCGGAAGATTCATAATACTGAGAATGGGTTGAAACAGCAGCTGAGAAGCAGCAGACCCTGACAATATTCTGCTATAATACTTAGAGAAATCCACCCAGTTTCTTCCGACATACTTGACATATCATCTGACCATCTGGCTGGTGGTCTGCCTCGAGCCTCGGATACCATATTGTCGCAGCCTTTATAAAAATACATTGTATTTATCTGTTACATTTGAATGTAAAAACTTTATGTAGGATTAAAACAATTTATCTCTCACACTCATTACACAATACAGACAAATGACTTCCACAGAAAACAAACTAAAACCGCAATAAACTGAACCGGAAACAAGATAACTGTAAAAAGCCACTACGCATACACTAAAAAGAATGGCGTTGCGAAATACAGTCATAAACAAAACTCGGTTAACGTACGAATAAAATTAAACTTGTTATTATAAACCCGACACTCCACGGTGCGAGTCAAAAGGCCACTTAAGAGGCGCCGCCCGACTTCACAGATAAAATGGTGTAACATGAAAAATGGCGTTAGGAGTTGAAAGAATGACTTGAATTATGACCGCGAGTGTACCGATGTTTCTCCCATTGTCGTGCGGTTTAGTGGCGGATTCGTAATAAAGTTTGCAGAGTTTTGAGAATCACTTTATCGAGTGAAATGGAGCGAGGTTTTGGTGGAACTTTATGACGCTAAAACAAGGTGTACAGGTGATTATGAAACTCTGTCGTGGATGAAAAGGCTACTGGTCTGAGCTTGTCGAAGTAAATGAAGCATGCGTAGTAAGCCTACTCGCTTTGCTTGTACGTTTACGCCTATTATTTTGGCACAATTCTCATCAACTTAAAATTTCAATTCGTAAATATTTTTCCAGACCAAGTCTAAAAGTGTATAACCAATTAAATACATGTAATTTCACCGTAAAGTAACAATTTATCCAAAACAAAACATAAATGTACAAATGTACACCTGTGCGCCCAGCGGTTTTACCCGCTGCACTATAGCCTATGTGTTATTCCAGGGTCTAAGCTATTTCTATACCAAATTTCAGCTCAATCGGTCCACCCGTTTAGGCGTAAAAGTGAAACAAACAAACAGACATCCAGCTATCTATACATTCTTACAAACTTTCACGTTTATAATATAAGTAAGATAAATACGACCAAGGGTTATAAATGTACATGATTTAAAATAATCTTGCAATATTACGCCAAAGTTTCAAATACCCATTGTGAAACGAACGTAATTACGCGAAGTGTTCAAATACTTGCATAAAATGGATCATAAATAAAACAGTAACTAAGTACAAAGTGGCAATTGTCGAAATACGCCCATAAATTAGCTAAGAGCATTGTTTGTTAGGTGCACGGCGACTATAATTCCTAATTAGACGCTGGCACAGATTACACGATAGTTTGTACGAAGGCTGATGGCAATTAGCTTGGCGTTCTCTCTCTCTCTCTTCTTAAAGTTAAGGGCTACGTATACTGTTGACGCATTACATCTATATGTTATCTATTATATATTTTTTTTTATGTGATGAAGTAGAAGACGAGCAAGACGCTCTCCTGATGTTAAGAGATAACGCTGCCCATAATTAGTACAGTGCTACTTAGGATTTCACAATGATGTGAAATTCTAGGAGCACTGCACCAACGATTCTCACTCAAGAGTCATAAGATGTTAAGACTCTTTAGCCCAGTAATTTCACTAGCTACAGTGCCCTCCTACCGGAGCACAGTAATGTTTGCACATCACTGCTATGGTACTAAACACACACACACACACTATCACACACACACACACTATCACACACACACACACTATCACACACACACACATACACTATCACACACACACACACTATCTAGCTAAGATATAATTATCTAGCTAAAAAAAACGGTCAAGTACGAGTAGGACTCGAGCACCGAGGGTTCCGTATAAACTTACGGCATTCTACGGAACCCTAAGGAAAAGTGGGTATAATATTATGTACTGTAGGTTTTGATTCCCTTGCGAGTACTTGCGAGTTTGAAAATATGCGGCTAAAATAGCTGTTTCTTTTGATTTCGTTGACATAGATGTTTGATTTTTTTACAGCTTAAAGTTATTATAAAGCTGAGTATTTGGTATGAATTTCAATTTAATACCTGTACGCGTTCTTGAGGAAAGGGATAATAAATACAAAATTATTAAAAATATTTTTTATATGACGAAACTAAAAATTTACAGTTTTCGCAATTTTTCCTGTGCCTGTGATTTAAGACGTTGCTGCGTACCAAATTTCAAGATTCTGAGTTAACGGCAAGTACCCTGTAGGTTTTGATTCCCTTGAGAGTAGTCGCGAGTTAAAAAATACGGCTAAAATTGCTGTTTCTTTTGAATGCGTTGAGATAGAGGTTTGATTTTATTACAGTTTAAAGGTATTATAGACCTTAGTATTTGATATGAATTTCAGTTTAATACCTGCACGCGTTCATGAGAAATAAGGTAGTAAGTATGAAATTATTAAAAATATATTTTTATATGATGTAACTAAAAATGTACAATTTTCGGAATTTTCCCTTTATCTGTGCTCTAAGGAATTGCTTTTTACCAAATTTCAAGATGCTACGTTCACGGCAAGTACCCTGTAGGTTTTGGTTTTTTGAGAGTAGTTGCGTGTTTAAAATTTCGGCTAAAATTGCTGTTTCTTTTGAATGCGTTAAGATAGAGGTTTGCTTTTATTACAGTTTAAAGGTATTATAGGCCTTAGTATTTGATATGAATTTCAGTTTAATACCTGCACGCGTTCATGAGAAATAAGGTAGTAAGTATGAAATTATTAAAAATATTTTTTTATATGATGTAACTAAAAATGTACAATTTTCGCAATTTTCCCTTTATCTGCGCTCTAAGGAATTGCTTTTTACCAAATTTCAAGATTCTACGTTCACGGCAAGTACCCTGTAGGTTTTGGTTTTTTGAGAGTAGTTGCGTGTTTAAAATTTCGGCTAAAATTGCTGTTTCTTTTGAATGCGTTAAGATAGAGGTTTGATTTTATTACAGTTTAAAGGTATTATAGGCCTTAGTATTTGATATGAATTTCAGTTTAATACCTGCACGCGTTCATGAGAAAAGGGGTAGTAAGTATAAAATTATTCAAAATATTTTTTTCATATGATGAATTTAAAAATTTATGGTTTTCGCAATTTTTCCTTTATCTGTGCTCTAAGGAGTTGCTTCGTGCCAAATTTAAAGATTCTGAGTTCACGGGAAGTGCCCCGTAGGTTTTGATTTATTTGGTAATGTCGAAAATTTGCTGAAATTTGCGACATATTCGACTATATCTTTTGATTTCGTTGGCCTAGAAGTTTGAATTTTTCACAGCTCTAAGAGGCAATGGACCTTAGTATTTCCTATAAATTTCAGCTTGTTACCTCCACGCGTTCCTGAGAAAAAGGGTCTTGACAGACAGACGGACAACAAAGTGATCCTATAAGGGTTCCGTTTTTTCCTTTTGAGGTACGGAACCCTAAAAAAGGCTTTTTTACGTTCTGAACGTGATGTGGATGTAATATTGCATTGCATGTAATGCAATATTGCAGCGATAATGTTTTTTTTTCCGTCTTGCATGTTTAATTTAGGTGATATGAAGTGCTGTGTCAAAGATTAAAAAAAAAAATAGGTAGATGCGGTATTGACGTTTCTGTTATGGACCGCTTTAATACCGCTTTAAGAGCGGAAAATTGTGCCTGGCATAATTTACTTCGGTGCAAGTAGGCGCGGCAACCGACACTTTAGAATAGACCGAGGCAACCGACACTTTCCGATCTTACAGGCCCAAGTTTGGCATCGCAACGCAACGGTAGCCCTATGGCACCTCTTTCCATTTTCTTTTAATCTAAAAGTGCTGCAAAGAAAGACAACAGTTTTATAAATCACTAACTTGTGCTAGCAGCTTTAGCTTAGCGGACGTCTACCGTCCTAAAACTATATCCGTACTAAATTTCAATCTAATCCTTTCTTCGGCTTGGACTGCGCATTGATAGGTCAGTCACTCATTCCTTTCAAATATTTAAATGTAATACATATATAATTGAATCATCCCTCCGGCGCTATCTACGTGTGAGCTGAATTAATATGAACGTTGTAGATGAGACCTAAAATAACACATAGGCTAATTATTTTCAGCTGACAAAAACCGCTCGGCTTGGCTTATCTAAACTAATAGGTATAATAATATTGTTGTATTACTGGCTGTTATACACATTGTAATCAAAATTTGAATCATTCTTTTTATATATTCTTATTGATGTATGTTTTGTCACTTCAATAAAAAGAGTCAAATACAACATACGTTATCAGCACGAATTTATAAGAAAATACAAGAATAAACTGTTTTTCTGCATTAAAAGTGAAAAGAAAGTTTTTCTAAAGTATTACGTGCATCATATGTGTATTTTTTGGACATTGACCAGCTGTTCGTGAGTTATAAAATTATGTCAAATAATAATTCCCTTTCTTGCATAAAACCTTTAGTTAATAGGGAAGGCTACTCTACATGGAAGTTTAAGATGCGGATGTGCCTTATTCATGAAGAATTGTGGGAAGCCGTCGTAGGTTACCAAGATAGTAATGTATCCACCGATAAAAGGTTAAGAAATGATCAGAAAGCTTTATCGAAGATTTGCCTTACTCTGGATGGACTGGCAATAACCCACGTAAGGTCATCAAAAACTGCAAAGGAGGCATGGGACGCTCTTTCGTCCGCATACGAAGACAAAGGTTTGGGTCGACGTATAAGCCTTGAACGTAAACTCTATAGATGCAGCCTTGAAGATTATAACTCAATTGAGATGTATATAAATGCCATCATGTCTACTATACAAGACTTGGCTGACATCGGAAAAACAATAGAAGATGCATCAATAGCTGCTATTCTTCTGGGAGGTCTGAGTCCACGATATGAGCCTTTAATATTAGCTCTGGAAAATTCGAATACACATATAACTTCGGACCTTGTAAAGACAAAATTATTGAATGAATTGAATAAAACTGAATATGATAATCCTGATACTGCTCTTCGTTCCCGGATGAATCAAAGTAAATCTTCTGCATCCAAGCCTAAGAAGCCTATTGTGTGTTATGACTGTAATGAGCCAGGTCATAAGCGTCCAGACTGTCCCCATAAGAAGGACAAGAATAAGAAATCTGTAAATCATAAGAATGCTCTCTGTGCACTGAATGTAAATGAGAAATTAGATAATGAGAAATGGTATATAGATTCTGGAGCGTCAGCACACATGACATCGCGAGCTGATTGGATGGAGAATGTGAAGGATTCCCCTATTGGAACTGTAACTATAGCAAATGGTGATATACTGGAAACCCAAGGTGTTGGTGAAGTTTCGATTACCAGTTGCAGTGATAATTTGACATCGGTCAAAAAGATTCTTGATGTAGTTCATGTGCCAAACTTGGACTCGAATCTTATATCAGTTAAGAAGGCAGTAGATAAAGGTTTTAGTTTAGTTTTTGATAAAACTGGTTGTAATTTTTATGATTCTGATGCTTTTACTTGTAATGGAGATGTAATTTTACATGGTTCTATTTGTGGTGGACTGTATTCATTAGATGTTACAGTCAATTCTAAACTCAATGAACGATTATCCGCTTTTGAAACGCACTCTGATGTATCTTGTTTCAAGCTTTGGCATAGACGATTAGGTCACTTATGCCGCATTGGAATGGACCAACTTAAGAAGGGTCACGCGGTGGGCGTTGATTATTCAGAAGTCGATAAGGAACCTTGTATCTCCTGTATTGAAGGTAAGCAAAATAGGAAAACTTTTAAGAAAGTTTCACATAAAAAATCAACTTCAGTTCTGGAACTTATTCATTCAGACGTTTGTGGTCCCTTGCCTGAATCTTCATTTCAAGGCAATAAATATATTTTATTTTTTATAGATGATTTTTCTCGTATGACTTTTGTCTACTTTATTTCTTCAAAAGCTGAAGTAAAGAATAAGTTTTGTATTTTCCAGTCCTCTGTGGAACGGGAAACGGGAGCCAAGATAAAGACACTGAAGAGTGACAACGGAAAAGAGTATGTTAATGCAGCTTTTTCGAAACATTTACAAAATGAAGGGATTAAACACCAAACTACTGTTCCCTATAGTCCTCAACAGAACGGTATTGCTGAACGGACGAATAAGTCCATTATGGAGAAGGTAAGGTCTATGCTGTCAGAAAGTTCTCTTTCTTCTGCCTATTGGCAGGATGCAGCAGATATGGCTGTATATCTTAAGAATAGATCTCCACATCGTGCTCTCGAAGGCAAGACAGCATACGAGAAGTGGTATGGTATGGTCCCAAATTTATCACATCTACGCGTCTTCGGATGTAGGGCTCTAATTCATGTCCCCGACTGTAATCGGAAGAAATTGGATATGAAAGCATCGGAACACATCTTTGTCGGATATTCAGAAGATCCGAGAAGCTATTTCTTTAGAGATGCTACGTGTCCTAGAAGACTTGTGAAGAGTAGAGATGTAACATTCTTTGAAGATCATTTTCATGATTTAAAAGGTAAAGGTAATACTTGTAAGACTGGTAATGATTTATTGGAACCAGTATACTCGTACATACCTCTTCTGTCTGAGAATTCATTAAATAGTTCAGAGCAGAGAAATACTGTCACTGTGGAACAGTTAATAAAGCCTAATATTGCACCAGTATCAGAAAATTGTGTACCTGATAGTAGTGAGGAACAGTGGCATAATGCTGATACATCAATTTCTTCAGAAGAAATTAATTCTGATACTGAGGTTGTAGAACCAAGATATAATTTAAGACCAAGAAAACCTAATTCTTCTGCTAACTATGTATGTGTGCAGACTTCATCCTCTGAACTGGATGAACCATTAAGCTATTCACAAGCTATTAATGCAGAAGATAGTGAAAAGTGGCGTCTCGCAATGTGCGATGAATACCAATCATTGCTTGAGAAGAAAACTTGGGTACTCGTTGATAGACCAGATAAAAAGGTTATTCCATGCAAATGGATATACAAGTTAAAGAAAAATGCGCAAGGTGATGTTGTTAAGTATAAAGCAAGACTTGTTGCAAAAGGATTTAATCAAGTATATGGTGTTGATTTCTCAGAAACTTTCTCCCCGGTTGTCCGGAGCTCCTCTTTACGCATGTTGTTTGCGTTGGCTGCAGAAACAGGAATGAAAATGCATCATTTGGATGTTGATACTGCGTTTTTAAACGGAGACTTAGAGGAAGAGGTCTACATGAGTCAACCAGAAGGTTTTGCTAAACCTGGTCAAGAAGATAAGGTATGCTTATTAAAACGTTCACTTTATGGCCTAAAACAGGCCCCAAGGACATGGTTTAAAAAGTTGACCGAAATATTGCAATGTATAGGATTTAAACAAACTCCTTCAGAAGCATGTATTTATACCAAGAAGGTTGGTAACGAGTTACTTATTCTGGCCTTTCATGTCGATGACATTGTCGTATTTTATAAAAAAGATTCTACACTTGACTCTGTCATATCTGACTTACAGAATCATTTTAGTATGAAAGTGATTGGGCCATTGAGTTATTATTTAGGTTTAAACATTGATTGGAAACCTAATGAGATAAAAATACATCAAGCTACTTATATCCGGAGCTTGTTAGAAAAATTTCAAATGGGTAATTGCAGATCTATGCATACACCTTTACAAAAGGAAAAATTAGTGCCATCTAAAGGTAATGAGGACTCTACTGTATATCCTTACCAGAAATTAATTGGCTGTTTAATGTTCCTTGCAGTCAATTCTCGACCCGACATAGCTTTTGCTGTTTCGTATTTGAGTCAGTTCAATACTAAATACGACAAAACTCACTGGATTGCGGCAAAGCGCGTGTTACAGTATTTAAAAGGAAGTATCGATGTGGGTATTACTTACAGGAAAGATAGAGGAAATTTAGTTGGCTATGCGGATGCAGATTGGGCTAATTGTCCCATAGATCGTCGTTCATACACTGGATTATACTTCTCTTTGGCAGGTGGAGCAATCTCATGGGAGAGCAAGAAACAAACAACAATTGCTCTTTCCTCTACTGAAAGTGAATATATGAGTTTAGCGGGAGCGGCAAAGGATGCTGTATTTTTAAAGCGGCTAATGTTGGAAATAACAGGTGAGTCAACTGTTGTAACAATTTATAATGATTCGCAATCTGCTCAAAAATTAGCAATAAATCCGGTCCATCACAACAGAACAAAACATATAGACACTAGGTATCATTTTCTACGTGATTTAGTTGCTAAGAAAGTTATCAATGTTGTCTTTAAACACACAGAGGAGATGTGGGCTGATGTATTCACTAAGCCGCTAGCACGCATTAAGCATCAGAATTGTATAAAAGGGATAGGTTTATGTTAATTGTCTCATTTTGATTACGGGGGTGTATGTTGTATTACTGGCTGTTATACACATTGTAATCAAAATTTGAATCATTCTTTTTATATATTCTTATTGATGTATGTTTTGTCACTTCAATAAAAAGAGTCAAATACAACAAATATGTATATGCTATTACAGTCATCTTGGGTTACTTTGAATCTTGGTCTAACTTTGAACGAGGTTGTAAAAATGGTTTAGTAATTTATTACATGGACGGATCGTTTAAGTCTTCAGAAAATATTTTATATCCATTATACACCGATTTTTTTATTAAAACAACTATAATTTGTCTTCATGCAATAAATTAGTACGAGTAAACCACATTCAACAACCTCTATTTTTACACTAAACGATTCGTGAGTATTTAGACTCATCTATATAAATAAACGGCATAAACTCACTTGTATTTACTTCGGCTTCGTGCCGACCGTTTCGATCCTGTACGAGGATCTTCTTCAGAGGAGTACGGTCGGCACGAAGCCGAAGTAAATACAAGTGAGTTTATGCCGTTTATTTACAAAGATGGTTGAACAACCTCGTTCAAAGTTAGGCCAAAAAGTTCAAAGTTACCCTAAGACAAGGTTTTTTTTTTTATATCGACGCAAAACATCGACAGTATGTGAGGTCCTTTACATAGACTGTGACATAGCGCGATCAGTTCGATTCTTGACGATTAATGTCGAAAGTTACTTTCCCTCGAGTCGGGGATTTTTAGCCAACTTTCAGCTCGTGAACTACAGGCATGCCAATTTTAGCCTTTTTATCTGATTGGAATACCAAAATGTTATTTAGTTAACAAACTTCGGCCCGACATGAAATCGCTTAACATTTTTTGTAGATTTTGACGCACGAGTAAACATTTTTGATTACATTGAAACAACTTAACTAATGTTGACTTGAAGTTACTTATTACTTAAGTAAATGGTAATATATAGGTCGAAAAAATCGAGGTAAAAGATTTTTTTTGTGATTTTTAAACGGTATGGTAGGTAATGTGAAAAAATACGGCACACATATACATATTATAACAATGGCTTTTTTTCTGTTTGCCTTATGGTATGTATGCATGACGGGGTCGAACAATTTAGGATTTTTTTCACCCACGGTCATAATGGAGCCATCTATCTCTGCTTTTCTTGGTTTTCTTTTGCTATCATTGCTCAATTTTGCACATTTTAGCCGCGCTTGAATCACATAATATTTTATGTGACATACGGACATACGGGAAAAACAACCGATAGCACTCAAAATATTTAGAGTGCATCAAAATGCACGTGAGCACTTGAAACAAAATTCGAAACAGCGATCCTTAAATCCCAAAAGGTTAACTTTAATGCAGCAATCTCGTTGAGCATTTCAGCGTGCGAGGATTTTTTCACTCCATTACCTTTTTTCATCGGAGCCGAGTTAAGCTGATTACCGATGCATCGGCAATGGACATCATGCAATCCCGGATATCCATCATCGATAGGGATGAATTATAATCGGACTATTTATATAAATACGAGAAAACAACCAAAAGAATTGAAGTGACTCAATAATATAATCATTATCTCTCAGGCATGATTTTGTAAGATGCATCATAAGGCCTCATGAACATCGACTGCGGAATCGTCAGTAAATTAAGCAGCATTAAAAACCATAAAAACTACTAAGAATGCGTCAAATTAAACCAAATCCAAAAGAAACAGGGCACAGGTTACCTGAATGTGAAATAAATGCTATACCTAGATACTAATAAAATTAAAAAAAAAACTGCTAATAACAAAGATGAGAACCGAGCTCAGTAGGAACACTGAGGTACAAGAAAATAGAACCTAAAAATAATGATTCTTTTATTATTTACCAATAATGTTTTTTTTTATTCATCGACATAAATAATTTTATCTCTAGTCCAAATATCGATATAAGCACTTCCCGTGTAACGACTGAATCGTTAAACAGTTTTTGAATGTATACCGGCGGATGCGCTCGAAAATGCTCATTTTTAATTTAAATTTTAATAACCAGAGATAAACACATTTGCCAAATTAAAAGCCTTTAATAATTTGGTAAATTCTCTACTGAATATAGGAGAATGACTGAACAGAATTTATTATAATATTTATTATGATGAACAGATGGATTATATTTTATTCATCTCTTTCCTTTAACTTTGCATTTAACTATTTCTGCAATTAAATTAAAATACGAATAATTATAGATATGCCTTATCTCATTAAAGTGATTTTATAAAGTAATTTTAACTCGTCATATTTTAAAAAATATAGACATTGAAGTATCTTTTATATATTCATCAACGTTACACACTCTAAACACAAAATTTTGTTTAAAATTCCAATGAAATATAAATAGTCATATATTCACATTTAAGATATAAGTAGGATTGCTCATTCACATAAAATTACCAGGACTTCGAATTCCAAAACTGTTTCAGTGAAATTACTGGGCTGAAGAGTCTTAACATCTTATGACTCACAAGTAAGAAGCGTTGGCGCATTGCACCCCGAATTTTACCTTTGTAAAATACTGGGAAGCACTGTTCTAATTATGGGCAGCGTTATCTTTTACCATTAGGAGAAAGTCTTGCTCGTCTTCCTACATCGTTTTACCAAAAAAAATCCAAAAGATCATAAGAAAGAGACACACACAGAAGAAGTAAAACATCTTCCCTCCACAACTTATGACAGCGGCCTTCTAACAAATAATAGTTCAGGCCCTCCCTATGTTTAGTTCCGCATTAGCATTCCGATCGTCTCTCTAACCAATTCTCGCAACTGCCTTTAACGTAATATACGTAAAAAGGTACCCATAATATACGGCCCGAGATACGAGTTGATGTCTCCTTCTTGTAGAGTATGGCAAACCATGGCGATACAGTTTTCAGGGACCTTACAGGATTATTTAATATGCTGATATAATATAAATTTTCCACCGTATATAATGATATTTTTTTGTCTGAATACTGCTGGGCAAAAACTTCCCCTAAATCCGTAGGTATCACTTTCCTGTGCCACCTCGCCCCAAACGACAAAAATGTTTACATCTCGAAATCTTCCAGATCTTCCAGATCTGATCAACATTCGAGTGTGTGTGCGAGTGTGTGATTGTGAGTGTGTGTGTGAGTATGTTCAACGTTTAAATTAGCGATATATTTCGTACTAACTCTGCCCAATAGGTTTCCCCCATAAAAAATAAACTTACGTATAGTTTCAGGATCTAAGCTATCTAAACACTTAACTTAAAATCAATCAGTTCAGACCAAGGTAAATAGTATGTATTTACCACCTACACTTCTAGAAACCTTTTTCATCACACCAAAGTTCCTACTAAGAAAACAATAAGTCTAGCTAACCCTATTTCCCCCAATACGTCCTCACTAATAAACGGCAATATTTAGACCTTCCTTGACCTAAAACTCTTCTATCCGAACTTATCTGTGATGTAAACGATGCAATCGAACCGTCAGATGACGTGCAACTGCTGAAATGAACTCTATGTTGCCAGATTTAGGGCACACTTTTGTAGTAAATTACCTACCAGATTTTGTAGGGCTGTCACACTTTAAAAATATCAGCTTGTCGAAAAAAAAGAAGTTTATCTTGTAAACAGAAGTCAAAGCCCTCCTAAGTCAAAGTCTCGTCCTAACACAGCAGTGATATTAAGAACTTTAATCATACTTGATACAATATGTTGTTGTTATATCTTTATATACGAGTATACAGTGTACATCTACCGCTAGGAAAATATGCTCATAAAATAAGTGCTGAAAGAGAAAAGGACGGTTCAGAAAAAGGTGGCAAGTTGAAGGTTACCAGACCGGCTGCGCAGGAAAAATATTCACTATAGAATTTGGGAGTATTTGCTCAGCAGAATAGAAGAAATACAGATGAGATTTACAAAAAATCAAAAAATCTATTTAATATGGTAACCTGTCTCGAAAATCAGAATAAATAAATTTAAAGTGGTAATAGCCAAGCTTCAAAAGTACCAACTGCAAAAAGAACAATCGAATTACAAATTTACACGCACAAATTGATTTAATTTTGTTGCATTTTGCATTTTCTATTCTCGTATTATTAACGGGACAATAAAGACGCCTAGGTACGAATTTTTATTAAAAAGTAACCTGTCATTTAAATTTTAATTAACTATTTGTAGTTACCTGTCTGCCAACCCTAAGGCTTCAAGCTCAGAGTATCTTTGATACGATCGGGTCCTGTTTTGTTTTCCTTATTCCATCAGAGCGTACCTTCTCGTGACAGTACTGGATTAATTTACGCCTGAACTCGAGTGCTAAGTCCTGATTTATACAGCCTACTTCTGAAACTCTGTCTGAGAAGATGGTATAGTGTTTAGAACGATGTTCAGATTTTAAAAGATTTTGCTTCTTCTTTTCGAGTAAAATGGCTATATATTGCATCATGTATTAAGGAATGTGTTAACGCCATATATGTTCATATAGGTAATCATGTCTTTGAACGTTTTCAAAGAACAATCTTCAGTATGACTGGGAGCAATACCAATAGCAATGCAAGGTCAATAATTTTTGCATTTTTTAATACCATATATGGCATAACTCTAAAAAGTCAATAACATGTTTCATTTCATAAATATTTTGGTATATATGTGGCATAAACCCTGATTTATGATCCCATGTAACGTTTTACAGCAAATGAAATACCAGAACGTATCCAGTTTATTTATATATCGAAACTCAAAGCTAGTTCATTCAAGCGGAACACACACGAGTGACGCAACGTCCTCTCGATTTACGGTTTCGTGCCGAAATAGTGAGGGATTTAGATTTAAGTTCTGGAATAATCTGACGACGTTCAAGTCGATCGAATTGATGAGCGGACACCGAACTGATTTATCGAAACAGCTACCGGATTAATCATGCTCAGTTTTGATGAATTACTGCGGAAACTTGATGAAATACCATAACTTAGGCGCGGTTATTGGATGGTGTGGCGAGCCCTTCCTACGCACTTCACTCGAACTTACTTCACAAAGTATTATTGACTGGCCCTATATGGTGGGTTATTATAAATGCTATGATTGATTTTGGCTTTATTTTGCGCGACGCGCGAAGCATAAATTTTTGTTTAATTTCTTTAAATTATACATGTTTAAAACAAAATCCATTATAAAATTATCATGCAATAAACTGAACGAGATAATAATACAATATACTATTTAAGATTATTAGCATGCTTATAAATCTTATATAGTATGTGAGGGGAAGCCTGAAATTTGCACTAGTGACATAAAAATTAAAGAGTGAAAGATTGACTTGGTATGGACATATTATACGGAAAAAGGTTTGGATGAACTGTGTGAAAGCGGATATGCGTGCTAGGGGAGTGGATGAAGATTTGACGGATCATAGAGTAGAATGGAGGAGAAAAACGTGTTGTGCTGACCCTAGCAAGTGTGGTGTAAGGGCAGGAAGATAATGAGCTTGCTTACAAATCAAAATGAATGGTAGAGCAAAATCACTCTATATAAGACCTCCTAGTATACCTACCTACTATACAAGACCTACCATTATATTTATTATTACTTTTGATTATATAAAGCGATCAGAAAATACACGCAATCACATCCAAACTTTCCAACTTCAACACTAGGTGCGATTCTATAGATAATAATTCTAGTTAACAAATACCGAACTCCGCAATTGCAATTAGTAACTGAAACCAAGGTATTCGAGTCACCTGCAGTGTGCTCGTCAAGTCGATAGAACTACATAAACACTGGATTCATCAGGATAATGGCGAGAGGAACTCGCTCGTCTTAGGAACTCAAACACGAACAATCATCAACTCTGACCTAACTTAGACTTTACTTAATTTATATGACGCTAGCTGCGACATTTTGGAACCTAGATCAAAGTTTTGGAGGTTCTTGAACATTGTTTACTTTGGAAAGTTTCTTGGAAATAAATATTCCTACAGTATAAATTCAAATCCCAAAAACAAACAACATTATATATTATGGTAGGCATTAGGTTACTGCGTCCGGACTAAATAAGGGCTATTATGTTAGCAAGTAAAGGCATGACAAGATTCTAAATTTAAAATCTCAAGATAACATACGCTGTACAAAATTTTTAATTTCAAAAAACTGAGTGACATCAGTGAATAACTGGTGATTGGCAGCAATCTTAATATATAAAAGAAAAGAGTGACTGATCGATCAATCAACGCGCGTCGCTCAACCCAAACCGCTGCATTAATTGTGTTGAAATTTGAAACACACATAGATTTTAATCGTCTGCCTAGTAAGAATTTCTCCACATGAGACAAAGCCGACAGCATATTATTCTCTTTTATGATAATAACAATAACAAAATTGTTTATTTTCGATATAAGACAATATTAAACACATAGGAGTATCAAAATATAATGTTCATCGATAATATTATAATAGGTTAACATTATTTATAGTTAATTAATTAACTGTATTAGGTTCTTAATCAAATTAATTTCATAAAACAGTCGGTGTGTATATTTATTTATGAAGATTACTTATCTGTTTTTATAAAACATATCCATTATAGTTATTAGAATATTTATATCAATATTCGCCGAGATAGGTACCAAAAGTGCATGGTATTGACATGAGTGTTCGACCAAGTTGGAAACTTTGGTAAAGTTGGTACATAGATGGAACATTCACACACAGAGGCAACTGTGATAATTGAATTCAAAGTTTGGCCTCGTTTACATAACAATTTGATAAATATTTACGTAAATAGGTGTTATGGTGAAAGTACATCTATCCACATAGACCGCGCCGATAGAATCGAATTTTAAATTCTTTATATGAAAATATCATAAAACCTCGCACACTTGCCGGAGTTGAATCGTCCAAATTGGAAGAAGATTTCCTATATAAAAATTCTTTCGCGGTCGATACGGATATAGATGCGCGAGCACCATTAGAATTTTAATATTTATTGATTATACCGCTAAAATAAATCGGGTAACCTATTATGTTGGAGTGTAAACCACAATAATATTACATTATTATGTTGTAGGATTGGTTTTATTAGCCACCAACGAAAGTGCCAACGAAACCCAACAGACAGTGCTTAAATCGTCTGCAATAGACGCAAAGGCCGATGATGATGATTATTAGGTTTATACTCCGAACAGGCTACCCTATTTACATAGCACAACTAGTCAAATCACAATTATATGTTGTATGACCAAAATGTTAAATTTCAAATATTACTGAGATTCCTACAAGGTACCCAACATGCCCCATACGTCTCACATAATTAAAAATTATAGGTGACTACCGGGGCCCAAATATTAACGTATGTTTTACACTAAACGATTCGTGAGTATTTAGATTCATCTTTGTAAATAAACGGCATAAACTCCCTTGTATTACGCGAGTAACCGCAGCTACTCCCTGAAGAAGATCCTCGTACAGGATCGAAACGGTCGGCACTAAGCCGTAGTAAATACAAGTGAGTTTATGCCGTTTATTTACAAAGATGGATTAACGTATGTTCTGAAAAAACGAAGAAGAAGAATAATAATAAACAATCTCAAAACCGCATAACGCGTATACGTAATCTTATTAACAAATTGTATTATAAAAGCAATTTCTCGGTTTCTCATAAAAAAAGGAAACTTCTTCCAAGCTCTGTCTTGTATTACATTAGGCATATAGAAATACAAGCTTATTTTTGAAATTATTCCCGTTCCCGTGAGAATTTCGCAAAATCCTTTCTTATTACTTATCTAGTTAAAAGAGCCTTTGTCCTAAATTTCATCATTCTAGGTTCAAGGGTTTGTCACTACGGTCAGTCAATCAATCAGATTATCTCTTTATATAATAGTGTAGATACTACAGGATTGTTGGAGTATGCATCCCGTAGATTATAATATTCTAAGTTACAACATAGGTCTTGCTTAGAAGCTTAACCACCACGTACGAACAAAGTTATGGTTACTAAGTTAAGCGAACTTACAGCTCAAAAGCCTAGCATATACCTAAACTAATATCTTATTTACCGAACCTAAAGCTAAGTCTAGAATTTAAACACCTAAAAGCATTACGTAGTTGTTTGAGTCAATAATCTTTTTAAACTGAGAATTAAATAAATTGGTATTTTTAAATCATTTTATTTTTATTTTTGTGCGGCATTTTCCTAAAAGATATCTATTATACATATGCAGGAATCTAGGTGACCGGAAACTGCAACGTATAGGTTCGCTATAAAATTTGTTTTTTCATTCTGACAGTGAAAATAGGTTAAAATGACTGTCTCTTTAGCTAAGCGCGCCAAATGCTGAAATGACCAAAAATATACTGATTTGACAGTCGTCGTTTGTTTGTTTTTTTTTTTTTTTTTTTTTTTTATGTGATGAAGTAGAAGACGAGCAAGACGCTCTCCTGATGTTAAGAGATAACGGCTGCCCATAATCAGTACAGTGTAACCTAGGATTTCACAATTATGTGAAATTCTAGGAGCACTGCACCAACGCTTCTTACTCAAAAGTCATAAGATGTTAAGACTCTTTAGCCCAGTAATTTCACTAGCTACAGTGCCCTCCTACCGGAGCACAGTAATGTTTGCACATCACTGCTCAGGCGGTAGAATAACTGGCACTGTTGGGGTACCCACCTAGACGACCTCCTGCAAAGGAAGTCTACCCCCGGTAAAACCCCCCCGGTTGTTTTCCACAACAACAACGTGTGAGTGACAAGCGTATAACACTTGGCTGAGAATGGCTGTTCTGTTGGAGTATAAACCCCCATTATTAATAAAATTTATTTAAAAAGTCTAATCACTATTGAAAAATATTAAAATAAATCATTCTGTTACTAGAAATCAAGAGCGATTACTTTACTTAAGAGAAGCCACAAGCAATTGCTAGTTCACAATAAGAAAGGCACCCCAAAGTACACTACCATTTTAC
Source organism: Hemithea aestivaria (assembly GCA_947507615.1). NCBI lineage: Eukaryota > Metazoa > Arthropoda > Insecta > Lepidoptera > Geometridae > Hemithea > Hemithea aestivaria. The sequence goes on along the minus strand of OX382325.1, from coordinate 3,157,107 downwards.
CTTTCCTTCCAAAGATTTTCTTTTAAACTCACTATCACAACAAAGTATTGTTTGCGCTGCAGAAAGGCTCTCAGTGAAAGCTAATTACGATTTAAAAGAAACATTTACATTTATAACGTCAACTCGAGGTAAATGTACAAGAAATTGCCGTCAAAAGTGCCGTTGTAACGAACAATAAAAATCTTCTAGCGAACACAAAACAGCTTTTTGTGAGTTAATTGCCATCTTTACTAGGTAAGGTCTGAGGAAATGGTGCAGTAGGAAAAGTTGGCACAAAGTAAACGAAAGTTAGGGTAATGTAGAACAGTCATAAACTAATGTTTTATTTTATTGTGTAGTCTAAGTCAAGACTCAAAATAATATTTCTTTAAAAAAAACTAAATTTTCAGAAGGATTTCAAAGACTATACACATTCCCAAGCTAAAAAAAAACCACATCGGTAACTAAAACATGCACACACACTACTATAAAAATATTATAGAAAATTTAATCAGCGGCAATTTACCCGCTAAAAAGTATTATGTATGTGTTATAACAGGTTCTAAGCTCTACATACATATCAAATTTAAGATCAATCAGTTCTGCTGTTTAGGCGTGAAGAAGTAACATACATACATACATAAATAATTACTTTCATTTAATCTTCATCCACAGCCTATACCTACATATATTCAGCCTATATTCTACCTTTCACTGCTGGGTGTAGGTCTCTCTCTCATGTGTCAATCTGGTCCATGTCACATTTAATATATTAATTTACATTCAGCCCTATTATAGTTAGCCCTCAGCAAACATGGTCGCTTACGAATCATCAAAAGTCCAGACTCGGGGTTTGCCAAAGAGCTATGGAACGCAGCATTCTGGGAATTAGACTATCAGATCGCGTAAAATATACTGTGCTGCGTTCCCAAACTAACATCACAGACGTTGGTGAAAAAGCTGACAGCCTAAAGTGGAATTGGGCTGGACACATATACCGCATGTCTGACGAACTATGGGCCCAAACCACCATCCTATGGACACCACAAAGAGTCAGACGTCGCGGCAGGCCCAAACGGAGATAGCGGGATTCCTACTGCAATAGCTGGACAACAATAGCCCTTGACCAAAAAGAATGGCGAGAGGGAAGGGAGGCCTTCGCCCAATAGTGGGACAAACCAGGCTGAAAAAAAAAAAGATTGGTATCAGTATGGTATTCAAAACAAGGACATAGATATCGAGGCAGACCACCAGCCCGATGATCAGACGATATTGTGAAATATGTCGGAGGGAACTGAATGAGACTCGCACAGGATTGGAAGGTGTGGCGTGAACATTAGGAGGCATATACACAGCAGTGGGTGGATACGGGCTGAGTAGAAAGAAGAAATAAGATTAAAAAGACGCTTTCTGAATTGACTTACTGCTCCATTTTCTATGCCTGCAGAAGCACTTTAGGTTCCGGACTCCATTTAGTTGAAAAGAAAATACGGTGTACCTGCAGTTAATTTAATGAGGTATTACTCCTACATAGAGTCTAGAAATAGGGTTGGAGTCTGGATAATTGCCTAACAGAGCTACAGGGATCTTATAAATTGAAATTTCTCTATACTTGATTTATTGATTCTTGGTATAAATTGATATTTTTAACCACTGGGAATTTTTGGAAATAAATTCGAGTAGTTAGTTCGAGTACTTGAACTAAACAGGTTACTCTACTTACACGGTCCAATCACAATCCTATTTATAGGGTGTATGGCTAACCTATATGTTACAGTTTCAAGTCGCTATGATTTCTGCAAGGCCTGAAACACCTAACCTAAAGACCCAATGACTACCTCCTATATATTGATGAAATGAATTATATGAAACAGTTCGTACGGTAGAAGATTAACTAACTTTCAAAGTACCGTACCCTCCAGGCGCAAAATTTTTGCCACACAGACAGATTTGAACCCAGGGCCTCCGGATTTTTGCCAGACTTATGAAAACTAAGGTAAAGCTTACGCATTTTTAAAATGGCCCTATCAGCTCCTCCCGTTGAAGGAAACGGTGTCTAATCTAAAGTATTCAAACTCTAATTGGGATGATTCAAGTGCATAAAAAAGCGCCAAATGTGTACCGGTTTTTATACATTACCCTGGAATAAAAAAGAACTCGTTATATACCTATCTATATATAAAGACTTTAGTTAATCCGCAAAGATATAATGTAGGTACAACAGTGTTTCCCAAATTATGTATCTCTTTGTTTATTTGAGTAATATCTCATCCAAACAAGGACACGACAAGAATATTGTACATGTTTCTTATTTATATGATGTACCTACTAAATGTCTTATTTATCGACCTTACTGGTTTCGCCCACGGTTACACTCTATGAAATATTTTATACTAGTTGCGCCCAGCGATTTTACCCGCTTTACGGTATGTGTTATTTCAGGGTCTAAGCTATCTCTTTACCAAATTTCAGCGCAATCGGTCCACCCGTTTAGGCGTGAAGAAGTTACAAACATACACACACAAACTTTTGCATTTATAATTTTTTTTTTAATACTAGATAGGCCTACGTTTGACCACATCCCACCTGATGGAAAGTAAAAATACGGTCGACGATGGATCACGTAAGATGCCTAGAAAGGTACCTATTCACTCGTGCCTTGAAGATTATTATTTATTTATTTATAATTCAGCACAAAGCTGGGACTAATTTAATGCTTCAATAGCATTTTCTACCAGTTGCCCTAAATATATTAGTATGATCATTGGATATTATAACATTATCATATTATCTTTTTATACACTTCACACACTCTCACTCACACACTTAGGTACACTCACAACCACACTAACACTCCCATCACTTTTACTACCACACTACTATAACTACTCTAGAGTCAACTCCTATAACTGTGTAGTAAATACGAGTATACATACGAGTACATATTGTCGTTGCAATTAATTATTATCTTTCCAATTGTTTACTCATTTTATTAGATTTTGTATAATGTGCTAGCATTGCTCTTTACTACGCATGTTTTAATTCTCATATTTAGTAATTTTTGAAACCCATAATTATGTTTAAACTAAGTCATCATCATCATCATCATCTCAGCCATTGGACGTCCACTGCTGAACATAGGCCTCCCCTTTGGACTTCCATATGTACCGGTTGGAAGCGACCTGCATCCAGCGTCTTCCGGCGACCTTTATAAGGTCGTCTGTCCACCTTGTGGGTGGACGTCCTACGCTTCGTTTGCTAGTCCGTGGTCTCCACTCGAGCACTTTTCGACCCCATCGGCCATCCGCTCTGCGCGCTATGTGGCCTGCCCATTGCCACTTCAGCTTGCTAATCCGCCGGGCTATGTCGGTGACTTTAGTTCGTCTACGGATTTCTTCATTTCTGATTCGATCTCGTAGAGAAACCCCGAGCATAGCCCTTTCCATAGCACGCTGGGCGACTTAATAAACTAAGTAATTACACTTAATTCCATTATTATTACCATCAACTTCAATCGTGTTACTTATTACATATTATCAAACTGACCTTGTTCATCACTCCTGAGGCTCAAGATACAAGCCTAGAGCTTAGTTTGGGTCTCAACGGCAAATTGTTTAGCACTTTAATATATTATCTGTTTATAAGCACTACTGTGAAACCTGTAAAATACTTATGGCAATAAACAAATCTTATGTCTTAATGGTGGATTCTATAGCTCAACTGGCTCTTGCCGCTTGCCACCGACATACAAAAAACTTCTTGGCTAACTGCCTTCCTGATGGTGAGTGGTTATCATCACCTATCGACATCTACGTTATCCTGAGCTGGAGGGCAATATAAAGGAGCCCCCGCCGCTGGGATTCCCACAAAAATTTCTGGGGTTGTTCCAGCGGGAAGCCATAGTGCCAAGGCTAAGGGTACACCGAAGCACTTATGCGCTTTTCGGCGTTTGGTTCTCACTGACTAAAGGACTTCTCCGCGGTGGAAGATATATAGGCTCTCTTAAATAACGCATAGATTGTTAAAAGAATAGATCTGCTAGATGACTAGTTTTGCATAAAAACACTTCTTAGAATGAAATCATACGAGTAGTGAAATTCTATCACGATTACACAAATATAAGCTCGATTCGGTTCAAATCCAGATGGAAAGCTTAAATTGCGCTTAGTTTCCCACTTAGAATTGAATTAAACAATCTTAGACCAAGTTTCCTCCTACTGCGTCGCAATATCAACAGTAACGTACATCTGTTACTTTTTGTTAAACGAACGATTTAGACACGATACTTATAGTATTTTTTTATTTTTGTATTATTTATGTTTAGTACAATATAATAATTATTTTAACATTGAAAAAATAATATACATTAATTAATTTCTAGTATATCTATTGGTTTTTACCCTACTTGCCTACGCGTTCATCACCCATATCGTCATCGTTTCCGAGAACATGCATCCAACCACGCCGTGTGTTTAATAAGACTTCAGATCGAGGCATGGATATGTCGTGCTTATATTTATTCCTTTCTGACAGACTGAGTTCATACGCTAAATTGTAGTATCAGAATGTCAGCCATCACTTAAACATCCAGGATTTCCAGAGCTTCATGGCTCTGGAAATTGCCTTCATATAAAAATCTTTTGACAATCTTATTGAATTTGAGTGTTGGTAGACTCGTATGTAAACGCTAGATGAAAATCGTATTTCTATTTCTAACGCTGTGACAACATGCACTCTTCAGAAATGTGCCAAGTTATCCTACTGTTCTATCGAGTCATGTACCAAGTTCAAGTCTTAAATGCAAGTTAGTTACACTGTACCTATGTACTGCACATTGTTGTTTATGTTTCTTCATAATTCAATTTGTAATATTATATACTGCAGTTGGTAGCGTGATGAAATTTGGACGGTTTTGAATTTGTAAAGTTAGGAACGCGACGGCTGCTAGTCTTAGTTAGCGCTCAGTTGTTACTGTAATTTAGTCTTTATTGCCATTGTAATAGAGTTAAGACTGTTTTGCGTGTTGCAATTAGTCTCTTATTAAAGACGAACCAGAGATTTGCAGCGTTCGAGTGACGACAGAAACAAATTCTGTAAAAATATTACCAGTCAACAACATGCACTCTTCAGAACTCACCACTAAGCTTAGTGCGATATCGAAAAAAATCGATGCATATTCAAATGATTCTAATTGAATCTATTATTGTACATTTATATCTAATACCTAAAATAATATACCTTCAAAATATTAAAATATTACCAACTATTTTCATTTTTCCCTAACTAGGTTGGCGCGCTTACCCAGTAAATTTAGGCCTCAGATAGGGTATCTAAAAAAACCTGCTAACAACCAGTGCTTGCATTAGTATTATGCCTATTTGATCCTTACACCCAATAATTATATTTAATCAGCAATTTCAAACCAAAAGATCGTAAATTATCTCACATATAATTAAGTCAACGATCCGTCGCGTCGCCCATATACCATGCATTACCGAGTTTAGTGTCTCAACAAATGAGGGTTACATGTCAATATAACAGCAACATAACAAGTCGTTCTTCTACATTGTTAGTGTTCCATTAAAGAAACTATGTAACACAGTTTTCAGTTAAATCCTACTAATTTTATAAATGTGAAAGTGTGTATATGTGTATATTATTTGTTTCATCTTCACTCCTAAAGAGTTTAATTGATATAACTATGGGGCAGATAGGTAGGCTCACCGGTAGGTATGGCGAGTGAAAGTTCTTCCACACAAATAAATAAATAGAAGGCACAGGTAGCAGTTAGATAGTTTATTACACAGCACAGAAGAATAGAAAGTCACGGCACGAAAGTTACAGAGGAATGGAGAACAGAGAACACAGAGTACGTAAAACATAAACAAAGCGGAGGCAACGAATGCGTGGGTAAAGCGAGCGGCGTGCGGTATGCGCGGGAGTCGATTTCGCACTGGCGAGCGGTAGGAGTGGGCGTTAATTCAACGAACGGCTTTTTTTAACTGTTAATCTAATGTTAACGAATTAACAGTTTTTTGTTTACTGCAAAACCCGTTAAATCTATCAACTGTGTTATTCAACGATTTTGGCAATCCGTTTTTTTATTATCTCAACGAAAATGTATTCAAAAGTCGCTAACGTAATCTGAACCTGTTAACGTTAACGACGCAAAACCAGTTAAAATTATCTATTTCTTATGCGTTGAAAGAACGAATAGAAACGGAATATGCCGAGTGGACGCGAGACGCGAGGGCGCCTATGTGAGCGAGCGAGACGCCGCTAGCTTAAAATTGTACGAGCGAGAGTGAGAGATATCTATGTTTCTAAGTTCGCTTGCTCCATGGCTCACGCCGCTCTGTCTTGCCGAAACGAACAGGTTTTTGTTTGTAAACATTACAATCAAATTAGTTTGTTTGAGTGACAGGTTGAAGGTCAACGCATTTTTATTTTGATAAGTGAAAGTTTAAGTTGTAGATTTCGTTTCGTAGTTAATTGATGGTTTCTAGTTTTACGTTGTTATTTAGTTTTAGTATTGTTAAGTGTACAGTGTACCTAAATAAACTAATAAATGTTTTAATTAGGTAAAATAGATACCTAATTCATTTGCAAAATGTCAGCAGCGGCACGTAAAAATTCAAGTATTTTGTGGCGTCATTATGAAAAGGACAATGATACTGGGAAAGCTGTATGTAATATTTGTACGGAAAAAATAAGTTACAAGTCAACAATTTCTAATTTAAGAAGTCATTTAAAAAGAAAACACATTTCAACTTTTACGTCTCTTGTATCCGAGGAAAAAGGAGTGTCGGAATCAACTAGGGCTGTCGAAAATGAAGGTGAGCCTGATACATGTTCCAACCTGCCAAGTACTAGTTCCGTCCTGCCAAGTACTAGTTCCGTCCTGCCAAGTACTAGTTCTAGCCAATCTCATTTACCACCGGCTCCAAAGCGTCAACGGGCTTTGGATACATATTTACCTAAAAAAATAAGCTCGGAACAGAAAAAAAAAATTGACCGTGACTTACTGGATTTATGTATAGATGGATTTCATCCCTTTTCATTGGTAGAAGAACGCTCTTTTATAAAATACTCACGATGGATACCAGGATATAAATTGCCGACAAGAAAAACTTTGTCAAATTCTTTGTTACAAGAAGCTTACATTCAGACTGAACATATTGTTAAAAAACAAATTGCTGAAGAAGTACAGACTATGTGCATAACTACCGATTTATGGACGTCACGAGTGACGGAAAGCTACATTGCTGTGACAGGTCATTACATAACTAAAGACCTAGAATTTAAAACGGTATTATTGGGATGCTGCCATTTTTCTGGTAACCACACTGCAACGAATATTGCCGATGAAATTAGTACATTAATTGATAATTGGGGACTTAAAGACAAAGTAAATTTCGCGGTCAGTGACAATGCGACAAATGTTGTCAAAGCACTAAAAGAAGGCTTAGGGTGGAAGCACTTTGGTTGTTTCGCACATACCCTTAATTTAATAGTTAATGATGCGCTAGTACTGGTAAAGGGACTTATTGAAAAGGTTAAAACAATTGTTGCACACTACAAAAGAAGTACTGTTTCTTCAGAGAGACTCTCAAAGTATCAAGTGCAACAACAACTAACACCAAAGCATTTAATACAAGATGTGGAAACAAGGTGGAATTCCACTTTTTATATGTTACGAAGATTTATAGAATTGCAGGAGGCTGTACGTTCGACGTTAGCGTTAGTTAATAAAAACCTGCCAGTAATCACCAATGATGAATGGTCTACCTTATCACAGCTTTGTCAGATTTTACGACCGTTTGAAGAAGTAACAAGCATGATGAGCGCACAAAATTATCTAACAGGAAGCTACGTCATTGTTATGACGCGATGTCTAATTGAATCCTGTAATAAAATATTGGCCAAACCTGATTTGTCGAGCACTGTGTCTGATGTAGCCCTATTATTAAAATCAGGCCTTGCCGAAAGATTCAAGAATATTGAACAAAGTGGAACTTTGTCAATAGCCACATTTATGGACCCCCGATTTAAAATTCAAGCTTTTTCCGATCGGAATGAAGCCGTTAGAACGAAGGAGAAAGTTAGAAACCTTGTGGCAGGAATCATTTCCAAAAAAGATACTTATACTGCACAAACTATTCCGGAATCCAATACTAGTGAGAAAGATGAACTAAGTCCTTGGGACATATTCGATTCGATAGTAAGCCAAGGTCAGAGTCAAGGTACACCAGTCTCTGCGGCTATAAAAGAAGTAGATATGTATTTGTCGGACGAATTACTTCCGAGGAAAAACATTACAGGCGCATGGAACTGTCCCCTGGAGTGGTGGAAACACCATCAATACGTGTACCCAAATTTAGTACAAATATTTATCAAACACTGTAACATCGTCGCGACTTCAGTACCATGCGAGCGAATGTTCTCAAAAACTGGTCTGATTATAAATCAGCGCCGGACACGATTAACGACTCGTAAAGTCGAAAAATTGATGTATCTAAATGTAAATATGAACCCTAACAGGTTTAAATAAAACGAAGATTGTGTAAATATTGTAAAAAAATACAAAAAAGAATAAAAATATAACAAAAAAATAAACAAAAAAAAACATAATATAAAAAAATAAGATGATTAGATATGTATATAAAAAAATTAAATGATTATGTACATAAAATGAATTAAACTTTTAAATACGCCTGGTATATCCTTTTTCTGCCAGCCAGTCCTAAGCCTGGAAAGTATGAAGGGAAGTTTATTTCATTTAGATGACGACTTTTGATCATTAATTATTTAAAATTGACTGGTCACTCAAACAAGCTAACTTCAAAACACGAAAACATTGCTTTGGTTTTAGCAGCCTGCGGCGTAACGTCAGCTCCTTTTTCAATTTGAACAAAGTTTCATCTATTAACTATTAACTGCTACGTTGCCGTTGGTACAAATCTGTTACATTAATGAAAACCTAATAATAATGTTAACGGCTTTTTTAACAGGTTAACATGATGAATTTAACGGCTTCGTTGCGTTAACCCAAAAATCGTTAACGACCCACCACTAGCGAGCGGCCGCGGTGAGTTGTCCGGCGGGCGCTCGGTGGATGCTGGCGGAGCGCGGGGCGCGGGGGCGGTATGGCGTGATCGGCTGGGCGCCCGCGCACCTCTCCGCCGCTATCGTCCTCGCACGTTCAACCTCACGCGCGGGATAAATGTATATATGTTTAGTGTATGTATTTGTGTGTGTATGTATGTATGTTTGTACATATGTGATTATAAACTACTTACAATATATATTATAAATACTATAGGAAAAATATATACATACTGTAAACATACTTAAATATAGTGTGTGACGTGGGAGAAGCCCACATCACTCCCCCCCAGAGACCTGGTTAGGGGCGATAATAAGTTAGTCCAGCCGGAATCTGACAGTGCGCCCAAAACGTTTTGTTTTGGACGCAGGTATTGCTGCAGTGTCCGGCGGAGGGATAGCAGGTGTGGGTTGTGTGCACGTGAGGCGTGTGCGAGGTAAATCGCCTCCAGCAGTGATGACCCGGGCCTGCGCTTTCGTTCGACGGCCTGCGCTGGACAGACGATCTGACGGCGTGTTCCCTGCGCGTCGATAGTCGCAGGGCCTCTGGCACTTGGCTGCATCGGCTCCAAATTTCGTATGGTACCAGCATACTGGGTATCTCTTATAGCTGGTGCTGGAGCGGGGTCGCAAGTGCTGATGAGGGGTTGATGGGCGACGTAGTTGTTCTTTCGAACAGTGAGTCGCCTTCGGCTCCTTGGGAAGCGGCTGCTGGGTGTGGCCGCTGGCTGCAACTGTTGGCTGCTGATGTGCTGGTGAAGGGCGTTGTCGCTGAGGTCTAGGCTGGTCCATGTTAGAACAGTGGCTAGACCTGCGCGTGTGCTCGTCCAGCTTCTCGGCGAGGGTGGCCACCATGGCCTTCAGCTCCGCTAGATCGCTGGAGGGCTGGGAGGCTGGCGTGGTGCAGGGCGTGATGATCTCCTGGATCCGGTCGGCCAGCTCTGCCTGTTGCTCCAGCGGTGAGTCCTGGGTGGCTAGGACGGACTGGATACTCGTGGGGAGGCGGCTGCACCATATGGAGCGTAGGAGGTCCACTGGTGCTGCGGGGCCCGCCAGGTCCTGCAGGTGGCGCAGGAAGCATGACGGACGCCGATCGCCGAGCTCCTGGTGCGTGAGCAGCTCCCGTGTTTTCCGCTCGTGAGAGGCGGATAGGCGGCGTATGAGCTCCGCCTTGATGCGCCAATATCGCTCGAATTCAGGCGGGTTCAGGATAATATCCTTCACCACCTTTGCAGTCGTGATGTCCAGGTTGCTGAGAACTGTGTTAAACATCCTCCTGTCATCCGTGATGCAATGGTTGGCGAACTGGCTCTCCAGCAACGCGAACCATAGCTCTGGATCCTCCGACGAGAACGGCTGAACTTTTAGGTAGGGCCGACGCGCGATAAAATTGTCGTACGAACTGCTGTCGTCCGAAGCGACAATGGAGACGCGCATTTTTGTAGGTCGTCGGTATGCCGTGCGACGAGAATGTTCTTTCGCAGTGCAATCATCACTGTACTCACTGCTACTCATAATGTTCAAAGTAGGGGTCACCAGTATGGAGTGATATATGTATATATGAGGGAAGCTCCACTAAATAAATAGAAGGCACAGGTAGCAGTACACAGTATTACACACTACAACGTAAACACACATCGGCCCGCTAAGCAACAGGCAGAGACAGCGACGGAGAGGTGTGAGGGGAGCGGGACGGGCGGCCGATCACGCCACCGCTACGTGACGCCGCTCCCGTGCCCTGCGCTCCACCGGCATCCGCCGAGCGGCGGCCATCAGTGCGAAATCGACTCCCGCGCATAGCCCACGTCGCTCGTGCTAACCACCGCTTCCGCTCTCGCTTACGATCTCGCCGCTTTGTTTATATGTACTATCTATTCTCCATTTCTCTGTAACTTCTGTGCTTGTGACTTTCAACCTGTTCTTCTGTGTCGTGTTAATAAACTCTGTGTACTGCTACCTGTGCCTTCTATTTATTTAGTGGAGCTTCCCTCATATATACATATATCACTCCATAATAACTTAAGTTAGGTATATACCTAAATTATGTTTACCTAAAAAAATAGTCAGGTAAGGTAAGGGGGGGTTAAAGTTTTAGGTATAGGTAAATTACACCCCTTTTTCAGCCCAGGAAAAATGCGTTACGCAATTTCACCTTGCGCTGCCCGGCGCACACACACACATTAAGTTGCACTGAAAATGCAAGTTTCATTTAATATGTAATCGGTTTAGTCGTTTTTAATTATGTACACTTCGTTCTCAATCAAAATTGTTTGCATATTTTCTTATTCATCGTATTATAGTGCAATCAAATACACATCCTCTGAAGACTAATTCCGCTCAATTCCGTCAGTCACTTAACACAATAAACAAAGTAAATGTATGAAATTACTCGGCTGCTTCCTAGCTCATAAAGACGTCATTGTGCCCTGCAAGGGGCAGACACTAGCTTATTCTGTTTACTGATGACAATAGGTCAAAGCGACAATAGCCCAACTTCGGAACAAAACCATTGGTTACTGAAACGTGGAGTGTTCACTCAGTACATAAGCTCCCGAATATATTTTGTCGCAAAAATAAATATTAATAAATTAATAAAGTATTAAATCTCCACAGAATGAGTACCGAAAGATCGAAAGCGCCGCCGAGGCCGGCCCAGGGAGAGGTGGTGAGATGATATAGACGCGTATCAGGACGGTTGGGCCGAAATGGCTCAGGAAAGAGATGCTTGCTTGTTTGGGAGGTTTTGCCCAGCAGCGGGACAGCAAAGACAAACTAAAAAATAATAATAAAAGTACTAAAGTAGAGTAGATTTAACAGATTTTGGTAGCAAACTAACCCTAGACGGCAGGCGGCAGGAGAATCCCTCCCTGGCTTTACTAAACATCATGCAGTAACACGGGCATTATGACCGCTTGACAACGTGGCGTTGTCCAGTGGGTGGTAACTAGCCAGGATCGAAGCCGCCTAGGGTAGCAAATATCGCTCTAATTTGGACAGGTCTTCAAGAACGGATTGGGGTGTGAAGCATAGTGGCCGTAGCTGTCCTTTAAGAATGTAGTATTTATTGATCGGAGGTACTAAATAGTACTAAATATGTACTAAATATTGGTATATGTTTCATGCAAATCCAAGACTTGGTCCCGCCATCTTGACGCTCGTCATTATGCGGGTGAAGACGCGAAAAAACTCTAGTCATTTATAATTAGGAATTCTTATACAGTAAATTCTCTTTAACAAAGATATTTCAATTGTAAACTTAAACTTGCCGAATTCGCACTTTCTCGTGACTTTAAAAAGCCCTTACTCCGACAATAGCATATTAAATGTTCAAAACTGGATTGACGTTAACTTTATCAATTTAGTTCTGCTGTTCAATTCTAGAATTCTAAACTGTTGATAGCCTAAAAGATGGAGAACTATTTGATACTATAATTTTCATTGTTATTTTGGCAAATTCTGTGAATATTAACAAACTTTGGTTGATAGATTCTGTCATAATCAAAATTTAGTTTAATAAGATTCAAGATAAATCCATTATCAAATAGTCACAAATTTTCGCGCAATTTCGCGTCTTATAATCTACGATCTTGTGAAAAAGTAGTGGTAGAAAGTAGCAAATATTTTATTTCAGGATATAATTAATAGCTACCCCCACCCACTTTACAAATATCAGCTTAATCGGTATGGCTTTGTGGGTGATATTCACTTACACAACATAACAAACTTTCGCCTGAATATTTTTTTATACTTTATACCTATACCCATAGGCGGATCCAGGATTTGGTTCTGGGGGGGGGGAGGGCAAGGTGCAGACGGCCAAAAATATTATAATTTTTACTACGTAAAGTGTGTGTTTAGCTCGCTCTGAGCAGTTAGAAAGTTTAAACATCCTTAATAATATATGCTAGCTAATATATGCGCCGAGAAAAAAAATGCAATCTTTACTATGAAATATGTGCAAAATTCGTAACTCTACAATGATTCTGGGGGGAGCCTTGGCCCCTCTGGCCCCCCTAAATCCGCCTATGCCTATACCTACCTTTTTTTTTTGTAATCTATACTTTTAAAACTGTTAAAAGTGTTGTCCTAATGAGTCATGAAATTGATAACTTAATAATTTGTTTATGACACACACTAATATAAGGGCGAAAGTTTGTGTTTGTTTGTGATTGTTTGTACTTCTTCATGCCTAAATGGGTGGACCGATTGAGCTGAAATTTGGTATAGAGATAGCTTAGACTTAGAAATACTAGAAATAGACCCTGGAATAATATATCGGCTACAGCACAGCGGGTATTAACCGCAGGGTGCAACTAATTTGATATATTTTTTCATAAAATTCTCATGCACTGTTTTACAGCGTTGCATCCTACAAAGACATTGTTCATTTTATAAATGTACTCCACAGTACATTATTTAGAAGCAACTTTCATTCACACGGAAGGATATTTTATTTTGTTATATATTTTATACTAACTGCGCCCGCGGTTTTACACGCTTTGCAGTAGCTTATGTGTTATTCCAAGCTATCTCTACCATAATTACGGACGCTGCTCGAATCATCTTTCATAGATGTAAGAGGCCAGTGATGATGAAGCTATCTCTATACCAATTGTCAGCTCAATCGGTCTCACTCACTTAAAAACTTTCGCATTTATAATATTAGTGCGATTAATTATATTTTATGTGTGTTATTTCTTTTCATCTGTATTTAATGATGGTAAAGTTAGCTTTCCTAAGAAGTGTAATCTACTCATGTTTTTGAATAGAGAGATACGACAACAAGATGTGTAATAGGCAGTGGTTAGGTCATGTAGCAGGCCTTGTAGTTAATTTTGGTGACCTGAATCTGATATACAACATAATATAGAAGGTTGGCCGGCCACACACCCTTTAATTGTGAAAAAAACCCTAATTATATTTTTACGTGCAATAACGATAATTGTTTTAGTTCTAAGTTTCTGTATCTGTTTCTGTTCTGTATGTTTCTGTTTCTGTGTTTGTGTTTCTGTGGTGTCACAATAAAGTATTTTCTATTCTATTCTATTCTAACGACGCCAAATAGATAATGTTAGTACAAAAAATATTAGTTGATTCAGTTCTAAACAGCTCCTTTCAGCAAACGAAATGTACCTCTAAAAGTAAAGTTGACTTTAAACTTACAAAATGACTTAAAGAACTCGAACAAACAACACAGTATGTAAAACAATTAAAAACTTCCCACACTTTTTATCCTTTATATACATCTATTTTAACTGTTAAGCATGAATTTACCATTCATAACCTTTTATACAATCTCATTATGATTTTTTCACTATATTTAACGGCCCGTAAAAGAAACCCTGTAGATTATAATATTTGATTTATTTGAAGTAAATTAAGCGAAAATTCATCATAATTTTCCTTTAACAAATAATCTTTTATAAATAATAATTACTTTTTGTTTTTGAAAGATTAAACAAGTACGATTAATTACTTAAAGTAGTGGCATTAATAGAAATTAAAAATTTAAAAGAACCAATTCTAGTATTCAAAAAAAATCCATTCCATTAGAACTATGCATTAGTTTTAATTTGTAAAAGAGCTCTCTAACTGGCAATAGAACTATTTATTTACGTTAAGTGGGTGCACAATTTGTGCACATTGCACAGTATAGAGGGCACAAAGGGTTGGCTTTTGTGCAGCGGCATTGCTTTGAGCGTCGCTTTATAATCTCAATTTAAACGTTATGCAGTTGCTGGTATAGGTCAATAACCCTTATAATATACTCATATTTAGTTTCACCTGTCCTGATTTTTGTAATTAACCCATACAAATTTAAAAATTTGTATGGGTTAATGGTTAATTTGTATGGGTTATTAAATTTGTATGGTTAATGTTTGTATGGTCAAATTTTTTTTTTATTTTTTTTTTAAATTTGATAAACTTTCCACTCACCAATTCACCTGAAATTTTGCAAGCATATAGAGGTAAATTGGATGACTGCATAATTATTATGTTATGGAGAGCTAATCTGATGGTGGAACTGGAAAGTGACCTTTGGAACTCGGTAATTAAACACAACCCCATCGAGTTTGGGCTCGTATGATTCGCTGAGTTCTTTGGTTTCTTTGGCTAGATGGAAATTAGGATCTGTTGGAACGAAGTTCCAACAGTGAAAGGGGGCTAGACGGAAAAAATTCTTACGAAAAGTTGTCGAGCTATTGTAAGCTGTGCGGCGTGCGCATGTTTCTCTGTCTGTCTCTCTCTCTCTCTCTCTTATAGAAAGCAAGCCAGATATTATCAATTCTATTTCGCATTGAACAGTGTGGTGTCGCGACGTCTGTCTCTCTCTCTCTCTCTCTCTCTCTCTCTCTCTCTCTCTCTCTGTTATAGAAAGCAAGCCAGATATTTTCATTTCGGATTCGGATTTTTTCATTCGGTGTCCCTTGACACCTCTCAAGTTTTTATTTTTAGCTTTTTAGTTCTTTTTATTGACACGTAATAAAAATGTTTTCTTTTAGGTTAGTAAATTGATGCCTATGTTTTTAACACTACCTACCACAGCTACCACACTAAAATCTGTTAACCCGTTTAGAAGTAAAAGAGTAAAAACTATCCATACAAATTTGAACATATAAAATATTAGTAGAATTATTTCATTTACATCTTCACACATCATAATAACTTGAGACTGTAATCAAAACTCTTCTGTTTTCTTAGTTATACATTCTTACGCTAATAAATAAAATATATCTAATCTAATCCTAAAACCTCGTCCACAAAAACCGAAATCTGTAAAAAAGTAGGCGCACGTTATCACACCTCTCAGAGTCTCTCAACTCTCGCAGGTTTACTGGTCGTTAACATGCATTTTTAACAAAAGCGTCCGTCGGGGCCTCGCTCTACTCGTTACAGAACTGAGTCAAGAGCGCGCCCGTGTGAATTAGGCCTAGTTTTAGGGATGAACTAGTTTAAGTATGTTACTGTTTTTCATATCTTGTGTAAACAAACTAAACTTGTTCTGAAGTATAAGAGAGTTCTGACCATTATAAGAAAAATTAACCACTAGTTATAGCTACAATAAGTAGGTATATTTTTCATATTTTGTATTTTTCCTTTGATTTTATATTTTTACTAGTGAGGAGTTTAAGTTGCTCATATAACGCCCGAACTTATATGACCACACTACCTATAATTGTGATTTGACTCTGACAGTGTAAATAGAATGTAACCTTTATAAGTGCGATACGGTTGTACTTACGTAATTATTTGTTGAGATATGTCTCAACGACGGTTTCGGACAATTAATAAGATGTCCTTCATCCGGAGTAGTCACGGTAGTTCCAAAATCGTAGGTGTAACCTGTTCTATTGGAGTATAAACCCCAATTTTATTAACAGCTCGACATGGCTAGACATAGCAATATTTAAAAAAAAAATGTTTTGTCTATCTAACAACACAGCAATATACCTACTAGATCCTTGGCATGATAGCTAAAACACCGACCAGCACTAATATAATTACAAACTTATCTGATAATAGGCTGGTATTTCGGTTCTGTCTTCATCAAAGCTATCTACGAGTAAAATCATCTCGCAAATAAACATTTTAACGTAATAACAAACATAGTTCCTATTAACTTACACTCGCCTTATCTCTCGCAATTATATTAAGGAGAAACAAAACAATGGGACGGACCGAACTGTTTCCTTCGCCTCTAGAGAATTAGGTGAGCTACACACTGGATATACAAAGATATTATTGACTATACTTTATATTATTGATTTATTGACGACCTCTGTGGCGCGGTGGGCTAATACCCGCCTGCAACGCAGAAGGTTGCGGGTTCGCTTCCCGCATGGGACAAATGTTTGTGTGATCCACAGGTATTTGTTTCTGGTCTGGGTGGTTTTTCAATTTCTATTATAAGTATGTATTTACAAAAGAAAAGTATATAAGTATTATATCCGTTATCATAACCACCATATTACAAGCATTAAGTTGCTTAGTTTGGGGTTAGGTGGCGCTGTGTGAAAAAAAAAATTATGAGATAACTTGATTTATAGAAAACTAGCTGAGTCCCGCGGTTTTATCCGCTGTACTACTATATAGCCTATGTGTTTTTTCAGAGTCTAAGCTATATCCACCTATATCAAATTTCAGCTCAATCGGTCCAACCGTTTAGGCGTGAAGGGGTAACAAACATCCAGACATCCATTCTTACAAACTTTCACGTTTATAATATTAGTAAGATAGATGCGAATATATTTATGGTGGTTCTATGGTGGTAGTATTGAAAAGGTTTCATTATGGAGGATAGGTTTCATTACGAGAGATAATAGTTAAAAAAAACGAAATTGTGCCTGTGGTCTATCAGTGAGTTAAATAGTTAAAAGCCATTAAAAATTCGTTTGTTCATTATGTTATATGAAAAACTATACTAAAAACTGCTTTTTACGTTACATGAATAACTTTGACCATTTTGTATTGAATTTGTTAGTAACCGATTTTTTCAGACGTTTAGATATGAACAGCTTTTAAATTATGTTTCCAACCTTTTCATGGCTATATTATACTAAAACTTTACTTGAGTTATCCTACCGATTGCGCCATAACAAAACATAGCGTTTTATCGCATCAATAGCCTACTGGTCGTGTAACTTCGGCCTTCTCCAGAAAACAATGGAGTGAAGATGGTCGATAAGACGCACGGCACAATCGAACAGTTTCTTCCAGTAAGGTTCTTGCGAGTTATCACGACTATAACTTGCCAAATATGGGGGCGATCGTATCACCCTGTCATTAGAGAGATTTATTTCTCTACGATTCGCTTTTGTCGAGCTTTGTTAAATTGGAATGGATGATAGATGTGTTCAGTCTGAACTACAGGTTTAAAAATGAAAAAAGGTTGATTTACAGGCATTTTTAGCGCACAATCGGCCGACGGGTTGATCAGATATGTAGCTATATAATACTACTTTTTATCGTAAGTTACGAGGTCTTAGATTATATTTTTTAACTTGACTTTTTTGTGTATGATAAGGATTTTAGTATTAGCATGGCAACTTACATTTTTTTTTTTAGAAAAGTGATTTTACCCGCTGAACTATGTGTTATTTTAGCTCGAAATTTCGGTTCGGTCGTTAAGGAGTGAAGAAGTAACAATTTTTTATATTTAATTATGATTTTTTTTAACGTTTCATAAACAAAGGAGTTATCCGCAAACACACACAAAAAATAAATAATAATCAAACTGAGTCACATTATCCTCCTTTTCCCTCATTTAAAAAATTAAAACTGCAACTCAAAACTTACACACAATTTATAAGTCAAGCACACAATTTATTAGTCCAAAAGTCCATCCATTTAAACTAAAATCACAAACGCGCAAGCTTTCAAAACAGCAGAACAGCGCAAACATTTGCCTTGGAAACCTTTCAGACAACATACGAGACGATTTCTACTTAAACCATGATTGATGCGTGTTATCCCCGATCCGCAGGCCCCAGGTACACTGCAGGCCGCCGATAAATCATCGCGTGTGTCCTAAGCAAGCATACCGTGGGCTACTGTTAAACTTTGCACTACGATACATGTGTTTTGAATTTTAATACATTAAATTTCACAAAGTATTTAAATAGTAAACATCTAAATATACTTTACTAGCTGCACCCAGCGGTTTTACTCGCTTTACTGTACCCTATGTGTTATTCCAGGGTCTATGCTATCTATATACCAAATTTCAGGTCAATCGGTCCACCCGTTTAGGCGTTAAAGAGTAACAAACATACATCCAGACATCCTGACATCCAAATATCCATACATTCTTACAAACATTCACGTTTATAATATTAGTAAGATTTCTATTCACTATCAAACCTTCGAGTACGCTACATTTAGGTACAATATACATATATTGTTCAAATCAAATTTATTAACCTCATGCAATGAATAAAAAAAACAATATAAGATTTACTAGTTAACTTTCATTAGAAACATGAGGTTTATAATGTAAGTTAACTTTTATTTGGAATCTTTATTTCCACCAATTAATACTCTTATTACAACAAGTAAATACATATATAATGCTTAGGCGCATCACTAAGGACGTTTTTTATCGCCTAATTTACTATATCTCATTTTCTATGATGAGCGACCCAATATATAATATAATATTTCAATAACCTATATGTTTTTTTTATTTAAGCAATATTAATAATACGTCATTATTAGAAACAAAATAAAAAAATATATAAGAAGAATTTACAAGAAAAGTGACAAGGAAAATTTCCAAGACAACTTCTACTTCTAACCCTTTTAGCTTAATAAGATGAAAGAGCATATTATTAAAAAGAGCTCTACATTCGTACCATTAAAGGACTCTCAGAGTAGCCCCCATGTTTGATGCCGTCGTATATAAACAATAGGTTTGAGACGTTATGTCGCACCATCTCTTTGATGTGCGGTCGTTGTGACGACGACTTTATGCTTTACCTTTATATTATTTACTCGCAATCTGTGTGACACAGCAAGTTTAACTTGCTAAGTACCTTCAGATTTTATTTTCTTTGATGGTATTTTATCTCTTGGGAATCTTCAAGTCACAAGTGAATTTTTAGGCATATTTCTTAGCGTATAGCTTTTCATCAGGTGGAACAAACGTAGGCGTACTTGGTATAATGAAAGAATTAGTAGCTTGCCATCTTCATAGGATATGGGATTCATATTTTAAGAACTACTGAGCATATCTTGATGAAATCTGCACTTTGCCCTATAATATTATAAAAATAGTCAAAATCGGATCAATAATAAGGTGAGAAACCATAAAGAATTAATTCTTCCATATAAATTAGTCACTGTTACAATAATATATTATTATTATAACAAACATACGTATTAAATTGATAACTTCCTTTTTAGACGTCGACGGTTAAAAAACATAAAAAAAAAACAATCCATATATTTCTACAGTAAATATAATATATACCAAGGTATAACCACCTGAACCTTCCTATTGTGACGCGATAATAGGCAGTAGGTAAGTATAGGTAAAGAACTGCGGTGTCCTTCAGATAAAAGTGATTCATGCCTCTCTATTATGAGGATGAATGGCCAGATATGATCGAATAGTTCCCAATACAGGGTCTTTTAGGGTAGAGGTGTGTGCAAATATGTGATGTTGAGTATAAATAGAGGTGAGTTTTGTACTTCAGTTTCGTAGCACGATACAATATTTGTAAAAAAAAACCTTGAATAAAAGGCAACTGAAAAAAAAACTATGCAATGTATCCATTTGTGAAAACTTACAGCAAGCTTAAGAATAAAGAAATAACAAGTGAAATTTAAAAAATACTTTTTAAAAACAAGCTTTAATTATTGTTATCATCTTGCATCATAAAGTACTCGTCAAGACGAATCAAATGAGCCCAAACTCGATGGGGTTGCGTTGTTTTATGACAGAGTTCATTTGGCCACCTTCCAGCTCCATCATCAGATCAGCTCGATGTCATAAAAATATTGCATTGTCATCCGATTTACACACGCATGCAAATTTTCAGCTCAATTGGAAACCGGGAAGTGGGTCAAATTAAACTTGCAAGATTTGATTACAGACAGACAGACAGACAACAGACAGGTGAAAGTAATATAAAGCTTGTAAAAGAATAAAAGGTACGAAACACTTACAAATTATAATTAATCTAAATATATAAAAAAAAGAAAGAAAGAAAAGAGAAAAAAAAAGAATATAAGTATAAAGGAAAGAGTCACTGATTGACTGACTGACTGATCTATCAACGCACAGCCTAAACCGCTGGACGGATTGGGTTGAATATAGAACATATTATATAGGTTTTATGACGTAGACCTCCGCTAAGAAAGGTTTTGTCATGCGGCCAAAGCCGCGAGCATAAGCTAGTACATTATACAGATCAGAGAGATGAGCTGATGAGATGTGATGGGTGTGAGTGATGTGTTGAGAGATGTGTACCACATTTATTGAGACAAACAATCTAACAATGCTAGAGCTACAACAGTAAAGAACACTTTGTAGGTAGGTAAAAAGCTAAGAAAATTATATAACAAAAAAAAATAAGATTATGTCTACAATAGAACTTGTTTATTCCCAGTTTGTCCCACTGTCTCAAAGAATATTTGATTTCTTCGAGTAACTAAACTTTCAAACACTGTAAAAATAGAAAAATGTCTACAGCTTCTGAGAGCAGCTATGATCAATCTTTTAGTGCTCTTAAATTGCCCTACAAGTGATTTAAATAAATGAACATATAAAGTGATGAGCATTTAAAAACTAACAATTTAACTATCCCTCAAATGTAAAAATAGCGGTATGATATACTTATGGAAAAAACAGTTAAACAAATATCGGAAAAAGAAAACAAATATATAAAATATACAGCAAAATACTTCATTTTAAGTAACAAGTCCATACCCACCGCATTAAAAACCGAATCAGTTTCAACACATTAATCTAAAAGGTAGAGATTAACCATTATTAATTTGCACATACCAGCCAAACTAAATATTCAGGCGTGTATGGTAACGAGCTGTAATATTAAAATGGCCAAACTCTGCCGCGGATAATACGGAAGGCAAACACTGGCCGCCCACCTGATACCAATTAAAATGTAAATTGCTTTTAAAATTTATTACGAACTAATCAACGCTTATAAGATTTTTAAACGTTTCAAATGAATTAAGTATCTGCTTTTCTTTTGGTCGACGCGTAGGTATATACATATTTTTTTTTATGTATGACCATGCAGTTTTGTACGGAGTTGTCCGCTTTTGAGCATTATTTTTTTATGGGAGAAGTATACCCTGAAGTTGGTACGATAATATAAGTTTGGAAAAAATATAATATTGCTTTTCTGTTTTTTTGGCGGCAACTTTTTTTGCAAAAAATAAATATAGCTTAATTTTCCGATATTATTAAAGAATGAATGAATGAATAAATGAATGAAATATTTATTTGTTACACACACACACATATAAAAAATAAATACAAAAAAAACACACACACAAATAAAAAACAATAGATAAGTGTGTGCCACAAATCGGTCCCCAACTCAGCATTATGCTGGGTGCAAGCACCCAGCGCTGGTCTTCCGTTGGAGCCGCTTAGTGACGTTACGGACATACAATACACTCAAACAAAGACAAAAATAAATTGAAATTTGGTAACATATACACATTCAAAGACCAATAACAGTTATTATTAAAATCACATGCCAAAATTAAAAGCATAAAGATGAGTAGATTCATATATAAACTGGACGGACTAGACTATGTTAGTAGCTACATATAAGTACGTACATATGTACGTACGTAGGATCTACAGTTAAAATTTCATTATTATCTATCTCTCCCTTCACACATATACATGATGTTTCAATTACGCAAGAACAATACCTAAACACGGAGCGTGTTTAGATTAACAACAAAAGATGTACAATGTTCTGATAGCGTTCTAATAGATTGGCAGCTGTTAAACGTTATAATGTGGGTGACAAGATAGGTAGACATCAGACGAGTTTAAACATCAGCCTGTATATGAATAGGATATAGGAGAAAACATGTTTATGATAAAAATACCTATACATGAAAAAAAAAATTTTTTTATTGATGTTTTTTTTATGTTTTATTCGCTAAATAAATTCCGGGTTGAAAAATCTTTTTTTCTTATTAAACTTCAATTTTACTTACATGATTAACTTATTCTATATTTCGTATTAGTATGTAGAAAGTAGAAGGTATTTTTATGACGTCGCGTCGTTCGTTGCATACCTATTCAAATTACAATACATAAAACATAAATTAATTAAATCAATATAAATAAGACAATATTTAAGATATGTAGCCTATTAACAAGCGTTGATGCAGTGCACCTAGGATGTTACATTATCATTGTAAAATCCTGGGTGATTTGCCATTTCAGTGTGAAGAATGAATACACACAAAATAGCAATTATAATATTTTAGTCTGGCTAACATTTCTCAGTAACTTTCATCGAATGAAAAGGTACGCTGTTATTCTAGACTCTAGGCTATATACCTAATTCCAACCAGCTAAGGCGTTTAGGCGTGAAGGGAACCAAACATACACATAAATTTTCACTTATATTATTATACTCACTGAGCCTAACGGGTTTTCCTGTCGAAAAGAAACTAAATTTGGTATTCCAGGGTGTGTTCTACCTATATTTTAGCTCAATTAGTTAAAACATTCAGGAGGTAACAAACAGACACATTCATACATTTTAATTTTTAATATTAGTAAGTGTGATTTTTTATTACTTTGTATAGCGCAAAATTTTAATAGTAATAATATTATTTACATACCTCACATATTTTACACTAAACGATTAGTGAGTATTTAGATACATCTTTGTTGTGGAGCGAAACCGCAGCTACTCCCTGAAAAAGATCCTCGTACAGGATCGAAATAGTCGGCACGAAGCCGAAGTAAATACAAGTGAGTTTATGCCGTTTATTTACAAAGATATACCTCACATACAATATGTTGTACGTTTACTAATATAATACTACCTATCATATTTAAATATAATTATTAAATGTTTATACTCCATACCATATACCTACTAGGTACTAGGTACCTATATAAAATAACTTTCGTTGAAAATCTTATTATGTAAAACATGTTTTTATAGATTCATTTCGACTGTAATACGTGTATATTCGACTGAGAAGCCTTTCGTTTCAAATTTACATAATCTTATATAAGCAAGATGGGTATTTTTCTGTAATGATTTCCTTCAAAAGCAATTTTATTAACGGAGCGGAGTGGCCCCACATTCAATAATCCCTAGGGATCGCAATTCAATGTCGCGACTAATTTCATCAGAATGTATCGTTATATCGACTGACTTTTTATTTGAACATGCCGATATTATGTGAGGAATTATTTGCAAAATTTATGAGCGATTTATCCCGCCTTCTAGGTTTAGTTTGCTACGGTCTACCGTCTCTATCATGGAAGGCTATAGGCTACTTTTTAAATGGATTTTCCACGAGTCGAACGGTCGAACCGCGGGACGCAACTAGTTAGATATAATTCGCGACGTTAGAGCCATAGGGTTGGATGTTCGATTACTTCAACAATCGACATCGGTCCTTATGTTTGACTATAAGGTCCGAAGTCAATTACGAAAAAAACCAGACATGCGACCCAATGGCTCTAACCTCGAGAATTAAAGAATTCTTCGTTTACCCAATTACTAAAAATATATAATTTCTTATGACGGTCAACGTCGGGTACAGCACGCGTGAACTTCTGGTGAAGGATATCGTAATTGACCGAAACCGTGGTTTTTTTTTTACAACGAAGTAAGAAGACGAGCAAGACGCTCTCCTGATGGTAAGAGATAACGCTGCCCATAATCAGTACAGTGCTACTCAGCGCACTGCGCCAACGCTTCTTACTTGAGAGTCATAAGATGTTAAGACTCTTCAGCCCAGTAATTTCACTAGCTACACACACACACACATAGCAATGTTTGAAACAATTCAAAAAGTTCAGAGAACAGTTCAGTTCAGAGTTTTTGTTTTTGTGTTGGTTGAGACAATTCTCATGCGTGACAACAGCCGTGTTGTATTTGTAATTTCTTATGAGTTGTTTTTAACCGGCTCTATACCTAAAAGGGTATTTTATAAAATTCATATTATTTATTGTATTAATATTATGTTCTTGTATAAAATTAAAGTTTCAATAAAGAGTTAGGAATCCAATCTCATATTCGAGTATATAGTTCCAAGATTTTTCAGGACTTGTAAGAGACCTCTAACGCGAAAATACTATTTCTTAGACTCTTATATCTTGTGATAGGAAACAAGTGGGACCTACAGTTTAACGAGCTCGCAATATAGGGTAGCCTCACACTATTCTGCATCCGGCGTATATAAGTTTTCAGGACCACAATACCTAAGTGTTTTGAAATGTTGGCAGACAAAAATGCTGGGCAATTTTATACCTTCAACCCAGGTTTAATTTATAATGTTATTAAGGGATACCTGCATATTATGTTTGCGTATTTTTCAGTTAATGTTATTTTTATATTAAGGTAGGTGGTGAAAACCATAGCCTCAAATGCTCTGTATGTACATGCGTGTCAGGAAAAGTCCATTAAATTTAAAAGATTTAATTACACCTCTTAAAACAAACCACACAAAAGACATACGAAACGTGTAACGTAACAAAAATACGAGTAAACCCTTAACAACACATAAAATGTTTCGTAACATGATATAATAATACTCTTAGACCGCGTATTAAAACCGGTCGTAAACATAAACCGATGGTTTGTCAAAATATTTAGGTAATATAGATCCAAATATGCTACTCACCCGAGATCACTAAACACAGTCACTTCACTTCACTAACACTAATTTGTCACTAATCTCGAGTGTGATAGGGTGATCGGGAACACGCCGCTCGCACGTAGGGGCGGCGCAAGGTTCGCGACAACACTGAGCCGGATCTCTGTTACGGAGGCTTCGAGCCTACGGCGCGCGCACTCTATCCCTGAAAACTCTAATACAAATACATTTATCAAGCTAATTCTGCAAATTGGACTAAATAATGATGTTAGTGAGCCGGTGTTCTTCGCCCGGCTAGTTGTTGGTTTAATAAGCGTCTTGGATGGTAAATAAGTAAGTTGATCCGTCCGATGGCCGGGTCGGACCCGCGGTTATATTCAATTTGCGATGACAGGCTGGGGCGATAACGGACAGAACTTGGATCAAACCTGTTTGATGGACTCTGGTCAAGGGGTTACGTTGGGATTTTGCTGTAAAATTATATACTTACTTGACTGAATACCCAATATAGAAATTATTATGTCTCTTAAATTCCGAACTTTGACTGAATTCATTGGCAAGTAAATTTGTCCAACGAGTAAGTATTCAAAATGGAAAATTGATGCTATATTATTACGTCAATATATTTTTTTCCTTAATGGGCTGATTAATGATATCGTATTAAAAAACGAGAGCATTATGAGGTAGGTGCAAAAAAAAACTATAACACTATACAGTTTCTAAGGGTTAAAATTTTATATAATCTAAAACATAAGATTAGTATCTATATTCCATTCTAATGCATATACCTATATAGCTACGCTACGCAAAGTAGTAATTACGTAATCAGAACAAAAAAAGTAACAAAAGCAAATGAGCTCTCAATTTACACTCGAAATCCTTTTAAATACAATCATGCAAAGTTCCGCCACTTCTTCCACTGACCCTTTTATAAAATACTTTAAAGGAAAACATTGTTACGCCTGTGAAAGTGAATTGTGTTACTTTTCAAAAAGTTTGTTAACTTTTTTCCTCTTGGGGGCTTCTGTTGACATTCCATTTTAGGTACCTAGCTTCTATACGTAGAATTCGCACTTTTTGGTTCTAAAATACGAATAATGAAAAAAAATGAAAGTGTGTAAAAAAGACTTATACTATACGATTACAGTTTTGTATACTTAGGTCGGGTTATGAGTAGTTTAGTACATTGGTGTATAAGTCCTTATATTTATGTATAGGGGACGTCATTCGTTATCATTTTCTCCGATTTAGCCCCATAGGAAAATAATATCATTTCGCAAAAATTAAAAATTTTCTAATTATTACGGCTCGCGAAACTTTACAAAGCAAAAAATATCAAAAGCTTCAAAATATGAATCATGGATCCGCCACTAAAACAGTGTAATTTTAAAAATCTTTTAAAAACAAGCTTTTATTATTATTATCCATCTAGCATCAAAGTACTCGTCATGACAAATGAGCCCTAACTCGATGGGGTTGCATCGTTTAATTACTAAGTTCCTATGGCCACCTTCCAGCTCCATCATCAGATCAGCTCCATGTCATAATAATATTGCATTGTCATCCGATTTATATCCGGTCAGGTGAAAGTAATAAATAAATAAAACTTTTACAAAATGTACGCGTTGACTTGTAATAACAATCTCGGTTATTTCGTCGGCTAAAAGAAAAATTTCTCAATATCACAATTCCTCAAGCCTTTAGTGAAAATATAATAATCGACAATAGAACATAAATAAAATAATAACCGATATGATATTTATTACTGAGCGTCTCATTCTCTATTCAGTTCGCATCGAGTTCAGACGTACGATGGCGTCGCATTATGTTGTGATGGTGCATATTTTACGGGAAACGTTTGCCCGTTTATTGTTTTACTCCTTATGGGATTCACACGTAGCGATTTTGGAGACGATATTAAAATAATAACCTGAATAGTATAAAAATACCTGAAAGTTTTTTCCCTTGCGACTTTGCTAAGATTGGTACATGCGTTTAGCATTTTAAACCAATCAAAACTAAGGTTTAGTATTTGTCAAAATCTTTATTATACATACATGTGTTTTTATCGATTATTACCTTATATTGTTATTTATTTATTTTATTATTCCAAGACGTCTGAACCGATTTTTTGTTTAATATTTTATTGTTATCCTATTTAAAAAAAAATCGAAATCGGTTGAGCGTTCCTTTAAGAAAAAAATAAATTAAACATGCGTCATGCCCTCGCGTATTGATGGCAATCCTGAAGTTGGTTTAATAACTTTTAAATCACTTGTACTAATTAAGACTTGTAATAAAGTAGGTAACCTTTCATAATCAAAAAATAATGTTCCCCTTAAAATCTAACTTATCGCAATTCTGCATCCAGATGAAAATATTATTGATTTCTATGTGCCTTAATCTGAGTAGGTAATAATAAAGTGGCCAAGAACTCACCCATGAAGGGTTCCATAAAAGCAAGTAACATACCTAATAAAAGATTTTGTAGTTCGTTGTAACTTAATTTGCGGTTTACGATTTATGACGTATTAAAAAAACTAATTATTAGATCTTGTTCAAACTAATTTTCGGTGTGGTACATCATATATTTTTTAAACATTTATCATTCCTTTATTTTCGAAGTTACAGGGTAACCCTGTAACGGCGAAAATAAGGGCACACATTTTTCCACTTCGGAAGCGTCTCTCGCGCAAACTATTCAGTTTAGAAAAAAAATATTTTAGAAACCTCAATATCATTTTTGACGACCTATCCATAGATACCCCACACGTATGGGTTTGATGAAAAAAATTTTTTTTTAGTTTTAATTCAAGTTTTAAGTATGGGCAGCCCCAAAATTTATTGATTTTTTTTTTATTTTTATGGGAAATTCTTAATGCGGTTCACCGAACACATCTACTTACCAAGTTTCAACAGTATGGTTCTTATAGTTTCGAAAATAAGTGGCTTTGACATACGGACGGACGGACGGACAGACATGTGACATGACGAGTCCATAAGGGTTCCGTTTTTTGCTATTTGGCTACGGAACCCTAAAAAACGCAATCAGTCAATCTATAGAACGCAAACGTACATAAACAAACATTCATTCTATCGTCTAACTCATTCCATCGCTCACATATAAACTACAGCTTACCCCACAAGTCAATCTGTTTACCGTTTGTAAAGGTGTTTCGACGCATCGTCAGACTGATCTCCTGTAATCGAGTGCACCCACAGGAGGCAGCGAGCGTGACGCAGATCTCATCATCTAAAAGCATTCGCCGATCAAGACCCCGCTCAGTGCCGATATTTTACCGATATTTTGTCGTTGGAACCAATCGCTGGAGAAAAGCTGGCCAAATCTTTTTAACCTTTTTCTTTACTTTTTGTTAAGTGTTGTTTGTGTGCAAGGAAGCCAATGCGATTTGATGTTAAATGGCAATGTAGCTGATTGCTCTTAAATATCTTTACAAAACGAAACCACTTGTATAAATTATTACTTAATTAAAATTCATAAATTATATAACATATATATTAAATTGAATCTGTTAAACTACTAGTATTATACATATACAAGACGTGATTATAAAACTAAACATGTTTTTAAAGCTCTCAAAGAGCCTATCAGTTCTTTCGCTCTTTTTTTCAGAGAATTATATATTTTACTTAATTGAAACATGTAAATAGCTTTAGGAGACACAAGTAAACGGAAGGCTTTGGTGGCTGTAATACAGTTTCATTACTAGTACAGCCACCATCGCTCCCACTATATGTCATGATGTATTAAATAAATAAATAAAAAATACAAATAAATACACAAATAATGAAATAAATAAATAAGTTGCTTAAGCTAAAGTAACCCGACCTCACTGTAATGAAAATGATTTTATTTACTTAAAATAAATCTAAAGTTCACAATCGTTCAAGCTCTCAAAATCGAATCTAGCAAGTTACGCACCGCCAGTACCCAAATGACATTATTCTAAAACCATTAGAGCGGCGTGTACTAGTAGTTTCGATGTTTTTCCGTTTAGAGTCTGTCGCGTCGCCAGCCAACCGGAGAGGGAATTCAATTCGTTCTGACTCTGACCACTGCACTGAAACAGTTCACAACCCCATGCATACTCTTTGGAATGTTTTAGATTTATGAGGATAGCTTTTAATCGAATCTTTAAAACTAGTGATGCTGGCTGGAAAAAACAAGTGAAGATTGGATAACTGAGTCGAAACGTCGAGGTTGGTTTTATAATGTTTTTGTAACACTAACATAAAAATAATTATATACGCGATAAGTCCCGATAAATAAAATTAACATAAGTGAAGATTGAATTCGTTTAGTAATTATCGTTTTTCCAAAAAGGTTGAGGCGAGGATGCTAAAAAATACAGGAGTAACCTAGCACCTATCACCTGTCACCTGTTCCTCTTACCTATCATTTTATTTTCTAAAATTATAAGGCAAGATCGAAGCAAGTTTTTATAATTAAAACAATAGTGGGCTACCCTGTCAAATAATATTATCAAAGATCCCAAGAAGCTTGTCATATTACTCTCATTTACGTATTAAGAGACAATCACTCCTTTAATATTAACTTAATCACCAATATCAATGGAGCCCAAAAGCCTCATAATCCAGGCCTAATTAAAACTGTCGCGTATTAACCGAACATTGCCGAACACTCCCGATCATTAACGAAGCGACGATTCGGTAAAACGGTACTAATTCGTGGATAATGATCACAATAATTGTCTTATAAATGAATGGACTTATGGTTACAGTGGTGGAAATATCCCTGTCTATTTGTATCATTTTGTTGCTAATGATAGCATATAAATTAAAAATGCTTTTTAAAATATATGTTAAATTAATTTTAAACTGAAATATCGATGAGTAAATAGCATAAATAGATTTTTTTATAGAGGCAGCGGTCTTATCACTAATAGTGATCTCTTCCAGACAACCAAACAGGGAAATGAAAATAAATTTTGGAGCTGATAAGGTTGACCTGAAACCTAATCAGACCCTTTTGAACAGAATCAATATTACAAATTGAATAACCATTTTCAAACCATCCCAAAGCAAATAACCATCTTAAAGTTCACAATTATCCTGACCCGAGGGAACTGTTTTAAGAAAGCAGTTCTCGGATCATCAGAAACATAACAGTTTGATGGTCAAGAACTACCACAAAGTCCTATGATAATATTATAAGAAGATATAATAATGTTATAACAAGATAGGTATTTGTACTTGGTGTCGTGAATGTGGTTTGTTGAAAATGATTATGAGGCATCTACATATAGTGAGCCAGCTCGCTTTTACATATTAATAAAGAGATGTAAATACTAAAGCTCGCCCCACATTGCGCGATCGATCTTGCGCCCTGCACACGTTGGACACTGGTAAAACGCATCGATGATCATAATATGCTCGAAAGTCACACACCCTTTGTGGAGGCAGCCTAACTATACAGTGCTTGTACGAGCGTAAAAAGATGCCTTGCGGCGCACTATGAGTGCCTCAATTGTCAGCAAGCTCAGTCCATCATTTTTGCCATCCGTAGCCTGTTTATAGAGGCCACTAAACGCAAACTCCGCAACTTATAACCCCGCAAGAAGTTTCCTATTAAATTCTCTAAAGATTCCCGAACAATCTATGGTATTAGAAGTTGGTTGGCTGATAACATCCAACTACTAACTACAGGGTATTGGTAAACTATCTATGGTGTAAAGTTTTTTTTTGTTATATTTTTTGCGATCATTATAAGAACAAGTCTAACATGATGCGTGCCTGATGCTAAGCGATAACGGCTGCCCACTGCCCATTAAAGTTGCAGTGATCCTAAGTATTCAAGAGTTAGAAATTCCTACGCAACACTATCATCCAGACATAGGATGTTAAGTGTAAAAATATCTCTGACCACCCTTCACAATGAAACAAATCGGGGAACAAATATCGAGGAAGTGTAGTATAACTAACCAATTGGAGGAGGTTGAGCAAACTAGGAGGGCCTTTATGTTTTCAATCATCATCATCTCAGCCATTGGACGTCCACTGCTGAACATAGGCCTCCCCTTTGGACTTCCATATGTACCGGTTGGAAGCGACTTGCATCCAGCGTCTTCCGGCGACCTTTATAAGGTCGTCTGTCCACCTTGTGGGTGGACGTCCTACGCTTCTTTTGCTAGTCCGTGGTCTCCACTCGAGCACTTTTCGACCCCATAGGCCATCCACTCTGCGCGCTATGTGGCCTGCCCATTGCCACTTCAGCTTGCTAATCCGCCGGGCTATGTCGGTGACTTTAGTTCGTCTACGGATTTCTTCATTTCTGATTCGATCTCGTAGAGAAACCCCGAGCATAGCCCTTTCCATAGCACGCTGTTTTCAATAGCAAAAAATAATCACTGTGAATTTCTTGCCCGCTTCTCATAGAGATACTTGTCCTATATACCTCTAAGTAACCGATGAAAGTGTTTACTTACCTATGTTTCACGGGAGTGACCTGAATTGTCTGAAATAGACGCAAAGGAAGTTAAAAGATAGCAGATGGAACTTTTTAATTAACTTTAACATAAAATACTCTTTCAATAGGAAAAGTAATTAATCTCACTAAGCTCTTTATAAAAAACTAAAATAAAATTGAAACAAAATGTGTCAGGAGTGGAATTCACAAGAGGTCAAGTAAATATAGATGGTAATATTAAAAAGTCCGGTCGGAAGAATGCGGCGATGGCCGCGGGCGGGCCGCAGATCTGTGGCTTACGTACTTATAACACGGAGCGATTATATGGGAAGCAGAATCAATAAAATGTTTTATAAAGAAAATATATTCTTTAATATATATTTTCTGGTGAGAAGCTGTAGCTAGTCACTACCAACCGGACAAAATATTGTCGTTATCTTACTATAATGTTATAACCGTGAAAGTTTGTTAGAATTGATGTCTGGATGTATGTTTGTTACTCTTTCACGCTTAAACGGGTGGACCGATTGAGCTGAAATTTGGTATAGAGATAGCAACCGGCAGGGTCTAAACTCCGGAATAACACATAGGCTATAGTACAGCGGGTAAAACCGCTGGGCGCAGCTAGTATAATCATGTTTCGATTACATTATGTGTTCAGTGACATAGGAGGCACCAACACTGTGAAGGCAATACCAGTTGTGTTGCAGAAGCCTATATATAGGCAATGGAGTACTATTATCTACCACCATCATCACAATTGTTAGGTCTTTCTAATATAGAGTAAATGTTTTACCATTTATTGTTACACATTTATCATAACAAGTATGTAATTTGATTTAAGTTTATGCAAATGTCCACGTATTATTTATTTATTTTAAATAATACGTTGACATTATTACTAGTTCCGGTTATGTTAATAAATGCCGTAGGTAATAATTTAACTGAGAGTAATTCTAATATATTATAGTAATAACTGCGTGTAATAATTCTAAGCTTTAATCTAATAATTGATGATATAAGCTATTTAATTTTTCTGTATTATTTAATGTGTTTATATTTATTAACTGCGAATATGTTTTTCCCGCCAATGGGGACTTCCGGGTGGCGGGAAAACGGGCGGGTTTTTCACAAGGAAAATATTCAGAAGTTAGAGAGTAATGTGAAAAGATTATAATATTGTTATCTTAGAAGTCTAAGGCATTATAATTATATTGAGGAGGAATATAGTTTTTAAAAGTATAGAAGCTGCATTTTAATTTGCTGAACTAATATCCCTTTACAATCATCAGTCAGGCCGCATGTCTGTGCGTTTGTCTCTAAAATAAACAGACGACAAGCGGATCAAGGAGCTCTAGACGTCCTCAAAATGCAAATTATTAATACCTATTATTTGCTTATATCTATTTCTAAATGTGCAGTGGTTTAATAAATAAATATCATGTAATTTCTGTTAGACCACTAACGCAAAAATAAACTATCGCTGGAAAAGCCCGCTGCTTTATATGGCACAAAACTCATTTCTAAATTCTCTTTAGTGTCCATCTAGCCGAATAATTAAAAGTCGGGTCTTCCAAACGTACAAAAACAAAACTGTACTATGTGTACTTATCATTTACATTTAGGGTCTCAATTTTTTATTTTAACCCTTACTGGTATTTTTAATTGTATACTTTTTTGGAATGATACGCTCAAATAGAAAAATGGATACTGAAAAAATATAATTTTGCTAAATTTAGTTCCTACCATACAAAGCTGGCAACATTGCTTCACATAAATTATTGTAGCGATGATATCTAGAGATTTCATTGCATCCAAAATTTAAATTATTAATATAACTTCGTGAAATGGGACGCAAACGGTATTGTGTAGAATCTAGAGGTTTAAATGCATGCATATTTTATGAACAGGCTATATCGGAATTAAACTGTCTAACCATATTATTGGTTCATTTAAATTGATCTTGAGTTTCGAATGAATTTTCATATTATACGTATTTTAAATACGAGTATATTTTCTTTTAAAACTACACGAGTACAGGTTTTAAAATATACAAGTTATGTATCTAATATCTTAGATTGTATTTTCGTCATGGTGGTCTTTTCATTTTTTAAAACTTCAAAATATTATCAACATCCCTATGTTCCAATGTTTTTTTTCTGTTTCGTTCATCATCATGTGTTTTTAATTGCCCACTGCTGGGCATAGGCTGCCAGTTACTGTCTTCATTTACCTTTGTTTCAAATTTAAATGTAATTCGTTTATTTCAGACGATGTCCATACAGAAAGGCAGGTAATGCAGGTTTCATTAGGCATTATTTAAATGAGCCAAAATATATAAAACATATAACGTCATTCAGTGTGACTAGGTACGAAAATTGATAAGCTGGCAGGTAGCAAACCCTAATAGTAAATTCAAGTCGGCATTTCCACTCGCTATTTTTCATTTAATAGGTCCATTCATCAATCATAGGAATAACCGAAATATCAAATGCTACAACACGGTAAGGCTTTCAGGGCGGTCAGTCAAGCCTTTCGGTGAAAAGTGGCCACTTACGTCGTCAAACGCCAATCCTTCACCACCTACCTGCACGGCCTTCACATAGATTAGGTTTTAAAAAGATGTGACAAAAATTTTAGCTTACCTTAAAAATTATTAGTATATTATATATACTACGAAGTAAGAAGACGAGCAAGACGCTCTCCTGATGGTAAGAGATAAAGCTACCCAGGATTTTACAAAGGTAAAATTGTTATAAGTGATAAGAGAGATTGAGATTAGAATATATTACTAATAAAAAACATTAAAAAAGAAAGTAACAAAGAAAGTACTTTTTATAAGTAGGTATTCATTTTTAATTACTAACAGAATTACATTACATATAATATTAATGTAATTCTTAGCGAATGATTGCGTCCTTATAACTTAATTCGTTGAGCTGTAATATTAATAAGAGACTGTCTTTGAGGTCATTTTGTAAAGATGGACTCACAGATAGACTCCATATAAGTGTCGTCAATTATATTTTATATTAAAAGCTCAAAAGGGCCTCTGCGCGTTGGACTTTTTTGTCTCCGTATACGCCTATAAAAAGGCCCGGGCTTAGTGCGTGTTTAAGAGCGACATAATAATAATAATATGATATGATAGATAATAATAATAATAACGCTCATTCTTTTTAGTCTATGCTCTCCCAATGCTGGGCCCCAAATCTTTCCATGTGTCCTGGGCTATTTTAGTCCACCTGACGTAAATAATATGAAGGGAAAATGGTATAGACAATAAACACAAATAAAGATTATTGTCCACAAGTTTGTCGTTATCAAGTTTAGAATAGGTTAGTGTGTCGTAAAAGAATTATAACGTAGCTTAGAATAAGAGCGCAAAATGTGTTTATATCCCATTCTTAGCACCTAATCTTAAGTCTAATGTAGCCATAACGTAACAGGAGCTGCCCTTAAGGCTTAAGTATCGGATGATACGGAAAAGCTACAATAAAAGCTACTAATGTGCAGCAACCGGTACTATTTGTGCCCAACAATATACCGTTGTGTTATCACTACATAGTATAAAAAAAAGTCGCACCCATGTCTGTCTGTCCTTATGTATGCTTAGATCTTTAAAACTACGCAACGGATTTTGATGCGGTTTTTGTCTATAGATAGAGTAATTCAAGGGGAAGGTTTATATGTATAAAATATGCATTATATAGTAGAAAATTTATTCTGTTAGGCGCAACGAAGTGCGCGCGGGTCCACAAGTAACAAATTTTATAAACATTATCTTCTAAATATATAAAATTCTCGTGTCACAGTTTTCGTTGCCATACTCCTCCGAAACGGCTTGACCGATTTTGATGAAATTTTTTATGCTTATCCGGTATCTATGAGAATCGACCAACATCTATTTTTCATCCCCCTAAATGTTAGGGGTTGTCCACCCCTAAATTTTTTTATTTATTTTTTAGACAAAATTTTTAATTTCTATTTTTTTATGATACAACATACAAAAATAAATACAATCCTCAATTTTCACCCTTCTACGATCAACCCTTATTTTTTAATAGCCATTTTAATAATTTAATAATTTTTCCTCTCCGGTCGAAAACTGATCAATCGTCATTTAATTAGTTATCCCCGCCAGATGTCTACATGTGTCACTTCTGACCCAGTAAACAGCACGGAGTAGGGATGAGAACGAGGCAGGTCTCCTTTCTTTCTCACTCCCTACACAGTTGTCGGCCATCATTATTGTTTATGCATCAAGTGTAGTAGTAACGTTGACAATTATTATTTTGCTATCTCAGTGTAACTCTCATATTAACTTTTAATCATTCCTATTAATTATATGGCAAAACAACGTTTGCCGGGTAAGCTAGTACAATATATAAATGTTTCAGTAAAATAATAGGTAGGCACTTTCACGACTCACACATCTGTACATTAAATAATCTTTACCACACACCTTCATGTCATAATCTGTTAGGAGAAATATTATTCCACATTAGCAGTCGGGTCGGTCCAAGAAGGACACACCAAATAATTAACTTAATATCGCCTAAACATGAGGAAAGTGTATCTTTTATTCCCTTTATTTTTGCCTGGAGTTCTGGGCTTGTTTGATATACAAGATGTTATGTCGGAGAGCATGAGAAGCCTTCCAAAGGATTTTGCTGAAGCGCTGCGGGATATCGCTGAAGGTCTGCCTTCAAATATGATTACTGTTGTTAGAGGCAACTCTACTAATATCAGGTATTCCTATTTTATAATAACAATCTGCGCCTAGCGGTTTTACCCGCTGTAGCCATAGCTTATGTGTTATTCCAGGGTCCAAGCTATGTTTATACCAAATTTCAGCTCAATCAGTCCACCCGTTT
The DNA here is from genome assembly GCA_947507615.1 of Hemithea aestivaria. NCBI lineage: Eukaryota > Metazoa > Arthropoda > Insecta > Lepidoptera > Geometridae > Hemithea > Hemithea aestivaria. The sequence continues at coordinate 3,120,363 of OX382325.1, read as the reverse complement.
AGGCGTGAAGAAGTAACAAACATACTCACTCACTCACAAACTTTCGTATTTATAATATAAGTGAGATGTTTTTTTACTCTCATTATGTCACGACGCTTGCACGATTCTTCAATGTATTAAACTGAGAATATTTGAAAAAATACATGAGCTAAAACTAAAACCAAAAGTAAATTACAAAAGTTTTTATTTCAAAAATTATTATATCAAGAGTGAATCCCACCCAAAGTCGAATTTCAGTCTAAAAATAATGTTTATAATATTTTCTCCATGTTCTATTTATACTCCTATTCTAAACAATTTTCCTCCTTTGTTCACTTTACACGCCAACAAAATACTTTTATAATTCGTCATAATTCGAGTTTACGCGACTCACCACGCAAACACCGCTCAAATATCAACATTAATTTGATTGCAACAAAACAAATTAGATTTGTCTTATTAAGGCCTTTAGTCGTATCCCGTATAGTTACGCCCACGGTTGTCCCACACAATGTAGGAAATTATCTTTTGTCGCTTTCCTTTTTGTTTACCTTAAGGGAATTCCTGAAAATAAACGCCTCTGTGTCAAATCGATTCCAATAACTATAATCGTCGGCCATTGATATTATTATCTGAAAAATGTGCGGCTTAATAAGGTTTTCTGCTTAAAAAATAATTATTGGTATATTCTCGTTCGCACAATTTATAATACTCCCAATATTCAAAGAAATTCGGATATGAACTTTATTCCATATCATGCCTCATAACCATTACCCTATTAAAAAATAACTATTAAATCCTAACCACACACAATACTGCGCTAGAATACATATAGCTGAATAAAGTGTGGACACGCTAAAAGTAACATTATAAATTCATATATTTTTGGCGCAGTCGGAAGGATCGGACAGTAAAGTTAAGCTAATCAATCTAATATTATAAAAGCAAGAGTTAGGAAATGCGGGAAGTCTAGACCGTGAAATTACACTCAGGCTTAATCTCTGTCAAAACCTGGGCCTCGGATAATGAAATAAAATTATAAAACTTATATTATATATAAACTTGAGCGCCTTCAAAATTTCTGTATTAGGTTCATATTTGGTCTTCGCAAATATGACCATGTCTCCGAATTTCGCTCTAAGCTCAAGTGGCTTCCTATTCGCCATCGCCGGAATGCTCATATTCTATCTCTTCTTTACAGTGTTCTGTTTAATCCCTCTTCCCCGCGCTATCTTCGGGAACGTTTTGAGTTCCTTCATGCGACCCATTCACGCTCGCTCAGATCGTCGGAGAACCTAACACTGAAATGCCCAGCGCATAGCACCGGCTTCTATGGTGGATCATTCACCGTGGAATCTGTCCGCCTGTGGAACAATCTCCCTGTGGAGATAAGACGCGCTCCTTCCCTTGCTTCCTTCAAAAATCGCGTCAAAGCTCACTTCCTATCATTATGATATCTATATACTATATATATTATTTATATATCGTATAGTATATATGTAGTATAATAATATGTATGTTTATTATTATATCATTAAGTATGTATTATTTATTCTATTGGTTTTAATAGTATGTATTGGTATATTTATATAGCTATGATAAAAAATATGTACTTATGTCTCCTTATATATCTTTATAACCACCGTCGCTCTATTTTATGTATTTCCTTTCCCTGCTTGGTTGTCTGGAAGAGATCGCTATTAGCGATAAGACCGCCAATTGTAACACTTCTTTCTTTGTAATCTTAGTTCTAAGTTTATATTGTTGTATTTGTGTGAACAATAAAGAGTTTTCTATTCTATTCTATTCTATTCTATATAAGTATATTATATATGCTTATATTATATATAATTCTTTTACAGTTATTATTATTGGCATTTATTTTTATTATTTGTGTTTTTAGATCACAAGACATATTCCAGCTTCTATGTATACTAAACCAACGTCACATACAAGTAATAAACCTTAACTTGGCAACAAAAGAGGACAAACAAAAGGTAAGACAAGCCAAATTTTTCATTGTATTTTCATTAATGACTTAGTCGTAGGTGTAATTAATCTTGGAACTTTTAGCCTTTTAAAATTTTTATTAAGAAAATGGATCAAAGTAATGTTACCTAGTTAGTCTTGAACTTTTAATACAATTGACTATCCAAAATATGTGAAATAATGGGTCTAGCACGTATTGCTATCAAAAGTAACTTGTGTTGCTATCAAGTGAAACTGTCTTCTCTTACATTCTCAAAAGTATAATGATCCCGGTTAATTAGTATTAGGCCCATTTTGATCTTGTTAGCCAAAAAGTTGAACGAGACGTCAATGGGCGGGTAAAGACTGAGCGAGGCAACGTATGATCATTTACCCGAACTTGACTTACTCGGCTAGCGAGGATGCTCATACGTTTCCTTTCCCAGTCAGCAAAGTGTGTGACATACGTTTAGCATATCAGTATCCATGACATTTAAAAAAACAGTATTTCATAATGAAACGCTTAGTGAATAAGAGGCTACATTCGAGCTAAGTTAAATGCGTAGCTCACGTACTAAAATATTTAACCGCTATGATAAAGATAAAGATGTTTATTTTGCATAGAAACATGGGTACATGCATATAGATCTTAATTAATTTTTTAATATCATGTTATAAGCGTAGTAGATATAGAAAAGCTATTCGCACTCAAAACTGAGAAAATATTATGTTTATTGCAAATACGTAATTATGATTTAAAGAGAACAGCTTAAAAATTAACCACTTGTTGGTGCCAACTGTTTTGAGAGGCGACTGTAGCCTGATAAACCAACAATACCTTATGTTAATATAGCCCAGTATTATCGCTGTATTGTATTTTGTAATATTTATGACAATAAAGAACTTTGAAAATCAAAAAATCAATTTAGTGGCCAACATGTTCTGCCTTTACAGACGCACAAAATGAAGACGTAATGGGTGCTTATCGCAAAACTTATAGCCACAGCTATAAGCAGCTTATACATAGCTTATATTTATATTAGCCTTCTCTACAAAAATTTATTCTTAGAACAAAACAATAGAATTTTTCCTAAATTGGAAAAGTCAAATTCAGAGAAACGGACATATTAAAATATTTATTTGATAGAATTTCGCAGAACGATTGTTTTGTTGTTGAAGTATTGCTCGAATATTAACTTACCATGTTGTTTTAGTATTACACTTACCTGAAGAAAGCTCTGGACATTTCTGAGGAACGGACAAACTTAATTCTTTGTGAACCATACGAATGTGAAGTAATTCTTTCAGAGGTAAAGAACCGCTTTGATATTAAATAAATATTTTTTCTGCGTCGAAGTGTTTAATATTTCTTCGACTAGGTATTTTAGACAATTTGTTTTGTTTGAGAATAAGATACAGATCCACAGTGTGACAAACATGCGAAGGTACTGATAAGGCCTGTACAGACCTGGGCCATATTCACTACCGCTCTGGATAGCGGGAAATGACGTACTAGGTATTTCTATGCAGTTTTGTCTGGCTGTAGTAAATTGCTAAGGTTTGAGAGCCAAATATTCGAATAAAAGCTCCAGCCAGCATACAGGTAAACAAATATAACAAGCATTTTTCCTTTCTTTCTAGCTAACAGAAGTCAATCTCATTCATAGGACTATTCTATATATATTCTACTGGCCCTATAGTTCAGTGAGCGATAAGTTTCTGACCACCATGAAAGAAGCTATGAGAGTCGCTGTCATCACCAACCCGAGAGAGAGTGTGTAAGAATAAGAATAAGTATAAATATAACGTATCCGTAGAAAGTTGTTCACTTTTATCTTAAAATTAGGGGAAAAAATGGATGTGTTGTAAGCATGCCATTAGCATAACGTAAATGGACAGATTTTATTTTTATTTTATTTATTTTCAAATTGATAGAGTAGTTACTAATCCTTTTTTACTTTGAAATTTTGCAAAAGTAAATTGATATAATTAACAATTTGTTATACCATGCGAACGAGACAGAAGTCCAGCATGTATTTAGTATTTAGGGAAACTATAGCGAAATACAATTTTAGAGCGGCTGGCCTTGACGTAGATATCTGTATGTTCATGATATAATCATAAAATCAAAGGGCATTGACCTTCACATCCTTTTTATCGTAATTTGATTTCACCGGAAAAAACCCAGGCCTAAAAACCTGAAATCGTGTGGGTAAAAAGGTGGTTACCATTAAACATTCAGGTTGAACCTTCCGATTTCAGAAAAAGGTTCTGAAATCTCCACGACTAAAGCGAACCGAGTTTACCGAGGATTTCGATTTGATAGGGACTAACTTGCAAACCTAAATATAAACTAGATTGGTTTGTTTTTAGGAAACACCTGGTCTTAAATATTGAAAGGAAGGTTTTGTTAATATTCTAGGTAAAGTTTGTAAGAATGCATCGATGTCTGAACGTTAGGATGTCTGGAAGTATGTTTGTTACTCTTTCACGCCTAATCGCTTTACCGGACTTCCTTTGCAGGAGGTCGACAATGTGGGTACCCCAACAGTGCCAGCTATTCTACCAACTGAGCAGTGATGTGCAAACATTGCTGTGCTTCGGTAGGAGGGCACTGTAGCTAGTGAAATTACTGGGCTGACGAGTCTTAACATCTTATGACTCTCAAATAAGAACCGTTGGCGCAGTGGACCCAGAATTTTACCTGTGTAAAACACTGGGTAGCACTGAACTAATTATGGACAGCGTTATCTCTTACCATCAGGAGAGCGTCTTGCTCGTCTTCATACATCGTTGTATAAAAAAAAACTTCAACTGGAGCATGTATTATGTGCATCTTATGTATCTGGATAAGCACAGTGTAGAGTTGCATAAGACTTCTTATCTAATGAATGCCTAGGTAGAACTCAGATATATTGGGTTATAAGTTGAATTATGATTGAATAACCCAACATAAATAAAATGTTTCTATGGACAAACGATGATAACAATTACAGTTACACTTTTACATAGGTATTCATTGGATATAACGTCCTAGGGAGTATAAAACAAAGGCAGAATGGCCTCTAATAGGTCAAGTACCTACAAGATAATATATCTGTATTAAATATTATGTCACCGTCCCCGATGGATAAACGGATAATCGCCATTGTATTTTTGTTTTTATTTCATACTAGGTTATTATGCTCGCGGCTTTGCTGGCATGGAGAAGTCCTTTCTTAGAGGAAATCTTCATCATAAAACTTAATCATAAAATTTTTCAAATTTCAACCCAATCCATTCAACGGTATAGGCTGTACGTTGATAGATCAGTCAGTCAATCAGTCACACTTTCCTTTTATATATTTAGATTCGTTCCAAATACATCTACTCAATTTTTTTCTTGTAATAAATAAATAAATATCATCATTATCTTAAAAGTTCTGGTTTCTCAAACAAATATAAGTGACGAAAAATTGTTTTTTTATTTTTCCTGTAAAGTTGAGTTTTTGCAGTTATCCGTTTTTTCGCCGAGGACGGCGATGGATAAATAACTACCTGAGTTCAGTAGCCCAATGATGATGACATATGCCAGCTCAAAGAAACGGTGTTACAACACAACTTACCGGGGGTAGACTTCCTTTGCAGGAGGTCGTCTAGGTGGGTACCCCAACAGTGCCAGTTATTCAACCGCCTGAGCAGTGATGTGCAAACATTACTGTGCTCCGGTAGGAGGGCACTGTAGCTAGTGAAATGACTGGGCTAAAGAGTCTGAACATCTTATGACTCTCTTGAGTAAGAAGCGTTGGTGCAGTGCCTAGAATTGCACATCATTGTGAAATTCTGGGTAGCACTGTACTGATTATGGGCAGCGTTATCTCTTAACATCAGGAGAGCGTCTTGCTCGTCTTCTTACTTCTCCACATAAAAAAAAAAACAAAGAACAATTTTCATTTCGGCTTTTGAAAACGCTTATCAGTTACCGTCAATTACCTAAAGGTGGCATTATTTTAATAATTAACATTTAATTGAATTTAATTTTCATTGAATCGTTATCGTTGTAAAGCTTCTGTCAATGCCATAATCTGATAAATGGGCAATATTTTTGCACCAGGGCCGGATTAAGTTCATCACTCATCATTTGAATGAATGAAGACTCGTATCAGTTGAAACACTAAAGGTTAATTAAGGGGCTAGAGACATAGGCGTGACGATATTGACGATGCACTTTATCATGTGCGTTAATACAGTATTTAACCCTTAACTGACATCGTGGGGTAAATTTCCACCCCAGCCGCATAAAAACCACTATATATTTTTTTCCAGTGAAGGTTCATATCTTTCCGTTTATGTATTCTTAGTGCAGCGCACGCGCTATAAGGTAGTAGACGCGTAATGCATGAAAAATCATCCGTTTCAGCTGTACAGACCTGTGAGGTAAATTTTTACCCCACAATGTTAGAGGGTGCTTTTTTTTTACAGGGTCTTGATTTTTTTTTAAGAATAGAAACAACATGAGTAGGTTTTTATGCGACAAGCATTGTTGCCAACATTCTAAAAGACGATACCATTAAAAAAAATCCAAATTTTCTGGATTTATACCCACTTTTCAAGACATGATGAAAATGCGTCGTTAGAAACAGTAATCATGATTAAACTGTAATATATGTAAAAAAAGTAATGTGCAATTGGCATTTAGTGGATATAATTAAATGTTTTCTATGTGTAGTAAAAGAATAATCACATAAATTAGTTTAATTTTATTTTTTATAAAGTTAGAATACCAAATTTTTGTTGCAAAAAAGTAGCTGAATTTTGACTCTCTTTATTTTATTACAAATATTATATTTGCTATTTTTGGTCATTATCTATAATAAACCAACTCAAGGGTAATCGATTTAGTTAGGCTTTTTTATTCCAACCCTTGAAATTAAGATTTTCGTTGAAGAGTGATTATAAGCCAGATGTAAAAATTTGAAAAAGGTATGTATTTCCCAAATTAATAATATGAAGCTATTTTCTAAAATAAATGTTATATATTTTTTTAATTATAGGTTCATAATATACTGCCTTTATATATAAAAATCATAAACTAAAGTATTTTTAAACAAATACATACTTTTATAGTGATTTCATTTGGGGTAAATTTTTACCCCACGATGTAAACCACGATGTTAAGTAACAAAAAATTACCATGTTAGTTAAGGGTTAACAACTATAACTTTAAAAAAAAAAAAAATATTCATCAGTAAAACTTATATAGTCGGGTTACGTTGTTAGGGTTCCGTAGCCTAATGGCAAAAAACGGAACCCTTATGGATTCGTCATGTCTGTCCGTCCCAGCATGTCACAGCAACTTTTTTTCATTTGTTAAATTATATACAGTTGTAAAAGACACCAACTACAAATTAACTTAACATCATATTATTGTATCCTGAAATCGTTGTCAAAGGCTAAACTACAATAATTTAAAAAATCTGCTATTAAAAAAGGACAACAACACTTATAAAAATTTTAGAAAATTTACAAACAGCTTTGCATTAAAACTAACTTTTGTTTTTATTAGTTATAGGTTACCATGATCTCGCCTGATCTTAAGCGACGATGCGGCCGTAGATAGTAACAGACTAAACGTAGAAGGCGGGATAAATCCCTCCTTGGCTTCACTGAACATCATGCCAGAACACAGCAACTTAACGTAACTTGACGTAAACCTGTACTAAAGCACTCAATAATATTATGATAAATAAAATATCTTCTAAATATAAAAAGGAAAGAGTGACTGACTGACTGATCTATCAATTCTGACCTCTGTGGCGCGGTGGGCTAATACCCGCCTGCAATGCAGAAGGTTGCGGGTTCGATTCCTGCATGGGACAAATGTTTGTGTGATCCACAGGTATATGTTTCTGGTCTGGGTGGTTTTCAATATCTATTATAAGTATGTATTTACAAAATAAAAGTATATAAGTATTATATCCGTTACCCTAACCACCATAATACAAGCATTTAGTTGCTTGGTATGGGGTTAGGTGGCGCTGTGTGAGATGTCCTGAAATATTTATATTTATATTAAATTCACAGCCCAATACGCTGAACGGAATGAGTTGAAATTTGTAACACAGATAGTTTTTATGACGTAGACCTTCGCTAAGAAAGGATTTTGCCACGCGGGTAAAGCCGCGAGCATAAGCTAGTATCTCATATTATGTTAATATGGAAGCAGACAGTCTCATTATAAATAATGGATTTCACTCTTCAATGACGATAATGCAGTTAGTGGTGCATAATGGCGTATCAGAGAGTTTCACAAATAATTGCAAACGTTATACAATGGGCACTTATTGTTATTAAGCATTACTGGCAAATAGAACCGACTGTTGACTTGGTTTGTTTGGTTGAGAACTTCTCATATTTTTTTTATTGTTTTTAAGTAGAAGACGAGCAAGACGCTCTTCTGATGTTAAGAGATAACGCTGCCCATTATAATCAGTGCAGTGCTACTTAGGATTTCACAATGATGTGAAATTCTAGCACTGCACCAACGCTTCTTACTCAAGAGTCATAAGATATTAAGACTCTTTAGCCCAGTAATCATTTAATTCATGTGCGAAAGTAAATTGTGTTATTAGATATAGCAAGTTAATTAAAACCCCGACTTGGCTTCTCTGGACGTTAAAATAACGTTAAAATTTATTTATTATTATTTATTCTTAAATCTTCTATTTTTTACATTATTAAATTTAATTATCATATATTTCAGCCAAAATCCATAATATTCTCAATTACAATTTGCTACTCGTATTATTTTTACAATTATTACAAAAATTATTCCCTCTCTTCTAAACTTATGCAATGCCCGACAGGGTCCATACTGTTACATAATAACTTGTTTAACATCTTAAATTATACCTATATATGGAACGCAATAAATAAATATGAAGAAAAATAAATATGAGAGATTGCTCTATGCGATAAGACCGCCGATTGTATACCTTTAGCTTTATGTGTATTGTCTTCTTATGAAACAATTTCTTGTAACCAGGTTTGCAATAAAGTGTTATTGTATTGTATGAAATATGAACGTCGTGCCGGAACACGGTCGTGACCGCTTGGCGATAAGGTTTTGTCCAGTGATTGCCTTACTAGTACTAGTTTTACCGGGGGTAGACTTCCTTTGCAGGAGGTCGTCTGGGTACCCCAACAGTGCCAGTTATTCTACCACCTGAGTAATGTGCAAACATTACTGTGCTTCGGTAGGAGGGCACTGTAGCTAGTGAAATTACTGGGCTAACGAGTCTTAACATCTTATGACTCTTCAGTAAGAAGCGTCGGTGCAGTGCACCTAGAATTGCACATAATTGTGAAATTCTGGGTAGCACTGTTCTGATTATGGGCAGCGTTATCTCTTAACATCAGGAGAGCGTCTTGCTCGTCTTCTTACTTATCCACATAAAAAAGTCACCAAAGAAACTAGCCACAAACGAAGCCTACCAGTAGAATTGAAAATTAAAGTATAATCTCACTAATACGGCACTTTTAAAAACCAGATGGTGCCGGATGAGAAATGTTCAGATTACTGGATCTTCTAAATATATAGAAGTAAAGAATGACTGATTGAATTTGAAATACAGATTGTTTTTATGATGTAGCCCTCCACTAAGAAAGGATTTTGCCATACAGGCAAAGCCGCGAGCACAAACTAGTAATGAATAAAATATTAATATTTTTTGTTTTTACGCTTTCCTGGTTCAGATTCCTTCGTCTACACGTTGTATAGGCTAAGAAAAATAAGCAAAAGGTAGCGTTTGCTTATTTTTCTTAAGATTTGCACGTCCAACACTATTCTTTGGCCAATTTGCATGTAGGCGGGCAAGAAAGGCGTTGGCGAAGGGTGCCGGATTAGTGAGCTGTACAACCTACGAAGAAAATTTTCTTTGTAGTGTACAACCTTTTTGTTATTTATCTTCAATTATTTGCTAATAAATCCTCAATATGTCCCATGGGCTAAGGCCTCATTTAGATTTTGGGAAATATTCATTTTGATGTAAGGAAAGAGGATTTTCCCGAATTGGAACAATTAAGACACCGTAAAGTATATTTTTCGTAGTGCAGGGGCGTATTCTGGTTGTTTTCAAAAGCTTTGATCCCACGCATCTCGTTTGATACTTTCTCCATGTTTTTATTCCATTCGAGGATGATCCCGCATACATGTTACATGGAGTGGGTGACAAATAATAATGTACACTTTATACCTATTATCTTATGTTAAAAACACCTTTCTAGTAAAATGTTAAAGGTCCTATAACTAAATAAATATCCTTCCTACTACCTACTAACAACTGAGGTATAATGCTATTTTTAAATTTCTGTGCATATAAGCTCCTCTTAGAGATTTTTCCCGCTAAAAAGTATCTATACTCTCTTATCTCACGGCTTTCGTCTCGTAGTATTAAATCCGTTATCCTAACCACCATAACACAAGCATTAAGTTGCTTAGCTTGGGGTTAGGTGGCGCTGTGTAATGTCCTGAAATATTTACTTATTTACTTTAGTTAGTATAGATTTATGGTAGCACTTATAGAGGTATGCTAATCAATATGTACAGCCGTTTAGGCACAAACAACTTACAAACACACTTTTTTAGTTTTATTTCATAAAATTAACGACGAATAATAACAATTACCCTATGCTACTTTTCTTTAGGTAAGAAAAGTCGTAGCAAAATTAAAAATTCTAAAAGAAGAAAATATAAAGAAAAAACAGAACTGTTGATCTCTTCACTCGTGGTTTACAATGCGCTAAGACAAAACGTTTTCGAAAACTGATTTCGCATGAACCAGACTGCAGAATAGCTCTGGAAATAATGCTTCATCAGTCCTGTAAAAAATACCCAACATTTAATATTTCCTCCGTACGAGCAACAGTCGCTGATTGTTCACCATCGCAGATCGCCTCGGGTTGTTCTAAAAATTACATTTCCCCCTTTCCCCCTTCACTGAAGTTCAATAGAGCTGGGGACGTAATAAGGTAGGGGTAAGGGAGATTGATTATTGTATGTCAAATAGTAAAAATCTGATATTTTAGGTATAATTTTGTCCATCATGTAATGACATGAAATTCAAAAATGATTGATCGTTGCTTATGTCAGGGCGTTCAAATGCTGGCGGCCAATCACAGACATTGTGGGATGACAGTTTGACTTGACAGGAAGACAAGTCTATGCAATGTCTGTGCTTGGCCGGCTGATGGTTTTATTTTTAATAATATTATTTCTTTTCTAGAGCTATTTCGTGATCGGTATTCTTATATTTTGGGAATTGTCCCATTATGGGTAGGTATAAATAGTTCAAATTACGAGCAAACTATGTGATGCTTCTACCAAATATCTAACAACATTTCCATATGATACTTATCCATTATATAATTAGATAGTAGATATCTAATAGATTTATATGTAAATCTAGCAATAAAATCGTATTACGATATGGGTGTTGGGGCTAACATTTTTGTACCCCATAAATAAAGAATGACCAAATACATCCCTGTGTAGAGCCACGAGAATACAAAGCCTCGGACCAGCACGTAGTTTGTAATTCGATTGGGCCGAACGCCGATTGAGACTTGGCCGAAACATATTTCATGGGTGCCAAAGAAAATACACATTTTTATTGTCTTAGGGCTTGCAACAATTTTGACGGACATCGCTTCAATGATTAGCTTGAAAAATATTTTAATAGCTAACGAATTAAAATAAATATTATTTATTTATCATATGGCCCCGTAAGGCCCAAGATTTATTTAGCCTTCTGAAGCAAAGTCCTGACTACCTTTTCATAGTTATTCTCGTCAAGCTTATTTTAACTTTGATATAAGATGGTGGGAGTATAATTTAATCGAATTGATTTTAGACATGAGTTTATATATAATATCATGTTCATTTAATACTAAAAACAGGATCCTGGGCCGTACGAGGGAATGGTATGACTCCTATAGAGGTATAAAGCGGTAAAGTAGTTTACTATCTCATTTGATAAATAAATAAATAATAAAGCATTTTATTTTTGTTTTTTAGCCATATACCACTTTATACAGATTTAGAGCGGTTTTAGAGGATAACCACGAATCCCGCAGCTTGTTATAGCCTAAGATTTGATTAGGTAACTTTTTTTAACACCATAATGGCCTAAACTAATACTGAACTTTTTTTATATCGACTTCTATAAGCAGGTACGAAGTAGGTTGGGTGTTCAATAAAATTTTCATTATTTCCGTCAAAAATACGATACGGGAATGCCGCCGAGTTGTTTTAGTTGGTATACCGAGCTTGTCGTCTTGCACGGGGGGAGGGGGGGCGCATTACTTTCTCATACCCGCGATAAGACCCTTTCATCATCAGCATGCATTTTTTCGCGTCGTTTTTATACGTCAACGCAAAAAATATTATACCTTTTCTCAGATTTCGCTTGTACTACAACCAAGCGACTCCAGATCGGCTCCACCACCTAGCTTTAGTGAACTGGTGGTCCGGCCATCTGTACAAACTGCCAGCGCTGCCTCCAGCAGACAAGGTTTACAGGGACTTCAAGGGAAGGGTGTTTGAAGTACCTGTACTGCATGTAAGTGATGGATAATTTAATATTAATGATGCAATCTTGACCGATTTTGGGTTCGGAAACATGCATAATTATTTGGTTCGACTACTTTTATTAGACCCTTCTTAAAACTATACGCAATACGGGTTACTAAATAACAATGGTAAAATAGCTTTAACCATCGTCATCATTATAGCCTTCTCACCTCTACCACTGATTATAAACTCTCGTGGAATTTAACATGAGCCAAATAGTCAGTAGATAGTTGTAGTAGTTAGTCATAGTAGTAGTCGGAGTAGTAGTTTCTAGTCTTCCTTCCTACTCTTAAAGGGGTATCACATCTTCTGATCTGCGGTGTATCATAATAATAACACTTTTTGTACAGGCTCCACCGTGGCATTTTGTGAAGTTCAACAACGACTCCACTATGAACGTGACAGGAGGTCGCGACGATAAACTCCTGGCTCATATTGCTAAAAAACTTAACTTCAGGTATGTAAAAACTCTACAACACTCGGTAAGTAAATCTCTACCATGTAAATTACTAGAAATTTATTCTTCGAAATCGGAAAAATAAACTCAAAATTCATTTATTCAAAAAGGCTGCTGGAGTAATTTTGCAAGTCAATTTTACATTTTTTCATTTAGTACATACAAATTATAAAAATAAAAGAGAATAATAATAAATAATTATTGTTATAGTAATATTTGTACCTGAAATAAAATTAATATTTTATTTCAGGTACAAATATTATGATCCACCAGACAGAAGCCAAGGATCCAGTATATCGGGCAATGGAACTTTCAAGGGAACTCTGGGATTGATTTGGAAACGGGTAATAGATATTCTTAAATGAATGATATTTAATTAGAAAGAGAGAAGAGAGAGTTTAGATAAGACCAGTGTTAGATTTTTTCATTTAAATCCATTAAAAACAAAAATTAAAGATGAAAGGATTATATGCAAGTGGTATTTAAAAATTCTTCTGTAGGCACTTTTCTCCGCAAGTTTGTCTACCTTTCGACTTCTATTTTTCCATTCCAAGCTTATATATTTCTTGTAGAAAGCAGATTTCTTCATCGGAGATGTAACAATGACATGGGAGCGCATGCAAGCTGTGGAGTTTTCTTTCTTAACTCTGGCTGACTCTGGAGCCTTCTTGACGCATGCTCCGGCCAAGCTGAGCGAAACGCTTGCCATCATTAGACCATTCCGATGGGAGGTAAGCTACGAAAAATTCTGTTAAGCATAATTAGAGATTTTACTGAAAATAATGCTTTCTTTGTAAGTATTGGCTACATTGGGAAGTACCACACTTTTGCTAGTTGTTCATCTGACAATTAGTAATGTACAGGCATTATTTTGTTCATAACAACGTTTAGGCATAACAAGATTTAACTATACTGACTATACATACTGTAATCTTGACACTCATGGTCCGATCCCTTTAATGAATTTGTATAATTTTCAGGTGTGGCCACTCGTATGCGCAACATTAGTGGTGACAGGACCGGCTTTGTGGGCGGTGATAGCTGCACCGTCGCTCTGGCAGCAACGTCATCGCGATCTGCTCGGTCTCTTTAACACTTGTTGCTGGTTCACTACTACACTGTTCCTGAGACAATGTAACACCCCATAGCTATTTTAACATTAGTAGTGACCAGGCAGTATTGTGGGCGGTGATAGCAGCACCGTCACTCTACCAGCAACGTCGCAGCGATCTGCTTGACCTCTTTGATACTTGCTGCCGCTTCACTACTACACTGTTCCTGAGGCAATGTTAGTAATTACCTCGTGGCAATATTATTTGTTGTAGGAGCAGCTTTATGGGCGGTGATAGCAGCACTATTATTTCAGGAAATGGACGTAACTGCGTTCTTAAAAGAAAGCTTTAATGTACTCTTAATAGGGTCAACTTTTGTAAATGTAGTTAAAGGTCAATTACCTACTGATCAATATATAGAATAGAAATATATCGATTCATTGGATATTGAATTAGAAATTGATAGTATTGAATTAATTGGTCTAGTTATAACTAACAAGATAGAACTAGCTAAATTGATATCAATCTGCATACAGAATTTCAGCGCTATCGGTTTAGTAGTTTTGACACGTTAAAGCTGCGAACACACGTAACATACCACTACATCAGCTGTTAATCTACATATTCCATATTTTTTACTAGCTTCTAGCAAAGAGCCCTCCAGCACCAACAAAGCCCGTCTGGTCTCCATCCTCATATCGCTCGGAGCAACCTATGTCATCGGAGATATGTACTCGGCGAACCTCACCAGCCTTCTAGCGAGGCCAGCTAGGGAGCAGCCGATAGGCACGTTGCAAGCCCTGGAGGAAGCTATGAAGGATTACGGGTATGAGCTGGTGGTCGAGAGCCATAGCTCGTCTTTGACTATTTTAGAGGTAAGAAAAGAAAAGTTTTAGAGGTAAACCTAACGGTTTGCAGATAGAGCATCCATTTTAGCACGGACATCTAGTTGCTAGATAGTTGAGAAAAAGTAATAATAGTTGCTAAGTCGGCAAAGTGTTGACTTGCAAAAGAAAATTTGAAGTTGACGGTTTGAAAACCCCACTTTTCAATTTGTTTTCGACCAAAAAACCCAGGCGGATCAACACAGAGCGAGATGCTTGGTTTTGCTTATATTGCAATTGCCTCTATATTTCAAAACTCGTCATACCATACGAACGAGAGAGTTATACGAGAAAGTTGAGGATCCTAAATAAAGAGTTATACTTCTAGAATGGCACAGGAGTGTACGGTCGTCTTGCGAGGCTGATGAAGCGGCAGAAAATCCAAAGAGTTCGCAACGTAGAGGTTGGAGTTAGACTTGTGCTGTCTAGGAAGAGAGTGGCCGTACTTGGTGGACGAGAGACTTTGTATTACGATACTGAAAAGTTTGGTGAGAAGATATTATATTACACTAATATATAATTTGCGTGTGTGTACGCATGTATGTATGAGCGCATGTGTGTATGTTTGAATTGTGTGTGTTCTCTGTTTTTCACGCCTAAACCGATTTATAAGAACGACGAGCATGACACTCTCCTGATGATAAGAGATAACGCTGTCCATACCTAATCAGTACAGTGCCACCCAGAATTTCACAATGATGTAAAAATTCTAGGTGTATTAGATGGATAAGTGACAAAGATTCCTTTCTACATCCCCAGATGCCCAATGCAATAGAAGCCTATCACATTTCTAATACATTTTACTAAATTAATTATGTAAACAAACACAAGTCCTGTTTACCCACATATTATTACGTGTGCCTATATAAGCTTACCGCACAAATCCCTTCTCCCATTTCCATAAGTCAGTCATACGAAAACTTGCAGGCCCCCATAATTTTCACCTGAGCGAGAAACTTTACACGAGATATTCGGCGATTGCTTTGCAAATCGGATGCCCTTATTTGGAAACATTCAATAATGTGTAAGTACTTATAAATCCTTAAACCTTTTTTCCTCCTATTTCCTTTTTTTCTTTAAAACATTTTTTATCGAGATATTTTGCGTCACTTTATTTATTCCTTCTTTTTTGTATAATGAATTATAATTATTATTAATTTGTATGTTTAAGTTAAATTTCATTCAAAAGTGACGTGACAAAAAAATCTCTGCATAAATATAAATGAAAATTAAGCATCATCAATCATCATCATCTCAACCATAGGACGTCCACTGCTGAACATAGGCCTCCCCTTTGGACTACATAATTAAACATTATATTTTTCATCCCCCTATCTCGGAAAGTGTATTTTTACTCTTCGATATCTGACTGGAAAAGTCCAATTTATTCTCTAGAGGGTAAAGTAAATTTGAATTTAGAACATCGTGTGCACCAAGTTTGTGTGTCAAAAACATAATTAAACCTATTTACTTCCACCTCTATGGTGCCGATTTTATCATACAACTTTTTTAAATTTGTTAAATACTCGGAGTAAGAACCTCTTTGGTAAACTTTTTTTTTTAATTTGCTTTGGGCGCGCCATCAGCCTTTCCAGTAAGTTACTTTTGTAACATCTTGCGTTTCTTTTGAACTATTTACGTTAGTTGTTTAGATATAAGTTACATTTCGAGGCAATAGTGTTTATTTAATGAATTATATAGTACTGTAATAGTAAATAATAGTTGAGTTCATTTAGCAGAGTTATCTAGTTAGTAGCAAGATTTTTTCTAACTATTACTTTTTAGTGACATTTTTAATAACAATTTCTAACTGTAATAAACTGAAAATGAGGAAATAATTACTAAAACGAATAGGTAGAGTGCTTTTTACGAAAGGAGACCTTTTTGCGGGACGCCACTATCGCACATTTTAAAAGTTTAAATACCTGTAACTTTTTAACGCCTCATAATTTCTCATATTTAATTTCTTAATTAAATAGGTATTTATTTTAAAATAAAAATGATTTATAATATGAAGTCCAATAATAATCGAATAAAAAAAATTAGTTCCGCTAAATCTCGTGGGACCTCTTTCGTGAAAAGGACTCTACGTAAATTAAAATTGAATACTGGTTACTTTTGAAGATAGTTCACTGGCAACACTGTGCCCATCCATGGTGAGAGGATTCATTTTGCCGCGCTTTTGGAAAGCGGATGAAATTTTTTGCTTTCTTGGATAATAATTTTGCAATAAGTGCTAAACGCGTATTAATAGTGGTTTTAATAAACGTTGAGTGTTTGTGAATGTGATTTACTGTCGAAGAATGGAAAAAAGTTCAACAGTCTGCTATTTTCAAGAATCGTCACAAAATGAATCGATGTGATTCGATAAACGCCCACTCTTTATCGAATAAACAATGAACTTAAAATTATAAAGATTTCGACTGAAGGACTTGTATCCATGGTCAGAATAAATTAATAAATAAATAACCATGGTGAGAATAATTAAAAAAAAACTTTTAGCATTGATTTATTTCCTCGCTGAGGGGGGATGAAAAATTATGTGTCACACTCGAGTGCAAAGATTTTTGACCTTGTGCTCTTTTGATTCCCTCGCTAACGCTCAGGATTCTAATTATTAAATCACTCGCTACGCTCGTGATTAAATTTTAGAATCCTTCGCTAGCTCGGTCATACAAACTGAGCACGCGGTAAAAAAGCAACTTTGCACTCTTGTATAACAAATAACTATTTCCTGTATGCTACATAATATCAGTAAATAGTAGTTATGTGATTAACATGTGAAATCGATGGTAGTTTAACTGAGTACAAAAAGGATTATTATTTATTAGAAATTTATAAGATAGCAAGAATAATGCTTCTTATCTTATTAAGATATTCTTGCGAGTTACCATTTTGTGAGGCTTTATCTTCTAATAACACGAATTACTATAATTAATACTAGTGCCTAATCGCAAATAAGCACATGATAGGATAATGTGATGTAATTAACACTTAATTAGTGTTTACTCCAATGCATTATCTCAGTGCCTTGATGTCACTCCCGTAATATTACGCCTCTAAACAGGTTCCTTTGGGAAACTTATTGATTCTGGAGGCTGGTGGTTAAAGCTTATCTTGTAATAATTTATCTGAACACTAGATTACGCTTGCGCCTTTGCTTCTATTAATCTCTTAGCAGATATCTTCGACAATATTATACATACATCCATACACAATACATAATATATTCATGCCTGATTCCCGTTGGGGTAGGCAGAGACTTTTTGCCGCGAATGAGTGCTTAGACGTACCCGCTGCCCCGGCATTATGGCATCCCTCAGGATCATTCCCAGGTTTTTAGTGGGTATCCCCGCCGCGCCCATATTCGGCGGGGGAGTCCCACATACCGCCCCACGCCCCCCTAAGTGGGGTGATAATTAACGCATTTTACTGGGTCAAAAAAAAGTCAGAATATAATTCCCATCTCCATCTTTCTATTTTCCATTTTTTTAGGTATAGGTACATATTATATCGTCAGTCGTCAAATTAACATATTATTAAGTTTTTCCTTGTTAATGCAAGCTTCAGTGTTTTATATTGCTGTATTGTTTTAAGTTGTGTTGAAATTAGTGCCTTGTAAAAGATTTCAACGTGCTCCAAAAAAATGCGTTTATTTTTTTTAACGTAAATTAAGTATACACAAGTAATTAGTTTAAAAATTTAAATTGTCATTCAATTACGTCATGAATATATTAGAAATAAACACCAAACTTAATACTGCATATTAAAAATGTGAAAGTTTATAAGAATGTATGGATGTCTCGATGTTTGTTACTCTTTTACGCCTAAACGAGTGGACCGATTAAGCTGAAATTTTGTACAGAGATAGATTAGACCCTGAAATAACACATAGGCTACTGAACATCGGGTTAAACCGCTGAGCGCAGGTAGTTTAACATAAATTTAAATATTAAGTCTATATTGGAATAATAATATGTAGATTGCTCTATGCGATAAAACCACCGATCGTTTACCTTTAACTTTTGTGTGTATTGTCTACTTATAACTATTTCCTGTAACCTGGTTTGAGTCAATCAATAGAGAGTTATCGTGTTTTGAAGAACACATTCATTTCTCTTATGTTGTAGAGTAATGACCTTATTCGAAGCGGGTATTCTAGCGAAGATGACGTCAGATGAGTACAAGAACCTTCCAGAACAGTCTAGAAGATCGGAACCAGTAACAGAGAGTGATAGACAGCCCAGCGACATGGTGGGGGAATCAGCGCCTGGCTCACAGGTAACCAGATCAGATCCATCCAATCAGATTTTAATAGGTAATGTCAGTTCATCAATAAAACTGAATAAATTTGAAACTGGTAAGTAAATATAAGCCAAAGTATAAAAATAAATTTGAACGAAATCTTTTCATTGTATTAGGTAGTACTCATTAATATAAATACGTTTTTTAGGCTTCCGTAGTCAACAAGGAAGCTTTATAGTTTCACTTTATCCGTCTGTCCGTCCGCGGCTTTACTAAGAAACAATAAGTCCTAGAAAACTATAATTTTGTACAAATAAGCACAATAGTTAGGCCAAGAGAACGGTACAAAAAAAAATAATACAAATTAATTAATTTAGGGTATCTCCCAAACATGTAAGATGGAGATGATTTTTTAATGTTATTTATACATATTATGCAAAGTGATTTTTACAGCCTCAACCAGAATCAGCTAAAGGCTTGGAACCGGTATCCCTGCGGATGTTGCGCGGAGCCTTCTGTCTATTAGGCCTTGGATACATGCTTGCCGGTAAATATTGCATGCTTTATAATCCTTCTGGAAATGATCTTAGAGATCTTTAACCGTTACGTAAAAATATGTCTCTTGCCTCTATTAATACAAAGTTGAAACGTTTTTATGTCTATCATTACATAAAAAGTATTTGTATTTTATTTGACGATTTATTCGATTGCCACCAGTGAGCCACCAATTGGCCAATACGGCCTCAGGACAAGTAGCTTAGCCGTTGATTACAATATCGATGCGATGATGCAACCCCGTAGAAAAGGCACAGAGTAGGGACGTATATTACTTATGTTCGAAAAAAGTTAAAATTATTGTTTCGTTTCAGCGATCTCACTAACTGTGGAAATCCAACTGCACAGACGGTCTAATCGCCGAAATAAAGTTGAACCAATCGGAAAGAAAAAGGCAAAATCGAACGCCTTCATAAAAACCAGGAAGGTGGTTTCGCGCATTTATCGAAGAATAGTGCGATCTGTTTGCAGATGTGTGGACCGAGCTCTAGGCCCGGGAGTGTAAAATCCTTACACACTCGTAAAATTGGTAAAAAATAGTCAAAAAATACTTATTACAACTAACTTATTTTGGTTGTCTGGAAGATATCGCTTTTAGCGATAAGACTGCCAATTGTTACACTTTTATATTATAAACTAGCTGTACCCGCGGCGTTGCCCGCGTCAAATTTTTATTTTTAGGCTGTTTTTTCCGGTGTCAAATGAAAGTTGGCAGTTAAATTTCAGTCCTTTGAGACACAATGCGATTTTTTCAATGAAAGTTAGAAAGCCAGTAGGTAGTTAAGATTTAAAAAAAATATATTTTAAATGGATCACTAAATTGAAATAGTTTCTTAGTTATCGCCTTCCACATAAACAGCGAGAAGGCCAGAAAAATCCTCTGTCCGTATTTTTGTAGTCTTACTGTAATGTAATGTAATGAACAAAATGAATAAAAAACACGAAAGAAAAAAAATCTTGAACACTTTTATTTTTTTGCATTTAGCGCCCTCTTGCGCCCATGGGATCTTTCACATACTACACACGTCACACGACTAAGTCTTATTGACAAATCTGTTTGTTTTACCGCTCGTCAATAGATGGCGTGCTCTTTATGTCGACGCTAGTTTTATGCATAATAAATTAATTATCATATTTATTCACCGTCATAATCCTCTATTAAAAAAGAGGTACCTACAAAATATAGAGTGCTTTTCACGAAAGGTCGATTTTGGCAGAACTAAATTTAATATTATCGGTAATTATATACACATAGGCGGATCCAGGATTTGGTTCTGGGGGGGGGCAAGGTGCAGACGGGCAAAAATATTATAATTTTTACTACGAAAAGTGTGTGTTTAGCTCGCTCTGAGCAGTTAGAAAGTTTAAACATCCCTAATAATATGTGCGCGAGCAGCTTGCTGCGAGCGCCGAGAAAAAAATTATAATCTTTACCATGAAATATGTGCAAAATTCGTAACTCTACAATGATTCTGGGGGGGGCCTTGGCCCCCTATCGCCTCACCGGATTCAAACTCGGGGCTAGTAGAACCAGCTTTATCGAACCGAACGGTCAACCAACTTATCCACGGTAACGATAGATAATGATACGAATTTTATTTATACATCCGATGAGTTTTTCAGGCTAACCTAACCTATGGAAACCGTATCGAATTCCGGGAATAATACTGTATATTTTGTTATGACAGACCATGAAGTATGTGCATGCTAAGTTTCGTTAAAATCTCTTTAGTAGTTTCGATGTGATGTAATGTCGATGTTTTCCTGCTGAGTGCTTCGTTTATAGCCACATCGATAGATGGCGTTTTTTTAGTTTGTCGTACTATATTTTTTTGAATTGAATTTACTTTATATTCTATTACTTTTATTTCGAATTTTTGATGTAAATTAGGGGCGATGTGTCTGATATAAATGATTATTATTTATTTTATTATTTTATTTTACGTTTCCCTAGAAAAAATTGACAAAATGTTTTACGAATTAGATTGCGCAAGCGACTTTTTCGCGTCGTTTTATTCATATGCGTATTTTCACAGTTCATCTTAGTAAAGGATCACAATGAATGGGGAGAAATTTCCATTCTTATTATAAGTATAGATTGTTTTAGTTGTAAGTTTCTGTATCTGTTTCTGTTCTGTATGTTTCTGTTTCTGTGTTTATGTTTCTGTGGTGTCACAGTAAAGTATTTTCTATTCTATTCTTATTCAGAAACAGAGGGATTACTATTTTAATAATATAAAAGATACTATAAAATTTTACCGGCGGTAGACTTCCTTTGCAGGAGATCGACTAGGTGCAAATAAACTATGAGACTTAAAGAACCTTCTCGTATCAAGGACATTCCATACAATGTACTCGTAGCTAAAGGCACTATTCTTAGCCATAAGTCACATTATTATTACAAGCTTTATATTACTTTCACCTGTCTGTTGTCTGTCTGTCTGTCTGTCTGTCTGTCTGTCTGTAATCAAATCTTGCAAGTTTAATTTGACCCACTTCCCGGTTTCCAATTGAGCTGAAAATTTGCATGCATGTGTAAATCGGATGACAATGCAATATTTTTATGACATCGAGCTGATCTGATGATGGAGTTGGAAGGTGGCCAAAGGAACTCTGTCATAAAACAACGCAACCCCATCGAGTTTGGGCTCATTTGATTCGTCTTGACGAGTACTTTATGATGCAAGATGATAACAATAATTAAAGCTTGTTTTTAAAAAGTATTTTTTAAATTTCACTTGTTTTAATAATGAATCACACTCATATTATAAATGCGAAAGTTTGTGAGTGAATGTGTATGTTTGTTACTTATTCACGCCTAAACGGTTGGACCCATTGAGCTAAAATTTGGTATAGAGATAGCTAGAATAATATTTAGGCTACATCTACAGCAGGTAAAACCACTGGGCGCAGCTAGTTATTCATACGTCTGAAAAAGACAGGTTTCGGCAGAATAATGCATTACATTAAGATCTGTTATTATGTACCTTATATATTAATATATATATAAGGTACACAATAACAAAAAATACTCACTTAAAATCACTCTCACTCAATTCTCTCACTTAATTTAAATAAATAACTGGGCTAAAGAGTCTTAACATCTTATGACTCTTGAGTAAGAAGCGTTGGTGCAGTGCTGCTAGAATAGGTAATATATCACATTGTGAAATCCTAAGTGGCACTGTACTGATTATCTCTTAACATCAGGAGAGCGTATTGCTCGTCTTCTACAACATCACATTAAAAATTCTAGTTGATAAAATGATCCGAAATAGATAACAAAGATAATTTTGTTGTGGTACGTAGAACCTAGTCATTCGATATTTCTAAGCTTCTCTTAGTCCTCATTGTGTTTGTTGTTTGTTATTGTTCTCTAATAAACAGCTTAAATATCTAGCTGGCGGCAATAATCTAATATATAAAATTCTCGTGTCACAGTTTTTGTTGCCATACTCCTCCGAAACGGCTTGACCGATTTTGATGAAATTTTTTGTGCTTATCTGGTATCTATGAGAATCGGCCAACATCTATTTTTCATCCCTCTAAATGTTAGGGGTAGTCCACCCCTAAATTTTTTTTTTTAATTTTTAGGCAAAATTTTTAATTTCAATTTTTTATGATACAAAATACAAAAATACATACAATCCTCAATTTTCACCCTTCTACGATCAACCCTTATTTTTTAATAGCCATTTTAGTAATTTAATCATTTTTCCTCTCCGGTCGAAAACTGATCAATCGTCATTTAATTAATTATCCCCGCCAGATGTCTACAGGTGTCACTTCTGACCCAGTAAACAGCACGGAGTAGGGATGAGAACGAAGCCGGTCTCCTTTCTTTCTCACTCCCTACACAGTTGTCGGCCATCATTATTGTTTATGCATCAAGTGTAGTAGTAACGTTGACAATTATTATTTTGCTATCTCAGTGTAACTCTCATATTAACTTTTAATCATTCCTATTTTATCAATAATAATGAAATTATCAATTTTGAGTGTATTTTGCACGATTAGTTAATCAAGTGATTTTATAACCTCAAAAGTACTCAACACGTGACACGAGCTTTCAATAACAACGGATTTTGTGTTGTAAATATACTTTTTTTTATTTATTTCGAAAATGTTATTGATCTTATAAAAATGTAATTTTAATTTAATTTTATTAAAAAAAATGTAATTGAACAATTAAGATTTTCATAGTTTCCAAAAAATCAATCATTATGAATCCTTATTTTGAAATGTCAATGGAAATATTGGTTGTATGAAAAAATTATAAGAGACAATGTTTTCAAAAAATTTAATTTTTTACTTTTGTTTGAAAAAATTTTCCATAAAATAATGCTTATTTCACGCATATACCACATTCTTACATACATACAATATACACATTCTAAAATACATACATACTTCCAATAAGTAAGCTTTTTTTTGTCTACACTAGAAATGACTAGGAAATTATTTATATGGCAAAACAACGTTTGCCGGGTAAGCTAGTATTTTATAATAATAATTAGTTAATAAGCAAGTATTGTATTAATTTTGGATATTCTAAATATATAAAAGGAAAGAGTGACTGACTGACTGATCTATCAACACACTGCCTAAACCGCTGAACGGATTGAGTTGAAATTTGGAACACAAATAGGTTTTTCATGATGTAGACCTCCAATAAGAAAGAATTTTGTCACGCAGGCAAAGCTGCAAGCATAAGCTAGTTTAATATACATATTTCTTACAATAAATAGAAGTTTTGAAATGTAATATTATAGCTAACATTAAATTAATTTTACAATATGGAGATACCTCCTTTATTGAGTAGTTAGAAGATTTCGTCTAGACAAGGCGTGTTAAACACGATTATTTGAGCTTGAAAATTAAACAACATAGTATGGTTGTTCAGTTAGTTTAGCTGTTTGAATAAATACCCCGTATGAATTTATGTTGTGAACAAATTAAATTTAAAAAAACTTTTTAAAAACAAGCTTTTATTATTATTACAATCTAGCGCCAAAGTACTCGTCAAGACGAATCAAATGAGCCCAAACTCGATGGGGTTTAATTACGAAATTCTTATGACCACTTTCCTGCTCCATCATCAGATCAGCTCCATGTCATAATTATATTGCATTGTCATCCGATTTATAAATGCACGCCAAATTTCAGCTTAATCAGAAATCAGGAAGTGGATCAAATTAAATTTCTAAGATTTGATTACAGACAGACAGACAGATAACAGACAGGCGAAAGTAAATAAAAGCTTGTAAAATAAAAACTCTGTTACAAGCTTTTAATTACTTTCACCCGTCTGCTGTCTGTCTGTCTGTAATCAAATCTTGCAAGTTTAATATGACCCACTTCTCGGTTTCCAATTGAGCTGAAAATTTGCATGCGTGTGTAAATCGGATGACAATGCAATATTTTTCTAATATCGAGCTGATCTGATGATGGAGCTGGAAGGTGGCCATAGGAACTCCGTCATAAAACAACGTAACCCCATCGAGTTTGGGCTCATTTGATTCGTCTTGACGAGTACTTTATGATGCAAGATGGTAATAATAATAAAAGCTTGTTTTTAAAAAGTTTTTTAAAATTTCACTTGTTTACATTAAATATTGTTAAACATTAAATTGTAACACTTCTTTCTGTGTAATCTTAGTTCTAAGCTTATATTATTGTATTTGTGTGTGCTATAAAGATTTTTATTATATTCTATATTATTATATACTATTCTATTTCTATTCTATTCTATTGCAACATTTGAGGATTTTTTTATAATTATTGAACCTAATTTTAGTCCTCTTTCAATAAATTCGAGGCGCATTTTTTTATTCATAAACCTGGCTAGCTGCGATAAAAGATTTGTGTGATTTCACATACCTACCCAAGTTGCTAGAAAGTGGCCAAGAAGTTGGCAGTCCCAGTTCCTGCAATATTTGATCAGTCTGGAAAGCGCCTTATAGTCATCACATAAATTTAGTAAATTCCACGTCGCATTCATAAAATACAATAAACATCAAAATATTTCTAAAATAACAATAGCAACACATTTTATTTATAACTTGTTTATTTTACACTTTCGCGTTTGCGTTGAACTGTAAACATGGTATTATTAGTAAGATTTATTAATAGAATTGTTGTCTGAAGAGGCATTTTAGTAACAATAACTGTAAGTTATTATTAACATTAGTGAAAATGTAATAATAAATAAATAAATCAAAAGAATTCGTTGAACTGATATTTTTTTAATCATTAGGCTGGTTTTAGTGTCACGCGGATCATCGATGGGGTTGCGTCGTTTAATTACGCAGTTTCTATGGCCACCTTCCTGCTCCATCATCAGATCAGCTCGATGTCACAAAAATATTGGATTGTCATCCAATTTATGCATGCATGCAAAATTTCAGCTCAATCGGAAACTGGGAAGTTCTTTTTTTCTATTATTAGAGATTAGAGCATAACAAAATTTATTTTGATGTTCTCTATTTATATTACAATCTAGCCTATGACCTTGGCTAATAGTCCAGTAAAAGAAGAAATGTGGATCGAAAAGTCGAAAGCAGAAAAACTAACTTAGTAACTTTGTTTGGACTAGTTAGGTGATAATCATACCAAAAGTCCCCACCCCTCCGAGGTGAGCCCGAGGGGGGGGAGGCCTAAGAAGGTCCCATTTTAAGATTTTTGCTTATATGTCAAAGACTTTGCGCTGTACGATATTTTGTTGGACTACATTATTAAACATTAATGTAATGTACCCAAACACGATAGGTTTACTAATAGCCATTGAAGAGTTTCATTAGACAACTCCTGGCTCCATCATCAGATCAGCTCAGTGGTACCAGATTATTGAAATGTCATCAGATTCCTAGACATTTGGAAAATTTCATTATGATACGACAACCAGAAGTTGGTGAAATTTTATTTGCAAGATTTTTTTACTGACTTTGTATAGAAAACTAATTTGAGCGGCTTAAAAATAGACCATGTTTGGAAGCTCATAGCTGGACAACGATTAGAGATAGATAAAAAGTGTCAAGGCCGAAGTTGTAGAAAATTTTATAAGGTTTAATAATGTACTACAACAAAATATCGTACAACGCACAATTTTTTACATATAGGTAAGCAAAAAACCTAAAAATGGGACCTTCTTCGGCCTCCCCCCCTCGGGCTCACCTCGGAGGGGTGGGGACTTTTAGTATGTTTATCTCCTAACTAGTCCAAACAAAGTTATTAAGTTAGTTTTTCTGCTTTCGACTTTTCGATCCACATACCCTTTTTGGGCACTCATTGACTGGGCTATAATAGGTAATTTACATTTAACTTATTTTGCTAGGTAGACTAAAACTAAGAATATGTCCATTAACATTTTTCTTATTGTCTCTATTAAGGGGAAGTCACTTTATGCATTATTGTTTCTGTATGCATTATGCACATATAGCACTTTTTATACCACTTTATACTATTCACTAATATTACACTACACTAACTCGAACGGCTTGGTTCGCTTGAGTCTTCGTTTTAAGTCAGTGGTGTCGTGTAGCCGGATACTGGGAAGTGGATCAAATTAAACTCGCAAGATTTGATTACGGACAGACAACAGACAGGTGAAAGGAAAAAAAAAAGCTTGTAAAAACGCTGCTTAAACTTAATACAGATCGGTCTGTGCGGAGCGTTCCCTACTGATGGTCCGCGTGACACTAAAAACATCCTTAAATAAATAATAAATAAAATGCCATTTATTGCCAGAAAAGAGTACAATATTCCTAACTCTAATTAAATCTTCTTTTTGCTTCGGCAATAGGGGTACATTCAGCATGTACTGGATGAATAGCTATAATTTAGATATTCATCCAGCGCTGGTTTTCAATGTAGGGGAGACCGGGGACAAACGTAACATTTTGTACATTGACCATTGTTTCTAGCTAGGTGTTATACTTATAACATAATGAATATAAATATATCTAAATTTGGTTCATGCTCTTTACATTATCAACTTAATTTAACTTAATATTGAATTTTTTAAATGAAAATTAGGGACTTGAAAAAAAATCGTCTCTTGTTACTTTCGCCCACGTTGGCAGGTCGGAAGTAACACGGCGTGGGTCGAAAGTAACAGGACATGGTGGGCCTCTAATTTAATTAATAAAAAACATAATATTATATATAAAAAAATATTTATTAGGGACATTAATAGCAAAAAGTTAACATTTGTATTACAAATGCACATCACTTACGTTTAACAAAACAAACCAACATTATTAAAGTCTCTTTCTAACTATTTTTATTTTATGTATCTAATGAGATCTAATCTGATCTGATCTGATGATGATTAAAAAATCATCATCATCTCAGCCATAGGACGTCTACTGCTGAACATAGGCCTCCCTTTTGGACTTCCATATGTACCGGTTGGAAGCGACCTGCATCGAGCGTCTTCCGGCGATATTTATAAAGTCGTCTGTCCACCTTGTGGGTGGACGTCCTACGCTTCGTTTGCTAGTCCGTGGTCTCCACTCGAGAACTTTTCGATCCCATTGGCCATCTGCTCTGCATGCTATGTGGCCTGCCCATTTCCACTTCAACTTGCTAATCCGCTGGGCTATGACGGTGACTTTAGTTCTACTACTACTACTTTACTTTTTACTTGTACTTTAGTTGATCTTTTAATGATCCGGGATAATAGGACTATGCAATTTCAGTCTCTTATACACAATTACTCATAATTATTATGACACACATAATTTCTCTCGTCATTGATGCATTTAACATGTGACTTTTTTATCCATTGCTCATTTAGTCAACTATTGCAATAACTTTCTAAGCAAACAAGACAGAAGAAATCCTCGTCGTATGACTTATTTCTCTTCATCTGACTACTTTGTTTTTTATTTTCGTTTTCCCTTTCCTTTCGTTTTTTTCTTGTCCTGTGACCATTGTCAGGTGGTAAAACTTTCTTCTTGTTTTTATTTCTTTTGCAGCTTTTCGATACACTTCCATGTCAGTAGTCACTCGTGTGGTGGTTGGTTCTTATGCGTTGTCGCGGCATTCTGTAGTAGTAACGATATTCAAAAATAATTTGAGTTAATAAATCCAAACGGGCACAAAAGTAACATGTTACTTGTGTACCCATATAGCTATGTTACTTTTGTACCCTACCTCATTTTTAGGGTTCCGTAGTCAACAAGGAACCCTTATAGTTTCGCTTTGTCCGTCCGTCCGTCCGTCCGTCCGTCTGTCTGTCCGCGGCATTGCGGAGAAACTATAAGTCCTAGAAAAGTGTAATTTTGTATACAGGTAAGTAATAATAAGGGTAAGAGAACGGTGACAAAAAATAATTTTTAATTAATTAATTTAGGCTACCTCCCGTACACGTAAGATGGGGATGATTTTTTTTTTCTGGCTGATACCATCGTGTGGGGTATCGTTGAATAGGTATTTTAAAATGAAGGACGGTTTGCTAAGAAACTTTTTCGATTTCATGTTCTGTTTGAAAGATATTCAAGTTTTAAAAAAAAAATTGAGCGTCCCCCCCCTCTAAAAACTGAACTACTAGCTTTAAAATTCTGAAAAAAATCAGAGGTATGCTTTCAACCATGAACTTTCCAGGAAAACTATAGCGGTTAAGATAAAATTATTATTTTCGGTAAAATCAGCAAAATAAGAATACCTAAAGCTAACCTAGCCTATAGTTTATTAATGCATAACTAGATGGCGCTAGTAGTAAAATTAGATCGCGCAAGCGAATTGTTCATGGTTGTATTGTTTACGAGTTACAGCTATCACAAATAAATCACCATATTACAGTGTTACTTAGCTCATAATTTCTAACTTAAGTTTTTTTATTATAATTTGATATAGCATGGTCAAGGCTACTTGTGTGAATGATCCGGATATATTTTTTTTTAATTTGCGGAGAATATTATGCTCAAAGAATTCCGTTTGAATGTGACAACGTTCATAATTTAGGCTTACAAAAATTACTTTGGATACTCCCTGGAAATTAACGACAAGCCTTGGATTCCCCAAAAGTTATGCAAAACGTGTGTTGAGTATCTACGTTTGTGGACAAATTAGAAAATAAATAGATTTTGGTACGAAACCGCTATAATGTGGAAAGGACTCGAGAACCATCACGATGACTTATTTTTGCTTAGTGTAAACATAAAACTATTGTTTTGATTTTATTAAAAATTAAGTATGCGGAACATAACTGGCTCATAATGTGTTCATTTAAAAATGGTTTACTTTGTTTTAGGCCAATGGTGGTTATATTTTTTTTTTGTAAAGTAAGAATTATTTGGACTTTTCTCAACACGTCCAAAAACTAATGCGTCACTTTCAAAGGCTCGAATGTGACATAACCATCAAGTTACACTCTCTCCACGACCACCTAGACTATATTCATGACAATCTTGGGGTACTAAGTGAAGAATTGGGCAAGCAATTCCACCCGAACTTTTGTTCGATGAAGTAACGCTATCAAGGCTTCTGGAACGCACATATGATGGCTGAATATTGTTAGAGCATTTAGAATAGCCCTTAGAATAAGAATAGCATTTAGAATAGCTCTGCCTTCAGTTTCAGCAAGAAAATCAAATAACATAGAGAGTTTTTCAACTTAAACTTAAATTAATTAGGATCATCTTTACATTGACCACCCACAAGGTGGACAGACGACCTTATAAAGGTCGCCGGAAGACGCTGGATGCAGGTCGCTTCCAACCGGTACATATGGAAGTCCAAAGGGGAGGCCTATGTTCAGCAGTGGACGTCTTACGGCTGAGATGATGATGATCATGATCTCTACATTTATAGCGTTTTATTACGAAAACAACATAATATGTGTCATATCTTTTTAACTAGAGCTGGTACAGAAATTTCAGTCACAAATTTGAAATCGTCGTCAAAAATCATCCAAAATGTTGTTGTGCAGTGTATTCAATCTACTAGAACTACGGAACCCTACATTGTGCGTGGCCCGACTCGCGCTTGTTTACATTTATTGTTAAAATATAAAATATAACCTTAAAACGAAACGTGCTAGACAAAAACGAATTAAAACACTCAACGATCAATTTTATCAAGAAACTATATGCAAATATTCATTTTGAAATCATTATTTTAACTATACGTAAACATAAATTACGTAAATTTCAAAAAACTTACTTTGGAGTTGTAAATTCACATATTGTCCTCTCGTACGAATGAACAGCGCGTGGCGTGCACAGCAACTGTTTGCAAGGGAGGAGGGTATACCCGAGTATCACGTGACTGCAGTGACGTGATGTTTTGGTGATTGGATATACCTACAGGGCGTTTGTTACTTTCTACCCGCCGTTACGTTTGTCCCCGGTCTCCCCTACCCCTTGCTCAGACTAAGATGTTTGCCGAAAACAATAGATAAGTGTTTGCGGGTAATCCTATACTAAACGGACATGTGCGTGTGCGTGTGCGTGCGTGTGTGTGTGTGTGTGTTTGTAAGCGTGTGTGCGCGGATGCGTGTGTATGTGTGCGTGATAAAGTAAGTATGTATGTTTGCTTTATTTGTGAGAGCAGGCAGGATGGTAATTCTTACGTAGTATCTATCTTAGTATACATTAATAGATATTAAATTAGGAATTGATATGGGCCTTATTAAAAAAAATTAAAGCTATCACTATTTGGTAATATTGAAGGCTATTTCAAAATCGTGCCTCTGCCTCCGTAGCAGTTCGTGCTTAAATCTCTGCTTGAAAGTAAGACCACTTACCTTGATTCTCCTTATAGTTTTTTCCCTTGAACAAAAACCTCACGCGGAGGTTTACGTCATAAAACCTATCTATGATCCAAATTTCAACCCAATCCGTCCAGCGGTTTAGGCTGTGCATTGATACATCAGTCAGTCATTCTTTCCTTTTGTATATTTAGACTATATATATTTTGAGGTAATATTTTACAAACGCCTGCAAAGCCTCAAAGGGCTGGTTTTATGTACCGTAGTTAAGCGAACTAATAGTGAAATATCGTAACCCAGGGACAATCCTCAACTTAGCTAGTAATTTGCTTAAAATATCTGACCATAAGTTACTTATTTAGATACAAAGAGTTTCTCTATATAATAGGTAGGTACTTGAGGGAGTCTAACTTTTGTACTGAGCCTTAGATAAAACTCATAATGTGTGCTTGTATATTATGTCTTTTTTTTATGAAGTAGAAGACGCGCAAGACGCTCTCTTGATGTTAAGAGATAACGCTGCCCATAATTAGTACAGTGCTACTTAGGATTTCACAATGATGTGAAATTCTAGGAGCACTGCACCAACGCTTCTCACTCAAGAGTCATAAGATGTTAAGACTCTTTAGCCTAGTAATTTCACTTGCTACAGTGCCCTCCTACCGGAGCACAGTAATGTTTGCACATCATTGCTCAGACGGTAGAATAACTGACACTGTTGGGGTACCCACCTAGACGACCTCCTGCAAAGGAAGTCTACCCCCGGACTGTCTAACTGTACTAACAGTTTTTGTGCTAGCTTTTTATTATCATGTTCATATTATGCATTTTACTGAGTATTCTAATACTGAGCAATATAATTATTAACTTCAGTAGAGCTCTATGACTAAGAACATTTAATTTTTGTTCGGTTTATATTCATAGACCCCAGTGGGCGATAGCAAAAAGGTTTTTAGCACCTCATAAATTGGTCACTGCGCAGGGTTGTACTATAAATACTACTACGACTTTTTTACACTAAACGATTCGTGAGTATTTAGATTCATCTTCGTAAATAAACGGCATAAACTCACGGTCGTGACGAAGCCGAAGTAAATACAAGTGAGTTTATGCCGTTTATTTACAAAGATGACTACAACTTTTGTTACATCCATCTATCTAAACACCTAACAAGTAAGTTTAGTCCATGAATTTTAATTAAAAAAGCTTCGTTTTAAAGGAAAACTAGTTAAACGTCCTAAAATGTGTCTCGTGAATGAAAGAGGTCAATAAAGTCGGGGCCATACGGACGTCTCGCGAGTCCTGCTCCCGGAGGACCCCCGGAATTAATCAGCGAACCGACACATTAACTAAGTTCGGATAGGTTTGCCCTTTCCGCTGTACCTACGGCTATTAAATAAGCGGGCTGTAGTAGTATAAAAGTATTTATTTTCCATTAAAAAAAACAACTTCAGATTAAATACTTTAAAAGTCTTGAACAATTTTTTGTCATACCAACGGGCAGAAGCTTATTTTCCAAATCAAAATAAAAATAGAAACGGCAAAGTCACACATATTTGTTGTCTTAGCTATTGTATTTTTTATTGATTTATAGAGGTAGCCCTTGAGCACGATTTCGCCTGATGTGTAGATAGCTGTAGATTAAACCTAGAAGGCGAGATGAATCACCCTGGCTTCACAGAACATCATTATTTACTCTATATCTCTTAACACCTTATGACACTTTTGACTTTTAACTAAGATGCGTTGGCGGAGTACACCTAGAATTTCACATCATTGTAAAATCCTAAATAGCACTGTACTAATTATAATGGGCAGCGTTATCTCTTACCATCAACAGGGCTATTCGTATTAGGTCAATACGACTTGATACGTCATTTCATACATTTTTGACAATTCGGTCTTTGATTCGGTTCCCTGACAGATAAGTGAATAGCCCTGCAGGAAATCGTCTTGATCGTGTTCTTACTTCTTTATATAAAAATCTCAAAACACCCGCTTTAGTAATGGCCCACAGTCCATTCGTCTTAGGAAAGCCTGAGCGGCACATGTTTGCGTGCGCCTCTGCGGGTCAACCCCACTAATTGGACCGCCTTCAATAATATTGTCAAGTCTCCCAAATTAAATGTATCACTTTAATGTTGTTTTAATGTTAGGATTTTAATTGCAGTATTATTATTATGTCGCTCTTAAACACGGGCTAAGCCCGGGCCTTTTTATAGGCGTACACGGAGACAAAAAAGTCCAACGCGCAGAGGCCCTTTTGAGTTTTAATATAAATGTAATGGGTGACACTTATTGGAGTCTGTCTGTGAGTCCATCTATAGAAAATGGGCTCAAAGACAGTCTCCGCCAAGTGACAGTTATAATTGTTGTGATCTAGTTCAAAGGGTTTTTGCCGCATCGACCATTGCTGATCTATTATGACACCCACTTGAGCTATAGTTTGCTCCCTAAACCTGTAGCTTCTAAGAACGTCCAGATGTTCAAGGGGGTAGTTTGTTGTATCTCATCTGGAAGCATCATTTGTCGTCCTAGATGGATACTTCTATAGAACATGAGTGGCCCGCTGTTGCAGAGAATGTGCATTGCACAATTGCTGTATATTATGCACTGTATAGGTACTAGCAACTTCTTCTTGGCTAGTCGATTGGCTATAATTTTTATTTTTTATTAGGTTTTTCACAGTAGAAAATCAAATATTATATTTTCGAATTATATATTTTACTTAATTGAAACATGTATGTAGCTTAAGGAGACACATGTAAATGGAAGGCCTTGGGGACTGTAATACAGTTTCATTACTAGTACAGCCTCCATCGCTCCACTAAGTATTGTCATGATGTACATTGTAGTATTAAATAAATTAATTAATTAATTAAATTAAATATTACGTAAACCCTACAACTGCTTTGAATAATGTGTAGCCACTGTTATCGCGTTGTCATTGGTCTCATAGAGGTCCTGGATTGTGCAAACTGTAGAGCAATTGAGACACTCTAGGAGGTGTGTCAATGATTGTTCAGCACCAAAATGGCACCTGCCGCCCATTGAGAAACCTTGAGGTTTTTGCGGTTTCTTCCGACACCGGCCTCGAGTCTGTGGAGCCCTGTTAATGAACCCTAACTAGGTCAAATACCGTTGCACTTATAATTTATTTTATTAATAAATTTTACACTTCAGTCATTGCCAAGCCTTTGCCGCAATTCGTTGTTTCATTTTGCATGACTCATCCCGCACACAACTTACGCCCGTAATCCACACACGATAGGTCCACTACAATTGGTGACCCCGACGTGATCTGGATTTCGTGTCGAGACAACTGCACTGCACGATCTTATCAGCCATCCACCAGCGGATATCCCTGATTTGATTATCAAGAGGCACATAGTTGTCGCTAGACATGAATCCAGGCGGACATTTTCATAGCGGGCCATCTACGTGTGGAGCGGCCGTCAACACCTGCGAAAACACAAGCGCGGAAATCGCTGCGCTAGGCATATCGTCCAAAATCCCCGAATTTTGGACGGAGATGCCCAGAGTGTGGTTCGCCCAGTTTGAAGCGATAATGGCTCCCCAGAAGCAAGGCGACGAGTCAAAGTACGGTGTTGTGCTTTCTAAACTGGGAAAGGACGCCGTGCGCCAAGTGACTGACATCATAATATCGCCACCGGAGACGAAGAAATACGAGGCCATTAAGGAGAGACTTCTGGCTGTTTATGAAGAATCGGAAGAGCGCCAATTCCAGAAATTAGTGAGTGAGGTCGAGTTAGGCGATCAAAAGCCATCGCACCTGCTAAGACGGATGAGAGAGTTGGCACGGAACAGTCAAGTAAGTGAAAAAACTCTTCACAACTTGTGGACGTCGAGATTACCTGACCACGTACGAGCTGTTTTAATGGTCAGTCAAGATCAAAAGTTAGATAACCTTGCTTTAATAGCAGATAAAATCCTAGAAGGAAGATCCGGCGAAGTATCAGAAATATCCGGCGGTCAGACACAGCTCATGATAGAGTTAGTGAACCAAGTGAGTAAGCTTATCATGGAAGTAGCGGCTCTCAAGTCCAATTACAACGGAGGTCGTAGTTATTCCCGTGACCGAAGCCTGACGCGCCCAAGATCCCGTTCAAGAACTAGGATTACCCCTGACAATCCCAATTGGCTGTGCAAATATCATCTGCGGTACAGAAATCGAGCCAGGAATTGTGAAAGCCCGTGCAATTGGAGAAAGCCGTCGGAAAACTAGATGCAGCGTTGACAGAGGCGGTCGTCAGCGCCATCGTACCGTCAAACCGCCTATGCGTTACCGACCGAAAAAGTGGGTATCGTTTCCTGGTTGACACCGGTGCTAACATTTCGGCTATCCCAAGAAAGGGAAACAAATTAAAGCCAGACAATTCATACAAAATATACGCCGCAAACGGAACACAAATTAAGACATATGGCGACAAAACGCTGACGTTGAATTTAAACCTGAGACGACCGTACCGTTGGACTTTTATTGTTGCTGACATTACGCAACCAATATTAGGCGCCGATTTTTTAGAGAAACACAACATCTTGGTGGATATTCGAAACAAGCGGTTAATCGATCAAACGACTGGTCTTCAAAGTAACGCTATGTTATTGAAGTCCAGCGCACCAACACTTCGAACCGTCGACCTAACCGAAGATTACGCTGACATTCTGGCAGATTACCCGAACATCCTGAAACCCGTCGACGCTCTATCACAACCGAAACACGACGTTGTCCACCAAATTATTACCAACGGACACCCGGTTTACTCAAAGTCAAGACCTCTGCCTGCTGACAAATATCACAGAGTGAAGAAAGAGATAGAGCAGATGTTGGAGACCGGCATATGCAGACCATCCAAGAGTCCATGGGCGAGTCCTTTACACGTGACGACGAAGAAAAATGGCGAGTTGCGACTGTGTGGTGATTACAGAAGACTGAACGTAATCACCGTACCGGACAGATACCCGATCCCGAGAGTGCTAGATTTCACATACTTACTACCAGGAACTAGTATCTACTCGAAGATCGATCTGAAAAGAGCCTACAACCAGATCCCTGTACAAGATGTCGAAAAAACGGCAGTAATTACACCATTCGGTCTATTCGAATTCCCCAGAATGCCGTTTGGATTACGAAACGCCGGTCAAACCTTCGTCAGATTCCTGAACAACGTACTAGCAGGACTGGACTTCATCTTCGTCTACATAGATGACATCTTAGTGGCCTCATCATCAGTCAGCGACCATCGACGTCATTTGCACGAAGTGTTCAAACGACTGGACGCACATGGCATTGCAATAAATCAAACCAAGTGCGTGTTTGGACAACCGCAAGTCGAGTATCTGGGATATTTGATCACAGAGGAAGGCATCAAACCGCTACCAGATAAGGTCGAAGCCATCAACAAATATCCCACTCCGAAAACCGTGCAAGAGTTACGCAGATTCCTGGGTATGATAAACTTTTACCGGAACAACATACCACAAGCGGCTCTACATCAAGCTCGTCTGAACAAATACCTCGTTGGCTCGAAGAAAAACGACAAAACCGAAATCCAATGGACTCCAGAGGCCTTAGAAGCGTTTGATCAATGTAAAGCAAGTCTAAGCGACGCTGTTACATTGACATCACCGATGACGAATACCCCGCTATCGCTTATGACAGACGCATCGCAAACGTGCGAGGGCGCCGTGTTACAACAGTATGAAGATGGCACTTGGAAACCACTTTCGTTTTTCTCCAAAGGACTGAGTGAAGCGCAATCCAAGTACAGCACATATGATCGGGAACTACTTGCAATTTACATGGCAGTAACGCACTTTCAACCTTACGTCGAAGGAAGAGAGCTAATCATTTACACCGATCATAAGCCGTTATGTCACGCCTTCACAACAAAACAAAACAGTGCAAGTAAAATGATAGCCCCAAGGCGACTACGTCACCTCGAGTTCATTGCACAATTCACGTCAGACATACGTCACATCACCGGTAACATGAACCCGGTAGCCGATGCATTATCGCGAGTCGAACAAATAGACTGCCCGACGACCGTGAACTGGGATCAAATATCAAACTTGCAACGAAATGACACCGAGCTCGATCAGCTGTTAAACAAAAACAATCTCAGTTGGAAAACACTGGGGCTATCCGGAAGTAAACAACTATTTTGCGAAAGCTCAAAAGCCAACCTACGACCATATGTGCCGAAAATACTTCGAAAACAAGTATTCGACGCTATGCACAACGTAGCACATCCTGGCGTAAGATTGTCGAAGAAAATGATTACCGAGCATTACTTCTGGCCACGCATGAACACGGACATCGGTACTTGGGCGAGAACATGTCAATCCTGTCAGAAGAGCAAAGTGCACAAACACAACTCTGCGCCGATCGGAGCGTTCCCGATGACGCCGCGCTTAGATCACGTGCACATTGACATCGTCGGCCCATTACCAGAATCAAATGGCAATCGATACATTGTTACGATGATCGACAGAGGAACAAGATGGCCGGAAGCTGTACCTGTAGCCGAGATAACAGCGAAAGTTGTAGCTGAAGCTTTCCTGACAACCTGGATAGCGAGATTCGGATGCCCTCACACCATAACATCGGATCAAGGACGACAGTTTGAGTCAGAGTTATTCGCTGCTCTAACAAAATCACTCGGCATTAAGAAAACCCGGACTACCAGCTACCACCCTCAGTCAAACGGCTTAGTTGAACGGTGGCATAGATCGATGAAGACTGCACTGATCGCACGTGGGAATACAACAAACTGGTCCAAAGAGCTACCCATAGTGCTTCTAGGACTCCGAGCAGCACTACGACTGAAAGAGAACGTGAGCCCAGCACAAATGTTGTACGGAGCCAACATACGTCTGCCTGGAATGCTTTTCGAGCCGAAAACGCAAGATGCATCACCAGAAACTTTCACGCAGAATCTCCAAGCGACAATGGCAAAGACGAGCCCGTTCAACAGCAATCATCACGCCACACGCCACAAGACATTCATTCACCCAGCACTAAAGGACTGTTCATACGTATACGTCAGGACGGATGCAGTAAAAAAGCCTCTCACCCCACCATATGAAGGCCCATTCAAAGTGCTAGAGAAGCAGGATAAATATTTCAAACTCCAAATGCCGAACAAAACATCTATCATAACGATAGACAGATTGAAACCGGCCTATATCTTTAATGAAGAAGAGGTGAATGACCCTTTAGAACACCTGAAAGGCAGCAGTGACCAGGCAAGTAACTCCAAAAATGTGGAGTTGGCGGAAAATGCTAAGACGCGCATTACAACATCAGGTCGCGTCATCCGTCCGGTGGTACGATTTACAATACCACTGGATCAGCAGAAAAGGCGAAGATAGTGATTTCACATGGACAATATTATTTTTTTTAAACTTATTAACTATTTTACCTTTTTTTCATTGTTCTTTATATACTATTTTATGTCAATTTACACATTTTTTTACATAATTGTTTTACGTTTTACTTACGAATTTTCTTTTTGTTTGGTTTGTATGTCTATACTTGTATTTATTTTTAATTCTTTTTTTCAAAAAGGGGGGAGTTAATGTGGAGCCCTGTTAATGAACCCTAACTAGGTCAAATACCGTTGCACTTATAATTTATTTTATTAATAAATTTTACACTTCAGTCATTGCCAAGCCTTTGCCGCAATTCGTTGTTTCATTTTGCATGACTCATCCCGCACACAACTTACGCCCGTAATCCACACACGATAGGTCCACTACAAGTCTATTTATAGATTTCCAGATCGGCCAGGGAAGCTCGCTATGGGCTCGGGATGGGTAGGGGTAGGCGTCATTCCAACGCTCTATCTCGCCTTGCTTTTGGGGCAACTTCAAGCTGGTCTGTCTAAGAAAACTGTTGCGGCTTTTAAGACGTGATAGCGGTGGGGCTCGGTTATGAAATGGTAGCAACGCCCCGCGGTGTTACCTACCCGTGATAAAAAAGTGAGATAGAAATGAAACACATCATATCTTATCATGTCCATTCTCGAGACACCATGCAAAAGTAAAAAGAAAAATTGCAAACAAAACGCCTCAAAAAAATCAATTTTAATATACCTTTTTTATTATTTAAACATTCAGCAGAATATCGGAAATTACGAACATACTGTCACCAATTCGAAGGGCTGAAGGATGGTGATGATTTAAGGTGTCACTTTAAGAATATAAAACTATTAAAAGCATCTTCAATAGAACTGAAATGAAGCACCTTAAGTAAGCTTTTTGTTTCTATACTTCAGCCAGGAGGCAAACATCTGCCCTAAAATATTTCGATCACTCACTTGATCGACAGATTGAATCGATCGAAATTGATTTAATTTGTTTTTTAAAAAGTGGTATGCGTATGCTGACACTTTGTCAGTTTAGTAGACCTAGGCTTCACTGTAGAATAGCATAGAAAACTCTTTATTGAAACACTACAAACATACAGAAAACTTAAAACTATAACACAAAATCACGACATAAGTGTAACAATTGGCGGTCTTATCGCTAAAAGCGACCACACATCTCACTGTACACCTCACTGTACCTCTACATCATGCCAGTACAGGGTCATAAAGCCCACCTGACGACCTTTTATCCAGTAGGTGGTGACAAGCTTGGGCTGAAGCCTACCAGTTCTCCTTTCCCACCTCAGTATGCTTCTCTCCTATATTCATTAAACTCAGTCCAGTAGTTCATTTTTCGTCCATGTCAC
Organism: Hemithea aestivaria; assembly: GCA_947507615.1. Classification (NCBI taxonomy): domain Eukaryota; kingdom Metazoa; phylum Arthropoda; class Insecta; order Lepidoptera; family Geometridae; genus Hemithea; species Hemithea aestivaria. Next base: position 3,080,143 of record OX382325.1, on the reverse strand, counting down.
TCAACAGAATCAGTATTAAGTTAGAGCGCAGATTGAAGGTGCAAAAATCGTAACTCTGATGAAAATAGTCAATGTGCTGACAATAGAAACTCAATGGAAGATTTTTGCTTCCCATTGCTTCTTTGAAATGCTTTGTCTTGAAGATCTTAAGAAATGTCACTCGTTATGTAAAAATGTAGATAAAAGTGTGCATTTAAAAAGTGGGTCCCTAGTAATTGCACTAAACGACGTTGTTTGGCTGAGAAGTGTAATTTTAACGTGAATCAAATCTATTATGATAGCACCCTAAGAACACTATATCATATTACAATAATAATCAGAGGCGAAAATTTGTGTAAGTTACACACACTATAATTTAACATCTATCCTTGTATGTATTATTTCGTTAGCCGTAAGTTTTCCTTAATTGTAAAATAAAATAAAATAAAACATGTGTTTTACTTCTTCGCACTAAAAAGGCTAAGCCAATTGAATGGAAGTTGTAATTTGGCAGCTAGGTCTCCCCGCATAGATTTTGGAATCACACATAGGGTATTTTTCAAAGAGCTAAATCAGTTAGTCAACTGCAATAAACCTTAAAAACCTTTAAGCTATATTTTGTTTCGTATTAAAATCGCTGACTAAAATATAGCAAATAAACTTTAATTGAAAAAACAACATCCAATCAGACCGAAGATGATATCTAAAGATATCAACATGATCTCGAAATTCAATTTACTATCGCATGATTTTCGGTAACTTGCGCCCAAATATTTGAGGCACTATACCGTTCAAATATTTACTAGCAATTTTAGTTCAAGTATATCGACTGTATTTTTTGCGGTAAGCCTTAATTTGAACTACATTTTTATCTGTTTTACCTTAAGCCTTTTAGAGTGTAAACAAATCTTCCAATATCTCAAATAATTAAAAGTGAGACATTTAATCATTAACAAACTACTACACACAACACTTGCTTGATACTGTGCCCCAAAATAACTACAAATATGCGCCATACTTTTAAGTAAAAAATATATGTATGCCGTTGAACGGTTTTTCCGACATTTTCGTCACACAGTAGGTATGGTTTTTTTTAAGAGAATAAAGAAAATAGTCGTGTCCCGGCAACGGGTTAACAGCGCCACTAGTGTTACAGACATCCATTATAGGCGACGGTGCTAGCTCAGCATTAGAAATCGATTGTTACATACAGATTGGTAAGTAGGTTGGTAGGTTGATTGGTGGTTGTATTTTGTAGCGTCCGTGTCCCGGTGGTCGTTGGTCCGGCTTGTAAGCTGGAGGACCTGGGTTCAAATCTCAGTGTGGCAAAGATTTTCACCTGTACGCTACCGTGTTTCGGAAGGCACGTAAAACTGTGGGTCCCGGCTGTTTCCTATAAGATATGTAGGAGGCAGTCGTTAAGTCATGTTGCAGGCCTTGTAGGAATCTCGGCGACCTGAAACTGCAACTTATAGGTTAGCCACACAACCTATAAATTGTGATTTAACTCTGACAGTGTAAGTAGGTAACCTGTTCTGTTGGAGTATAAACCCCAATAAACCCCAATTATAATAGGTCTGCCATCATCATAAAAAAATAAAACCGGTCAAGTACGAGTAGGACTCGAGCACCGAGGGTTCCGTACAAACCTACGGGTTTCTACGGAACCCTAAGGAAAAGTGGGTATAATATTATATATAATATTATATACTGTAGGTTTTGATTCCCTTGCGAGTACTTGCGAGTTTGAAAATATGCGGCTAAAATTGCTGTTTCTTTTGATTGCGTTGACATAGATGTTTGATTTTTTTACAGCTTAAAGTTGAGTATTTGATATGAATTTCAATTTAATACCTGTACGCGTTCTTGAGGAAAGGGGTAGTAAATACAAAATTATTAAAAATGAGTAGTTGCGAGTTTAAAATTACGACTAAAATTGCTGTTTCTTTTGAATGCGTTGACATAGAGGTTTGATTTTATTACAGTTTAAATGTATTATAGAGACTTGAGTATTTGATATGAATTTAAATTTAATACGTTTACGCGTTCATGAGAAAAGGGGTAGTAGGTATAAAATTATTCAAAATATTTTTTTCATATGATGCAAATAAAAATTTATGGTTTTCGCAATTTTTCCTTTATCTGTGCTCTAGGGAGTTGTTTCGTGCTAAATTTCAAGATTCCGAGTTTACGTGAAGTGCCCCGTAGGTTTTGATTTATTTGGTAATGTCAAAAATTTGCTGAAATTTGCAACATATTCGACTATATCTTTTGATTGCGTTGGCCTAGAAGTTTGAAATTTCACAGCTCTAAGAGCCAATGGACCTTAATATTTCCTATAAATTTCAGCTTGTTAATTCCACGCGTTCCTGAGAAAAAGGGTCTTGACAGACAGACAGACGGACGGACGGACGGACAACAAAGTGATCCTATAAGGGTTCCGTTTTTTCCTTTTGAGGTACGGAACCCTAAAAAATATTTATTTAACCACTTTGATACACTTGCTTGATGTTCTAGGATTTCATAGTAGTTTTACGATTGATTAGTTAAGTCCTCCTTTAATAAAATGCTAAACATAGAGCTACTTAACAATGTTACCTCTAGCATTTACCTACTGCCTACTGTTAATAACCTCATTGCATAATATATTATTTATATTTCGTCGTTCCTGGTGCAAAGAATGTCCATCGCCATTCAACGTGGAAACGCAGCAAGTGTTTGGGCACCTTTCCATCAGGAACGGTTCGGAACAGTTGACAAGTTAATTTTAAATTTAGGGTATTTATTATTTATGTGATGAAGTAGAAGACGAGCAAGACGCTCTCCTGATGTTAAGAGATAACGGCTGCCCATAATCAGTACAGTGGTCACCTAGGATTTCACAATTATGTGAATTCTAGGACCACTGCACCAACGCTTCTTACTCAAGAGTCATAAGATGTTAAGACTCTTTAGCCCAGTAATTTCACTAGCTACAGTGCCCTCCTACCGGAGCACAGTAATGTTTGCACATCACTGCTCAGGCGGTAGAATAATTGGCACTGTTGGGGTACCCATCTAGACGACCTCCTGCAAAGGAAGTCTACCCCCGGTATATAATATGTTTAATTATTTCATCATTATAATTATATATTTTTATTATAAATTTTATTTTATTTTGTTGGAAAACAAACAACTTTAAAAAAATTATATAAAATAGGAAATTAAGAATTCACTAATTATTACATTTCACTTTTTGAAAAATGCCAAAAAAAATATAAATCTTCATGTATGGCACCTTGAAAAAACTAATAATGTAATTTCTCACCTTTAGCGACATTCCATATCTTGTGCCTTTCCACTCATATGATATATGATATTATTCATATGATTTGCCTAAAATAGTGGTAGAAAGTTGCTAAACCTTCCATATAAGATGTAAGTGTTAGTGAAAGGCGATTGGTTCTAAAGGTCTCGGGAGGTACGTATGAGGGATAGGCTATAGATCTCCTTAACGCCTACAACTGGTTGATGGAACATGGAGCTATGAATCATGGATAAATTCTCATTTATCCCGCCTTCTTAGTATATTCTGCTGCTATCTAAGGCTGCATCGTCGCCTAACATCAGGCGTGATCGTGACCAAAGGCTTGCCTATAATGAATTTAAAAAATCTAAGAAAAGTTCTAAGTTATCATAGAAAGATCTAAGCCAATTTAAAAAAGGTATCGATAGTTTTAATATTTTTAAAGTTTAAAGTTAGTATGTGTTTTATCTGTGTATTTATTATTTCTTCACGCCTATACAACTGAACGAATTCATATGAAATTATAAATTAAATTTGCGTAGCTTAAAACCTTGGAATAAAACATAGGTCATCATTCAACGCAGTTATTAAACCCATTTCGCACAAGTATTGAAAATAGATTAAAATGACTACAACTTCTCCACACATGGTCTAATAACGTCATGGGCATAGCCACGGTTGGCCGCGCTTGCCCCACCCTGGCTCTGACCTGGATGTTACTTCAAATTTTCTTGGCGCTCGTCGCATCGCACATATTTAATAGACTCCACTCCACTGTACATCCGTCCGTTTGTCCATAGAAAGTGACCTAATTGTATGAAAAAATTAGTCGATGTAGTTTGTTAGTTACATATTATTTTAGACTGTTGCCCCACCCTAAACCCATGGCTGGCTAGGCTCATGTGTAATCGTATCTCAGATTAGTATTTAAACCTATGAGACCTACATAATATTCGACTTGGCTAAGAATCTAGCCCATTTTTACCCACTAGCGTCATGACCAATCGTCCAGTCAAAACTTATTTTTTCCACATCCACTCCGCTACGCAAATCCGTAGTTTTGTATATTCGTAGTTTGATCCATCGCATCTCCCGTAGGCTCAATCTGTTTGTCGGACGAGGGTCGCAGTCCCGAGTCCAGTCGGAGGATTTAACATAACAAATTGGGTAACTTATATGCTCGCCCAAATGTTAGCGGTTGGACGCATCATTCTCTTTTGTGAAACATGGGGTGGAATACTGCTGGTTTTGCGAGTTTGTATCTTTAGATGGCCTTATCATTTTAGTTTTTAGGTAGTCAACATGGAAGCCTTATAGTTTCTCTTTGTCTGTCCGTCTGTTCGGGGCGGAAGCCTACATTGCACGTAGCCCGACTAGCGCTTGGACAATTTATTCAACATTATACTACCTCTAAATCCTACTTATAAACGTGATGGTTTGTAAGTATGTATGTTTGTTACTCTTTCACGCCTAAACGGGTGGACAGATTAACCTGAAATTTTGTAGAGATAGACCCTGGAATAACAAATATTAAGGTACTGTACAGCAGGTCAAATTACCAATTCAAGTGCTTTAAAGTTAATTTTAAACAAATAAGTTAGAGTTTGTGATAAACAACCATAATGACTTCCCAACCAGCAAAACACGAGTACTTTAAAAATCCACGTTAGAACGCTGTTATTTATATAAAATTTAAAATTGCTAGACCAATTAAAACTTTAAAATGTAATTCCAACATAAACAAATAATATCTGCACTTGGTACAGTTGCGTTGAAAAGTTATAAAAGCGAACAACCAGCGTAAAAGCTTTTAATTGGATGCGACCACAAAGCAAGTTCAAAACTTACAGACATTTTACTTCCGTTGAGAATAGTACAAAGAAAACACTAATCTCTAGGATGTTCTTGCAATCGTCATTGTCTTTAATTATTTATTTAATTTTTGTATAAATAATTTTAGTTACGTTAATTTAATTCTAAAAAAGATTTAACTACCTACCTGTTTTATTCATCTTACTATTAAATATTTTTAATACATGTTATAAGGTCTAGTTGATATACTTTGATTCTAAAGGGTAACTTTGGGCAAAGGAAATTCAAATAGATATAATTTAATTTCCGTAAAACTGCAGTAGGTAGGTAATTGAAACATTTACGTTTCACTACATAATTTTAGTAATAATTATTACATCATGGCTGAAAAGAGGCTAATTTACAAATTTATACCTTTAAGGTAACTTTACCTTAAAAAGGAAAGGCGCAAAGGAACACGATTTTACTGTAAGAAAAACAAATAGGTACGTGTATTTTCTTATTTGAAAAATATTACGTTATTTTTTATAATATTTTAATAATAGTTGTGTAAGACTCCACAAAACGGACAAAACGAGACTGCGTTAGACATGGTTAAACGTACACAGTAATCTTAATAAAAGCTATGAAACACTTTAAAACATTTCCGAAACAGAAACTGCGCTTTTCACCGCCAATTCTACTTTAAGAAATAAACTGAACATTTAAAACGCGAATTCACTAATGAAAGTTTTAAATGACCGACCAAAACAAAAAATGTCTAGTGACCTCGTTATGAATACAAATTTTATTTTGCGGTCGGATTTGCAACTTTGGAGATTATCTCTAAAGATTTAATGTTTAAAATTGTTCGCGCTTTATTTTCTGTTGAAGGGTTGGAAGTTTTTTGAACTTTTTTTATAAATCGTGGCAAAACAATGGTCGGGGGGAATCATAAAAGGGTTCGAAGCGTCGACAACAAACGGACAATGGACCGCGATTCGAGCAATTAATCTCTGAGACGGATCGAACTTCGATGATCTTTATGATGCAAAATATTATAACCTACTTTACCTGTTAGCTCTTTGACCTAGTTAAAGACGATAATTATATTATTAAGAACAGGCAAACAGGCAGACGGCCTTATTGAGAACGATCATCGTCGCCTATAGACGATTGCAGCACCTATCTTGAATACAAACACTACCCTCCCAAACTTCACTTAATATCGTGCCGGAACTCGATCATAATGACCGCTAGGTGACATGGTTTATAAAACATACTATTTTTCAACTGTTAAAACTCCTATCTAACTTAATGACACGATTTTATGAAGCTTTTATCTAATCTTATAAAAGGAAAGAGTGACTGATTGACTGACTAATTTATCAACAAACAGCTTAAACCGCTGAACGGAATTGATTGAAATTGAAAATATAGTTCGTTTTTATTTTTATGCTATCTCTACCTCGCTAAGATAATATCTGGACGCGAGCACAGCCACCAGCATAAGCTAGTCAAATTAATTCCAGCAACTTCTAAGATACACGAAAAAATAACTAACTCCGAGACTCCCAAAACATGTACAGTAGCCTCCCAATAAGTTTAAAGGCAAGATTCCTCGAGCCAGATTAAACATTCCATTTGCGAGGTGTCCGGGGCCTCTGCCCTACGTCCAATTACAGCGTGCCTGCCGCTGACAATCGGATAAACGGACCTTAATGGCACTATGGAATTTGGGACCACGTGGGCAATGCTACGACACTTATAATATCATAATATTTAAAATTATGCATCGGTCCCATCATAGAATACAAAACTCTTTATTGAAACATTACAAATATACAAACATATAGGTTAGCCACACAACCTATAAATTGTGATTTGACTCTGACAGTGTAAGTAGGATAATCTGTTCTGTTGGAGTATAACCCCAATAATTTTTATACAGAAAAACTTCAAACTAAAACACAAATTCGTAAATTAAGTGTGTTGTGTGTAGGTTTTATAGCTAAAAACGTATTTTCCAGACAACCTTGCAGGGAGAGGAATATATTGATATTGACATGGGGGGTAAGGTTAGGTTGGCTTATTATCTTAATCTTTTTTTTATACAACGAAGTAAGAAGACGCTATCCTAATGGTAAGAGATAACGCTGCCCATAATTAGTACAGTGCTACCCAGTGCACTGCGCCAACGCTTCTTACTTGAGAGTCATAAGATGTTAAGACTCTTCAGCCCAGTAATTTTACTAGCTACAGCTAAAAGCTTTGTTAAGAATATAACTATAGATTTTAATAATATAATCAGATATTATTGAGAGTTTTATCCTTATCTAGTGAAATTACTGGGCTAAAGAGTCTTAACATCTTATGACTCTTGAGTAAGAAGCGTTGGTGCAGTGCTCTTAGAATTTCACATAATTGTTAAATCCTAGGTAACACTGTACTGATTATGGGCAGCCGTTATCTCTTAACATCAGGAAAGCGTCTTGCTCGTCTTCTACTACATCACATATCTGCGACTCTCTCTGTAGGACGAATTTCGAAATGTAAATTCACAAAATTTACTTCCAGTTACTATATTTCCAGTTTTCTTAAATAACGACAACGTTATTATTAAAATGAAAAATACATTTGTATCTTGGAAACTCTTTGACATTTTTTAAGGTTTCAAACTGGGAATAATTTTAAAAATATTCTCTACAGCTTTACCGAGAAACATAAAAAAGTAAATTCTACGAATTTATATTTTTTTATTCATAAAATATCGTGAAACCAAGAGAGTCGCACGTACGGATTAAATAGAAAAAATAGTACTCTATAAAAATAAACTAGAAAGATTGTAATAGGTATTATTTGTAAAAAACATCAGAGTTTTTAATATCTATGCAATAATAACACTTTTTTTTTTCTTGTGGCCCATTAATATTTGGTCTAATCAAAATATTCAACGCAAAATGGTTATGTAAAATTATAAGCATGATGCGCTATAACATTATAGGATTTCCAAGGGTACTATTATAATTGAACCACTCAAAAATATACGCCGTAGCTAGTTCATAAATCTTCCCAATAAATTCATGAGCTTCCATCAGGCGCGGATCCAGGGGGGGGTCAAGGGGGTCATGACCCCCCCCAAAATCCTAGTCGGAAAAAAATCCGATTATATCGACTGGGTTTACGCTTCTTTTATAGTTAGAATTAGAAAATTTTCTCTTAGCAGCAAGCTTTACGTACTAGTTCATAAATTTGTTTCGCTGTTGATAGCGCATTGAGCAATTTGTGTACTTTTTTTTTGGCCACGACTACATTATTATATTATCCGTAGGTTTTCGTGCCAAGCTGCACAGCTTCTTTCATAGTTAGGATTAATTGGTTTATATTAACTGCTGCAAGCTGTTCGCGCTTTATGTTGTCTTTGCAGCCGAGCCTTTGCGCTTGCAGCGAGGTTCTTGCGCATGTATAATAGTATTTTTTGTGGTACAATTTTCAAAAACCAAAATTTTTTCGCCGCTCGCAGCAAGCTGCTCGCGCTTTTATAAATAAGGATATTTAGTTTTCTTGCCACTCGGAGCAAGCTAAATGCACATCATTCGTGCTGAAAAATTCAAAATTTTCTCAGCGCTCGCAACGAGTTGCTCGCGCTTTCATAAATAAGAATTATATTTAGTTTCCTTGCCACTCGGAGCCAGCTAAACGCACATCATTCGTGCTGAGTAATTCAAAATTTTCTAGGCGCTCGGAGCGAGCTGGTCGGTCTTTATAAATAAGAATATTTAGTTTCCTTGCTACTCGGAGTAAGCTAAACGCACATCATTGGTGCTGAAAAATTCAAAAATTTCTCGGCGCTCGCAACAAGTTTCTCGCGCTTTCATAAATAAGAATTATATATTTAGTTTCCTTGCCACTCGGAGCAAGCTAAACGCACATCATTCGTGCTGAAAAATTCAAAAAAAAATTCCTAGCGCTCGAAACGAGATGCTCGCGCTTTCATAAATAAGAATAATATTTAGTTTCCTTACCACTCGGAGCAAGCTAAATGCACATCATTCGTGCTGAAAAATTCAAAATTTTCTTGGCGCTCGCAACGAGTTGCTCGCGCTTTCATAAATAAGAATTATATTTAGTTTCCTTGCTTCTCAGAGCAAGCTAAACGCACATCATTCGTGCTGAATAATTCAAAATTTTCTCGGCGCTCGCAGTGAGCTGCTCGCGCTTTATAAATAAGAATTATATTTAGTTTCCTTGCCACTCGGAGAAAGCTAAACGCACATTATTCGTGCTGAAAATTTCAAATTTTTCTTAGCGCTCGCAACGAGTTGCTCGCGCTTTCATAAATAAGAATTATATTTAGTTTCCTTGCTTCTCAGAGCAAGATAAACGCACATCATTCGTGCTGAATAATTCAAAATTTTTTCGGCGCTCGCAGTGAGCTGCTCGCGCTTTATAAATAAGAATATTTTGTTTTCTTGCTACCCGGAGCAAGCTAAACGCATATCATTGGTGCTGAAAAATTAAAAATTTTCTCGGCGCTCGCAGCAAGCTGCTCGCGCATTTATAAATAAGAATATTTAGTTTCCTTGCACTCGGAGGAAGCTAGACGCACTTTTTCCGTAGGTACTGATAAATTCAATTTTTTTTCGACGCTCGCAACGAGCTTCTCGCGCTTTTATAAATAAAAATATTTATTAGTTTCCTTGCCACTCGGAGCAAGCTAAACTGCACATCATTCGTGCTAAAAATTTCAAATTTTCTCGGCGTTCGCAACTAGCTGCTCGCGCTTTTATAAATAAGAATATTTAGTTTCCTTGCCACTCAGAGCAAGCAAAACGCACAGTATTCGTGCTGAAAATTTCAAAATTTTTTTCGGCGCTCGCAGCAAGCTAAACGCACATCATTCGTGCTGAAAAACTCTAAAATTTCTCGGGACTGACAGCGAGCTGCTTACAAATACTCTCGAATTGTTTAGTGTAAAAGAAGGTGTAAAGTATACAAAATTTTAAGACTACGCTTAAATGTGTCCCAAAAAAATTTGTACTGAGAAAAATTCTAGCCGATGACCCCCCCCGAAATCATGGTCTGGATCCGCGCCTGGCTTCCATGGTACCATAATTGCGTCACCATCAACAAATCTGAAATATTAAGGCAGCAGCATTAATTAATGGCTCAATGAGAAGCAAGCGGAACTACAAGTCGTCTACAATTAATTGTATCTACCTGTACTCGCCGTGTGACGTCACCAACCATGATTAATTACAGCCGAGAACAAATGACTGCCCGTTTTATGATAATGGAATGACACTTAAAATTTTGATGAGACCGTTACCTTTGCCAATTTGTTTTAATGATTGTTAGAGCGGACATGCCTTGGGAAATTTCTTTAACGTATCTCTATCTGTAGAATGTATGCGATGATAGCTCTTGGCATTTCTTTGGGGTGCTAAGTTGATCGACAATCTTTCTAATATTATAAATGTGAAAGTTTGTAATAATGGATATCTGAATGTTTGTTACTCTTTCACGCCTAAACGGGTAGGATTAAACTGAAATTTGGAATAGAGATAGCTTAGACCCTGGAATAACACATAGGCTACAGTACAGCGAATAAAACCGCTGGGCGGAGCTGGTATAGCCATAAGGCGACAGTAACCGTTCACCATCAGATGGGTAAAAAGTAAAAAAAAAAACATTCTCATGCAAGTGAACGAGTAGCTAGTGTAGTATACCTACAGATTATGATCACATTCCCAATTTTTATCCTCCAGTAAAAATGAAGGCTAGGATGGTTTATTAAGAAGTTTTTACGCAGTCCTCAAGTTTAAGAGGTCCGTAAACTAAGCAAATCCGATGTGTCCTTACCGCAGCCCTCAGAATCAAGGGTCGGGTGCTCCAAACTTTGTTCTCGTATATCCTTCGACACTTGTAGACTTTATCTTACTTGTGTTCTGGTTCGCTGGAAGCTGGAAGTACCAACTACATGGCTTCGGGGATATTCTCTTGAACATCTGGTTTGATCATATAAATGTACCTACTTTGAAAATTACTTACTTATTATTACACTAAATTGATTAGGAGAACAAGTTTTGATCATTTTAAATGTTTTTGTATATATTTTTTTGTTTTTAAAATAGAATAGAACATGAGAAGTGTCCCTTATTAAATTGTTATAGATTCGATTTGTTGAGAATTTCGGATGGCAAAAGTGAGTTTCTCAATGCGAGTTACAGCGACCTTACCCAAAATCCTCGCGATTAGCTCCGGTTGGTAGGGTAATGTAACCGGGGAAATTACTGGGCTAAAGAGAAAGTCTTTTGTCTCTGGATCACGAATGCATTGTAGTGATGCGTACCACTTCGTAACTTTTTTTTTTTTTTTAATGTGATGAGTAGAAGACGAGCAAGACGCTCTCCTGATGATAAGAGATAACGGCTGCCCATAATCAGTACAGTGCTACCTAGGATTTCACAATTATGTGAAATTCTAGGAGCACTGCACCAACGCTTCTTACTCAAGAGTCATAAGATCTTAAGACTCTTTAGCCCAGTAATTACACTAGCTACAGTGCCCTCCTACCGGAGCACAGTAATGTTTACACATCGAATACTTAGGTAACACTGCGTTCAGAACTGATAACTTTTACCTCCTTGTATTAAAAGGAAGCTTAAAACCACATATACATATGATGATTTTTCACCAGAGAAAAGGAGGGAAACTATTTTATAATGGAAAAAGCCGGGAAAACCGCAGGTCGTATCTAATGCAGAGAATAGATGATCTTTGCACAGATTTTAATGGTGAGTACTTACACACGTAAGCATTTATTTAATTTTGATATAAATTAAATAAATGCTTACGTGTGTAAGTACTCACCATTAAAATCTGTGCAAAGATATAGTTAACAACACACTGCACTAAAACTAAAGAAAGCGTGCACGTGAATTTATCATTTTCACCATATTTCCCTCTCGTATTTTTTTCTTGCAGCATCCCAAATACGCGAAGAAAACTACGATTAGATATTATTTGATTTTGTAAAACAGCAAATTGACTTATCCAATCCGCTTCATTAAGGGTTGAATAAGTAAAGTTTGTTTATGTCTAGGATAAAAACAAAAGGTATAATGACCGTACGACCGGACCAAGGTGTGTCGACCCCTGGGCTAGGTAACATTCAGGTTAAACATCTTCAGATCTCACAGTCTACGTGATTAAGGCAGATACTACGCACCAACAACAAAAGTGAAGCCAATAACAACCTACGTAATACTGATTCCTTATACTAAGACGCTCTTCACTACGCGTGGAAAATTATTTAGATGCGAGACTAAAACATATATTTTATTGGGAACTGATTTAGCTTCACATGATGACAACTAGCGGCACACATAATATTATTATTGTGATCAGTTTATTTATTTATTCAGTAAGTAGGAACATTATGAATTTATTGTCATTACCACATTCTTTACATACTACGTTTGTAATAAATAAATAAATTTCTGATTCAATCTCACATAGGACGTACCGTCGTACGTGCGACTCCTCATTTCTCAATTTATTTCTTTCTAACACTTTAAACTTTCACGATTTGTCCCGATTAATAAAAATAACACTATTTTAGAAATGTGCTGGTTCTATGAATTATATTTTTCTATGAATTTTATTTTATTCTGAGAATTTTGTTTTATAGAGCGCGGTGTCTGCCTTTGTTGTGTGTCCTCCAGATTTGTTCACTTAGAAAGGATTTAATTCGAAATCCGAGACAGTTCGATCCGACTTAATAACAGAATTTGCATAGAGATTCTATTATAATTACTTTTATTTGACAGCTCTTTGAATTTTCTATACATTTTACCAAAATTCATAATCCTTCTTAACGGAGCTTATAAGCGAGCTTTGAGTTTTTGCTTCATTTTGAAATCTTTTATTTTAGTTCTTGTAATGAGAAGCTGTCAAAGTAGGTCAAAAAAGGTTCGTACCGTATCCTTTTTTATTTAATTTATGTGACTAAGGCACACTTATTTCGCCTACCTTGTCCTATTGTGCCTACACATTTTATCGCAGCCATTTTGTTTCAATTTCTTTGACAGGCACTATGACAGGTAACAAACTAGCGGTCTTACCATTTAAAGCAATATCTTCCTCACAATGTAATATACCTAATCTTCTTCCTGCCCTTATCCTTATATAGGGGGTCGGCACCACACGTCTTCCTCTTCCATTCCACTCGATTATCCGTCATATCTTTATTCACTCCCCTAGCACGCATATCTGCTTTCACACATACATTCAAACCTTTTTGTAATTTAATAGTAATTATAAATTCAGGTAAGCAAACTCAACGGTAATTCAACCGAACAAAACTTGAATTAGATCCAACATAATCAGCCACAAATCTCAAATACGTTTACAATTCAATGAAGTTATTTATCAAGAGATAATTGGATAAAAACGTCACAGACTAACAAATTATAAATCGAAGTTAGCCTGAAACAAACTAATTACTAATTTAGTTTAATTATTGAGACTAATGCTTTGTGTAATTACACTGCTGACTGTTTAATGTAATTAGATTGGTCTTCAACGTCGTCATCTCAAATAGAAACCTAAAAGTAAAGCGACTGAAGGTTGACGCAAACGAGGCCCACCGCACCACAACTCGGCATAGCGTATCCTTGCTATGCCAATGGGTCTGTTGGATCGAAAAGTGTCGGTAGCAGCGCGGACACGTGCTGAAATAAAATTTTTCCCTGGACCTAATTCCGCATCTTACTATTTTTTTTAATCTATGACCTGCGTACATTTTAAATGAACCAATGCAACGCAAATTACAAGCTCGCCGCATTATCCACCTGAACCGTACCTATACAATACAATACAATACTCTTTATTGGGACAAAAAATTACAAAATAGACTTAAAACTAAATAAAAGTACTAATATTAATGTCCACAATGGGCGGCCTTATCGCTTAGAGCGATCTCTTCCAGGCAACCCACCTTGCACGGAAAGTTATAAATTAAAGAGTAGGGTGTAATTTAGCAGAGGAGTCAAACTAACCTATTAATAATATATAACATATTATATCATTTTTATCTTACATATCTACTAAATATATTATACAAATAATATCTATTATAAAATATACCTATATATTAGTTCATATAAAAATATGCTTATTCGGATTTTTGTTTTATGATGCGGTGCGGTGCGACCCGCCGTTGTTTGCGCCAGTTTTTACATTTCGCTCACGCATTAACCCTCCAATCCTACTTGTTCTCTTCTTTGTTGTCCTTTCAACGTTCTTTGAAGATACTTCTGTCGCGTTCGGTATTTATTGGACCCATTCCCCTTTTATTTATTCTTTTAATTAAACATTAATGATAAATGTATTATCAAACCCATGTCACGGTTTAATTATTAATATTGATTTAACACTACTATGTTTTGTAACAAATAGGATTCCATTCTAAACCAAATGCATTCAAATGAAAATTAATTTAATTAATAAAATATATTTTCATTTGAGTACATATTTAAAATTTAATTAATTGAGCAGTAACGAATAGCATGTGTATTTAATATGAATTACAATTTAATTACAACATTAGAATAAAATAAATACATTAATCTAAGATTACAACGTAGTATTAACAAATCAAATCAATCCCTTTATATTGTTTAAAGTAATAGCCCCTAGCTCGAAATATTATACCTTATCATAACCATATTCGCATACGATAATATGGATTCTATTGAATTGAACTTGGCTATTTTTGATAGATTTAAGATTGACTATTCAATTGAAACAAAGCACAATACGTACCTAGTACCTAACAGCATTAAAAATAAAACAACAAGACATTATTTTTACAATTTTTGCCAAAATTATGTTACGTGTTCTTAGAATTTTATCTGTAAATTTAGTTATAAGATTATAAGAGCCTGCAACAGCATTGGCAGTAGGATATTTTTGAGTCGTTTTAAGGCTGCTAATCAAAAAAAATATTCCTATTATTCTAGATCAAGAACAAATACAATAAATATTTGAGTGACAATAAAAGTACCGTGGTCCAGAAATTCATAATTTTGAAATTTTATTTTAATGGATGTCGACACTTATGAATTTTGTAGAGCAAACGACAGCAACACGACTGCGACGCCAAAGCAACTTCGGAACAGCATCCACAGGAACAAACATTATCCTCGCGACATAAAGTAGGTATAATAATAAAGGCAGCTCGTCAAAACCTCCCTCGGAAGGTACGAGAGTACCAGCTATAACAATCAAAAGCACCTTACTAGGTGGAGTTCCTAATTAAAATTAATAATTCGTATTGTTTCGGGCGGAATCCAAACATATTGAATGCAGCTGCCAACCCTAGTTAGTTCACAACTTGGCCACGGCTATTGCGGTGTGGTGCAAATCAAAAGACATGCTTCAAAATTTCATATGTGTAAAAAATATCACTATCACTATGTGTATTCCATTATGTGTGTGTTTTTTTTATATCGCTCAGTGAGATCTCTTCCAGACAAACGCAGTCAATTTCAGTTAGGAGAATTAAGCATTGAAAAAAATTTGGTAATCCATAAAT
The DNA here is from genome assembly GCA_947507615.1 of Hemithea aestivaria. Classification (NCBI taxonomy): domain Eukaryota; kingdom Metazoa; phylum Arthropoda; class Insecta; order Lepidoptera; family Geometridae; genus Hemithea; species Hemithea aestivaria. The sequence goes on along the minus strand of OX382325.1, from coordinate 3,064,487 downwards.
TCAACAAAACACAAATTTGCAATTAATACCACAAAAATATGTGTTCTTCATAACTAAAATACAAATCGGCACAACTCACGTCTAATATTCTTGGGAATATCTTAACCACGCCACGGTGACCCAGGTGAGCGTCGGGTACTGCAGGGTACGTAGTAATAGTATCTATTCTTTGCTGCAGGTGTGAACTCCTGATGTAGGACATCTTAATTGTCTGAAACCGTTATTGAGATGTTCTCAACAATATTAGACGTGAGTTGTGCCGTTCTGTTATTTTACTTAAAGCTACACACTATTCCCGTGACTTGTGTCACAATGTAACATCTGGACCTCTAAACGTAGGGCCAAATGTTTCAAATTTAAAGTTTATTAGGGACCCGAGCGGCGAATGCTCGTATATTGTAATATTGGTAATTACTTTACGCCGTATTTATGTAAAGGTAAACTTAATTTACAGATCGGGCCCTTTTACAAAGCTCTACCATAACTTGTTTAACGAGCTAAGGTACAAATTTTATGGCCTCGGCCGTTAGGTATCGAATTTACAAGTGATTTCACGTTTTAATAATTTTCGGTTGATTAATTTTATACAATAAGTACAAAATGGACAAAAAATAAAAGGATTCCAATAATTTTACCTAAGTTATTTAAGCATAAAATTTTAATTTGTTTTAGATTGCTTGTGTCCAAAATAACAAATATTATACAATATAATAACCGCTTTTATTTCATTCTTGAAGATAGTTTAAATGACTTTAATATGTATGTAGTTATCTACCTTTTTCGTATTTTGTGACCCTTATTTTTAAACCAATCTATTCAGCTGTTATAGAGGGTAGTCGGTCGCTTACACTCAGACAGATATATCTCTAGCATATCGCAACATTGACATAAAACTAGCAACTCCCGTCCCACTGTCAAGAGTAATTGTCGTTTGTAAGAGCACAATGACATTGGAAGTAGCTACAAATAGTATGCAATGACAGCGCGAGTAGCAAGAGTAGCGTTTTGATATATGTCAGATTACTCTTGAAAGCGGGAGCGTTGCTACTATTAAGTCAGTGTCTTGATATCCTGTATGTACACTACAATAATTTTATACATAAATCGTTAAATCAAGCCGGCTAAGTGTTTCCGAGGACGGTTTAAGTGCAGCAAAGTGCTTACGATTGCTCAGTCGCAGATATTCCCTTTGAGTCGCAGTCTGTCGGTGCTCTTATTACAGCCATCAGGTTACATACTTATACTAATACATTTATTTGAATGTACAAAGACACTTAATTCTATTCGTATTCTGAAAGCTCAAATCGATTTGTTGTATGAAAATCGAAGTTCTTTTCAAAGAAGAAAAGCACTTCGATTTTAAAAATATGTGTGCGAGACTAACTGATCTATTGGAGCTACTATAAAGCCATTCGGCGATTTAAACATCATAAGAGGAAAATTCAAAATAAGTTTATTCTTTGTTATGTGCGTACCTATCAAATAAGATGGAATATTCAACTATTAACTATACAAATTGACAGAAAATCAAATAAGTACTGCATTTTGGCGCTACATGGCAGTATATTTTTTTTTTTAAGAAAACGTGACTGAGTTACTCACTGATGACTGATCTAAACTAACGTCAACCTCATACAATAAAACAGATTGAGCTAAAATTTGAAACACGGTTTTATGACGTAAAATTTCGCTAAGAAAGGATATCTCCACACAGGCAAAGCCGCGTGCATAAGCATAAGTTATATTAGATGAGTTTTGACTCGTATGGCCTTTACCAGCATTTTATCTTCCATTTAACTTTATAATGCAAGCTATAACATCATTATTATATAGCTTTACATAGATTACTTAAAATGGGAATTGCCAAGCGTCAGTTCTTAAAATGGGAATTCCCAAGCCCTGTAGTTTTACATTTTTAAACTACTTCAAGAAGAAGTTCCATTGCTCTATGAAATTCTATAAGACATTTCCTTTATAAACAAAGGAAATAGTTGAACAAGTTCTTCGCATGATTACACATCAAACAATCAAATATTTGTGTACGCACTTTTTGGAAAACTTTAAAAAAAGGCCTACGTTTGACATTCCATCCGATGCAAGTGCGAATGCGATCGACATTAATCACATCATACACTTATATGGGTACCTGGTACCTACTTATTCACTCGTGCCTTGCAAAAACACAAAATTTCACTTTTTTGTTCTGTTTATACCTAGGCCACATAATGCGTAGTCCCAAAAATGAGCTTTTACAGCTCATAATACAGGGAAAGATACAGGGTAAAAGAAGTCCAGGAAGAAGGAGAACATCTTGGCTTAAAAATCTGCGCCAATGGTACTGCAAGAGCACGCGTTCCCTATTTAGAGCTGCTGTGTCGAGGGTTCAAATTGCCATGATGATCACCCAGATGGCACCCAAAGAAAAAGAAGAAGTTCTGTTTCTGATGAACTATGACCAGAAGTAAATAGCTCTTTCCACCTCAAGAGAAAAGAGTTGTTTACTTGGCAACTCTCATTCCAAATACTCAGTGAAGCTAAAACAACATGCTACTTTGAGAACAGGTGCCATATTGAATGATAAAATTATAATAAAACAGCTCTCTTAACCACTCGCATGATTTACGATTCTTTTACACATTTTACATTTTGCTACTTTATTAGCTCTGTGCAAACTAAAATATTGAGATAAAAGTGACTGCTTTATGGTTATTAACTTTCAAAAGAGATTAATTAGTCTGCGATATAACCTCTATGACCAAATTTTTATTTTTCGTGCCTAATATACTGGACTGGATAAAAAATTGCAAACTAATTTGTTTTAGATATTTAAAATTTCAATAGATAACGATTATTTTGCATTTAAATATATTTGTACAAGTTTTGCGACTATATTATGTATAAGTTTTGATAGGATTAAGTTGTATATAAACCATATACAACTTAACTGCACAAAGCGGTTTACCCACTAAAAGATAGACTATGTGTTATTCTAGAGTAGCCTTCAACTTCCATAACAATATTATGTTATACATTTTTATTTAGGAGGCTAAAACTAAGCGGTGTTTCACACCATAAAGTTATCAAACATTTATATAAACTTCCTCGTAACTTTTTAAATTCCGCAAATATAACCAGGGCTGTCACCAGCGCCCGGTCTCAAAGGTGTCGTTACGTACGCGTACTTGACGAATTTGCCAACTGTGATAACCCTGGATTATATACGAGTAGGGGCTGCCAGAAACATCAATCAGAAAAATGTTGAAATAAGAAAGTTTTGTTCTGTGGATGTGAATATTTTTATATAGGGCCCTCGCTCACGGCGACTTTTTGTAGCTATGCAGTCGCGCGTTTACTAAACGCGCGACTGCATCGCTACTAACGCGTGTTAGTCGTATTTGCAACGCGCTACTGTATTGCGACTGTATCGATGCAAACGCGCGACCGTTGGGGCGACATCGGGGGAAGAACGCTTTTTTTCTTTGCCTACGCTTCAGCTGCTTACGACATAAAAGCATCACCAAAGACAACGTGACCAATGTTGCTTCAACGGAGTCCATTTTGCAACTGTAGCGATCGCAGGTGTTTTTGTGCTGTTACTGAATCGCGTCATCGAGACAGAAGTGCGACAGTATCGCGTTTGCATCGAGACAGTATCGCGACTGAATCTGAGCCCGTCGGCGAGGGCACAGAGCTAGCGACCGCTTCGCGACTATATTGATGCGTACGCGGGACAGAATCGCTACAGCATCGCTACAAAAAGTCGCCGTGAGCGAGGGCCCTAACAACGCAACGCTCCAAAATCTATAAAAATAAAAAAATAAATTACAATATACGTGCGTAGCATCCGTGGTACAGTGGTTAATCGGAAGACCCTGGGTTAAAATCTCATTGTTTGGCAAAAATATTAAAACCAGTAATATTGTAATGATATTAATAACTCATTTATTTCAGACAATAATACACTAACAAACAATATAATGCACTAGAGGCTAGAGGCACATATCAATACGAGTATATTATATACTACGTCTTAAAGTAATAATAATTTAAAATAATTATAAATTTAAATAAAGAAAAAAAAATAGAAAAGCATAGAAAATCAAAAAATATTTCATTTAATATAATATGCGATAGTTAACTCAAGTTTAATATGAGTTCAAACATGTCATGAACATCGAAGCTGTGACACAAAGCTTGTCACTACGAAGGACCCACAAAGAATGTCAATAGAGCCGTGCGAATTGTGAAGAGTCATGGCTAAAATTATTATTATTAAGTTAAAATAATTTTAACTTAAAATTCTCTTTACTTAAAAACATAAATTATAACTTAAGATTATTATTATTACAGCTGTTTTGTCACATTTTAAGTGCTTGTCAACTAATTTCAACAAAACAATTTTTACACAGAAATTAACAACGTTGGGTTATTTTAAAAACTTAAAATAATTGCAAAAAAGTGAAATTTTTAACTATTACATTTGATTACGAAGCAAAAGCGATACTTTATGTGACTTTTTAGAAAACTTTTATAACATAAAAGAAAAGTTAAAAAAGACATTGTATACCTACGCAAATTTCACCTTATTTTAAATCTAATTTCATGATCCTCTATGTCGTCAAAGTGATTGATCTAAAAGCCTTAGGTACCTATATGAAGCTTAGAGGTAAATTACATAAAAACACAAGCTTTTTAGCATTTAAAAAAAGCTAAACAGCTATTTTAACACATACGTGCCACAAATTCCTACGCCTCTTCTCTTTTCGCACATCCTCTACCAACGATCAACGAACCCATAGACGACTACGTATCTATAGGTTGAACACGTTTAAATTCCTTTTATTTACATAGTTCCCGACAAAATATAAGAGGAACGGCGCCGGATATTGAAAAAGCCACAATCTCAACATCAAAAAGCGACAAAAGCGGCGGAAATTAACCTCGGGAATACTCGGGATCAAACATTGTCCGCGGAACCTTTGTTCGTTAAACTGACGCGTGCCTAATGAACGCTCATTACTAACTATTGTAACAGCTTTATTAAAATACTGATTAGAGAATATGTTGAACTGGAAGTAGTGTGAAATGTGGTTAATGGTGAACGCACATCCACCGAGCCAAACGCGCGGAACGAATCCAATTTTAGATTTTGTATAGGGAATCTTCTTCCGATTCGAACGATTTGACGCGGAGAAGTGTGCAAGGTTTCACGAGATACAGAATTCAAAATTCGATCCGTTCGTCTTGGAGATGTACGTTCACCATGTAGCTAAATGGCGTTTTCAGACGTCCCGGGCTAAAAACGCGCGGAAACCGCACACGCATTAGCACCGCACGCATTATTATTATTTTATTAGCTTGACTTACATCCGCGGTCGACGCGCGTCTGCAACGCACAAGTCCCAATTTGAAATATAATTTAGTATTATTATATTACATCAATCATCTTGCTACACCTATTATTGATATAATTATTAATTTAAATGTGAAATTTGGTGGATGTAGATACGTCACCTTTTCTCTCTCAACTGCGTGTGAACAGCGTATGAAGTTTGTGTAACTTGAACTTTAAAAAAAAACAAACCGTATTTATTACCACTAGGTACAGCTGCTCAAACTATTTCCTTTATAATAAAAAGCCAAATATTGTTAATCAGCAGAACAATTTTTTCCGCTCCTGCAATGTATAATAATTAATAATGTTAATTCCGTCGGCGCTCGGCACTGCTCACATTCACCTGAAATTCCCGTCCCATTTTATTTGAAATTTCACGACAATAAACTCTCTAATATAACGCAAATATTAAGTCTTATAACCTACCAAAATATAAGTACACCTGAAAGAATGAAACCAAGAAAAATATCCGAAGCTTTCGCGCGAATATTTAAAATTTCAAACGCGAAAATGCGTCGCTTAATCAAAAATAACGCAGCGCCAAAATTCAATAAGCGCGCCTCATAAAACACGTTAAAATGAAAAATATTAAATTCCAGAGACAAAAAATATATATTTTATTGGTGTGGAGCGCGGGGAGGGCACATAAATAATTTAATTTAAACCGGTGAAAGTTAGCGCTTCGGTGGCAAATGTCGCAAGTCGCGACTGCGCTGCGCCGCGTCGGTGCCGAGTGTGTGGCGAGTGGCGGGAGAGGGGATAAATCACTGCTTTTACAAAAATCTGCTAACTTATGGAGTTCCTTTTAAATGTTTATGGTCCTTTACCTGTCGTCGTTCACTTAACAAAGTGGAGTTTAGTAAGAAATTCGCTTTCCCGATTGCACAATTTAGTTTCTCCTTGGGTGGTCAGAAAAAGAAAACTAAAAGCCTAGTATACCCAGACTGTCAATTATATTGCACAAAGTTATGAGTTGTGCAATGAAATTGACCCGTTTAGGGTTGATGATTTTGATGATTTTGCAGTGACTGAATCAAAGTTTAATTTTAATTGCGCAAAGTTTATTAAACTGCATCGTGTAGAGTCAACAAATTAATTGTAGAATGTTATTTTAGTCTAGGGCCCGCGTAAAGCATTTCTACGAGACTTTATCTACTTTCCTATCTTTACTTATGACTTATGTGTATAGCGACATGATTTTTTTCTAGACATTCTGGTTAAGTTAACATTCAGAAACAATTTTCTTGTATTATTTGAAGGAATCTATTCTGGGAGCTAGAGCTGGCCCGTGACATTTTGAAAGGTCAGCTCATTAATTCTGTATAGTCACTGGATTTCGACTTTTATTGAAATAGATGATGAGAAAATTCAAAGTGACTAAAACTAAATAGAATACGTAGTTAAGTAAAGTACATAGAAATATAAAGAAAATATAAATTAAAGTTAGAACAGATACAAATTATGTTTAATGTTAGTGTGTCACATACATAGTTTAGTTTTAAGTCTTATTGTTAACTTTTGGTCTCAATAAAAAGTATTTTATACATTAAACATAGGTTCTTAATTATATCCTCCTAAGTCCTCCTAAGTCGGTCCCTCATTGTTGAGGGGCCCTGTTCATGCTGTTTTGTCCAAACAGTTTTCTTCCACTGGGCCCGATCTTATTCACTGATCTTAATTCTACTACTAATATTTACAACACATAAACACACACAATATTTATATTTATTTACTAATGCTAACAATGAATATTTAAAAAAAAAATATACACATCGCTTTCGGATTAATCGAGAAATGGTTATTTTCTTAATAAAATAGATCTTACAAATCGTTACATAAACTACATAGTTAAAGTTTATGACCATTCTATAAATCTAATCAATAAAAAATCAATTCGCTAAGCATTTTATTAAACCTGCGAGATATCCAAGTTGAAAACCCAACGTAATGAGAGCCATAGCCATTGGAGTTCGGTGATTAGCCAAGTCTCGACTTCATTAAAACTTGTATAGCTTTACAGAGCGTAGGGCGGAAGACAGACGGTTACTTTTAAAGTAGACTTGCGGGAACTTGCGATGGACTGCAAACTGCGCCGCGTCGGTTCATTTTGCGAACTGACTTATTGTGTAGACTACTTTTGACGCATTTTTTACCTTAAATATGGAAAAGTAAGCGTTACTGAATGATAGACTGATCTATCATCGTACTGCTCAATCCGCTGCGCTGAACGGATTTGGTTGAAATTTGGCATTTTTATATCTGCTAAGAAAGGATTTTGTTACGGGAAAGAAGCCGCGAACGTAAGCTATAAGTACTTATTGTAAAAACGATGTAAAAGATTTCGACGAATTGGGAGCCATTCCTTTTTAAGTCGGTAAAACAAAAAGGAATAAAAACAAAAAAGTAGAATCAAATAAAAATAATATGTTTCCCTTACACTGTTCAAAAATCCATTGTAACATGCAAGTAACATGATACGACGAGGGATCCAAAGTAAGTCGTGAGCTGAGAGTGCGTTTCCTCAAGGATTTGTATACACTTATCTGTATAAAATCTGCGCGTGGCGGGAATACCTCCGCCATTTTGAATTATGCTAGTTGCCGTTTGTTCTAGAAAGTTCCAGTTGCGCGCTCGCTCTTATTTGTTTTAACATCTTCTCGAGTCAATTTTGAAGTTATTCTATTTGCTCGTTTTGAAATATTAGCTCAGCTTTGTGCTTGTCGGATAGAAATAAACTCCATAATAACTTTAGGGGCTTAAAGTATTCCTGTATTATTTATGTTCGTTTAATGAGATTATGGAAACGCACGTGGATTAACTACTGCAAAAATAACAGTTTCTTCAAAACAGTAACATCCACTTTTATAGTAAGCCAATTATTCTAGTCTAGATTTTTTCTTATCTATTTAGACCGTGGTTAATGAATAAATAGATAGGGAGGCATTTAAAGTGTTAGTATTTTGGCATCATCTCAATAGCTAGTTTTATAAAACTAAATGGCTTTAAAACAGGTTCAGGTTCCTATGTTTAAAATAATATATCAATAAGGCGGTATTCCCAGAAAGTGCGATGTTATATTTAAGCAAAGATAAAGATATTTTAAGCATGCCCAATGCCCACCTGGGAGCAATAATTTGCTCAAAATATTAAGGTTGGGCAAAGTTTTCAATGTTTCACGGAGTATTTCTGTTAAAATGCCTTAACGTAGACAAAATACCTACTTTAAAAAGTTTTGATATAAAATATTTTGTAGTCCTGTTTTACAACCTATTAATATTATAAAGGAAGTTATGTATGTTTGTTGCTCCTTCACATAACAAACACCACAATCAATAAGGGTTATTTTTTTTAAAGTAGGTAGCCTAAACCGTTGAAAAGCACAGGATTTTTACAAGCTTTATATTACTTTCACCTGTCTGTTGTCTGTCTGTCTGTCTGTCTGTCTGTCTGTCTGTAATCAAATCTTGCAAGTTTAATTTGACCCACTTCCCGGTTTCCAATTGAGCTGAAAATTTGCATGCGTGTGTAAATCGGATGACAATGCAATATTTTTATGACATCGAGCTGATCTGATGATGGAGCTGGAAGGTGGCCAAAGGAACTCTGTCATAAAACAACGCAACCCCATCGAGTTTGGGCTCATTTGATTCGTCTTGACGAGTACTTTATGATGCAAGATGATAACAATAATTAAAGCTTGTTTTTAAAAAGTATTTTTTAAATTTCACTTGTTTATCTTAATTTTCCGACGAGAACGGGGGATCACATAGAAATGACAAAAAAAATGTAAATTATTATACAAAAATTGATTGCTGCTCAGTATATTACATAAGTTTCGCTGCAAATTGACATATTATAAAAACATCTATTTGCGGTACCTTGTTACTTTGTTAATAATTATCTTTATATTTCTGCTTGCTCTGTTAATCATATTTTCCTTTTCTCTACTGATCTAGTCTATATAAAGGCATTCCGCGAAAGCATAAGATATTATCTATTGTAACAACTGAACGACCTAATTCATCATCTCAATAAATCTATAAAAGTAAACCTTCCCACTTAATAAAGAAAATAATTCTCCCGGGCGAGCTAATAAGAAAATCGGAAACTAACACCGGTACCGACGTAGACTCGCTAAAGAATCCGGCTAGAATCCGGCAAGAATCCGGCGAGTTAGTCGGCTAATGGAACGGATTCCGCCCGCGTAGGAATGCCGATAGACCGACGTAATTAAAACTGCCACGTCTTTTAACTGATCTCACCACCTGCATATAGGCTAGGAGTAGCCACTTGAATATCGTAAAGGGATTTTACAGGTGAACCATAAGTACTTTCATCATTTATATATTTTTTGTTTACTAAATAGGCCTACGTTTGACCACATCCCACCTGATGGAAAGTAAAAATGCGGTCGACGATGGATCACGTAAGATGACTAGAAGGTAGAAACTATTCACTCGTGCCTTGAAGATACCGAAGTTGTACCGCTCGGGAAACACGGATGACGGCAACGTGTTCCAAATTTATCTAAAAATGTTTATCACATAGCATAACATTGTTATTAAGTTGTAAATATTTCTTTTAATTTATTTATGTTTGTTATTTAACCACCGACTCGTACATATTCCAAAACCAATTGGAACTTATTATAATACTTCCCAATAGTTCCAGGGTAAAAAAATTAAAAGCGGTCGAACCGTTTTCATTTTATAAATTAAAAGGTGAGACCACTGTCGTTTATTGAAATCAACCCGGTTTAATATTTTTTTAACAACAATTCAACATAGACTGGACAAATAATATAAAAATAGGTACATACACTTGTTGTAAAATAGTTTTTCACATTGTTAACTAACTCCTAGGAGAAATATTTAAACTACATACATATTTTATACAAACCTTCTTTGGCGTGAACAACATTTGCGTTACCACAGAAGCATAACAATACATTAGCGTAATCTCATGTCACCCTAGAACCTGAGATATCAGTGACGTAAGCCGCACCCACCCTGGGGATTAGAAACTCAAGCTCCTCCACTACTCAGGCTTTTCTTTGTAAGGAATTTGGCTCAACCGAATAGTTCCACAAACTTTATTCCGAACAATCGACAGACTGCTAAACTAAATTCTTGTTGGATTTTTATAAGTTTTGCATCGCGTTAAAATATTAAAATTCTTGGACATACTTTTGTAATAATTTTGTATAAATGTAGTATAAATTAGTAAGAAATGTTTTTTATTTTATTTCAAAGTGTAATTATAAAGAAATTACGAGTCGGTAATATCAACGAGAATATAAGCTAGACTTCAAATTATGCACTAACTATAAGGATATTATTCACTTATCCGTTAGGGTACCAAACCGAAGACCGAATTGTTAAAAATGTATGAAATGACGTATTATTAAATCGATACGACGTAATACATCATTTGTATGAATTTTTTGACAATCCGGTCAACGGTTCGGTACCCTGACGGAAAAGTGAATAGCCCTGCTGATCCCTAATTTGATTGTCGAAACGATCAACCCTATGTGTTGAACAAAAGTCTCCAACAGAGCAAATTACACTAGTTAAATAAATACTCCATTCAAAAACATAATATTATAATTTAAAGAGCATAATTTGTATCTTTTTAAAGAATTCTATGAATTGAATTTGTTTTATATCGCCTTTTACAAAAAAGTCTGACACAGCATCGTTCGTAAAATGAAGACGTTCGCAATTTATCAAATTGTAGCGTAAAGCAGTTTAAAATTGCGGTCAGCGATGCGATGGTACATTTTACGATCAAATATGTAGGTGTATCGAGACAGTACACTAACTATTGCATTATATTAAAAGTCTGTGGTTCAATACATTTTTTTACAAGCTTTTATTTACTTTCACCTGTCTGTTGTCTGTCTGTCTGTCTGTAATTAAATCTTGCAAGTTTATTTTGACCCGCTTCCCGGTGTCCGATTAAGCTGAAATTTTGCATGCCTGAATAAATCGGATGACAATGCAATATTTTTATAACATCAAGCTGATCTGATGATGGAGCTGGAAGGTGGCCATAGGAACTCCGTAATTAAACGACGCAACCCCATCGAGCTTGGGCTCATTTGATTTGTCTTGACGAGTACTTTATGGTGCTAGATGGTAATAATAATAATAAAAGATTGTTTTTAAAAAGTATTTTTTTTAATTTCACTTATTAAACCGGATTCTATGCTATGCGGTTGTTAATTTTTGTATTCTAATAAAACTCTACCATTAATAAATACAAAACAACGTGGGGTATCCCACATGATGGGATCAGCCAGAAAAAAAAACATATCCATACATGTACGGGAGGTACCCTAAATTAATTAATTTAAAATTATTTTTTGTCACTTTTCTCTTACCCTAATCATTATCCTCCTCTGTGCAAAATTACAGCTTTCTAGGACTTATGGTTTCTCCGCAAAGCCGTAGACGGACGGACGGACAAAGCGAAACTATACGGCTGCCTTGTTCATCACGGAAGCCTAAAAACAGTGCTATTTAGTACAACTTAATGATATATAATGATTTTCTCGAATTCCCACGGGAATAGACCAACCGTAAGGCCTACAAGTTATCTTGTAAAAGTGCAATCAATCAAACACTACAATCTACTCGTATGAATCGAACTAAATGATGAATCGAACTAAACTTAGTAAAAAGCTCTCAATCTTCTTATTATCTCGTATTAATATTGTACGGACTGTGGATTGATGAGAACAGAATCCTATATTATAAAAAAAATAAGCAAACGAATGGATATACAGATTCATATGTTTGTACATACATGCCTTAATACTTAGTTGAACTGATAAAAATGAAGTCTGGAATAATATAAGCTTAGCTGGCTAAGTTTAGAGCTGGTTTTTTTTGACCCCGTAAAATGCATTAAGATCGTCACCCCGTGCCGTTAGACCTTAAAAAAAATTAAGGCTACTTTTCAGCGAATACATTTCTGAAAACTCTAAGTTATTTTTAAAAGTTGAAGCTTGATCTCTGCTTTTCGCAGGTAGTCGGTTTACGATCCTCGCAGGTGACTTCCACCGCAGTTATAAACTAGGTTCCTAGGATCTAGGTGTCTAGGTGTAGGCCTTCCGATACCGCATGCGTTGGGACCAGTTTACGACCGGCGTTGACTTTCAAATGCTAATATCCTATATTTGTTTGTGCTTGCTTAGATTTAGCTTGGACTGACGTAGACGAAATGGTTTTGGCCATTTCGTTAGACAACTTTTGTTTTACCAAAATGAGTTGCGCACATGAAATAATCGTAGTTTCTACCTTTCAATAGCTCGTAATTTGTAAAAATATTACAATTAGCTTATGCGCGCAGCTTTACCCACAATTAGAAATGATTCTATGACAGAAAACCTATGTGCTCCAAGTTTCACCAAAATCCGTCCAGTGGTTTAAGCTGTGCGTTGTTAGATCAGTCAGTCAATCAGTCACTTTTTCCCTTTTATATATTTATAAAATTAAGACCTTATATACCAATGTACCGAATAACCAATAGACTGACTGATCTATCAATGCACAGCCCTAATCGATGAACGAAATGAGTTGAAATTGGGAAAACAGGTAGGTTTTGTTGCGTATATAGAAAGGATTTCGGGTAAAGCCGCAAGCACAAGCTAATACCTATAGAATGTATATATCAGATATATATACCGTTACTAGAAAATGTTTACTTCTCTTTTCCATGGCAATACAAGTAGTTCCAGAAATCGGCTGGTAATATGTCAAATAAGTTCGGTCAAAGAAACCAAAACATACCTCCTACAAGAGAAGTTATCTCCCAAAGGGCAGGAGAGGGGAACACGACCTCCTTGGAGGCAACATCAATCTAACACCACGTTTGACAGATCGCTCTTGTATCATATTTCTTTGAGTGCATTTGGGAATCATACTTTCAGCGGTTACTGATATTTTCGACACTTTGCGAGGTGTTGGCGAGGTTTAATATTACTTGATGGAAACAGTGTTTGAAGGACAATTTTTTTTTTATTTTTTTTTTTCGTTTTTGTAATGGAATTGATGATTTCTTTTTAGTAAAATTGATAGGTTCGTATTATATAGATAGAAAAATGTATAATATTGAGCACTAATATAACAATTAAAAGGCATATGTGCTGTCTTAAACATTGTTGTTATTAAATATCATTTTTATTAAATCAAAACTAAATAATATTTTAATCAATAATTTTATAACTATAGTATGTACCTATTTAAAAGTGGATGGTGGATGAGAGCGGCAAGGGACAAGAGAGAATTGCATAATCAAAGGGAGACCTATGCCCAGCAGTGGACAATTGTTAGTTGATGATTACGATGATTAAAGTATTTAAAATAAAAAGTAAAACTAAATAAGAAGTAAATAAGAAGTTAAACTTTCTTGGTACAAAGCAATAAATATCAAGTAAAACGATAATAAACTAGTGCAAGAACAAGCGTATCTCAAAGTCGCTGCAACAATGGACATAATGTACTCCACACCTCGGGAACTTAGTTCATTGATAGCGTCTGTGTTAGTTCTCTCTTACCACATAGATATTATCTGCGTTGGTACGTATTCGATTGACGCTTTAAAATTAAAAAATATAGGGTTTTACTCAAACAAAACCTACCAAAACTGGCACAGTCAAATCACAATAATAGGTTGTGTGGCTAACTTCAATGTTGCATTTTCAGGTCCCCGAGATTACTACAAGGCCTGCAACATGATCTGATGACTGCCTCCTACATTTTTTAATAGAATAGCCGGAATTCACAGTTTACGTTGCAAAAAAATCAGATTTGAAATCATCCATATCTTATAACTAAAATAAAGGTGGTTAATACTTTCTTGGTACAAAGCAATAAATATCAAGTAAAACGATAATAAACTGTAAGAACAAGCGTATCTCAAAGCCGCTGCAACAATAGACATAATGTACTCCACACCTCGCGAACTTAGTTCATTGATATCGTCTCTATTAGCTCTATTACCACAAAGATAGTATGCTTTGGTACGTATGGGGAACTTTCAGTTTACGTTTTAATTAGTAAAAATTTGTAAAATCTCGAATAAGGTGTATTAGGCACGTGCGTAAATACATTATAGTGCACGTGCATTATACATATTTTAATTTACTTGCAAATAGCAAGTGAATTAAAAAAATAAATAAAGGACCTCGTTCCGTCGGGCCTCGTTTTACTCGTCATACCCCACCCTAATATCTATCATCTTGCATGTTTTTTTTTATTTGAAATACAAATTCGTAGGTTTATGATTTTTTCTCGGTAATATTATATTTTTAGATTAAATTTGAGAGTAACTGTTGCAGTGCCAGTTGATCCAAAAGTAGCTCTGTATGCAAACTGCCTTAAAAGAACCTACCAATCGTAGTCTTAATCCTAAAACTTTCCAAAAAGATTTAGTTTAAACAGAATAAAGCTAGTGAAAGCAAGCCGCAACAGCCACATTCCGCTGTTATCAGCCTCCGATAAAATCAACGTTTACAATCCACCACGAAACCTAACCAAAGAGAATTCACTTCAATTACATTTGTAAATTAAGCAATGAAAAGGCGAGAGCGGTACGTGAGCCGATTTTTAAAGAAATACGAAAACGATGCTTCTTACCGTTTTAATTTCACATTTTGGAATCTTAAATCTATTGATGATAAAAGATTATTGAGTTGTTTCCTTCTGTCCTTCTTTAATTTAGATCTTTAACTCATTTTTTAACAAATTTGTTTAAAATATGAAAAGTGCAGTACAATTTTCTATAGTATTTTGTATAGAATCTAATAAGGGGCCTCGCCTGTGGCCTATGGCTTCTTTTCGTAAAGGTGCGATGGCGCGTATTGTGAACGCGCTTATGCATCGCTACAAAAAGTCGCCGTCGCGTCAGGGAAGATCCTAAATTATAATTTACTTGCTGTGCCCAGCGGTTTTTCCCGCTATACCATATGTGTATGACCTATATTTTATTCCAGGGTCTAAGCTATCTCTATACCAGATTTCAGCTCAATCGATTCACCTGTTTAGGCGTCGGTAACAAACATACATCCAGAGAACAAGACATCCATACATTTTTTTTATACTAAATAGGCCTACATTTGACCACATCCCACCTGATGGAAAGTGAAAATGCGGTCGACGATGGATCACGTAAGATGCCTAGAAAGGAACCTATTCACTCGTGCCTTGAAGATACCCAAGTTGTACCGCTCGGGAAACACGAATGACGGCAAAGTGTTCCAAATGAAGAAGAGTAAGTATTATCCCATTTGACAATAGAATTGTTCAAATTGTATACTTTTTTCTTGTGTATCTTTAATGTTTTTTAATATCAATAAATTGCTTTTTTTTTAATGTGACCAGACAACAAACACGATGTCTTACAAACTTCCACGTTTATAATATTAGTAAGATTGAACACACTGTTTGGCTAGTCAGTTAAGACTCTACGCCGTAGAGCTGCTACGAGTCTACGCCGTAGCTCGGCTACGAAATATGCCACAGAAAACTGATATGCCACCAAAAACATAACTTGTAAAAAATACCAAGTCTCGCAACTGCAGTTCTTCTACCGTAAAAAGTTGTGAGATCCATGTACTACCAAGTCGGTAAAATCTTTTGTGTTTTAAATCAATAGATCGACTTGGCCATCGCATGAAAACACAACAATGTATCTCTCAAGTGATATACCGACATAATAGTGCGATTGCCAAGTCAATCTATTAATTTAAAACACAAAAGATTTTACCGACTTGGTAGTACATGGATCTCACAACTTTTTACGGTAGAAGAACTGCAGTTGCGAGACTTGGTATTTTTTACAAGTTATGTTTTTGGTGGCATCTCACTACTTTTTGTTTTTTTTTATTCGTTATAGGTTAGCCTTTGCCCACGATATCGCCTGATCTTAAGTGACGACGCCCGTAGATGGAAGCAGACTAAACCTAGAAGGCGGGATAATCCCTCCCAGGCTTTATACATTATTACGGCATATATATTATGGCATTATTATTGGGATTATTTGCAATTTTTACCGTTGACTGCAAATGTAGCTTTGTAATCCTATACATTTATACGGGATTACAAAGTTATTTATGCAGTTTATGTATCTCGAAAACTAGACCGAAATTGCATGTTTTTTTAGTTTTCCTATGGTTTATACAATAAACTCTAAGTATGTACCAAGTTTGAACCTTCTATGTTTGCTAGAAGTACCTTAGACTTTTGATGATCGGTCAGTGAGTGAGTGAGTGACAAAATTACAAAACTTTGACTAGTTATAATTTTTAAACGACTAGTTCAAATTGAATGAAATTTTGAATAAATCGTGTTTATACAATGCATACTCTGTTGTTAAAAATTGAAGCTTCTAGTTTTTTCCACAAAGAAGTTATAGGGGGTCGAAAATGGTCTGAACTGCTTCCAGAAAAGGATGGTACGGCCGTGCCACTTTTTTTGCTCGACTTGGCGGGGGCACTGCCGTGCCCCCAGAAGCCCCAGATTATTTATATTTCATTCAAAATAAAACCTAAAGTAAAAATATTGAGGCAAAAGTCACATTATTATGGACTCACATTGTGGACACAGCGAAGTCAGTCCTGTATTGTATATTTTGTGAACCGAAATGAGACATCTGGCGAATGGTCGCGCATTTTAAACAATTATTTATTTTGCGTTCACCGCAGAATCATCCTTGGGAACAATATCTTTTTAATTATATAGATACGCCATATTAGGCACGAAAAATAGTACATATATGAATTACTGAATATTATTTAGTCATATTACTTTACATTACGGTTATAATAATGAACTATAGTTATTATTATCTTTTAGTTTTTTTTATTTATTTTAGGTTAGCCTTTGACCGCGATCTCGGGTGATGTTAAGTGACGATGCAGCCGTAGATAGTAAAAGACTAAGAACCAGAACCCACCAACCCAGAAGGCGGGATAAATCGCTACCTAGTTTTTCATTTTTTTTTCCAAAGTTTCTTATCTCCAAAGATTCATGTATATCTGGTGCAGAAGTAATATGTTGATGTTAGCAAATACCTTAAAGTTGTTTTGCCATAATAGTAGTTTAGTAAAATGTCTAAATAAATTATAATGTCATATCTTGATTAAAATCATTTTCTGATAAAACAAATTCCATTATAAATTTTTACCGAGATTAATAGACTAAATATAAACTATGTTTTGGAAAATCGAATATTTTGTTAAAATAACATGACTGGAATTACATTGTTTTATTATATGACCTCCAGACATTTTAATAGACGGTTAATTCTTCTAATAATAATAATAATAATGGTCAACCTCTGTGGCGCGGTGGGCTAATACCCGCCTGCAACGCAGAAGGTTGCGGGTTCGATTCCCGCATGGGACAAATGTTTGTGTAATCCACTGATATTTGTTTCTTGTCTGGGTGGCTTTCTGTATCTATTATAAGTATGTATTTACAAAAATAATAATAATATTTAATATATGAAAATGATAAGTATTTAAACACTGTCTGTGTAATATACTAAATAATTATTATTTTATTACACCACAAACCCATGTGAATAGCAATATTCTCCTCTCCCTGCACGGTTGTCTGGAAGAGATCGCTTTTAGCGATAAGACCGCCAATTGTAACACATAGATTATGATATTGTGTTTTATTTTTAAGTTTTATCTCTGTATATTTTTCTGTGTTCCAATAAAGAGTTATCTATCTATCTATCTATCTATCTTTACAAAAGAAAAGTATATAAGTATTATATCCGTTATCCTAACCACCATAAGACAAGCATTAAGGTGCTTAGCTTGGGGTTAGGTGGCGCTGTGTGAAATGTTCTGAATTTTTTTTTTTTTTTTATACAACGAAGTAAGAAGACGAGCAAGACGCTCTCCTGATGGTAAGAGGTAACGCTGCCCATTATTAGTACAGTGCTACTCAGTATATTACAAAAGTACAACTCTGGGTGCACTGCGCCAACGCTTCTTACTTGAGAGTCATAAGATGTTAAGACTCCTCAGCCCAGTAATTTCACTAGCTACAGTGCCCTTCTACCGAAGCACAGTAATGTTTAACACGCACAGTTGTGTAATTAATGTGAAAGTATAGTTTTTTTTTGTTATAGAGAATAGGGCTGCGTTTGACCACAGTCTCACCTGTTGGTAAGTGATGACGCGGTCGAAGATGTAGCACACAGACCTAGTAAATACCTATTAATAGTTGTATGTATGTTAATTTTTGAGCTATTAGTAATTTTATTTTAACTAGGGATTTATCCTACCTTCTAGGTTTAGTCTCCTACCATACATTACATTAAATCGTGGTTAAACCTACTAATATTATAGATGCGAAAGAATGTATATAATAATAATAATAATTCATTTATTTCAGGCAATAGTACACTGCCACAGACGCAGTGTACCAGAGGCCCATATCATGTATACCTTACAGACTAACATACATAAAAAAATTATAATCTTAATAACTAGGTGACACGTAGCGCCGGCGACGTATAGATGTATGTATATTTATTACTCTTTCACGCCTAAACGGGAGGACCGATTGAGCTGAAATTTGGTATATAGATAGCTTAGATCCTGCAATAACAAAATTTCTAGTTTTCGCAATTTTTCCTTTATCTGTACTCTAAGGAGTTGCTACGTGCCAAATTTCAAGATTCTAAGTTCACGGGAAGTACCCCGTAGGTTTTCATTCCTTTGGGAATGACGAAAATTTGCTGAAATTTGCTACATATTATATAGACGAACGGACGGACAACAAAGTGATCCTATAAGGGTTCCGTTTTTTTTCCTTTTGAGGTACGGAACCCTAATTAATAAAAAAAGCACACTAGCGATTACTAATTTTATAATAGACACACCTACATTCTACACCTCTGTCATCGTCTACGTCAATTCTCAAAAAATCAATATTTAAAAGCACTTATTTGTTAAGCATTTTGATGATGTGATACAAAGTGTGACGTTAATTTGAAACATCGTGCAATACACTTATATTTTAGAGTAAATTTTTAATTAAAACTCAAAGCATTTTGCACAACTTGCTACAAAATGAGAATAAAATTTAAAACGATCAATATGGTTAAAATTTTCGTTTTGAATTTGAATATCAAAAATTTAATGTCTGGATCAAATCGTTATTAATTGTACTTTATTTGAATAAATGAATTTTGAGTTTGAGTTTGGTTGGTGTAATACGTACGTTATTTAAATTTAATCTTTTTTTAATTGAAATATTAAATTTTCCTTATTTGTCAGATAAAAAAAACCATATAGTTATAACACACTTTATATAACTATAATTTAATTTAATCCATTCTTTTCTTTTATATATTTAGAAGTTACTCAATACTCTTACATAAGCAAATTCAAGTCCGATCCAAGTTTCACCCAACTCGCAATCCTCAAACTCAGATTGGCAATAGCGAATTCATCGCGTATTATTTAGGCAACAAATCTATTAATACAGGGGGAACATAAATCAATTAAGGAGGACAAGACGCGTCGTGTCGGCTCTCGGCCCAATTCGGAGATAGACCTCTATTTCAAAGCTACCCTGCCCGGTGCCCCCGGTGCCCCCGTGCCCCCGGTGCCTGCGGGCCGACGGGAGACGGAATCGTCTCTGCTTTAATTCAAATATTACTTGTGGAATTGAAGCACAAATGAGGCTATGGAGTATGCGAATACACTATGTATTATTTACACTTATGGATCCTCGCACACTTCGTCGCGCTCAATAGAAAATTATCAGTGTTTCTCTACTATTTTATGCATGTATTATACATATAAACCTTCCTCTTGAATCACTCTATCTATTGATGAAAACTGTATTATAATCCGTTGCGTAATCTTAAAGATATAAGCATAAACGAACATACAAGACAGATGCGAAAAGCAACTTTATTTTATAACATGTAGTGCAACGAATTAGATGTAGTGATTATAATCTGTTCCATTCCACATCCATCCCGTTGTCTGTACGAAGTTATCTAATGAAAAAAAAGTACCTGTACCTACCTGAAAAACATAAATTTGAAAGAAATGTGCAAATAAATAAAGAGGTTTGAGATTTCTGGCATACCTCAGGAGAGCGTCTCGCTCGTCTTCTTACTTCTCCACATAAAAACATACCTTCGGATCTGCTATTTTGATTATTTTTTGAAATCGCGGCCGGCGATGAAACTTATATAAATCGATAGCTTATATCAATACTAACAATACAAACTTTATCACCCACCCTCGTAAAATGACAGATTTTGGAGTTATTAAGCGTGGCTTAAATTTTTTGCCTAGAAATACCACTCTTCATACAATGACACAAAGAATGGATAGCAGAGATTTGGGTAGATATTTTAAACATTTTTTTAAATATTACAAGGTTCATTCCATCCAGTTTGGTGGCTCCAAGGTATCGCGACTCATTCTATATTTACATAAAACCAATTACTGTTGGGTCACCGTCTCACCGCTCGCCGCTCACCTAACCCGCTGTATCCGTAGATCATGACAAACTTTATACGTGTCTACAGGGCTCAGAGAAATTATACGAGTATTATATACGAATAAATATATTATTAATTAATTCATAAAGCCACTCTTTTATTAATTAAAAGTAAAAATTAGGTACAAATAGTTAAAATACAATAAAATAATACAAAGATCAATCAAATATCCCACTGCTCACTGAACCTGGAGCAAAGGTGTCCATCACACTGGCGACATTGCCTCATTGTTCTGGGATAGCAATCCTTTGCACCATTAGGGTACCTTCTCAGTTTGGAAGCGTTGAGTAGCAGGAAAAAATATTGTTCTTATTATTAGACATGTCTTTAATCAGACATCTTAAATTAAGGGCACTGTAGCTAGTGAAATTATTGGGCTAATAAATAGTCTTAACCTCTTATGATTCTTGAGTAAAAAGCTTCAAAGAACGTTGCGCTTCAAAGTTTATATAAAATACGTTTACACTATGGTATCTAACATAATATGGTACATTTTGAAGTTAATTATAACTTTTCTTTGTCCTGTGGTCCAAAATACTCAAGCGCTCAGTATAGTGGCCACGGCAACCCCTAGGCTTTAATTCACTCAAGTAATTAAATGATTAACAGCTGCGATTACAGGCCTCACTCCAGGACTTTGCGTACGTATCTCCATTTTGTTTTAAGTTTGGACTCTGAGAACTAACTTTTAGGCCACTTCCATTGCTAAGAAAAGTAGCCAATTTATAATTTAGAAATAGGTTTATATATATATAGATAGAGCAGATTATCCTAAATAAACTGTCAGAGTCAAATCTCAATTATTATTTGAATAGGTTGGAAGGGTAACCAATCTCGAAATATTTGGCGTACCCGTAGAAACACCCCTGGGTTTTAAGTGGGTATCCTCGACGTGCACATCTTCGCGGAGAGTCCCACATACGCCACCCAACGCAGGGTGACGATGCGTATTTTTCCTAAGGAAAAAAAGGACGATACTTGCTCCTTTGTGCCGGCTGAAAAGAAAAAAGGGGCGCGCCATCTCGTATTACCTGAAAGTCTAACGAATGCCATTAAACTGATCTATTCAGTATTACTCGATTCCCTTTGACGAAGATTACCGTCCGCCTGTCTGCTCACTTGATGAAGCCTGATTCCAACTGCTCTAGATTGTAAGTGTTTAAAGCTGAGCACTGTTTTTTACTTACATTTAAGGACACTAGAAATAAGAATTAGGTAAGAATTAGTTAGGTATAGTTATAGAAAATGTGCCTATAAATATGTACTGTATAAAGCCTTTAAATTTTGTCATAATATAAAATTATATTTTCAATAATAATTTAAGTCGGTAATCAAAATTATAATGTTGTCATCATCAGACTTCAATTGCTCTCAATGCTGGACACATAGATCGCCTTTTGGAAAAACATGCTAACCTACATAAAATTCGCTCCTCTTGGTTTCCCTGAATCTCGTGATAAAAATAGATAAATTAATAAAAGTTACTGAAATAGACATAGTTAAATCATTCTATAATTGCGCCTACCAACCCATCAAAACGTTCCTAAAGTTTCGGAGAACGACCTGCAGTTTCAAAATGGTTTATTTCCTTTTACTTACATTTTAAAGATAAGCAGATACTAAGATGGATCTTGCCAAGATTCAAGATTGATATTGATAAAACCTCTCTTGCCAATTCTCAGAAATGCGCGTTATTCAAGAATCATTTCCTACTTCCGGGAAGATTCCAGTTTTTCTGAAGTAAACTGTTAACCGACGCCATCCAATCATTCTTGCTTCTTTGTTGTATTCGAGAAGGACGCCTACGATATCTTTTGAAGTTAAAATCATTAATTAATTGTATTTGTTGCCATTCTTGGAAACTCAAGATGTATCCGGGTTCGAGTCGCATACCATAGAACCCCGAGGAAATGTCAGTACCTACTTGCTCGACTAATATTATTGACTTTAAGAACTTCGTCTTTAGCTTTACCGAGTAACATTTTAAAAATATATTTACGCATTTATATTTCAAAAATCATAGTGAGTACGTACTACACACTATTTTACCCTACACATATCTAATACAAACAAGGAATGAAGAACCCATCTTTTCCTAAGGTAAAAAATGCATGGATGAACACGTACAGTAAGCAGATGACAGCACCAATCATCTCCCCACAGTCGGGGGTTAAAATAGGGTCATACAAACAGCCACATCACAAAAATGTTAGTGAAAATGCGAGAAACGAAGTTAACGCCTCGTCTCGCCCCAATGGGCGTCAGTCAAGCGAACTGACTTATCGACAGCTTTCTATGTTTATTTACATACATTTTTATACTGTCTCGTTGGATCCCGACAATATTTGGACGGTGCCACTCGTTCGACTGGAAAAACGAACAATCGTACGTATGTATTTATTTATTGTACAATATTGACTTCCAAATACTGAGAAAATCTTTTTTTTTTGGTTTGCAAACATTTGACGATTGTTAGGACCACAGTGATTTTTTATTTGTTTATATAAGACACCGACTTACAACAAGATTTCTCGCCTGATGGTGAATTAAAATAGAATTTCGACACAGAACCATTTTCCTCGGTGAAGAACGAGCTTCTTAAAGATCATCATTATCTGTTTCTAGTGAGAACGTGCTAAACATCTCTTACCTTCTCGCTTAAAAAAAACATTTCCAAACTAAAAATAAAATGAATGAAAATCTTAGAGAACTATTTTCAAAGACTCCATCATAGTTATTGCAAGTTTCATAGCAATCTCGTTTCATCTCTGAACTAATAGAGATCTCAGTAACGACCACCTATTCAAGAATGCTTCTAAACGGTTATTATTATTAAAACTGCTAGACTGGTGCGGTTCAGGGGCTTCTAAATCAATAAACTTCGCGTCAAATACCTGGGTTTTAACATTAAATATAGAGAATAGAAACTATTCAAATTAGATAGCAGTTTTCCAGTAAAAATTGCTTGTTGAAAATTGATGATACATTTTAGACAGATTTTATTTAGGTAGGTACCTATTTAAAAAGAGAGGAGACTATCAGTCCTACATGTATGAATATAATAGGAATAGGTAGGTACTTAGTATTAAAATTGCGAGATTTTTACAAAGAACAATCCTTTAAGGCACTACAAGTTGCTACATATTTACCTAGGTACCTACATATTTCAAAATTGTATGAATCTTTGTCCACAAAATTGTATGAACATTTCTCCGAAACTATTGGTCGGATTTTTACTGTGATTTATATGCTGATACTTGTTTTTTTTATCAACTACATAGGTGAATAATATTTTAATGATCTATTATATTTTAGGTTTGAATAGAATAGTATAATACTTTATTGCATACCAAAATAATTACAAATAAACTTATTTGAGCCAAATAATAATAATTAATTAATTAAGCTAAATTAAAGTGAGAATAAAGGCCACGAGAATAATCTTTATGTCAAATGTGTTCCAAAAGAGATTTTGACGATGTCGATTAAGCACTGAAGAGTGCACTGTCCCTCCCAATAGATCATTTATTTACAAAATACAGTAAAATGCATATGAGCGCTCAAAAATATCCAAAACAAACGAGGTGCAATGACTTTAGCTTATTTCACGTAAGCTCTATGTAAGATAAAATGAACTTGATATTAGGAGCTCAATTTTTATTTGAAAATGTATGTGTATGAAAATTATAATATCCATAAGAATAAAACTCTTAATAAAGAAGGACGAAGAGAGGAGATCTTCTCTTTCCCTCCTCTTCTTTGAACATTTTAGCCATGTTTGGTGAAAATCGGTCCAAGATGGCCGCCTCTACAAAATGGCGGATTACTTTTTTTTTGCACAGCACCCTCAATATGGGTATCAAATATCAAATGAAAGGGCTCAACTAGTAGAATACAACGCACAATAAATTTAAAATTCAAGATGGCCGCCTCCACAAAATAAGGCTAATTCCATATTGCGATGGGGGTTTTTTAAATTTTTAATTTAATTCACTTGTTCCTTTTAGATGCAGGACAACTACCTACGACAAACTTAATGAAGAAGACCAACTTCGTAGTAGAATACATCCAGTGACGTAATATCGTCGGGCCGATGGTAGCAAATTCCCTGTACACCAACATTGGTCGACGGCGATAAGCCGCGGACGACCGCGGGCATTGTTCCACGCCTCTTTGTTTTAACTGCCACAATGAGCTGTGGATCGCATCAGCGTAATCTCGATGCGAACAGATTTCAATAACGAATACTTGTTACCTTGTCAATTATGGAGTTAAGCTACTTTGACTATTTTATTCAACACTAATTGTGCCTAGTTATTTTACGCGCTGAGATATAAACCTGTGTAGGTAGTAGGTAGTAATGTACCTACCCTATTAAAATTTAGTTCACTTTGTTTTGTAATTTAGACATAGAGAAGTTTAACATTCAACTTTATGGTGTTAAAAAAGCACATTTAAATTTAAAGGTCCATAAACAATTAGCATTCTGCATAAATAAAAGCCCGTTTTAAAAGCTTATAAATCCTATGTTCTAGCCCCAATTTTCTGTCGTAGTTAGATGCTGTAAATCTTTTCTCTCCGCCTATTATTGGTACATAAATCTCAACATGAAACATTCTTACTAAATCCTTTTTACATTGTGTAGCCCTATCCCTACGCTTGAACATTAGTTCCCGAGTCGCAGCTGTTTTAAAACTACCCTATTTATCGGGCCCATTCAAAACAAACTCGGATCGAACCATCAGCGAACAGTGGAACTTCCGAAGCCCGTATATCGTCTCAAAGTAAACAACAAGTCCGCGGTGTAAAAACGCTCGAAAGAGTCCAAAGATTGGCATGCGTCGCCAAACAATCGGCAAACTCATGTGCGCGCTGCTCACTGGTCTGTGCTCGCTAACTGCCCCTATGGGACGCCGTCTACGCTGAAAGGATTTACTGGAGGCCTCAATCCTTTTTATACTTCACAACATTTCGAATGCGAATGGAATTGTTCGCGGATCAGATAATGTTGGTAAAATATTGTTCTAGATTCTAGATAAGTAATTGAACCAAGTATGTAGTTTAACAGTGAAGTGGCTGTTTTACTTTTTAGGTTAATTCAATAAGAACTCGCCTACATATTTCGTTATAATCTTAGATAAAAAAAAATGTTTATATAAATAAAAAGGCTTTCTAAGACTCACTTAACTTCATCTGAGTCTGTTAATAACGACCTATTTATTAACATTAGAGCTACGCAGGTAGTTTTACAAAACATTATAAAACCATCCTCGAGGTTTTGGATCAGTTACATGAGCCGTGGTCACGAGAAGACTGGGGAGGCGACGATCCTGCGACGTCGAGACGTTAAATTTACATTTACACTCGTAAAGATAAGTGTAGATAATTCCTATCCATATATCTAGAGAGATATTAACAATATATAGTATAAGATGACGACATATACAAGAGAGATATATACCGCGCTTAGGTCATTTTTTGTATGAAAACAAAGTCACCAAAACATGGTGGGGTGCGGGGGATGGGTGGCTAGATTTGATTGGCCCGTTCAAGGTGACGTCACAGTTACGCCACAGATTAGGTAATAGTTAGAGGCATAACATGACTTTCTAGTGATGTGGTAAAGTCGCTATATCGTATCGATAAGAAAATATTAGTTACTGTTATTCTTAAGTTTAATGAGAAAGTTCGTTGTATTGTACTCGTATACGAGAGATATTTTAATATAACTTCAATTATTGTTTTATTATAGCTTAAATGTTTTCTCATCTCTATTACCTCCCAAAGTACCCGAATAAACATTTTATATGGTTTCACTAAAATATAAATAGGTCCATCGCTCGCATAAAATTTTAAGTCCTAATTTTAAAAAGTTATGCGTTCGAATACGCACCCTATAAGAATAAACAATAAATGTTAGATAGCGAATTATTTGTTTTTAAATTAGTGACAAATTTAACATTATGTATTTTAAAAGCTTCGTTACACTTCTCTTATTATAAGCTTCATAATAACCATTCATGAATTAAATACCAGTAACCCTGTATAATATTAAACCCCGATAATTTTGGTACCTTAATATACCTAATACCTACCTACTTCAAAAATTTCAATAACATTTATGTCGATAAAATTTGTGGTGTAAATTTAAATTTGTGTCTTATCACTAGTTTATCCGGGCGTAAGAGAGAACGAGATAATGTTATACAAATTTACTAAGAAAGAATGAGACGAAAAGAAACTTGGCCATTTTTATATTGCATTTTATGTTAAACATTTTTCAATGATTATTATCGGAATAATAACTTGCCTGTGTAATAAGATTTCGTCTTTTGCGTAACTGAATGTACCGCTAGTCTTTCCGCGCCTTTTTATTGAACAATACGGCATTTTTATTAATTATTTTTCATTAAGTATGTGAATGTCACGCTGTCAATGTCGGCCGTGGAATAAACACGAAAAAGAGGCGGAGCTACGAGCTTATGTTGATTCAGGCATATGACTTGGCGACTGTTACCTCATTTTAGCTTCCATCTCTAGCTTTATGATCTGTGGATGACGATAATATGAATTCGTATTTTCAGGACCTATACAAAATATACCTACTAACCAAAAGATTGACTGATTGCAATACACACATTGCGAAAATTGATAATAATATTTGCTCATAGCTACGTCATTAATTCCGAACTGCTGCTTCAACTTTTCCATTAATGAACAATAAATAATACTGATAATATATTTGCTCGAAAGTGCATTAATTTCCCCACGTGGAAACAGTGCGAATTAAATAATATTTTGTAGTTAATGAATTAATACTCGAGAAAGATACATGATGATGGAGGTAGGTACCCATTCCATCCCAGTCGGTGCGCTCAGAGCGATGAAACAAACTGTACATACCTGACATTATGCAATTTAAAATTGCGAAACAATGTTTCCCGATGCTCATTAATTATTTTTGGGCATCGGACGAGTAATCACAGCTTTATTACCAACCAATACCGCCGAGGTTTGTCAACAGACAACTGCGCCCGTAAAGTAATTAGTTTTATGCAAATACATCTGGCCCATTTAAATCCTACCCATCATGAGTGACCGACAGCTCACGGCATCGACCCACGGGCCCACAAGAACAAGTCTATCTCTCTATCTCAGCCCGACACACCAAATATCCAATTTTATCACCTACACCATCTAATTACCAATTTTCCAGTTAACTGGACGGTAAGACCGAATGATTGACCGATTTAATCAGACCGAGAGTGAATGAGGATCGCTCGAGAACGGGAAAAAATTGATTGGGTTGAATCAATTCATTTGCGGGTAGGTCGAGTTTTTGTTGACGGCCAAACGTGATTTTCAGGCCCTTCAACATTTTATACGGAAGCATGTACTTTAGGAGTACAATATGAAGGTATTAACGGGTTAACTGGTTAAATTCACTGCAAACGTTAATATTTGAAGTCTGAAGCGACATAGCTCATTCAGTTAGCCGCGCGCAAGGCTGGGGGATGCAGAGTCGGCTTCAAAGCCTTCAATTTGTCCGCTGTAATTACAAGTGACACTTGAGCCGCGTCTCTGGTATCTGCCATGAGTTAAGTCATTTTAATTAGTATAACTCGACGTAGATACATCAGCCGAATGGAATGAACGCGATTTCATACGTACGCCGGCAGTCGGCACAGAATTTCTATTCCAAGGTATTTCAAATTTCACTGACATACTTATATAATTTTTATGCTGAATAGGTATATAGGTTTATCACCCCACCTGAAGCCGTTTAGCTAATTACTTACCTACTATAGTTGTGCGATCTGCACACTTCTCGGGTGATATAAGTGGACTGTATAAGGTATGTTTACGTGTATATATATATATGTATGAGGTGAAGAACGACCATTCAGATCTTTGCAAAACACTCTGGAGAAATAGAATTGAAGGGCACCACCTTGCCCGAGGCAGCGTGGATTTAAAGGTTTTAAATCCACGCTGCCTCGGGCAACAGCAGACGCAGTCCATCACGGCAGTCCTGCAGGTTGGCCAACCACTGCACTCCAAGAATAACCTTCAAAGGATCGCAAACAGTCTTGTCACGGACAAGAAGGGTTCCATATAGTATGTACCTAGTCAGGTCATAAATTCTGTCACATGTTTAATATAAAATTATTGGAACAAGTTTATTTATTATGTAACCATTTATATACCAAAATGAACTTAACAAAACATAGATTCTTATGACAATAATGTTTATTCAAAATGACCTCCGTGATTTTGAATACAGGCCTTCAATCTGCGCGGCCAGTCGTCTATCGCAGCACGAACGAGGTCCATGTCAATATCGGCTGCTGCCTTAATCAAGGATGTCTTGAGTGACTCCAAATTGGGATGAGGTTTTGAGCACGCCTTTTCCTCCAAGTGTTGCCATATCTTGTAATCTAACGGACTCAAATCTGGACTGGAGGAGGGCCAGTCTTCGTGCCGGATGAAGTCGATTTCACGCGCCGCCAGCCAGTCTTGTGTGCTCTTCGCTCTATGAGCTGGCGCCGAATCTTGTTGGAATACCCAGTGCCTGTTATTGAACATGGTATGAGAAACAGGTTCCACAAGGTTCGTCAGGACTGTATTTTGATACACAACTGCATTCGTTTTTACACCTTTCTCACAAAAATGTACCTCTGTTAAGCCCCAATAAGAAACTCCCAACCATACCATGAGCGAGGATGGAAAATGACCTCGTTGGACACGCGGAATACGGTTGCTCGCTTCTTCACTACTGTGTGCGTACACCTTATCATTTTGTTTGTTGTAGCTCTCTTCTACGGTAAAAATTTTTTCATCCGAAAAAAGAATTTCTCGATATTTTTTTCTCGCGTACCGCTTCAACAAAGCGCGGCATCTCTTCAGTCTCAGGTCCATTAGACGAGCATTTAAACGATGTCCTGTTTTTCTTCGATATGCCCGAAGCCCTAAGTCTTCATTTAACACCCTTTTCACCGTGGTTCTGCTTAACCCCATCTGAAGGGCCAACAGTTTCTGCTTACGTTTGGGATTTCTTTGAATTCGCGCCTTCACAGCTTTTATCACTGCTGGAGTCCTAACAGACCGAGGGCGACCACTTCTTGACCTGTCATCTACACTAGAGTCTTCATTGTATCGTTTGATGGTACGATAAACGAATCTTTTGGTTATATTAAAATTTTTCAGTATGTCAAAAATTTGAATTGGCGCGTAACCGCAACGATGCAACGCAATAACTGCAACACGGTCTTCTTTAAGCGTCCACTCCATATTTAAAAATGAGTAAAATTCTAAAAAGTATACATTTTTATTTTCATGAACAATTCGAAATTCGAATTCAATAAACTTTTTTGTGGCCAGCATTCTAAAAGAAAAGTTTTTACTGTGTGACAATACTTATGACCTGACTAGGTATGTATATTACACGCGCACGGCGAGGGCGCCGTAGAATTCGGCAGGTTTAGCGATAATGCACTGCACTGAATCACTAGGCACACCTCTGAGTTGTTTGGAGAAATTTTGAGCGAAGACAACGTGCCTCCGGTTCGGTTCCGATTTGCAGACGCACTGACTGCGCTTTCGGCGGAACACAGTATTTAAGATGTTGGTGGAGCAGTTTTCAAAACTACCCTCCATTATGAATCGCTAAGACCAATAGTGACAAACAATTGTGACAAACACTTAAAAAAGCGACGAAATAATTTTTTCTTAGAGACAAAGTGAAGCTGCGTTTATTAACTCTGTCTTAAAATAATTAATCTTACTAAATAATATAAAAAACGTGAAAGTTTGTCAGAATGTATGGATGTCTGGATGTATGTTCGTTACTTTTTCCACGCCTTAAACGGGTAGACCGTAATAGACGTTCACAACCATTATTCGGAAGCTTACTGCATAACAAGTGAAATTTTAAAAATACTTTTTAAAAACAAGCTTTATTTATTATTATTATCTTGCATCATAAAGTACTAGTCAAGACGAATCAAATGAGCCCAAACTCGATGGGGTTGCGTTGTTTTATGACAAAGTTCCTATGGCCACCTTCCAGCTCCATCATCAGATCAGCTCGATGTCATAAAAATATTGCATTGTCATCCGATTTACACACGCATGCAAATTTTCAGCTCAATTGGAAACCGGGAAGTGGGTCAAATTAAACTCGCAAGATTTGATTACAGACAGACAGACAGACAGACAACAGACAGGTGAAAGTAATATAAAGCTTGTAAAAACGTCTATTCGCCACCTCGCTGCTTGCCGATCCGTCACCTTGTCGACCGCGACACAAACTCGCGCGACCGCTTCTAGGGAGTCAAAATACTTATACAGGGTCTTTGGTTATTCAGTACATTGGTGTATAGGGCCTTATTGAGGAGGTCATTGGCCATGTTTTGAGCGCAATACCTACATACATATGTATATGTTCCGCGATTATCGAGATATTTAATTTTTTTCGAAAAATCGAGGACAATTTTAAAAAATCATAATAAATTATGAACTAGTTATACAAAATGTATGAAAATTTAATGCGATGCGATGGTAAATATTATTCCGTAGCCGTCAAAATGCAAAATAAGTAAAATTAGTTATTATCTCGTTTCAGTTTTTTTGAGACAATTTGTGTGAAGCATTTTCAAGGACAATTTCAGTATTTTGAGCTTCCTTGGTCACTTGTGACCTCAAAATTTCTGTAATTTCTTATCCGATTCTTAATTTCAATATCTCAAATGAGAGCCA
Source organism: Hemithea aestivaria (assembly GCA_947507615.1). Taxonomy (NCBI): domain Eukaryota; kingdom Metazoa; phylum Arthropoda; class Insecta; order Lepidoptera; family Geometridae; genus Hemithea; species Hemithea aestivaria. The sequence goes on along the minus strand of OX382325.1, from coordinate 3,032,785 downwards.
CTGAATGACAATGTTTTTCGAAAAATCTGCCTGAAATTTTATTCTGTGATTCAAGGTATTCATAAAAGTTGCCCGAATTTGTTAATTATCCTCTTATATTCTTTTACTGTGATAAATTAGATTTAATTTGATTAATTAAAATAATATTCTCATATTTTGTCCACGTAAAGAGATAATAAAAATAAATCATTATACAGGGTTATTTTTTTTTGATTTTTTAAAATTGTCACCTAGATTTTTCAAATAAATTTAAATATCTCGAAAACCGTAAATTTTCGCTGAATATATATTGCGCTCAAAACATGGCCAATGACCTCCCCAATAAGGCCCTATACACCAATGTACTGAATAACCAAAGACCCTGTATAACTCTTTACCGTGGTTATATCATCGCTAGGTACAATTCGAGGCAAACTTCTTGAGCATTAGGTGACGTGGTGGGGGAGAGTTTGCGCATCGTATTTTATACGTATTTACGAGGCGCAAACTCTCCCCCACCACGTCACCTAATGCTCAAGAAGTTTGCCTCGAATTGTACTGTCAATTTAATAGAGGTCGTATCAACAAAAATGCAGTCTCAATAATTATTTTCTTCGCTCTTAGTTCGTTTATTTAAAGTGAATAAATCTTGAATGTCTGTTGTCAATGGTAGTGCACTACGAAAAATTGCCGAAGCGAATACTAAGACTTCTATTGCAGGAAGTCAGGAGTCAGGACGTCTCCGTACGTATGAAAGCACCCTTATTATCGTTAAAAAGTGCTTCAATTTCATTGTCTTTGTTAGTCTTGATTTACACGTCGCTTTGTTCTCGGAACAATGTACCTAAGTTTCTCATACACTAAATAAAACACTTTTATATTATGTACATAAGTTTAATCAAAAACACAATTATTATAAAATCAGTCATACATGTTTGGATCATACTCTTACAAAAATTATTGTTAATATCTTAGAATTATAAAATTAAAGCTCAAATGGCTGGTTTATACACTTAAATTTAATTTTGTACATCGTGTTTTTTTATTCTAATATAACATACAGTTTTAGCATTATTATTATTTGTTGAAAAATCCTACTGGGCCAGTGCACATAAACTATATTATTATGTACTATGTTTTTTTTATGTGAAGTAAGAAGACGAGCAAGACGCTCTTCTGATGTTAAGAGATAACGCTGCCCATAACCAGTACAGTGCTACCTAAGATTTTACAAAGATGAGAAATTCTAGGTGCACTACACCAACGCTTCTTACTCAAGAGTCATAAGATGTTAAGACTCTTTAGCCCAGTAATTTCGCTATGTGCACTGGCCTTGCATTTTCACAGGCCGGAAAGCTAACAAATATCCACCAAATGTAACATATCAGTAACATCATAATTCTACCGAGGAGTAAGTAGTTCATAACAATAATTCTGCTAGGGAGGAATTTTCCCCGCCTACGTGACCGGCAACGAAGACCGACACAACGTTACCAATACCACCAGTCGCAGACGTCCATAGCATTCATTTTGCCGCGCTTGGAAAGCGGATGAAATTTTTTGTGTTCTTGGATAATAATTTTGCAAAAAGTGCTAAACGCGTATTAATAGTGGGTTTAATAAACGTTGAGTGTTTGTGAATGTGATTTACTGTCGATGAATGGAAAAAAGTTCAACAGTCTGCTATTTTCAAAAATCGTCGCAAAATGAATCGATGTGATTCGATAAACGGCCACTCTTTATCGAATTTTGGAGAGAATATCCTCCAATAAACAATGAACTAAAAATTATCATAAAGTTTTCGACTGAAGGACTTGTATCCATGGTCAGAATAAATTTATAACAACAGACGTCCATAGACGGCCGACTGATGTGAAAGGCGGGCTCACTGGTTTCTGGTGTCTTAACATTAAAAAAAATACATTTAAAATCATACCGCAACCCACAATAGTAATACAGATAGTTCAAAATCAACAGAATAACAAACCATACTTAAAAATATTAAAAATCTAAATTAAATTTAAATAATGTGCTTAAAAACCTCGTTTCACCAATATTATATTACATTATGAAAACAAAAAGTTATGGCCAATAAAAATCATAAAAACTAAACTTACCTTCAAAATAAATATTACATTAGTTACGCTTGAACATTAATATATTATCAAAAATACAATATTGCTAGATTTTAAAGCGAGATATTAGTAAAAGTACATAATCTAAAAATCAAACAAAAGATGAGCATAACAAACCTTTGAAAAATTTAACAAAAAGTATACTAAGCAAGATTATTAAATTATGTTATATTAAAATATTTCTTTACTATTCTATACATTTTACTGTTACTATTCTAAATAAGATTACCGAATACAATTACAATATTATTTTAAACATACAAACGAAGCAAATGGATCTTATCTTCAAAAGGCTAATATTGCAAAAAAAAACATTTAACATCCATACTTTTGCATTAATAATATCAGTGAGAGATCTTTGCTTTTCCGCTCTACAATGATTTTGCTCCTAAAACATAATTTTAGGCAAAATCTTCATTACAAATTGTGTACAAAATACATAATTTCATATGTAATAACGTACGAAATAGTTTTCGAACACAATTAATTACTTTTAGATGAAAACAAATTTTAATTACAAGTACCTATGTAAACTAAACCGTTTTAGTTATAAACTTAGTTGTGTTTTAGTCATAATAGCTTTTGAACATAATATTAATATTATTTATTATGAAACATGTTTTATCAAGCGAGCTTAATATTATAGGCTAGCGACCCCTTCTATCGCAAGATAAGATTAATTTTGAAATATAACTTATATTATTATTGAAATTAAAGATAGATAAATAGATTAACTGACATGTTTTGTCAAAAATCCAAATTCTGAGACGCTAGTTAGGACTTAAAGGCTTATTACACTTTGCTGAATTTAGTTCCTAAATTCAGAACTTAAATTTAGATTTAGTCAGTCAGCAACGATACTTGCTTCTGAATTTAGGATCCTAAGTTGTGTGATTACACTTGACTTAATTCAGTAACGACTGAATTTAGGCTTCTGAATTTAGCCGTGTAATAAGCCTTTTAGGACTTATGAAGACAATCAGTGCGGCCCTAAGTGCTACTGATGCGTGTAAGTTTTGCGGTCAACCGCGGTCCGTCAAATGTATGAAAAAGTCAAGATTGAGCTATGCATCAATAAACATCAAGAAAACCAATGAAAAATTGCCACGCTTGAGAGATATCATTTTATATACTAAAAACGAAGAAACCGATCCATACTATTCCTTCATCATTGCAGACAATTCGTACAAACCTGTCAACTAAAACAAATCAAATCATTACAAATTGTATTTGGTTCTCTTTTATGTTGTATCAATCGTTATCTATCTATCTAAAAACGAAGTCATAATCCATATTTTCGTCTTCCTGTCAGCTTTTTATACTCCTCTCGTCTTCTTGTCAGCTGATGATAGTGGTTACTTCCTGACGGGCGGGCGAGAGTAGGGATGCGACGTGAACCGTTCCCGCGCTCGAACAGCTTTACAACCAACTGTCTTTTGAGTGACCACAGCCTTCCGTGCGTCTGTGTGTTAGTTTGTTAGCTCACATTAATCGGACAAACACGATGGACGAACACAAATATATATAGATATGTTAATTATATTATACATCGAAAAATATAAAAGGGTGACTGACTGATCTATTAACGCACAGCCCAAACCGCTGAACGGATTGAGTTGAAATTTGGCATGCAGGTAGGTTTAAAGGCGTAGACATCCGCTAAGAAAGGATTTTGCCGTGCGGGCAAAGCCGCGAGTATAAGCTAGTTTAATATAATTGACAATTTAAAGTGGATAAAATATAATAACAGACATTTTATGTACAAAGTATGTAATTTTTTTGATTGGAACCTAATGTCATGCAGACGATAACTTATAATATTATAACCATCACCTGTACAGACAAACAACCCATACAAAGTAAAATCTGTGCAGAAAGATAATGCTGTTAAATGTTTTTTCGCGTGAAACTTACTTTTTAACACGATCCTGGTAACAAGTGAATTTTAAAAAAAACTTTTTAAAAACAAGCTTTTATTATTATTACCATCTAGCATCATAAAGTATTGGTCAAGAGGAATAAAATGAGCCCAAACCCCGGGTTGTATCGTTTAATTACGGAGTCTCTATGGCCACCTTCCAGCTCCATCATCAAATCAGCTCGATGTCTTAATAATATTGCATTGTCATTCGATTAATACACGCATGCAAATTTTCAGCTCAATCGGAAACCGAGAAAGAGGATCAAATTGAACTTGCAAGATTTGATTACAGACAGACACAAGGGAGAGGTGAAAGTAAATAAAAGCTTGTTAAAAACCATTTCTTTAAGACCATTATTTATTTATTTTATTATTCAGCACAACACTAGGACTAACTTAATGCTAACATAGCATTTTCTACCAGTTGACCTATTTACTGAAAAAAAATGACAGGACAATGGGAGGATAAATATCATGGACAAGTCTAAAAAGCTTAACATATGTACTTAAATTAACTGACAAACTAATATATATTATGTTAGTATGAACCGCCTTACAACCATAATTGATCCGCAGCTAATCCCCGAACAAGCTGGATTCCGACCGGGAAAATCATGCAGCTCCCAAGTTCTGAACTTAACACAACATATAGAAGATGGGTTTGAGAAAGGACTGATTACAGGTGCTGTATTTGTTGACCTCAGCGCAGCCTACGACACTGTCAACAGAAAACGCCTCCTTGAAAAAGTGTCTGCCCTCACCAAGGACGACGTCTTTGTTAAAATCCTCGGAGAAATGCTGCGGAATCGACGATTCCAGGTCTCTCTACATTCCCAAAAAAGCAAGTGGAGAACTCAAAAAAATGGCCTTCCGCAAGGCAGCGTACTAGCGCCTTTGCTCTTTAATATCTACACCAATGACCAACCCCATCACCCCCCGACAAACCGCTTTATCTACGCTGACGACCTAGCATTAACTTCCCAGGACACACATTTTGATATTATTGAAACCCACCTTGCGACGGCCTTAAGCCAACTTACTGACTACTACAATAGCAATTCACTTAGACCAAACCCATCAAAAACCGAATCATGTGTTTTCCACCTGCGTAACCGTGAGGCGCACCGTGTTTTAAATATCCAATGGAACGGCGTTGAGATCGAACACAACAACACGCCAAAATACCTTGGTGTCACTTTGGACCGCAGCTTGACTTACAAGGAAAACTGCCAAAAACTTAAGGCCAAAGTATGTTCGCGTAACAGCATCCTACGCCGTCTAACTTCCACCCATTGGGGAGCGTCACCACATGTTCTTCGCACGAGTAGCATGGCTCTATGCTATTCGGCGGGCGAATACGCATGCCCAGTCTGGGCACGCTCTGCACACGCCAAAGAGGTTGACGTCGCACTCAATGACTCCTGCCGCATAGTATCTGGGACACTTAAACCAACTCCCCTTGCCACGTTGTACACCTTAACTGGTATTGCCCCTCCCAGTGTACGACGAGAGATCGCCTGCGCTGTGGAGAAGCACAAGCAGGAGCGGGACAGCAGACATCCGCTTTATAATAAGACTCCACCGCCATCACGTTTAAAAAGCCGTAACAGCCTGGGCGAGAAGCTTGCTCCTAAAACAAGGCTAGAGCGGTGGAAAATAAAGTACCCAACCTCATCAAACCACATACCTCCGGCTGAGAAACTCCCACCGGGTGGTGACCTGCCCTGACCGGTCTGGAGGTCTTTAAACAGACTTCGAGCCGGTGTTGGTAGATGCCAAGATAACCGGGTTAGGTGGGGTTTCTCTGGGAACGACAAGTGTGACTGCGGTGCTGTCCATTGTCCAGACAATGGAGCACCTCTTTAAATGTCCGAACTGTCCCACAACCGGCACAGTTGACGACCTTTTTGAAGCCAACGAAAGGGCCGTAGAACTGGCCCAATACTGGCTCAAACAACTCTGAGTCCTAAATTAAAAAAAAAATAATAAAAAAAAAAAAAAAAACCTTAAAAGCCATACGACTCGAATAGAAGAAGAAAAGTATGAAACATTTCTTTAATCATTTTTTTTTTTTTTTTTTTTTTTTCATTTATCCGCGATCAGTCGCTGACTATAAGCAGATGTGTTGAGTGGCTATGTCGTTTGAGGCTCGGACTCATTAGTCCCTCTTCCTTCTGGTAGTAGGTTGTCAAAGATGTGTCTTCTTTTCAACCGCTTTGTTATTTGCGGGCGTTCAATTAGCGCCCTAGCCAGTGGGTTTGAGTGGATTTTCAGGCGTTCGCAGTAGCGGCCTCCCAACATCTTTATCTCCTCTTCCACCGTAGGGACCTCCAGGTAATCGTGTACTTCTTGGGTTTTTATGTACCATGGGGAATCTGAGATGGCGCGGAGTATTTTATTTTGTGCCCTTTGTATTATTTCACGATTCGATTTGGAAGTTGTGCTCCAGATCTGTATGCCGTAGGTCCATACTGGTTTTAGAATGCTGGTGTATACCAATCGCTTGTTTATAAGTGATAGGCGTGACTGGGGCCCTAGCAGCCAATACAAGCTTTTAAATCTGCGGTCCAACTCGGCTCTCTTGGTTTTTACATGTTCTTTCCAGGTTAGACGTCTATCCAACATGAAACCAAGGTACTTCACTGAGTCTTTGTGAGGCAGTATTTCTCCACCTAGGTTTACGGGTGGGCAATTTCCTCTGCGTAAAGTGAATGTGACGTGCGTAGATTTGGTAGCGCTTGTGCGGATTCTCCACTTCTTCAGCCATTGCTCGGTTTGCTCAAGGCATGTCTGGAGAGCTATAGAGGCTTTGACTGGTGAAGCTTCACATGCCAGAATAGCAGTATCGTCTGCGAATGTAGCCGTTACTGTGTTTGTGGTTTCAGGTAGGTCCGCAGTGTAGATGTTGTACAGTACTGGACCTAGGACTGAGCCCTGGGGTACACCGGCTTTTATGTCATAGAATGTGGACTTGCACTCTCCGTGCTTCACTTGAAATATTCTTTGCGAGAGATAGGAGCGAATTACAGGGTAGAATTTATGCGGAAGTTGTGTCTTAACTTTGAGTAATAACCCCTTGTGCCAGACCCTATCAAACGCTTGCTGGATATCCAGGAATGCGGCAGAACAGTATTGTTTTTGTTCCAGACTTTCTCTAATTGTAGAGTACACTCGGTGGACTTGCTCTACTGTCGAATGTCCCTCTCTAAAGCCAAACTGGTGGTTAGGTATTGTTTCGAGACTCTGTTTTACACGTTTTACGAAAAGTTTTTCCCACAACTTTGATAGCACAGGTAGAAGGCTTATGGGTCTATAAGATGTCACGTCTTTCGTCGACTTTCCTGGCTTGTGGATCATGATAATTTGGGATACCTTCCATAGTAGTGGGAAATATTCCAGTCTGTAGGTTGAGTTGAATATATGTGTAAGGTGGATAACAGCTTGTCTTGGCAACTCTCTCAATATCTTAGGAGTAATTAGATCAAATCCTGGTGCCTTTTTTTGATCTAGTTTCTTTATTTCAAACCAAACTTCTCGGGGGCTTACATGTTTTATTGGGAGGTCCAATTGAAAAGGTTGATCAAGGCAATCGTCTATTTCTTGTTCATCTAGGCTGTTCCCGTCGTTAGGCTGAAAAACATCGGATAAGTGTTTAGCAAATGTTTCAGCCTTTTGTGCATCAGTCCGTGCCCACTCATTGTCACTTGTCTTTATGGGAGGGTTGACTTTTTGGGGCTGATCGAAGTTCTTCGTGGCCTTCCACAATGAGTGGTGCCCATTTGTGTTCGGGGACAGTGATTCTACATGGTTGTTAAAAGTCACATTTTCATGTGTTTTTATAAGAGTTTTAAGCTCCGCACATGCTTTGTTGAAGGTAGTTTTGTCTGATTTGGCTCTAGTGGAATACCATATAGCTCTGAGTCTACGTTTTTCTGCAATTTTTTGTTTAATTGTATCTGGAATGTTTTGAGTATTGTACGGGAAATCTAGTGGTTCTTCAGGGGTGCTTTTCCAAACAGCTACTTGGATAAGGTTTGTGAATTTTTTGCAAGCTTCTTCCACTTCATCTTCTGTTTTCAGCGAGGTGTTTAGATTTATATTGTCTATTAAAAACTGTCTAAAGCTTACCCAATCCGTGTTTTTATTACATAGAGACTCAGGTTTTTTGACGTTTATTATTTTTGTGCTAAGAGTAAGTAAGACAGGCGAGTGATCAGAGGACCCATCCATACTGGATTCGACTTTTGAATACAAATGACCTATGCCTTTCGTTACAAAGAAATCGACAAGATCTGGAATTTTGTCTGGGTCTGTGGGCCAGTAAGTGGGCTCTCCAGTTGACATTGTAAGGAAGTTCTTTGTGTCGATTACTTTTTTTAGGTGTTTTCCTCGAGGAAGAGTCATTCGTGAACCCCAGTATGTGTTTTTGGCGTTCCAGTCCCCGCCCGATACAAAGCGTGGCCCAAGCGTGGAAAAATATTCCATAAACATATCGTCTGTGATGTTATGTCTTGGTGGGCAGTATACTGCTGATATATCAAGCGGGCCAAACTTATCGTGTACTGTTATAGTGGTCGCCTGTAGGTGTGGTGTAGAGAAGTTTTCGCGAGTAGAGTGCTTGAGCTTTGCATTGATTATTACTGCAGATCCTCCCTGGCTCTTTCCATTAGGGTGTGGCGTGTTATGCACTACATATCCTGGTATTATGAGTGACTTGTCAGCCGTCATGTGGGGTTCAGATAATAATAATACGTCAATGTTGTTCGATTTAATGAGATACTCTATCTCGTGGGCACTGGATAGAGCCCCATTTACGTTCCACGTAGCAAGCTTCATGTGGTCCAGCGGAATCATTACGGAAGTTTACTGACAAGGGTGGTGATAAGTCCCATGAGGGTGCTTATTTGTTGTAATAGTAAGTCTATTTTTGATGACTGTTGGATGAGAATAGTCTCCAATACTTCTAGAGGAGAACTATTTTGTTGAGTTTGGGTTGCATTATCTGGAACTCCTCCGTTTTCCTGTGTTGTAGGCTTATATACGACGTCAGAGTACAATTTTCGATATTGTGTGTCATTTTTTACCGGTTCAACATAGCGTGTATGGATTTGATTAGTGTGACTTTGTCGGCTTTTCTGGGTCTGCGGTTCGTATGATTTCTTTAATCATAAATTTACTTTATAATTTGGTTAATTAAGTGTTTTATAAGATAATTATTATTATATTGTTTGGTTTTGCGGACTTATGGGACGATGTGGTCGCTCAGTGACACAGTCCTGATTAAAATAAATTTAAAAAACTATAATGAATGAATATTATCATGAATAATACACACCTTGTACATTAGTCCGTGCGAGCGGCGTCCCGTCCCGCGACAAGCTGGATCCGAACCCGGGACCCACGCGACGTTGTGGGAGCGCCTTGCCTACCACTGGCTTCGCGAATTTTACTACAAACAATTATTATTATAAGTAACTGGCTATTACTACAATAAAAAGATTCTTTTTTTGTGATGAAGTAGAAGACGAGCATGACGCTCTCCTGATGTTAAGAGATAACCCCGCCCATAATCAGTACAGTGTTACCTAGGATTTCACAATGATGTGAAATTCTAGGAGCACTGACTGCACCAACGCTTCTTACTCAAGAGTCATAAGATGTTAAGACTCTTTAGCCCAGTAATTTCACTAGCTACAGTGCCCTCCTACCGGAGCACAGTAATGTTTGCACATCACTGCTCAGGCGGTAGAATAACTGGCACTGTTGGTGTACCCACCTAGACGACCTCCTGCAAAGGAAGTCTACCCCCGGTAAAAGTATTTCGGTTCATCCATAAACTCACACCAATTAGTTTATGCCGTTTATTTACGAAGATAAGTGATTGTGCTGTTTAAAATGTACTATTATACCTGTGTAAAGAGCTAGCTTAGACAAGCGTCAATCACTTATGGCTAACGCTAAAATGTACTGTACTGGAACTGTCGTTATCGTTTGTTTTTCCACAAGATGATTCAGAACATTTTTTAAGCGTTAGAGCCCCAATTACAAATGATCTCAAGAATCCCCAAAAATATTAAACGTCTGCTTTTGACCTGGTATTGAATTTGCCACGCGCGTGCTTGTGCACTTAGTTGAGCGTGGGGGGTAATAATGGATGTGTTACAAAAGGGTGTACTTAAAGAAGTATCATAATATTGAATAACTTAAGAAGATAACATAATTCAGGAATCGTAACTTGTGGAATCGTCAATGTCCACAAGAAGTTACGTTTTATAGTAAAATCGTATTTTTTTTTACGAATTGCAAATTTTCATTTTGAAAATTATTTTTAAAATACTCACTTTTGTCATTGAAGTTAACAGGTCTCTGCTGATTCATAGTGTTGGTCCTATCTGTGAGTCCCCTCTTTATTGGTTCATTCACTTTCTCCACTTTAACAAACGGCTTTTTCTCCACTTTACCGGCCAGAAGGAAAGTGGAGTTCAAGTCTTTTCCGTCCAAAGCACCATAGTTCTCCAATCCGGGAGCAATGTCAAATTCGTGCTTGAACTTCTTAGCAGAGTTCAAATTCCTCGTCGTGTCCAAACTTTCAAAGGAGTCATTTATTATAATAGTCTCATTGTTGGGCAGCTTTATTGGAGTCGCTTTGCGCTTCTTGGGAGACGGCCTCGGATCTCTGTTTTCTATATCGGTCAAGTCGTCACTGTCTGTCATTATATCTATCGTCACATTTCCATTTTCACTTGTTAAGTATTCCATAGTAGTTGAAGGTTTGTCCAGTTCTAAATTAGAGATGAACTTGAAATGAGAGTCACTTTCAGAGTTTCTATCGGACCACGTTATTCCTTTAGCTGTCTTGGCTGTCTTCATGATCTCTATGTATTCAGCTGTTAGATCTGGAGGTGCTCGGTCGTAGCCTTTCAAAGTTAAGTATAACTTCTTAAGCAGTCGAGGCATATCGCTCATGTATTCCGTAAACATGTTGATCTCTTCATTTTCTATCCCTAGCAGCTTGTACCTCAAGTCATCTCTGGCTCCTACGAATCTTAGTTTACTGTTTAACTGTACATTTTTAACATCGGCTGCTAGCTCGGGGCAGTCAGATAATGCTTGCTCGCATATTAAGTCCAGTTTCTTCTTGGATTCGTCCCATTCAGTCCAAGTAATTAGTACTTTAGAGTCTAGTTGTGCTGATTGTTTCATCTGGTTTTCCACCGCGCGCTCTTGTCGCGGCAAGTCTTCTGTGTAAACCTGAACATAAAATTAATAAATATATTTTTGTTGTCTTTTTATAGCCTTTTCTGTCTACTTCATTGACCATTGTAGTATGTAGTGTCACAGATAAAATAATACTAATAGTTAGTGTTAAGTTACTCTACAAAGTATCAATTTAACTAGCTGCGCCCGGCGGTTTTACCCGCTGTACTGTAGCCTATGTGTTATTCCAGGATCTAAGCTATCTCTATACCAAATTTCAGCTCAATTGGTCCACCCGTTTAGGGGTGAAGAAGTAACAAACGTATACACTCACACTTTGTTTCTTTTCTTTCATAAGATATGATAACAGTTTACACGGGTATCTATAATACAAACAGAAATCATAAATCAACTGGATCAGCACTTACGAAATATGAATGGCTAAACCCCAAAGTGCAGTTGAATAAAATTCGCCCATCTGGGATCACCTAGGTTCAGCCGGCTAAACTAAAGTTAAAAAGGAAGATATACAAGTTAAAGCTAGGCTCAACCCTGGGTTTTGGACTATACGGTCCAGTTTATTTTACATCCGTGAGTTTAGTCGGTATTCGGTATATTTACATAGTTATATGGATAAAACTCGCGTTAGTTTTCAAAAAAAGTGTAACCACTCTATGGGGTTCAACCGTAGGATAACATGGAATAAGGAGTAGTAGAAAGTAAGAAGTAGTAGAGATGAGAAAAGTCAAGTGTTGTGAAGTGGACAGTCAGTGAACATTGTGGAATAGCGTGCAAAGTCAGTGCAGTGCAACCCCTGTTCAAACAAACTACCAGTTTCTAAGCAGTTGGTTTTTCCTTCCTATTCCCTACCCGCTTCCCGTAACAATATGTACCTGTTCTAGTGCGTCAGTAGAGGAGCGGTGCGCGAGGTCGGCGACGTGTGAGAAGGCGCGCGCGCGCAGCCGCCGCCGGAGCGACACCACGCGCTGCCGGCTCAGCAGCGACAGCAGGGACACCTCCACGGCACAGTGGGCCTCCTCCACTTGCTTTATGCGCGTGCGCCACTCCTTCATAGCTGGGGGAGACAGGTTCCAGATTTAAACACATAATACAATAAAGTGACTGGATGTTGTTCTGCCAAACTAAATGACTCGTAAAAAAGTAAATTAATGTTAGTATTAAGCTGTTTCCAGCGGTTTAACCTGTATGTGCTATTCCAAAGTCTGTGCTACTTATAAATATATTGTCATATTTAATTTTAATCGGTTTGTCCAATTAAACGTTAGGAGGTAAAAAAACACATATCCACATCCATAACTCCACATTTATACTCGTAAGATCGCATTTATACCCGCAACACACTCTCGTTTTCTTCCTTCTATTATTATAAACGACATCAGTTTAAAAACCAGACAGGAAGATACTTATGCATAGGCGTACCCAGCTTCTGGCCTAGGGTGGGGCAGGCAAGGGCGGATTTAGATTTTTTTTACTGAACTTGAACTTTATGCCTGTGTTATATGGCTATATGTTTTAACGTTGAGCAGGTAGGACCTATTTAAAGGTACACCATACTTTGATTTCGGCTCGCACAGAGTGTATTCTTCCTTTAAATAGCGCGAGCAGCTTGCTGCAAGCCCCGAGAAAATTTTATATTTTTGGTAGCGTAAATACTGAGTTAATTTGCTGCGAGCGTTGCGGTAGAAAAATTAAAATATAGTACCATAATAAAGCGCGAGCAGCTTGCTGCGAGCGGCAAGAAAATTTTATATTTTTGGCAAGGAAAAAAGTGTGGTTTACTTGCTCCGAGCGGTGGAAAAATTATAATATTCTTCCTTAAAATAGCGCTAGCAGCTTGCTGCGAGCGCCAAGAAAATTTTATATTTTTGGCAAGGAAAAAAGTGCGGTTAACTTGCTCCGAGCGGTAGAAAAATTATAATATTCTTCCTTAAAATAGCGCGAGCAGCTTGCTGTAAGCGCCGATAAAATTTTATATTTTTGGCAACGAAAAGAGTGCGGTTTACTTACTCCGAGCGCAGCGGTTGGAAAATTAAATTATTCTTATTTAAGCGAGCAGCTTACTGCGCGCGCCGAGAACATTTTATATTGTGGACTACGAAAAGAGTGAAGTTTCACTGAGGGGTTAAAAATTTAAATATTCTGACATATAGGAGCGCATACAGCTTGCTGCGAGCGTCGAGAAAATGTAATATTTTGGACAACGAAAAAGTACAGTAAATTTGCTTTGAGCAGTAGGAAAATTAAAATATTCTTCCGTAAAAGCTTGCTATTGCCAAGAAAATTGTATATATTTGACAACGAATAACGTGCAGTTATCTTTTTCTGAGCGGTTAGAAATTTAAATATTTTCACTTATAAGAGCGCGTACTGCTTACGAGCGCCGAGTATTTTTTTATATTTCTGACTACAAAACGTGAGCTCAGTTCGTTCCGAGCTGCAAAAAACTTGAATGTTCTTAGTTCTTACTGATAAAAGCGCAAGCAGTTTGCTGCGAGCTGAGATTTCAAATCTTGATTATGAAGAATGTGCGAACGGCTTATACGACCACGAAAGTTACATGTAAGAGATATACTACTACTACCTCTATAGCTACCTATGAACTTGGTGCAAGTTCCTAGAAATTTTATAAATATGATGACAAAAAGTGTGCATAGTACGTTCCGAGAGGTGAAAAAATGAAATATTGTTACTAAAAAGCTAAAAAATATACAATTCTGACTACGAAACGTGTGTGATCGCCTTATTGCGAGCGCCAAGAAATTTTTTTTTCTTATTCTACAGATATAATATAAGGCATTCGATTTCCAGGGGGGGGCAGCTGCCCCCCCCTGCCCCCCCTGGGTACGCCTATGTACTTATGTGTTATAAAATTTTTAATTAAACTAACCTTTGCACAGCATTCAACATTCCCATACATATTGAGAAAACAGTAAAAATCAGATTTAGCATTATATAAGTATTATTATTACTTTATAATAGAAATGACTTAGCAATAGGAATTACCTTTCTCCTTAGCATAATCGTGTTCTTTCTTCGCCGGTTTAACACTAGACAGTGACAACTTCACTTCGAGCTCCTTAACCTTTTTCTTCAGTTCTTCAATGATCTTGACATACTGTGACACTCTCAGGTCTCCTTCTACGATGTTCTTCTTCATGCTGAGTTGGATCTTGTTAGCTCTGGCGGCGTATTTCAACGTGTTGTAGGTGTCTTCGTAGGTTAGGCTTGATGGTGATACGTTGGCTATCATTACCGTTTGGCAGTTACCACCGAGGCTGTCTTTTAAGAGCCGGGTTAGTTTGGAATCTCTGGAAGATAAATGTTATATTTTATTATTATGTTGTTATTTTTATTTTATTTTGTGATATTTAGCCTATGTCCCACTGATGGATAAAGGCCTCCCCTAAATTACTCCATTCCTATTGATCTAGCGCCGCCTCTTACCAGCATGGTTATTGGCACTAAGTTTGATGTCCACTTTAATGTAAATTTCTGCATTTGATATTTTACTCATATCAATGAGGTTTAAGTAAGCAATGTAGGTACATTATAAAGTGGATATTAAACTGAGTGGCTATGAATTGGCCAATAAATAGCCCTGCTACCTTTTTATACTTATATGTTGATGTACTTGTTACTATATGAAAAGTGTTCAGCTTGAATCTTTCTACAATTTTACGATTTTTAAATCATCATGAAACGGACGGATCTTCTTCAAGGTTGTTTCTCTTTACAGACTATGCAAGTGTTGTAACGTTTTAGGACCTAGAAGATTCTAGGCAAGATAAAGCAGATGCTTTAGATACTGCATTTTTTACGAAAGTCTTTCACGTAAAATCGGAATATTTTTCAATAGCACACTTTCACTTAATAATGCACAAATAGTAAACAGAACTGTAAGGTATGTCGAGATAATTATCTACATTACTGAGGGTAGATATTTTTCCCTTTGACAGTTGTCGTAGAATAAATGGTGATTAAGAAACACGTATCGTTTTGTTATTTCGTAGATATTCCAAGTATTCCTCAGTGGCGACGATTTATAATTACGTATCCGCGTGTGTAAAACAGTGATAAACAGTTGTTATTGTGGTACAATGCCGATCGGCAAGATTTCTGAGTTTAATGTGGCGGCCGATAACTGGCGGTTATACGTGGAACGGTTGGAGCAATATTTCCTCGTAAACAGTATAGAATCGGAATTAAAAGTGCCGACGTTGATTACTGTAATGGGGGCGGAGGCCTACGAGTTGCTGGTGAACTTGTGCACGCCCGATAAACCCACCAACAAGTCCTTCAAAGATTTGACGGACATCATGGAAAAACATTTGCAACCGCGGCCGAGCATTTTAGCCGAACGTTACAAAATTCATCACCGCAAACAACACAATGAGGAGAAGATAGCAGATTACGTAGCGGAATTAAAGAAATTGACAAAGACTTGTGAATTTGGGCAGTGGCTGAATGAAAGTTTACGAGATCAGCTGGTCTGCGGTTTGACAAGTGAGACGATACGTCAGCGACTACTCGCGGAGGATAAGCTGGATTTCCAGAGAGCCTATAGCTTGGCATTGAGCTTGGAGGCGGCGGAGAAAGATGCGGCGTCCGTGGAAGCGACAGTCGGAGAGAAGAGGGAGACGGTGGAGTGCCAGGCGATAACGCGCGCGGGGACGATACCGCCACACGGTCGAGGGATGTGGCGCGGTGCATCGGCCGCCGGCGCGGGCGCGGGCTACACCGAAGCACGCAGGACGGACGGCGAGCGACGACGTTCGGAGGCGGGCACGGCGAGAGGAACCGGTCGAGGTTTACGGGACTGCCGAGTCTGCGGCGGGGAGCACGAAGCCGCGACGTGCAAGTTCCGGCATTACGTCTGCCGTGTATGCAACCGCGAGGGGCACCTGCGGCGCGTGTGCTCGGGGCCCACAAGGGCGCAGGCGGCGCGTACGGCGCCACACACCTTCGTCGAGGAGGAGCACGGGTTGAGTACATGCAGCAGCGAAGAGGTACTAACTTTAAATCAGTTATCGTTAGAACAGTGTCCCCCTATCATGATACCGGTCAATATAGATAGTATTGTAGTAAAAATGGAATGTGATACCGGATGTGCTATATCTTGCATCAGCTTGAATATGTACAATAAGTGTGTTAGTAATAGAAAGTTGGAAGAATGTAAATTGGTGCTGAGGTATTATACCGGGGAGACGATTCGGCCTGTCGGTGTCATAAAACCACTGGTGAAATATAAAGATAAGGAACGTTTTTTGAATTTGTATGTAATAGATAACGGGAAAACTATGCTTTTAGGGAGACAATGGCTCGCCGAGTTAGACATACTGATACCTAACGTTAGCCACAGTGTAAATAATATCGTACCGAATAAAACAGGTTTTAATTTGAAGGAATTCAGTTCCAGATACTGTGAGGTGTTCGCGGATGGCTTGGGACGGTTCACCGGCGGTCGAGTGAGCATACACCTGCGTGAGGGCGCGCGGGCGGTGTGGATGCGCGCGCGGCCCGTCGCCTACGTGCACCGCGAGGCTGTGGAGCGCGAGCTTGAGCGGCTGCAGCAGGACGGGGTGCTCACACCTGTGCAGCGCTCCGACTGGGCCACGCCGATCGTCGCCGTGCCCAAGAGAGACGGTAACATTAGGATATGCGCCGACTATAAGCTCACGTTGAACAAAGTGTTAGATGTCGACCGTTACCCTCTGCCGCGGGTGGAGGATCTGTTAGCTAGGCTACACGGGGGCGAGCGGTTTACCAAACTCGATTTATCGCAAGCGTATGCGCAGCTCGAATTGGACGACAATAGTAGGGAGTACACTGTGATCAATACGCATAAGGGGATGTATCGCTATAATCGGCTAGTTTACGGCTTGGCGTCGAGTCCTGGTATCTTTCAGAAAATATTGGAGCAATTATTTGCGCGCGTACCGGGGGTCGGGGTGTTCTTGGACGATATAATAATAACGGGGAGAAACGACAAGGAACACTTAAACAATTTAAATACGGTGTTCGACATATTAAAAGAGAGCGGTCTCCGGGTCAGGCGGGACAAATGCACGTTCTTTGCGGAATCGGTAACATATTTAGGCTATGTAATATCTAAACACGGGGTACACACCTGGCCGGAAAAAGTTAAAGCCATCTCGGAGACGCCGGTGCCGGAAAACGTTTCCGAGTTACGCTCCTTCCTAGGCATGGTAATGTATTACGCTAAGTTTATTCGTAATCTCAGTTCGATCGCGGCGCCCCTGTACGGGTTGTTGCGCACCGCGGTGGACTTCAGATGGAGCGATGATTGTCAGGCGGCCTTCGACACGATAAAAGAAGCTTTAGTGTCCAGCGAGGTGCTCGTCCATTATTCGACGGAGTTACCGCTGGTGCTGACCGCGGACGCGAGCAGCGTAGGGGTAGGGGCGGTCATCTCGCACATCACAGAGGCCGGGGAGAGGCCTATAGCCTACGCGTCGCGGGCGCTAAATAAAGCTGAACGGGCTTATTCTCAGATAGAACGGGAAGCGCTCGCTATTGTTTACGGAATAAGGAAATTTCACCAGTTTGTTTATGGAAGGAAATTTATATTGAGGACGGATCATAAACCACTGACTTTCATATTCGGAAGCAAGGCCGGCATACCGGTGATGGCCGCTAGCCGAATGCAGAGGTGGGGAGTATTTTTGTCCGGGTATAACTACGACATAGAATACGTACCTTCGGCTAAAAATAGCGCTGATGCTCTCTCACGCCTTCCGTCGGGTAAGTGCCATAAGGAGTCCGTCGAGGTAACTTATATAAATTTTTGTGAAAAATTTTTACCTGTCACACATAGTAGAGTGAGAAAAGCGACCGCCGCCGACCCGGTACTTAGCAAGGTACTTCTATACATTCAGTCGGGTTGGCCGCCTGCTTGTAACGATGAGGATCTCAAACCTTATCACGCGAGACGCAACGAGCTGTATGTGGATGCGGGCTGTGTAATGTGGGGGTACCGTATAGTTATACCACCAGCCCTGCGAGATCTGATTGGAAAGCAATTGCATAGTAGTCACATGGGTATAGTTAAAACTAAGTCCCTCGCTCGTAGTTATGTGTATTGGCCAAACATAGATAGAGATATAGAGGAGATGTGTCGTAGTTGTGAAACATGCGCGTTGGAGCTGCCGGCGCCGGCGCACGCGCGGCCGCAGCCCTGGCCGTATCACGCGCAGCCGTGGTCCAGGCTTCACCTGGACTTCCTGGGACCTCTGCAGGGTACAACGTTCCTGGTAGTCATAGACTCCACTTCGAAGTGGCTCGACATTTTCGAGATGACTCGAACGACCGCAACGGCGGTGATAAAAGTATTGCGTAGGCTGTTCGCTACGTTCGGATTACCTATAGAAGTCGTGTCGGACCAAGGACCTCCCTTCAGGAGTGTCGAATTTGAAGAGTTCTTAAAGAACAATGGAATTAGGCAAGCATTTTCCCCCGCTCACCATCCGGCATCGAACGGCGCGGCTGAGAATGCTGTAAAATTGTGTAAAAGAGCCATTAAAAAGGCGTTTACCGATAAAATTGATATAGATACAGCATTACAAACGTTTCTTTTAGCATATCGGAACTCTGTTCACAGTACCACAGGCGAAACACCGGCGTCCCTACTTCAACGTAGACCCTTGCGTAACCGGCTAGATCTGCTGCGGGGCGATAGAGCGGTGCTAGACAAAGTGAGCCGGGCGCAAGACAAGCAGGTAGAACACGCGGGTGGCCAGGAGCCACGTTTTAGGTCGGGCGAGGAGGTTTGGGCCAGGAGTTACGGGGGTCATAATAAGTGGGAGAAGGGTACGGTAATGAGCGAACAGGGTTCACGGAGAGTACTCGTGCGGGAGAATAGCGGTCGACACGTCACTAAACACGTAGACCAGTTGAGACGTCGGAAGTCGCGCATGTCCGATGTTCCGGTGCCGGGTGAGGTCGAGGTGGTACCTAGCGTAGGGGAAGTTAACGGTCCCGGTACACCTGCGAGGTCACCCCCCGTACAGGGCTCGTCCCCGAGCGCGCCGCCGGCGGCTGTCGCGGACGGGGCACGCGATGACGTGTTCAGCACGCCCGCGGGCGCGCCACACCGCTCGCCGCGGGACACTCCCGCGAGGGCATCCCCCTCACCGCCCTCATCGACTAGTCCGCGGAACTATCCCAAGCGGAATAGAAAACCGGTTGTCCGGTTCAATATTACAGAATTTTAATATTAAGGATTTCATGTTCATGTATCGCATATAGCTTAGATGTCCAGTGTATCTAGTAATAATTAAGGTTGGAGGTGTAAGGTATGTCGAGATAATTATCTACATTACTGAGGGTAGATATTTTTCCCTTTGACAGTTGTCGTAGAATAAATGGTGATTAAGAAACACGTATCGTTTTGTTATTTCGTAGATATTCCAAGTATTCCTCAAGAACTTAGAACCAATAACATAAAAAACTCGATGGTAATTATAGCTTTTCGCGCACAGAATCCAAAATTAATTTTAGTGTCCCAACTTCGTAATTTTCGACTTAAATAATATTTTATTAAAATGTGGGTACATTATGTATGGTAGTATTAACATGTTAATTTTAAAATACCCTACCATTTGCAATTAGTAACACACCTATGTATAGAATATAGAATTAGTAAGTGCTCTGTTGACTTTTGTTTATTGTGGTACCACCCAGCTCTGGATTTATACCTACTAGGGGCATTTGAGGCGAGCGTCCAGGGCGACAAAGACCGAAATGTGAAAAAAACTTTATGATACACAATTAAGTAACTGCGGCGGAGTACGGAACTATAGTTATATGAGTAACCTGTAAGGTATGTAGGCGCTGCCGTCAGCCAGCTTGTTGATGCAGTTGCCTAGAGACAGTAGGCTCTTGTTGATGTTGGCGCCTTCCTTGAAGCGCTCGCCCACGCAGCCGGTGGCGGAGGCGCGCTCGCTGCCCGCGAGGTCTATCATCGACAGCTTCACCATGCGCACTTCGCTGCTCGTCTTGTACCGCATCTTTACGTACACCTACAAATGTACAAATGCAATTAATAATAGCCTCGTCTTTATGTACAACTCTCTTTCTTGCTCCCACAATAAAACTAATTTTGAAATATAAATTTGTATACCTGTCTTTTATTAAATATTTAAAAATATTATATTTTATACCATACTTGAAAAAATAACCTCCATCAGAACTAGAGTAGCAACGCCCACCACCCAGCTTCTCAAGTTTTGGAGTAAATTGGGATTAGATCAGGTGATGGTGGTGTGAAGACTAATTACTTCATTTGCTATTTTCAATTGCTGTATGTCAACATAAATCAAACTAAAATCTAAAATGATAGAGAAAGCTATACATTATTGATTACCTGAAACACTGCATGACTTCTAGAGCTCTCGGCATTTGCGTCAGTGGGGTGCTGTGTGCGATTCTTATTCCCGTTTTCCAGCATATTGAGGAGTTCCCGGGCCGTCTTTATGTTATTTAACGTTAGTCCAGCCACCATTACTCCATATTTGGCGTCTTCTCTCAGTTGTAGTGGAGTGTTTGAAGGTTTTAACAAGTCGTACACATTTTCATTGTACACCTGGAAGTAAAATCACTTATTAATTCATCATCTTCATCATCATCAGCCCTTCTAAACACACTGCTGGGCAAAGTTTTCCTCCCACTTGTGATATTCTCCTCCGTCCTGTGTGCATCACATCAAGGTCTTTCCAGAGATTTTATTAGATTCCAGAGATGATTCTATTTATTATTTTTATGTAATTCACATATGGGTGAAAGTTTGGAACATTTGCATATCTCAATCTGATGAAAATGTTGTCTGAATGAAAGGGTGCATGATTTAACTCTATCACACTTAAATAGATGGACTGATTGGAATTAAAATTGATATTATATAGGCTGCTTAAACCTTTAAATAAGTAGCTTTTTATAGGCACCTTTTTAGCAGGTAAAATTACAATTGGCCACTTAGTGATTTACAAAGGCATACAATAAATTGTGCTTATAAATGACATTGTGAAGCATTCCCGCTGGATTAGTCTGAGTGGTATTCAAGAGTTATTGTTGTCAAATTGCTGTTTGTTGAATGCAACAATATTGCATCCATCAAACTGATATTGTTCAGCTGTAAAGGAAATAAACTTCACGCTTTTTGATAAAAGTTTTAAGTTGAGATTGAAGAAAATGTAACAGTTATTTATTGTTCAAAGCTCTTACAAGATAAAGTAAAATGCTTGATCTTTGGGTAAGTTGATTTAAGTATGTTAAGTCTCAATTAAAGTGTCTTTAAATTTTTATTACCTGACATAATACATAAATAATAAGTTGAAAGAATACATGTAAATATATATTAAAATCTTGTAAAATATATTCCAACTTACTTCAATATAAGACACGCCAATATCGAACTCTCTCTCATTCTCAAATGAATTTATAATGTAGAATAAATGCTCCATGGTTAGATATGTGATGCCGGGGTGTTCTATGTTTCCAATCATAGTAAACGTCTTGCCTGCACCAGTCGCTCCGTACACGAAAACTGAGCAATTATATCCTTCCATAAGGGCAGAGATCATCTCCTTAGTGGTGGTCTCAAACACATTTCTATTCGTCGCGCTCATATCGCAAACATGGTCAAAAACAAACTTCAACTCTTTATTGGCGCGCTTTAAATAATTCTTACTAGATTGCTGGACCCCTTGATAGAAAAAAGGCTGGGTTTCCTCCTTGGGGTCGAATACTAACATCTTATCGTCAACAACGTCCACGACGATGCGATTATTCAGCTCGGTTTCCCGCTCGTTCAAGGGACGCACTCTCACGACCACTTTTATGTTTGCTGCCATGTTCTGGGTGGAACCGCTTTTGGACGGTACTAATGCACGAGACGGAGCCATTTTCCACCAAACTGTCTAACATTTACTCAGAAGAAATCACTTGCTAAAGATCCCACCACTTAGTCCAGCACAATCACAAGCACTATTCACTGGTATAATAATATCAACGGTTTCGTCTCGTCATACAGAAAAATAGAACTTGTCCGTTATTCGTTACATTGGTGACAAGTCGTCTTAATTATTATAAATTAAATTATTAGCACAATATAACCCTTTGCAAACAGAAATATTTCAAATTAATTTGTAACCGTCAAATCTTTCCATTTTCAAACAACGCGTGACGCAGTCGCAATGACAGTTGACGGCATGACGCTGCCTGCTGGCTTGTGATTGGTTGATTATTATTTTACGTTTCATTTCACGCACAAATGAAGACAAATGCCATTTTATTTTTTTTCTTCATTAAATATAGTTAAACATCATACGTAATATGTATTTGCCAGAATAATATGATTAACTTGGTAGAATATTTTTTTTTAGTTATATATGGTTTGAAAACGTAAACTGCAAGTGTTTTTGAAGAATCTTAAAGTAAAAATAAATAATACAGGTCATGTTTATAAAATTATTTCGATTATAAATTCTGAAATTGACAATCCTGATGCGAATTTGGTTAATACCAATATAAAATTAGAATTTATTTACAGTGCACGCCTACGATCTTGTCTTTATTGTGACAACGTAGCTGTATAAGAAACAAATACAATTTCCTCTTAATTTCCGCCTTGATCTTATCTGGACATAACGACAGGCTTAGCATTCAGCAGGGACGGCTAAAACTTCGGAAATACGCGGAATTTCATTGAGCTTCAGGGTGCTATGTGTTTTAAACTAACTACGCACCTATTTGAGTGCTACGCTACGCATTTATTACACACTTTATCCGGTTTATTAGTAGTTGGTTCGGTAGTAGGCTTTTATTGGGTAACTAGGCACCATAGCATAGTAAAATTATATTATTACAGAAGTTGTGATATACTAGGCACTAGGCACTAAGTACGCAGTCTGATTTCGTTAGGTTTTTTTTTAAATCGTAGGTAGGTAAAACGCTTTTAAAAAGTCCTTAAAATATTTAAAAAATAATTAGAGTAGATAGGTACTTAGTACTTATGTGTGTATTTTAAAAAATAACATGTAAGTACTTTAAATAATTCTTGGTCTCATTAAAATATTATCGTAAATTTTTATTGGATATGTCCTCGATGATTTTTATCGAAGTTTGGTCAACCGGTTTTCGGATTACCTACTCGTATGACATAAAAACGTGTCGCCCTCGCTTTTTATGAAGTTGGTTTAACATTTTTTTAATTCAGTAACGCCTAGCTTGAACCCACAACGATATTTTTATGTAAAATTCAAGTCAAGGCTAAAACATTGATTGCATTGACTTCACGTCAACAACTTCAGCCAACACCAACATGGGGTGTTGGCTAAAGTTCATTTGCCTAGTAATTATTTCGTAATAACCCGCCCCATCTACCCTCAATTGCACCAGAATAAACAAATCGGTAGACAGTATGAATGGCGTAGTGAGCCATAACCCTCGCTTCCCGCAAAAGTAAAAAAATCGTAATAATTTAAACAAAAAAATAATAAATAGGTAAATCAAAATATCTAAACCCTGCAATCAACTAAATGCTAGCAGTTAACTTTGCTGTAATAAATATTTTATTTCTACAATACAATTTTATCTTTCCTACATCGCAATCAAAGCCGGACAAATTACGTACATCGTCATTACGACATACAAAATTCAATCGGCATCGCCGCAACTAGTAATTAAAGGAGACAAAATATTCGTAACAACTGCATTTCACCTAAACTAATCCCACGTCAATTACGAGAGGAAATTCATATAAAACCGTGCGCTACATTGTTCAAAAGATGGTTTTCTACAACAGACCAACGATGAAGCTCGTGAAATTATTAAGGTTCATGGAAGATCCAAGGTTTCCCTGTCTGGGCCCAAATATCCGTCTACTTAGTTTTGTCGGCATCTGGCACCCTCAAAATACCCTTCTGTCGCGCACAAAATTGGCCGTAGTTTATCTTAACATCGCCTTTTTCTTCTCCCAATACGTCAAATGTCTGATCAAGTTCAACTCTGATTCACTCAAACTGATCCTGCAATACGCTCCTTTCCACATGGGTGTCGCCAAAACGTGCTTTTTCCAAAAAGACTACAAGAAATGGGAGCGTCTCATTACTTTTATTTCTAAAGAAGAACTCCGTCAGATGTCGAAGAAGGATGAAACCCAGGGTCCTATATTAAATGACTATGTGAATAGAAGTCGTCGTGTAACGTATTTCTTTTGGATGCTCGCAATTTTTTCCAATTTTGGTATTTTTACTGAGCCTTATCAGAAGAATCAACTAAATGAGAATGGTACGAGTGTATACGTTTACATATTTGATGGTTACACTCCATTTAGCAGGGAACCTCCAGGTTATTACTATTCCATGTTCATCCAGTCTGTCTTTGGGAACATGATGAGTGCGTATGTCGTGGGATGGGACATGTTGATTGTATCCATTATGATTTTCTTCGCGGGCCAACTAAAAACAAGCAAACTATACTGCTCTCGAGCGGTAGACCCGAAGAACGTGCAGGTTAGCCACCAGAACATAGCTGATTGTCACCGGTTTCACACTGATTTAATTTGGTAAGCTAATTCGTCAAGTTCGTTTGGTAGAACTATAAATCTAAGAGTCAAGGATGGTTTTAGGTACCAGAGAGAGTTCAACCAGCTGATATCACCAGTGATGTGCATTTATTTGGTTGTGATTGCTGTCAACCTTGGAGTGCAGATCATACAGATAGCTGAGGTCAGTATACAGTATGGAAAAATCCTCATGACAGGAAGATACCCTTTTAAAGAAATTGTCTCTTTAGATAGAAGACGACCTTCCGACGTTGGTGTCTGGATGCGTGTTTATCTTGGCCTGCCTGATTCAACTGTTGCTGTTCTATTGGCATGGCAATGAAGTTACTGTTGAGGTTCGTAAAATATGATCAATATTAAAGAAGACAAAAGGAATATCCTTCTATATTCAGTGGCCATTCAAATTATGCTCATAACCTTCCCAGATTTTTTCAAAAATGCGTGAACCATTTTAGCAAAAAAAAATCATAGAGTCGTCTTAAAAATAGATAATAGGTAGGAACCTGTACCTAATTATTAATGAATTAATGTTTTATTTCTTCAGAGCCAACTAGTTAGCAACGGAACCTTTGAGAGTAAATGGGTGGAAGCAGATCTGAAGGTACAAAGGGAAGTTGCCCTTCTTAATCTGACTACGAAGAAGAGGCTGGTATTCAGCGCCGGACCTTTTAATGAAATGTCTTTGGCCACTTTTGTTGCGGTAAGATTTAATGAAGGAATAGATAGATCTTATTTTGACCTCGTCATCATCGGCATTTGGCATACAGTTCCCTTTAGGATATAGGCCTATTTTAGCCTATCCCTAACCAAATCCAGGTCAATCTTAGCAATTTTACAACACACATTAGGTTCACAAGACAATTAAGGTCGTTGCCTTATTCTTTAGGTCAGCTTTAGGCCTCTGTTCCCTGTTTGCTTTTATAATTCGGGTAGTACCTAGGTACCTACCTACCATGTTTTTTATGAGTTTAAATCGGATAGTGCAACTTTAGGCCACTTATATACCTACCTACTTCTTCTTTCAGATTCTACGCGCCAGCTACAGTTTTTACACCTTAATGAAAGGAACTAATTGAAGATCACATCACATCAGGAAAAGGTTCAGAATTGAAATAAAGGAATTTCACTAACCTGACACCTTAGCATGCTAAGCTTACTCTCTACCATCACTAACAATTCAAGTCTTGAAGACAAGTGCCCAACGTATGTGCTCTAGAAATGCTCTAGAAATTGTGCTGTGGCTGTGACAGACGTTATGGAAAAACTAGCTACAAACAATCCGGTCCGACGTAGCTGAAAAACATTTTATGGTATAGGTTACGCACTACTAAAATAAGACCAAAATACATTTATTTCAAAAAGTAAATTCTACGAATTTATATTTTTTAAAGTATCCTGTGAGCCTTAAAAGCAGAGAGAAAAGAGCCTTAAAAGTAGGTAGTAGGTACTCATAGATATTAAAGTAGGAAGTAGGTACCTATAATATTACCTATATTTTATCTGATTTAACGACATGTTAGATTTAAGATTGTGGTAGAATTATATGGCATCGTAGCTGTGGGACCGCATACAGAATTAACATATAAATTGTTCAGATCTGGCGACTACATCGCGCTAAATTATTTCGCGAACTTCGCGAATTTACATGGTAATTGCTAAAACTCAAGATTTGTTGTTGAGTTTCTGATTGTGATGTTAGACAAATGTTGGGGTTAAGTTGA
The DNA here is from genome assembly GCA_947507615.1 of Hemithea aestivaria. Taxonomy (NCBI): domain Eukaryota; kingdom Metazoa; phylum Arthropoda; class Insecta; order Lepidoptera; family Geometridae; genus Hemithea; species Hemithea aestivaria. Next base: position 3,006,229 of record OX382325.1, on the reverse strand, counting down.
TCTGATAGTCAGATGAGCCGCATCTGCCTGTTCGTGGTGTTAATGGGCGCTTAACGCAAGTTAATTTTGTGTTAATAACCATTTTGATTTACGAGTATTGTCCTAAGGAATAATCTCCTGAGTAAGGGGTGTGTCTTGCGCTGAAAGCTCTTAAGATTTGTGTGGTGATTATAATGGTCAATATTTGCTGAACAGCTGCTGTTTCTAAGTGATGTAATATCTTAACATTCTTTATTTTACTCTTTTATATCATTCACTTTTACCAAACCACTAAAACCCAATCAGCTTCTTGGATTTGATTGACAAATTAAGATTGATTATACAAGCCTTATATAAAATCTTTTAAGAAAAGTAATATCTATCAGCCCTTTTACGAGCTACGGTGAGCAGTTAGGTCCCGAGTCCCGTCGTCTATGGATACCTGCAACAAGGGTTTAATTAGTATTGCCAGTAGGTACATTGCCGTATGCGTCAGATAAGAACATGAAAAACGCAGTGTGTGATGTCCACGTCTCATAAAATATGAGTGTGAAATGGTGTAATAAAGATGTGATTGATTGTAAAGCCCAGTAAATCCAAAGCTGCCAAATGCTGTCAACTATCTGAGAGCGCGATGCAACAAATTTGAAAGCACCTGCAAATTATATCTGTTCAGGAACTGATCACCCCAGCAGTAAATAAATTATAGTACATTTAAATCAGTCAGTAAAGCCAAACTCCCCTTGCACACACCGGAACAGAGTTAGATGGTAGGGGATTTGAAAACATTCACATTTTAAACTCAATTACACTTGAGTTCCCAAAAGAGCTATCGGATACCAGCGTAACTCCTCCGATCTAAAATGTATTAGAATCGGCTTAATCGATTTCCTCGTCTAGGTGTAGCGAGTAAAATGTATAAAACTAAATTTATATGCTACTAGCACTTGACCGCGGCTTCTTTCCACGTAGATATGGCGAGTAGGATGGAGGAAGACGTGTTGTGCCAACTGCCGACTGCCGACCCTGATTAGGCTATGCTTAGTATGAGGGCAGGGAGATGATGATTTTCACGCAGCTCTCCTCGATTATCGATCATGATGATGGTGATATAAAAAGTAGGTATGTACTATGTCATTCAGGTATAATGCAGTAATGCAGCATTGTATCTAATGGTGAAAGAACATAATAATGTAGCTCAAACCGCTTAACGGGTGAAGTTGTAATTTGGCACAGAGATATTGTGACTTCCGCTAAGAAATGATATCTTCGCACGGGCAAAACCGCGAGCACAAGGTAGTGTTTCAATATACGAAGCTGAATCGAAAGCGCTCCTGTAAGTAGCTGCTAGAAGCTAGCGCCCTAGCTCGCCTGAATTCAATTAGATTGTCGATGCCTGAATTACAGGCGGTAGTGTTCAAATGATGTTTGCGATAGCAATTGGGATTCATTTGCTTGATGCATGTTCAGAAAAGTTGACCAGTTGTTTTTCTTTCTGAATGAGTCTTGGGAAGAAGAAATCTTGATTAAATATTGAAGTGGGTTTTCAATTGTGCTTGTGGCGTGGTAGACAATTAATTAAAGTAGATACTCGTATAATCTATCTACAATCTACACGATTATGCGAATTAGAACTCACATAACGAACTTAAACCTAACTTAGTAGGTAGTAAATAGGTACCTACAAGTAAAGGGTTTCAGTGAAAACTTCCCCGACCACAATCAACACGACAAACATGCTCCAATAAGTTTGGGATCCGTGAATAGGACAAAAGTTTCAAGGTTCTCTGGGATAAAACGATCAGGAATAGTCATTTCGCTGAACATTAGGTTGGACACAAAAACTAGATTAGTAAATTAGATAGGCTTTGGCTAAATTTACTACTGAGTTATTCATAAACTGAGTTAATAAACTGAGTTTCCAAACATAAAATATTATTATGTTACTGACTACTGAGCAAATTGATGTGTGTATAAACCACAAATCGTTTTTCTAAGTTTCTGAGAATCAAGGGTATCCTAATAGACGATAGGTACCTACGTAATAGGATTTTTACATATTTCCTTATTTAAAAAAAAAATGTGTGCGTGTACTAGTGTACACACGTAAGAAGTGAAACTTCTTTAAGGCCTTATAACATATTTCAGAATTTATACTCTATGCCAATTAATTGATGTTCATTAAATTCATGTTCATTGGAGAAAGTGAAAGTACTCTTCGTCTGAACCAACCGTGGTAGGAGCAAGAAACAAAAGATGGCGCGTAACGGAAAAATGTGACGCGTAACCGAAAATGTGACGGTATTTTTTTTTCCAACGCCGATAAAGAAGTTTCACTTCAAAAATACACTATGTAGCCTAAAATAATTTCAACGTTAATTACTTCGTTAAAACTCTTCATGATGCAAGTACGAGTACCAGACCTAACGCAATGGAGATTTTTATAATATCTTTTCAAAAATAGCAACTTAACGTCCTATCAAAATCACTGGCCTGTATACGACTATAGGTTTACCTGTAGCTGTGCAATAATTTTTATTAAATTACGCTCTATCCAAAGTAACGCGGCGGCAAATTAAATTTTCTAACGGCAGTTCTGGGCAGTGACAGTTGACGAAGGTCCTCGTTTTTTTGGGCCTCAAGCCTCCATCGGTTCATCGATCACGAGGGTGTTTTGCACGTCCGCACCTAGACTTATGAATTTATGTATTTTTTGTTCGGATTCGAAGTTCGGGTTACCTGTGGGAGATTAAATTTTGTAATTCTGTTAGCTGAAGCAGGGTATTCCTTGGGTGCTGAAGAATGACAAGGGCTGAAGCCGGAATATCCTTCTGATCTGAATACACATTTTTGTATATTACAATTTTTTTGGTACTTACTGAAAATTTATAAGAGGTCTTCTTACGCCCTAAAGATCTAAGTGTTACACGCTAAATTAATATTCTGTATCTATAAAAATTTAAAATAAATGGATAAAAAAACCGGAGTAAAATATTATAAGTTAGATATAATTATATTTCAGACTCTCTAATGCAATCAGGAAGCTTTACTATATTCATAAGTTATTGTATTGTGATGGTGACACTGTTCTTTGTAGTAGGTACTTAAATGTATTTCTAGTACCTACCTTATAAACATTTTCTTGCTTTCAGAAAAAAATTACCTATAGGAATATTTATTATTTGTAACTTTTCCTCATCCTATCCACATTTCATGATTTATTTCATCGAAAGTGAAAAATAACCAGTAGGTAAGTACATATCCACCGGAATTCACCAGATTGTGGTCACCTGACAGTAGCCTGATACGAGGGTCAAGGGTCAGTTTGTGAAGTAAATCTAAATACCGAAGATATTTCACCTTCGCCACTGAGATGGGTTCGTGAGTGGGAGTTAACACTGATTTCATACACTTTACCTGAGCCTGAGATTAGTGACTGAGAATTCGCTTAATTGGATAACTTTCGAAACTTTTGAGTGGGTTTGCTTATCAGGATATTATCTGATTTTTATTTAAAAAAAGTTAAACGCTTAATTTCTTCAAAAAAACAGACAGCGCTACTTACATAAAATTTAAAATTAAGTAAAGTATATAGGTACCTACTTCATATTTTCTTTGTAGACATTTTTTGTAAAAACATATAAGTAGGCATGCTACCTCACATTAATTTTAATGTAAATGACTTATGACTCTTTTAAAAAAAATATCCATACATATATACATAATTTATACTACATTCATACAAACTTTTTATTAAGAGCTTAAAGTTAATTGAATATTAACTTTATAAATTTGAGTAGTTCTTACTTTGTATTAAATACGAGTACAATAACAATTTGCACGTAGAATCTGAATATTCTTGTAAGTTGTTACAGACAGGAGATGAGGCCATAGAAACCGTTTCCTGCGAGCGGGTGCAATCACGGAACGACTGCTTTTATTGTATTGAAACTACAGTTACTTAATAAGTATATTTGTATGGACTTTTATATATTGTTGGAGACCGATACACATGGCTAATGACTACTACGACAACACAAAAAACACTTAAAAGGCAAGGGCGGATTTAGGGGGGGGGGGGGGGGGTCATGGGGGGCAACATCAACATAACATTTATTGCTAACTATACTTATTATGCATTTTTTCACCGCTCATCTTTTGTAGTCTGGAATGTAATTATTTCTCAGCGCTCGCAGTTAGCTGCTCGCGCAATTATAATAAGGATATTATGTAATTTTTTCACCACTCAGAACGAGCTAATTGCTTTTTTTCTTTTGTAGTCTGAAATGCACATATTTTTTTAACAAAATCCGCCCTTGAATATAAGTACTAGGTAACTATAATAATTAATCTACACTTTATATTTTCATTAAATTCCTAGAACTGCAGAAGCTGTTATTCTAATGGGTGGGTAGGCATACATAGGTAGGTATACTACATTCACTCGCAGGCGTCAAGTCATGAATATTCTCAAATTCATGCCGACACTATGCTCCCCAAGTTTCAAATAGATTTTGGGACAATAAGAAAAAAATTGTATCTTCACTAGGTATTGCAGAATGCATTGGCATTTTAATTAATTTATATTGATACAAGCTTGCCAGAATTGAGCCTTGGTTTTGCCAGAATTGAGAAATCCTTTTTTAGCAGTGTCAATTCCTAGCTTAACCCGATTCCTAACCCGACCCAATCTATTATTTCTGACTATTCCTAATTCCTTACGTAACCCGATTGCGTGTATCCATGTCCCAAATTTCAACTCCACCAGTTCAGCGGCTTGGACTATGCATTGATAGATAATCCAGCCACTATTTTCTTTCATATATTTTGAGAAGTAGGTAGGTAGGCAGGAACAGCCTAAAGGGGAAATGTGGGCTATAATATCCCCGTTTAAAAATACTCCACACTTTATGTTTAGAAGTTTCAAAAATTTTACGAACGCTTAAACGTTTTAACTTGGTCATGAAAGATATACCTACATAGGTATAAAAGGAGAGAGTGACTGACTGATCTATCGACGCCCAGCCTAAACCGCTGCACGGTTGGATTGGAATTTGAAACACAGATAGAGGAAGGATTTCGCCATGAGGGCAAAGTCGCGAGCATAAGTTCATGAAAGATAAAGGAAAACTGGCATATCACTACAACCTACAAAGAACGAAGGTAACCTCAACGTCACAGCTAAGCCACTTCATCCCGGGAAACCAAGTGAAATCCTGCAACACCTAGCAAGCCTAGACATCGCGATACATCACAGAGATCGCGTTCTAATCAACACAGACAATGAATCTACGAATCCACGCGACTGCCGCGACTCGCACCTTTAGTTGGCCACGCTGCGCAACTAATTTATGATTTGACGAATTAAACCTTACCTTACTCTCTGTATGAGTAGAGCTTAGAATGTAGAGTATTTTGAGGCTCCTGTAGAGTAACCTGTTCTACAAACTTATTATATATAAGTTTTTTTTTTTTTTTGAGATATCGTGCGAGCAAGAGACTTGCGCGACTCGACAGGAGCCTTAAGTCGAATTTAAGCAAAAGGTCTTTTCAGCAAAAGGTCAGTTAAGTAGGTACCTACTTATTTCAGTATGAGAGTCTAGAACACCAGGCATAGCAGTTGAATAGTCTCGTACCGAGTGGTATCGTATCGAGCCGTTGATCGCCTACATCTAGATGCGACCGGTTCTAACTAGACATCACTATCCGTTTACCACGTGCAGCTATTGAAAACTGGGGTACAGTGGGTGCGGAAGTTAGGAAGGACTTCGTAGTATGAAGATTTAGAATCATTTTGTAGACTCCGTAGCCCGATGGTCGTACATTCAGCTTAACATACAGGTAACATTTTTTTTATGTAAAGATGTAAGAAGATGACCAAGACACTCTCCTGATCTTAAGAGATAACGCTATCCATAATCAGTACAGTACCACCCAGGAATTTAAAATTCTAGGTGGACTGCACCAACGCTTCTCACTCAAGAGTCGTAAGACTCTTTAGCCCAGTAATTTCACAAGCTACAGTGCCCTTCTACCGAAGCACAGTAATGTTTGGACATCAATGCTCAGGCGGTAGAATAACTGACACTGTTGGGGTACCCATTACCCACCTAGTCGACCTCCTGCAGAAGAAGTCTACCCCCGGTAGTAGTAGGTATTTACCGCTGGGTCACAAACGAGCACCGGCATACCCACAGACCCCGCAAAATGGCGTCCCACAGGAACACCTTTAGGTTTTTAGTGGGTATCCTATTATCCATGTCGCGACCATATGCGGTAAGCGCAGTCAGCAGTTCTACATACCTCCCTGTGCTCCCCTGCTCAGGGCGACGATGCGTAACGCATTTTTCCTGGGCTAAAAATAGGTATTAAACCCAATTAAACCACTGATTATAATTATTATATCTATATTAGGCAAATAAGTACCAACTAACTTAGTAGCACCTACCTAGGGACTAACTCGTAAAGGTAAATCAATGTTAACAAACTTTCAAACTAAATATTAAATTACGAATAGATACCTATTAGAGCTAGGTACACTGTTGCGATTTATACAGATAACAGACAAAAGATAAAGGTCTGTACAAATCTGAACGATATTCGCTACCGCCGGTGGGAGGAAAATGAAAGTGCATAGATATAATGTACCTAATACCTATGTTATGTAATTTTTATTTTTAATATATTACACCTATCACCTACGCAGTTATACTTATATTTATGCAGTTTTGTTGTGTATCGTATAAAATGCAACCTGTGTACCGCGACCCTAACGGGTTAATTTGGCCTATATCGCTTGCGCCGCGCGGTGCCGCGTTCAGAAAGCGATCGCACGGAAAATTGGTCTCCTACTCTATTTGATTATGTACCAAGATCCCCTGCTAGGTGAATGCTTTCCGCGGAAATGAATTCGATAATACAGGCTTTAAAATGCTCTAAAGTTAGATTTTTTAAAATAGCCAGCCATTAAATATCCATTAAATTTGTAATATAGCTAGGGAAGAGATTTATCCCGTCTTCTAGGTTTAATTTGTTACCGTATCTACTGCCGTATCGTCGCTTAACATCTCGTGTGATCACGTGGTCAAATGCTAACCTATAATGAATAAAAAATATATCATAGAAAACCTCATAGAATATTTTTAACAGGACCGTAATCAGGATGAAAATTTAGGGGTTCACTATTATTATCAAGTTTGACTGGTTATCTTGTACGCATTTCACCACAAACAGTGAAACTATAAAATGCCTGTTTTCTTACTTCATTATTTTTTTAGGTGCATCGGTGCAAAAAAATAATAAAAGTACATAATCATAGGTACCTATTATGTATAGGAAATTCTGATTGGTATATTTTTGCCCACTTATCCCGTCAAGTCAAGAACTGATGTTTGTGATAAGGCATATCGTTCGTCATTAAGAACGGCAAATAAGATGCAGGAGGATGATTTGACGCAAATTGGACAGGTGTCAGGAGTGCCTCGAGCTCCTTGCCTCCTTCAGTACTAGGTACTAGATTTAACGAGTTTGGGTGCTGAAGAAATAGGGCTGGCTGCGGCGAAACTAGACCACATGTTAATCTATTAAATATTTTATAATAAAATTGATGCCTTACTATTAGAGATTCATACTTTAAAGCCACACCAGCCTTCTTATTATATGTTACTGACTGATACACAGCACATGTAGAAAATACGCCATCGTGCACTTGAGAAGAGGGTAAACATTTATTTTTAAAACATATAAAATGTAAGCGTGACTAACTAATTGATTGACTGGTCTATCAACGCACAGCTCAAGCCGCTAAAGGGATTAGGTTGTATGTTGAAATACAGATCGGTTTCATGACAAATTAAAAGGATGGATTTTACACGCGGGTAATACCGCCAACATAAACTAGTACATAGTAAAAATAAAAAGATATAATAATAATTGGTGTTTATACTCCAACAGAACAGGTTACCCTACTTACACTGTCAGAGTAAAATCACAATTTATAGGTTGTGTGGCCAACTTATATGTTGCAGTTTCAGGTCGCCGAGATTACTACAGGCCCTGCAACATGACCTAACGACTGCCTTCTACATATTTTATAGGAAACAGCCGGGACCCACAGTTTTACGTGCCTTCCGAAACACGGTAGCGTCCAGGTGAACTTTTTGCCACACACGGAGATTTGAACCCAGGGCCACCGGAATAAAAGCCGGACGTAAGACCACTGGGCCACGGACGCTACAATATAGTTATTATTCAACAAAATTCTAAAACTATTTTATTATAATATTTTCATATTAATCGAACAGCCCTACCCAAATCCAGATGGGATGCCAGTGAACCACCTCAAGAGTCAAGAGAAGCTCGACAGCGATCGCTATTACCTAATAAAGGCCTGGCATATGAGATTTCAATTTGGCCGCTCAAACCAGGCTTCCAGTAATGTATGGATTACGACAGCCTAAAAATTCAATGTAAAGCCGGATTATACGCTCAAATTGGACTAGAAAATTCATATTAATTTTCTGTCGAGAATCGAAGCGTGAATTATGGAGATTTCAGTGGAATTTGCACTCATTTTAAAAACTACATTATTCTGTAGTATTACTGTGAATATGCCAAGCGCTTTTATGAAAATTGGTATGAAGAGGTATTTTAAAAATAAAACTTGAAGTTTTATTAATTTGTGAATAATTTTCAAAGAAAATGAGATTACTGAATCATCATATTTCTAAATTAAGCTAATAAGTAGCAGTGTTTTAAAATAATAATTTGAAATCGTAAATCGCCTAACATTTTAAGCAGACTTCTTTTGACTTACTTAAGTCTATTAATTCGTTATGATTATTTCATCAAAAAGCCATCAACGACGAAAATCACAGTTTAAAATAAAGCTAAATTTACCAGTTTTACCAACATACTACTATCATAATATTATACCTGAGGTACCTGAGTAATAATGGACAAAACTTTCATAGCCAACCAGCTTACATTAAAATTATCGCGCACATAGTTACTGGCGTCATAATCACTGTTACCTCGCCGTCCTTAATTGTGAAACTTGCCCGTACTGAATAGTTCTGAAGTCATTGTTTTGTTTACCCTACTTAGATTTAAGCCTAGTTCGGAGTTGGGGAGTAGACACCTGTTTGTTAATAATTTAACTATAGTTTGAATTGGAGTTAATAAAGCCGAGGTTTCCACGTGCTAATAAAGATGGGAAGGTGAATTTTCTTTTCATCTTGAAAATTACTAAATATTAAAACAGAATATAAGTACAGCTTCCAAGGCTTTCCGACGATCTGAATTTTTCATTGCATGAATAGCTGTATAAACATCTCAGATTTAATTTCACAATATTAAAGTTTATAATTTTTTTTTCTAATACAGGGCTGGATTAAGTCAATTAAGTTTTGGGGGTTATATTTCATCAAGAATAATTGAAAATGACAAGAAATAAAATCCATGTAAGTTTATCTGTTAGAATTTTCTCTATGGTTAGAATAAACTTTTACATCACAATATTTACAGTCTGATGATCTAGCGTGCAGCGTGAGAAAATAAACAAGCACACAACGTTGCAATCCTATCGATGCGGCACTCAGAAGGTAAAAACCGTACGTGTGAGAGCGACTAACGACGATACCGCCCCAGATAATTGATTGAAAGCGATTTCACCGAGAACCGACTACCGACGTTTCATTTAATTAAATCTCTGTTTAAAAAGCCGTTTGACATGGATTCGGGCGCTCGGGGCTTAGTGGAAATTGCACCTTTCCAATAAGGGAGTTGGAAAACCATGTTTTAATGACTTTTTAATTTATAAGCCCTCGCAATTTAAAGTTGTAATGTGGATTGAGGATCGCCCTAATCCTGTCAGAAACCAGGAAGATAGCTTTTTATTTTGGGTTTTTTGTTTGTGTTAAGTATTTTGGCAATTTTGTTACTTATATTATATTAAAAGAGGAGGAATATGGAGGCCGTTAGGTATTCACAAAAGTTCCTTGTGCATGTAAATTAGAAGTTATTTTTTCAACTAAAAATACCGACTCCTACACAGAAACGAGGATTAATAAACGTGGTCAAACCAAAAAAGCTAAGAAGTGACAGGTCTGATGAAAGAAGATAGGACTTTATTACATCCCATAAACCCTAAATGGTAGCAATTCCCATTACCGAAGAAAAAATAATGAACACACGGAGCTGAACGAACATAAAGCTAAAGTAATACACATAAATAACTGGTCTTGGGCTTAAAATTACTTTCAGGCAATTTGTCAGGAAAAAAGTGTCCCGTGCGGAAACAAATGGGTCAACCTTTTTTGGTCTAACGGAAATTTCTAATCTGTTATCCCCTGTGCATTGCACGGAGATTAGTTACTAAAATGTGGGTTTATTTTGATGAATTAGTTTATTATCCTACTTTTATCTGGATGATTACATTTTTTCATCTTAGAATGTTATTATACCGTTTTAGATGCCAGACTCGATTTAAAATGAACCAGATAAAGTAGATCAAGATCATTTTAGCGTAGGTGTACGTATGAAAGATTTATTTAATGTAGATTGGTGACTGGTGGTAGCGATTACAATTTATCATTATCCACATGACAATCGTTACATCTAGGTCTACGTATGGGTACAATTTAAATAACTTTTACCCTAAGGTATTAAGCCTTAGACCTACCTCCTACCTATATAGAGGTACTATTATATACATTTTTATTTTTCCTTCTATCACGTTATTTGTCCTAAAAAATATTGATTATACCTAATTAACTTGACTACTTTATAAAATTTGGACACATCTAGCGCACACAGATTTGGCTGCAATTTTAATAATATAATATCTAAACATAAAGGAGTTTTGCACACCCACTACCCACGCTATTTTTTAAATAAAATTCTTTCACCCTATTGTCATTTTCATGGAGAATTTCCCATAACGGAAATTCTATGACGCCATAAACATATTGTATCACGATCGGTAATGGAATGGGTTCTCGATGTTTTATTAAGCCACTTACTCTTGAAATGTACCTACCATTGGTTAGAGTAATTTTATTCCATTAATTCACTGCCAACCTGAAAGCTTAATTTCCCATAGGGCTTGGAATATAAATTCCATTTTTGAATAGATAATGGGACCGTCCAAAATTCACGATATTTCCAAATGCAGACTTCTTTGGTAAACAAACCCGAAAATAGTAGGTACTTACCATAAAGTTGTATAAAAAATTATGTTATGTAAAAGACTATTATAGGTATTATGATTTATTAAATTAATAGCACCAAATTTTGAGGAGGTTGGCTTTTCGTTATTAATCCATAAATATAATTACCTATGTAATTCTAGCTTATGCTAGCGGCATTGCCCAAACTACGAGTATCTTTGTCATAAAACCTATCTTTGTCCCAAATTTTAACCCAATCTGATTAGTGGTTACCTGTGCGTTGACAAAATAGTAAGTATATCAGTAATGTTTTACTGTGTATATTCTTGAAAATTTTTTTTAGTAAAACTCTTATTTTTCAAAAAATTGCCACAGTTTAGGATTCCTTAATTTCATGATTTGAAATTCTCAAACAACACTTACAACTAGGTAGGTCCTTACGTGACTAATATTTTTATGGAGTAAGGTATGTGGAGGCACGATATTTCAATTGTTCAGTGGAGCGACAGAGTTTATAGGCGTCGAGTGACGTCGTAATAGGGACACAAACATTACCCTTTTAAATTGAATTTCGCGCAATTTATCAGGCGGGCCTTGATAAAATACGGTGTGCACTGTGCACCGCCTTCCTTCAAACAATTTAATTCCGAGCGAGTGTGCCCTTAACCTATTTATTATTGTGTGATGCTCAATGCTCACCAGACCGGATTTCATGACTGAGGTTTATCAGTTGATGTCGGCTTTTGCTGAAGGGTCAAAGAGCTTTAATATGAATGTTTTAGAGCATGATTTGCTAAGTAGACTGTTACAATTTATTAGATACCTTCGTCATCCACTGTAATGAAAACTGGTGAACACTCTACTACCTAATTAATTAATTTTAATGAGTTTATAACAATAGATGGATTTCAGTATTAACTAAATCTAAGCCCCAATGGATAGGACGAATGGATAGGAGAGAGGCCTTTCCAGCAGTGGAACAGTGTAAGTAAGCTAAGCATTATAACTTATAACCCTAATGGCGCGAAGGCCTTTTTATTTTATTACTTAGGTAGGTAGGTATTTATTATTTTTATTATTGGAATCTAACTAGACCTTTGGAAAAATGATCACGAGCATAGGAATGCCATGGATAGGTAGATGAGCTAGACACTTCGATCACGATCAGTTTTATAATATAAGAACCTGTAAAGGAACTAGAAGTACTTTTTGTAGGTCAGCTCCACTTCGTAGAAATATTCGCACAAATTGTCTAATGCCAAACAAAATAAAAAGCACTTGCATAAGAATCTGACCCTCCGCGCGAACATTTGAGCGAAGTGAATCTCCGGCTTTAAATTATGCAAAATTACAATGAATATAACCTCCAGCCGCAATTCACAAGGTCCAACTAAGGCGAGGCGAGGTGAGAAACAATGTTAAAGTAACATCTATTGTCGCGTCCGACACGGAGACGACTTTTAATCGCATTACAAGTTCTCGAAACTTGTGAGTTTGTCACCGCGGGCCGCGGCTGCCGCTTGGCGGGAGCTTCAGGTTTTATCAGTACGCGATTATTGGGACTCAATTCTCCGGAAAAGATAATATTAAATGTTTGCAAAATTTTGCTATTTTATAATGCATGTAAAAATGTTACTTAATGATCTTAACAAATTTAAGGATGATCTCAACCGTTTTAGCTAATTTACACTGGTGGTAATGGTGATAAACCGATAAGAACAAAATGATCTTAGAGAACTAGAATCATACACCGTAGTGTTATAAAACACTTCACAATCAGTCGTATAAAACACAATAGTTTTTTTTATTTATTTATTACAGGTAAGCCTTTGGCCACGATCTCGTGTGATGTTAAGCGACGATGCGGCCGTAGATGGCAGCAGACTATACCTAGAAGGCGAGATAAATCCCTCCCTGCCTTCACTGAACATCATACCGGAACACGGTCACAATGACCACTTGGCAGACAGGGTTTTGTCGAGAAGGTTGGTAACTAGCCACGGCCGAAGCCTAACACCAGTACAGCGAGTGGAAAAACCGCTCATAACTAATTAAAATCATTGGTGTGGGGCCGGGAATCGAAGTCGGTGGTCCAGATTCGCATCCGCACCACATAACCCCTTGGCCATCACCGCTTCAAAAACTTTAAAAAATCTTAACCGTTCTGTGCAATAACTGTTCATCTGTTATAAATTGTAGGTACCTATTTAATATTCAATTCTAGTTTTTGTATATAATTGTGGTGTTTTAAAGCGTTTTCTATTCTAATAACAACATTTCACTTAAAGTTGGCTAATAGTTGCCATCAGAGTAAATTAGTCAAAACAGCCTCTGATAATCGAAAAAATATTTTAAAAGATTTATCTCAATTTTTCTTCATTATTATTACAAGCTTTATATTACTTTCACCTGTCTGTTGTCTGTCTGTCTGTCTGTCTGTCTGTCTGTCTGTCTGTCTGTCTGTCTGTCTGTCTGTCTGTAATCAAATCTTGCAAGTTTAATTTGACCCACTTCCCGGTTTCCAATTGAGCTGAAAATTTGCATGCGTGTGTAAATCGGATGACAATGCAATATTTTTATGACATTGAGCTGATCTGATGATGGAACTGGAAGGCGCCCAAAGGAACTCTGTCATAAAACAACGCAACCCCATCGAGTTTGGGCTCATTTGATTCGTCTTGACGAGTACTTTATGATGCAAGATGATAACAATGATTAAAGCTTGTTTTTAAAAAGTATTTTTTAAATTTCACTTGTGTTAACATGAGACCTTATTTAACGCTAATAAATTAAGGTTCAATAATTCAAAGAATCAGATTTTTATTTTTGCCATTCAGACGTTCTTATTATTAGCCCCCTTTATCATCCTTAATCCATCTCTGCGCACTAAGTATTTATTCACGTTCAAAATTCGACGACAACACAAAACATATCGCGTTTCCCGCGCGAAATTTCACTCGGCATTTTTCGACGTTCGGAAAGTTGCGCGGGCCGCAGCAAACTCGACGTCGAACTTTGATGAGTTCGACATACGCTGCCGTAAGCGGCCGTCGTCTTTCACAATGGACGTTCTTTACTTTTGAATAAAACTCTGCTAGAATTTACTTTGTCGTCATTTTGTTTTGTTTGCCTTTTGTAGAAAAATACTTTGTTGCCGTTCAATGCGCCGACGAAATAAAAGTTTGACAGAAAATTCATGCTACAATAATATCTAGAAGTTAGGGTATAAGTAGGTACCTACCTACCTATTTTAATAAGGCTCGTTAGAATGTTCTTCGTCAGTCAGCAGTCAGCGCCCAACGCACAGTCTAAAATAATTAATTATGGTCTTTCGAGTATTTTTAGAGAGATCAGAGATCGAGTAGTACCTATGTAAGTTGAGACGTGAGTTCAGTAGAAGTCTTTGTAGATTGTATTTAATGCTTTGCTAAAGCTGTCGTGGGTCAGCTTGTCCACTGCATAAATATTTTCAGTCACCTAAGTAGGTACCTATTTAGTAACCTAGGAACGGCAGGGCTTTCAACATAAAAATAAGACAAAGCTTTCAAGGTTTTTTTTCAAAATGTTGTACTTAATAAGATGAGAGTTGAATTTGGTTTTGAAGGTTGTATAATAACGCTGGCTGAACGTGTCAAACAATGATCCTACACTCTCGAAATACATAACCTGCCGTCTAGCGTAGTCGAGTAAAAAGTGGAAAATATAGCGGCCATAGCATCGACCCCCCAGAAGCATTGTAGAGTTACGAGTTACGAATTTTGCACATATTTCATGGTCAAGATTATAATCTTGACTCAAGATTATAATTTTTTCTCGGCGCTGGCAGCAAGCTGTTCGCGCAGTTATTATTAGGCATGTTTGAATTTTCTAACTGTTCAGAGCAAGCTAAACACACACTTACTTTTCGTAGTAAAAATTATAATTTTTTTTTTCCGTCTGCACCTTGGCCCCCAAAGAAAAAATCCTGGATCCGCCCTTGATAGCGGTCATACTACACACTTCACAGCGGAAAAAAAAATCTTTCCAGAAAAGGATAGTACAACCGTGCCGCTTTTTTTGCTCGACTTGGCGGGGGCACTGCCGTGCCCCCAGATGCCATTTGACGTTTTTTGCGAATAAATTATTACTTTTAGACATTTTCCTGCGCTATTCGGTGAAAAAATATTTTTTCTTTTGATTTAAAACCTCATGTTTTGCATTTAAAGTACATAATTAATATAGATCCAAGTGTAACGGAACGTAATTTGGAGGTGACGTCCATGACGTTGATGACATTTTCTCTGCCAAGTTGTCAAAAAAATGTCAGCCAACAAGGAAAATAACCTTGTTCAGGCTTATATTGAATTAAATAAATTCTGCCAAAGCAGTGACTATGATAGAGCGTTAAAAGCTACGGGGAAAAGTAAGTGATAATGTCATTTATATATTTTTAGTGATACCACACAATACTACTATTTTACAGGTTAGAAACTGGTTCTGGGTAGCACCACTTTCTGCTGGCAAAACAGCTGTTTTCCCCCGAAATGTACCCATTAAAATGAATAATTTAGTCGTTACTATACATTTGAAGTCTAATTTTACATATGCGATCCTCACAGAGACTTAAAACATGTACATTTTGGCATGTAAAATCTACTTGTCGCTAATCACAATTTTATCACATTTCAGTCTTGCAAATAGCCCCAAACGAGCAAAAAGCTTTCCATTGCAAGGTTGTGTGCTTCATCCAGCTTCATAACTTCAAGGAAGCATTAAGCGTGCTCAATAACTCTAAAAATGCGGCGTTGGCAGCTGATTTGCACTTTGAGAAAGCATACGTGCAGTATCGACTCAACTGCCCTAAAGATGCGCTGCAGACTGTCGATAGTGCACCTGAGTTGACACCAGCTTTGAAGGAACTGAGGTAATAACATCTGTAGAAATGAATATAGTAATTATGTTGCTATCCTCTCACATAAATCTTGTTATAAAGTTAGTCAATACATAAAAGATAAACCTATGCTTGGAAAGTTCTGTATGATAAACCAAATGATGATTGTAAAGCAGTAAATTTCACTATACCAATCAACAATGTAAATATCTACTTGATGATGATAAACAATGCTGATATCTGAGTGATTTTTTGCGTGTTCTCTCAAAGAAATACTTTCCAAATGGCAGAGTCTTAAATAAAATATGTGTATAAAGTGTGTGGAAAAAGTGTAGTGTAGAAAGTTACATGCTGTAACTGTAGTCTATTGGAACAAATGCATAGTATGAAATTGAGTGGATTACATATAAGTCTCATATTAAATAAAATTTACTTATAATGTTAAAAGTCTTCTCTGGTGTATTTTCAGGGCTCAAATCCTATACCGTTTGGAGCAGTACCAAGACTGCTACAACTTATACCGTGATGTGGTGAAAAACACCACGGATGAGTATGAAGATGAGAGGAAAGCTAACATGGCTGCTGTCGTAGCTAACCTTGCTGCTCTTAACCCTGTGAGTTTGTTATAATAATTATTATTAATGTACTATTTTTTTATTAATTTTTATGTGTGTGCGGCTATGATATCACTGCGGCCATGATTGGCCTATTGTGATCGCCGCAAATATAATGTACTAAAAAAGTCCTGACTTTTATTCCCAACCTGATCAAAAAAAAACAAATAATAGACTATAGAGTAGAAAAACAAACAAAAAACAAAACGCACACACACACTTTACATACCAGTGTGAAGTGAATTGAAAAAACCTTAGTCTTGAAATCGAGATACATTGTAGTAGGAATGTGTAACTGACCTAACAAATCATGGTAGATATACCATAAGATTATGGTAACCCAGACATAGAGAAATCTGATCAAAATAATATTTTTGGAAAACTTTCAATGTTTATTTTACGTTTTTTGTTTAAATATAATAAACTAGCTGCGCCCAGCGGTTTCCCCGCTTAACTGTAGCCTATATGTTATTCCAGGGTATAAGCTATCTCTATACCAAATTTCAGCTCAATCGGTCCACTCATTTGGGCGTGAAAGAGTAACAAACACACACCCAGACATCCATTCTTACAAACTTTCACGTTATTAGTAAGATTCATTATTCCCAGAATGCAGACCAGCCTCAATTTGAAGAGAACACCTACGAGCTGTCATACAATACAGGCAGCACCCTCGCTATGAAGGGCAAGTACAATGAGGCACTACAAGTGTTGAAGAAGGCTGAGCAAGCATGCTCCGAGAGTGTCCTCGAGGATGGAGGGACTGAGGAGGAGGCTAAGGAGGAAGCTGCTATTATAAGGTGGGATTTATACTTCATCTTCTAAACGGCATCAACTCACTTTTTTTTTAATAATAAATTCTTTATTTCGGAGAAAAAAACACTTTACATACAAAGTTGGATAATACTAGTTAAACTATTACATACTGTAGCTACTATATTCCACACGACTATTAATATAATTATGTACCTTTATTTAACTACTACTTGTATTTACTTCGGCTTCGTGCCTACCTTACCTTTACGGTTACATACCTTTACAGTAGGGTATGGCAAGAAAGAGAAAAGTGGGATTTATACTTATTAATAACTAGTAGACCTGCACGCACTTCATAGTGCTTAATAAGGAATTATCAGTGTTTCTCAACCATATTGTGCATATAAACCTTCTCTTGAATCACTATAATATTATTTACGTATTTTAAAAAGTTGCATAGTTTTAAAGAATTAAGCAAACATAGGAACAGACAGCAGGAAGCTAATTTGTTTTTATACTCAATGTAATGACTAGTTGTGCCTAGCCGTTGTACCCACCGTAAACTAGCTTATGTGTTAAACCAGAGTCTAAGCTCTTTAGATACCAAATTTCAAGTAATTTGTTTAGTCAATTCAGCTTAGGCATGAAGAGGTAACAAACACTAATATGTACGTATGTAATATGTGTCCTTTTTTTATCAATAACATAATAATATTATACTTAGTAAACCTTTATTTCAGAGTCCAGCAAGCGTTCTGCCTTCAACAGATGGGCAAGGAGAAGGAAGCAGCCGCCATCTATCAAAACGTACTGAAAGACAAGCCCAGCGACCAAGCACTCGTCGCTATTGCTAGCAACAATATTGTTGTGATCAACAGGTATTCACATTTTATTGTTTACTTTTGGCTGTTTTATTTTGTAATCAAGCTGAAGTTTTTTAAATTCTAGTATACCTATACAAAAGATTTTTTTTACGGGAATCACTTCATAAGAAAGAGGGAGTGTGATTTTTCAAGCATTATTTTATATGAAAGTTAAATTATAATTTCCTGTATACGAAAGTTGCCCTTTGCAACGCGTTGAGTCATGAAATTTTGATAAATTAATTTTGTTTCTTATATGCCTACTTCCCAAACGGTCATTCAAATTTGGTCCATTTTATCAAATCTTCATCACATTGTTATTTCTAACAATTTACCTAAGTAGGGTTAATTGTGTTTGTAGCCAAGCGCCAATCATGTTTAGCTAAACGCTAAAAGTGTACTGTAATGACAATTATTGTCATTCGTTACTCCACAAGTGTCATCATGATCTCGGTACATTATTATCCGAGGCAAGCGTCACAGGCGATTGGCACGGCACTTATGTTGGAGTATAAATAATTAATTAATATAACATTGCAGAGACGCGAACGTGTTCGACTCCCGCAAGCGAATGAAGGCCGCCACAGCAGATGGACTCGAGCACAAGCTCACGTCGCGCCAGCGTGCCGCCGTCACCTACAACCAGGCCATACTGTCCATATACTCTAACCAGGTCGGTTATATTGTTGTGTCGGTTCATATATCTCCGCCAGCGAATGAAGGCCGCCACAGCAGATGGACTCGAGCACAAGCTCACGTCGCGCCAGCTGGCTTTTAAACGTGCCCTGTTTAAATATACAAATAAAATAAGTCAACTTATAGTATTCATTCTCTTTGAGGCAAAATGTTGTTTGTTTGAGTTAAATCTAGTGCCAACAACCCTCTTACTGTTTTTTTATGTTGGGCTAAAGAGTCTTAACATCTTATGACTCTTGAGTAAGAATCGTTGGCACAGTGCACCTAGAATTGCACATCAATGTTATTCTGGGTAGCACTGTACTGATTATGGTTACTTATCTCTTAACATCAGGAGAGCGTCTTGCGTCTTCTTACTTCATATAAAAAAAAATCATCCCTATTCGAGCAGAGAAAATTCCACTAACAATAATCAGTGAATATTCTTCATCTTACTAATAAACAATATCAACTTCCAGCCGGACTTCTGCAAGCAATGCTGCGTGAAGTTAGTCCGCGAGTTCGGTGCTGAGACTCAAGCAGCCTTAGTGGAAGCTTCCTCGTTAGTGAAGGAAGGCAAGAGGGACGCCGCGCTGCAACTGCTGCTCAAACACGGGGGGAAACTGACCCTGGCCGCCGCACAAGTGTTACTAGCACAGGTCAGTTGTAGATAACACTATTGAAACACAAAAAAATATAGACAAAAAGAACTTATACCTACCTACCTATTGAAACGATACCTGTACTTATACCTATACTTACAATATAAAAACTAATTGTTGAATGCAGCAGCAGTTATAGTAAAACTTGAATATAGTGCTGTGGTACCGGCCGGCGATGCGCCAGTAATTATTTGGAAAATAAATCTATTATAATTGTGACAATTAAAAAAGTTTAACTAAAAGAGAGAGAACTATGTCGAGAACAGACTCAATAACTGGTATCCAATAAATATTATTTATTAATATAATATGCCACAAAAACATAATATTTTTGGTCAAATTGTGTCATTTTTAGTACTAATTGCAGGCTAAAATAAGAATTATATTTTGGTGATCGTTCCTATTTCAGCAATTAACCATACTTCTGTGTGTATGTATGTATATGTATGTCCTATATTATACAGGGTGACTGACACAGCCGTGCAGTAGTTGTCGTTAGATTGTACGCTGCTCTCCGCTGATAATGAACTGGACAGTCTCCAACATTATATTATATATATATGATACATTCCGTATATACAGGGTGACCGGTCGGCAGCCGTGCAGTTGTTGTCGGCGAGCCAGTACAAGTACAAGCCGGCCGTGGTGGGCGCGCTCTGTACGCTGCTCTCCGCTGATAATGAACTGGACAGTCTCCAACATTATATTATATATATATGATACATTCCGTATATACAGGGTGACCGGTCGGCAGCCGTGCAGTTGTTGTCGGCGAGCCAGTACAAGTACAAGCCGGCCGTGGTGGGCGCGCTCTGTACGCTGCTCTCCGCTGATAATGAACTCGACAGTCTCCAACATTATATTATATATATATATATATATATATATATATATATATATATATATATATATATATATATATATATATATATATATATATATATATGATACATTCCGTATATACAGGGTGACCGGTCGGCAGCCGTGCAGTTGTTGTCGGCGAGCCAGTACAAGTACAAGCCGGCCGTGGTGGGCGCGCTCTGTACGCTGCTCTCCGCTGATAATGAACTGGACAGTCTCCAACATTATATTATATATATATGATACATTCCGTATATACAGGGTGACCGGTCGGCAGCCGTGCAGTTGTTGTCGGCGAGCCAGTACAAGTACAAGCCGGCCGTGGTGGGCGCGCTCTGTACGCTGCTCTCCGCTGATAATGAACTCGACAGTCTCCAACATTATATTATATATATATATATATATATATATATATATATATATATATATATATATATGATACATTCCGTATATACAGGGTGACCGGTCGGCAGCCGTGCAGTTGTTGTCGGCGAGCCAGTACAAGTACAAGCCGGCCGTGGTGGGCGCGCTCTGTACGCTGCTCTCCGCTGATAATGAACTGGACAGTCTCCAACATTATATTATATATATATGATACATTCCGTATATACAGGGTGACCGGTCGGCAGCCGTGCAGTTGTTGTCGGCGAGCCAGTACAAGTACAAGCCGGCCGTGGTGGGCGCGCTCTGTACGCTGCTCTCCGCTGATAATGAACTCGACAGTCTCCAACATTATATTATATATATATATATATATATATATATATATATATATATATATATATATATATATATATATATATATATATATGATACATTCCGTATATACAGGGTGACCGGTCGGCAGCCGTGCAGTTGTTGTCGGCGAGCCAGTACAAGTACAAGCCGGCCGTGGTGGGCGCGCTCTGTACGCTGCTCTCCGCTGATAATGAACTGGACAGTCTCCAACATTATATTATATATATATGATACATTCCGTATATACAGGGTGACCGGTCGGCAGCCGTGCAGTTGTTGTCGGCGAGCCAGTACAAGTACAAGCCGGCCGTGGTGGGCGCGCTCTGTACGCTGCTCTCCGCTGATAATGAACTCGACAGTCTCCAACATTATATTATATATATATATATATATATATATATATATATATATATATATATATATATATATATATATATATATATGATACATTCCGTATATACAGGGTGACCGGTCGGCAGCCGTGCAGTTGTTGTCGGCGAGCCAGTACAAGTACAAGCCGGCCGTGGTGGGCGCGCTCTGTACGCTGCTCTCCGCTGATAATGAACTGGACAGTCTCCAACATTATATTATATATATATGATACATTCCGTATATACAGGGTGACCGGTCGGCAGCCGTGCAGTTGTTGTCGGCGAGCCAGTACAAGTACAAGCCGGCCGTGGTGGGCGCGCTCTGTACGCTGCTCTCCGCTGATAATGAACTGGACAGTCTCCAACATTATATTATATATATATGATACATTCCGTATATACAGGGTGACCGGTCGGCAGCCGTGCAGTTGTTGTCGGCGAGCCAGTACAAGTACAAGCCGGCCGTGGTGGGCGCGCTCTGTACGCTGCTCTCCGCTGATAATGAACTGGACAGTCTCCAACATTATATTATATATATATGATACATTCCGTATATACAGGGTGACCGGTCGGCAGCCGTGCAGTTGTTGTCGGCGAGCCAGTACAAGTACAAGCCGGCCGTGGTGGGCGCGCTCTGTACGCTGCTCTCCGCTGATAATGAACTGGACAGTCTCCAACATTATATTATATATATATGATACATTCCGTATATACAGGGTGACCGGTCGGCAGCCGTGCAGTTGTTGTCGGCGAGCCAGTACAAGTACAAGCCGGCCGTGGTGGGCGCGCTCTGTACGCTGCTCTCCGCTGATAATGAACTCGACAGTCTCCAACATTATATTATATATATATATATATATATATATATATATATGATACATTCCGTATATACAGGGTGACCGGTCGGCAGCCGTGCAGTTGTTGTCGGCGAGCCAGTACAAGTACAAGCCGGCCGTGGTGGGCGCGCTCTGTACGCTGCTCTCCGCTGATAATGAACTCGACAGGGTCTCCAACATGTTCATCGATGTCTTTGAACATTATAAGAACGATGAGGTGAGTTTCGGACATTTTTCTTTATTTTGTCAAAGGATTTTAAAGTTAAATTTAAAAAAGAAATCTTTTTTGTCTGTGTTGTTACATTTATCGATTCTATTTTGATTAAATGTTTGAACAGCTACAAGTTATTTGCATTCCATCACATAGCATATTTATTAATAGAAATGTAACGTTCTACTGAACACTTAATTGAAACCCAGTAACCCTGTATTGCATGCAGCGTTTCCTACAATACCAGAAACATTAATTCTGTATATCACAGTGTTTCCTACACCAGACACCCTGTATATTTATTAGAACACAAAACAATTTGTGTTCATTAAATATAGAATAGAATAGAAAACTCTTTATTGAACAACATAAATACAATCGAATAAGCTTAAAAAATACTCATTAGAGAAAAAAACGTGTTAAAATTGGCATACACATTATCTAATTTCATTATGACATTATTATTATTTTCTAATGGACATTTTCAATTATTAATTATTTTTCAAACTTCAATTAGATTGCACGAGTATTATTTTATTTATTTTATTATTTAGCACAACGCTAGGACTAACTTAATGCTAAAATAGCATTTTCTACCAGTTGTCCTGGAACTGGAGAAAATGTACTGGACAATGGGAGGAGTGCAGACAATGCTAAGGAGATAGAGCGATCTTAAAACTAACAAACGAAAACAAATAAAGCACTACTATGCTACTACAAGCTATACTAAATACAAATTACAAACGCTTTAATTTGATACACCTAATTTTTTATTTTTTTTTAATTTTTGTATGCCTTCAATAGGTAGAATTTTGTCGGAACAGGAAAATTTATTATTAACACATTGGCTGCGGCGGCGTTTTATATATAACTGTAACTATTTTGTATGGAAAAATCCTTTTACAAAACACAACGTTTGTGTTTTTCAGCACTTCCGTTCCGACCTCAAAAACATAGCTGTTGTATTTTCAGCAGTCAATGTGTTAAAAAGATTTTTTTAAATTTCACTTGTTTTTTAAGTATGTATTTTTGCATAGATGAGCATAGAAAACACTGTGTTTTCTATGCTATTCTATTATCCATCGGACTTGTCTAAACTTAGTAACCCTGTTTTGCAGCGTTTCCCGTCGCTCCGCAGTATGTGGGCGGCAGCGTGCCGGGCGCACGCGGCCCGAGGCGGCACCGTCGCCGCACAAGCACTGGACTCACTGACTGCCGCCGCGCCGCCCGCGCCGCGCACCCGAGCGAGGCTTGTCAAGGCACTCGCCGCTGTCGACCCGGCGCGAGCACGGACCATGGCGGTGCAACTGCCGCCCTTGCATCACTTGGAGGTTAGTTACATCATATAGCCCAGTATAGCCACTGGCTCGCTGACTGCACCCGAGCGAAGCTTGTGAAGGCCTTGCACCACTTGGAGGTTAGGATTAGTATCTTTGGACCCTTAGACCCATAGATCACGTGGATCAGCCTTGCCACGTCTAGATCCAACCGATCGAGGACCATAGTGCAACAACTGCCGCCCTTGCATCACTTGGAGGTTAGAACTAACATATATGTATAGACCAGCCTTACCACTCTTAGATCTAACCGAGCACGGATTATGGCGGTACTACTGCCGCCCTTGCATCACTTGGAGGTTAGGATTAGTAGCCTTAGATTACATGAATAGGAACGTTGCCACTCTTAGATCTGACCGAGCACGGATTATGGCGGTACTACTGCCGCCCTTGCATCACTTGGAGGTTAGGATTAGTAGCCTTAGATTACTTGAATAGGAACGTTGCCACTCTTAGATCTAACCGAGCCCGGACCGTGGTAGCACTTACCCGCTTTTGTACCACTTGGAGGTTAAGACTAACATATAGACCAGCCTTTAGATCGAAAGTGCTAGGACCATGACGCAACAACTGCCACTTTAACACCACTTAAGCCGGATCTCCAGCTCGTTTTATCCAAAAAAAAATTCTCGGTGACTTTGACTTCTTGTTTGCTCCAACAATATGTTTTGGTTTCTATATCCCATGGAAAGCACGTACAACAAAACATAATATCAATACTCATCAAAATCGCCGAGATTTTTTTTGGATGTTGTCATGCTCATGTTGAATGTTTGAACCAAAACAGAAGCTGGAGACGCGGCTTTAGAGGTGAGGACTATTATTGCCACCTTTAGATCACATTTATACCAATGTTTTTCCAGATAGGATTTGAGGGGGGCATAACCCCCTTGACAAATTCATTCAGACTAAAAAACAGATCAAAATCATAAAAGACAAATTATGCTCTAAAGCGCAATCAACACACTGAGCCCGCCGGGCCGCCGACATTATGTCGGCAACTTTTTGTCGGCGGTCTAGTTGGCGGCTTCACTTATTACAAGTAGGAAAATTTGGTCGGCGGCTTGAGATGAGAAATTTATTTGGCAGTCAGTGATTGCCGCGTGTCGATAAAGGTTGTGTGGTTGTGTCATATAATTTTGGTGGTGTATCTTCGATAATTCAGTAAATAGAAATAATCTTAAAAATGGACGATGGCAGTGATCTGTTGATAGCAGCTTGTGGAATGTTTATTGCTGGATCACTCCAAAGGGAACGAAGCTGTCGGGTCAGACTTAGTTTACTGAGTCGCAATTGTTATAGCAATTATGACAGATTAAGAGATTTGAAAGCAGATGACTTGATTGTACAAAATCCCATACATTTTAAAACATTCATGAAATTAACTAATACCGACTTTGAATATTTATTGAATATTGTCGGGCCGAGAATAGTTAAAAAAGATACAAATTGCAGAATTGCAATTTCGCCACAAGACAGATTAGCAATAGCATTAAAATACCTGAGTACGGGCGAATCATTCATTAGCCTTTGTGACATGTTTAAAGTATCTCCTCAAATTATTTCAAAAAAAAGTACAAGCACGTCACTACAGGTCGAGCGTCGCCGGGCAACCGATAAATTTAAGATAAATTTAATTAATAATATTAATTTAATTTTTTTTTTTTTCTAAAAAAACTAGATATATTTAAAAACGAATAACATCTCATTTCTAAATAACTATTTAAAATATCTTAACAACGATAAATTATAATAATTATTATTTAACTCTAAAAATTCGAGAAATTAAAATTAAACTATTTTTTTTTAATAAACTCTGATACGACTTTATATTAATTCAAAAAGACATGTTTTTGTTAAACAAGTGAATATAAATATTTGCCAAATTAATTTAAATTAATTATCACAAATAAAAAAATTCCAATAAAAAAAAATTATTAATAAAAAAATAGCGCAGGCGTACCCAAGCCGCCAAGATGTCGGCGGGTAACACGCGCGGGCGCATGTTGCCGACATGATTGTTTTCATACAAGCCGCTGGGTTGTGTCGCCGGGTTGTGTCGCCGGGTTGTGTCGCCGGGTTGTGTCGCCGGGTTGTGTCGCCGGGTTGTGTCGCCGGGTTGTGTCGCCGGGTTGTGTCGCCGGGTTGTGTCGCCGGGTTGTGTCGCCGGGTTGTGTCGCCGGGTTGTGTCGCCGGGTTGTGTCGCCGGGTTGTGCCGCTGGTTGTGTCGCCGGGTTGTGTCGCCGGGTTGTGCCGCTGGTTGTGTCGCCGGGTTGTGCCGCCGGGTTGTGCTTCCGGGTTGTGCCGCCGGCCTTTGTCGGCGGCCCGGCGGGTTCAGTGTGTCTTGCGTTTTAATTTTAAGTCGCCGAGATTTCTGACCCCTTCAATAATATGTATTTCAATTATAATAATCAATTTCAATAATATTCCTGTATATTTTCAGACTAAGATCGACATCGATGCGCTGGAGTCTTCCAAATGGATGATGGGAGCTAAAGTTGTCAAGAAAACTACACAAAGCAAGCAAGAACAATCGCCCGGGTATTATATTTTTACTTCTACAAGTTATATGAAAAAAATACAATTTTACTAATATTATAAACGCGAAAGTTTGTCAGAATGTATGGAAGTCTGGATGTATATTTTCTTTTTTACGCCTAAACGGATGGACCGGTTGAGCTGAAATTTGGTATAGAGATAGCTTAGACCCTGAAATAACAAATAAAGCGCAGCTAGTAACCACATAGTTTTTCGACTATATTAAAATCTATACATACATAATATATTAATAATAATAACAGATTTTGTCATTACATTCTTCTTTTTTTACAGAACGCCAGGTTCAGACCTAGGTCAGAAGTTGAAACCTAAACGCAAGCGCAAGACCAAACTGCCGCCCCACGCTGACCTCTCCAAGCCTCCGGACCCAGAAAGGTAAAAAAAATATTATATAGCAACGTACATTTACTAACCAAAAGATTGAAATCTTAAGTGGATTCTGTCATAATTTGTCTTTCAAATGTTAGTGACACTAAAGAATCTTAAAGTCAATGAATCCTGCGATGTGAACACCAAACTGAAGCAAAAAAAGTCACGTCAGGGTTGTTTGCCATCTCACTTACCTAAAACAATTTAAAAACAAAATACTATCGTCATCATATTCAGTATGAGTAAGTGAGATAGCAAACAACCGTGACGTCATTTGTCTTGCTTCAGTTTGGTGTTCACCGCGCAGCCTCCATTGGTTCCTTCTTCATGGTGACACAACACTTTAGTATTTTTCAGTGATTTGTCACCCAAAAATAATATAAGAACAAAAAAACGTATGTTTATTTTTTTAAATAATGATTGCACAAATGTTTGTATACCCATTATGTTACTTTTTCTGTCGCACTCCTATCGTTAGCCACATAATAACTATAATGTTTATCTCTAATGTTCTCTAGTGTTCTCTTTAACCTTTTGAACGCCACGGCACAAACGCATTTTCGTGCACTGTGCGCCAAGGCACAATTTAAAAAAAAATACCTACGAAAGAACTAGTGTTGCCAAGAGTCGATAAATATTTTTATATCACTTTATTAAGACTGGGTTTTTTGTCGTCTATAGACGTCGTTGGCGTACAGGACCCGCAAGTACTTGTCAAGTATAGGTGACTTTGGCGGTCAAAAGGTTAATGTTTCTGTCTTTATCTTAATGATTTTATACTTAAGCTCACAGTTTTTATAAAATACTCTGTGTTATATACGTGTGAACCTTTAATTGGCTGTATGGTGTATAAACTGTTAATTATTAAGTTTTATGTTAAGCTGTTGGTTTACCTATAAATAAATAAATAATATGAATGTAATTTCAGATGGTTACCGAAGTACGAGCGCACGGCGTACCGCAAGCGGCGCGGCGTGAAGCGTGACGTCATCAAGGGGAGCCAGGGCATGGCCACCACCGCCACCGACCAATAGTCAGTATACTCTTCTTGCCTAGTTTCCCCTTGATACAACAATTCCCACTCAATATAATAATTGAGGTTTATACTCCAACAGAACAGGTTACCCTACTTACACTGTTAGAGTCAAATCACAATTTACAGGTTGTATGGCGAACCTATATGTTGCAGTTTCAGGTCGCCGAGATTACTACAGTGCCTGCAACATGACCTAACGACTGCCTCCTACATATCTTATAGGAAACAGCCGGGACCCACAGTTTTACGTGCCTTCCGAAACACGGTAGCGTCCAGGCGAAAATCTTTGCCACACTGAGATTTGAACCCAAGACCTCCGGCTTATAAGTCGGAGGTATGACGACTGAGCACTGAGCCACGGACGCTACAATATGTCCTACCAAGGGCGGCTCCAGGATTTTTAATGTATTTGAAACCGATATTATACTGACATTCTGTATCCAGGTTTTCGCACTGGACACTGAGATCCTTGTAACAATATTTTTAAGTTTTTATTTTATTTTATTTATTTATTTAGGACACCCAACACAGGATACACTTAAATATTCAAACTTAAAACTAAGAGATCACAACGTGTGTGCTCCTGCACTTATAGGGTGCCACAGCATGCACAACTAAACTACTTGTATTATTTGCTAAGTAACTAAAAATCAGTCAGTTTGATACTTAATATTTTTTTTTATTTTTATGGTGTGTTTCAATAAAGAGTGGTGTATCTGTATCTGAAGGCCTATTGGCTATCGCCAAACAACATCTAAAACACTAGAATCCATAGACAACATTGCGTACATGCTTAAACGTCAATAAATAAATATTTAAGGACATTAACACACAGAAATAAATATTGGACACACAGCGCCACCTCACCTAAAGCTAAGCAACTTAAGGCGCTATGGTAAGTGAAATGTATGTTTTTCAAAGCCTAATATAGCAAACTTTTAAGAAGATCTACTACTTTATATTTTAGTATGTGTAACTTCAATCTTTGAACAAGAGATCTTTATTAACAGAAACATGATAATTGTTTTTTTTTTCTCGATAGTTTTTTTTTTTTAAATATGCCTAATTTTCTTCCTTCCATTTAAATATTTGTAAAACTAGGACAAAAATAAACATTTAGAGTACTTTATTTGATACATAACATTCAAACGGATGGCTATATATAGGTATTTTATCGATAAGTTTATTTAATGATTTTTAATTGAATTTTAATTCCCACGGAGCATTACCGCACGCACTCAGAACGCCGGTGACCACTGTCAGCGTCGGACCTGTGCACTTCGATCTCACCTCCACTACGGTTACACACGCGCGTTTGAATTATTTAGGAGTACTTACATATATTGTGAATTTCCAAATCTCAGAAGCGTGTAGGGGGTTTAATTTATTTGTAATTAGATAATAAATATTATAATCTTTATTTTGTCCTTCTAGTCGATTATTAAAAAGTATAACACACACGTACTATATAAAATAAATTAGATTAAATTAATTTAAATTAAATATTATTATAAGTTAATAATTTAATTAGATTAAATTAATTTAAATTAAATTTTAATATGAATTAATTATTAAATACGATTAAATTAATTTACATTAAATATTAATATAAACTAATTATTAAATTAGATTGAACTAATTTAAAATAAAATCAGATAAATTCGAAAAAAAATCAGATAAATTCTGAAAAATTCTGATAAATTCGAAATAATCAGATAAATTCGAAAAAAAAAAGAAAAATTCAGATAAATTCAGATAAATTCGAAAAAATCAGATAAATTCGAAAATTCATCAGATAAATTCTGATAAAATCAGATAAATTCGAAAAAATCAAATAAATAAAAAAAAATCAGATAAATTCTGATAAAATCAGATAAATTAGAAAAAAAATCTGATAAATTTTGATAAATTCAGATAAAATCAGATAAATTCGAAAAAATCAGATAAATTCGAAAAAAAAATAGAAAAATTCTGATAAATTCAGATAAATTCGAAAAAATCAGATAAATTCGAAAATTCATCAGATAAATTCTGAAAAAAATCTGATAAATTCAGATAAAATCAGATAAATTCGAAAAAATCAAATAAATTCGAAAAAAAATTCAGATAAATTCTGAAAAATTCTGATAAAATCAGATAAATTCGAAAAAATCAGATAAATTCGAAAATTCATCAGATAAATTCTGAAAAATTCTGATAAATTCGAAAAAATCAAATAAATTTAAAAAATCAGATAAATTCGAAAAAAAATCAGATAAATTCTGAAAAAATCTGATAAATTCAGATTAATTCGAAAAAATCAAATAAATTCGAAAAAAATTCAGATAAATTCTGAAAAATTCATATAAAATCAGATAAATTCGAAAAAATCAGATAAATTCGAAAATAAATCAGATAAATTCTGAAAAAATCTGGTTAATTCTGATATATTCAGATAAAATCAGATAAATTCTAATAAATTCAGATAAAATCAGATAAATTCGAAAAAAAATCAGATAAATTCTGAAAAAATCTGATAAATTCAGATTAATTCGAAAAAATCAAATAAATTAGAAAAAAATTCAGATAAATTCTGAAAAATTCTGATAAAATCAGATAAATTCGAAAAAATCAGATAAATTCGAAAATAAATCAGATAAATTCGAAAAAAAATCAGATAAATTCTGAAAAATTCTGATTAATTCAGATAAATTTAAAAAATCAGATAAATTCGAAAAAAATCAGATAAATTCGAAAATATATCAAATAAATTCTTTAGAAATAGATTTTTTCAGAATTTATCTGATTTTTTTTCGAATTTATTTGATATATTTTCGAATTTATCTGATTTTTTTCGAATTTATCTGATTTTTTAAATTTATCTGAATTAATCAGAATTTTTCAGAATTTATCTGATTTTTTTTCGAATTTATCTGATTTATTTTCGAATTTATCTGATTTTTTCGAATTTATCTGATTTTATCAGAATTTTTCAGAATTTATCTGAATTTTTTTCTAATTTATTTGATTTTTTCGAATTAATCTGAATTTATCAAATTTTTTCAGAATTTATCTGATTTTTTTTCGAATTTATCTGAATTTATTAGAATTTATCTGATTTTATCTGAATATATCAGAATTAACCAGATTTTTTCAGAATTTATCTGATTTATTTTCGAATTTATCTGATTTTTTCGAATTTATCTGATTTTTTTAATTTATCTGATTTTATCTGAATTTATCTGAATTTTTCAGAATTTATCTAATTTTATCTGAATTAATCTGATTTTATCTGAATTTATCAGAATTAACCAGTTTTTTTCAGAATTTATTTGATTTATTTTCGAATTTATCTGATTTTTTTTCGAATTTATCTGATTTTTTTTAATTTATCTGAATTTACCAGATTTTTTCAGAATGTATCAGACTTTTTTTAGAATTTATTTGAATTTATCAGATTTTTCTCAATTTATCTGAATTTATTTGAATTTATCAGATTTTTTCTGAATTTATCTGAATTATTGTTTTAATTTAATTTAATTAATTGGTCCAATTTAATTAATCTAATCTAATCAATTAAATGTAATCTAATTTTGTTTTTTTTTTTCAACAAAAAATACGTGTATCTATAATATTTATCTCGTGTCTCATTTTTTCGATCTTGTCCAAAAATTTTAGCACATTGTAACCCCCGACGCAAAATCGACGGGGTTTTATAAGTTTGACGTGTTTGTGAATGTGTGCTAACTACATGCAAAGAATCACCAAGGGTTAATGACCGCGCACGTTTTACGATAAGCGTACGCCACACGTTTCCAACAGGCGTTCTGAGCAACTTTTGCCCGCACTAAATACCTAATCTGCTCGTAAAGCCCCGCCTTAATTGGTTAATGCTTGTGTTGTGGTTAGGATAGCGGATATAATACTTATATACTTTTTTTTTGTAAATACATACTTATGATAGAAATTGAAAGCCACTCAGACCAGAAACAAATATCTGTGGATCACACAAACATTTGTCCCATGCGGGAATCGAACCCGCAACCTCCTGCGTTGCAAGCGGGTATTAGCCCACCGCGCCACAAATATGAGTAAAAAAAAACTTGAGAGGTGTCAAGGGACACCCGGATGGAACGAAGTTCCTTTCGATTAATGAAAATATCTGGCTTGCTTTCTATAAGAGAGAGAGAGAGAGAGACAGACAGAGAAACATGCGCACGCCGCACAGCTTACAATAGCTTACTATAGCAAAGTGTCGTGACAACTTTTCGTAAGATTTTTTCCGTCTAGCCCCCTTTCACAACGCGCGATAAGGAACTTCGTTCCAATAACAAACACACGATAGTACATTGAAGTTGTCATCAACCGTAGATGGTGCAATTTGCCAATAAGCCCTCTGTATAGATTCCATAAATAAATTTGTAATTCCAGTGACATGAGCAAGCAGCAACCGTCGGCTGCGACCGGTGCGGCGGCGGCCAAGTCCCCGCGAGTCGAAGTGAAGCAGGACAGCGCGTGGCAACGGAAACAACAACAGAAGAAGGGCAAGGGGAAGGGACGCAAGTGGTAGCCACCAATATACGTTTTATACTAGATACTTGGCTGTTTTATTTGTAAACTACCTTTTTTTAACCCCCGACGCAAAAACGGGGTGTTATAAGTTCGACGTGTCTGTCTGTGTGTGTCTGTCAGTGACATCGTAGCTCCCGAACGGATGAACGGATTTTGATTTCGTTTTTTTTGGTTGAAAGTAGAGTTAGTCGAGAGTGTTCTTAGCCATGTTTGGTGGAAATCGGTCCAAGATGGCCGCCGCTACAAAATGGCGGATTACTTTTTTCTTCCATGAACCCCTCAATATGGGTATCAAATGAAAGAGAAAACTAGTATAATACAGCCCACTATATAAAATTTAAAATCCATGATGACCGCCACCACAAAATAGTTAATTACGTATTGCGTTGGGGGTTTTTAAAATTTTTAATTTAATTCACTTGTTTAACCCAGGAAAAATGCGTTACGCATCATCACCCCACGCGGGACGGTATGTGGGACTCCCGCGCTAAAGATGGGCGCGGCGGCGATACCCACTAACGAACCTGGGGGTGTTCCTGCGGGACGCCATAATGCCGGGGCAACGGGTACGTCGAAGCACTCATCCGCGGCCCCGACGGCGCTATTTTGTAAACTATCATACCCCAACAGTGCCAGTTATTCTACCACCTGAGCCGTGGTGTGTAAACATTACTGTGCTTCGGTAGGAGGGCACTGTAGCTAGGGAAATTACTGGGCTAAAGTCTTAACATCTTATGACTCTTGAGTAAGAAGCGGTGGTGCAGTGCACTTAGAATTTCACATCATTGTGAAATCTTAGGTGGCATTGTACTGATTATGGGCAGCGTTATCTCTTAACATCTGGAGAGCGTCTAGCTCGTCTTTGCATAAAAAAAATTAGACTAAGTGGCCAGACAGAAAATATTTAACACATTGACTTGAAAACACAATAGCTGAGTTTTTGAGGTCGGCACGCGAGTGCTGAAAACACACAAAAGTTGTGTTTTGTCAAAGGATTTTTTCATACAAAATTATTTTCAGGCGCCTAGGATAGTTCTATAAAACGCCGCCTAAGCTAATGTGTTAAGATGTAGATACGTCAAGGCGTCATTCTATGACTGACTAATAATTATTATAAAGCTATTTTTATTTTCAACTAGCTGACCCGCGCGCACTTCGTTGCGCGTGACAGTCAATAAAGCGAAAGTTTGGTGCTGCCATTTAGGATTGTATTTCCATCTCCGCGATTTTGTGAGCGTAAAATAGTTTTAACCCAGTGGGTAGTGAATAATATCGGACTGGGTATATCTATGAAGTTTTGTTTTGCTATCGCAGGAACCAGTCCTGTGTCCTTTCCCGGAGGTCAAACTATCTCGGTTTAACGGTTGTTGATTGTCTTCACAAATTTTCACGCCTCTTTTCAGGAATTAGAACTATTTGTGGTCCTTTCCCGGTAACCCTTAAACTTATCTCTACTGTAATGTACCTAAACCTAAGTTAAATTATAATTATTGGTTACCAATTTCTCACACTATCTTTCTCACGACTCAAATCAATTCTGTGATTCCTGAATTCCCATTAAAACTCTGACTCTCCTTCCTCCTGCCTGTAATACTGATTCTCCTTAATAGTTAATTTCTGACATAAAAACTATTCAATAACTTTCCATGCAAACGTTTTTCGGAAATAATTCCCGTTCTCCTGGGAATTTCACAAAATCCCTCCTTATTGGTCGCCTACGTTATATTAAGAATACGTTGACCAAATTTTAGCTAAAACGAAGAAGCGGCTACCGATTTCCTACACAAACTGCATCCCCCCCCTTTCCTCCCCTTAAAGGTTGATTTCTGGGATAAAAAGTGTCTCGTATCATTTTTTATGACTCAAACTAAAGGTTGTATCAAATTTTAGCGTAATAGATAGAGTCAACGGTTCTAAATTTCATTTTGTTGCAGCTATTTCGAAATTGATTTGATTTCCATCCCCGCGGCGTTGAATTAGTATACATAGTTATATTTCCTCCCGCTCTGGATAGCGAAGAAAATCGAGCCAAGTATTTCTATGCAGTTTTTTTTCGCTACCACAGGAAACAATCCTGTGTTACTTTCCTGGAATTCAAAATATTTTAATACAAAATTACAGCTAAATCAATTTAGCGGCTATTGATTCCTTTTTCCAGAATTCCTTATTCCATAAAACTATTTGTTTTCCTTTTAACTATCTATATTGGGAATTTAAGCTAAATCGGTTCCTCATGCCTCATACTATCATTCCCGAGACTCAAATCGATTCCGTGGTTCCTGTAGGTATGCCCATAAAACTCTGACCTTAAAAGTGAGGGAAGGTGAAAGCAGGCGCGGATCCAGGGGGGGGGTCAAGGGGGTCATGACCCCCCCCAAAATCCTAGTCGGAAAAAAAATCCGATCATATCGACTGGTTACGCTACTTTCATAGTTAGAATTAGGAAATTTTCTCTTAGCTGCAAGCTTTACATACAAGTTCATACAATTCCATTCTGACCAACTAGTTGATCGGTTCAATTGGTCGGAATGGCAGTCCCGAATTGTTTCGGTGTTTTAATAAATTTTTACCAAGCTACTTTTTTTCGGTCCTCGCCTACGAATTATCCGTAGGTTCTCGTAGCAAACTGCGCAGCATTTTTCATATTTAGGATTAATTGGATTATAATATTAACTGCTTCAAGCTGTTCGCGCTTTATGTCGTCTTTGCAGCTAAGTCTTTGCGCTTGCAGCAAGCTGCTCGCATGTATAATAGTAATTTTTTTGGTTGAGAGCGAGGTGCTCCCGCTCTATAAATAAGAATATTTAATTTCCATACTGCTCAGAGTGAGCGAAACTCAGATCATTCGTCCTGAAAGATTCAATTTTTTTTCTAGCTGCTCGCGCTCTATATATAAGAATATTTAGGTTCCTCGCCACTTGGAGCAAGCTAAACGCACACCATTCGTGCTGAAAAATTCAAAATTTTCTCGCCGCTCGCAGCGAGCTGCTCGCGCTCTATAAAGAAGACTATTTAGTTTCCTTGCCACTTGGAGCAAGCTAAACGCACATCATTCGTGCTGAAACATTAAAAAATTTCTCGGCGCTCGCAGCGAGCTGCTCGCGCTCTATAAATAAGAATATTTAGTTTTCTTGCCACTCGAAGCAAGCTAAACGCAAATCATTCGTGCTGAAAAATTCAAAATTTTCTTGGCGCTCGCAGCAAGCTGCTCGCGCTTTTATAAATAAGAATATTTAGTTTCCTTGTCTCTCGGAGTAAGCTAAACGCACATCATTCGTGCAGGAAAATTAAAAATTTTCTCGGCGCTCGCAGCGAGCTGCTCGCGCTTTTATAAATAAGAATATTTAATTTTCTTGCCACTCGGAGCAAGCTATACGCACATTATTCGTGCTCAAAAATTAAAAATTTTCTCGGCGCTCGCAGCGAGCTGCTCGCGCTCTATAAATAAGAATATTTAGTTTCTTTACCACTTGGAGAAAGCTAAACGCACATCATTCGTGCTAAAAATTCAAAATTTTCTCGGCGCTCGCAGCGATCTGCTCGCGCTTTTATAAATAAGAATATTTAGTTTCCCTGCCTCTCGGAGCAAGCTAAACGCACGTCATGCGTGCTGAAAAATTCAAAATTTTCTCGCCGCTCGCAGCGAGCTGCTCGCGCTCTATAAAGAAGACTATTTAGTTTCCTTGCCACTTGGAGCAAGCTAAACGCACATCATTCGTGCTGAAACATTAAAAAATTTCTCGGCGCTCGCAGCGAGCTGCTCGCGCTCTATAAATAAGAATATTTAGTTTTCTTGCCACTCGAAGCAAGCTAAACGCAAATCATTCGTGCTGAAAAATTCAAAATTTTCTTGGCGCTCGCAGCAAGCTGCTCGCGCTTTTATAAATAAGAATATTTAGTTTCCTTGTCTCTCGGAGTAAGCTAAACGCACATCATTCGTGCAGGAAAATTAAAAATTTTCTCGGCGCTCGCAGCGAGCTGCTCGCGCTTTTATAAATAAGAATATTTAGTTTCCTTGCCTCTCGGAGCAAGATAAACGCACATCATTCGTGCTGAAAAATTCAAAATTTTCTTGGAGCTGCTCGCGCTTTTATAAGTAAGAATATTTAGTTTCCTTGCTACTCGGAGCAAACAAAACGCGCATCGTTCGTACAGAAAAATGTAAGATTTTCAAGACTACGCTGAAAAGAGTCCCCGAAAATTCTTAGTTTGAAAAAAATTCTAGCCGATGACCCCCCCCAAAATTAAGGTCTGGATCCGCGCCTGGGTGAAAGGCCCTTTCACCTATATGCATTGTTGACTTAAGGAACTAAGACTAAGGGACTATCTCAATTATGTCCTTTCTTTTGGCTCAAGCTGTATCTATTTCGAATTTCTGCAAAATTAGAGCTGCGGGTACTAATTTCCCATAAAAACACCGATCCCCCTTTCTCCCTTTAAGCTTGGTTTCTGTAATAAAAGCTTTTCCAGGCCTTTTAAGAGTCTCCAATTAACAACAAAATCACAAAAAGTAAAGAACAATTTTATTTTCTACAATTTTCAGTTTAAATGTTCATATTAGGGATTTAGAATTTAGATATTTAACGTGCCTCACGATTTTATTTTTCAGCTTTTTAGTACACTGTATTCAACATGTCAACCCCATTCATTTGATACCCATATTGATGAGATTAAAAAAATTGGTTATCCGCCATTTTGTAGCGAGTGCCATCTTTGATTTTTATTTTGTATAGTGCACTGTATTCTAGTTATCAAGTCCTTTCATTTGATACCCATATTGATTGGAAAAAAAAATGTAATCCGCTTTTTTGTAGCGGCGGCCATCTTGGATTTAAAATAATTTTAAATATACGTAATTATATTGTCACCAGAACCAAAGGCGTACACCAAATTTCATTTGAATCGGTTGACAGGAAGAGGGCGAAATTTCAAATTTGCGATTTTTTTTTTACTAAATTTGACCCAAGAATAAAAAATAATAAAACAAACGGAGTGAGCTAAATAAAACCGTTTAAAATAATAAAAAATGATATTAGAAACCTCAATAATTGAAGACCTATCCGTAATCCGTAGATACCTAAAACGTATGGGTTTGATGAATAAAATGAGTTTTAGTTCTATGGGGAGCCCAAAAAATATTTTTTTTCTATTTTTGTGTGAAAAACTTAATGCGGTTCACCGAATACATCTACTTACCAAGTTTCAATCGTATAGTTCTAATAGTTTCGGAAAAAGTGGCTGTGACACATGGACGGATGGACGGACGGACAGACATGACGAATCCATAAGGGTTCCGTTTTTGCCATTTGGCTACGGAACCCTAAAAACCACCTCAACAAAAAAAATAACTTTAGAACTTCCGAAGACTTTTATTAAATAAGGCATGCAAACGAATTTACTCACATAAAGTTAATAAAATAATAATAATTCAATTAGACAAACTCAACATAAAATTAAGGACAATGATTTTTCTGATTATGTGATGGAACTTTAAAGTGAATATATATAATATATCTAATATATAAAATTCTCGTGTCACAGTTTTCGTTGCCATACTCCTCCGAAACGGCTTGACCGATTTTGATGAAATTTTTTGTGCTTATCCGGTATCTGTGAGAATCGGATTTATAATAAAATTATATATTTATA
The DNA here is from genome assembly GCA_947507615.1 of Hemithea aestivaria. Lineage (NCBI taxonomy): Eukaryota > Metazoa > Arthropoda > Insecta > Lepidoptera > Geometridae > Hemithea > Hemithea aestivaria. Next base: position 2,968,124 of record OX382325.1, on the reverse strand, counting down.
ATAAAGGATTTGGGGGAGGTCTTTGCCCAGCAGTGGGACAGTACAGACTAAACAAAAAAAAAAAAATTATAATAAAACAATTATTATTTTGCTATCTCAGTGTAACTCTCATATTAACTTTTAATCATTCCTATTAATTATTTATATGGCAAAACAACGTTTGCCGGGTCAGCTAGTTATTTATAAAATTATTCAACAAATATGGTATATGGTATGTAATAAAATAATTATTATCAGGTATTTTAAAGTTACATTAATTTTATAGTAATTATTAAGTGTTAAATTTTTGACTCGCAGTCTGTAAAACTCTAGGATTCAGGAATAACGACATGGATTGTTGACCGCCCTTTGGCATAATTTATTTATTTAAGGACATCCAACGCAGGAAACACATTACAATTAAAAGTCTTAAGGCTATTATGTCTTTAGTCTGTGTGATCCAGGGGGAGGGCATCGGCGGATTTTTTGTATATCAACACTGGTTGTATTTGCTACCCCACTCGTAGCGCCACGTGACGCGCCGTTTAGTAGCGGCCAGTTTAAGGAACTACGCGGGCCTCACGGAATATTCTCTTTAACAAAAAAATCACGACTTCTTATTTTTTTATAAAATTGTTTACCGTATTATTATATAATAAAGTATACATATAAAATATCTAAATTTATTGAATCGATTTTAATATCCCCAGAAATGTAAAATAATCCTCAAAATTATGATTATTTTTTGTTCTAGCGAGGGATCAAGTTATACTGGTCAGGCAAATTGCCTCTCTTTCTAATAAAGCATTTTCTCCAAATAGCTATCCTTGTCTATTGACTCGTATTTAGCCAGTGTTGTGAATATTTTGACGATTGAATCGATGCATGATAATCGATTAGAGGACAAATGCATACCACATCTTCGACCAGGTCTAATTGCATGCTATCCTTAGGTACAACTAGCGCATAATATGTTCTGTAGGCCCATGTTGACGACTCATAGTTCAGTACGACTACTACGGAAATTCATTTATTCCTATCCAGTTTTACCCATTGAAAAGTACCTACTGTTACCTATTGTCAAGAGCCTAGAGAGACTTATAGAGCCTAAGCTACCATTTGCATATTATTATACCAAATTTGATTAGTTCAGCTGTAAATATGTTAAAAATAGCTAATGTGTAATGTGTATGTTCATTAGAAATATTCCAAAATAACATTGCAAGAAATGAGTTTTAAGGGGTTTGCCCACTATACCGTACCATATGCTCGTTTGCATTTCTTCTTTCTCTCGTATTTTGCCCGTGTTCAAAACAGAATCTAATCACGAGAATGCAGTACCAATTTCATTTTTGCATGCCTATCAATATAATATGTTGCTTACATGTTCAAGCATCTTTACGTGTTAACCTTTTTCGTTGAACTGGCGACAGATGAACTTATGAGATGATGAGTTTTCTTTATTAATAATGAAAATAAGTTTATATTATAATCTTTTTATCGATCATCATTCGTGGCTATAAACCCGTACACTCACTGCATTCTGGTCCCCACACGCAGTTGTTTGGCAACATCGCATGCCATGGATAGAGCTGTCAGTATCAGCAACATATTCTCAGCGATATTTATTGTTAACGCTCCGTGCAAGGCTCGCAACGATGTTCTCTTACTTTTTAATACATACAATACTGCCGTGGTATATATATAATATATAATGCGGTTATCTACCAAAACCTAATTTTAAGCTATGAGCAATAAATAAATGAAAATAAGGTTCATAATGGCATGGGCCAGATGTTTATCTTTGTAAATAAACGGCATAAACTCACTTGTATTTATTTCGGCTTTGTGCCGACCGGTTCGATCCTGTACGAGGATCTTCTTTAAGGAGTAGCTGCAGTCGGCACGAAGCCGAAGTAAATACAAGTGAGTTTATGCCGTTTATTTACAAAGGTGAATACTCACGAATCGTTTAGTGTAAAAAGGGCCTGATGTTATTTTTCGGTTTGGCATGTTCCTAAGACAATTATTATTATTGTATGATACGGTATAATGGACAGTCGCCTTGAAGTCCATGTCATTTATAAGTTGACAACTAGAGCAGATGATTTTTTATAGTGAGTTATTCTCATAAAATTTTATCGTGGCAGTATCGTCACAATTTATTTTTTAACCCCCCACGGAAAAATACGGGGTGTTATAAGTATGACGTGTCTGTCTGTCTCAGTATTACGGATTTTATTTTTTTATTTTTTGAGATTGTTTTTTTTTTAGGTAGAAATAGTCTAGAGTGTTCTTAGCAGCCATGAAATGGTGCTTACATTTTTTTCCACAACTCCCTCAACATGGGAATTAAACGAAAAAGTTTGATTAGTAGAAAACTACAAACTATAATAAACAGATTTTAATAAACTAACATCTGAAAAACTAAAAGATGGTTGCAACCACAAAATTACATATTTTGAATGCGTTGGGGGTTTTTTTTAATTTTTAATTTAATTCACTTGTGTTGTAAATATTGGGTAATTCCCGTGTTCCCCACTATTCGTCCCACTAGTGGGGCAGGTGGAACTGTCAAATATTTTTTGCTTCTCACGCGCCCCACTGATTGCGTTTTAGTGTGGCGGGTGATAATATTAAAAAAAGTACACTTCACGCGCCCCATCAGGGCGCTGTAACTCATGCAAAAATATAATTTATTGGGCACGACTAAATGATGAATGGTGTTATTAATGCAAATATTTTGCGAAAAACTAGGAGATCAGAAATTATAAGGAACTATGTACTATTTAGTAGACAAACAACACATAAGAAAATCATCCCATCTGATAATATATTATTAAAATCTCGTATTGCGGTGATTTTAGTCGCACTTTCCTGATTAATTCGAACTTTTATGTACCTTTGTGTAATTTATATGAATGGGATAACATGTGTTTTTTTCATTAATAGACGCAGGTACAGGCAAAGCAGTACAAGTCAACGAATACTCGTATCACTATGTTGTTTGCTCTCACTGACAGCGCCCTCCTCTCCCGTTCCAAATCTGCATCGTCCTTCAGAGAGGGTGTAACCAAGTGGCCAAGATATTTATTCAAGTATGTAAGACTTCATTTCAATTATGATCTCCTGGTACCTTTTTCTTGTTATCTACCTTGCAAATATGTGAAAGTGATGGAAGAAATAAAGGGTCTTGAGGAAATCTTCATTTCAAATGACAGCTATCAAAATTAAAATATCAATATCTCAGAAAGTTCTCGTAGTCTTAGGCTGATGGTGTCTTGGAAGAACCCGCCCCACCAAAACGCGATCAATGGGGTGCGTGAGACACAAAAATTATTTGACAGTTTCACCTGCCCCACCAGTGGGGCGGATAGTGGGGCACGCGAGAACTACCCTAAAAATTTGATTTCAACGATATTTTAACATAAATAAAAAGTACACGGATATTTTAGGATGTATCAAAAAAATATGACACGTGAAGTTGCGTAAAGTTACCGTCATTTTTCGTGACAAAAGATCATCTCGTATTTTGGTATATAAAACCTATGGCGAATGCGAGTCAGACTTGCGCACAAAAAGCTACGTATCATTCATTATCTATACAACAGGGAGACACTTTTATAATATTATGTCTATTATTTATAATATTTACAATATTATCATATAACCTCTTGTTTAGTCGCATCACGCGGCGCTGCGAGTAGGTTAGTGAAAACCTACAGTATTGATATACAACTATAAAATTTGCTAAAATATAAAAATGCTCCGATGCCATTCCCCTGTTTTTTTTTTCAATCGAGATACCTACAAATTTAATATTTTCTTTTTTATGAGCGGATGAGAATATACCATCCACATCATGAAAACGTCATTTTTTGTTATAGACTAAAATAAGTTCCGAACAAGAAATGAAAACTCTTTTAAAAGTTATTCACCAAAAACATAAAAACCTGACCGCTTTTTAACCCCGAAGCAAAAACGACGGGGTGTTATAAGTTTGACGTGTCTGTCTGTCTGTCTGTGGCATCGTTGCTCATGTACTTTGTCTTACTTCTGGGTCCCGTACAGATGAACGGATTTTGATCTTGTTTTTTTGTTTGAAAGTAGAGTCGAAAAGTAGTCGAGAGTTTTCTTAGCCGTGTTTGGTGGAAATCGATCTAAGATGGCCGCCGCTACAATTTGGCGGATTATTTTTTTTCTTCACAACCTCGTCAAATGTAAGGGTATGAAATGAAAGGACTTGACTAGTAAAATATATGCATTACATTTAATACATTTAAAATTCAAGATGGCCGCCGCTAAAAATAGCTGATTAATTATTTTCTCCATAATCCCGTCAATGTGCGCATCAAATGAAAGTTGAAAGGGCTTGACTAGTAGTAGTATGTAGTATATATTATTATGATAAATTTAAAATCAAAGATGGCCACCTTCCACAAAATAGGTAATTTTGAAAACGTTGCGTAGGGGGCAATTTTTTTAAAATTTAATTCACAACCTTTTTTTTACATTACCAGCCTGTCCTGTTGTCTATAATCAAATCTTGCAAGTAAAATTTTATCTACTTCCCATTTTTCAATTTAGCTTAAACTTTGCATGCATGTGTATAAATCGGATGTCTTTAAGAATCTAAATTTATATATGGAAAGAGTGACTGACTTATTGACTGACTGATCTATCAACGCACAGCCTAAACCGATGGATGGATTTGATTGAAATTTAGAATATTAATAGGGTTAATGACGTATAGACCTCCACTAAGAAAGGATTTTGCCATGCGGGCAAAGCCGCGAGCACAAGCTAGTATTTTATATTTGACTTGTTTAAAACTAAAACGCTATTTTTGCTATAAGATGAAATCGGAACTAACAATGTCTTTGGAAAGCAAAAGTCTTCCTTTATGATTTCCGACATTAACACCATTTAAAACAAAAGATCAGATTTGCAACCGTGCGTATGTTCTGCCTCTTAGTCAAAAATATTATATTATCGCTTTGTAATCGATTACTTGGCATAATCGAGTTTTAAATTGAAACTTTTTCGTTGCCCATCACTAAAACCAGCGTAGCCAATAGGAAAAGTGGGCGGAGTCGTCAAATTATGAAAAAAAATATTTCAAGGAAAACTTTGTCTATTGCCCCTCTATTGGATATGTCCTCGATGGTGTGATCCTACAATTATAGGATGCCACAGCATGCACAACTAAACATAATACTAATAAATAATACTACATAATAGCAAAAAGGTTTGGTTTCATAAGTCGTTTAAAAAGGTACTCATGTCCAACAAATCGCTTGCGAGTTTTAACGACGAACAGCGCCATCTAGTTTCATAATGGGTAAAATAGTGGCACATCGGAAAAGAGTTTGTATTTTGTATGTGTTCTTTATAAAATATGTTTTTGAGCGTTAAAAACTATTCAAAATCAATAAATAAATGTCCTTTTTGGAGTCTAACTACATACATCCATATCAAATAGGGCTAGCGGTTACTGATTTCCTATACAAAATTTGACTTCCACTCTAAGGCCAATTTCAGGGTTAAAAACTGTCCCATATCCTTTTTAGAGGCTCAAGCTATATCTAAACCAAATTTTAGCTTAATGGGGTCATTAGTTACTGATTTTTCATTCAAACTTTGACCTCCTTTATCCCGCCTTAGAGGTTGATTTCTGGAATAAAAAGTATCCCATATCATTTTTTTACAACTCAAACTACCTTTGTGCCAAATTTTAGCTCAATAGGATCAGCGGTTCTAAATTTCCCATACAAACTTCGACCCCCCCTTTACCCCCCTTAAAAGTAAATTTCTGACATAAAAAGTATTCAAAGTTTCTAATCACAATCCCAACAATCATTTCACGAAATTTCAGCTCAATCGGTTTAGCGGTTACGGATTTGCATACAAACGTTTTTCGGGAATAATTCCCGTTCCCGGGGGAATTTCGCAAAATCGCTTCTTATTGCACGATGAAGTTTTCCAAAAAATACGCTGTCCAAATTTCAGCTCGATCCGTCCAGCCGTTTGGGCTGTGCGTTGATAGCACGAAAGTGTACGAACGATTTTATATAATAAGATAAGTAAATCTTTAGATTGATATAACTCTTTTATTTAAAAACCGATTTGACTAAAACCAACACTAAGTTTCAAGTAGAGAAAACTGCAACGTATTAGTGAAAATTTTATTCAAATCGGTGGTGTTGTTTCACCTCACCAGTGACACAAACTATTTACAAATTTAGCCCAAATTAAACTAAAGGTCTACTTTCGTTTACAGGCAAATCGATAGATGGCGTATTTTTAGTTTGTCGCACTTTTTGCTTTTTGATTTTTTTGAATTGAATGAGCGGCTTGATAAAGCAGATGATACTGAAATATTCAAAATTGCAAAAGTTAGGAACAATAATACTAAAGATTTCAAAACTACGAAATTTGTACGAGATACCGAAGGTAAACTACTGACCTCGGATAAAGATATATGTAAGCGATGGCACGAATATTACAGTGAACTATTAAACGAAGAATTCCCGCGGAAGAAAGAAGCTGAGGAAAAGAAAGTTTTTGGCCCTGTAAATGAAATTACCGTTAAAGAAGTTACATTAGCTATATCCAAAATGAAAAGGAACAAAGCGACCGGTCCGGATCAAATACCCGCTGAAGTATGGAAACATCTGAGGTTGGCTGGCTCGGTATGGCTTACAAAGCTATTTAACAACATCTTAAATAGCAAAACAATGCCACATTCATGGAGAAAAAGCACCCTAGTCCCGTTTTATAAAAATAAGGGAGATGTGCGTGAGTGTGGTAATTTCAGAGGCATCAAACTAACTTCACATACGCTCAAGATTTGGGAGAGAGTTATGAATAGACGTCTTCAAGAGATTGTAACACTCAGTGAAAATCAATTCGGATTCACTCCAGGTAAAAGTACAACAGACGCTATCCATGCTCTTAGAATAGTTGTTGAAAAGGCACGAGAGAACAAAGAGAAACTGTGGTTGGCTTTCATCGACCTGGAAAAGGCTTTTGATAGAGTCCCTAGGTCAATTATATGGCAAGCACTGAGGGCACACAACATTCCAGAGCACTACGTACAACTTATTGTGGACATGTATGCAGACGTTAACACGCAAGTTAAATGCCCAGCAGGAACATCTAAAAGCTTTAAAATCAAAGTGGGTGTTCACCAAGGAAGTGCTCTGAGCCCATTGTTGTTCAACATAGTAATGAACCACCTTACAGCCAAAATTCAAACCCCAATTCCGTGGAATGTTTTGTATGCTGATGATGTGGTTTTGATATCAAACAGTAGGCACGAAATTCAAGAAAAATTAGATATGTGGAGGGAAGCGCTTGAAGACAATGGGCTGCGTATTAGTAGAACTAAGACAGAGTATATGATTTGCGATTTTAACCACAAAGCGGATACTGCGGATAACGTAAATCTAACCATCGACCAAGTAAACCTGCCGAGGGTAAGCCAATTTAAATATTTGGGATCCATGCTCTCGGAAAACGGAACTATCGATGCAGATATTGCACATCGGGTACAAGCAGGTTGGTGCAAATGGCGATCACTTACGGGAGTTTTATGTGATGCTAAGCTACCCGTAAAGACCAAGGGCAAAGTGTACAAAGCAGCAGTAAGACCGGCATTGCTATATGGTAGCGAGACTTGGGCATCAAAAAAAGTTTAACGAACAGAAGCTACACACCGCAGAAATGCGAATGCTGCGGTGGGCTGGTGGTGTAACACTTAAAGATAAGATCCGCAATAGCCATATTAGAGGCAGCTTCAAGGTCGCACCAATCACAGACAAACTATCCGAGTCCCGGCTAAGATGGTATGGTCACATTATGCGCAGACCTGACGACCACATTGTAAGAAAATGCCTTTCCATTGATACCATAAAAAGAGGACGAGGGAGACCCGTTACCACGTGGTTGACGAATATCAAAAGAGATATGAAAACTCTTAACCTAAAAGAGGAAGATACAAAAAATAGAACAGCCTGGCGTCTCAAGATAAGGAAAGCCGACCCCGTTTAAACGGGACATAGGCGAGGACAAAGAAGAAGATTTTTTTGAATTGAATTTACTTTATATTCTATTACTTTTACTTCGAAATTTTGATGTAAATTAGGGGCGATGTGTCCGATATAAATGATTATTATTTATTTTATTATTTTATTTTACGTTTCCCTAGGAAAAATTGACAAAATGTTTTACGATCTAGATCGCGCAAGCGACTTTTTCGCGTCGTTTTGTTCATATGCGTATTTTCACAGTTCACCTTAGTAAAGGATCACAATGAATGGGGAGAAATTTCCATTCTTATTATATGTATGGATATGGATATGGATATGGATGGATGGATATGGATAAAAATTTCATTCTGGCCATAACAGAATATTATTTCTATGTAATTGAGTTATTATGTAAGAGAAACAAAGCAGAGCTAGCCAATAAATAATCTCTTATAGAATATATTATAACAACATTGAAAAGGAAAGTAAATCTATTGTTATTGTGACTGTTTTTGGTTGACAGGTTTGTATGAATTGCCTGCAAAATCCTAACGCCTCAAAATTTATAATTTTGTTAAATTAAATAGGTTACGGGTTTTTGGAATGCCTATGTAACTACTTCAGGCAGATGTCCCACGCAACGATGAGCGAGTAACGAGTAGAGCTAGAATGTAAAAAGAGTTGAGTGCGTAATTTCGTTAGTTGTTTAGCTCGGCTATAAGCGAATGTGCGAGTGAAACGAGCGATTACTCGTACTGTAGAGAAATAACGGCTGGTTGCTCGCTTGGCGTAAGTTCTGATTAAGCGCGAGTATCGCTGAGCGAGTTTATCTTTCATAGCTCTAGTCGCTCAGCGGCAAGCTAGTGAAACGAGTCCTCGCCGGCAGTGTTAAACAGTCAGCGATCAACTATTTGTATATGCATCTCTTTTTTTACACAAAATGTAATATCTTTTGTACATTTCTTGAGCGAGAAAATTGCCGATAGTTACTCGTTTCCTCGCCTTCGGTGGAACAGGTATCTTAGTCATAGAGATATCTACTCCTATAACTAGTAGAAATTGAGTATATTAACTATTCACAAGTAGGTATAGTTAATAACTTGATGCATTTTATTTTGTAGGTGTACTTAATAAAAAAGAGTGTTTCTTATTGTAAAGAAATTTATTTAGTAATTGTTAATTAAACCTAAAGTTACCTCTTCCCACCTTTTCTCTTAGATTTACCCGGCCTTTGATTCTTCTTATTATTGGGCTTGAATGATTTACTTTTGAAATTAAATGGCTTCTTTTTCGCTGAACTATTAAATCCATCCATATTATCAGAAGATTCCCTTGTATTTAACTTGGACCCTTTCTTTTTGCCGCCAAATCCGAATTTCTTGTCTTTCATAGCTCTCTTTTTGGATATTTTGTTCTGTGGCCCTTTACCTTTAGCATTCTTTCCTTTATTATCTTCTAGGAAGTCTAGATCGGCTGATTTACCTTTCCTTACACGTTTTAGTTGTTCCAGCATTTCTTTCTTATCTGCTTGTTGTTTCAGTTTCGTATCAATCTGTGGAAATAAACGTGAAGAAATGTTAATAAGAAATCAATTGATTATTATTTTATTAATATTATTATGATGACAGGTGCAAAATCGTCTGCATTTATTAAAAATACTTTACCACATATTATCAAATTTTTATATACAACTTTCTACTAATATTTAAATGCGAAAGTTTATATAAGGACGTATGTATGTCTGTTACTCTTTCACACCCTAACTGCTGCACCAATTGAGCTGTAATTTGATATACAGGTAGCATAGACCTTAAAATAACATAAAATCTAAACTATTCAGTGTGCAATACATTTCTGAGTGCGGCTAGTATTATTATAGGTAATTAATTATTATTCATTCTTTACAATAATACAAAACTTTCCTCTATAATAATATTAGAGCGATAAGACCGCCGCTTGTAGGTACATTATAAATTTTAATTAAGTACCTGTGTATTTTCTGTAACATTATGTGGTGTACAATAAAGTATTGTCTTATCTTATAATAGTGAAGAAGATTTTGTTAATTACCTGTACACGTTTAGCAATTTTCTTCTGGTCTCGAAGCTGTCTAACTTTCTCAGTGCGTTGTTGTGCCGCTTGCTTCGACATCAGGTTCTTGCGCACCTTCTGCATGTGCTCGTCCGTCTTGGCCATCTCGGCAAAATAGTCATCAGGTCTACAACAAATATTATTTTCTATAGATTCGCCTTTGAGTACAAACTTAACACGCCAGTTATTCTACTGCCTGTGCAGTGATGTGCAAATAAGGCATTGTAGCTAGTGGAATAAAAAAAAATTTTTTTTTTCAATCTACAATGGTTCTTAGTTTCTTAGGTCTATTTATTACAAAAGTATTTAGATGGAAGTACTACAATAACAGTTTAAATTAGTCTTAATTATATTATGTAGTTAGCTAATATGATCATGTTTGGACTGTTCTGATCCCTGAACTAAGTCAAAGAATTGTATTTCTTTAATTATTAGGCTGAAAAAAACATCTAGAGCACCTAGAGTTTTACATTATTTTGAAATCTTGGGTGGCACTGTACTATGGGCAGAGTTATCTCTAACAAAATTATGCTACCATAGTCATACCTTCTTGTAGGCACCCCCAAATCCTTCAACTTCTTAATCCCCTCGATGACAGCAGCCTGAGCCTGCCGATGCAGCAGGTTCTCTCGCTTGAACTCATTCAGCACGGGGTCCTGACTCGGGTCGTACTTCTGGTTGCCTTTGCTGTTCTCTTTTATGTTCCTGGGAAATTTAGATTAAGGTAAATAACTATTTATTGATACATCCTGAAAAAGTAATTATACAGCCACAAAATTAAAATTAACAGTATTAGTACCAATTGGCAGTCTTATTGCTCAAAGCGATCTCTTCCAGACAACTGTGCAGGGCGAGGAAAAATACAATACTGGAAGGATGGTGGTTTCACAATATGTAGTTCAAAAATAGACATCAAGTAAAATAATAATGATATTATATACTAAAATATGTAAAAATAGTTATATAAATTTACATAAACTTACATAAATAAATCAAATTAATGATCAACAAAATAATATATTTTGAATGAATGAAAATATTACATGCAAAGCTGGGTGCCTAGAAGCTTGGACTTCAAGGCATCAACACCAAAACTTTATATCAACCTATGCATAGAACAACTTACATCTGAAAAATCCCTATTTTACAGGAAAACAATTTGAAGTTTGACTTGCATACATTTTTCCAATATTTTTGATTTGGAGTTAGGAATTATTATGTGCATTATATGTATTGTTTGTATACAGTTGAAATTCAATATAGATAGATACAGTGACATAAACTAAAGTTTTAACTTATGATTGAATTCATGAGCATAAGCACATAAAGGGAAATAAATGTGATGGGTGATGACACATTTAATGAATTTTCTTACTTTCTCCTTTGTGCAGTGTCCTGCATCTGTAGAGCAACATCAGGGGCCAATGGAGCTACTGTTGTCACCAAGTCTAACGTTTCAACCCATGGCAGTGACAATTTGAAATCTTTTAGTCTTGCCTTCAAATCCGCTACATTATTTACATATTTCTTTTCGACTTTCTCAATTTCTTCATTAAGACCCGGCTTTAACAGTCCCTTGGCGAATGCTTCTTGTAACTGAAAGAGAAAATATTAAATTTATGGATGGGTATTGAATGAAATTAACTAACAGAACAGAAATTAACTAAAACAACAAAAACGGCACAACTCACATCTAATATTGCCGAGAATATCTCGACCACGGTTTCGGACAATTATCGTCGGTTACTGCAGGCATGAACTCCTGATGAAGGACATCTTAATTGTCCGAAACTGTGGTTGAGATATTCTCGGCAATAATAATTTTTGTTGTTTTATTTATGGAGAACACTCGCGATAGTTTTAAAAATCGAAACAGAAATTAGTCAAAGGGAAACATTATTTGCCTGTTAAGATTATTCATGGAGCTGCGAGTGACTTGAGTAAGGTAATACTCATCCAAAATGAAAATACAGTAATTGCAGAAGAAAACTTACTAACCAAATTAAAATAATATAAAATGGTAACAGCAGCGGCTGCAGTGGCTGCAGCAGCATTTTATTCCACTAACTAACTATTCCAAGGGCCTGAAATTTATTTTGTATGGAAAAATCCTTGAAAAAACAGTGTTTGTGTTTTTCAGCACTCACTTTCCGACCTTAATAACAACTATTGTATTTAATGCAGTCAATGTGTTAAAACCTGTTTATAGTTTATCCCATATATAACCTGTTTTTAGAAGTACATAATACTTAAACCTTAATTTTAAATTATTATGTGTGTGAATAATTATTTTGTAAAAGACATTTCCTGTAGACATACCTACAAATTACTTTGTTTTATATTATGCAATGTTTTTTTTTATACAACAAAGTAAGAAGTCGAGCAAGATGCTCTCCTGATGGTAAGAGATAACGCAGCACATAATTAGTACAGTGCTACCGAGCGCACTGCACCAATGCTTCATACTTGAGAGTCGTAAGATGTTAAGACTTTTCAGCCCAGTAATTTCACTAGCTACAGTGCCATCCTACCGAAGCACAGTAATGTTTGCACATCACTGCTCAGGCGGTAGGATAGGATAACTGGTATTATTGGGGTACCCACCTAGTCGACCTCCTGCAAAGAAAGTCTACCCCTGGGTTTAATAGGTTTATCAAGGAAGTCATGTATATTTTTAATAATTACCCATTATAATTGAACAAGGGCTTCAAAATTTATGCGAGAAATCTGTTTCTATTTCAGTACGTCTAATGTAAATCGCTAAAGTAATATGTACTTACTTCTTCATCTGAATCCACTTCAGTGTCAGTATCGTTTAATACAAAGTCGCCCATTGTTTTGATTTGGTTATTCAATACAAATGAAATAACCTTTTCACTATTTCTAAATATTATTAATTTCTAACCTAAAAATAACAACATAACCTCAAATACAACTGCGTGCGATTTTTGGTTTTGATTTTTGACAGATATTTTTTTTAAGTCAAGCTATATTTTGCTAGTCTGTGGTATCAAGCCGTCGATATTTTTATGAAGTTACGTAGAAATAAAATACATCGGTGACGAATAATGTACGATACTCATTATTATTGTTCAATAAATAAATTTTATATACATACATGCTCAAGACGCTAAAGCCTTTATTATTTAAACAGTGAAGTAGTATTTTTTTTATTGTCTAACTAAACAAAACTTCGCTAACATAAAAATTAATAATTTCTCGTAATAGTAATGTGTTGCTTCGAGAAGTGAGGTCCCACAGAAGTAAAAATTATTATGAACGCATCCATTTCTGTAGCGTTTTAGTCTATGCCCCTTGAAAAAAGAAAACAGAATTTACATTGTCTATTTCTTCTACCCATAAACATTGACTATGCCCAAAAAGTATCTTATATAGTAATAAAAATATTTTTTGAAGAAGACGATGCTAATTGGAGATAATATTAGTAAGTATTTAATTGATTTAAATTTCTAAAATTTTAACTTATCGATTGTTTGTCTCAACTTCTGTTTAAAATATGATTATAAATTAATGAAGTCATTTTTGACCGGACGTACATCGTACTTGGACATGTTTCGTGAAACCCCGTTGTTTTGCATCAAGAAAATGCAATGGCCGCCATCTTCGACTCTTGTGAATGTTTTGGTCGTAGTTTCGGACTTTAAGGCCTATTTCATAAGTGCTATGCAATTTATTGATGTAATTAGTTTCGCTACATTATAGGTGTTATTAATTCATTTGAGTGCAGGTGAGTTAAAGTTTTCTACAGTATTTTCTGGAAAAGTGTTTACATCTGGATTTCCTACTGCTTTGCTTTTGTGGTGATATATAAGTTTTAGTGGATACTAGTTATTTTTACTCATCGACACTTGGATTGTATGTGAAATGTTAATACTTTAGTCAGAATACGTTTTTGAAGTCGTACATTTATACAAACCTCATTTTCCCAAGTACCTATATTTTCCAACCCTTTGTTGCTAAGCGAGCTTCTATGAAGAGTTATTCGGCTTATTTACGATAATTTCAGTAACTAAATCCCTCCCAATCCCCTATATTCCTTGTTTTAGGTTAGTGTTTACTTTTTTTGATGTTTATTGGTGAGACATTTCAATATCCGTGCAACAATAATGGCGGCAGTAGGATTAACCTATTCACTTATTTTATCACTTTATAAGTACTTATCCCCTATAAAAATGAACCGTTTTAGTGTTTTATGTTATATTTTTTCGTAGGGAACGATTTAAACTGAATTTCAAATAGTTTTGTGGAACAATGACCTCGACGGTCATATCCTATTTGTGGACTATAAATATTTTACCAAGAGCATTATGGTGTGCATCGGGCCTAATCGTGACTATTTTGAAGATATTTGGGTAAAGAAACGATTTTCGGTTGCAGTCACATGAAATAAAATTTGGAGGCCGCGGTGCACTCCAAGGCATCATCTCGGGTTTGGCCCAAGATGATAGTATTCACAGCATGTCAGCTTCATCTGAATACGAATCAACGGCCCGCCAAGTAAGTACAATAAAGTGCAATAATTCCCACATACAAATCTTCCATACACACTGTACATATTGGTCTCTTCATTCTGATCAAATTTTGTAAATATTATTGTGTTAAAAAAAACAAACACTGAGTAGAAAAAGAACAGAAACAGTCTATTCAATATTGTCATGCTCATATACCCTGTAGAACATGCCTGCGGATCATGTAATAGTGCTATTTTTATACTTTCACTTGTCTAAATACACAAAACAATATATTACTAGATTCTACATCATGATTATTCTTCTAACCATCTCAAGAAGCATGTACTTTACTAGATCTGTATATTTAGTGTTATTTTATTTAATAAAGATAATAAAATCCTGTCAATTTATTTATTAAAACCCTTAGCATATTAATGTTACAGATTATGTGGTAAGTATAAATCATATTCGATTTGATGTACATTTTGTCTCATATATTATCAAAAATTGTGAATGAGGATGTCTGATAAATCATTTGAGTACATACTTGTTTGTTATTTTATGTTGATTACATGATTATACATTCATGTGAGGGGCAAATGGGTCACTAAATCAACTTCTGCCAGTGTACCTACTAATGTATTTTCTCTGTGATTACAATGAAAGTGTATTGATTTTCAAACATGTATTTAAAAGTTATGTGTAGAAGTTGCATATCACTCTTATATCCCAGTATATTGCACCTTGCATTTCATTTACTAATATTAAAATGGCATCATATTTTTTGAACATATTTGTTTGAAATAAAACAGTGCATGTTGTGTTTATGAACTAACATAGTATATTTTTGTTATAGGATTACGGGCCGGCCACCTCCAGTGAAAATGTATATGAGCATGTTTTGGATCACAAACTAACAGAGAATATGAACATCCAAAGTATTAGAACTCCTGTTTTGAGGGCTGTGCCCTTGTCCTCCAATGAGGGTGATCCAGAACCTGATTCAACTAATCATGAAAGCATTATTCAGTCGGTAAACAAAGATAAAGAAGTAGAATATCACATTGGAGAGAAGAGGAGTGACGCAGAGATGTCTGTAGACACCCTCGCTAACATTGTTAGGATCGATGAAACTAACTGTACTATTGACAATGTGGGTCGCATAGCGTACCCCATCATCCAAGAAACAGATGATTCAAACGAAGGTAACTATGTAGAAAACTCAGCTACACTAATACAAGGACCTCTGAGCACAGCCATAGTTCAGAATGTCACCAAGTTGCCACAGAACTTTACAATAAATGTAGACGCGGCAGTGAGCAACATAACAACAATACAGAATGTATCACAAGATGTGTCCGGTGCTCAAACGTTGTGGCTGCCCACTATACTGGCCACCAGTGCTCCCGCGGCCGACGCCAAGCCTGACGACGACCGCCAGCAGCCCGGCGTCTCTCAAATAATCATAACCAGCGAAAGCTACGCCAACGACAACACCCAAGTTTGCAGGAGGTCCAACATTGTGACTGAAACTAGTTACTTGACGAGACCTAAAACGTCAAAAGTTCAGATTCTGAGCAACATATCCCTCCCAAAGTACTCCCAGCAGTATATCACTCAAACTAAAGAGTTAGTGACACCAGTTTACGCCACTCAAAGCCACGTTTACAAACTGAGCACCAATGTAGTCTCGCAAAAACATTTAAACAGCTCCGTACTGTGCACGAAACCTCCTAAAACTCAATCACTGATCGGATGTTCCTCGATACCGCAGAGCGTGATCAACAGCAGTCCAATAAAAAACGTGGCTTACAGTCACACGTTCGCCAAGAGCACAAATATAAATAAGACTCTGAACAAAGTAAACAATGGTGCTAATCTTAACGCTATGGTCGCGACCTCGTCCGGCGGCACCCCGTGTCACATACTGTCCAGAGTGATGTCCGGTCCCAATAAAATGTCCGTTCATTCAGGAAGGAAATCTGTCAACACACTCAAAGGGTCCAAATCTGGCCAGGCGTCCAACCAGAAGAATCAGTCGAGACCCATTAAAATAATACAGCAGATGGGAGCGCACAAATCGGAGCAGAAGTCTTGGCCCGTCGCCAGCGTCACGTACAAGACTCAGCCCACCTACGGAGTGGTAGATTCCAACACGTCCAAAATAATACAGAAAGTGGGAAGTCCAACGGGCAAAACCGGGTTGTCCCTCCCGAAGTTCCCGTCCAAGGGGGAGCGGCTGGTGCTGCAGTCGCCGTGCGGGCCCGTGCTGCTGTCCACGGCGCCGCTGAGTGCCGCCCTCCCGCGCCCGCCGCACTATGTGCAGTCCGGCGCCACGCCCAACCTGCGCTACGTGCAGACGTACGGCTCCGACGCGGCGCTGCCGGCGCAGCTCTCCGCCAACCAGCAGCTCACGGCGCAGATCCTGCACTCGCTCGCCCAGCCCAAGCTCATGCTGCACGCCGCGCCGCTCAACCACACTCTGCCCGCGCCCGCGCCGCACGCGCCGCTCGACGAACCCGCCGAGATCAAACCGCTCAACCAGAAGAGGATCGTCATGTGAGTGTCACGTAATATTTATATTTCTTTTTTGATGATTTTAATGAAACTTGTCAACGAACTCACGTTATGTATAGTAATAATCCCGTATTTCTCGTCGCAGGGGTGACAAATCGACGCTGCTGACGGCGGACGACCTGATAGGAATGGAGGAGAGACCCAACCTGTCGGAGGAGCTGCGGCGGTACTCGTTCCAGCCGCTCGCGTTCATAATGCTCGACCACACGTACTCGCAGCCGGCGCAGAAGCAGCCGCCGCCCTCCCCCTCCCCCGCGTCCGCGCCCCTCCCGCCCGCGCCCGCCCGACACTCCCCGCCGCCCGCCGCCGCCCCCTCACCCGCGCCGCCGCCCACCCCCGTCGTCGAGACGGCGGCTCCGGTCTCGCCGCCGACGACCACGGTCGCGCCCGTCAGCCCGCTCAAGAGAACGTCGCCGGTGATCGTGTCGACCGCGAGCTACGAGCCGGCCGTCGTCCCGAGTGCGATCGGTCCGCCGACGCCGACGTCGTCGCTGCCGCCGCTGAGCGCGCACCGCGCGCCCCCGCCGCCGCGGGACGACGACGCCGCCTCGGCGATATCGTCCCGCGAGGGCTCGCGCTCGCCGCCGCCCGCCGGCGGCTCCGACACGGAGACCGCGCCCGAGGGCGAGGACGAGGGCAAGACGCGGTGCGTGTGCGAGTTCACGCACGACGACGGCTACATGATCTGCTGCGATCGCTGCGGCGAGTGGCAGCACGTGGACTGCATGGGCATCGACCGCGGCAACATCCCCGACGCGTACATGTGCGAGCTGTGCCTGCCGCGCGCCGTGGACCGCCGCCACGCGCGCGCCATCCAGCTGCGCAAGCGTGAGGAGCTGTCGGCGCTCGCCGCCTCCGACTCGGACTCGTCCGGCGCCGGCGCCGCGCACCGCCGCCGCCGCCTGCTCACCGTCACCACCTACACGGACACCTCCGGCTCCTGCGTCACCACCTACAACTCGAGCGCGCCCGTGCTGCCGCCGCTGCCGCAGCCGGCGCTGCCGCCGCTCAAGCGCGGCCCCAAGCGACACCCCAAGAAGGAGCTCGTGCGCAAGGGCGCCAAGCGGAAGATGACAGAGAAGAGGGTCAAGCGCAAGAAGGAGATGGTGCTCGGGCGCGCGAGCAAGTACGGCTCGAGCCTGTCGAACCAGTCGCACTGGCAGGACGCGTACGAGCTGGCGGTGACGAACCACTACAGCCCGGAGCTGCGCGCCAAGATAATGAAGTACGGCAGCAAGCCGGGCTTGCAGCCGGACGCGAGCTACGCGGCGGCGGCGCACCTGTGCACGACGGTGCCGCACGCGGGCGGCAAGATCCTCATCGCCACGCGCGACCTGCGCGAGCACACGCCCGTCACCGAGCTGCGCGGCAAGTATATGCTGTCCGCGCAGCACCGCCCGCAGCCGCACCACGTGCCGCGCGCCGCCGGACAGAAGCCCGGCCCGTTCGTCTTCTTCTACCGCCTGCCCAAGGACAACATTCAGATCTGCATCGACACGCGCACCTACGGCAACGAGGCGCGATTCGTGCGCCGCTCCTGCAAGCCCAACGCGGAGCTGCAGCACTGCATCGTGAAGGGAACCCTGCACGTGTATCTGGTCACGATCGGCGTGATCCAGTCCAACACGGAGATCACCGTCGGCCACGACTCGGACGGCGGCAAACACCCTTGCGCCTGTGGGAATCCCAAACACTGCAAGATCAACGGTCTCAACGCGCCGTTACCTCCGAGAAAAAGTATGGATTATCCCCCGCTCAGGGAGAAGAGGAGCCGCAACAGATGCTTCAGTTCCTCCTCGCCGGTGTCACCACCTCCGGCGCCGGCGCTGACGACTCCCGTGAAGGAATCTCCTTTCGTCCCTTCCATTTTGACAATGAAACCGGAAAAATCACCGATAAAACACGAGTATCCGCCTCTGTCACCGGCCAAACCGGTGATCATGTCTATATTTGAGGAACCGATGAAAGCGGAAGCCGTCGAGGAACCCAAACCCGAAATGGACTTGACGGCCAAGGAGGAGATGAGACCCGAAGAATTCGACGAACCCGATTTCTGTAAGATTGATAAAATAGAGGAAAAACTTGAGAAAATGGAAATGGACGAAATATCCAATAGGCCGGCGGTGATACTGCCGATTAAAGTGGAACCGGAAGTCAAGCTGGAAGAGCCGAAGCCGCCTGTGACGCCGGTCAAAGAAGTTATTGAAGAAAAACCGATCGCTCTCCCTATCCCTCTACCTATACATCCTCCTAAAGTAACTCCCAAGGTCATCGAACGCAGGAGAAGTAGACTCACGTCGGAGACTAAAGTCGCTCCGCCTGAGCCCAAGGAAACCAAGGAGGTGATAAAGAAAGAGGAACCATTATCTGACGACGAGAAACTAGATAAACTTGAAGAGAAGTTAAAAGCGGAGGAAAAGAAAGTCAAAAAGGAAGAAAAAGAAGATTGTAAAGCGGAAGACGAGAAACCTTTGTCCAAGGAAGTGACAGCGAAATCGGCATGTCACGACAGATCATCTCGTTCCAGCAGGACGACTTGCGTCAACCAGGACTCTTTGGACGACAAAACTGATGACTCTCAAGATAAAATACAGCCCACTGCCAAAGAGAAGAGGAAAATGGTAAGTGTAAGTCTTATTATCGTTCCTACTACATACATACATCTGATTTATCTCACAACTTGCGAATTATGTTTTTCTACAATATTTGTTATTTTTCAGACGCGTGAGGAGCGGAAAATGGAAGCAATAATGAAAGCGTTCGAACGCATGGAGAAGGCTGAGCAAAGGAAACAGGAAGTTAAGGAAAGACAAAAGAGACGAGAGTCTGACCCCCATCCCAATGCCATAGACAGAGATGACGATGATGATGTTCCCTGCGCCACTAAACGGAGGAAGAGGTAACTTGTTTTTTTTTTTTTTTTTTGCGACTACAATGTGCTAATTAACCTAATTACTTACATGAACATTTATTTAGATGAAACTATAATAAAAAAGAGTGTGGAAAAAATTTATTATTGGAGTTAATACTCCAATGAACACTAATGGAGACCCTAATTACATTGTCGTAAATAAAATTATCACAATCGCAATAATAGATTGTGTGGCTATATGTTGCTGAAATCAACCTTGTTTAGAGACATTGTATTCGAGTACTAAGAAATTTAATCAAATGTATTTAAAAAGAAGTATAATTTGAAGTCCAGAAGAATCTAAAATATAATCTAGAGAAATCAACAGATCAGCAAAGGCATGAATAATTTGTATAAATATCGGTACTTCTAATAGTTCTTATAGATAGGTATGTATCTAGTTTTACTTTATTTAACATAGTCCTAAAGTACTCAAATTCAAAACTTAAAGTTCATTTATGCAAATAGGCAACAATGGAGCACTTTTGCAAGTCAATTTTCAGTTTTTCCATTTTAATACTCTACCGCTCGTTCGCAAAGCACCTCAATGAGAAGAACAAGTAAGAAACTCATAGGGATTGTTTATTTATTTAATAAGTACAGCCACATTATATAGGTAGCCACATTTAAATTAGGTTTTTAGACATAGGCTAGTTCTTATATGTATAACAATGAAGGCGTACATAACATTCACCATAGAGCTCGTAAAATATTTAAAAAAAAAATGGAGTAATAAAAATGGTAAAATAGAAATTTTGTGTTGTGTGGCCCAGTGGTCATACCTCTGACTTCTAAGCCGGAGGTCCTGGGTTCAAATCTCAGTGTTGCAAAGATTTTCGCTGTGTTTCGGAAGGTACGTAAAAGTGTGGCTGTTTCCTATAAGATATGTAGGAGGCAGTCGTTAGGTCATGTTGCAGGCCTTGTAGGAATCTCGGCGACCTGAAACTGCAACATATAGGTTGGCCACACGACCTATAATTTGTGATTTGACTCTGACAGTGTAAGTAGGGTAACCTGTTCTGTTGGAGTATAAACTAAATTAATTAATGTTTAAAACTTTATTTACTAAGTGTAAGTGGTTTGTCAACAGACGTAAGGGCAGAGCTCGTACAACCTCTCAGTCCAACCGGCGCCGCCTCAACTCGGCCGACAGCGATCTCGTGACGTCAGGCGACGAGGCGCCGCGACACTCGCCGCATCGCCCGCCTTCTGATGATACCACCAGTGAACATGTTAACGAGGTATGGTACCTTGACCCACTGAATGATCTTCCCTGATCATACATTAAGTATTGCTAGAACTGAAATCTCGAAGGCAGGCTCAAGAAAAAATTCAATCTTCCCTTTACGTATGGCGATCTGTACCAGACAACTTGTAGTTCTATATCAAAAATTTTCCCCTATCTTATTTTTCTGTTTTAATCTGCTACGTGGATGTGATCACATTCTGTGTTGCTCCAAAATTTTCAAACAACCCATTTAACTATGAAAACTTGTGATTTAGACAAGGCAACTTTAAGTATCAACTGGAGCATCTAAACTTTGAGCTACAATAACTTCTTTACTTTCAGGATCTAAGCCTAAGTTCCGCGTGCCTACTAGTAGAAGCCGCAGTAGGTTCAGTGGAAAATGCCTTCAAACTGCCCAAGACGAAGAAAACTATGGCGACGGAGTGGATCGGGCGCTCGCCGGAACGGACGCCGTCCCCTTACCGCTCGCCGTACAGACCCGCCTTAGTATCCGCACCTTCACTGGAGAGTCTTGTAAGGGTCGCCTCCACTATGATCGGCGACCTCAGCGGCCAACCAGACTCCATAGACCATGATGACGACACCAGAGTGTCACCTCCCAGAACGCCCGGTAGAGATAGAAATCGACCGCCCAAAA
Organism: Hemithea aestivaria; assembly: GCA_947507615.1. Taxonomy (NCBI): domain Eukaryota; kingdom Metazoa; phylum Arthropoda; class Insecta; order Lepidoptera; family Geometridae; genus Hemithea; species Hemithea aestivaria. The sequence continues at coordinate 2,946,178 of OX382325.1, read as the reverse complement.
AGTCTCGCAGGATCACAAGAAGTACACCGCCAACGGAAGTTCCTGAAGTGACTCCCCAAGTACAACACAGCGCTAAGAAGCGCTGGCTGCGACAGGCCATCAGTGAAGAAAGCGATCCGCCTTGTATTGCAGGTATTCATTAAGTTTTCTTCTATGTAAAACTAATTCTCTCAGGGCTCGTTTCTATCTCTCAATAGAACCTTTCGTTACAGAATCCCCACCCAACGAGATGATCACTCCATTGAAGAAGCGGAGGTTGGCGCGAGAATCGTTATCGTGCGAACCTAACACCGTCGTGCCTGTAAGTTATCTTCAAAATTATTCAATTAAGTTCTAAATTTAGTAGACTTCTAATTAGTTGTTATTTATGCAGTGTACGGAAGAAACTTCGCCCGTGTTGACGTCCGAAGACTCGCCGGTCAAAGACGATCCGCATTTGAATCGTCAATATAAAGTTCGTAATATAATGGACAGCATTTATGGTAGAGATAGGACGCGATCTGACAGTGGCCAGGGCTCGGACGATCAGTGCAATATGATGGAAAACGATGTACTCAACGTTAACATTAAGGGACCTCACGCACAAGAAGATATCAGGAGAATCATAGGAGTTCCGACTCCAGAAGACGAAATGCCGCCCGATATAACCAAACCAGAGGACATTAGGACTAACAACAATAACGTAGATTTAGAAGAGAGTAATTATAATAAAGCGGTGCCGATGGAGATCGACACCACTACGATACCGCAGCCCAAGATTCAGGACACCATTGAAAGCCACATCAACTCAAAAAGAATCGAAAGTCCGACGGAAAAACTGAACAGCTCCCAGTCCGCCGACACGAGCGGAAACTCGTCGCCACAGCGCGACGAGATGGACGACATACAAAAGAAAATACACTCATTTCACACGGAAAACATTATGATACTCAAAAGCAGAAATAAGAAACCAAAAGAGAAGCGGAAGAAAGTCAACCTGAACTTCGATCTCAACATGGTCGACGATCAAATCAGTATTCAATTGCGGACGGAGAACGAACGGTCGCCGGAAATCAACGGCGACATTCACGAGGACACGAGCAACGACATGAAGTGTCACGTGTCGCCGGAGAACATCCCTCTGCCGCCCGACGACTCCATGTCCACTCCTCTGCCCGCGCCTGAGAATATTCCCTTACCGGAGGAGCCCAGTCCGATGGCGATGATAATGCCCTCACCGGAAACCATTCCCTTACCGGAGGAACCTATGAAGCCGCAGAATCCGGCTCGAGTTTCCACCCCAGCTTCACCAAAAATCGAGGAAAAGACTTACGCGCCGCCCGAACGGCCCTCCGTCCTGGAGAACTCCACTTTACCGTTCTCGACCAGATTCGGGTCCGGTCTGTTCTCGGGCATTTTCAACAACATCACGCAACCGTTCACCGCGGAGAGCTCGATCAACGAAAACGTGCCTAACATGTCGATAATAAAGAGCGCGATAGACCGGAGCACGAGCTTAGACAGCAGTTTATTCGACAAGGACAGCTCGCAGAAGGACGACATGAAGAGCGTGCAGGAGATACTGACGCGGGTGAACAACATGGACACGAGCAGCAGCGTCATCCTGTCGGGGGTGCTCAAGAGCTCCAACAAGGCGGCGTTGATGACGTCACCGCTGCCCAAGCCCGCCGGCCGCTACTGTCCGCGCACCAACGACCCGCGCCTCAACCCTCCGCCGGTCGACAAACCTAAACCTATCAGAAGAAAGGTAAGTCACCGCACGCCGTAGTTTCCACAAATCACGGTAAAAGTCATAAAAATGTTTTGCTATTGTTTTGTAGACTTTTTGCCATGATCAATGCTGAAAATCCGACCGAGGCCTCTGATTAGATAAGAGAAATTATATCAACCTGAGTGAGGTCAAACTACTGATACGCGTGCTCTTTTTAACGTGTTTTTTTAATTATTTTGCAAAAACACGCATAATGATCACCTCGGACAGTTAACAAAAGGAATCTAAAATGATAAATTATATTTTATCTAGGTCATCATTGGAAGATAAATGATTAGTTATCAACGTTATAATTGAAATTTCATAATTTCGACCCACTATCAAATGTTTGTCATCATTACATTTCACAATTCCAATAAATGGAAATCGAGGAGCGTCCAACTGTATAAGTGCTCTGAATGAGTCACACATTGCCGTACACATAACTAGCTTCTTCTTCTTTTCGAGTCGAAAATGGCTATATTTTTATTTATTAATTTTTGTTTTGAAATATACGTATAATGTTAATGTCGTTTACATAAAAAGCTGCAATATAACAAGGTACACAATCCCCGTAGCTCTCTATAACGGAGTACCGCAAGCGTCAGTCGGGCGCCCCGGCGGAGGAGGGCGGCGAGGCGGAGGCGGCGGAGGGTGCGGCGGCCGAGCCGGCGGAGGAGGCGCGCGCGCTGTCCCCCGCGCGGCTGGACGCGGCCGCCGCCGCCGCCGCGCACGAGCTGGAGCTGCGCCTGCACCGGGAGCTCGCCGACCAGCTGCCTAAAGGTAACTGGGGAACTTGACACTACGGGACTCTGTACCCCGCGTCGACACATCGCTTGTGGCTCACGCTGGAATGTTCTACAGACCTAAAGCTGGATACTCACTAATCATAATCATCTTTAACTCCCGAGCGGCTCGATCGGGCCGCAACCACCCCATTCGAATTTAGGCTCTAATTTAAGAATGCTAGAAATTAATTTAATCCACCCCCGCTAAAAAAACAATTGAAGGGCTAGCAGCTGAGGAGTTAAAAGCTGACACTGTCGAAGCTATCATCTTTAAAAGCGTGCACATTCTCAAATCACTAAAAAAAAAAGCATTGTCTCGAATTGACAATATTGTTTTGATAACATTACATGGTTGTGATTTGTATCAATTATTGTCATGTTTTAACATTATCATAGTACATTTTTAGCGTCAGCCACAAGCGATTAGCATTTATTTGTCTAAGCCTTCTGAATCCGGGTTGGGCCAGATCCCCGACCCTTCGCCCAATGTGGGTTCAGCTTGATCCCATTTCTGATATTATAACATTGGTGGTTTATGAAGATTGGAGTCTAGTTAACTCTAAGTTTCCTTTTCAACCACTTTGATGTTAGCAACATCAGAAGTGGGATTTCACTATGTTTGTGGTGCTTGTAGGTTTATTATAGGCGAATTACCTAATATAATCGGCATTTTTGTGTACAGTTAATAAAAAAACTTCTGAAAAATACATGTAGAAAAATGAAACATACAAAATTTTGCGCGGCATATACCGTACACAAGCAACAAGCACCACTATTTAGATTAAAACGGTATTAAAATTTTCTTTATGTGAAAAGCGATAAAAAATCGTCGCATGCCAATGTTTACCCATAAAACCTAGTTGTCGCATGCCTGTATACATATAATATGGTTGTTGTTAACTGTTAGATAATTAAGGCGCTGTTCTCACGAAAAAAAGTCACTTGAATACCTTGAAAATTTTCATTTTAATAATTAGTAAGACACGTGATCGTAGCGCCTTAATTTTGATGTCGGACTAATGCTGGAACGGATGGCGGTTCAAAACGTCTTCTATTCAAGGTAAATTATTTTTAAATACAAGTTTCTTGATAAAGGGCGTCATTGATTTTAGGTACCTTAAAATTCGATTATTGATAGAAACTGTTAATTTAAATATTATATAGTTAAAAATAAAAGTTTTAATAACGTTCCAAAAACACACTGTCATTCAAAATTATATAAAATAGGTATGAGTTTTATTAAATTTTAACGCTAAAGTATCCACAATACTCTATATGAAAACAGTAAAAATACGTAATGTAAAGAAACAGTGTGACAAGTAGTAAAAAACCTATAATAATGTTAGTGGATACAATAAAAATCTAACTAAATTTCCAACTATAACGCTGTAAACAGTACGAAAAATAACAAACATCCACATCACAAATCTATGCAAACTTTAACATTTATAAATCTATATTTTATTGTGGCTTCGCAAAGATACAAAGATATCCATTGGAAGCAAATGTCAATGCTACTAGAGAATAGTGAAGTTATCTCGCAACAGAAGCGCCCTCCCTTCTCTAGGCCAGAACTAGGTCACGAAGTGTCGTTGCCCTTACATTATGCACTTACACGCATATATCTATGATACATGGCCTTTGGTCAAACAAACAAAAGTAATATCAAACAAAAGTTTGGAAAAATAGTATTGGGTGACCTAATTCATATAATTAACAGCTCATAAAACTTATTTTTAACTACTATTGTACATTCTGTTCAGAGATAGTGAATGATATTATCTGTTACTGAATGAATTGTTTTCATAATAATATTTAATTTAATCTGCTTTGTTTTGAAATCAGTTTAAAAAGGGAATACTAATCTTTTACACATAAATGTTAGCTGCCATTTAATGCTAAAATACGAAACCCAGTAGGGAGGAGACTGGATGTTTCTGCTGATTCCAAGACCTCCAAAACAAAGATGATGCTGCTGCAGGAGTGCCGTCGGCTTGTTTTAGTGTAATAATTTTTCAGTATATATTTTTTTTGTAGCAACATAATATACTTCTATCTAAGATCTTAATACAGTTTGCAACCGCAGACCAATTAAGCAAATGGTTTCAACGCGTCCATCAATCGCGATGATTGCACAACCGCTCGGCGCGCGGCACGTTCACTTCGCGTCGCATTTTCTTTGTCGCTTTCCAATCAACCGTTTCCGGATAGTACTTACTTGTCTAATTTATACCCTTGACCCTTAGTACGAAATAACAAGCAATATTTTATATTATGCTTGTTTTATCTACATGGAAAGAATATTAAATCAATGTTCTCAATTTGAAATGCAAGACCTTTTCAGACTTCAAAAAATAGATTTGACATTTTACAATTTCTCAACCGTTAGTCACATTTAGTCCAATTTAGGGTATTAATGCAAGTTCTATCCAAGTGTTTCAAAAAGAGATTAGGCTGGTCGTCTACAACAATCCTGACGCGGCGTCAAATTTTAGTAGAATATCCAAAAGTAAATAATTTGTAATATTTAACAAAATCTATTGTTTTGTATAACAAATGTAAATGCAGTATAGCATGTAATGTATTATGCTAAGCGAGGTATATGAGAAGAGGTACCGCCCACGCTCGGCCTTGACGGACCGGCTGCGAAGCGTACTGCGCAAATACTTGCGCGTACGTCACACGATTAATATTTTTTGTTCTTGTTCAATGCAAATACGATTCCGCTTTAATCCGATCGTTGGTAAAGTCTTTAATCGCTAGGCAGTAGAACTATTATAGGTTTTCATTACGTTTTATTAGGATCTTGAATTATGTTATAAGATGTGGTATAGGCACTGCAGTTAATAGCAGACTTATTTGTTACTTTTTGTAAATATTATTATTATGCTCTATGGTTTGAAATTAAAGCGATATCAATTTATTCGACACAACCTCTAGGACGCTCTCTCGCTCGCACTAATTGATACATTTTGCAATATAAATTCATGGAATTAACTTTGAAAATTCTTCAAGAGAAGCCCTACATAATATAATTATTGCACACATTTAAAAAGTATTTCCAATTTCCAGTTTGATATATAAAAATATGTCATGGGGAGATTTTTTAAAGAGGGAGTCCAGCTTTATATGCGCTCTTAATGTAGGATAAGTGATGTCTTAAAAATAACTGCTGATAACACATGAGCTAATAAAATATTAAAAGCTTCACAAATAATGAGTTGAGTGAGAGTTAGATAAACGGTTGACAAACATAATATATTTTCTCCTAATAGGGCTATATTAGTAAATCGTTGGGAAAAGTCGTACTTCGATTAATATTTGGAGGGATTTATCGCGTCTTCTAGGTTTAGGCTACCATCTTTGGTTGCATCGTCGGTTAACAAGTCAAAGGCAAACCTATAATAAATAAATAAACATTAGATCGCGCGAGCCCTTTGACGGTTAAGGTGCTTCATAATGGATGTTTCCGCAGGTGTGTTCGACGCGCAGCCGACGGCGTCGGAGCGACAACGCGAGGACTTGAGCTCGCGGCTGCGGCGGGAGTTCGGCCTGGCGCTGCCCGACGACGCGCCGCCAGGTAACCGCTTGTCTCCTATGGACCTTTAGCCTACTCTATATTATATTGTTGCTTGCTAGTGTACGTGTGTAGTTAGTAGGGTACTATGTAGTCGACGTCAGTAATGCTAAGCTCAAACTAGAGTGCCGCACTGCAACGCAATGCATAACACAAATCCACCAATGCTCACTGCGGGCGCATAATGCGTCACGCTCTACTGTGCGTTGGTTCATGTAATGGGTCGTCCATATATGCCGGCCAATGATTCGGCGAGTCGTTGGCCGAACGTTCGCCCGAGTGCACAGATTATATATATGCACTTGGGGCACAGATTATATAAATAAAAAAATAAAGAAAATTTAACTTGTTTCAAGTCCTTATTCTCACAAAATGGCTTCAAATGATCCATGATTGATTAATTTTCAAAATATTATTAAAGTCGTTAGCTATAGAGCCCAAAATGTATACCAGAAATTTACCGGAAAAAAAACCGTGAATATCCGAACACATTCGTCTATAGACAAAAATTGTTCGTCCATAGACAAAACACACACTCGGCGAATCATTGGCCGGCATATATGGACGACCCATAAAACGTTGGAAAGGGCGGATTTTTGTGGTGCGTTGCATTGCAGTACGGGCCGCTGTAAGTATATTTAATAATCTCTTGCTAACCCCGTCCCCCCGGTGTGTGTGCAGATGGCGCGGAGGCGGGCCGGTGCGACAGGTAGGCCGCGGCGTCGCAGCGTCACGTCGCACTATAAATATACACGTATTTTTGTAAATCTCAGCGGCCGCTCGCCTGTATTATATTGAATGTCGAGTGAAGTGAGGTGAACGTTTCCTCGTTATCGTTTAGGTTTTGTATATTTCCGTTTCGTTCTTCACGTTTTATTGTTCACGGTTTTTCTGCAAGTACAAATTGTTTTTATTTCCCTCTGTACATATTGTATATAGAAAACTTAAGATAAAGATTATAGGCAACCCGCTCGGTCGGTGTATTATGTATAACGGTATGAAAGATTTTTTATATATGTACAAGGTTTATGTATTTTATCGATATATTTATTTATTATCGATCTTTCGATAGTGATTTTAGAGAAGGACGGCTAGGAATTTTGTACGCATAATGTTAAGTAAATTATAGTTGTTTTTATTATTTTGTTTTACGTTTGAGTCGCGGGACTCGACTAGTGTAGGTCTCGTTAGCGGTAGACGTTTACATGTAACTCTAGAGTACCCACACATTAGCCATTCATAGACATTACAGCTACACGGACTTATAGCGGGACTCCACACATCGCCTGTGGTACACCATCACAAACGTTAAGGCAGCTGGGTTGTCTTGCCCTTCATACATCTTTGTGTTTACATAATATTACCTTCATTCGATATTACTTCACAATCACACACACACTTTATTATGTGAACATCATCCACACGAACTTTTCGAGTTACAAACAAAATGCCAGTCGAAATATCATATTAAATACAAAAGTTCAAGGCGCATTTGCGAAATTGCAATCGCATCTACGTAACCCTTTAACCGCCAGACTTAAAATCACTTGTCGTGCCCCTAGCGCCAGGCAAGTTTTTTGAATTATAAATACCTACAATAAAAGTGATGTCTAATATTTATTCTATTTGGGAGAGAAGCATAAAACCAACTGTAAATCAAAACTTCATTCACTATTTATCTAATTACGAGTATAGTTTTATAAAATACAGTGTTATGACTTAAAAAATGTAGATTTAAAGTGCAGTCGGAAATATACGACTCTGGCGGTTACGTAACAGAACAGGCTTGTCGGATATATCCGACGGTGGCGGTTAAAGGGTTAATAATAAAACTAGAACTTCTCAATCCGTGAATATTATAAGTTTTTCTATTTGAAATTAAGGAAAAATGTAATTTAATTTGCAAACATTTTGGAAACTGGACTATTGTGATTACAATTTATGAATTTAAATAATGTATTGCGTTAGTGATTTACATGAGCTTCCTGAATAGCAATCAATGTATGTGTATTTTTTATTGTACATGAAATAGATATTTTTCAAGCAAACTCCAACAGATATTGATTTGCGTGTAAAATTATTTTGAAATAGTTTGTGATTAAGTTTTCAAATAGGTTGTGTTCATGCAATTTACTATCTTTAAATAGCTTAATATAATATATTATAGCACTTTTGGTGATTTGAAATGTAACGGCAATTTGAACTAAAAAAGTCGTGTGTGGCAATAAAAATTTGTGAAACGTTAGGTTATGAATCCAGCCGTCAAACTGGACTCTGCTTAAATGAAGATTTGAAAAATAAATCAACTATTAATAGCCTTAAGGTATTAAAATTTGTTTTTTTTCAGAAATGTTAATTAAGTACAGTTTGATGGTGATAACTCGCCCCCGTAAATTGTATTATAATGTTTGTATGGTAACAACGAATCGATGTTGTGAATAACCCAGCAATATTAGGCTTCTGAAAACCAGTGATCTAAGGCTAAGATAACTTGCAAAATATTCTCTTTGTTATTGTAAGGGATTTATAATTAAGAAATTAGTGAGTATCGTTTCGTTTAGTGTAAAACCGCCTTTGAATTATTTGAATATTAATTTAATTTTTATTATGGAGATATAGTTTGGGATATATTATAAAATGTCGTTTTAATATGATTGTGGCCTAAAATTGAATACACTCGTAAATGCTCGTTATATTTGAAAGGAAAATGTTGTCTCGGTTCGTATTTTTAATATATTTTACTCAGTTAGATTTTATTTGGTTCGGACAATGTTTTCGTTTCAAATGCGTTTCGAGTGTGTTCATAGAACGTAGGTTAGTTTGAACACCGCAACGCGCAATTATTTTAAATGTTTGTAGTGAAACTACACATTGCCCAGTGTCTGTCCATCCCAAACGTTGCTCAAATGTAATGGTTCTACAACAATCTGAACCTTCATGGATTGTGTGCTTTTTGCGGTGTGACGTAATGTAAGAGTGAGAATCATTCAACTGGCTGCTTCTTCAATTTCACGTTCATGTCCATATAAACAGCCAGGCTAAGCCATTTTGAATTTAATTTTGGTTAGCATTGGTCTTAAATCCAATCTTTAATGTGTTTTATTATGTACCGTAATAAGTTCGTATTTTACAAGGTTTACAGACAGGTGGACTAGGTAGGTTTAGTTCGGCATTTATCCATAAAAATCAAGAAAATAATGCAATAAATTAGAAGTTAACAAATCTGCATTTTGATAGTAGAGACCTACTGTAAATTCTACCACCTATATGTAAAATTTTGTATATCGATGAATATGGATAACATATTCAACTAAATATATTATTTACATTTCATAAAGCTGTCTATTTGTCACCACCAATTTTTAAACCATTTTAATATTTTATTTTTATCTTGGTAGGCAGTATTTGAAATAGCTAGCCAGTTATATTGAAACTTCTGTGAATTATGCACATCTAAAACGAAAATTCTGACATGATCCGAAACTGCTACAGAAGTTAGCAATTCTAGGCAGGAAGCAATCGTAAATTGTTTACATAGGTAAAATTTACTAAATATCTGTCAATTTGACTAGAATTTATAGCAAATTGGAATTTTAACACTGTCGTAAATAATGAAGGAAATTTGGACACAAGCAGAGTGATCGCTTTAGATTGTGCCACTCATGTGATTCTGTTCTACTTATTCAGAAATGATAGTGTTCTATGCATAATTAGTGTTTTAGTCAACTTGTTGCAATAAACGCCTCGAAGGCAAGATTTACTGTCGATATATTATAGACACAGAATGATATATTAGACACTTATTTAATTCATGATTTTATTATATTTTTGTATAAAAGTTGTAAGGTGTTATAATTTATAAATCAATTCTAGCATAGTTTTATTCTGAGCCGATGTACGGCTACGGCGTCAGTTCTATATGTATAATACTTTATGAAATACAATTGTAAATATTTTGATCTGGATTTTACTAGTATATATTGAAAACTGCTTACGTCTTGTTATAGAGCATTTTGCTGTCAACAAATACCAGTCTTAGTGATCACAAATGTAGATGTATTTAGATTTTAATCAATCCCTCTTGTACAATAGAAATGAAATAATATTGTAGATGATCAATCTCCAAACAGCATAATGCCCTCTAACTCTTGAATGTTTGTGTAGATTATTAGAAAATCTTTGTGATAAATTCTTCTTTATAATATCATCGAGTAGAACTGTGTGTACATAATAATTAGATAATATATCATTAAGTGAAAGCTATATTTTGTAATGGTGGACAAGAAGCGCACTTTCTAACGTTTGCCATATATCATACCGAGTTCGGTACTTTCGTCGCACCCACCTTCGTCTATCCCTGTTTCATTTGATTTGTATGTAAGGTATTCGTAACAATGGAATATTTTGCAATATATTATTATAATATAATTTTTTACGCTAAGTGGATCATAAAGAAGTAGAGCTGTATATTATTCAGATGTTAAATATTATTTCTTTCTTAATGTTTGAACTAAGCATGTGAAATTAAAAATAATAATATAGAATAAAAGATGTTATGATAATTAATTACATAAAATCTTTGTTTGAATGTTGCCTTTTCCTTATCCTCAGCAATACGTACAAAAAAAAACCGTCCTCATCCGTAAATATATAAACATTTATTTCGTAAAAATAAAACATCTTACTTTTATTTACAAACAAATATTATTATATAGGTGTATTATGTACACTTAATACATTTACTTATTTTAATTAGGTAACTTATTCACTAAATATAATTTGACACCTCTAAACATATAACATGAATATTGCAAGGAGTGTATCTTGAAAAATTACATAGATTTTTACGACGAAAGTAGAAAATATACCATTACCTTTAAAAATATGTATTTGTCCTTTGAATCTCATCAAGATCAACTCCTTGGATCTGGCACTACACATCGAATTAAACAGATTATTATAATTTCTATTGTCCCTTACTCATCCCCAAAGACAAAACGAAAGGGTCCGTCCCATATAAATTTGGTGCTCAAACACGGCGCTACACGGTGACGGCATAAGTTCGCCTTACATATTTTATTTCCATGCCACGCGCCAAACTTTATAAGATGGAGTCTAGAAAACTTGCTTACTTCTATAAACCTCAGTCTTGAACTAGTCCACCCAAGGACACCACTCTTTCAAATCCAAACACCAAAATCTACAAGTACCTACAGTTTTTACAATTTATTTTGTGTATTAGCTGTGCCCAGCGGTTTTACCCGCTGAAAGTAGCCTGTAATGTGTTTTTTGGGTCTAAGCCACATAACACTACATTTCAGGTCAATCAATTCAGCTGTTAGGCGTAAAGAGTTACAAACACATATTTCTCATTTAAATAAATGTTAATAGGATTCAATATTACTACGATCTACTTGGTACCATTTTTAACATTTTATGGATCAGCGCACATTGACTGGTATTAGGTATAACATTTATCAGTAAAAATTAAAAACACATTTGCCCTTTTCTATTTCCAATATACCACAAGTCACAAGTCACAAGACCTATGAGAATAATCTTAGAATGCCCGCGAGAGGGCGCTTCTATGAAATAACTGAAATAATAGTATAATTATTGCCTAAATAACTCTGGGAGGCAGACTTTAGGGTAAATTTTGGGCATACGCAAACACGTTTACAATAAGTTATTTACTGCTGCTCCACTCCTTATAGGATATTATATATCCATAATAAATGCTGGACCAACGCCCTTGGTACGAAGCAAAATAAACGCTGCAAATGCCCAAAATGTATCTCTAAAGTACAGTAGGTAGGTACTGCTAATGGGCACTGCATTTTGCAGTCAGTTAGACTGCTATTGGCCACAAGACTAAACGAAATATCACAGCCATCATACGAAACAGACGCCTTGGTTGCTTGAAAATATGTTATACATAAAATCGGTATGTTCTCATCGAGTCACACTAAATCCTGTAACACTGACTGGTTAAGAAAAATATTCGCATCGAATAACAGTGGTGACTCGATGCCGTTCACTGTGCTCGATGCGAATATTTATTCTCATTTAGTAACACTGCATGTAAATTCTAGACGACGACGCAAAACGAAACGCCTTTTATTACTATGCCACTTTGGAGTTATCAAAAGATATAAAATCGTCCAGATTATAAATGCAATGTTACCTACTAGATGAGAGTTCGATGCGATTTTTTTTCTCAACCAGTCCGTGTTACAGGATTTGGTGTGACTCGATGAGAACATACCATAAAATCTAGGTACCTACAACGTTTTAATAGAATAAGGTTGACATTAAATCTACCCGCAGTTTCGCTCGCCGAATTTTTTTTACAACAGGATTAAGACTGACCCCCATTACATGTGCACGACTTTTGAGCGTGTGACCCAATGTAAGATCAGCCTCAAATTACTCTTTCAATCGGTCAGTATAAAGTAGCTTGAAGTAACTTATTCTAAACTATCTGTACATATTGGCACATGTAAGTATTTCTTCTGGTACAATAAAAGCAGACTAACACAATAAATACCTAGGTATCTAAGACATGGAAAGCTGAAAAACTAGGTCTTGAATAGATCTAACACCAACAACTAATTTAAAGTAATACTAAACTAACGTAGGAATCTACATCAAAACTAGGCTCTCTTATGACGAGTGCAAAATTTTTATCCACACACCAAAATTTCCTCGCCCTCTTAAAATTTAATTTAGTTTCTTATAATAATACACTTTATTATTATTTTTGGATTTTAGAACAAGGTTTCTTATAATAAAGAGCTATTTTGAATTTCTAATAGTGTAAACTAAACTATTAATTTATTATAGCCTGGTAAATAAAAAATTCAGGCTGAATGGTGCTTATTGATTTTGAGCAGTATGGCACTTAAAAGAGAAATAATAAATTTAAATAAAAGTTTTCTACCTCCCCAGTATTACGAAAGATTCATTTAACATTTAACTTCTAAACTTCTTTTAAGTTTTACTTCTTAGCAATAATATAGGATTACTAGAATATCTAGACTAGTTATGTAGGTAATTTTAAATAGTAGTTTTGGTTTTCCATTCCACGTATACTCAAACACTAATCTGCACTGTATACACATAAAATATAGTTAATAATAGTTATAATTATCTAATTATGAGAAACCATCGGTAAAGATTTGTTTAAAATTTCGCGCCGCAATAACTTAGTGTCAGGCGTCAGGGTTGCCACATTTTCTTACATAAAATCTACCACGAATTTGGTTGAATGATTTTAATAATAGCATATTTGTGCAGTCCGTAGAGAACAAAAATTAGGGACTGTTAATATTATAATTATAATAATCATTATTATATAATAATAACGACATAGCTTTGCTTTTATTTTACTAGAATTTACATTACAAAAAAATATAACAGTGGTGCCAAATTAATTAGCGTTGAAATTACAATAAATTACAAACGGTCCGATTTTACAGTATAAGTACAGTCATCTTATACAACTTAAAACATAATAATTTTACAGCTGCATCCGAAGTTCGGATGATCTGTATCCGAACCGTTGATAACATCACTTCTGTCCGAATAACGACGGTTGACTTCTTTACATTTAGTGGTCTGTGGTTTCGTCTGATTGGCCCAGTAAGTTTAACGCACTGTTTTATTAAAACAATATGTATTAATGAAATGTTTTATAGTTGTCTCCATTCCCTATCGTTAGGCTCCCGTTTGACGAGGTAGTTGAGACAGGGCTGGAAGTTGACGTGTATGGATTACGGATCATACGTCACATTCACTTTCAAAATGGCGACGGTCGACGGTTGACTTTCGGTTAATCCGCCAAGAAGTTGAACGCACTGTTTTATTGAAACAATATATGTATTAATGAAATGTTTTATAATTGTCTCCATTCCCTATCGTTAGGCTCCCGCTTGACGTGGTAGTTATGCTGGAAGTACAGGGCTCATAACATGTCACGTGTCGATGACGTCACTCTGTCACTTTCAAAATGGCGACGGTTGACTTTCGTCCCAGTTAAGTTCAACGCACTGTTTTATTAAAACATGTATTAATGAAATGTTTTATAGTTGTCTCCATTCCCTATCGTTAGGCTCCCGTTTGACGTGGTAATTGAGACAGGGTTGGAAGTTGACGTGTATAGTGACGGGGTGCAGCGGCGCGGAGAGTTGCACGGCGCGCGAGTCGAGTGCGTCGAACGCGCCGAGCCGCGCCAGGCACGCGTGCTCCACGTTCAAGGGGACGTAGTACTTGCCTGGAACATTACACCTATATGTTATGTTTTTTACAGGCTTTTATTTACTTTCACCGTTCGTTGTCTGTCTGTGTCTGTCTGTAATCAAATCTTGATCTTGAGATAATTTGATCCACTTCCCGATTGAGCTGAAATTTTGCATGTATATGTATAAATCGGATGACAATGCAATATTATTATGACATCGAGTTGATCTGATGATGGGGCTGGAAGGTGGTCATAGAAACGACGCAACCCCATCGAGTTTGGGCTCATTTCATTCATCTTGACGAGTACTACTACAGACTAAATTTAATTTTAAGAACCATAGACAACAAGAACTCTCTGTGCTAGACGCACCTATAATAACTAATGTTATCGTAAAAGGTCAATAAATATCATTTATCAAGAGGACCGAAGCCGCGAGACAGAAATCTCTTTTCAAAATTGGTCACGCTTTTTTGGATTAGGTATCTGTTGAACTATTTACAAGTCACGGCTAATGCGTGCTGCGGGAGCAGCCGGCGATGCGCCAGGTGGAACGTTTCCTTATTACAGAGTTCATCATTCAAGAATAGATAATGCATTTTTTTAAGACGATCACCCTATAATAACAATTAAATGGATAAGATAAGAATGTTTGCCTCACGTTGGTATCGATAAAGCCGAAAATAAATCGAATACAATACACCCAACAGTGACACCTAAGTTTATGTGTTATTATATTTCTCTTTTTATATTTTAGTGTTTCTGATATAGGTAGGTACTAAGTATTTATGCCCGAACTTAAATTAGATTTTTTTGTTATGGTACGTACCGAGACTGTTTAATGCGAAAACTGGAACAAAATCCGAGGGCGGCGGAGGCTTCTCGTAGTGGTGATGATGTGGAGAATCACTCGACGTGTCCTGGAAACACCAGAAAGCGGTTTACAGATTTGTGAAATACATGCAGGGCTATTCACTTATCCGTTAGGGAACCGAAATGACGTATTATGTCGTATTGACTTAATACGTCAATTAATTATTCATACATTTTTGACTACTCGGTCTCGATTCGGTTCCCTAACGGATCAGTGAATAGCCATGCAGGTCTAGAGTCTAGGTACTGATCCTTCATGCCATTTTAATTTATTTTCATCAAAAGTGCGTGTCACCATGCCAACAAAAATATTCTGACATCCAATCTTGTAAAGTATCAGGTTTTTGGAACGAAGTTCCTTATCGCGCGTTGTGAAAGGGGGCTAGACGGAAAAAATTCTTACGAAAAGTTGTCACGACACTTTTTGCTATAGTAAGCTATTGTAAGCTGTGCGGCGTGCGCATGTTTCTCTGTCTGTCTCTCTCTCTCTTATAGAAAGCAAGCCAGATATTTTAATTACGAAAGGAACTTCGTTCCATCCGGGTGTCCTTTGACACCTCTCAAGTTTTTTTATATCAAGGTTAATCACGTGACTTTCATTTTTTTGCCACGCTCGGCTCCTTATAATGTCAGACAGACACAACAGACAGATGAAAGTAAATAATGAAGATAAAAAAATGTTATAAATTAAAAATATAATGATAGTAGTGGTAAGTATGCGTACCTGTGGCGAGGTGTCCCGCGCCTCCTCAGTGGAGCCGGTGCCGGAGGTGGAGGTGGAGGTGGAGTGCGGAGGCAGCGCGGGCCGCGCCGCGCGCCGCCGCTTGTGCGAGTACGCCTTCACGGGACCCGCGCGCGACTCCGGCGTCTGCACGCACTGTTATACAATTACATTATATACCAATAAATGCTTCTATTAGGTATACTTACTTCAATAATATCACTTATTTATAATTGTGTGAATCTGTCCATAGGCGGATTTAGGGGGGGGGGGGGGGGCAAGACCCCCCAGAAGCATTGTAGAGTTAGGAATTTTGCACATATGTCATGGTCAAGATTTTTTGAAGTGAAACTTCTTTATCGGCGTTGGAAAAAATTTACCGTCACATTTTTTCGGTTACGCGTCACATTTTTCAGTTACGCGCCATCTTTTGTTTCTTGCCCCTACCACGGTTGGTTCAGACGAAGAGTACTTTCACTTTCTCCAATGAACATGAATTTAAAAAATTTATAAATTTAAATTTAATTTAATTAAAGAAGTTTCACTTCTTACGTGTGTAAACTAGTACACGCACAAATTTTTTTTCTTGGCTATGTTCAGAGCGAGCTAAACACACCCTTTTCGTAGTAAAAATTATAATATTTTTGCCCTTTATCTAACAAATAAAAATTAATAATTAGGACATGAAGTAGAGTAATTTTATCCATAAAATTTATTTTAGTTCCGCCAAATCCCGCGGGAGTCCTTTCATGAAAAGCACTCTACTATGTGTACTAGAGTGGACCAGAATAATATAATGTTTGAAGCTGGGAGCGTAAGCTAGTATAATTACCATATACCTATAAATTGTGCTTTGACTCTGACAGTGTAAGTAGGGAAACCTGTTCTGTTGGAGTAAACAGTAAAACCCCAAAAAAAAAAACCTATTATTGTCACAGCAGGACACATTAATATCGTCATTAATTGCTTGCACTATTCGTGCCCACATATCCGAATCATTCGCAATCTCTGCATTCTTTATAATATTAGAGCACGTCGCACGTGAAATGACATCATTATCGAACCGTTTTCTCACACGTGACTCTACACAAACAGATAAATAAAAAGCTATATTTTGCTTGTCTCGAGAATCGTGCAATAATCGCGTGTCATGAATATCTAATTATAATTCATTTTTAATTGGCAATTAAAACACGTGTAAATTATAACTAAGATATTGACTGACTGGTGTAAATTATAATCAGTAGGTATGCCACAAATTT
Organism: Hemithea aestivaria; assembly: GCA_947507615.1. Taxonomy (NCBI): domain Eukaryota; kingdom Metazoa; phylum Arthropoda; class Insecta; order Lepidoptera; family Geometridae; genus Hemithea; species Hemithea aestivaria. The sequence goes on along the minus strand of OX382325.1, from coordinate 2,928,968 downwards.
TCAGATCCAAAAGGGGTTGTCACGTGTTCAACTTTGACGCTTAATAACTTCTAAACCTGACATTTTACGAGGGTGGGTGTCAGAATATTTTATAATACTGGGATACCAGTTTGAAAACAAAAACTACCTACAACGATGACTTTGATCTTAGGTTCCAATATGACTTTGAATTTGTTGCTTACACCTATATAGGACCATCGATATAGGACTTATTTTTTTTTTTATTTGTTTATTTATTAGATCTGTCAAACTGGCCGCTACACATGAAACACAACATCTACTTACAACATCTTAAATAAAGCTGCAATAAAATATTATGCTAATTTTATTGAACCAATTTTATATTTAGCCTTTGATAATGACGAATGATAAACACATACTCTAGTCTCTAAATGAGTTTGAGGAAAGGCGCTAGCACGGTAAAGAGATATACAGTAGTTTGACTGAGCGTGATTTTTGAACATAAATACCTACAGCCGCGCGGTACATGCGCAAGTCATAGGGCTGCCGGGCAGCCGCTGCCCGCATACAGTAGGTACCTACCTGTTTCATATCATCTACTGCTACTATCTAGATGAGTTATTGTAAATTAATTATATTATTTTTGTATATTTATTAATATTTTTATTACAAGCTTTTATTTCATATTCAAATTACCTACCTAAATGTACCTACTTATTATGACCGCTATATGTACCTACATATTCGTACCACTGTACGAGTATGTCTGTTACAAAATTGCAACAGTCAAATGAGATTTGAAAATGTACTGTATCATTATTTATTTTTTTATTTATTTATCACACCCTCCACCCCGCGTTTTTTGCGGCTAGGTCTAAAAATACCTAATAACACTTCCACCTAACTTTTCAAACAAAATCAAAATCGAATCTATGAGACAGACTCGTCAAACTTATAACACCCCTTCGTCTTTGCTTCGGGAGTTAAAAATAAATACGATTGATCACTCTTCAATCGTATTTATAAGAGACAAGACAAGAGACAAGACAAGACAAGAGACAAGACAAGAGACAAGACAAGAGACAAGACAAGAGACAAGACAAGACAAGAGACAAGACAAGACAAGAGACAAGACAAAAGACAAGACTTGGACTCTTGCTCGGACTTTTACTCGATCTCTTACTCAGATTCTTACTCGGACTCTTACTCGCACTCTTACTCGCACTCTTACTTCAGCAGAATACTTTTAAAAATAAAAATAAAACTTTTTTAAAAACTTACCTGAAAAACAGCATAATATCGCATGCTATTTTTTGCCATTTTAAATAATTTATTATATTATGTATACATACGTCCAAAGTAAATAACGTAAATTACACTAAATACTTGCAAAACACTATCGCGACGTCCGCCCGTCGCTGCGTGGCACCCGCTTCTGGATTATATACCCACTTCTACCCACATCTGCCCACATCTACTCACTTCCAGATTCCGGCCGTTTCTATGGAGTCAAACTACTGTATATCTCTTTACCGTGGCGCTAGTATCTATCTATGCACTCGCATATTTTGATTGTAGAACATTAGTCACAAAATCTTCATCACAAAAACAGGCTAAAATAAATGCATATTTAATATTTTTATTGTCTATAAATAGTTTACGAGGGTACCCTATTATTATATTATTATTCTAGTATTGTTATAGTTATCTATTCTACCTCTATCTAAAGTAAATACAGAGATATCCCAATCTTTATGTGCGCGCTGCACCGAGGAATGCCTAAAATCGTCATAATTGTTTCTTCCAAATTTCCACAGATTCTGTTGTTTTCCTTTTATATTTAATATTTAGCAGATATAAATAAATAAACATTTTATAATTCTCACCTCATTATCCTGTGATCTAGAGAATCGCCTTTCAATGCTGTTCTTGAATTTGTACGAATGCAGGTAGTCGTCATTGTCCGGTTTCCGTACGGAGCGCAACGTGGGCGAGTTGTGTTTCCGCCCGTCAAGGGGGAGCGGCTCGCTGTCTGGCAACACTTCCCCCTCCAACGGACCGCCCATCGACGCTGGCACTGGAATGGCAATTGTTTATGATAACCCTAGAATTGGAAAGAAAAACACGTGGAAATGTTTATACAGTGTTAGTTGATTAATAGCAACCCATACATATAGGAAATAATTAAAAGTTAAAAGTTTATTATTATAATGTAAGGAAGAAACAAAGGAAGAGCAATCATTGGTGCCTTATCTGGGCACTATGAAACCAACGACATGCTGTTCAAAATGAGGCTCACTACAACAAACGACTGTAGAGCCTGTGGCGAGGGTACAGAAACCATGGAGCACATTTTGTGCGAATGCGACGTGCTGGCTACGAAACGCATGAGCCTCCTTGGGACAGCGTACCCCAAACCGGAGGAGTACAGGTTTCTTCCTCTTAGTGGGATCACCATGCTAATTAACCACTTCTTCGAAGAGTAAGAAACGGTAGGCAAGGGGTGAACACAATAGATCCCAATGGGTCGAAGTGTTGCTGACTGTGTCAGCCCCCTTTATAAGATAAGATTATAATGTTTTATTCAATGTTCGGAGTTCAGTCAATATATGAAATGAACAAAAGTAAAAGTACCTTATCATTTTTTTATCAGCCAGTTCTAAAAACTGTTGTCCTGTTGTGGTATATCTATAGTTTTTGGGCTAAATGCAAACCATTATAATAGCTTATTTTTAGCCCTTTTTATTAGCCAACAAACAAACAGTCGCAATGCATGAAGAAGAGCAAATTTCGTAAACTGAAAACATTTCGTAAAACCAAAACATCTTGGGCATGAGAAAACCCTCACCTTGTCATTACAAAACGCGGACTTACGATAGTACTAAGATTAACTCATGTCAATTTTTCGCTTAGTACATATAGTACATGGTTTAGTCCTGGTTCAATCGTAAGGCCACGTTTTGTAATAACACGGTTAAAGACTAAGTATTTAGAAGTTTCTTTTATAAAATCATTTATTATCAAAACTTTCATGCCATCACCGCAACCATTGTGGTACGTACCTCTATCACAGTCCATGGCGTATGATTCAGGCGCGTACTGGTCCTGGAATGGTGGCGCGGGAGGCGCGGGCGGCGCCGGCGGCTGGATCACGCCCTTCATGGCGAACCCGTGCGAGCTTCCTGACGAGCTGGTCGTCTCGGAGGACGAGCCGTGCGACCTGCTCCCCTCTGACGGCTGCCCTTCTCCTACAATACCACTCACTGTAGCCTTTACCGGTGGCCGTAGCATGACACACGGGATCCCGATGAAACTTCAAGAGTAGAACTGTCTTCCCATACATTGTACTTCTGTGAATGTATGGGATGACAGTTGACTTGACAGCAAGACAAGTCTACGCAGCGTCTGTGCTTGACGGGCAGGGTAGACTTCCTTCGCAGGAGGTCGACTAGGTGGGTACTCCGGTTATTCTACTGCCGGAGCAGGGCTGTTACTGTGCTTCGGTAGAAGGGCACAGTAGCTTGTAAAAGGCTGAAGAGTCTTAAAACTCTTGAGTAAGAAGCGCTGGTGTACACCTAGAATTTTGCATCAATGTAAAATCCTAGGTGACTATGAGCAGCGTTATCTCTTAAACCAACGTAGGTTCAGTAAGAACAGATTCTATGGCCTGTCATCGGAAGTGACATTGCGTAGGTACAAGCCACAAGCAGACTCAATAATAAAAAGCTAGGTGGGATAAATCTCTCTTTGGCTTCACTGAACATTGCATCGTGAGTGGCGACTTTGAGAAAAATTTACATTGGCACTGCAAAGACCACGTCCACTACATTTGTGGTCATTTAAATTTGTATTAATAATAATTATCATCAGCTGGCGATTGGCAGACAACACATGACGACATCCAAACATACTCGTAAGTTTACTCCTTCGATCGCCCCAGGGCCCATGCCTCAACCAGGCCCATGACACTCGGTACAATTGTCGACCAGTAATTACCTACTACTACTACATTGAACACGTAACGTACGTATACTCATCATAGTGTGTGTAAACTACGTAGGGTTGCTACGAAACTCACTTTGCAGCAAGTGGTACGTGTTAAATCGACTAGATGGCGCTTTTTGCAATATCCGACAGGGTCCATAAATTATAATTATTAGCTACGTAATGTTATTTTTAGTTTTGAAATATTTAATTTGTGGAAAATGAATACACTTAGAACCTATTTGAATACATTAAGGGCTGTAAATACATTTAGGACCCATTTAGAATCTAAAAAACTTCAGATTTTTGTTGGAATAACTGATTGGTAATATCATTCATACACCGAACGATAAAACCCAATTCATAATGTAATGTTATATCTTAAAATTAAAAATTATTATATACGCGCTATTGATTACTGCCAACTGCCAACCCTGTGCATGTAGCCAACTCGTAGACCACTTGGCGGCGAGGAAAAAAATTTGGCGGGGGGAGGTGAGTGTCGCTTCTTTACGTAGTAATAGTATCTATTCTTTGCCTCAACTCTCCATCGCTCTAAGTCTGCATTCACCACAACCATTCGATTATAACGTTTCCCACCGTGGACTACCACCTTTAGTCACTAGCTATTCAATATAGGTCTATATTATTAAATAATATTACATGATAAACTCCTTGACTCGTGGACGATGAACTTGCAGTGAGACAATATTGAATATCGTTGATAAACCACTCATTGAGGGTAGTAAGGGCCATCAGAAAGGGATTTTCCCACGCAGCTATAAGTACAACTATACCACGTGACACGACGTCATTGTACTCTTTTAACATCTGCAGGGCTTTTGGCTAATTCATATCCACTAAGATTAATGCCCACTTCAACTGCTATTGCGTAGTAATGAAGGTACGCAAGTTTTGTCTATGGATTCTAGTGTTTTACATGTGGGTGGGCGATAGCCAATAGCCCTGCAGCAGAAGTGGTAAGGCACTGACATCTATCGTCTCGCATATATATGATAAAAACTGACTTACGAACATAAAATGTCCATTCTTCCACAGAGGTTCGGAATGAGCGGTAGGATCGTTAAACAGGATTTCACAATTAAATTTGGTTCACGTAAGTGGTTTTCAGGACTATTTGGGGGGCTATTACCTTTGGTGACGGCATCGGCGTGTCTCTGTAGATGTGCCGCGAGCTGTGAGCAGAGCGAGTCGGCGGCGGCGTGGCCCTGCGCCTCGACGAGGAAGCGCACCACCTCGGCCACGGCCTCCTGGAAGCCGGCGCGGAACGAGCCCCCCCCGTGCCGCTCCGCCGCTACAACAACCCACGCGAACGATGGACACACGACCTCCGCCACCCCCACAACATTAGTTTCCTTCAGCTGCACTCGCTACACTTACCCTCCTGTTTTCTTTTAACGATTGTCCATTAAACGTAACGATACAAGTCCGTCCCACATAAAGACGCGCTTCTTGCTGCGAAGATGATGGAGCAGCGATATTTTATCGTAATTTAAAGCGTATTTTTTGTTTTTATTATTTTAATTTGAACTTTTTTTAATTATGTGGAACGGACGACGTAACTTAGGATTTTAAAATTGAAGATTTTTGAAAATACTAAATTTATAAGATTTATTAACAATCCCAAGTTTCAAAGCTTTGATATTAATCAACGCACATTTTAATATACTACGTCGCTGAAATATAAAATAAATTAGATAATTTGGAAAACAAATGATTTTGATCTAACATTCAAAAAAACTTTGGACTGCCAGACCATATTTTTTGCTGATGAATAAAATGTGTGGAAGCTTGCTTACATACTTTAGGGCCTAATTTTTGCGTGCGTCTCTCCCGCTCGCACGATATGACGAATTTTGAAATATAAAATCGTAGAATTTTTAAAAAATATGTTATTTAAACGAGAGAGAATCGCTCGCAAAGAGAGGCCCTTGTAGTAGTGGAGTGAATTTGTAACTCAATTTTGTCTAAAGCTAGGTAGTTTTTCCATCTGTAAAACGAATCGGAAAATAGCGAAAGAATAGATAGGTACTAGTTGTTATATAAAATCTACACTATCCCACATATTTTATTTACCAAAAAAATTTAAAACGTCTTGACTGTTGGTGCTATATATCTTTGACAGTTTAACCATTTAAGTATAATGAATCTCAATTTAAATAGGTATAACAAAGGCATAAGAACCAAATAATAGTAATATTTTTTATCCAAGTACCTATCAATTAAAAAAACAAGTAGCAAAAATATATCCTTTAAATTTAGTTTTTTTATCAAAAGAAAATACTTGCAACAATTTTGAGATGAGATGATTTTTGATCAAATTGAATACAACATTGCTATTCAATTCTTTGAAAACCTCGAAGCTGAGTGCAATAACTTTGAATTATTTTGAGATTATGTAGGAAATATTCCATGATCTTATTGATCATAGAATTTTGAATCAAATTATCAAATATTTCAGACATGAATCTTAAAACATTAGAAAGTTTCTGAAGAAAACATAATGTTGGGAAGTCGCTGTTTGGAAGAAGCCACTAAATTGGCTTAGATATTATAAATTATGGGAAAGTTTCTTAAGTCTTTAGGAGTTAATTCCTATTATTGAAGTTAAAATTAATTAGCTTTTAATAACATGAATATAATATTAAATTTTCACACTTGGTGATAAGTGTATCAGGCCAATGGGAGAAGCCCCTAATAAATTATATTTTTGTAAAAGATTTTATATGCTTATTATATTTTAACAAAGACAATATAAAGAACAATATTTTACAGGCCACAGATCTAAGACAGAAAATCTGGAAAAAGTCTAAAATTGGTATACAAACCGTTCGCCCGTTCTTGTAGATATTTGATATGGCGTATGGCCATTTCTATAATTTCTGTCTTCTCCACTCTACCACGGCCTTTTTTCAAATACTCTGGAGGAATCAGCCGCGATAAGTCCGCCAGACAATTGTTCATTCGATCTCGTCGCCTCTTCTCAATAATTCGGTGCGACATTGGATCTTGCTGTAACAAAATAGTAGAAAATTAATTTTACTGGCAACATTTACACTGAATTTCAAGGGTCGTCCACATATGCCGCCCAATGATTCGGCCGAACGTTCGCCCGAGTGCACAGATATTATATATGTATATGCACTTGGGGCACAGATTATATAAATCAAAAAATAAAGAAAATTTAACTAATTTCAAGTAATTATTCACACAAAATGGCTTCAAATGATCCATGATTGATTAATATTCAAGATATTATTAAAGTCGTTAGCTATGGAGCCCAGAATGTATACCAGAAATTTACCGGAAAAAAACCGTAAATATCCGAACACATTCGTCTACATTCGTTTATAGACAAAAATTGTTCGTCCATAGACAAAACACACACTCGGGGAATCATTGGCCGGCATATATGGACGACCCAACATACGTTGTTGAAAAATTTGAAATTGGCAAATGCATAGATGTGCGGCGCATTACAGAATAAAGTGTTGGCAGAAAGTTTATTTTTCATTTTAATCATACTTTATTTAATAAAGTGCTTTTCACGAAAGAGGTCCCGCGGAATTTGCGGAACTAAATTTAATTATATCGATTATTACCTACTGTGCTTCATGTCCTAAATAATTTTTATTTCTAAGATTAAATAAATACCTACCTATTTTATTAAACAAATAAATATAAGAAATTGTGAGGAGTCGAAAAGTTATAGATAAACTTTAAAGCGATCGCGATAGTGGCGTCCCGCCAAAGGTCTCTTTTCGTGAAAAACACTCTTGTGTATTATTAAACTATAGGTATTTTTTTTTAAATTAGGTAATAGAAAAAGATAAAAGGGCATATTCAGTAGACTTGCCCTCGAGACCTTCCCCTTCTTGAGGTAAGCGCCAGGTGGGTACTCGGCTTCGTCTTCAGAAGGCGCTGCGAAGTTGAGTTGGTCGCCCACCGCCCGACCGAAGCCATCGTTGGAATTGTAACTGAAAAATGAAAAAAAAATCTAAGATGGTAGTTTTTTATTCAAAGGATATGGCAATTTTGCCAAACTATTCTTTTTTAACTGTCTGAAAAATAATTTATTTTTTTTTTTTTTTTGTGGCGCCAAAACTCCGATCCCGGAGTTAAAGAAAAAAAAAAAAAAAAATTTAAAAAAGTTTTTGAAAACAGATCGTTGAGAGAATAGGGTAACAATGGTTTCACCATAAAGTGGTATATATATAAAAAATATTTAGGTATTATGTAATATGTACTATGTCCCTATATAATAATATAAGGCACTAACATATTAAAAGAATTGCCACAAGTGACTGCATTTTTAATCGTTTAATCTATCTAATCTAAGCTAGTTATGGAAAAAAACAGTTCCAATATTTAACGAAATAAGCTGCACTTTAAGAACGGTTAATTTGTTATGAATGTAAGTACCCATTACCCATCTCGTATAATCTAGAATCGAAATCATAAATCGATTTATACAGGACATTATATTTATAAATGATATTTTCTATCATGAATCGACGTCAAGATTTCTAAAGAAAAAACTTGTTCCTTCCGTATCTACTGTATTTAAAATAACAAAAACGATCTCAGTACTCGTTTGGTATTCAACACAAACACGAGATATAAATAAACCATAAAAGGAAATATACATCAAACGTGACATTATATGCGTATAGTATAGGCTGCCGAAGCTGATTCATGACATGTGACTTGGAACGTGGTCGGGAAGTTACACACACAGAGACCCTTCGTTGGGAAAACTAGTTTTTGAAAGTAAAATTATAATGGCTAGCTACTGGTATATGTATTCAGGTATTGCACACCACCGGCGATTATTGTATTATCTGTCCTGTTCCATTCCCAGGTTGTCTGTAAAAATTGCCTAGTGCGATAAGCCCGCCGATTGTTTACCTAGCATCTAAGATAAGCTCATTAAGTATAATGATTTGGTATGCAATAAAGGACTATTCTATTCTACAATAACGAATAGTGCACAAATTCTTATTAGAGAAAGTCGTCCACCTGCGACCTGCATAGTTTTCAGTTTCAAGAAGAACGGATGATGCGTGAGTGAGGGGGCGGATTTATCCCCCTTTCCCTCTTAGGTAGGTAGAGGAGGGTTATAGTTGTAGGTACGATTTATAAAAAAAAACCTTTTCTACTTTTCTAACATACGAATATTTTTCTCGTGATTTATTTCGAACGGAAAAGTCTCATTCATTATCTCCGATCTTTCGCGTTAGTGGATCATAATATTTGTTCCACGGTATGAGTTACTTATGAGTTATTTTCGCCTAACACGTGCCAGACGTTTTGACTGACGACATACCTCCGCATTTAAATTATATGACAGTGCTTGAATACGCGCCTGTTATTATTGAGGGTCTGAGATAGGTAGTTATATGCATTATTAATGCTGCTAAGAATAGATTTTGGCATAAAAAGTTTATAAATACCATAAACTTAGTTTAAAGTGATGCTAAGTTTTTTTAATGATTGACATAATAATTAACGTCTGCGCATAAATGGTCCGTCAAAAATAATTATTATGTTCTCATTCGAATATGGAGCGTCGGGTTCAAATCTCAATTATGTGTACACTAATGTATAATCTGGTTACTGCCTTTTCCTTATTCTGTCCCAGTTTTTTTTTTTTTTCTAAGGACGAATCGATTTTTCTTCATAATGTTAAGCTTCGAGAAGATATTTCCGAATATATTAGGTCGTTTGATATTAAGCTTCATATTTTGCTCCACTGTCCTGGTGAAGTAGAACTGGCCCATATAAGAAGTTTAAAAATATATCAACATATTAGAGGTACATACTACATATCTACCTAATATTGAGGAACTCCGTTTGGATGGAGTATAAACTCCTATTATCTTATAACCAGAAAGGTTTTGTGGCTTCTTAGATTGGTAGTAAACACAAAACCACATTTAGAAATAACTAGGTATCACGAATCAAGTTTTAACGGAAATAGAAGAATTTAACAAATTCTATGACTACTTATCTAATTAAAGTGATTCAATCCGATTCGATCCAGTATTTTTCTTCACGTCATAGATAAATTAATAGTTAATGAAGTGGTGATGATAGAATTTAGGAAAGAGAAGAATGATATATATTTTTTAATACGATATAATAATACGTACCTACATGATTGTAGCTAATATTATGTATAATTATTATTAGTAAGTCCAGCTGTTGTATCCGATAAAATTATTGTTATTCAAGCAACTGACCCATCTTTGTCTTACTTTAATATTTTACAGCACCTACTACAATAAAGATAATATTTTTGAAATGTACCTATCGTTAAAATATATAAACAGGTTAGAAATTTATGGAATATATCATACCTACTCTATAATTCATGATACTACCAGGTGACGTCTAGATCACGTGGGGAGCCCACGTTGCGGCGCTCTTATTTATATGCAATATTGCTATTTGTAGTAGTTTAACGCCTTACAACTACTTGTTTACTTATTTCTGTGTGTTAAGTTAATTTAAATATATTAGGTAAACTAGTGTGCTCGCGGCTTTGCCCGCGTGATAAAATCCTTTCTTAGCGGAGGTCTACGTCATAAAATCTATCTATATTCCAAATTTCAAGTGAATCCATCCAGTGCAGCTGTGCGTTGATAGATCAGTCAATCAGTCACACTTTCCTTTTATATATTTAGACTAAAGCCTGACTGATTAATTGACTGACTGATCTATTAACGTACAGCCCAAACGGCAACGGATTGGGTGTTGAAATTTGGCACACAGATAGGTTTTATGACTTAGACATCCACTAAGGATTTCGTTACGGAAGCAAAGCTTTGTGTATAAGGTAGTTATGATATAGTTCATTGCACTTTATGCTAAACTTGTAATTTTTTTTATATATCTACCTACTTTTTAATTATGTAAAGTACGAAAGAAGAATTTAAAAAATATGTTTTTAATCATACTTACTCATTAAGAATTGTGTGCAAAAATAAACCTACCTGTCTTAATTAAAGATAAATTTATTTTTATGTGATAAAGTAGAAGACGAGCAAGACGCTCTCCTGATGTTAAGAGATAACGGCTGCCCATAATCAGCATAAATACGTTGTATTTTCAAATAAAATGAGTATTTTGACTTCTCCCGGATCACACGTAGTAATTAAACAACTGTTAGTATTTACATTTACCTAATTATTATGCTTAATTAAAAATTTCAGTCCTACATACTTAATGACTGCAAAGTATTTAAAAACATAACGGGTCGTTGTCCAATAATCGATCTCATAAAAAATATACAAATTTATAAAAATGCACTTTAACATTTCACTATTATTGTTTTAATTTTTCTCATATGTACCAATTTAAGCCACGAATAAATGTGTTTTCTTTCTTTCTACATTATAATGTACTTAATACGAATTTTGGGGTGTAGTTGTGGGTAGATTATAATCCACGGTAGGTACGATAGATAATTAAGATCTACCTACAATTTTTATTTTATTATAATTAATAATAAATGTGTCTCCATTTCTAATAAAACAATAACGAACATTCAAAAAGCGGTTTTGGATTGTTCGTTTCTAAAAAACCAATTCAGTGAGACCAGCACTGACAGTTATTAGTAGTATTAAGTATTATAATTATCAAGCTGCTTGAGACTATCTCTGTGACCTATTATATTGTTCTTTCGCAATCGCGTCAACTTCATGCTGAATATTTACAAGCTTCACTGCCAAAATCATGCCACAACACACTCACACAACGCGACACGCAGAAGGTCCTAATTTAAAAATATAAGCATATTTTTTGGAACTCACGAACGCAATCCAACAAGCACATCTGGGATCCTCTCTTCCCTCGCAAAAGGTGTCAAAAGCACATTCATCACAGTTCTTTGCACAGCACTATTATTTTTAACACCTGTAGCCAATAAAACGCGTCACAATTCGTCAGCCGACCGCTCGAACATGACTGTGATCACAAGATTCTAGGTGTAGCGGCATACGGCGTAACAAGATATTGGCGTAAGTATTGCATTAGCCACACGTGACTGAATACGACGGACGGTTTCTTTATTACCCTTGGTCAGGCATAGCATTATCATGGCACGTACCTACTGAAATATGTTATGATGAAATGCGCCTTTTATGCTTAGTAACTTTACTAAAATTACAGCTAGGCAAAAGAATTGTAGATAAATTAATAAAGTAACATTTTAAAATTGCGATTGAGACATTGTTCCACTAAGCCTTTCATATTATGTTATTTAAAATAATTAATAAACAATTATACTGTCGTGTACATAATATTTGCACTAATTTAGGTTTAAAAAAGTAATGAAAAAATATTTATTTGACATATATAGAAAACATGCAGTGCAGGAAGATTTTAATCCTATATTATTACTAGACTAGGATATAATTTCCCTTTTATACTACCTCTAATATGTTATCAATGCATCGAAGCTCAGCTAATGGCTTATCTAGTTCACAGTCTGTCGAGTGAAAACGTGTCCGGTGCACAAACACAACTTTATCGCTAACGATAAATTTATCAATCATCGCGAGTCACGAGTTATTTCAAAGTTCGTTGTACTGGATGAAACTCGTATAACAATTGTTATTAGCTGATGTGTGTATTTTAATTTTTAATGAAATATTTTTATAACACATATATTTTACTCTAATTGTGCACTTTTACTTTTGTTATTTTTTTATACCTATTGTATATGACTGCCAATGAATATTTGTAGATTTATTTATTAATATTTTATTATTTAGCACAACGCTAAGACTAAATTTATGTTAAAATAGCATTTTCTACCAGTTAACCTGTAACTGGAAAGAATTTACAAGACAATTAGATTTCAATAAAAAAAACTTGCATAATAAATTCAGCAATAAAAAACTGAAAATATATCGGTTAACAATAATTTAGTGATGGTTTAATAGTAATTGGTTTAATCATAATAATTTTGTATCAATGTCAAATTTATACATACTACACACCTATATTTAAAAAAAACTAACTTTCAACAACAAATTATTCCTACCTTGGATAAGATAAATGATTATTAACAAACAAAGCATTATTTATTATTAATAAAAAAATACAAATATTTTTTCCCACATTTATCCTACATACGTTGAAATGATGGCGGCAGTACAGGTCGCACGTGTTTTCAGCCACTTGTGTGCGCGGTCACGAGTCTCCGGTCGCATGTTACTTTGGAACTCAGTCGAAATAGAATACCTATAATAATCTACTATATAAAAATAAGTCGGGTTTTCCTCCCTGACGCTATAACTCCAGAACGCACCATCCGATTTCCACGATTTTGCATTCGTTGGAAAGGTCTCGGGCTCCGTGAGGTTTATAGCAAAGAAAATTCAGGAAAAAATTCAAAAGAAATGAAAAAAAAGTAAAAAAATAAGTTATTCAATTGGAAACCACGCGCGTATTGGGCAAATGTCAACAGCAGGCATTTGTCTTTAAGGTGGTAATGGCCGTGTCGGCGCGGAGGATATTGATAAGTTTTATTGCAACCTTATTTCGAATTAATACTGGCAACGTAGTAGCCAATGGCTCTCCTTGGATGAATAAAAAAAAAGCGTGTTCTTAGGCAAATTTTTATTAAATTTCAACAGCAAGCATTTGTCTTTAAGGTGGTAAGTTGAACTGTGTAAATTATGTGGATCGTGAACTTGAGGTTAAATAGGGATGTTGACACATGATACGAATTGATATAAAGTTATGTTTTTCACATAAAAGACAGTATTTAAAAACCTAAAATCACATTTTAAGGATCTATTTACAAGCCAAAATTGAATAAAATCAATTTTAATTTAAAAAAAAAATACTTATTATTGCGCGAACGCCAATCAGAGCGCGTGACGTCACACCATTGGCTGGACCTTACGCTTCCTATGAAATGTTCCTGATTTCGACACATTTTAATTATTCATAACATAAAAACCACTGAACCGATTTTGATGCAACTTATACTGTGCCCTTAGTTGGTCCATACTTAAACCAAAAATAAAGTCAAGTCAATAACTAAAATGTCTCTGAAAATATAAGATTCATTTTGGTTATTGACTTTATTTTTGGTTTAAGTATGCTCCAACTAAGGGCACAGCATAAGTTGCATCAAAATCGGTTCAGTGGTTTTTAAGTTATGAATAATTAAAATTTGTCGAAATCAGGAACATTTCATAGGAAGCGTATATGACTATATGCCGATATTGCAATGCGTTAAAGTTCAAAAGAGAAACGGCTGGATTATGCTGCGCAAGTGGAAAAGTCAAACTGGATCCATTACTTACACCACCACAGCCACTGAAACCATTGTTCGATGGAAGTGATCCCGATTCCAGCCATTTTCTTCAACACATCCTTGAATACAATAACTGCTTTCGCATGACTTCTTTTGGAGCTAATATCATTCGAGAAGGCGGCTTCATGCCGACTTGCAAGGTAAAATATACAACACACATAACCAGTGGTTTACCAAAGAGCACTTCAATGAAACGGATAATTTGCGGACACGTATAACGCTTCGATTCAGTATTTACTTTGGATTCACTTTCATTTACTTAGAGAAGTTCAACTAAATAACACTTCATTTTTGTAATCGAAATGACTTTATTACTGTTGTGAAATGAAATAAAATTTTTCCTTTTCAAATATAAAACAAAAAAAAATCTTCATTTTTTAATCACCAAACGAAATGTTACATAAAACGAAGCCATCTCTGGTGGCGAAACGGAGTTCGCCGGGTTTGCTAGTTAGATATAAATTATAGCCATCTAATATTGCGTTACTAATTACGATAAATATCGATTAGTTTCAATTAAACCCACTCATATCCGCTTTTTGGGTCATCTTTTTTACTAATATTATAAGCTAGCTGCGCCCAGCGGTTTTACCCGCTGTTCGGCCTAAGTGTTATTCCAGGGTCTAAGTTATCTCTATACCAAATTTCACCTCAATTGGTCCACCCTTTTAGGCGTGAAAGTGTAACAAACATATAGGTACTCGTACATCCATACATTCTTACAAACTTTCGCGTTTATAATATTATGTATGTGAAATAATAAAATAAATGTACGGAGAAAGTACGAGTAATACTACAAGCACTGGCGGATCCAGGATTTGGTCCTGGGGGGGGGGGGGGGGGGGGGGGGGCAAGGTGCAGACGGGCAAAAATATTATAATTTTTACTACGAAAAGTGTGTTTAGCTCGCTCTGAACAATTAGAAAGTTCAAATATCCTTAATAATAAGTGCGCGAGCAGCTTGCTGCGAGCGCCGAGAAAAAAATTATAATCTTGACCTTGAAATATGTGCAAAATTCGTACCTCTACAATGCTTCTGGGATTTAGGATTCTTTGTTTATTCATTTATTTATTTACTAGCTGAGCCCGGCGGTAACCTTCAACAAATGTTTTTGCTTTCCATAGCCGATGGAAAGCAAAAACATTTGTTGAAGGTGCAGAAAGGCAAAAATATTATAATTTTTACTACGAAAAGTGTGTGCTTAGCACGATCTGAACAGTTAGAAAGTTCGAATATCCTTAATAAATTCGTAATTCTACAATGTTTCTGGGGGGGGCTTGGCCCCCTGGCCCCCCCTAAATCCGCCTATGGAAGAGGTATTAGGTATTATAATAAGTGGCAGGGCGTTGGAATCTTCGTAGTGATCGTTATAATTTTAATAATCATTTCTTTTATTTAATTTATCATTTCCCAACGTGACGTGACAAAAAAACGTGAGCGCGTGACAAAATAAATCAGCACAATCTTGGCACCGCCTTATCTGCAACATAACAAATAACAACCACTATGTGTGGCTTTTTAATTTCTATCTGTGTTTTTCGCTACTATAACCTACCCGTGCTACTAGTGAGTCAGATCAGACAAATATCATAATATATTTACATAGGTAGGTACTTATGCAAATTTAATATTCTTCCATTTATTGTCGTGTATTATATTCCATTTATAGTTCTAGTCTAATCTATGTCCTTTTCAGATCCTGTGCATTTTTTTGCAAGTGCTTATTCCACATTTTTCTTCTTTTCAATTTATTTTTCTCATTTTAAGTAGGTACCTATTTGGAATTTGGTAGAATATGTGAGGTTTGAAATGGCAACCCGAATTTATTGTCAAGTCTGTCAATAATGCATACTAGTGATGGGACGCAAATTTTTTAACCGATTTTTTTGTCGGACTTTTAATGTCGAACAATGATATATTTATTATGAAAACGGTTGTGCAAGGCGATGACGTCACGCGACACGTGCGTCGATCACATGCACCAGGGCCAACGCTCCGCAATGTGGCCTTTTGTTGCAACAATACGTGATAGGCTGATGTCTCATTGTTTCACATATTATTATTTAAACGTGTGTACATAATATTATGTGACGTTATTTTTTATGTACCTACGCAGATTTTATCCTGAACTTTAGTTTAAATTGAGAAATCGGGCCATTTATAATTTTAAATTAGGCGTATCAATTAAATCGACCCTGACATGACTCATGTAAATGTGAGAAAATATCGCTAAAAAACATATTATCTTAATAAGTTAGAATTTTAGTATGTTAGTAGGTTAGGTACTAGGTACTTGGTACCTATGTAAAGTAGGTATACAGGGTTATTGGTAACTCAGTACATTGGTGTACGAGAAAGTATACCTAGTATAAGTAGCTATGGAGGTTATAAGTTATTATGATTTGAGCGCCAAAATAGGTAGGTAGTAGGTAGGCACTTATTATGTTCTGCGAAAATTCACGAATTTTGAGTTTCAATAATTACAAGTTTAATGTACTTAAGCCCGTATTATTTTGTATGTAGGTAGGTTGAGGTACATAATACCTAAGGAACAGGCGCGTAACTTATCCATTGGGCTTTTAAAGCAAAGGTCATTAGAACTACTAAAGTAAGCCCTACTCCAAATATTTGGTAGCCGTCTTAGGTTAGTTATAAAAACAAACTCTATTCTAGGCACTAATCTACTTATATAAATAATGATACGAGTAATTGTTTACAATAAGCAGACCTTAAATTGCAACGATTGGCCTACATATCCATTGATACCTAATACCTAGATAATATGTAGGTACCTATGTAGATGGATGCTACGTCATCCTGTCACGGATACCTAGGTTCATACCATAAGGTCACCAGTCACCAGTCACGAGACTTATCTAACTAGTTTTTCTTGCTGTAATAAACTTTTTAATTTATTATTTTAAAATATTTTATTTCATTTGAAATAGACAACAGACGATGGGCGGTTACCGTCGCGTCGCCTATAGACGGCTAGTAACAAATTTTGGCAATTTTATGAATCCGTTAAGCTTAAATTGCAGAATTTCTGAAAAAAATCATAGAATAAAATTCCAGGCAATTTTTTTGAAAAACATTACGTTTCAGTGGCTTTATTTGGAGATATCAAAATAAAGAATTGGATAAGAGATTACAGAAATATCAAGGTTACAAGTATCAATCCGTACGATGCGGATCAGTGGACGCACTTTGATACGGTGCGTCCGATTCAATCAAGTCCGATATAATAATATCCGATTTCCGATACGATGCGGAAATGTAACTAAGTATAGGTCGCGTCACATAAAAAGAACGCTGGAAGAAAGTGGCGGGGATGAGCTTGCGCATGGGTACACTCACGCATAAAACTACTAGGCCTATTTAATTTTAACTAGCTTTTCGATCGCGGTTTTTTATATTAGATATTTATTGGTGACCACATTGGTAACTGTGCCTAATTACCTATTCAAAATGTATTAGATGGAATTTATTTATTAGTATTAAAACATTTTTAATTTAGTAAATATTTTTATTTCAGGAAGGAAAATACATTTAACCCACTTGTTACTATCGTCCTTTATAAAGGCCCGCATCTAAACAAAAATCCTGTGATTCATGTCACTTTCCGAGATGGGGGGATGAAAAAGAATTTTCAGCAACTTTTCTAGTTTGAAGGCAACCATTATATTATAAAATACCAAGAAAAAAAACCAGCGTGTTGTTTTGTTTATCACGAAAAAAACATAGAATTATGCAATTTTTGTGACGTCACGTTTTTTTTTTTTTATAATTGCACCAAGTGCAATTATAAAAAAAAATACAAATATTTTAAATGCACCAAAGAATAAAATACATAACAAAAACAAGCCTTTCGTTTGTTTTATATTTCTTACTTAAGTCCACTCTTCATAGCAGTGGATTTTACTATTGGCCTTTATAAAGAACACCATTTTCCCGGATTTCCAAAACATTTGGAAATTTTATTTGAATTTTCCTAGATATTAGAGCACCTAAATACCTACGCACATATCCAAATTTCGTAGCAATGAGACACAAAAAGTAATCTCGGTAACAAGTGGGTTAATACAAAAATTAGGGTAATTTTGAAACTCCTTCCATTAAGTCGTCGTCGGTCACTTGAAAACCAGATGTGGATGCGATGTTGCTAGTGGTATCCATCTCATCCTCCTCGGCGTCGTCGCTGTCGCTACTCGAGCTTTCTTCTTCATTTGATTCGGAATCATCATCTCCTACGTGAATGACGAATGTTTCCGTCATCATGTCGACCACGTGATCGCTTTTATAATATTCAGCCTCTATTTCCTTAACTTTGGTGCATAATTTCACCCACTCTGTTGCTCCCATTAAATTTACTTTTTCATTTACTAGTTCAGTAATTCGTGTAAGGTTCCAACTTACATTTTTGCCGGAGACATATCCTTTAATTTGGGACCAGGCCATCTCTATCGGATTTAGATCCGGGTGGTATGGAGGCAATCGAAGCACATCATGGCCTGCGTCCTTTAATATGGCATCGATATGAAATCTTTTGAACTGGTCTTTGATTTTTTTAATTAAATTATACAACTCCGGCTTTAACATGGATCCTTCAAATTCTACTCCTTTTTGGCGGAGCCAGTTTTGCATATCTGCTTTCTTAGTCGTAGAGATTGGTGCAGCATCTTGTAGTTTATTGTGGTATGAAGCATTGTCAACTACCACTACTGAGTTAGCTGGTAAATTCGGTATCAGTTGAGTGCGGAGCCAGCGCTCATAATTCTCTGAATTCATATTGTCGTGGTAGTCGCCGCTTTTTGTACCAGCTTTGAATGTTAGCAAAGCGTTCGGTACAAAACCTCCTTCTCCACCCGCATGCACTATAACCAGGCGGTTACCTTTCGATAATGGTTTTTTATTGCCTTTGGTGGAGCCGTCTGTCCATGAATGATGAGCAGCATGGGAACTATCGACATATGACTCATCTGTATAAATGATGGGTCTTTCTTCCTCCCTATATTTTTTAATTTTTTTCAGATATTCAATTATTTGTAATCTTATTTGTGATTGCTCAATTAACAATTTTCTATTGGTTTCTGTTCTTTTCCACTTAAAACCCAAGGTTTTTATTATTCTTCTGAGACTTGCTGCCGATCCTTTGAAATTAAGGTCATCCTGCAACTTCTTTCTTAACTTATTTATAGTAGGCAATTCTTTTTCGGTGATATGGAAATTGTGAATGACTCTTTTAATAACACCCTGATCAAAACTGTCAATATCTGTAATTGGTTTTTGTTTATTTCTTTTATTTTTGCCGGGAGTTCGAAAAACAATAAGAAATTCCGAATCTCTTGCGCCTTTTACAATTCGCCTCACTGTAGATTCAGAACATTTTGTTGCCATTGCAGTCCGTTTTATGCACTGTTTTAAATTATCAACTGTATTACTATCAGCTTCTTTCTTCATAAAACTATAAACGTCATATATCATTTTTCTCACTTGTCTGTGTAAAACCATATTGTAATTAAAAACTTTTGAGCGCGATAGTACTTTGTGAATGAAAGTGACGTGAACACCGGGAGGGAAGCCAAGGACGACTGACGCGCCAATCCCGTGGCCCGTGCGGCGTTCACCCGCCCCGCGCTCCCCTCATACCACTCAATAGATCGATAAATCGTTGACTGCGCAGCTTACGCGCCAGCGTTCTTTTTATGTGACGCGACCTGTAGGTATAACAGAAAAGAAGTTTCTGATTTATGTTGTAAATTTTTAGTGTTTGTCACCTTTTTACTTCAATCTATAAAGAGATATAAGTAGGTAAGTATAATTATTATCGTAATAATTATATTGATACAAATCTATCTGGTATCATTTTAAAAAGGACACTAGCGAAATTCATTGAAAATACTATTGGCGTTGCGAATTGAGAAGTTTTCTGCAGCCCTCTACATTCTATATTAATATGTATAATGATATACCTACCTAATATAAATTCTGCACGTGTTGAGTTGATCGTATTCTACAATAAATATGTATGTAGGTAGGTACTAAGTTCGCTAAACACTCATATTACATTGTAACACTAACGTGATTCTCACAATATACCTATCGTACATAGGTAGGTACTTACCTTATATATATATGAATTATGATCAACAAAATACCTAGGTAACACGCAAAAATAAAAATATATTATCTAGAGATTATTATATAAATAGTATTTAAAAGAAAAAAATCTTTACTTTTATGACACGGCTTGACCGATTTTTCATGATATTGTTTTTGTGTGTATTTATGGTATAGTACGGTATACAGAACCTATACACAGCTAAGAATAGGTCGTTAAGTATTTTCAACAGAAGAAGACTAAGTTGCTTATTATGTAACTATAAATATATGATAAATATAGATAAATGTTTGTTTGGTTATGTGTTTGTTAGGTATACCTCTTGTCAGAACAATAAGGATTCTATGCGCATAAACATTTGCGCTAAGTGAAGTGACTGCTTTTAAATATCACATATCGGACTCCCATATCAATACAGCGCCAACTCAAATTTTTTTTTTTTTTATAATTTCAAACTTAAACAAGTATAAATAAAATTGCAATTGCTGTAAAAATACTTTTTGAGTTGAGCCAGTATTGTACTAGGTGTGCGATATATAACACTATGTAGGTAGTAAGTACTCATAAGTACCTACCTATCATACATATCGATGGATATTGCCTTAGATTCTCAGACACTGACCAATTTCATAAATAACGGACACGTGCCAATCGGTGTTTATGAAGTTATATAATACTACAAACTTACAACCACCCCACATAATTTGTTATTCATTTTTTTTTTGGAAATACCTATTATTATTCTATGATAGGGGCCGAATTTACTCAGTAACTTTTAACTAATCATACTTACTATAGATGTTCATTTATACATCGTAAAATTCGTACAAACATTCATACAATATACGACCTATCCGTCGAATAAAGTCCTATCTGAAAAACCACTACTTGAAACAAGAGCAATTTTAATTATACAAATTTCATAAACTACCTCTACTATTATTCAATCAATTATACATAGAACATGCTATACAAATATACTCGTATCATTAAAATTGGCTTATAAGCTGAAAAGCTAAAACGGCACGTGTATTTATTTCTGGCGTAGGTATTGTTCTCATCAGGCACGTTCCACGAACTTTTTATTTCTATAGAAACATTTTCCTATTCATCGAAAATATAAAAATTTAATGTCTATTTAAGTCCCTTTTGTACAACTTCCCTAAAAACTTTCGCATTGTCCGAAATGTTTACTTGAAAAAATATTTTTCTTAGGAATAACAACAACAGAAGCCAGATAAACTATAGGTACTAATTATAAATTGTACGGAATAACTGAACATTTTATTTATTTAATGAATTTCTCGAAACATTTATTTATAGCTTTGTTTTTGTGATGGATAAAATTATCAGCTTTCTCTTCTCGAGTATGCTAAAAAACATAAAATAACAAATAAAAACAACTTGGGAATCTTCAAGGCACGAGTGAATAGGAACGCTTCTCTAACTCTAAGGTATCTTACGTGAATCGTCGACCGCATGCCGTATGCACTTACCATCAGGTGTGATGTAGTGAAACGTATATAGGCCTATTTAGTTTTACTACGACGACGATAACCTGGAAATACTGATCGGCAAAGTAGAGGGGAAGCGGCCTAGAGGGCGTAGCCCCAAGCACAGATGAAATAGTTGGTTTGAACTTTATGGCCCCAAGCGATGGTCTGACCAGGTTGCACAGCAATTGGAGATATCGGTAAGCGAGACACTCCACAAAGCCGAAGATCGGAGCCAGTGGAAGAAGACAGTCTCGGGCAAGCAGCAGGGAAGGATTCACGATCCTCGACATTGACGGAACGAGTGAAGAGAGGTAGGCTTCAGCCGTGGCTAGATGCCACGCACTCGACAACACCGTGTCGCCAAGTGGTCATTATGACTTAGGACCGTGTTCCAGCATGATGTTCAGTGAAGCATTTATCCCGCCTTCTAGGTTACGCTGTTTCCATCTACGGCCGCATCTTCGTTTTGCATCATGCGAAAACGTAGTCAAAGGCAAAGCTATACCTAATGAATAAAAAAACAGCATTTATTTCCACCATTCCAATATTAATGGAATGTAACATTATAATTATGTCGCTCTTTAACACGGACTAAGCCCGGGCCTTTTTATAGGCGTGCACGGAGACAAAAAGTCCAACGCGCAGAGGCCCTTTTGAGCTTTTAATATAAATGTAATGGGTGA
This sequence comes from Hemithea aestivaria, assembly GCA_947507615.1. Lineage (NCBI taxonomy): Eukaryota > Metazoa > Arthropoda > Insecta > Lepidoptera > Geometridae > Hemithea > Hemithea aestivaria. Next base: position 2,906,368 of record OX382325.1, on the reverse strand, counting down.
CACTTATTGGAGTCTGTCTGATTCCATCCATAGAAAATGGGCTCAAACGCAGTCTCCGCCAAGTGACAGGACTATTGCTAATTAATGGAAACTACTTGACCTAGGCTATGGATGTGTATTCTAAATGGATGGTTAGTGACGCTTTTGCTAGGACTACGGCACCTGCCACTTCCGTCCCATTAGGCAATATATAGGCAGGTGATGACTCGCCACTCACTAAACGGGCCCCCATAAAGGCCGGCATTACATAGCCGACGAGAAGGGCTACGTTGGTGCAAGTGGCTGGAGGGGGAGAGGTGTCCCTGGACTTTAAACACGTAGGCCAACTCGCCACTTATGCTTCACATTCTCCCTCCGAGCGAAAAGCTCTCGCGACTCCACTCTGGCCGGCCAATGAAGGCAAGCACAGAGGTGGGGGACTGTTCCTCGTCAGTGTTCACTCCGACCGGCCGGTGAAGGCAAGCCGGCGATGAGGAAAAAACATTATAATTATTATTAGCTTTAGCAAGCCCCGCCAATGCCTTAATCATAGCACCGAATGGGTGCATGTGAACCCATACGTACAACCAATAACTAAATTAATCCAAGTCTAATTATACAAGGCATGTGAGCCACGGGCCACGTGTCATTTCATTCTAGATCACACTTTCACACGTAACGTTTTAGTTACTGTTAACACACGACTCCTAGGGGCTTCCCTGATCATAACTTAGGTACAAAGGATCAGGTGGCAGGAACGATTTGTGTAGGAAGGGACAGTTTTAGGTCCTGCGAGCAACCCAACCGGAATACTACTCTATCCTTCTCTTCTCTATCCTTTCTTACTATAGGTAGGTACTTATTCTGTGAATGTGTAAGCGTCGTATTTTGATTTTTAACAAGAATATTACAATAATATACTGATCGGCCCAATTTCGTCTGCCTATGTTGAAAGATACTTTATGACCTATTCTCAGAAAACTGCCAAAATCATTCACATAATTAAAATCGGTCTAGCCGTTTCGGAGGAGTTCAATAAAAACACTGTTATGCTGCTCATTCACACTTCTTTGCAAAGACCCTTCTCAGATCGATCTATTTATTAACTTTCTTTAAAGTTGAAATGTCATTAGTGTTATTTAGCAGGGTTATTTAATGAATTGCTAAAAAAATCTTTTAAAGCGTAATTATCGCGAAACATAATATTATTACGAGTATACCTAACACACACAGATCATAACTTATAATGACCCCATTAGGTACTGACTTTTATTTACCAAATGTAGTAACAAATTAATCAGTAACCCTATATTAAATGGATAGCGATCGATTAGATTTTTGACCAATAAATGCAGATACAAACGGCCCGTCTATAATAGTCTAGAGCCTAGACTCTAAACACCTACATAGGCGTCTAGGTCACCTCGCCACCTTTTTGAGCTGACCTTTTTTACAAAACCGAATTTGAATGGGTGGGTATTTGCATCTTCGCTTCGTCCTTCGTTCGCCTCCTTAGCAAGACGTTACACATGACCCCAAGCTAAGCAACTCAATGTAGGTACTGCTATAATGGTTAGAATAACCGATTTCATACTTATTTTCAGCCTGGTTTGTCCCGCAAAACATTACAAGGGCTTCCTTTCCCTCTCTGTCAAGGGCTACAGTTATCCAGCAGGGCTAAGTTGCGCAAGTCGATATCTTGGCTGTCTTAAATTTGAATTTTACACGCGAGTGAGATAATTTGGACATAAAAACTTGAAATAATATTTCCATATATAATTTTATGTCAATATTATCTCACTCGCGTGTAAAGCTCGACATTAAGACAGCCACAACGAATTATATGGAATGTCACCGGAAAATAACAAGATTCGTAACCCACATTCGTACATGCCGCGGCAGCGGCCGGCAAAGCGCCAGATACGAGTTGATTTTTGATACCTAAATGATTTCTATCTGTAGAGGCCAGTGTCCATGACACAGTCTCTCTAAACATCTTCAGATAGAAAACATTCAGTAGGTAACGTAGGTAATAATAAAAAAAACTCGTATCTGGCGCTTCGCCGGCCGCTGCTGCGAATATTAGGTATTTATTATGTACAAGAGGAGTTTTGTCGTGCTTAACGATTTTCGACTCTATTGGTAAAGTACCATTCATCACATAATGAATTTTAATATAGGTTTTGACCATGATTATGATAAAACTGATACATTATTATTTGAAATTCATAGTGGAGAATTTTGAGCGCTTGGCATGGCGTGGCCAGCTAATAATTATAATTATTACGAATTGACAGTAAGTAGGTACTTAGGAAAAAAACTAAGTCGAAATTAATTTCAGTAAATTTTGCTGTAGGTCTAAGTATACCTACCAAGGTAGATAGGTAGGTATACCTATATACCTAAGTATATAGAGGTAGCTACAAAACTCAATACAAATTATATTTTTGAAGAATCGGATCGGCACTAGAGAGGAAACAGCACCCTTTTGACAATTTTTAAAATAATCATTATTTATTTTGTATCTACCTACTCATCTATATTTATTTATTTATTTCCACTAAACACTAACATTACAGGTATAACCTAATTCGATAGTGTTCTTACAATACTTAAAATTCTTAATACTATTATCATATAATACGTACGTACCATATAACATGTAGGTCGTAGGTATGTCTAATATAATCTAAATATCATAATATGTACATATGTTATATGCTACTTCACAGACTTCTCTCATTGTAGAAGAAAATAGGTCTACCTTTTCAGCAATCATGTTCAGGACGCGCAGTGTACGCGTGATTGGTGCGAGTCGAGATGCATCAGGTTGGTCCGTGCGCGCGGTACCAACATTAAATTCACTATAAAACATTTCAACAGATGAGACTATTATAAATATAATAAGCATAGAGCTAGTTAGATACAGATAACTATAGTGTAAACATAATATAGGTAGGTATACCTACCTAGTTCAGTGATTAAGTATAGAAGTAACTGTCTACTGTCTAGTCTTTGGCTGGATGTTATAAAATATCTTCTACTTTTTTTTTGATATTCTAATGAGATTAAAGCCCTTTTTAGGGTTCCGTAGTCAACAAGGAACCCTTATAGTTTCGCTTTGTCCGTCCGTCCGTCCGTCCGTCCGTCCGTCTGTCTGTCCGCGGCATTGCGGAGAAACTATAAGTCCTAGAAAAGTGTAATTTTGTATACAGGTAAGTAATAATAAGGGTAAGAGAACGGTGACAAAAAATAATTTTTAATTAATTAATTTAGGCTACCTCCCGTACACGTAAGATGGGGATGATTTTTTTTTCTGGCTGATACCTTCGTGTGGGGTATCGTTGAATAGGTATTTTAAAATGAAGGACGGTTTGCTAAGAAACTTTTTCGATTTCATGTTCTGTTTGAAAGATATTCAAGTTATAAAAAAAAAATTGAGCGTCCCCCCCTCTAAAATCTGAACTACTAGCTTTAAAATTCTGAAAAAAATCAGAGGTATGCTTTCAACCATGAACTTTCCAGGAAAACTATAGCGGTTAAGATAAAATTATTAGTTTCGGTAAAATCAGCAAAATAAGAATACCTAAAGCTAACCTAGCCTATAGTTTATTAATGCATAACTAGATGGCGCTAGTAGTAAAATTAGATCGCGCAAGCGAATTGTTCATGGTTGTATTGTTTACGAGTTATAGCTATCACAAATAAATCACCATATTACAGTGTTACTTAGCTCATAATTTCTAACTTAAGTTTTTTTATTATAATTTGATATAGCATGGTCAAGGCTACTTGTGTGAATGATCCGGATATATTTTTTTTAATTTGCGGAGAATATTATGCTCAAAGAATTCCGTTTGAATGTGACAACGTTCATAATTTAGGCTTACAAAAATTACTTTGGATACTCCCTGGAAATTAACGACAAGCCTTGGATTCCCCAAAAGTTATGCAAAACGTGTGTTGAGTATCTACGTTTGTGGACAAATTAGAAAATAAATAGATTTTGGTACGAAACCGCTATAATGTGGAAAGGACTCGAGAACCATCACGATGACTGTTATTTTTGCTTAGTGTAAACATAAAACTATTGTTTTGATTTTATTAAAAATTAAGTATGCGGAACATAACTGGCTCATAATGTGTTCATTTAAAAATGGTAAACTTTGTTTTAGGCCAATGGTGGTTATATTTTTTTTTGTAAAGTAAGAATTATTTGGACTTTTCTCAACACGTCCAAAAACTAATGCGTCACTTTCAAAGGCTCGAATGTGACATAACCATCAAGTTACACTCTCTCCACGACCACCTAGACTATATTCATGACAATCTTGGGGTACTAAGTGAAGAATTGGGCAAGCAATTCCACCCGAACTTTTGTTCGATGAAGTAACGCTATCAAGGCTTCTGGAACGCACATACATATGATGGCTGAATATTGTTAGAGCATTTAGAATAGCCCTTAGAATAAGAATAGCATTTAGAATAGCTCTGTTTCAGCTTCAGCAAGAAAATTAAATAACATAAAGAGTTTTTCAACTTAAACTTAAATTAATTAGGATCATCTCTACATTGACCACCCACAAGGTGGACAGACGACCTTATAAAGGTCGCCGGAAGACGCTGGATGCAGGTCGCTTCCAACCGGTACATATGGAAGTCCAAAGGGGAGGCCTATGTTCAGCAGTGGACGTCTTACGGCTGAGATGATGATGATGATGATCTCTACATTTATAGCGTTTTATTACGAAAACAACATAATATGTGTCATATCTTTTTAACTAGAGCTGATACAGAAATTTCAGTCACAAATTTGAAATCGTCGTCAAAAATCATCCAAAATGCTGTTGTGCAGTGTATTCAATCTACTAGAACTACGGAACCCTACATTGTGCGTGGCCCGACTCACGCTTGGCCTATTTATTTTTTGTATGAGTCGTCATAAAGGCAGTAAGTCGCGAGTCGCGTCGGGTGTGTTTCACTGTAATCTGTAGTTCTGTGATATCGGTATCGCCACAGATCGCTCAGCATGGGCCGACACGTGACTCTCGCTCACGTTGCCTTCCACGAGGTGCTTACGCAAACCACGAAACGTACTAAACGCCATGACGTAACGACTCGATAACAACTCAACGAGGCGACATTTTAAACCTTATCCCCTCCCCCACTAATAAAGATCACAGAGTAACGTTCCGTCGAGGCACTTTTCAAGGTGAAAAATTTCCAGCATTAGAAATTAGCCGGTGAATATGAATAGATGCGTTTTTGGCCTAGATTTTATCGTTATCAAAGTCACATGACCGAAGTGCAACAAATGAATAAATATAATTACACTGTGAGTATGCATAGGCGGATTTAGGGGGGGGGGGGGGGGGCAGGGGGCCAAGGCCCCCCCCCCCAGAAGCATTGTAGAGTTACGAATTTTGCACATATTTCATAGTCAAGACTATAATTTTTTTTCTCGGCGCTCGCAGCAAGCTGCTCGCACACTTATTATTAAGGATATTTGAACTTTCTAACTGTTCAGAGCGACCTAAACACACTTTTTTCTTAGTAAAAATGATAATATTCTTGCCTTTCTGCACCTTGCCCCCCCCCCCAGAACCAAATCCTGGTTCCGCCTTTGTGAGTATGTATGTTTGTTACTTCTTCACGCCTAAACGTGTGGACCGATTGAGCTGAAATTTGGTATAGAGCTTGGAAAAGAAACTAGCGTGCTGTGGTAGCAGCCGGCGAAGCGCCAGGTATGACTTGTTCGTATTAAGGCGCATCTCCAGCGCGTGTTTTAATTCAAAAATTGATCAATAACATCATAAAAATTTTCACAAAACATTGTCGCCATGATTGTGCGTATGAGCATGGCCTTAGAAGCTGTTTCCGATTGGGGAGCAGCTAATTTGGTTAAGTTTAATGCTACAAAAAGCCAGGCGTGTCTATTTACCGCAAAAAGGAGTCGATTCATAGAAGCTCCTTCTTTCCAAAATGTTTCTTTACCGATAACTAACCAGCTTGAGTTACTAGGAGTTACACTCACGCCTGATCTTAATTTTGGGAGTTACATAGAATCTAAGGCTCAATAATTGGCCGCCAGGAAGCTGGGTATTCTGGCAAAGGTGAGGCAATACTTCACACCGGGACAGCTGCTAACGCTGTACCAAGCACAAGTCCGGTCGTGTATGGAGTACTGTTCTCTTCTTTGGGATGGTACTGCCAAGTACCAGCTTCAGACACTGAAGTCAATGGAGAGACGTGCCAAAAAGCTAGTAGGTGACCAAAAACTTACGGAATCTCGGCTGCAGAGCCTAGAACGTCGTAGAATGGTCGCTTCGCTATCGGTCTTCTATAGGATTCATTTTGGAGAGTGTGCGCAGGAATTACACGCACTAATTCCTCCACGCCCATTCTATCGACGGACGTCACGGCAGACGGCAATGCGGCATCCCTACTTAGTCGCGCTACCAACAGCCCGCGCCAAGCGTTTTGCTTCGTCGTTTCTGATGAGAACTGGTCGCATTTGGAACACTTTGCCGTCATCCGTGTTTCCCGAGGGGTACAACTTGGGTATCTTCAAGGCACGAGTGAAAAGGTACCTTTCTAGGCATCATACGTGATCCATCGTCGACCGCATTTTCACTTTCCATCAGATGGGATGTGGTCAAACGTAGGCCTATTTTGTATATAAAAAAAAAGGTGAATGGTTCCTTCCTTTACAAAATTAAACAGTGGAACATGATATGGGATACGCAGATGATATTATAGTGGTAATGATCAATGGCGAATTTCTAGATATTGTATCCAGAATTTTGCTATAGGCTCTAAAGATAATGGAAGAATGGTGAAATTGAAAAGTCACTTTAATTCGGCACAGAGTTGGAATGATCTATGGGTAACGACAAGACGTGAAATATCCCAGTACGACCTTAGAGAAGGAGCTCACATGGAATCTGCACGCCAAGAAGGTGACAGAAAAAGCTATAAGGGTTTTACTATGTGTTGGTCAGCGTATGCCATACCCGGGGACTTTTCATCTACACTTTAATGATACGCCTAATCTTTCCTACGGCAGCGTGTCATGCTGGCTTAGAACCGAACTTACATACAACAGGAGATGAAAGCCTTTTACACACTCCAAGTGCAACCAGATGCAGACTGCCGCAGGCCTCATTTGGTATACAGATGGTTCAAAAACGGGATCCAGTACAGCATCAGGTATCTACTCGGAAGCTTTATAACAGTCTGGGTCTATACACTACCGTTTTTTGGTCGGAGATGTATGCCATTATAGCATGCGCTGAAGAAAACATAAAGAGGAATGTGAAAGATAAGATTATATCTAAATTCTCAGTAACAGTCAAGGCCTTAAGTTTCTGCAGACTCCTCGTTCCTCAGCTCAAAACTAGTCTTGGATGCTGTGAAGGCTCTGAACAAAGAAGGCTGCAGCAACAGAGTACAAGTTGGGGTACCGGGCCATGTTGGTATATAAGAGAATGAGAAGGTTGATGGACTTCTCAGAAGAGGATCAGCAAATGACCAAGTTAGGGTCTGTCAGCATGCATTATCAATAGCCAGCATAGTAAGAGAGAGAAGTACAACTTAGTGGGGTCACCGCTTTAATTATCCACTTCTTCGAAGAGTAGGAAATGATAAAGCAGTAAGCAGGGGTAAACACTATAGATCCCAATGCGTCGATGCGTTGCTGGCTTTTACAGTCGGGCGACACTGGGTTGATGGCATCACAGCGATCGGAGAAAAGACCTGGATGCGAACTGCTCAGGATAGAGTTGCATGGCACGAAGGGGAGGAGGCCTTTGCCCAGCAGTGGGACGATATGGCTTGACAATCATGATGAGGTTCCTCGATTTTAAGCATAGTTTTCAAAATAAAATATTTTGAATAATATGGAAAAAATACAATAGAACATTTCAAAAAGAAGGGAGAAGAGAGGGGGGAGTTTATAAATGAAGATATAATTCATTATATTGTATTTAATAAAAAATTCTCGACATTTTGTTAGAATTTTAGTGGCCGTAAACTAAGATGAGGGTGGTCGCATATTAACAAAAGTGGCCGCAAACTAATGAAATAGCTACTTTTGGAGAAAAAATTTTTTTCTTCAAATTTTAATACTACTGCTACTTTTTAATTTTTTTAAAAAAACTTGATCATGTATAGATCCGCAAGAAAGATTTATCATAACTGTCAAGACGATTTTTCATATTAATAAGCCAACCTAAAGTGGGGAACTCCACTAATTGGCCGCAAACCAGCGAAATTACCCTACCTACCTACTTACTTAAATAGGTTTGTACAGGTCGCGTCACATAAAAAGAACGCTGGCGCGTAAGCTGCGCAGTCAACGATTTATGGATCTATTGAGTGGTATGAGGGGAGCGCGGGGCGGGTGAACGCCGCACGGGCCACGGGATTGGCGCGTCAGTCGTCCTTGGCTTCCCTCCCGGTGTTCACGTCACTTTCATTCACAAAGTACTATCGCGCTCAAAAGTTTTTAATTACATTACGTTATGTATTTTATTCTTTGGTGCATTTAAAATATTTGTATTTTTTTTTATAATTGCACTTGGTGCAATTATAAAAAAAAAAAACGTGACGTCACAAAAATTGCATAATTCTATGTTTTTTTCGTGATAAACAAAACAACACGCTGGTTTTTTTTCTTGGTATTTTATAACATAATGGTTGCCTTCAAACTAGAAAAGTTGCTGAAAATTCTTTTTCATCCCCCCATCTCGGAAAGTGACATGAATCACAGGATTTTTGTTTAGATGCGGGCCTTTATAAAGGACGATAGTAACAAGTGGGTTAAATGTATTTTCCTTCCTGAAATAAAAATATTTACTAAATTAAAAATGTTTTAATACTAATAAATAAATTCCATCTAATACATTTTGAATAGGTAATTAGGCACAGTTACCAATGTGGTCACCAATAAATATCTAATATAAAAAACCGCGATCGAAAAGCTAGTTAAAATTAAATAGGCCTAGTAGTTTTATGCGTGAGTGTACCCATGCGCAAGCTCATCCCCGCCACTTTCTTCCAGCGTTCTTTTTATGTGACGCGACCTATACTCAGAAATTGTTGTGAAAGCTTCTATAAGCTTGAAAATAATAACAATGATTGTTAAGATAGCAAACTGCAAATTGTACGTGTGAGTATAATAGTCAGTGATCGTGAATAGGTAGGTACGTGATAATTAGTACTGAAATAGATTTGTCAGAAGTTGTAGTTAATCCGTTAGATTGCATTAAAACCTTTGCAGTTCATTGTTAATGTAGCTTACTTATTTAGGCGTGGATTGTGTTCAGTAACTTAAATATAGATCGTCAAACGTTTTAATTAGTGGCTATTAAAATAGATTGGTAATCAGAATTTGTAGTTAATGAATTAATCCCGTTGGATTTCAATAAGCTGCAAGTTAATGGTACATGCGAATGTAGGCGTTCATTCAGTAGCTTAATTAAATATAGATCGTTAACTCGCGATAATACGCCCCTTAAATAGATTTGTGATCAGAAGTTGTAGGTAATCAGTTGGATTGCAATTAGGTTATTATTAAAATAGCAAGCTGCAAGTTGATGGAACACGTGACACGTGTTTGGGGACTCAGTAACTTTAATATACTTAGTACATAATATATATAAATATGTTACGGCCAAAGTACGAAGTGAGGCTACACCACAGATCTTTCTATAGTAGTTACCTATATGATCTATGGTATTACACGTGTTCTGCGCTGAATTAAAACTTATTTCACAATCGTAAAAAAAACCCATTAAAATTGCATTAAAACCTGTGCAATTCATTATTTAAACTGCATGGAACACGTGTATGTTGTGCGTGTTTGTATGGGACAATGACCACTGGCCACTGACCACTCACCGTGCAGTGTGGCCAGTTCTTATTCTTGCAAGTGCATGTTATCGCAGTAAGGACTGCGAAATGAAAACTTTGTACATAGGTACTTATTAGCATTGTTGGTATCTATAATTATCTACCTATATCAAAAGTTTAATGGATATTATAAATAACAACAATTTAAATATTTTTTTTTAATTAAAAATAAATCGGATAAGTAGGTACCTAATTAATATTTATAATATATCCCCAAAAATGTAGCTCCCTATTGTCAAATGCAATAAAAAAACTTGTAATAACGAACGTTCCGATTATTGGAACAGGTATATTTTTTTACTATTTAGCACTTAATACACCAGTTTTATGGAATAGTCAGGCGATACAAACGTGAGACAAGCGAGAGTGTGTGTGTGCACCGGCTTGTGAATATACAATTAGGGTTGCCAACTATACTTTATAATAACTTCCTTGTGGTCGTGACTTCGTGACCTCCTCCGTCCATGACTTTCTTCCTCACGATGGTACACCGTCTTGTCCTATCTCTGGCCACCCGGAGAGCATCGTAGACGGTAGAGTCGAGAGTGGTGCGGATCTGACCAAAGCATCGGGCTTCGGCCACAGAGTCTTTTCCCTTCCACTTTGCCAGTGATTACAAGATTCTCGAGATTATAATAAAAACTCACCCTACGTTATTTCAGCACGACGCTATGACTAACATAATTAATACTCAAGTAGAATTATCTATTAACTGAAGATAATTTCATTAGGATAATACTAAAAATGGCTCCTTTTTTATATTCAAAAGTATACCACTTTTGAATATAAAAAAGTAGCCATTTGTTTTTTTGATCAATCTAGTGTCAGTTAGGCTGTCGAACGACGAAACTCCTTTTGCTTTACACGTTTCACGTTACCGTATCGATAGAACTTCGGTGTTTATATAGCTCTTATGTGGCTTACGGCTTACGTAGCCAATTTTAACTCGCGGCGACCCTATAATATTCAATACACAGACGTGTTACGCTAGTGTGTGTGGCCGGTCACGTTTTGCTTGGCGTGTCGAGGCCGCGGCGAGGCGCGTGCGGCCCCCCCAGCCCCCTTAACGCCCGCTGCGTCACGTGTTGCCGATGTGATATTATTTTTGCCTCGCTTTCCCCGCAAATCACCGCGTCCGTCTATTTCGAGTTAATTCACAATGACTTTTGTTACGTAGGCTTATATCGAAATGTGTGGATTTTGATAGTATTTAGATAAGTTGAAAATTATTAGGTACTGATGATAATAACATTCTAAAGTTATATCACGTAGGTAGTACTTAGTGTAGGTTACCGTGGTGTAGGTAACACTTTATAATCAATGGATTATGCCATTTACATAGGTAGTAAGTAAGTAGGTACATAGTAACCGTGGTTGAGAAAATCAACAAAAATTATTACGTGAGTACAGCCGTTTCGTATTTGTAATGTAAGAACTAGATAATAACAATAGTTTCCATAGTAGGTATAATGTCAAATATTATCACTTATATCACCCTTTTTTGACCCAGGAAAAATGCATTATGCATCATCACTCATCACCCCACGCCAGTGGGCGCGGGGCGGATCACTTATCATCCTAGTTGAACAAATATGATTTAAAACAACACCTCACGGCCCACATCAAGTAAACACTCACGTCACAAGTCACAATAGTCATTATCTGTTAGTTCATAGCGAGGTGTCATCTCATATTGTGCCCTTCTAACTATTCCACTGGACAGACTTTAGATGATGAGTGGAAAGTTAACCCCACATTGTTCAACCTATAGTGACCACTAATCAATCGTCCTCACCATGTCACAATAGTCATTATCTGTTAGTTGATAGCGAGTATGTGTCATCTCATATTGTGCCCTTCTAACTATTCCACTGAACAGACTTTGGATGATGAGTGGAAAATTAACCCCACATTGTTCAATCTATAGTGACCACTAATCAATCGTCCTCACCATGTCACAATAGTCATTATCTGTTAGTTGATCTGTTAGTTGATAGCAAGCTGTCATCTCATATTGAGCCCTTCTAACTATTCCACTTCCACTGAACATAGGATTCTAATGATGAGTGGAAAGGTGGCCCCACACTGTTAATTTTTTATTGACCACTGATAGCTCGTTCTCACCATTCTTTACTTAATTTGAGGTCATGAGTCATGAGGCTTTTGGCTATGACCTTTCCACTCTTAATCCCAAATCCCAAGCTTGTGTTCAAGGGAATAGTCACTCAGGTCAGGTTTTCGTTTGAGTACTTTTACTTAGGTTTTCAGTTTTCAGTGATACTTGACTATACCGCTGCGCTGCTATTTAGTTATATTTGGTACATTCCTACATATTAAAAGCTTGGTATCCCAAATCCCAAGCCAGCATGTGGAAAGTGGTCTCAAAATTATTATTCAATTTTATGTAACCACTCATCTACAATCTTCATCACATTCCAGATTGGGTATATCACTGTTGCTTCTTCATCAGCTAGTTTATCAAGGATTTGGTCGCTGCCTCCATGTTGAAGGTCGTCAAGGTTCTGATCTCAACCGCGTCTCTCTATTCTCAAATCACTAGTTTATTATGTCTGGTGCCTTATTCAAGCGATCATTCATATAACTGTTACTAGCTTATGTTCGCGGATGTCCCTAATGGCTAAATCTTTTCTTAGCGGACGTCTACGTTGTATAAGCTATCTGTATTCCAAATTACAACCAATCCGTTCAGCAGATTGAGCCGTTGATAGATTAGTCAGTCGGTCAGTTATTAATCAGTAATGCTTTACTTTTATATATTTAGATGATATGACTTATGACGCGAGTTGCAATGCCTACCTACTACCTACAAAGCTTATTATATTATATGCATCCATTATATTTATAGTTGACAAAGCGAAACGTGATTGGCGATATACCTAAAGTCAAATCGGACAAATTAGCACTTACCTACGACCTATTACATAGGTTTATATATTAATATATATATGTTTAGTTTTAGGCTACGATATACCTCTAATATGTAATCAGATTTGCATTCATCCACTATTCAGAATATCAGAACGTTGCAAATAGATCATCAGATGTATTTGCAACGTTCCTTCCCCATTTGCTTCTCTTTTATGTTGAGGTGTGTCTCTGAAGATTCAGATATCCGAGATGATATAGAAGACAAAATAGAGAAATCATGTGCTAATGAAGTGCGAAGGGTAAGACAATGTGATATTTTCAAAGATAAGGACGAAACGAAACGAAACGATGCGATGGAGCAAAATTAGGAAAGCTGACTCAGAATTATGGGGCCAAATCGGTACATGGTTTGCCAGTCATGTTCAGCAGATATGATATAATACCTACTTAATGATAATTATTATTATCATAACATCTTATTACTAATTACTAGCTTATGCTCGCGGCTTTGTCCGCGTAGAGACATCCTTTCTTAGCGAAGGTCTACGTGGTAAAGTCTACATATTTGTTTCAAATATCAACTCAATCCGTTCAGCGGTTTAGGCTGTGCGTTGATAGATCAGTCAGTCATTCAATCAGTCACTCTTTCCTTTTATATATTTAGATATATAATAAGTGTATTAGGTCATAATTATATTTTCTATGACAAAGTTATATCGACTAAAATATCAATGATCATTGATGTACCCAGTAATTTTAATTAAGAGCATAGTAATTTATTGTTCATAATGAGCGTGTTCTACTCGTGAATTCTGGATTAGGTATGTTATCGTGATAAAAGTTCATACCTATACCTTATATTGGTTTCGGTTATACCCTCAAAAACCGTTTTTACAAGCTTTTACTCAATTTGCGTTTATTCTTCATTCACCTTTGCAACAAATCATAACCTTTTTACCACAGGTGACTTCCGTCTTCGTTCGATTTGGAAAACAAAACTTCACGCCAGAACATCCGGAAGGAAATAATCAGCCTGTTATACCTACCTACCTACCCTACCTAATTGCAAATCAGTATTGATTTTTTAATTATCATACTGGTTAATGTATTCGTGCTGTACTCTGTTACAAAGTAAAGTAATCAAATATTAACAGGTAAGAATAGAATACATTATTGCATAGGTACCTGATAATTACAAAGAAACATATTGGGCTGGATAATATCTATCTTAGTTCAATAAGTAGATACCTAGTAGATTTCCTGACTCCTGATAAGCCTTTATATCCTCAGAAAATTTCAATGATAGACTTAATATATTATTATGTTTTCCGTATTATAATGGTCTTTTGATAATAATTAAACATAAAAACCAACTAAAAATACATTTACTAATAACATACAACAAAAACAACGAATCATACTAAAAATCAAACCATGAAATGGAACATTAAACATCAATAACGTAGACTGGCTCTCAATAGTCTTGATACTTGATGGTCCTGTTTCTTGATAAGTATACAAAAAGGTATAATTATTTTTATGATGATTATAATATGCTTTTGAAGGTTCCAGTGCTATAGGGGTACCTATATTCAAAACAAAGTCATTTGTTCTTACATCTATCAAGATGGTAAACATAAAAATACTGGTGTATTACTATGTATAAAAGTTTTATAAATCATAACAGGTACTTACTTATCATATTTGACGGTACTATGTCCGTTTTCATTCCAATAATGCCGCGTTTCCATAGTCACTTCGTCACAAAACAGGAGATCACTTACTGGTATTATAACACTATTTTAAAGAACAATATATTTTCACGATCATCTTTCCCGACAATAATGCACTATTCACTTCACTGATCCAAAGTTAAGTCAGATCTTCGCAATCCATCGCAAACCAATTGGCACAACTGCGAATTTCAATCGTGTTTATTATCAGCATGAAGATTGTGAGCGGCGCGAACGTGTTCACGGAGCCAGATTCGCGGCCATTCTGAGGTCCGAGTCGGAATACCGGCCGGTACGAGTCATGTGTAGGGGTGTTCGTTATATTATGTAACAGATATATTAAACTGTTATTTAAATTAAACTATACAACTCATTATTTGATTCAAGCGACTTTAGTTATTTTTACCAACCTGTTATTTACAAAATATTTCATTGGCAAATGCACAGACGTGCGGCCAAACTCCGACCCGGAATTGAAAACAAATTTAAAAAATATTTTTCTGAGCATAACATTTTTCACAAGCCAAATTAAGCTCTAAGTTTGTTATTATACGGCTCAATTTGGAATAGTATTCTGGGCCAAAGATATTTCACAAACTAAATTAAGCTTTAAACGCGTGCAGCTACAGCTCAATTTGGTATATCAACTCCGAAACTTCTTACGTTGAGACTGAAGTGGTTGAAAGTTGAATGAATATCACGTGCAAATATATGCTCTAATATCACTGCGTAAGAAACACATTGCCATACACGCTTTTTCCGTTTGGTTTTGAGTTGTTTAGGTTTTAATATAACAGTAACAGTCAACAGTACTATAGTTTTATTTAATTTGAGTTTTATCACAATCAATCAGTGCGAATCGATAAATCGAAACGGGTGCATGTGTTATTGCGCGACGTTATATCATAAACGAATGATTGTGGTTTTTGATATATTCACATTAAGTTTTAGTGCGGATTGAACAATTTTAGGTAATTCTTGATATTGTGAATTGTGTGACGGACAATATTCAGTGTTTTAGGAACTTTCTTTTTGGACTTTTGTGATATTATGTGAGTAGGTTTAGTTAAAATTTCTTTAGGTAGGTACGTAAATTGCGAGAAAAGACGTTGAACTTTTAAGTTGTGTGAATTAAATATGTACCATTGTAACGAGCGAGCTCACGGCGCGGCGTGCGCTCGCAGGTAAAACTCATTCGTTATATTACAACGAATAAAAAAAACAGTGTTTTGAAAATAACAAAACATTTTATCAAGTTTTTGAAATTAAGCCGTTGCGAACACCCCTAGTCATGTGACGCCGTGACGGCATCAAAATACAGCACAGCCTTCGGAATGTGCCTGTAAATTCCTGTATATGTCCTAGAAAGGTTGTCGAAGAATGCAGTTTTAGAAGTATTGAAGTGCAATGTGGTTGAAAAGTGTGTGTAAATGCAGAATGTCGGTGGTGAGTCGTCGCGTAGCCGCGGAGTGGCGCGGGGGTGCGGTGCCGGCGGTGGGAGGGGAGAGTCGGCCACGCTCTCCCGCACGTGACCGATGTTGATGTCTGACGACTGACGGGCGACGTGACTCCGGCCCTCCTCCTCCCACTTGTTAACCCCGGTCTCCTCCCGCGCTATAATTACGATAAATTATCAAAATATCACTTTTAGGTGCAAATTTAGAATGTAGGTACCTACCTAATTCATTTCTTGCGCTGTCGTTCTACGTCATAACTTCGTAAAATCTGTACACCTGCAATATCACGTTTTAGTAGGTACACATCTAATATATAAAATTCTCGTGTCACAGTTTTTGTTGCCATACTCCTCCGAAACGGCTTGACCGATTTTGATGAAATTTTTTGTACTTATCGGGTATCTATGAGAATCGGCCAACATCTATTTTTCATCCCCCTAAATGTTAGGGGTAGTCCACCCCAAATATTTTTTTTTATTTTTTAGACAAAATTTTTAATTTCTATTTTTTTATGATTCAACATACAAAAATACATACAATCCTCAATTTTCACCTTTCTACGATCAACCCTTATTTTTTAATAGCCATTTTAGTAATTTAATCATTTTTCCTCTCCGGTCGAAAACTGATCAATCGTCATTTAATTAGTTATCCCCGCCAGATGTCTACAGGTGTCACTTCTGACCCAGTAAACAGCACGGAGTAGGGATGAGAACGAAGCCGGTCTCCTTTCTTTCTCACTCCCTACACAGTTGTCGGCCATCATTATTGTTTATGCATCAAGTGTAGTAGTAACGTTGACAATTATTATTTTGCTATCTGAGTGTAACTGGAAATTATTTATATGGCAAAACAACGTTTGCCGGGTTAGCTAGTACATTATATATGTTACATACATATAAGTACCTACTATATTATTATAAAAAATATTAGAAAATTATTATTACTATATTATTAGAAAAGTTTAAAAGTATTATATCCGTTATCCTAACCACCATATTACAAGCATTAAGTTGCTTAGTTTGGGGTTAGGTGGCGCTGTGTGAAACGTCCTGAAATATTTATTTATTTATTTATGTAGGTACACCGTATACCTATGTAAAGTCAGGCGCGGATCCAGACCATAATTTTGGGGGGGGTCATCGGCTAGAATTTTTTTCAAACTAAGAATTTTTCAGAGACTCGTTTTAGCGTAGTCTTGAAAATCTTACATTTATCAGCGTTTTGCTTGCTCCGAGTAGCAAGGAAACCAAATATTCTTACTTATAAAAGCGCGAGCAGCTCCCTGCGAGCGGCGAGAAAATTTTGAATTTTTCAGCACAAATGATGTGCGTTTAGCTTGCTCCGAGCGGCAAGGAAACTAAATATTCTTATTTATAGAGCGCGAGCAGCTGGCTGCGAGCGGCGAGAAAATTTGTATTTTTCAGCACGTATGACGTCCATTTAGCTTGCTCCGAGAGGCAAAGAAACTTAATATTCTTATTTATATTAAAGCGCGAGCAGTTCGCTGCGAGCGCCGAGAAATTTATGAATTTTTCAGCACGAATGATGTGCGTTTAGCTTGCTCCGAGTGGCAAGGAAACTAAATATTCATATCTATATTAAAGCGCGAGCAGCTCGCTGCGAGCGGCGAGATAATTTTGAATTTTTCAGCACGTATGACGTGCGTTTAGCTTGCTCCGAGAGGCAAGGAAACTAATTATTCTTATTTAAAAAAGCGCGAGCAGCTGGCTGCGAGCGCCGAGAAAATTTTGAATTTTTCAGCACAAATGATGTGCGTTTAGCTTGCTCCGAGCGGCAAGGAAACTAAATATTCTTATTTATAGAGCGCGAGCAGCTGACTGCGAGCGGCGAGAAATTTTGTATTTTTCAGCACGTATGACGTGCATTTAGCTTGCTCCAAGAGGCAAGGAAAGTTAATATTCTTATTTATAAAAGCGCGAGCAGCTCGCTGCGAGCGCCGAGAAAATTTTAAAATTTTAGCACGAATGATGCGCGAGGAGCTCGAGAATATTTTGAATCTTTCACGACGAATGATCTGAGTTTCGCTCGCTCTGAGCAGTATGAAAATTAAATATTCTTATTTATAGAGCGGGAGCAGCTCGCTGCGAGCCAAAAAAAAAACTATTACATATGCGAGCAGGTTGCTACAAGCGCAAAGACTTAGCTCCAAAGACGACAAAAAGTGCGAACAGCTATTCGCAGCAGCAGCAGCAGTTAATATAATCCAATTTATCCTAAATATGAAAGATAATTTGCAGTTTGCTACGAGAACCTATGAAAAATTCATAGGCGAGGACCGAAAAAAAAGTAGCTTAGTAAAAAAAAATTAACACAGCGAAACAATTTATGAGCAGCTAAGAGAAAATTTACTAATTCTAACTATGAAAGTAGCGTAAAACCAGTTGATTTGATTGGATTTTTTTCCAACTAGGATTTTGGGGGGGGTCATGACCCCCTTGACCCCCCCCCTGGATCCGCGCCTGTGTAAAGTATGTCTTCCGCAATAATTAGCAATAAGTATGATATTACTGATAGTACCTAAGTAGGTACTTTTAATTAACTTTTTACATCAATTTTGTAGTATGGGATCACGTTAATTTATTTTGGTTGATTGTATTATAACACTATGATACAAAGTTACATATTATTATTATTTAAATTAAATTATTACAGGATATAAATTATAATTAGAATTTTGTCACCCAAGTTTCTAAAAAAAAATATTATACCTGTACCTACCGTACCTACAGTTTTCCGTACCATAATATTATACTTATTTTACTGTAAAATCATAGTACTTGTACTTTGTACTTAATTAAGTCACCCTGTATAATAGAGCATAAAGCTGACGATAGACAGAGTCGGAAGTTGCCACGGAGCGGAAAAGCGGTCGCGATCTTCATTTTGTTCCTGCCCGTCGATGCGTTACATACAGTCAACTACAAAGAGATGTATCCATGTTAGTCTTAGAAAATGAAGGAACTTTTAGTATGCAAAAATTATTTACCCTTACTTCGTGACATTTTCAGTATCCACCAAATCTTATACTATATTCGATTCATTTTAAATGCTATTATTATGTATCACCTAAGGAAAAGTAGTGGGATACATCATTGTTGCATATTAAACGAGTCGATGATAATATAAAGTTTGATTGCTACTAGAAATGGCACGAACCAAGGGTAGTTCATTGTGGCAAATGAAAATTTACGTCATTTTGTAAGCCTAACATGGATACATCTTTTTGTAGTTGACTGTACAAATTCAATTTCTAACATTACAAAAATTCCGTCCCGCACCGCGACCGCTGTCCCGCCTGTGTGTGGCGTTAGTTTAAACCTCAGAATGAATTTGATAGAAATAAGCACACATACTGTAACCTGTAAGGGGCTGCGCAGACGACAGACTATCCATGACGCACTTTTTAGTCTGTGAAAATAGAACCTATGCAATTATATGCAGTAACGCACACGACGCGCAAAAAGTCCAGCGCACAAATAATCCGTGTAATTCGGGCAGACCGCACTGCGCCGCTCCGCGCAAAAGTGTGTGAAAAAAATTGAACGTTTGCTTCAACGCGCGCTAACGCAGACGGCACACACTTTAATCGGCAATCTGCATATGCTAGGGGTGGACGTAACGCTTCTTTCTTCTTCTTTTTCTGTACTTCATGTACAAAATAATACTTCGCGATCTCTGCACGATTTCCATAGCGTCTACGTCCCTACAGCTCTGCCGACAGAATGATCGAAGATGTGCGTCGTGTGCGTTGAGTCTGTGAAAAATCCGCAACCGACTTTTTGCGCGCCATGCAGACTTTTTGTGCGCCGCAGACTCGATCGCACAAAAAGTGTGCCGTCTGCGCAGCCCCTAAGTAGGGTCAGAACTTGAAGAAGGAACCAATCGAAGCAGCAATGTGAACACCAAACTGAAGCAAGAAAAATTTGGTCACGGTAAAGAGTTTATTGTGTAAATTATTCAAAATTCAAAATATCAAAAAGAATTAAATATTTTGTGATGTTTTTAGTTTTTACTAATTCACAAATCACAACCATTATTCGGAAGTCGGAAGCTTACTGAATAAAAACGTCTATTCGGCACCTCGCTGCTTGCCGATTCCTGTCGACCGCGACTCGCGACTCGCGACGCAAACTCGCGCGACCTTGAGCTCGACCGCTTCTAGGGAATCAAAATACTGTACCACGGTAATGTACCTAGGTTTGGCCGGTTAAACCTAGGTGTAGCCGACCGCAGTCGGTTATTACTTCAGACGGCTACTTACTTCGGACTTTAGCCGTAACATAATATATCTTATAATATCTTTACCGTACATATACACAACTGAAAAAAATTTGTGCGTGTACTAGTTTACACACGTAAGAAGTGAAACTTCTTTAATTTAATTAAATTTAAATTTTAAATTTATAATTTTTTTAAATTCATGTTCATTGGAGAAAGTGAAAGTACTCTTCGTCTGAACCAACCGTGGTAGCGGTAGGGGCAAGAAACAAAAGACGGCGCGTAACGTAACTGAAAAACGCGTAACCGAAAAAATGTGACGGTAAATTTTTTCCAACGCCGATAAAGAAGTTTCACTTCAATAAAAAATACTGTACGTACATACAACAGTTTATTTAGTCTGAGTTCCATAGACGGATTTAGCCCCCCCCCCCCCCTGGAAGCATTGTAGAATTACGAATTTTGCACATATTTCATGGTCAAGATAATAATTTATTTTCTAACTGTTCAGAGCGAATTTTTTTTTTATATTTTTGCCCGTTTGTAAATTTAATTTTTTCGATAATTACTGGACTTCTTATCCTAAATAATATTTATTTATTAGATATATAAATACATATTATTATTTAATTAAGAAATTAAATACCTATTAAAAATAATGAGGCTTTAAAAAGTTATAGAGAAATGTTCAAGGGCGGATCCAGGATTTGGTCCTGGGGCCAAGGTGCAGACGGGCAAAAATGTTATAATTTTTAATACCAAAAATGTGTGTTTAGCTCGCTCTGAACAGTTAGAAAGTTCAAATATCCGTAATAATAAGAGCGCGAGCAGCTTGCTGCGAGCGCCGAGAAAAAAAAAATCTTGACCATGAATTATGTGTAAATTTCGTAACTCTACAATGCTTCAATGCTAAATCCGCCTATGGACATGTTAACTTTTAAATTTTGCGATAGTGGCGCCCCGCAAAAAGGACTCCTTTCGTGAAAAGCGCTCTATATTATATCTCTACAGTGGTTCTCATCTCTCATCCGTGTAGAGTGCTTTTCACGAAAGGAGTCCTGTTTGCGGGGCGCCACTATCGCATATTTTAAAAGTTAAAATTTCTATAGCATGTTAACTCTTCATAATTTCTTCGTTAAATAGGTATTTATTTTATGTAAAAGTTAAAAATTATTTATATAATCGATAAAGTTAAATTTAGTTCCGTTAAATTCCGCGAGACCTCTTTCGTGAAAAGGACTCTACCCAAGAAGTTTATTTTCAATGGAGGCTGCAACGCTGTGCTAAAACGTGATGGTGGTCGGACAGTCACGAGTCACGCTACACGTTGCACAACACTTTAAAATGTGTGTAAAATAGTGCGAGCGAGTTTGTTAAAAGTCGAGTTAAATAATTATTCTACTAAAATAGTTATTTAATTTATAATGGCAACACTAATTCTTACGTTTAGTTTTTGCTTCATGGAAAGGGTTACGCAGTTCACATTGAAAACTGCAATCATCCATTTTTATTTTTGGAATTTAACTTATTAAATTTTACTTAACTTTGAATTAAATTTTTAAAATATAATATCGTTTACCGAATGTACCGAAGTATTAAAAATGTATTGGATGGTTTTATTTAATCGACTGTGCAAAATAAAATAATGAAACGCAATTCACCATCTGTCAGATCAATCAAAAATCAAAATCGTCAAGAAGGAGTTTTGGCGGCAAGCCTTGATCATAGCATTGGCTCCACGTCTTTTGCTTAATAGTCGTGTAGAATTTGATTGTTAGCGTGTAATAGTGGTGGAATGTTGCGTGTCAAGTGTTTTTGAATGTGCACAGATGTAGGCAAGTGATATGGTGCTGAAATATGAATTTTGGTGCCCCCTCCAAAACTCCTCCGAACTTTCAGTAAAATTCCACCCATTTTACTGGAAGACTCACGTGACTAGACGAGCTATTAAGCTCACTCTGACTCTGACCTGACTAACTAACTTATTACTTAAAAAATAACATTTAACTTGACACTGGCAAAACACGAAAGTGGAGACCATAATTTAATATCCCGTGAACATTCACGAATTTTACTCGACACTGGCAAAATGCACATGTTGCCATATTATTAAAAAGAAAAAAAAAAAAAAAAAACAAAATCGTCAAGAATAATTTCCGAAGAGGCGTACATTATTTTCGATTTTCTGAATTGTTATCAACAGTGTGCCGGTGAAAATGATTGCTTTGATCAATCGTATCCTTGATTGGATCAAGAGCCTATTCTGGAAAGAGGAGATGGAGCTGACGCTAGTCGGATTGCAGTACTCCGGGAAAACAACATTTGTTAACGTCATTGCCGTTAGTATCGTGTAAAAACAATATTTTGCTTTGTTTCAAGGTTCTGATTAGAGTATTTTATTGTACAAAGCGTTGTTGTCGTACGCCTGTTTGGTATGCATGTAGAGATATCGATTGCGATGAGCTGATAAAAGGAACAGTCATGTACCTATTGGTTACGCAGATGTAGGCTCGACGTTGCCAGTTTTATGATTATGTGAACATATTAATCATTGTTCAATCATTCCGTTATATGAATCAGCAAATTGTTTTATTTTACACTACTATTTCTAAACAGAATCTTGTTAGACAAGCATAATATCTATAGTAATCATGCATTCACACATTTTTATTTGTAACTTATTCATGTCTTAAACTTATGGACCGCATGACAAAATGCTATGAATGCTATTGTTCATATACTGCAGGTGTAGAGAAGTTATTTTAGGCACTTCATTTTATGTAAAGTGAAAGGAATATTAGTATATTTCAGGTAATTCTAAATTCAATTAGGTTTTAGGCCCGTAATTGCTTAACTTTCACTTACAAAATAAATTATTATAGTTTAAGTTTACTAATTACAATGTATGTGTTACGAGTTACGAGGTATGTTAATGGAATACTGAATATTATGGAAATGAAAGTTATGTATATAAATATGTTTAAATTTGTTAACATATCTTCTAAAGCTAGGGCTCAAGGTTTATCTTGGATTAATAATTATATGGTGTGCAATTGGAGCTGAAATTAGCTCACTTTTCTCTTAGTATTGACCACCACTCAATAGTTGTTGTCTTGGCTGTCACAAAAAGTGTAGTATAAATATAAATGAGCACATCCTTTAAACTTGATATCTATCAAAAACAAAAAATTGTTTATGTTGTCAATGGATCTAACCATATACCTACGTATTATAGTAATGAGCATAAAATTTTAAATTGATGAATTAACCTTTATACTCCCAAGTGGCTTGATTGGGCTGCAACTAACCCATTCAAATTTAGGCTTTAATTTAAGAATGCTAGAAACTAATTAAATCCACCCCCGCTACAAAACAATTGAAGTGCTCGTAGCTGAGGAGTTATAAAATATTTTAGACAGCAAAGATAATAACAAAGTGCACCTAAAACATAAACACATATAACAATGGACAAATTATTATCTACAATGGTACTTAATTTCAATGTTATAGGTTCATTGCCCCAATCTTATCTGAGGGGACGAATCAGTTTTTTGGCTGCAGCTAAAGCTATGCTTGATGCCTATTTCTCTCATGCTTATTAATAACTTATATTATAAAGGACAATTCACTATGATGTACTTGACTCGCCTAAGATAACGATTGTTATTGCTAAGGTTAATAACTATTCTATTCATATTATTAACACATTGACTGCGGAAAACACAACTGCTTTGTTTTTGAAGCCGGAACGTGTGTGACTGACGCACATAATCATTGTGTATTGTCTTCTGATTTTTACATTCAAAATTTATTTCCAGCCCTGGATAGTACCAACTTAAAAAAGCCGCCAAAGTGGTAATCTTGAAAATGGATAGTCTGGAAGGACATATTATTATGTACATTGTTCCAATCTTGAAGTTTAAAGTAAAGTGATATGTAGTATCAAGGGCGGATCCAGGATTCAGTTCTGGGGGGGCAAGGTGCAGACAGGGCAAAAATATTATAATTTTTACCACGAATAGTGTGTGTTTAGCTTGCTCTGTACAGTCAGAAAGTTCAAATATCCTTAATAATAAGTGTGCGAGCAAATTGCTGCGAGCGCCGAGAAAAAAAATATAATCTTGATCATGAAATATGTGTAAAATTCGTAACTCTACAATGCTTCTGGGGGGGGCCTTGGCCCCCGGGCCCCCCCTAAATCCGCCTATGTGTAGTATTACTACTAAAAAAACTGTACAAATTTAATAAAGCTTAAGGGGGGTCACTCATTGAGGTTTTTTTTTATAGCAGACTAACCAAGGTTTTAACTGCAATCTCACCTGCTAGTAAGAGACAATGCAGTCTAAGTTAGAGCACACTTGTTTAGTAAGACCATAATATTCACTGTTGAATTGGACAAACCCACGTTATAGCATTTGGGAAACACTGACAACGGAAACTAAAGTCCAGTTGGGCACTCCACTTAGTTCTGGGCTTGCAGAATCGTTATGTCCAGATAAGTGGGCTTCAATAAGTGGTAGTCCACACCCATAGTTCCTCAGACATATGGCATAATAAATTCTTAGACTCTAGACTATTTCTTTAAAACTAATTGCTGATTCATCTTTACAGTCTGGACAGTTCAGTGAAGACATGATCCCAACAGTGGGATTCAATATGAGGAAAATCACCAAAGGAAATGTCACCATAAAGGTAATCTATATTTTTATTTTAAAAAATGTCTGTTTTGCTAAATCCTTGCATCAATTATTCTACCTTGAAAACACATCTTAAAACCAATATTGTCAAATTTTGTTACATGTTTGAGTAATTTGGTAAATTCCCATATAGGTACATGTGAGTATCCTCTTCCAAAAACATACCTACTTGAAATAATATTAATAATTTTATTATTTAACTGTAAAGCTAGGACTTACTATAATTAACGATGAGATTACAATTTTATACCAGTTGTCAAATAAAATGTGTATATTTTTATGCCATCAGGTATGGGACATCGGAGGTCAACCCAGATTCAGGTCAATGTGGGAGAGGTATTGCCGTGGAGTTAATGCTATTGTGTAAGTTATTCAAAACATCAGAACTATTGTTTAATATATGTATTTTTCAGTTTTCCACAAATTTTGCTATGTATTTTGCTGCTCAGATAAGCGTCAATTAGTTGTGAGTTGTGACTAACGCTAAAAGAAATGTGTGTTACTCAAGAGTCATAAGATATTATTAAGACTATTCAGCCCAGTAATTTCACTAGCTACAGTGCCCTCCTATCGAAGCACATTAAAGTTTGCATATCACTGCTCAGACGGTAGAATAACTGGCACTACCCACTTCCACCTAGTAACCACCTCTTGTTGACCTCTTGCAAAGGTACTCAATAGTTTATTTGCTTCCTTAGAATTAGGTTCAAGGTCTTAGACTAATAGGTACACAAAGTATTTATACGTCTGGAAAAGACAGGTTTCGGCAAAACAATGCATTACATTACGATCTGATATTCATCATCATCATCGGCCTTTGCGTCTATTGCAGACGATTTAAGCACTGTCTGTTGGGTTGCGTTGGCACTTCCGTTGGTGGCTAATAAAACCAATCCTGGAGCGGCAGGGTCGACTACACGTTGGACAAACGTGTGTCACAGCAGAAGGGTTTTTGGTTCTGTTGTGCCGTCTAGATCTGATATTATGTACCTGAAATCTATGAATAAACATATTCTTATTCTTTCTAGTTCTAAGTTCTTGTTACACAGACACACCACCACCCATATTATACCAGACTAGCTGCGCCCAGTGGTTATATCCGCTTTACTAGCCTATGTGTTATTCCAGGGTCTTAGCTACTTCTATACAACATTTCAGTTCAATTGGTGGACTGTTTAGGCATGAAAGGGTAACAAACATTCATCCATACATTTTTACAAACTTTCGCGTTTATAATATAAGTAAGATTAGTTTATATTAACTATGTAAACAAACGACTAAACGGATATAATGGTCGAAGCTAGGCTCGACCCTGGGTTTCGGACAATTACGATGTCCTTCATCAGGCGCTCACGCTTCTCGGTCGCCAGGATAACCAAGACTAGTTTGTTATAGCAACATATTGTGTTGCAGATACATGGTGGACGCAGCAGACCCGGACAAGATAGAAGCGTCCCGCAACGAGCTGCACAGCTTGCTGGAGAAGCAACAGCTCACCGGCATCCCCGTGCTCGTGCTCGGGAACAAGCGGGACCTGCCGCACGCACTCGACGAGCACGGACTCATCGAGAGAATGTATGTATACTGTGCCTGTATGTACACACATGTTACATATATATAGCTCACACCGGCATCCCCGTGCTCGTGCTCGGGAACAAGCGGGACCTGCCGCACGCACTCGACGAGCACGGACTCATCGAGAGAATGTATGTATACTGTGCCTGTATGTACACACATGTTACATATATATAGCTCACACCGGCATCCCCGTGCTCGTGCTCGGGAACAAGCGGGACCTGCCGCACGCACTCGACGAGCACGGACTCATCGAGAGAATGTATGTATACTGTGCCTGTATGTACACACATGTTACATATATATAGCTCACACCGGCATCCCCGTGCTCGTGCTCGGGAACAAGCGGGACCTGCCGCACGCACTCGACGAGCACGGACTCATCGAGAGAATGTATGTATACTGTGCCTGTATGTACACACATGTTACATATATATAGCTCACACCGGCATCCCCGTGCTCGTGCTCGGGAACAAGCGGGACCTGCCGCACGCACTCGACGAGCACGGACTCATCGAGAGAATGTATGTATACTGTGCCTGTATGTACACACATGTTACATATATATAGCTCACACCGGCATCCCCGTGCTCGTGCTCGGGAACAAGCGGGACCTGCCGCACGCACTCGACGAGCACGGACTCATCGAGAGAATGTATGTATACTGTGCCTGTATGTACACACATGTTACATATATATAGCTCACACCGGCATCCCCGTGCTCGTGCTCGGGAACAAGCGGGACCTGCCGCACGCACTCGACGAGCACGGACTCATCGAGAGAATGTATGTATACTGTGCCTGTATGTACACACATGTTACATATATATAGCTCACACCGGCATCCCCGTGCTCGTGCTCGGGAACAAGCGGGACCTGCCGCACGCACTCGACGAGCACGGACTCATCGAGAGAATGTATGTATACTGTGCCTGTATGTACACACATGTTACATATATATAGCTCACACCGGCATCCCCGTGCTCGTGCTCGGGAACAAGCGGGACCTGCCGCACGCACTCGACGAGCACGGACTCATCGAGAGAATGTATGTATACTGTGCCTGTATGTACACACATGTTACATATATATAGCTCACACCGGCATCCCCGTGCTCGTGCTCGGGAACAAGCGGGACCTGCCGCACGCACTCGACGAGCACGGACTCATCGAGAGAATGTATGTATACTGTGCCTGTATGTACACACATGTTACATATATATAGCTCACACCGGCATCCCCGTGCTCGTGCTCGGGAACAAGCGGGACCTGCCGCACGCACTCGACGAGCACGGACTCATCGAGAGAATGTATGTATACTGTGCCTGTATGTACACACATGTTACATATATATAGCTCACACCGGCATCCCCGTGCTCGTGCTCGGGAACAAGCGGGACCTGCCGCACGCACTCGACGAGCACGGACTCATCGAGAGAATGTATGTATACTGTGCCTGTATGTACACACATGTTACATATATATAGCTCACACCGGCATCCCCGTGCTCGTGCTCGGGAACAAGCGGGACCTGCCGCACGCACTCGACGAGCACGGACTCATCGAGAGAATGTATGTATACTGTGCCTGTATGTACACACATGTTACATATATATAGCTCACACCGGCATCCCCGTGCTCGTGCTCGGGAACAAGCGGGACCTGCCGCACGCACTCGACGAGCACGGACTCATCGAGAGAATGTATGTATACTGTGCCTGTATGTACACACATGTTACATATATATAGCTCACACCGGCATCCCCGTGCTCGTGCTCGGGAACAAGCGGGACCTGCCGCACGCACTCGACGAGCACGGACTCATCGAGAGAATGTATGTATACTGTGCCTGTATGTACACACATGTTACATATATATAGCTCACACCGGCATCCCCGTGCTCGTGCTCGGGAACAAGCGGGACCTGCCGCACGCACTCGACGAGCACGGACTCATCGAGAGAATGTATGTATACTGTGCCTGTATGTACACACATGTTACATATATATAGCTCACACCGGCATCCCCGTGCTCGTGCTCGGGAACAAGCGGGACCTGCCGCACGCACTCGACGAGCACGGACTCATCGAGAGAATGTATGTATACTGTGCCTGTATGTACACACATGTTACATATATATAGCTCACACCGGCATCCCCGTGCTCGTGCTCGGGAACAAGCGGGACCTGCCGCACGCACTCGACGAGCACGGACTCATCGAGAGAATGTATGTATACTGTGCCTGTATGTACACACATGTTACATATATATAGCTCACACCGGCATCCCCGTGCTCGTGCTCGGGAACAAGCGGGACCTGCCGCACGCACTCGACGAGCACGGACTCATCGAGAGAATGTATGTATACTGTGCCTGTATGTACACACATGTTACATATATATAGCTCACACCGGCATCCCCGTGCTCGTGCTCGGGAACAAGCGGGACCTGCCGCACGCACTCGACGAGCACGGACTCATCGAGAGAATGTATGTATACTGTGCCTGTATGTACACACATGTTACATATATATAGCTCACACCGGCATCCCCGTGCTCGTGCTCGGGAACAAGCGGGACCTGCCGCACGCACTCGACGAGCACGGACTCATCGAGAGAATGTATGTATACTGTGCCTGTATGTACACACATGTTACATATATATAGCTCACACCGGCATCCCCGTGCTCGTGCTCGGGAACAAGCGGGACCTGCCGCACGCACTCGACGAGCACGGACTCATCGAGAGAATGTATGTATACTGTGCCTGTATGTACACACATGTTACATATATATAGCTCACACCGGCATCCCCGTGCTCGTGCTCGGGAACAAGCGGGACCTGCCGCACGCACTCGACGAGCACGGACTCATCGAGAGAATGTATGTATACTGTGCCTGTATGTACACACATGTTACATATATATAGCTCACACCGGCATCCCCGTGCTCGTGCTCGGGAACAAGCGGGACCTGCCGCACGCACTCGACGAGCACGGACTCATCGAGAGAATGTATGTATACTGTGCCTGTATGTACACACATGTTACATATATATAGCTCACACCGGCATCCCCGTGCTCGTGCTCGGGAACAAGCGGGACCTGCCGCACGCACTCGACGAGCACGGACTCATCGAGAGAATGTATGTATACTGTGCCTGTATGTACACACATGTTACATATATATAGCTCACACCGGCATCCCCGTGCTCGTGCTCGGGAACAAGCGGGACCTGCCGCACGCACTCGACGAGCACGGACTCATCGAGAGAATGTATGTATACTGTGCCTGTATGTACACACATGTTACATATATATAGCTCACACCGGCATCCCCGTGCTCGTGCTCGGGAACAAGCGGGACCTGCCGCACGCACTCGACGAGCACGGACTCATCGAGAGAATGTATGTATACTGTGCCTGTATGTACACACATGTTACATATATATAGCTCACACCGGCATCCCCGTGCTCGTGCTCGGGAACAAGCGGGACCTGCCGCACGCACTCGACGAGCACGGACTCATCGAGAGAATGTATGTATACTGTGCCTGTATGTACACACATGTTACATATATATAGCTCACACCGGCATCCCCGTGCTCGTGCTCGGGAACAAGCGGGACCTGCCGCACGCACTCGACGAGCACGGACTCATCGAGAGAATGTATGTATACTGTGCCTGTATGTACACACATGTTACATATATATAGCTCACACCGGCATCCCCGTGCTCGTGCTCGGGAACAAGCGGGACCTGCCGCACGCACTCGACGAGCACGGACTCATCGAGAGAATGTATGTATACTGTGCCTGTATGTACACACATGTTACATATATATAGCTCACACCGGCATCCCCGTGCTCGTGCTCGGGAACAAGCGGGACCAGCCGCACGCACTCGACGAGCACGGACTCATCGAGAGAATGTATGTATACTGTGCCTGTATGTACACACATGTTACATATATATAGCTCACACCGGCATCCCCGTGCTCGTGCTCGGGAACAAGCGGGACCTGCCGCACGCACTCGACGAGCACGGACTCATCGAGAGAATGTATGTATACTGTGCCTGTATGTACACACATGTTACATATATATAGCTCACACCGGCATCCCCGTGCTCGTGCTCGGGAACAAGCGGGACCAGCCGCACGCACTCGACGAGCACGGACTCATCGAGAGAATGTATGTATACTGTGCCTGTATGTACACACATGTTACATATATATAGCTCACACCGGCATCCCCGTGCTCGTGCTCGGGAACAAGCGGGACCTGCCGCACGCACTCGACGAGCACGGACTCATCGAGAGAATGTATGTATACTGTGCCTGTATGTACACACATGTTACATATATATAGCTCACACCGGCATCCCCGTGCTCGTGCTCGGGAACAAGCGGGACCTGCCGCACGCACTCGACGAGCACGGACTCATCGAGAGAATGTATGTATACTGTGCCTGTATGTACACACATGTTACATATATATAGCTCACACCGGCATCCCCGTGCTCGTGCTCGGGAACAAGCGGGACCTGCCGCACGCACTCGACGAGCACGGACTCATCGAGAGAATGTATGTATACTGTGCCTGTATGTACACACATGTTACATATATATAGCTCACACCGGCATCCCCGTGCTCGTGCTCGGGAACAAGCGGGACCTGCCGCACGCACTCGACGAGCACGGACTCATCGAGAGAATGTATGTATACTGTGCCTGTATGTACACACATGTTACATATATATAGCTCACACCGGCATCCCCGTGCTCGTGCTCGGGAACAAGCGGGACATATATGATGTATGTGCTAATATTACATATAAGCATATATAGTATAGCTCACCGGCAGCATAGCATATATTATATTTTGTGGTTAAAATTGTAAAAAATAAATCTTGGCCATCGCCGGCCGATGCCGCGACTAATGACAATGGGCACATAATTTGCTGGCCTTGTTGTAACAAAAAAGAGATTTAACAACAAGAACTGAAACAGCACAAAACGCTAAGTGGGTCAAGCCTGGTTGAAACTTGTGGCAAAACCTCTATGAGTGCACAGATTTTGGTTAGTTGACCTAACTTTCGTCATTCCAGGAACCTATCAGCGATCCAGGACCGGGAGATCTGTTGTTACTCGATATCGTGCAAAGAGAAGGACAACATCGACATTACTCTCCAGTGGCTCATCTCTCACAGTAAGTCGGGCAGCCCGCGCTAAACACAACCCACACTTTACACGCAGTCGGCCGTACACACTGCACCTATATTTTAGCTCTAACCATTGTGACGCGCTGTGTGACGCTGTGTCATGTTTACACAAGAAAACATTGATAATTACTGGGTATGTAATTTTTAATTTGGATATTTAATGGCTCAGATTTGAGATACAACCCACTAAGAAAATTATTTATTTATTTATTATTTTTGCCATTATCGTCCCACTGCAGGGCAAAGACCTCCCTAAGAAAATAATATGATAAATAAATACCGAAGTTACCGAACACGTTTAACTTTGTTAATGTAATGGCGGAGATATGACGCACTAGTTTTGATTTACCATGTCGGAAAAAAGTAGATAAAAAATCATTTTTACATTTTTTTTTATAATGGTTGAGTAATGCACTGAAAGTTGCTTGGTGGGAGGTCATGACGTCATAACTTACCAGTTGGCAGAAACATTTTATATTGAAGTGTGACGTAGACTTACCCAGAAACTTATAAGCGTTATGATTACATCTCAGGCATTTTTAATTATATTGGCAAACCAATAAATACGTATCTATATTTTTTTCATATAACTGAAAGACTAAATAGACTTTTTTCTTGATAATTTAAAATTAAATAAAGTATCAAAAATAAAAAAATTGTCGTACAACAACTTGACACAGCGACACAAAGTGTGACGTAGTGAGGCAAACATATACATATTATGTTAGGCTTACACTAGGAATTACAGATTGTTAACAGGATTACTGGAATTGACTCATTTTTGAAATGAAATTATGAGGCAAAGAAGAAAAACAAGGGAAGATGGGCCAGGGAATTACAAATCATATCACAGAAGAACAAAAAACATTGCAGTCTTGCATAGGACTTATAGATATTCACCCAGATGCCTAACAATGATGACGGGACCAGTGTATCAACGTACTGACACCATGTTTAAAATCAGACTAATGTCATGCAACATAACAGAATTTCTAATTCTGAGACTAATTTTCGTTTGACCAATTCTACAAATGACTGATTCCAAAAATATCCAATTTTCTGAAATAATATAACTAAATTATTATTCATCATTTATAAATGTCGGTCATTATATTATAAAGAATAAATAAACTCTTTCATTGCAAGGATGAGTCAATTCTAGAATCTGTAATTCCTAGAATAAACCCATAAGTCGCGTATACACTACGCAGCAATTAACAACATATTGCTCATCTTAGAGCATTAGTTAAAAAGGGATGGAGCGTGGCATTTCAGAGGAATTAAAATAATCTATATTGTGCATTGCCGATTAATTGAATTATTGTGTTAAGAGCGCTTATGACGTGGGACGCTCTCTCGCTCGCACAATTTGATACATTTTGAAATAAAAAAATCATTCAAATTCATTTTAAAAGTGTTTTCATGTTGATATATTAAAAAAATGGCATGGAGCAATATTAATAAAAAGGTTTTCTTCAAAAAATCTCATCGTGCCATTTTTTAATATTATCACACTGTAAACATTAAAATGTGTGCAGGGTTCCTTTTGAGGAATTTTCAAAAAGTTAATTCTATGAATTTATATTCAAAATGTGTCAAATAGTGCGAGCGAGAGAGCGTCCCGGGGCATAAGCGTTCATAATTGTTGTTCAGTATATGCGCGGCTTAACACATATCACGGTGACAGCAATTCATATCTAAAATACTAAAGGCCTTCGTACAGCGTACAGAGGGCCTATTGGCTAATTCTCACCCACTACGATTGATGACAACTTCAATGTACATAGCTGCGTTTGTTATTGTACTCATATTTATGAGGAGGTTTAAGCAAGTAATTTACGCAATTTTGTCTATGGATTCTAGTGTTTTACATGTCGTTTGGCGATAACCAATAGGCCTCGGTTCAAAATACTCCAGTTGCCGATAGGTCATTTTTTTGCAGACAGGTACATTTAGAGATTCGGCGAACTTTATATTGTACCTGCTGAATCTGTATCTATACGCATATAACACACCTAATTGTATACTCGCCTCACTAAAAAAATAGTTTTTTTCAATGACATACTATGGATCTATTCTTATTTAAGGTTGAATTTATAAAGAGTTAATTTTTGAGTTACGCCAGTATTTCATTAGATGTGCGAAATGTGATGGTAATAGGAAAGAGTGACTGACAGACTGACTGATCTATCAACGCCCAGAGACAACTCTTATTAGCTGAACCGATTGAGATGAAATTAGGCACAAGGATTTTGCAGTGGTAGCGAAGCTAACATAAAGACAAAATATACAGTCAGTCTTAGTACTAGTGGAAGTCTTATCGTATACTGTGATTTCCTCCATGTAAGAAAAAGAAATAGTGGAAGCTTTTCAGTCATTTTGGTACTATCTAGTCAATCAGTGTAACTACCCTGAGATTAACTGTTTATTTTTCTCTTGTTATCTGAAATGTGTATAAGAGCACGTCCGCACTACATGACATCCGAGTCTGATTCGAATCCGTCAAATGGCGGTCCGGCATAGCCGTAAAACACTCATATTAATAGGGATGTAGTGCGAAAGCGGTCTAACAGAATAATATTTACGTTACGCTAACATTTTGTACAGTGTACGAAGGCATTTAATAAAATTAAAAACATACTAAGACGCAATAGAGTCAAATTTTATATCAAAAAATATTTTGGATCATCACACCGTGACCGTGATTGTGAAATTACTTCTAAAATACGAATAAGTAGCCTAGTATTATAAATTACTATGTGAAATTTCTCCATCTAGACCATTTTAATAAGACCTAGGATGTCAAACTGAGCGTCTAGATTAACTATCAAATACCTAGGTTTATTGCAATTCAGTCCGATCATTCAGTTTACTTTTGACTACCTACTATTCTCAATATTCAAACTCGATAAATGTGGTTAAAGAATTAAACTAATACTTAAATACATAAAAAAATGTACACACTTAAACTGCGGCAAACACATACCTTGTGTTCTAAAAGACAGCAAAACGCACCTAGCATGTTATGATAATTAATATCATTAAGAATTAAACTAAAAATTCTGGTATCACAAGCGTCATTCCAGTAATTTCTAAGATATCGGTTACCTTTTTACAATAAATCCCTTCTACCTACATAAATCCTTTAGCATCACTGAAAATCGTGACACTGGACAAAACCATATTACCAGATTGTGAGTTGTCAAAAGTAAATGAATTGATTGGACGGACTTATAGGTAATAGAACAAATTAGCTTTTCTTGTATAGACACTGCGCCTTGGGACGTGTGATTGAATACTTTCTCGCTATAATACGACTGTCGATATAAGTTTTCACAACTGTTAGAATTAATAGTGT
Source organism: Hemithea aestivaria (assembly GCA_947507615.1). Lineage (NCBI taxonomy): Eukaryota > Metazoa > Arthropoda > Insecta > Lepidoptera > Geometridae > Hemithea > Hemithea aestivaria. The sequence goes on along the minus strand of OX382325.1, from coordinate 2,871,304 downwards.
AATGCAATATAGAGGTATGTTAACTAAATTGCGTATGACACAATAAAAAACAAAATTACTGCAAAAAATTTAAAAAACCGTTGCTATAATAAAATGAATGAGTTTCCATGTTAACACTTCTGTAGAAGCATTTTGTTTGAAATTAAGCATATGTGTAGCTGCGTGGTTAGTCAAAACGACCTTGCCTTGAATCTTGCCTTTAAATTTGAGATTTGCAAGTTATTATAACGGATCTTCCTTGAAATTAATTCGGCAATGATTTTTTTTGAACTTAATAGAATTGGAAAATTTGTTTTTGCAATTATAAAACAACGTTTTTACGGGACAAAAGGATATTATTTTCTGAAAACCACGCCTAGAGAGTTAATTCTGCAGCCAAAGTATTAATATGGAATGTCTGTATCTTTTCCATACTTTTGTACCTACTTGTTACAAAATATTGATTACTGGAAAATCTAAGAATTAATCTTAGATCTAGAATGAATCAGTAACTTAAATGCGATAAAAAGTAATACTCTAAAAATAACCTTTTGTATTTTCTATTAATCTTAAAACAATAAGAAACCGCTAACTCGCGCTTTGAACTTGTATGACAAAATTAAAGTATTGGCGTTTAAAGACTTTGAGAAATTTTAATACGAAATCTCGATTTTTTTGTACAGAATTTCTCGACTTAAACGAATATCGAAATTACCTAAGCCCTGTTCTCCGAACATTCGAGATTTCGTATTAAAATTTTGAAAATTTTCAAAAATGTTGAACTGTGAAATTATTGCTCTCACATTGTAAAAATAATCATAATATTAATAATATTTTGTTCATATTATTATAATATTTATATTTAGTATTACATAGTTGTTAGTGTTTCTCAATTATAGATATCTCAAATAATATTGATTTGTATAAGATTGTTCCCAAAAATTTAGATAGGTGTAGCATTCCGGTTAGAAAATATAATGTTTGGGATACATACACATTTTTATTTCTATGGTGCGTTTAAATTATGGCTGTAATTTTTTTGTAAGTTAACTTTAGGGTGCATCACAGTGGTGGATTCAGAATTTTCGGATGGGGTGGTGTCAACTTCCGGACTCTTGAGAGATATGGGAAGGGAGGGATGGATTTCTGAATCCGCCACTGTGCATCCACATAGTAACTTACTTTTGCGGTTCAACACTTTCAAATGAGAACAATATTACAAACATCTTTAATGAAAACTGTTATTTAAGTAGTTACATATTACAATAACAGTCCAAAAGACAATAAATTTATAAGAACATATAATAATATTTATCACACAACTACATATTGTTTGTATATTTATTATTATTGTGTTTAAAAATGTTGCTCGGCAAAAGTAACTGAAATGTGGATGCACTTTTACAGGAAAATAGAGTTGTATTTTTAATGAAATTTCATGTCATTTTGGCGTTTGTAATTAGTTCAAACCAAAATTATTTAATCTTTACATAATTTTGGTTATTTAAAAGTTTTTTTTAATATGACTTGTCCAGACCAATTCCGTACCTGCGTTCTGCATATTTATGATTCATTTTGACACAAAAATCTTTGTTTAATAACCTAATAGAACCCATCAAATTGTGCAAAATGATATAACTTGACTTAGAATTTAGTATAATAATATTATATATATCGCCGTATCATATTTAACATACGATAAAAATTAAAACGGTATTAAGCACGGAAAATTTTACAGGAAAAAAGTATTGGCGATATAAGTCGAGTTATATATTTTTCCACACGTCGCAATCGGCGTTGTTTTGCCGCATTTGGTGCTCTCCTATATTGAAAGTAAAGAACGGCACTTCTATTGTTATTACTGAGATATCTTTTTCTAAAAAAAGTGATACGTAAAAAAATAAAAGCGGACAAGGCTTATTAAAATATTATTATTTCTTACAATTTTATATAATTCCTAATTTTGTTTATCGTTTAAATAATGTAATAAATTTTTAAAACCCCATATGAATTGTTTGTAATATGTATAAAACGTGTAATCAGTTTATGTATGGGATATATGTAAATAAGGCAAAGTTGGGTTTAACGCATTGTATTTGAAGAAACCTGTTATTGTAATAAAGATTGATACGCTATACTGGTCTTTTTTCATTATTTTTAGGTTAATAATGGTTAAGGACATCTTCAGTTCAAGTGAATAGCTGTGTACTGACTGGGCGAGGGAAAATTATTTTAACATCCACGCTAGGCCGAGCATCCGCTCAGTCTGTCAGCACATTGCTCGATTTTGCGAATGCTCAGCAGAATGCTCAGCGAGCTCTACCAAAGATCAAGTCCGATTCGATCGCGAAATTTTGCGAAAGCAGCATTTTTTAAAAAGGGATTGTAAAATACATTTAGTAAATTATACGTTCGATATTAGTAGACCGCCTTAAATTACATCAACTGTAATAAAAATGAAAATACATGCAATTTTTTGTAGTTTTATTAAAATTAAAGTCCATAATTAAATTTTAAAATAATTGTTCTATAACCTAAGGATAAATGCTGTATAGTACCTATAAGCTAATATAATCATATTTCTCTCATGCATTTAATTTCTCATCTTTGTCGTTTAATAATAAAACGATATTATGCACACTGGTGGTCAACAGAAACATATCACTTTTATAAATGCATTATTATTATTAATTGTTATACCTAAAATTGTTTATAAATCTATTCCAAAACAATGAGAGGCTCATTGGATCTCTTAAAGCTTGCGTTAGTCCCGACTCCATCAAGAGTCACGCCATTTAAAAGTTTACTTAACTCCGATTCTTCTTTATTCCTCCTCATTTCCATTTCCAATCTCGTCAGCCTGTCTTCAATGTCTGAGAGTCTCTTCTCAAACTGATCCATTCTCTCGTTGTGAGGGAACGAACTACGGAGGGAGTCTAGCTCGTCGTTTAAAGCTTTAACTCCAAGAGCGACCGCCCCTCCAACGCTCTCCACTAAGGAAACCTGCTTGCTCACACTGGGCGTCGTGACAGTCACCTTCTGTAAATTCTTATAAAACTCAGATTCTTTAAACTGCCTCAGTTCCTCAGTGGTCAGTATAAACGTGACCACTTTCTCCACGTCGTTGGCATCGATCGCGTCCAGGACTTCCTTCAACTTCGTCTCGTACACTTTACACAGCGTCGGTTTCAACCCCTCGATGAGATTGTTGTCCTTGTGCCAGAAGTAAGGAATGTTTTTGTTCTTGATCGCGAGGTAGAGCTTCTCGACCATTCCGCGGAAGGTGACGCTGAGCTTGTTCCGCCAGTAGCTCTTGTCTGTAGCCTGGTCGATTTCCCACAAGAACAAGGTTTTTATGTAATAGCTCGCGATGCCTTTGAGTTCCAGGCTGTCTCTCAGTTTCTTGACCTAGAAAAAAGCTTGTTTACAATAATTGCAACATATATAAAATATTATGGGGACACTTTTATTTTACAATATTTACCAGTCTGATAGTGGTTTTCAATGCTTGACACCCTTTCATCATTTCCCTCTCGAAGTCTTGGAAGGAGAGACGCCAGCACCGATTCTTTTGTGCTCCATCGTTGAAAGACTTATTGGGTTTAGGCACCACCAGCCAGTCCTTCACTTGGCTGCCTTCTAATGATCTGAAACTGTTCGGAGAATTCTGTCAAGTTTGCGTATATCAACTGATATAATTACTGTCCACGCTGCAAGAAAAGTGTGATTAGTCTCTTACGGTGAACCTCAAGAACTATCCAATATCCAAGATTAAAGTGATGTCCGGTGCGCCAGTGACCCACGCGTCACGTGAGGGACTCGCGTCGGCGGAGTGTCGCTGGGGCTTGTGGAGCATTACGTTTATCTTGGGCATTGTTTGGCAGAGAGCAACCTGAAAAGTTTAGATTGAGAGGAGATTTTAATTTGTGAGCGACTTTTTAATACTTCTTTTCCCCCATAGAGTTGTCTTTACACGTGGAAAATAGTTATGATAAGGTACTAACTTGTATCCTTCAGGCCAGCGCGGATGCCTGAACCTGATAACTGGCACTAGATCCACATCCAGTGCGAACTCCTTGCCCCCAACTTCATTCCTGATGTTCAACGTAAACGCCGGCCCTGAAGTTTTATATGTCACCAAATACACCGTCCCGTTAACATCCACCTTTCCGTTCATCTCGTTCAAGGCTTTCTGAACGATGCCGTGTAGCCATTGTCTGAACTTGTTCTGTAGGAGGTACTTGTCGGTGTCGCGCCACTCCCTGGTGACTTTGTGGCACTTCTCCCAGTCCTGTTGTTTGTCGAGGTTGTCGAACGGGTTGGTGATCTTGAGGCGGACGAAGCCGGGCTGGTCGTTCTCGAGGATGATCCCGTTTGGTCCGTCGTCGTAGTTGACGGGCAGACGGATCACGATGTCCATGTCGAACTCGTCCATCTTGGACACTTTGATGCCGTCGTACACACTGCCTGCGTACAACACCTGTAACAATATAGGTACTACATTATTAGTGATTCCTATTCGCGAATAGTCTGTAATAAACCGTTATAAAACTGCGCCTGTAAACTAAACAAAAGGTTTAGTTGTTTCTAGAGCCCATCTGCAATTTGAAAGTGATCCGAAGTCTAGACGTGAATTTTCATAAGTTCAAGTTTGATTTCTTTTCCAGGGGAAATTTCCAGAGGGTGAAAACCGGACCATTTTTACTAAGTTTTAATATGCGTTTGCAGCACACCTGACTACTGTATCTCTGGAAGTAACCGCACTGCTCTTCCATTTTCTGCTTGACTTGCTGAAATACGTTCTTGAAGACCTCTTGTGCTGTCTTGAAATCTTCATCACCGATGGCTATGAATTGTTTGAACACCTCCGCGAGGTACATGTCCAAATTCTTCTTTTTCGACATGTTTATCTGAAAAATCATGCTAATATTAGGCCAAATTTCGTGAGTACCTCACACAGATTATCTATTTATTAGATTAAATCTACAGAGATAGGACTTTATCAGAGGCGGCGTCGCCAATGCAGACAGAAACGGTGACTGATCCTCCCCTCTCAAATTCATAATAACATTTCAGCGTCAATATAATATAGGACCTAGTGCTAACTCTAGAGGACGAGGCCGGGCACCACAACGGGTGGACGACATCAGGAGACACGCAGGACATGACTGGATGCAGAGGGCACAAGTCACAAGACCACCGGAAATGGATAGAAGGAAAAGAGGCCTATATCCAACAATGGATCCCAAACAGGCTCCTATGATGATGATAAAATAGTTAAGTAGGTATACATAAGTACATAGATATTATATTTATTTTAAATAGCAAGATGTTAAGCTTGTGAGACTTTCGAGTTTCTTGAGCTCTTCAAAGTGGGAGCAAAAGTTCCCAAGCCGGTGACCGGTGGCTGCGGCTGAACCGGTGACAATAATTGGGAATCTGATTCCCGAATGTCATCATGGAGAAGCGAAGAATGGGGTTGCGAGTTGCGAATGAGAGTATAATATTATCGTACGAGTAGTACCTGCAATGGGGTGAGCGCACAAAGAAATAGAGATACCTATCCCATCAAAAACATAAATGTGAAAAGAGAGCCAAGTTCAATATTACGATGTATGTACTCATAGTTACCTATGATTTGGTAGTTGACTTCAACGACAAAAGAAGTGAGATCTAAATGGGTGCCAAGTTAAATGGTCAGTCCTGAAAAATATTTACAACAACATAAAATATTTTATTACAATAACTTAAAAGATTATTTCTCCTTATCACTTAGAATTAATATTATTTTGAAGCCCAAAGACTGACTTGGCCAGTTCTCATAATATACTAGGTAGGTACTCGTTAACTTTAGCTTGATCACTATTAAACGCACTTAATGCTTATCAGTGCGCCACCGTCTTTTATCGTGTAAATTAGTCCCCTCCATCCATTGGTTGTCTGGAAGAAATCGCTCTTTAACGATAAGACCGCCACTTGTACATTGTAATTTTTAATTTAAATTATGTACTTATGTATTTTCTGTAACATTATGTGGTGTACAATAGAGTATCTATTGTCTTTTCTTAATGATACTTCGTCGTATGGTACCCATGAGAACTAGCCAAGTCAAACTTTGGGCTTCAAAATAATATTAATTCTAAGTGATAAGGAGAAATAATCTTTTAAGTTATTGTAATAAAATATTTTATGTTGTTGTAAATATTTTTCAGGACTGACCATTTAACTTGGCACCCATTTAGATCTCACTTCTTTTGTCGTTGAAGTCAACTACCAAATCATAGGTAACTATGAGTACATACATCGTAATATTGAACTTGGCTCTCTTTTCACATTTATGTTTTTGATGGGATATCATTGCTTTTTGTACGGTACTTTTTAGTATGTAATAGGTTTAAGACACCCAGTCATAATAAGATTAATACCAAATGATTATTTTATTGCACCTCCCCCCACCCCACTGCTCCATGGCACGGCCGTCGCACCGCGCACCGCGGCCCGTGAGCCTCGTCGTGCTTCGATATACCTATACCTATAATTAATTTATTATTTACTTATTTATAGATATATAGCATTCATGTGCACTATTATTACTATTATAATTTATTAATTTATTATTTATTAAATACTAAAACGTACATAAAGACAATACTTCAATGGAGCGATGGAGGCTGTACTAGTAATGAAACTGTATTACAGCCCCCAAAGCCTTCCGTTTACATGTGTCTCCTTAAGCTACATACTTACATGTTTCAATTTAGTAATTGATTTTTAAACAATACTAGTTACTGATAAATTTATCTATATTCACCCAGCTATCTAATACCTACCGACTACCTGGATGGAAATTTAACTTTTTAGATCATCTGGAACTGGATTAGAATTTCGATCAAAAGAAACCTAAGCCGACAAGACTTGTAATGACGACGACTTGGCGGGGGCACTGCCGTGCCCCCAGATACCGCCACGTTCCTATAATATTATGACTATACGTTACATGTACGTAGGTATCTAAAATGTTTACACCAACTAGCACCTAAGGCGATATACATACGTTATTTTTATTGTAAACAATGTTAATATTATAACCTCTATGTTACTGAGCCGCCTTGATGCTGGTGAGTCGATATATTGATAGGTATTTACATAGGATATACAATTGTTACGTAGGTACCAGGAACCTATTTTTATTTTTTTAGTGACTAGCTGTGCCTAGCTGATTTACCCGCTATACAGTTTGGTACAGTAGTGTATATTATGTTATTCCAGGGGTCTAAGCTATATTTATTATACCAAATTTAAAGTCAATCGGCCCACCCGTTTAGGCGTGAAAAAGAAAAAAACATATATCCATACGTACAGTAGGTATAAAGTTTGTATTTATATTTATTATTTATATTAGTAGGAATAGTGGACTATAGCCGCCTACACAAAAATTATAGCAACATGCAACATGTATTGCTTTATGCGTACCTAGGCGTCTCAAACTTTAATATCATAAATTTTTTAAAAATTAATAACAATTTAAAATGATAAAAAAATACTAGTTTCTGATTTTTCCCTTTGTTACTACGACATAACCTATCGGGATGCCAAATTTCAGCTTTCTAGGTCATCTGGAACTGGGATATTACTTTTGATCTATCCCTCAGTATGTATTAACTTCACCGATTACTGGATATTTATATCTAAATAACCGTTTGAGCTGTGTTATTGGAATTTGGAACAGAGATATAGTTCGTATATTTAAGTATATGTGCCAAATTTGACTTGTCTATGTGTAATAGTTTTTGTATAACGAGGGTGTAAAAAGTCGTCAAAACGAGATTTGGACGGTTCGTGTAATATAACACACGGCGCGGTCGCCAGTTCCTTTGCTTGAACTTGGCTTGACTCGCTGCCGCGTGTCTAGATATCACACGACACTAATAAAATCCGAAAGTTAGTGAGTAAAGTGTGTTTGTTACTTCTTCACGCCTAAACGGGTGCACCGATTGAGCTGAAATTTGGTATAGAGATAGCTTGGACCCTGGAATAACACATAGGCTACAGTACAGGTAAAACCGCTGGGCGCAGTGCAACTAGTATTAGATAAGTTTATGAATAATGCGGTGAATGCGTTTACCGGATACTAGTTGCTACCGGCTCCCGGCTTATCACTGGACTTCTTCTATTGATAAACAAACCGCGCAGCCTCGTTTGTTAACAATACTTTACGACCATAATATACTTTATGCGTTATTCTCAAGCCCGCAATCCATTTTTTTTTTCTTTTAGGCTTCTTTAGGCTAGTCAAAAAGGAAGCGTTATAGTTTAGCTTTGTCCGTCTGTAAGTTTGCAGCGTTACGGAGAAACTATAAATCCTAGAAAGCTGTAATTTTGCACATAATATGAGGGTAATAAAATCAAAATAAATTTATTTAGGGTACTTCCTTCTCCCATAGACGTAACATAAGGAATTTACTTATGCGCGTATCCGCGTAGCGCATAACAACAACGGCATAATAAATAATAATTATACCTACCTACATTATGCATAAGTCGTAAGACCTTTGGAATATCAATGGCGAACCGATGCCCAAGATAGGCGAATGGCTGTTGCTGTTACCTACACAGTAGTAATTCAATGATTATTATGTTTTAATTTAGTGTCTAAAGGGTTTTATTATCCTCCGTTCGGGTCATCAATTTTAATATAACGCACGCCTGGCGCCTGAAAGGCGTTTCTCGATTGTAAAGCAGTCCTTTTATACAGATATCATGCTATTTTATGTACCTATCTGCTAATCTCAAAATATGTGCAAAATTCGTAACTCTACAATGCTTCTGGAGCTCCCCCTCACCTTAATCCAGGTATATAACGGGTCTTAGGTATATATGATATGGGCCTCTGGTACACTGCATCTGTGGCAGTGTACTATTGCCTGAAATAAATGATTTATTATTATTATTAATCCGCCTAGGTAAGTAGGTATGTAATTAATTATATGTTAAACTTTATATAGGTTAGCCTTTAACCACGATCTCGCCTGATCTTAAGCGACGATGCGGCTGTAGATGGTAGCAGACTAAACCTAGAAAGCGGGATAAATCCCCCCTGGATTCACTGATCTTTGTTAACCCAAGACAGTAAGACAGCCAATACGGTCTCTAGTGACCCATATCGTCAAGTCAAGATTAAGATGCACTGTCCGCTCCTCTAGGTGTGTCCTCTAGGTCCTAAAGATCACACCATTGATTTTCCGAACCGAAGGCCAATCGTGCAACAAAACAAATTTAAAAAGTTATGTTTGGTAAACAGAACACAAGGAATAAGTGCTATAAAAGATTAATCAGAAAGATAAGTTTCTGAGAATCTAATTTATACACTCAATACTTAATTGATAAGAACATAGATTCTGATAATATTATTTATTATTCAGGATATACCTACTAATATATTATTATGTATAATGGTCATTGGGCATTTCAATTTTAAAATAAATATAATATTAATATATGATATTAGCACTTACCGCAATCAATTAATTCTTTAAATACACAAAAGAGTAAAAGACGAGTGGGCGAATTCGACGCGACTCTACCAGTAAAATAATAAAAATAACCTGATAGACGCTCGCGTCGCGCGAAGTAATGTACGAAACCCATTCACGCGATCGCTGATTGGCCCACGTCGGCACGCGTCGTCCTCTCTCGGATAAAACAACCAACTGTTTCGAAAAATACATTATTCGGGATTTCCTTCACATCATACCACAGTGATACCAGCTCGTCGAAATAATTTCCTCAAATAAAGCTGTAATTAGTAATATAATATAATCTGATATCTTATAATATTATAATAATAAATGTGAACTGCGTAATTGTGAGAGCTTAGACCCAGGATTCCTGGACCAGGAATTACACATGGACCACTTTTTGGCGGATAACTGTTGGGAGCAGTTAGAAATAAAATATATAATGTAAAAAAATGTTTTTAAGTTAAACGGTTTTATTGTAAACATGTACTAAAAGCTAAAAAATAAAATCGTGAGGCACGTCAAATATCTACAATTGTCAGTGAAAATGTTCATTAGAGTTTTAGATATTTGACGGGCCTCACGATTTTATTTTTTAGCTTTTAGTACATGTTTACAATAAAACCGTTTAACTTAAAAACATTTTTTACATATTTTATTTTTAGGCTTTTTTTAAGCCCTTTCATTTGATACCCATATTAATGGGATTGAAAAAAAAAACGTTATCCGCCATTTTGTAGCAGCGGCCATCTTGGATTTTGATTTTGTATAGTGCACTGTATTCTACTTATCAAGCCCTTTCATTTGATACCCATATTGATGGGATTAAAAAAAAAATTCGTTATCCGCCATTTTGTAGCGGCAGCCATCTTGGATTTACAATAATATTAAATATACATAATTGTATTGTCACCAGAACCAAAGGCGCATACCAAATTTCAGATCAATCAGTTGACAGGAAGAGGGTGAAATTTCAATTACTAAATTTGACCCAAGAAAAATAAAACAGAGAGTAACAGAGAGTAAGCTAAATAAAACCGTTTAATAAAACCGGTGTATTTTTTATACAAAGAAGTAAGAAGAAGAAGGAAGGGACCTTTCTACATCTTATGATCTTATGATAGGTGATCCATCGTCGACCGCATTTTCACTTTCAGTTCATAAACTGGTAACATTTCAAAAACGAGGAATCCCAGTTTGTCAGTTTAATAATTGCCATCTTACGAAATTACTTAAATATGGAAGATTTTATTTCGGGATTTTATTTTCGGGGACATTAAAATCAAAACTAAGTCTTATACTTTAGCTTGAAAATACCTCTCTTTTTAGGTATCTGTGCAGTAAAGTCGGGGTCGCGGACGAGTGCTTAGGCTGTACCTACAAAGAAAGAAAAAAACCCGCTTATACCCGCTGCCTCGGCATTATCCGCGCCCATCTTCGGTGGGGGTCATACAGCCCCGCGCCCCAAAAAAAAGGGGGGGTTTAATCCGGTACCAAAATCGGCTCTCTTTTTGCTAACGTCTACTGTAAAATTTTAACCAAAATTTGAAAAATGAAAAAGTCTTGAATATTCTTCACGATGCCACAGTACAAAATCAAATGCATCCTCCATGTTTTTTTAAATTTTGCATCATTTGGTAGCTTCAAAGTTGCGTTTTTGAAAATAAATAGGAGTATATTATAAAATCCCCTTTTCGTGCAGAATCAAAAAGAGTGCTCTTCACGAAAGAGGTCCCACGGAATTATGAAGATTCAAAATGTTATAGATATTTTAACTAATTAAAACGCGCGATAGTCTCGCCTCGCAAAAGGAACTCCTTTCGTGAAAAGCACTTTAAATTGCTTTAAAATTATATCTTTCTCATAAATTTACCTTTGGTGGTAATGTTGGTTGATTGATTAATTCTTGAATTTCGTTGAATTTATTTGATTTTGTTTTTCTCAGTGCGCGCCAAAGCCGATCCAACGGATAAGAAGAGCCATATTTTTATGCGGTAGTATTTAAAATTATTTAATGGCAGCATAAAAATATCAATGTCAATTATTGTCATTGTCAATTATTGTCTGATAATGTCAAATGTCGGAGTTTTGGCGGCAAGCCTTGATCATATCATTAGCTCCACGTCTTTTGCTTAATAATCGTGTAGAATTTGATTGTTAGCGTGTAATAATGGTGGAATATTGCGTGTTAAGTGTTTTTGAATGTGCACAGATGTAGGCAAGTGATATGGTGCTGAAATATGAATTTTGGTGCCCCCTCCAAAACTCTTCCGAACTTTCAGTAAAATTCCACCCATTTTACTGGAAGACTCACGTGACTAGACGAGCTATTAAGCTCACTCTGACTCTGACTAACTAACTTATTACTTAAAAAATAACATTTAACTTGACACTGGCAAAACACGAAAGTGGAGACCATAATTTAATATCCCGTGAACATTCACGAATTTTACTCGACACTGGCAAAATGCACATGTTGCCATATTATTAAAAAAAAAAAAAAAAAAAAAAAAAAAAAATGTCAAATGTCAATCAATGCATTTATTGTTCTTGATCATGTAAGTAAATAATAATATATATAAAAGTGCATAATATTAAAAATTATTATTATATGGACGAGAGCTTAGGATTCGGGATATTTCTTTTGTGCTGTAAGTTTGTGTTGTATATTAGTTTAATATTTATTAAATAGGTAGTTCAAAGAACTTTCATGCTAAGTTTTGTACATTATTCAGATTTGTAACACAGTCACTTTGTGGATTGGAGTTTCATAATAATAATATTGATTATTGTGGTTCAATACAAGATATTGAATCTGAAACTTGCAGCTTGTGAACCGATGCAATTGCTTAAAATTGCATCTATAAGCAGTGTTACTGCTAACAGTAGGTAGTTAATTGTTAATGGTAAGTTTATGACCAATCTAAAGGTGCGAAAAATGATTTAAAAGGAAGGTTTATATTATGTATAAAACATGCATTAAATAGTAGAGAAACACTGATAATTTTCTTTTAGTGCACACGAATTTACTAGTAAAGAATAGTATAGAAAAACAATCCTACTTGAACTGCCTATTACAGAGACATTGATGCCAGGATGAATCGTGACCGTAAGAAGAAGGACAATACGTCGACGTACGTAGCCGCCGGGGCCACGGTAGCGGCGGCCGGCGTGGCAGCCCTCGCCGGGGGCTTGTATTGGCTCACCAGGAACAAGGAGCAGCCACTTGCTTCACAAGCAGAGGTATTGGTATTGGTATACGGGCTGTTTTCCGCAATTAGGCCGCCTGGCCCATTTTGCGTGCGGGTGGGGTGTTGTGTCACTCGAGCCACCTAAGCTCCCCGACGAATCTCAGCACGCCTCGCGGGTTGCCGACGATCTCGGAGAGCGACCTCGGGGATCCGAGGTGTTGCGCCCTGTATTGAGCCACTCCTGTACATTCAAGAATGACATGAGCCGCTGTCTCTTCCTCCTCCAGGCATGCTCTGCAAAGAGGACTGTCAGTAATCCCTAGAGTAAAGAGATGCTTATTGAAAGCGCCATGCCCTGTGATGACACTTGTCATCGTCCGTATTTGGGGTTTACTCATACGGAGGAGCGCTCGTGTTAGTCGGCTATTTACCTCAGGTAGGGCTTCCTTTGCCTGTCTGCATTCCGTGTGTTCTCTCCAGTTTATGGAGTGCTGATTACGGGTTCTATCTCTAAGGATGCTGCGGACCTGGTTGAAAGGAATCGGAAGTATGGGCTCCGGGCCCACAGCATTGGCGTCCGATCCCCACTTGTCCTTTAATCCATTGTAGTGTGATATTGTTTGTCAGACTTACCTTTGACAGTAATTGATGGCAGTTATGAACCAGCCCTGAGCTGATGCACGTACTGCCTAGTGCCTGTAGTGCCGACATGCTGTCTGATAGTATTCTTATTGATTTTTGTGTTACCTTTCTGTTGTCAATGGCTTTAGCTGCTAGGAGTATACCCATGCATTCCGCTTAGAAGACAGTGTTGTGTACTCCTAGGGGCTCGGCGATACTGATGTTGAGGTCCTCAGAGAAGACTCCTGTACCCGTACCCGAGCTCGTTTTTGACCCATCTGTGAAGATCCTAAGCTCTTTCAGATTAAGGCCTTCGTATAGGTGTTTATCTTCTGTAAGTTGAATTTTATATTTCTTGTCGAATACAAATTGTTTAGGTATTCTGTCATTGGCAGCCCTCAGAATTGGCACTTCCTCGTACGCCTCATTTAAACCAGCCGTATGTGGCGTGCCATTTGCTGACCATAGGCCTAGTGTGGACAGGCGCAGCGCTGCCATTGTGGCTTCCTGTTTGATAAACAGATGCAGGGGGGGAAGGTCCAGCATTACCTCCAAGGCGGAAGTAGGCGTGGTCCTCATACCCCCCGTTGCTGCTAGGCAGGCTAACCTTTGGAATTTTTGTAATTTGTTTATTGCAGAGACTTGGTTTACCTTGGTCCACCATACTACCGCTCCGTAGCAAAGCAATGGTCGTATCACCATCTTATACAGCCACAGTGTGTTATTCGGGGTTAGGCCCCACCTTTTACCGATCATCCTACGACATTGCCATAGGATGATACTTGATTTTTCTATCTTTGTCTCTAGATGTGCGTTCCATGTCAGTTTCCTGTCAAGAATTACACCTAGATACTTTACCTGCTCTGATAGCTGGAGTTCGATGTTTTGGAGTTGATTTCTTTTGAGCGTAAACATTACTAACTCTGTCTTACCAGGATTTACCGCTAGGTCGTATTCTGTGCACCAGCGCTCCACTATACGCAGCGCCGATTGTGCTAAATCGCACACAGTATTTGCTAGCTTACCTTGTATCAGGATGGTCAAATCGTCCGCATATCCTATGGTATAGAAATGCTGTGCATTAAGTTTGGTGATTAGGTCATTTATTACCATGTTCCACAGTAGAGGCGAGAGGACCCCTCCTTGCGGACAGCCTCTCGCCACTATTGCCACCTGTGACTCACCCACTGTTCGCACGGCTCTCTGACTTAACATGTTCTCTATCCAGGTTATTAGTACCGGGTTTGCTCGACCACACAAGCAGAGGTATGGCTCCCGTGTTTCGAAAGGAATGTAAACCTGGGTATATTTCCATTGGTTCCCACATCAATTGCCTCCACATGTCAATTACTAATCAATGACAACAGAAATTTATTATTCCCACTTTAAATACCTTTAACTTTAAACTGTTAGATTGCCAATCCTTCAGAGGCAGGTCCAGAATCCAGTCAACTGGGAATAAGTTCCCAAATGCCACCTGGGGGCAATCAATGGGAAATGGGAATTGATATGTGTAGGAGGCAGTAGTTAGGTCATGTTACAGGCCTTGTAATCTTGGTGACTTGAAACTACAACATACAAGCTGCAGTAATAGGTTAGCCAACAACCTAATTTTGTGATTGTGATTTGACTCTGACAGTGTAAGTAGGGTAACAACAAAACAGGATATAAAAGTACATAACAGACTACAAAGAACATAAGAAAAAGAAGTAGCTCTGTACAAAGTGTTGTTTCTTTTATTTTATACAATACAATACAATACACAACTCTTTATTGAAACTCCACAAAACAAAAAACTTAAAAATATTGTTACATAGTATACAAGGGTGTTACAATTGGCGGTCTTATCGCTAAAAGCGATCTCTTCCAGACAACCGTGCAGGGAAAGGAGTAACAAAAAACCTTAACCGTTTACCCGTTTTATCTTAATGCTACAACAAAAATACAATAACATTTTTAGATTGAGAAGAATTTAAAAAGAGCATACTATGCTAGAGCTAACTATCTGCAAATAAAGATGATTTCTGTTGAAGTGACCTCAATTCTCTAAGATTTCTTTCTTGACTATACAGTGTACAGTCACCATTGTTTTCTGATAAAGGGTCCAGCATTATCTACTATACCGCTATATCCATAATAGTATAAAATGATAGTTTGTCAGAGGCATGGCTTAAATCATCACTGTAGGTTGGCTGCGTGCGGTCACCTCCAAAAACTAGGTAAGTCATATTTTACGGCATTATTGACGCGCCTTAACATAATCACACTAAATTTATGTAGGTAAATAAAAAAAATGTGTGTGTTTGTGCATGTATTTTATTAGATTTTAATCACATCACACTAATATTATAAATGCGAAAGTTTGTGAGTATGTTTGTTACTTCTTTACACCTAAATGGGTCCACCCAATTGAGTTGTAATTTGATATAGAGATAGCTAAGACCTTGGAATAACACATAGGCTATATATAGCGGGTAAAACCGCGGGGCGCAGCTAGTATTTAAAAAAATATGGATTCCTGTGGGAATGGAAATCCATTCTCAAAGTTCCCTTACTCTTCCGCGTTTAACAGGGTACATCAATTTACTTAAAATTTAATAAAGATGTAGCTTAGACAATGTTATTACACATAATGTGATAGGTACTATTATATGGATAGTTTTATTCATTCAACACCAATTTGCAGCCACGATTTTCTCTACATTATCATCTTATTTCACCCCTTAGGGGTTGAATTTTGTAATATTCTGTATTTGTGAGCGTTTACGATTTCAATGGGACCTCCATGCGAATTTTGAATGTGTCAATGAGTCGAGATCTACAAAAATTTATGGTACCTAAACATTTTTGTATTTGGTGTTGACAATACATTCCAAAAATTTTACCAATCTCATTGGAATCATTGAAACTGTGTGTTCTGAGATATAAACCTTACGGCACGCCAATATAATAGTTCTTCAGAATTAATTTAGCAAATGAATTAATGTTACTTGCAGAAAAAACCAAGTGTGCAACCTAGATCCCAGTCGACGAGCGCAACAAATCAAACGCAGTCGTCTTCAGTTTCTGATTACCTTTGCAGTCTGCTCAACAGGATGCCTTCACCAAGCAGGTTAATAATTATGTGTATATTTATAATACTATTTAATAATAAAAGCTGGCTGGCGTCCGAAAAAGGTTTGGATGAACTTGGTGAAAGAGGTTATGCGTGCTAGGGGAGTGGATGCAGATATTTTATATTATTTTATTAATAACAAGAAACTTACAGCTAGCTTATGAATAGATAGATATACACGAAAGGCCAATAACAAGTACATATATGACGGATGATAGAGTAGAATGGAGGAGAAAAACGTGTTGTGCCGACCCTGGCTAGTATGGGATAAGGGCAGGAAGATGATGAATAAAAGCTGGCGGGACGACCTTGACTCATATTGCACCACCTGGCAAAATATAGCACTGGATAGGACGGAATGGCGTGACGGAAGGGAGGCCTTTGCCCAGCAGTGGGACAAAAATGGCAGCAAAAAAAAAATTAAACGGAAAAAATCTACTAATATATTATGAAGTAGAGGGTTTACTGAGAAAACTCACTAAGTGACAATTTTACATGTTATAATTTTCTTAATATAAATAATTCTGGCTCATATTTTTTTCCAGAAATTTATTATATATCCAGAAATCTATTATTTTTATTCTACTGATATTATTAAAGCGAAAGTTTGTAAGAATGTATGGTTGTATGTTTGTTACTTTTTCACACCTGAACGGGTGAATCGATTCGGTCGAAATTTGGCGTAGAGATAGCTTAGACCTTGGAAAAACATAAAAAGCTAAAACTGCTGGGGGTAGCTAGTACATTATAATTATATCATGGATTTCCACAAAGTAACTTCAAATTCATTAATTAAAATGTGATTTATTTCAGTGGTGTAGTTTCAAACAAGTTTACAAGCACTCCTGCCCCGGACAATCCTTGCATCTCCAACCTAAACGCTTTACTCTCGGACATACACGTTCGCTTCATCCAGATCAAGGTGGACGACTTCCAAGCACACTACAAGGTCTTCGACACCATATTTCAACATTTACACCAGAAGATGAAAGATGTCGACCCGTATTATAGGAAATACTCTAGTACGGTAAGCTTTTTTATTTATTACTAGCTGCGCCCAGCGGTTTTACCCGCAGTACTTATGTAGCCTATGTGTTATTCCAGGTTCTAAACCATCCCTATACAAAATTTCAGCTCAATCGGACCACCCGTTTAGGCGTGAAAGAGTAACAAACACACATCCAGACATCCTGACATCCATTTCAAACTTTCACGTTTATAATATTAGTAAGATTATATGTTAGCCTTTCACCACGATCTCGCGTGATGTTAAACGACGACGCGGGTAGATGGTAGCAGTCTAAACCTAGAAGGCGGGATAAATCCCTCCTTGCTTCGCTGAGCCGGAACACGGTCAAAATTAACACGGCGACACGGTTGTCCAGTCTTTATCAATTTTCAACTAGTAACTTTTGTAGAATAAATGTACAGAACCGGTGGTGGCCAAAGGGTTGTGTGACTCTATACCACCAAGTTTTCATCCCGGTCCTGCAAAAAAAAAAAACCTAAAGTACAAGTTGCTGAAATTTGATATATTGGTGTAGATATCTCAAAGGATTGTCTCATAAAAAAATAAATAAAAAAAAATGTAAATTTCTCATAATTCCAACAATGTTGGATACCAAATGATAACGTTATTAATAGAATTCAGTCCAAATTGTAAAATAGGGGAAATCCCTAATAACATTATTTCCAGTAAACTAAAGTTATCTAAAATGTCTTCTAAAAGGTTCATTGTAAAGAGACAATGCAGTGTATTGTTCATCCAAAGATTCGTTTTAAATAGATGATATTATAATTAAAGAGCACATTATTCTGTTCAACATTTTATCTTTTTATTTATTAATTTAACAATGTTACACTATACCGAATAGATAAATATTATTAAACTTATAATATTATTAAAATTATGTATTACTGCGTTACGGTAACGGTCAACATTCATGAATTATATTCTGTTTGTGTCACTGACCTTATTTATTTCGTGTTTAATATAGTAAGGGATTGTGTATTATTGTTATGTGTATGCTTTTATATATCTATGTATCGCACACCTTAAAAATTACACACATATAGTACTTTTGAAGTCATAAATATGTAGATTTCTTACATTTCGTCTCCTTTCTTCAGGTTCAATTCGCCGGCAGTCACTACGACAACCTACGCATAAAGAAACCAGACGAATTCGACATGGACATTGTGATAGACTTGCCTTTAAACCTGAGTGAACACCCCACCAACCCAGCAGAAAGTGACATCTATATAGAGCCGAAAGAAGCTGGTTTTGTTTACATGAAAATGGGCATCCAATTCCAAAGGTTACCAATGAGAGATGGTACCGAATGGCTCAACAACAAAGCCGCTTACGAATGGATGGACGAGTCGTTCTACCTTCAGAGAACTAAGTTTTTAGACTGGTTCAAAAGTGTAGCGAATAAAGCTCTGAATACGTTTCAACGCGTCAATGATAAGCCTGTGTATTATGTGGACGGAGTTCCTTACACTATTGGCAAGACTGAGTCGGGGCCAGCTTTTACTATGATCATGGAGAATAAGAGCAGAGGTTTCAAGTGAGTGACATTAGTTTACTTTTCATATTTATTTTTGTAAGAATTCAAATGTCGGATAATTTATAGGTGGCTGGATTATGGTGACAATTTGTTTTCTATAGTTTATATTAGAACTATAAATTTGAAATTAGTAACTGAGAATGGGTGTCCTAAAAAGCTTTGGATGAACTGTGTATGTATATGTGTGCTAGGGGTGTAGTGAATGAAGATAGGAACACGTCTAATATTGTCGAGAATATCTCGACCACGGTTTCCAACAATTACGATGTCCTTCATCAGGAGGAGTTGTTCCAACCCTATGTCATTGCGTATGACGGGACAGGACGTTACGTTGCGTTGTGGGACGAGGGCACATGATGTTAGTATTTGTTAGTAGACATTATGTTGTAAATAGTTTTTTAAAGGTAATTCATCAATTAAAGTCCGTGTTCTGAATATAACGTTGATTAATAGGAATTAGCAACCCCAATCTTTTAAAGGTATTTTTCGGTAAATATGTGCATTATGTCAGGTTGGACGTGGACCTGGTCCCGGCGCTCCGGTTCCCTGAGTCCCGCTGGCCGGTGTCCCCGCGCTACCGCTCCATCCCGCCGCACTGTTCCCGCGGGGACTGGCTGCTGGTGGGCAAGCCGCCGCACACCGACAACGAACACCACAAGCGACGGTGCTGGAGACTCGCCCTACACAACCAGGAGAGGCAGCTGATGTATAACTCTTATAACTTGAGGCAGGCTGTCAGACTGGTGAGTCACCATGCAACTAGAGTAGAATCTATAGGTAGGACCAGGGTGGATGGTATACTGACAACGAACACCACAAGCGACGGTGCTGGAGACTCGCCCTACACAACCAGGAGAGGCAGCTGATGTATAACTCTTATAACTTGAGGCAGGCTGTCAGACTGGTGAGTCACCATGCAACTAGAGTAGAATCTATAGGTAGGACCAGGGTGGATGGTATACTGACAACGAACACCACAAGCGACGGTGCTGGAGACTCGCCCTGCACAACCAGGAGAGGCAGCTGATGTATAACTCTTATAACTTGAGGCAGGCTGTCAGACTGGTGAGTCACCATGCAACTAGAGTAGAATCTATAGGTAGGACCAGGGTGGATGGTATACTGACAACGAACACCACAAGCGACGGTGCTGGAGACTCGCCCTGCACAACCAGGAGAGGCAGCTGATGTATAACTCTTATAACTTGAGGCAGGCTGTCAGACTGGTGAGTCACCATGCAACTAGAGTAGAATCTATAGGTAGGACCAGGGTGGATGGTATACTGACAACGAACACCACAAGCGACGGTGCTGGAGACTCGCCCTGCACAACCAGGAGAGGCAACTGATGTATAACTCTTATAACTTGAGGCAGGCTGTCAGACTGGTGAGTCACCATGCAACTAGAGTAGAATCTATAGGTAGGACCAGGGTGGATGGTATACTGACAACGAACACCACAAGCGACGGTGCTGGAGACTCGCCCTGCACAACCAGGAGAGGCAGCTGATGTATAACTCTTATAACTTGAGGCAGGCTGTCAGACTGGTGAGTCACCATGCAACTAGAGTAGAATCTATAGGTAGGACCAGGGTGGATGGTATACTGACAACGAACACCACAAGCGACGGTGCTGGAGACTCGCCCTGCACAACCAGGAGAGGCAACTGATGTATAACTCTTATAACTTGAGGCAGGCTGTCAGACTGGTGAGTCACCATGCAACTAGAGTAGAATCTATAGGTAGGACCAGGGTGGATGGTATACTGACAACGAACACCACAAGCGACGGTGCTGGAGACTCGCCCTGCACAACCAGGAGAGGCAACTGATGTATAACTCTTACACTACGGAACGGAACGGCTACGGAACTAGAGTAGGATCTCTACCCTCTGACTAGAGATTTTTTTTGATAAATTTTGTAACAAAGTCTTTTCTATTGTTTTTATGTTGGTTTTCTTTATCTAAGTAATATGTTGTATTTTAGTTTGAGCAGTGAATTTTGTTCGCTTCCTTGCTATTTTATACAAGTTGTCTGACTGGAAGTAGAGTAGAGTAGAGGGCTTGGGTGGCAGAAAAGAATGGTAGGGTAAAGGTCTAGGGTAGCGTAGAGGATTGGTTGGGTAGACTGGGGTAAAGTAGAAGATTGGTTGGGTAGAAGAATAGGGTAAGGTAGAGGACTAGGGTAGTGTAAAGGACTGGGGAGGGTAGAAGCCTAGGGTAGGGTGTCGAGGGAGGATACTAGCTCTGTTGAGAAGCTTACAAAAATTGACAGTGAGCACCACACGCGCTCAGGCTCCATCCAATGCTTTATCCTCTTCTTTTTTGTAGTCATTATATATCAATCGTAGATATTAAATGCATAATTTCGATCTAAAATTTAATTCTTAACGTTTCAGTTGAAGAAACTCCGCGATTCCCTCGGCATGAAGAAGATAGCCAGCTACTACATCAAGACACTGTTCTTCTGGGAGATAGTGAATGTGAACGACGGTAACTTCTGGCAGAAGAACAACCCTGCCTTCCTCTTCAAGCTGATGGTGGGCCGGCTACACTCAGCACTGGTCAACAAGAAGATACCTTACTTCTGGAACAAAAACAACAATTTGATCGGCTCAGTACCAGATCACATACTATTCGAGTATGCAGCTAAATTGGTACCGCTCATACAAATTTTAGGTCATCCAAATGAGTACAAGAAAGTGGCTAAGTATTTGCTTGAGCCTCAAGAGTTCAGGGAGTACAATGCTAGATTTTTGCACATTTAAAGTGTAGTATAGTGAGTAAGTACTTATTTAGATAGGTATTCTAATGTAGATGTCGTAAGTAATCCTATGGTTTCCGTTTACAAATTCGAGCTGTTATAAAATATCAATTGTAAATTGCCTTATATGTAAAATGCGAAACCATACAATTTTTCTGCGACATAGTATATAAAATATCAGTAACACAGGTTTTAAGGGAGCAAGCTGTGAGTTAGTTTAGTTGATTAATTACATATACATATTTGATTGATTTATTCACAGTGATTTATACTATGAAAAGGAAAAATTATAAGTGTCTTCATAGACTATATTTTTTATAAATGACTTTATTATAATAGATGACTGATATATATTTTTATATTTAGTAAAAAATAAGTAATGGCAGTGCAGAAATTAAAATATCTTTGATGACAGGATTAAATGCACAAAAATTAGATGTAGAATGAAAAAGAGTACAGTGCCATTCCAAAGAAAAAAAATGTGATAAAAATATGTGAAAAAGTCTGTACACATACGTGCTAATGTAAAAGTGCGTGATAATATAAAAAAGAATAGAAATATATTTTTGTTGACTTTATACGATTTTATCTTTGTCTTTGATTTATAAAGATCTATTTGGAGAACAAAGTTACAGCTGAAAATACAGCACATAGATTTGCGTTTGACTTTTCACAAATGTTG
This sequence comes from Hemithea aestivaria, assembly GCA_947507615.1. Lineage (NCBI taxonomy): Eukaryota > Metazoa > Arthropoda > Insecta > Lepidoptera > Geometridae > Hemithea > Hemithea aestivaria. Next base: position 2,848,864 of record OX382325.1, on the reverse strand, counting down.
CCCTAAGTTTTTTGACCCTGAAAAACTCGTCTTATTTTGTCTTATTTCTTACTCAAGGGTCTAAATAGTTCACTCATAACAATTTTTCTATGTCATCATCATCATCATCATCAAAATTATTCTCTCTATCATCATCGTCGAAACTATTTTTGTGAAGATTTATATTTTTAAGAAGCCATTATTTTAAGTTTGAGAATTTAAATATGTTTATGTTATCTGATACTTAAGTTTATTATAATTTGTTGTTTATATGGCTCATGTATCAACATAATAAAGTACATACATAAGAATAATACTTTTAATTTACTTTTTGAGCCAAATGCATTTTGAGAATAATAGGGACAATAATACAGCTAATGTTACAGTGATAAACAACACTTGTACAATCTACAGATCGTCCACGTGCTAATTTATAATAATTATTATTCTGATCCTTATTAGGTAATAAAACCAAATTTACTCAAAAATACGTATGTACTGTACCATGCGCCGTGAACACCAAACTGAAGCAAGGAAAATTACGTCAGCATTAAGTGACTTATCACTTACTCATACAAATTGTAAAAATACTCGGGTGAAAATGGTCACCTGCAGGGTGATTCACTTATCCGATACCGAAACCGAACCGAGTGCGCTACCGAAAGGAAAAGGAACCGATCGAAAAGTCAATTCCGTTTTACAAAACCGACTGGAAAGTATCTTCGTAAATCTTCGGGCTCTACCGAGTAAGGAACCACCTACACGTTAATTGGACAGTAAAATAGAGCATAGATTACAGATCTAACTGTTTACGAAGATAGTTTCATTTTGGTGGTTTATTGTAGTAAAAATATTTACCCATATAATCTGTTGAAAAGTTAATATGCATAAATTTAGCTAGCACACTTCGTAAACATTTCCCATATGTGCCTCCAGTGATGAGTGATGTAACTTGAGTTTTAGCCTTTTTGAGATTTTTACATTTAAATAATGAGAAACAAAATAACGATTTTTTTCATCTTACTCACGTTTTTCTATCTTCTATAGTTTGGGAGATAATTTTGTGAAAAGTGATACAAGTGCACTATTTTTGCAATAACAAAGTGGTTATGAATATATTTCAAGTTATATCTCCGATTTCATCTACTCAAATCTAATCAGTATTTTGTGGTTGGTGGTACAATTGTGATTATAATCATTTTCACATAAAAACACCTTTTTTTCTTGAATTTCATTATACATTACTGATATATTACTTTTCACGATTTTTTACAATATTTGCCAGGGAACAATTTAAATTATATCTAAAAATACATAGATTATTTTTTTAAATGTAAGCAAAAAAAGTACTATTTGTTATAGTGAGATTTGAAGTCTTAACGCTAATCAATATCAGGCCTAATAAAACCTTAAAACCTAATGGCTAATGTGTAATGGGGCAATTTTCATCGTAAGTCCAAAATTAGGGACATATTCTTTAAAAAAGTTTAACAGTAAACCTATAGATCGAACATTTATTCAACAACTTGCTCAATATTGAGATCTGCAAACTTGGACAATATTACTAACAACATATCAAGATGGTTTTTAGGGTTCCGTAGTCAAATGGCAAAAAACGGAACCCTTATATACGAGAATTCTTCATGTCTGTCTGTCCGTCCGGATGACACAGCCACTTTTTTCCGAAACTATAAGAACTATGCTGTTGAAACTTGGTAAGTAGATGTATTTGGTGAACCGCGTTAAGATTTTCACACTAAAATAGAAAAAAAAAACATTACACTTTTGGGGCTCCCCATACTTAGAAGTGAAAAAAAAAATTACTTGTATTAATATTTACATTGTTGATGATTATTGATTGGATAAAATTATCGTTGGTGCGGATACAACTCACTGGTTTTTCATAAATTACTTATATAATAAAATAATTTTAAGAAAAACTGTAATGCGGAATGATAAAAACTCTTTTAAGTAAAAGTTTAAGTAAAAGCTAATGTAGCACACATAGTTCGTATACCAGATTTTTTTGAATCTTGTTTTTCTCTCCTGGAAAAGGGCGATTTTCGACTTATATCACTCATGACAGGAGCCCCAGTCATTCATTGTCAAGCATCAATCATCTTTGTCAATTCAAATTATAATTTGTCTATGTCAATCATCATCATTGTTTTCAATCGACGGATTTTTATTTGCTATTTCATCTAAATTTTAAAATTATGAATAAAGTTACTTTTCCTACAATTCCTTCCTGTTCATATTATCCGTAATGAGTATTAATTTGATTTAAAATTGTTCGTATTCTCAGAGCACACGAGTAACCACTATTATTGTGTCGGTATATTACTTGTGAGATACCTACCTACATTGTTTTTTCATGCGATGGCCAAGTCGTTCTATTAATATAAAACATAAAAGATTTGATCGATTTGGTAATACATGGATCTCACAACTTTTACGGTAGATAAACTGCGAGCTGCGACACTTGGTCTTTTTACAGTTATGGTTTGAAGGCACATTTATTTCGTTATTGTATAATTGAAAAAGCACGAGAAGATAATGGTTTATACAAGTTTTTCACTTCATTTTCACACTTTACTTTCATGTGTCCGTCTGTCTGTCTGAGCTGAAATTTTGCATGAATAATAATGAAAGCTTGTTTTAAAAAGTTTTTTAAATTTACTTGCTAATAATTTCAGTTACTTTAATTAGATGTGATGCGTAAGCATTTAGTTCCATATTTGTATTGAAGGTATATTTTACAGCGCTATTGTATTAGGATTAGTTATGTAAAAGTAATGTTTAGTTTGATATATAAAATAAATTTAGTTCTCATTTACTACGTTTTTGCACAGAAGATCCATTGGAAGCTTCTTTGGAGCGGCAAGCTGCTGCTCTCGAAAGGCCATCACCGAGGGGTGCAATAATCTATCAACAAATCTAGCAAATGCGCTAGGGAATATATCAAGAACTATTAAAACGTACGCGACTTATCAAGAAGAGGCTTTAAAATGAAAATTGGTACACACATTGGTACAGCTTACATTTTGATCATTAAGCTGTTTGTAAATGTCTTAAATTAGATTATTATTCATTGTCTCAGTTCAATACCTTAAAAAGCACCTCAAATAAGCCAATAAAACCTCAGTATAATTCGTAGCCTTTTATTTTTACTGCAACAAAATGCAAGTAGGTACCTAATTTTTACTGAGTTTTAAAACTACTACTTATACGCACGCAAAGTAACAATACTTAACATGTTTGACGCACTAACCTACATTATGTTATGCCCGGGTCTAAGCTACCTATATACTAAATTTCAACTTAATCGGGTCGGTACTTGAACGGATGACCATCCGTTCAAGTGTGAAAGAGCAACAAAAATACATTATACATACATTCTTTAAAACTTTAGCGTTTGTAATATTAGTAGAATATTATATCGTATACAACCCTGCAGATAATTTATAATAATCTATTAATTATGGCTACTCGGGCCTGTAATCCTCTTTGTAATAGGGAATTATTTTCTTGGCTTTCCATAGGTTCTGCGATCGAGTCATCACTGCTGGTATCATATTCGCAGTTAGGCCATTTTTTAAGCACATATTGTGTAGGACAATAATATGCACAATGCAATATGCCATGCATTGTGTTGCACATGCAATAACAATTCTTCCACATTTTTCTGGTGCATACTCCAGCACGGGACTTTTGTTTAGGCATCTAAAACGGCTCTTTAAAACTCCAAAGCAGTCAACTGAGTTGCAAGCCTGAAAGCAAAGTACTAATTTAATGTAAAATGTAAACTAATAAAACAAAAAAATATATATAATCGTACGTATAGCCCTAATATCGGCTAACGTCTCTTGCGTGCTCGAGCCTCCGGGTCTGAGTAGATCCGACAGTAAGAGGCCGAAGGGGCTGACTCTGGTGCCTTGGAAGAACGGGAAGTGCTTAGTGTGGGACGCTACTTGTGCCTGCACTGTCGCCGCCAGCCACTCACCGTCAGCAGCCGCGGAAGACGCCAGTTTGAAGGAGAGGCTTATGTACGCCATGGCATTTCGTCCACGTTGCCGTAGAGACCATGGGCAGTTGGGGCAGTGAAGCGCGCGGTTTCGTTAAGGAGATCGGTCTGAGGATCTCAGAAAAGAGCGGTGACTCTCCCTCTCCGGCTCACTGATCTTTATTTCCATTTTACTGTTAAATTCAGGTATTGAAGTAGATAAAAATCATATACGTTTATTTAAATAAACGTAAATATGAAAGCAAGAATGACAGGATTTCGGTATCGAATCAAGTGAATCTATCAAAATGACTCTTCCGAAACGAAAAGGCACCGATCGTAACGTCAAATGCAATTCACGAAACCGATTGGTAAGGATCATCGGCAATCTTCGGGTCCTACCGAGTAAGGCACCACTTACACGGCATTTCGGCAGTAAAATTGTGATATAAAGAGGTAATATTATTTTAATGACATATCAGTGCCATTGATTGTCAGTACGAATAATAAATGTCAGTTTCAGCCAATTTTATTGGAAATTTTAGAATGTACAATTTATTAAAGAAATTTAGATTTTTTAAGAGAAAAAGAGCAGTAGAGTAATAATTGAATTGGAACATCCTAATCTTGCAAGGGGCCGAGGTTTCGGACTCTAACATGACGTGTAAAAGAAAGTTGGACGACTAGTAGAGAAATAAAATACGTCTTGTTAATATTTTGATTCCTTGGAGTGCTGTGAGATGCTGCCTGTGTTAAAACATACAAGCGTCCGCTCATTTACCAAAAGCATCAAAGGTAACCGGCACAGCCGCAGAGGACGAGGAAATGATTCTAGCAGAAGACGAGTGTGATACACAACAAATTTCTTACGTTCCCTATAGGGACCATTTAACTCTTGGGAATGGACGCATTTATTTTATAAAGGCTGTTATCCGTTCAAGCATCAAGATCCGTTGCAGTATTTTTAAAATTTATGTATTCATAGGGACAAACAGACAAGTGACAACACAAACAACTTTGTTTTATACCTACTGTGCATGTGTTATGTTAATGTATCCAACTTTATAGCCCCTTTAATAACTGCAAGTTTTTTACTTTAAATTATTCAATTAGGTAAACCTACTTATTTATAATGTATCCCTTTAATTTAATTAAAAATAATATAATGATAATGAACACTCTTTATTTGCTGTTGTTATTTATTGTTGTCCTTCATTTGTACTTATAGTACGTAGGTACTGTTAACTGTTACAATTATCTTACTTATATTATTATAAATGTGAAAGTTTGTAAAAATGTAAGGTTGTATAGATGTGTGTTTGTTACACTTTCACGCCTAAACGGCTGGAACAATTGAGCTAAAATTTGTTACAGCGTAGACCCTGGACCTCGGCTCGGTTCCCTGACGGATACTTGAATAGCTCAAAATCGGGAGCCGTTGTTAAGTTCCTTAACCATCGGTTCGGTTCCCAAATACGGATAAGTGAATAACCCTGCTGACCACTCACCACGTACGAGTGATATGGCACTCAGTGGAGACGTCATTTTTCTTGCTTCAGTTTTGTGTTCACGGCGCATTCTCCATTTGACTCTAAACTTCTTGACTGCACCGAAGTTAATCGTACAAAGACATCAACACCTATAAAGCTTACGTCACACTGAGCGAACAAAGCGAACGCGAACAAGTTGTCATTTGTCATCAACGCGATCTGCCCGGCGCGGCAGGCCGGTTCGCGTCCGCTTTATGTGTGACGGGTCACGTACAAACTAGAACATTACAAATATTCCGTCCCGGTTCGCGTTCGCTTTGTTCGCTCAGTGTGACGTAAGCTTAAGTGCTTTTCACGAAAGGAGTCCTTTTTGAGGAGCATCGCAAATTTCAAAAGTCATGTCTATAACTTTTTAACGCCTCATAATTTCTCATATTTATTTTCTAAATTAAATATGTGTTTATTTTATCTAAGAAATAAAAGTTTTTAGGATATGAAGTCCAGTAATTATCGAAAAAATTAAATTTAGTTCCGCAAAATTCCGCGGGACCTCTTTCGTGAAAAGGACTCTATCTATCCTATTACTCTACCACGAAGAAAAAATCCACTCATAGACAAAACGTCAACTATATTCTCCTCGATGTCAACTACCAAAAATATCAAATTAAATTCAAGTAAATCCGCAAAAATTGCATAAAAATATGAGTTGAGTGAATATGAGTAGCAACAGATCAGGCGGGGACAACGACTGGGTGCCGCTAGCGGCCGGCGTCGTCGTCGGGACCGGTCTACTTGTCCTCATTTACAAGATGTTCTTCACTGGCTGCAGGAACAGCGTCAAAATTGACCGTAATCAACAGATGGGGGCAGTATACAAGTGCACCTGCGCTAAGAAAGGGAATGATCCGGTATTTGAAGATCTATTTACTTTATTTAGTGGTCGTAGGCTTCGGTCGTTTGGTTTGGCCTTTCGCCCCCACATCAATTGCTTCCAGGTGGCATTTGAGAATAAATTCCAAGTTGTCGCAGGGTGATGAGATTTGGCGATCTACAGCAGCAATAGTCAGCAGGATAAAGAGATTTGTAAGTGAAAACAATAACATTCGAGTCGCCCTTTGGTGGCAATTGCCTGGAGCCTGGAGGAAATCAATGTGGGGCGAAAGGGAATAAATATATCGGTCGGTCGTTTCCTTAATTATAAATAAAAAATATTTTACTGATTTTAAATTTAATAAATCATAATTATCGTAGAATAGAATACAAAACTCTTACTTGGACACCATACAATAATGTAAAATTACACATCTGTGAAAAAAGTGTTCTAATCGTCTTAAAGTGGTTTTATTATAATAGTGTTAGTTTCCGCCAGTCTTAATAACTAATCTTATTTTTAATTCAATTTCTTATTTTCAGTGTCGCTTACATGGCAAATCAAAGTAACAAACTGATTCATAAAAACCAAGAGATATGACAGAAGATATAAGAAATCCAGCAAAAATACAACTCAATAATTTATAGAAAGAAGAGAAATATTTATGGTTCCAAAACCGGTTCAATAATATTATAAACGTTTAAATTTAATCTACAATGTGTGATTGGTAAGTAAAAACTAAAAACGTTTACTCGTATTTTTCGCGCGGACAAGGAGTAGGGTTCGCACTCCATCACCGCTGGCCGCTGGCGAGACTTGGGGCGTCGGATTTGGGGCCATCTGGCGTCCTATCATATCTAGTAGTTAAGGTCCAATAGAGGAGACAACGATGCGTGTTTATGTTCCCGCATCGCAGCGGGAAGAATTGGGGGAGGGACTTTTACATCCTTCCTCAGAGGTGTTTCCGCTCCGAGGTGGAACTCGGCGTAGGTAGGGTTGTGTGAGAGTGCAACAAGTGGACCCTGCTACTGTCGGAGGGACATCGTTCTGCAGTAATATATTTCCATTTAAATGCAGTTATATATTTCCATTGATTATATGGTATGATTTTCAGTGAGGACCAAGACATAAGAGAGCGCCGTAAGAAGCATTCTCAGACGCAGACGGAAGAGCCTCCGGAGTCGAGCTTGTATGACGACCTCACGGACTATGTGTCGCCAGGCACGGCCGGCGCCGGCGCAGCCGCTCTAGCGCTTCTCGGCCTTATGTTCCACAAAGCTGGCGCCATCAAAGAAAACCTCTCAGCGCTCAAAAGCGTCATTTTTGACGTCTTCGAATCCATAGTATACGGCAATACCTGTAAAACTGACAACTGCAGACTAAAATGTAACGTCAGGAAAGACAAGTGCGGTAGATGGTAAGTTTCTACTTTTATTCTGAGTTCCTATATACATATATCTGAATATAGTTTTTTTTAGCCATTTCGTGGGATTTTTTAATAATTATTGTGATGAAATGTACTTACTTTCTTACGTTAATATACTCCACGCACGCTACTGGGAACGCACAAGCGGTTAACGTTTCACCAGAGATGTGCGAGGATGCGTAGCGAGGGATGTGTTTGTAAAGAACCAATAGAATCGCTACATTTACCTCGCCTCGGTTAGCACAGGTGTGGTGGAAATGGCTCAGCGGAGCTAGATTTTTGCGCATACAAAACAAGCGAGGGATGGGTATACAAGGGATGTCCGAGGGATGTGCTGCGAGGAATGTGTGTTGAGAAGGATGCGTTGCATCCTCGCACCACACATTAATGCGCATTTTTACAGCTCCGCTACACATCCTCGTAGGCACATTTTCATCGCACAGTTTTGGTGGAAATGCAGCCAAAAGGCGGCCTACAACAACGGTTGCACGCGGTTAGCCGCCCCAGCGGTTAACCGCTAGTGCGTTCCTACGTTTATGGGAACATTGAAAAGAATTACCATGAGTTACTCAAATTACCAAATTTACCTAAATGATACAAAAATTTTTGTTCACAGAGCGAAGCATCAAAATGTGATAAAAGTGAACCGTGCAACAATTAATAAATTGTGGAACTAACAATATTGTTTACTTTCTGAGTCTAGACGTCCATACTAAACTATTTTTTCCCAAGACCTTGTACAGAAAGGGTGACTATTTTTCAACGAATTCCCCTCTTTAGACATCAAAAGAACATTAAACAATAAAACAACACATTGAAACAAAATATATTTATTACCACCATCTTACAAATCTGTAACTGCCTGCTCCAGTGTCTGCATGGACCGGCAGTAGACACAACCTTTATAACAAATCTATCCGTTAGTGCCTTACAAAATCAAGGAACGTTAGGAGATATTTACAAGAACTTATAACAGACGTCCCGCGCTGGACATAGCCGATATTTTCAATCAAGATTTATTTCTAAATCTTAATTCAAAATTATTCACAAAGGAAAATTATATAGACTGAAAAGGTACTTAATACTAAAAAACCTATGTAAACACAAAATAGAGGATCTATTGATTAAATAATATTTTTATTGCTGCTCTTAGTTTTCAAAATCCATATAATTTCCCCTTGTGAAGTCGACATTTTTAATAAGTAGGTAGTAAGTAATTGTGAAAATGATGCTGCCATAGCGGTAATCGGTGGTTTTTTTAATTGACAATTTAACATTAAAATGTTAATATTAATGAATTTAGATATTAAATTAGTATAAAAAAATTGTTAGGCATACATCCAGCGCGAACATGAAACTTAATTACCTTAAAACCTAGGTATTTTCAACTGATATGCTTAAACGATGTAAAATTGTCCTCAAGTTCTGGCAAGATTGAATTATTGTTGAAACATTACTGAAAAGGACAAAATTACAATTCCACAGTAAATTCATTTTGGTGTTACAAGTTTTTTGGAATTATGAATATTTTTTTAAGTATTCAAAATTACAGATTACGTCTTATATTTCCAAGTATAGATGCCTCATACATACAAAAATGACTTAAAAAACACTAGATCCAGTTTCCTTAAACAAAATTAGTATATTTTGTTCTTACTCATATACATACATATGTAGTTTTGGAATAACTGCCGGATGGCATGCCACTATGCCACTTATTCAATATTTTTTGTATAAGGATCTTAGATGACAAAAACTCTAATAATATATTAATGTGCCATTTGTTTCGTAAAAGCTGCAATCATTTGTCCCAATAACGTTAGCTAGGGTTCCATAGACTCTAAACATGTAAAAAAAATCATTCCTTCTTGAGTTTAATTTGGTGTTCAAAATATATTTAGAGAACGGTACAATTAAGAGTCATTCTTAACTTTGACGTATAATACACTATTATGCGACTAAGTTGAAAAAAACATTCTGACTGTAACATTTTATTTTTGTCGGCATAATTATAGTGATTGCCATCAGGGATTATGAGACAATAGGCCTCTGATTGCGAATGTATCAAAATGACAAAATCGTTAATAAAATTGTCATGTTCTATGTATTAGAATTAAAAAGAGAAGGAATAACCCATCAATGGAACCATAGCTGACATTATAAGAAATGATACATCATATAAATCAGCCGGGTGGCGATTGGACAAGAAAATCTCTAGCTCGTATATATAGGTCTTTAATGACAACGCACCGTATTAGGTGGACCACAGATAAATATATATACCTAATATATTTTAATATATATTTAACTACAAGTATACTACAGCGGATTGTCCGCGTTTCGATGATCATCGAATAATATACTACGGCGAAAGCTGTTGCGAATGAATTCATTGCTTGAATCGTGCGCACCGAACGTGAAAAAACATTTAGTAATTATAATAAGTTTAATTTAAATTCAAACTTTTTGTTTCGCACTGTCGATTTAATTTTCTGCATTTTCTTTATTTTTTTTCTGCCACATGACATATTAATTCAACCTATGTGTAGAACAAAATCTTATCTAAAATTCTTCTACTATACAAAATAGCAATTTTAAGTTTGACTTGGTACAAGTTTCTAAACTTTTTTGATCCGCAAGCATAATATGGTACATAATTCCCTCCAGGATCAAAAAGTTAGGAAGTAGGGATTTTCCAGATAAGATTTTGTACTACAGATAGGTCAAATTATGTTTTTATTTGAAGTAGGCCGTGTTGATTTTAATAAAATTGACCTTTAACACCTTTAAAGTGTAACTTCCAATGTCCCGTTCTGTAAGCACCTTCAAAAGAAAACTCTAATGTAATCAGTCTTGGTGTCCAGTAAATGAATCGCACCGTCATTATTCACTACTTTGTATAAAAGCAACAATTTAGGTTAGTACTTGTTGTGCACAAATTTCAACTAATACGTCTGGCAAGGAATATGTGGACATTACTGTGCCCCAAGGGCCTATTGAGTTTCTATTACTATTAACAAACAAAATTAAAATTAAAGGAGGAATAGAACTCTGATGTTAAATGTTTTATAAATTTGTTGTGTAACATTCTAGACGATTATGTGACAAAATTGAAAAATGTCTTTTTAACTTTACCCCTGTATGACTCTCAAGAACATTTTTATTTTTGTCGGTTAATAGTGATAGACTAAAGTGCGCTATAGCTAATAGGCCTTCCGGACTTAAGGGCAATGCTACCAGTTAAATTACTAGACGAAAATCAACGACTAATATCTCTAGATGACAATCGCAGCCCAGAGCCGCGCATAATTTTCAATTTTAAAACACTGGGTATTGTATATCAACTTTAAGAACGCTTATACGCTCTCTCGTTCGCACTCTTTGATACATTTTGCAATATAAGTTCATAGAATCAATTTTTTAAAAATTTCTCAAAAGAACCCAGCAGCCAGAAGAATTCATATCAAAATTATTTATTATTTCTTATCAAACTGTGCGCACGAGAAAGCGTCCAGGGGGCCTAGACAAGCGCCAATCGTTTGTCGCTATCGCTAAAAAAATGTACTGAGATGACATTCGTTATCGAAAAACAAACAACGACTGTCATCTCAGTACATTTTTTTAGCGATAGCGACAAACGATCGACGCTTGTCTAGGCCCCCTCGGTCTCTTAATATGATATCTTTTATATGATAAAGTGAAAAGTGGTTCTAAGTCTACATTCAACAATATAAATTCAGAAAGATATTGTGGTCAAAATGTGTGCACAACTAAGTAAAACATTTTAATAATATCTATCCGCAGTTACAGTTTGGACGGACATATAATTGCTCATATTATATACTCGACAAATCAATGAGAATGTTTCAACACTAACTCTCGTGGCATTTTCACATGTACACATATTTACTAAAGCTACAATAATATTATGTTTCGATTTCACCATAGTCTGAATCTAAATGTAATAAAAGGACAGTGTGACTGATCTATCAGCGCACAGCCCAAACCACTGAACGGATCAGGTTGGAATTTGGAACACCTATAGGTCATATGACGTAGACCTCCGCTAAGAAAGGATTTGCCACCCGGGCAAAGCCGCGAGCATAAGGTAGTTGATATATAAAAGGAAAGAGTGACTGACTGATCTATCAACGCACAGCCTAAACCGCTGAACTGACTGGTTGAAGTTTAGAATACAGATAGGTTTTATGACGTAGACCTCAGTAAGGATTTGGCCACGCGGGCAAAGCCGCGAGCATAAGCTAGTTTTATTATTTGCTGGTTATGTACAGAGCTCCTCTTCTGCTCAAAATACTACCACAATACATATGTCTCTGTGCACAATTTCAACTCAATTTCTTCAGCAGTTGTGCATTGATAGATCATTCAGTAACACGTTGTACATACATACATACATATAATCACGCCTGGTTCCCGTTGGGGTAGGCAGAGACTATTTCCCTCCATTGGGTACGATCCTGACACACCTCTTTCGCTTCCTCGACTTTCATCACATTCTTCATGCACCCTCGCCGGTTCTTGGTACTCTTGACCTGGCCTTTCCTTAGAACGACATTTATTTGGTCAAGGAAAGTACGCCTAGGTCGACCAATTGCGGCTTGACCATTCACATTTGCCTCGTATAATATATCTTCAGTCAAACGCCTTTCATCCATTCTCTAACACGTTGTACATAATATATTTCTAGTAGGTACATAATATTGTGTAGTCTTACATGAATTTCCACTTAAATGTAATTTAATATCATTATGCAATCATAAAGATATAACATTCAATTTAAAATAGTTAATTATGTTGAAATTGAAACATTAAACATATTTTTGTTGCATTAACTATGTCAAGCTGTACATTTGACTAATACTTTATTGGTAAATTTTTGACAAATATGCAATTGTTACAAAAATGTGTAGTTATATTCAAGTGTGTTTACTCGAATTCAATCACTTGTTAAAAATAATTTAAACGTTACGACTTTCCACATAAAATTATATAATTTGTGAGGGTAGGTCAAAATATTTTTGCAACTGTTGACTTCCTCATGCGTGTTGTTTAAGATATCTTATGAATTACTACATATTTATGTAACTGTGTTCATGTGAGAATGCCATATAAAAAACAATATTTTTTGTGTGGTAATGGCAAAAGTTTGACAAATAATTTTTTTGGCACTGTTTTCTAAATCAGATTTATATCAACAATTTTTACACTTTCAACATTTCGCGTCACATCATCATCGGGGCATCATCTCACAATATTTACATCTACCCGCGAATCAAATACCCTGACTTTAACAATTTAACCATGATCTCAGTTAAAAATAAATATTATCAATACGATGACGAATAAATACATGTAATACTGTATTTACAAAAATATTTTACTATTCAAATATAATTATATATTATTTGAACGTCACCGATCGTTGGCACGTCACCGACGAGCACTGAAGTTGACGAAATGGATTTATATATTAAATATTGGTGGTACAATAACGTACAAACGATCGAGGACACTCGCGAAGGTCTCAGGTGTGATTTTTTGACACATAGCTATTTGTACATTGTTTTGTGGAGAATTCAGCTCGAGGAAGTGGACACACGAACAATACGTGCGGCGACGGCCGCGCGCTACTGTCTGCTCTAACATAATATGATGCCGTTGACCCGTCCTCTGCACGGGAACAGTCTCGTCGCTCGCCGACGGTCACTTCGCCCACAATTCACGGGCGCACACTACATTTACAGAGTCGGATTTATCGCACAACATTAAGTAGTCTCTGATACGAGTTCACGGTCACGTCGACGGAGCTCCGACGCGGGCGACGCGCTTCGAAGGACTAGGGGCGCGCACTCGCGACGTAAATAATATTTTGGGACGAATTCGATCCGAACGATAGGTGTATAAGAAAAAATAAAATTTGGGTACGTGAAAATATATCGGAGGAGACGAGAGAACGCAAACGTGAGTTCAGTGGTCGCGCGTGCGGCGGGTCACTAGAGCGTGGCGTCGAACAGCGGCAGCTTGGAGCGCACGGCGCCCTCGCAGACGGCGAGCGGGCGGCGCGGGGGGCGGCGGCGCGCGCGGCGGGCGGCGCGACGCTCGAAGTAGTCCACGATGCGGGCGATCTGCTGCGAGCGCGGCCGCTCCTCCGCGTCCGAGCCCGCCGCCGAGCCCGCCTCGTCCGAGCTGTCCGAGCCCGCCTCGCGGCAGCAGCACCGCGCCGCCACGTGCCGCTCCCCTCCGTCGTCCGCGCGGCCGCACAGCCAGCGCGCGCCCGCCGCCGCCTCCGCGCCCGCCTCGAGCGCGCGGTCGTAGGCGGCGAGGCAGGCGAGGCAGAGGCGCGCGCGCGCCTCGCCGCCCTCGCGCCGCCACCACCAGCAGCGCGCGCAGCCGCCGAGCGCGCACGGGCAGGCGGCGGCGCCGGGCCGCGCGCGACACTCCTCCTCGTTGGCGACCGAGAAGATGCCGCTCTCGCAGGAGGCGCGGCGGGCGAGCGCGCGCGGCGCCTCCAGCGAGGCGCGCCGCGACAGCGCCGGCGAGGAGGGCAGCGAGGCGGCGCGCTCGGGCGGCGACGCGCCCTCCGGCGGCGCCGGGTACGCGCCCGGCTCGAGGATCTTCTTGACGCCGCGGTAGGCGCCGAGCGTGCGGCGCGCGGGGTGCGGCGCCGCGTGCGAGTCCCGCAGCAGCATGATGTGCGCGAGCCGGTGCAGGCGCGGCGGCGGCGCGCCCGACAGCGCCAGCGCCGAGGCCGACCGGTGCGCGCCCGCCCCGCCCCCGCCCCCACCCGCGGCCGCACCGCCGCCCCACTCCAGCTCCGACAGCGAGCGCCGGTGCTGCACCGCTGCACACACGTCACAGGTCACACACACGCTGCCGGCGGTAGGTCCCGGTACAGACACCGGCCGGTAGATACTCACGCGTGTCACGGTCGTGTGGCGCGTACCCCTCGCTGCGCATGCGCTGCGGCCGCCGCCACCCGTACAGGCCGGGACACGACCGCGGCCCGGAGGAAGACTCACATTCTTCGCTGGAAAGATACACATATTTTATAATATGACCACATCGACAATTCAATTCTCAAAATCCAAAGAAGAAGAACAAATTATAACCCTAGCTGTGGTAAGTACTAAAATACCGACCTGTCGTACGAGTTGTTGGGAGTGAGCGCGCCCCAGGTGGCCTCGTCCATTCCCTCCTTCACCTCCGCCAGCTTGTACACTATCTCAGAGAACTGCGGTCGGGCGTCCGCCTCGTACTGGGGACAATATTCATATCATGAAGTAAAATCTAATTAAAGACGAGCCACGAACGTAAGAAGGACACGTATAAAAAGCACGATACTCACGATGCAGCAGTTGAAAGCGAGCCGCAGGAACTCTGGCACGGTCTGTTCGTCGCACAGCTCCACGAAGGCCATGTAGTTGAGGCCGAAGTTGTCTGTCCGCGGCAACACGTCCGGGTCCGCGTCCACCTACACAATATTATTTATCCATGTCAGCCTTATTTAAATACCCTACTATTTTAAAGGATTACAATGTCTTATACTCCAGACTCCAGGGTTAAAAAAGATGAGCAAATTTTGTCATAAACCTACTTCAATGTAGGGGCATGGGCAAATGAAATTGAAATGAAATTATTATTTATTAGTGATAAAAACGACTTAACATCAATTAAATTTATCACAGTCAGAAAAAAGATATTACAATAAGTACAAGACAAACTGCATGGGCAAGATGGGGCGATGATATCCGGAGGGTCGCTGGGGGTGGATGGAGAAAGACGGAGGACCGAGTTGAGTGGCGTGCCATGGGGGAGGCTTATGTCCAGCAGTGGACGAACATAGGCTGATGATGATGAAACTTCAAGTCGCTATTCTGTGAAGACCAGTAAACATTATAGTGCTCACCCTAGCGATGAGCTGGCACAGTATGATGCCGTAGGAGAATATATCGGAGCGGTGGTCGTACCACCGGCCACGGAGGCACTCGGGGGACATCCACCACGGCGAGCCCACTGATGGCAGTCTGTACCCGTTACTGAAACAATACATTGTTCATGTGTAATAACACTCTGCAGATGCAAGAAGAAAAATCATGGTTTATGTCCAGTAGCCACCTAGTAAGGTGGCTTGCCGATATCGCAGCGATCGCAAGAATGACTTAAATGTTAAGTAAGAAAAAGTTTCCTACAATAATGAACAGAGATTCTTAAGCGGTACAAAAAGAATGCGGTCTTTAAAATGCGGAAGATGAATGATGAGTAAGATGTGAAAAGATGCGCATTTTCAACAGATGAAAATGCCGTTTTCAAACTTTTCGGCGACAGACTGAAGATGCGTAGATCATGAAGGACCGATAGAATAGAAAACTCTTTATTTAACACCACAAATACAACAGAAGAGCTCCCAGGCAGAAATAAATTCCAGACCATTCTGCAATTGGCAATAGTTATACTCCTCCGGGCAAAGAAATATCTCACTTGCGTTTGCATGCAATAAGGTATGAATAGAGTACTAAATAGAAGTAGTGTGCTTAATAGAAATAGTCTTAATGTACCGTTTCATAACACCAGGCACATTTCACTTGTTTAAGAGGCGCATTGCGAACTAAGAAGTGAATTTAATACTTATTATGTATAGAACCAGAAACATTTTATAACGACAGGGTCTATAAACTTAGGTATTAGCACATTAACGTTCATAATCGGGCCCAGTTGTGCAGTGGTTTTGGTTCGCGTGCTAAACTGCCACTTGTTTTATTACTTGGAATTGCATAATTGTCGCGGCACCTCGTTTGTACAAGTAAATTACACTTTTGTACATTTTATTAGCTCTATTTAGCATTAGGTACGCATTATGGGTAATGATTTATGAGAAATTTGTCCACCAGTTGAACTAATTTGACGTAGTACTAAAACTCTTTCACAGAAAGCAATCGCCTTTTCCTGACCTTTTTTAAGATGGAAGGCGGACTGTACGCGTATCATTTTAAAATAAAATTGGGAATGCAGAGGATGACGTTCGCTCGATTAGAAACAGCACCTGCAGGGTTATTCACTTATCCGTGAAAGAACCGAACCGAATACCGAATTGTCAAAAATGTATGAAATGACGTGACATGTCATGTCAAGTTGTATCTACATTATACGTCATTTCATACATTTTTGACAATTCGGTATACGGTTCGGTACCCTAACCGATAAGTGAATAGCCCTGCTGAAAGTACTGCAATTGTAAAGTAATTTTGATTGTCGATAAAAAAATCACGATCTTAACCCTTCGAATTCATGTTTCCACGAACTTGTCTCATACACATTACATACACATCACATCTCCTTTTTTTGTTTTGTAGTTTCCCAAACATAACTAACGAGAAACCACACAGCCACATGTAGAGGCATAACATTATTTATATTGATCTGGGGGCACGGTAGTGCCCCCGCCAAGTCGAGCGCGAAGCAAGCACTGCCGTACCATCCTTTACAGGAACCATTTCGCCGCATTTTCAGGCCCCTATTTGAGAACCTCTGGATAAGACCAGAACACAGAAATTTTCGTCATCCAGTAAGCTATAATTACATACTTAAAATCCAAAATTTCAAGTCTATAGGTCATTAAGTTCCGAAGTTAAGCGAAAGCAAAGTTTCGCATTTACGACACTCACTCACTCACTCATGATCATCAAAATAGAACTAGTACTTCCCATAAACTCAGAGAGCTGAAATTTGGTACATACTTAGAATTTATTGTATAAACCATAGGAAAACTAAAAAAACATGCAATTTCGGTCTCGTTTTCGAGATAATTAATCTGCATAAATAACTTTGTAATCTCATATAAATGTTTAGGATTACAAAGTTACATTTGCAGTCAATGGTTAAAATTGTGTAATATCTGGGGGCACGGTAGTGCCCCCGCCAAGTCGAGCGCGAAGCAAGCACTGCCGTACCATCCTTTACAGGAACCATTTCGCCGCATTTTCAGGCCCCTATTTGAGAACCTCTGGATAAGACCAGAACACAGAAATTTTCGTCATCCAGTAAGCTATAACTACATACTTAAAATCCAAAATTTCAAGTCTGTAGGTCATTAAGTTCTGAAGTTAAGCGAAAGCAAAGTTTCGCATTTTCGACACTCACTCACTCACTCACTCATGATCATCAAAATAGAACTAGTACTTCCCATAAACTCAGAGAGCTGAAATTTGGTATATATTTAGAATTTATTGTATAAGCTATAGGAAAACTAAAAAAACATGCAATTTCGGTCTCGTTTTCGGCCAAGTCACACAACATTAACTATAATAATAAAGAAATCGCAGTATGAAATCTTAGACTTGGCACGACTTTGTCTAGATTTCATTATTTTTTAGAGATAAACAAGCAGCTCCATCGAGACTTGGCTAGTTTTTTACAAAATGTTTTTGGTGGGATCCAACTTATTAAATCAAAATATATTTAAGGCATAGTATATGTATATATGTGTGTGTGTGTATGTATATGTGTCGTAAATCGTCAGTTATGATCAGGCGATATCTAGCGTGGCCAACTAAAATAAGAGCCCAACCAAACTATTAGAAGAGATCGACATACCGCCTTTACTACAAGCTTTTATTTACTTTCACCTGTCGGTCTGTCTGTCTGTAATTAAATCTTGCAAGTTTAATTAGGCCCACTTCCCGGTATAATATTATGATGCATTGGACTAAGAGTGAACGCACACGTATCTAGATAGCGCTGACTGTATTTTAAAACGCGCTTACGGTTTGTATTTCTGATAACCTTATAATATAGCGTTTCTACAAAAATAAGTGAAATCCCATCAAAAACATTCTGTAAAAAACTAGCCAAGTCTCGATGGAGCTGCTTGTTTATCTCTAAAAAGTAATGAAATCTAGACAAAGTCGTGCCAAGTATAAGGTTCCTTACTGCGATTTCTTTATTATTATAGTTAATGTTGTGTGACTTGGCCGTTGAAGGGTACACAAGGGTATTATACCAGGTGCTCCATGACACTATTGCACCAATCTGTCCGCTACCCATTGACGATAGAAAATTTCCACTTGGAAAACGTTGATTTTATCCAGTCAATTGTAGGCTTGATAAAGCTGCGTCACGGTAAAGAGATATACAGTAGTTTGACTGAGCGTGATTTTTGAACATAAATACCTACAGTCTCGCGGTACATGCGCAAGTCATAGGGCTGCCGGGCAGCCGCTGCCCGCATACAGTAGGTACCTACCTATTTCATATCATCTACTTACTTGAGCTACTATCTAGATGAGTTATTGTAAATTAATTATATTATTTTTGTATATAATTTATTGATATTTTTATTACAAGCTTTTATTTCATTTTCAAATTACCTACCTATATGTACCTACTTATGTCCGCTTAGGAACCACTGTATGTCCGTTACAAAATTGCACAACAAGACAAGAGACAAGACAAGAGACAAGACAAGACAAGAGGCAAGACAAGAGGCAAGACAAGAGACAAGACAAGAGACAAGATAAGAGACAAGACAACAGACAAGACAAGAGACAAGAAAAGAGACAAGACAAGACAAGAGGCAAGACAAGAGGCAAGACAAGAGACAAGACAAGAGACAAGACAAGAGACAAGACAAGAGACAAGACAAGAGACAAGACAAGAGGCAAGACAAGAGACAAGACAAGAGAAAAGACAAGAGACAAGACAAGAGGCAATACAAGAGACAAGACAAGAGGCAAGACTAGTATTTTTCTTTGCCATTTTACACCTATACGAAGTATAATTTCTATGATAGCGAATTCTATATAAGAAGTATAATCTAATGCCACCAAAAACATAACTTGTAAAAAATACCAAGTCTCGCAACTGCAGTTCTTCTACCGTAAAAAGTTGTGAGATCCATGTACTACCAAGTCGGTAAAATCTTTTGTGTTTTAAATTAATAGATCGACTTGGCCATCGCATGAAAACACAATGTATCTCTCAAGTAATATACCGACATAATAGTGCGATTGCCAAGTCAATCTATTAATTTAAAACACAAAAGATTTTACCGACTTGGTAGTACATGGATCTCACAACTTTTTACGGTAGAAGAACTGCAGTTGCGAGACTTGGTATTTTTTACAAGTTATGTTTTTGGTGGCATTAGATTATACTTCTTATATAGAATTCGCTATCATAGAAATTATACTTCGTATAGGTGTAAAATGGCAAAGAAAAATACTAGTCTTGCCTCTTGTCTTGTCTCTTGTATTGCCTCTTGTCTTGTCTCTTGTCTTTTCTCTTGTCTTGTCTCTTGTCTTGCCTCTTGTCTTGTCTCTTGTCTTGTCTCTTGTCTTGTCTCTTGTCTTGCCTCTTGTCTTGCCTCTTGTCTTGTCTCTTTTCTTGTCTCTTGTCTTGTCTGTTGTCTTGTCTCTTATCTTGTCTCTTGTCTTGTCTCTTGTCTTGCCTCTTGTCTTGCCTCTTGTCTTGCCTCTTGTCTTGCCTCTTGTCTTGTCTCTTGTCTTGTCTCTTGTCTTGTCTCTTGTCTTGTTGTGCAATTTTGTAACGGACATACAGTGGTTCCTAAGCGGACATAAGTAGGTACATATAGGTAGGTAATTTGAAAATGAAATAAAAGCTTGTAATAAAAATATCAATAAATTATATACAAAAATAATATAATTAATTTACAATAACTCATCTAGATAGTAGCTCAAGTAAGTAGATGATATGAAATAGGTAGGTACCTACTGTATGCGGGCAGCGGCTGCCCGGCAGCCCTATGACTTGCGCATGTACCGCGAGACTGTAGGTATTTATGTTCAAAAATCACGCTCAGTCAAACTACTGTATATCTCTTTACCGTGACGCAGCTTTATCAAGCCTACAATTGACTGGATAAAATCAACGTTTTCCAAGTGGAAATTTTCTATCGTCAATGGGTAGCGGACAGATTGGTGCAATAGTGTCATGGAGCACCTGGTATAATACCCTTGTGTACCCTTCAACGGCCAAGTCACACAACATTAACTATAATAATAAAGAAATCGCAGTAAGGAACCTTATACTTGGCACGACTTTGTCTAGATTTCATTACTTTTTAGAGATAAACAAGCAGCTCCATCGAGACTTGGCTAGTTTTTTACAGAATGTTTTTGATGGGATGATACTTACACATTATGAGGTATTTTGGCAGCGAGGCCGAAGTCGGCGACCA
Organism: Hemithea aestivaria; assembly: GCA_947507615.1. Classification (NCBI taxonomy): domain Eukaryota; kingdom Metazoa; phylum Arthropoda; class Insecta; order Lepidoptera; family Geometridae; genus Hemithea; species Hemithea aestivaria. The sequence goes on along the minus strand of OX382325.1, from coordinate 2,827,882 downwards.
CCGCCATGTAGTCACCGTCGGCATATTTCCTTAATAATACGTTCTGGAAAGGAGAACACATCTCTTTAATCATCAGTTTTATTGCAAAATGTACCGAGTGGTGACTAGATTGACCACAAATCGGGCGAATCATATTATTTATGTATTTGTGGTCGGACGTAGCGTAGTATAACGGGGGATGACATGAGACATGTTGGAAAATGAGACAACAGAAGGCCGACAAGGAATAATAAATAAAATATCATTTATTGTCCAAATTCCATTCATAAATACATAGTTGACAACATAAAAAAGTATACTTATATAAAATCTAAAGCAAAACACATTATAATAAAAATGGACAAAAGGAGAGATTCAGCGTATGCTGTGTGCTCAGGGATGTTAACCCAGCGCAGATTTTCAATACCTCCCTGTATCGGAAATACTCACGCTGTTGGTTCTGGTTAGTCTAGATTTAAAATGGACCATTTTAACGCGAGTTTAGTTGGCCTAGAGCCACACTAGCTCATGTAATCTGCAGGCCTACATGAAACTTTACAACGAATTTCTAGAAACCACCAGAAGCTAATTTGGTGGTTAAGCGGACACCAGTATGTTTACTGATTTTACTTGTTTTTGTACTTTTCTTTTTCCAGTCTTCTGTAGATTGTTATTTTCATCATATTATTATGATGCATTCTAGTTTTGGTCTGATTCCATCTTTAACCGCATCGTTGTTTACTGCTTACCATCACGCGATATAGTGGTCAAAGCTGATAAAATTTGGTAAAAAATAAAGTTTTCTATTTTAATATTGTTGTTTCACTTAAGATAAACATTTTTAATATATAAAATGCACGCAGCTTGACATATTATAATTTAAACCTGTTTCTACCCGTTGCTGGATCAATATGTAGGCTGTTTCAGTCCTGGGCATCTAACCAACTGGCTGGTCTGTCTCGTAATGCCAATATATTGTGATCCATATATACCTTTAATTTTAAAGCTCAATTGGCTGCACGTTTTATGTTCCCGTGTACCTACGCTTATTTAAAGCCCATATTTGAGAGCAACGAAAAATGTATAACAAAGGGAATAGTGAGGAAGGAAGGGTACCTTAGCAGTGAGGTCCCTGTGGAAGACGCCGAGGGAATGCAGGTACTTCATGCCCTCGGCCATGTCGGCGGCGAGTGATATCCGCAGCGACTGAGGCAGCGGCTCCGGCGGGCAGCCCAGGATCAGCTGCTCGAGGGAACCGCCCTCCATGTACTCCGTGAGCGCGTGCAGTTGGCCCTCGTGCACGCACACGCCCATGAAACTGGAATTGTATACGGTTATATAAGTATGAGTATCAAAGCGAAAAGGAGAGAAGTTGTTGACATAATGCCAATTAAAAAAAATATCTAGAAAAATAACATATTCCCAAAAATACTTTATAGATAACTAGCTACTAGCGGTTTGATCCGCAAAAAGTAAGCTATGAGTTATTCCGGGGTCTAAGCTGACACCAAATTTCATGTCAATCGGATCAGCTGTGTAGTGTGAAAAGGTTTCGCATTTACAATATTAATAGGACGATGGTAGAACAAAGCTATTATTTTTCAAACCTATTGTTTTGTTGGATAGGATGTTCTTAAAATAAGTGATAAAGTAGTACATTTTTGTCTTACAATTCTTTGGGTTCTATCAGAACGTCCTTTTCTTAACGTTGTAAAAGAAAATGCCACTAACAACGTTGGCACCTCTGTGGATTAAGATAAGAAAGGCAAGTCCTATTTAGTTATTCACACTTAGCATAGATAACGATAATGAATCCATAATTTCTAAAGATAATAATAAATAATCCGATATGTATCGAAGTGAGAAGAGAAACCGTAGGCCATAGATAACATTGTAATACAATATCAAATAATAACCACACCAACCGCCAACTCACACGTATTTGCGAACATTCTAATGAACTGAGAATATGCTTAATTGCACATTACAGATAATACAGGAACCCATCAAATGAAGAAACGTAATCTCATCTATTTTAATTACCACGAACAGAAGACATAGACAGTATCACTTTAAGTTCCCTTTGAAGAAAAGAAACAATGAGTGATTTCCTTATAGCTCTTTAGAAAATTAGCAACAATAAAATTGATTGAATTCCTAACTTTTTTCCAGGCGAGGAAATGGCATAACTGCAGCCATGTCTATATGTAGAATAGAGAATGCAACTCATTAGAGAAAGCGAGCGCAATTCATCAAGTTAAAACAAAAGGGAAAACCTACGTAAATAACAGCGGCTGAAATGAAAAAGTACGGGAAGCACCACAACCTCCGGTCTGCGGGTTTTATTCTAGAAATCAACGTTACGTAAACTTGGATAGAATAATGAGGAACGTGCGTGAATTTGTAAAGGTCAATTTGCCTGAAATGTTTTTTTTGGTTTGATTATCTCTAAAGAGATAAACATCAATGCGGAAAACTTGTAAAAATATGAGCAAGTGCCAAGAACAATCAATGCTATAGTAGCTTATTATGTGCTGCATATCTATTAATTATAATTCAATCTATAAATTAATGTATAAAATAGTGGTGAAAAGATTAAATTTAAAATAATAATATGATGTAATTGAAAGTGCTTTTACATTATAAATAAGTTGTTAAAAGAAATTAGGCATTAAAATACAGCATAACGGATGTTTGGATAATTATTCTTAGTAAAAGTCAGTATTTATTTACAATTTACATTGTGTGGGTTGCTCAAGTGGACAGGCGAGTTGCTCAATTGCATCTCGGCTCAAGGTTTCTATCGCACATGAACGTGAAATCACAACGATATTAAAAACAGATTCACTCGTTCACTCCCACGAAAAGACAAGGTCGATGCACTTTGATAAATTAAAAATCATAATAAATAGAATAAGAAATGTTCCAAGCGCGAGCACAAACGCGAAAGTAATTGGAAAAGATGGCGAGGAGATGACCGACGGTGATGCCAACACAATAGACGAATTGAGTGCTCTGATGAATCTGTCAGCGATTAGATCGACGGAACCGATCGATATGAATCAAAATTAACTTCACGTGTAGAACTGACCGAGAACGTTGCGACGACCTAAACGATAAAGTTCCATCTATAAGATTGAAGAGTAAAGTGAAATGTAAGTGACAATCAACAGACCAATTCAATGTACCAATGAAAAAAGATGACTGAGCACATTCTCGTACCACGAATCCATCTCGTAATGAGACAAAAGTCAAGGTCTATAAAGTAATTAACGCGAATTGCCAATTAAAAATAATCGCGTGCTCTATTACAGCGCATCAGAGAAATGACTTCATTGATGCTTAAATAGAGACAATAAAACAAGTTTGTTTTAAACTTTAATATTACGAGCAAAACCAGATTAATTGCATCTTGGTAATAAAATTCTGTTTATATATATATTACGAAATAATAATGTTAATAATAATTTATATGTGCATTAAATTTGAATGTATAAAATATCACAAAATAAACGAGTTTGTTAAAATGCATTTTACTATATTTAAATATCTGTGGTTTGTAAAAATGTTGATTATTTAAATAAAGTCAGTCTTAAAATGAGACCTTTGACACACTATCTCCGTGTCACCGAAATATTCTTGAAGTATGATGTAACATACAAACAAAGACACACACTAGATGGATGAGAAAAATTAAAAAGGAACGATAGCCGAAAGAACAATCGCCACAGAAGTCAGAAGCTGCATTGTTTAACATCCGAGAGATAAGCAAGAAGGAAGCGAAAGAAATTGCGGCCAGTGGTACTCTGTACACCCATTGTTTAGTTCATCTCACTTATATTTCGTAACGTGATTACGCAAATTTCCGTGATCCGGGTCAGGAAATGGAGATGAGAATTGAATGCAAAAGCAACAAATTAATCGTGTTTAAACTGCAATATAAGTTTGTGCAGTTTAGAACCTTGTCGCTCAAAATCGATCAAAGTTTTCCTTGGGTTCTCTTAAAGCTGTTTTGTAGATAATATTGTGGAATGGAGCTAAAGTTGCAATAATTTTGGTGCTTTCTCTAAACCGCAAACTGGGGTCAGACCGCCAGCAAGGAAGTGAACTGCAATTGTTATTGTGCATCTTTGTGGTATGTAGGACAGAATTTAGACAATATGCTAGATGTATACATAGATAACATTTGTTAAACTGGTTTTGGTTGCAAAATTGGTGTAAATCTGAGTTAAGAAGGTGCGAATCGCTATTGGAGTCGAGTCATTAAATTAAAATGTGGCATTTATTGGTGGTTCTCCTTGGTGTTTGATAGATATCGTTTCTAAAGACTGATGGCGTAACAATCTAATGCTCAAAGAAGCTGTTTGGTCAACACAAACAACAAAGAGGGAAGTAAAGGGATCGGTAGCGGGCAGCGGGGTGTTTGCACGACTTGCAAACATACCAACTTTAATGAAATTTTACTTAGCGTTTTGGGGTTGTCGATTTATGTGAGTCATTGGAATGTTATGCTTTTAGCGTATAAACAGTCTTTACGGTAAACGACAAAAGTGATTGTAGACTTTAATTTTACCCAAGCAGGAAGATGTGTACTCGAAACATAAAATGTGCGTTTCGGAATGGCGTAAATATAGGGGCCAAAATTAAATGTATTCGACAACATCCTTGACAGCATTTTAACACTAAGTAGCTACGACGCCATTCCCATAAAAAACTAAATTATGGTGTGATAAAGTCCACTTTGCAAAAAGTCAGATCTTTTAATATGAACAGGTTTTTTAATTACCACATAAAATGATATTAAACATAATGTTTTATCTTTGGTAGAAGATAATTTGTATGCAAATTGTGAGATAAGTAAAAACATCTTGAATCAAACAACTAAGTGAAGACACATGGATACATTGACGTCAGCGAACATAATTAGCTAAAGAGGGCTATTGTTCAAAATATCTTATGACGTGGGTACATCATAAATAATGTTATTGAAGAGAAAAATATTACTTGTTTTTATTGCAACGGTTGGAGATCAAAATACAGAATAGAGCTATTGTGAATGAATGACAACAATAATAAGGTATTTTTGTGGTCAATTTTAATGCGAAGTAGAGGGCAAAATAACAACAAATATGTAAATGATAACAATAACATACAAAACACTGAATAATTGAAATTTTAATAATAGTAGTAATAACTTTAGTACCCAACTCGAATATTTTATTTACGAGTATGATATTAAATTGTGACCCATTTTAAAATACAATTTATAACTCCACGGATGCAATTCATTAATATTTCATTGACATTTTGATATTAACAAAAATAATATCAACCATTTACAAAAGTGGTTGAACTTTGACAAAATATTTTATCTAGACTAAGACTAATAGTTGAATGGTTGTTAGTTTCAATTATACACAAAACAAATAAAAACTGTTGAAATATCTTCCTACTAATTAAACATAATTAGTGTTTTTACAAGTAAATCTATGTTATTAAATTTAAAAACCCGCCTGTATGCGAAAACGAACATGTATTTTGCTCAGACTTCCTGATTCGTAATTTATAAGGTATTTATGAAGATTTATGATATCAAATTAGGTAAATTGCGATGTCTCACGGAGCCAAAGTTACAAAATTATGGGTAAATTGTGGTTTTATTTTGTGTTTTTGGTGGTTTGCAAATAATACCTTAGCTGAAATTTACATTATTATCATTAAGCTGCATAATATCAGTATTGTCTGTATGTCAGTGTTGTATGGATCCACAGCTCATTATACTCTGATTTAACAATTTTCAGAGACAATATTTAACAATCAGGATATTCAGAGGCCAACTACTTTTCGGTAGATAAAAATATTTGGTAAGGAAGATATTTACATACACCTCTACTCACTAAACTACTAAGTATTCACGAAAATGTATTATTTTGAAAGGCAAGCCCTGAGAAAACGCCAGCAGCATCACAAAGTTCGAAATTTTCCCCTCTTGAAAAAATAACACTCGCTATAGCTTAGAATAACACTACGCGAAAGGGTTGACGAGTGCAGACATCCCTTAGATTATTTTTATATTAAGCGCAGTAAATGTTCACAATAAAGGCATATGCTTACCCAAGTATATTGGGATGTTTGAGCTTGTTCATGAGCTGGACCTCACGGAGCATGTTTGGCCGGTTGGCCCGTTGCTGGTTCATCTTCAGCACCATCACTTTGCCTGAAGTCTTATGGGTTACCTTAGGACAAAATATTACATTAGTTAGAGAGGTAATACAACATTTAGAGAAAAAGGGATGGGGCAACGAACCAATGAGTCTTAGCCTTCAGGTCAAAACGATATGAAGAACGGGGACTCATATCCACTCGCGGTCATCTAAGATCGAATTAAGTGCCTTCTAAGCCTATTTTAATGACATTTTCTTCCACCACTCTCAGCGAAAATTCGTACATAGTGATGGAAAGACAGAATCGAATAAATATAGAAGTAATAAAAAACCCTTGTCTTCCTACTGGCTTCGATTATTATGTATCTAATAAAAGGTGGCTCCTCATACTTCCGCAAAGTATCAGGGTAGGTAAGCCATTATGCGGACGCACGCGACGGCGATGACATGCAGGATTTTGAGAGGGTGTGTTATGTTTACACTGTTCACGAGGAATCTGTTTATTTGGGCAGTTGACTGAATCACGTCACGCGTACGAGCCGTTATGTCAGTGGCTTTAATATTTTTAACGCCAATCAATACCGGATGATCTCGTCTAGCACCGAGCTATAAAAAGATGGGTATAGTGGTAAACTTCTTATAGTCTTGGCACTCAATCGCGAAAGGATTTTTGCTACTCAATGGCCATCAAATTTTAAACTACGAAACAATTTAAGGAAGTGACCATAGGACCATAGGAGACCATAGGATTCCAAACGCGCCAGAATTTGTTTAAATTATAGATTAAGTATACTTCGAGCACTGTTTCGGTCGTATGTTCATTAATTTTATATTCTCTATGCAATATGCAAATTCTGTGATGGCCAATCTAACATTATAAGTCATCAGCGGTTTAGACGAAACAGGCATTCTGACTTATTTAGCAAGTTTTCTAAAGATTCGACTAGCTTTAGTCCCGTAAAGAAAGGTGCTTTTAAAGATGAACAGATAACCTCAAATAACCTCTTCAAGAAGCTTTAATTAAAGATACTAAACCAACGGAGTAGTCAACAAGGAAAGCTTTTAGAGCCATCATTCAGAAGTAACAAAAGAGCGGATTTACACCGGAACTTTCATTATAGGGTGAAGGAAAATAATAAGTTTGCAGGTTATAAGGTTAACAAAGGCAAAATGGGCTAGAAATTTTAAGCTGTTCATAAATACATTAAAATCAGGCCAAAATGCTTTGTTAGGTCGCTGTAAAATGTAGCCTTAACAGATATTTTTGAATAACCATTAATTCTGAATTTGATATCAATCTATTATTTTAGGCACAGGATTTAAGAAAGTAATATTATAATAATAAATAAAAATATCTAATTAAATTATATTAGCATAAATATATTATGTATTATTAGAACGGAGGACCTTATGAGTGCTGTGCTATGGGGGGAGGCATATGTCAAGCAGTGGACGAACATAGGCTGATGATGATGATATTATTAGGAAGACAAGGTTGGAGATTTACTAGGTTTGTGTACGTCTTTAAAGTCCTAAGGTCATTTGATGTTGGTGGTATGCTGGGAATTATTACGAGTAACTCTTTTGTAGACCTCAGCTAAAAAGGTCTTCCCACTAAACGTCATGAACTTTTTACAATTATATAATATTCTAATGCTAACAGAGCGAAGCGTTGCATTTTAAAATTGGACAAAGTCAAATCAAATAAATATTAATTTTGACTTCATCATAAAAACTGGGAGATAACGCACCCTCTTTGAATAAAATGTGTAAGGAACATGAAATAGGTGCTTACCAAGGATTTAAGATCTGGGGGCACGGCAGTGCCCCCGCCAAGTCGAGCGCGAAGCAAGCACTGCCGTACCATCCTTTACAGGAACCATTTCGCCGCATTTTCAGGCCCCTATTTGAGAACCTCTGGATAAGACCAGAACACAGAAATTTTCGTCATCCAGTAAGCTATAACTACATAATTAAAATCCAAAATTTCAAGTCTGTAGGTCATTAAGTTCTGAAGTTAAGCGAAAGCAAAGTTTCGCATTTTCGACACTCACTCACTCACTCACTCACTCACTCATGATCATCAAAATAGAACTAGTACTTCCCATAAACTCAGAGAGCTGAAATTTGGTATATACTTAGAATTTATTGTATAAGCCATAGGAAAACTAAAAAAACATGCAATTTCGGTCTCGTTTTCGAGATAATTCATCTGCATAAATAACTTTGTAATCTCATATAAATGTATAGGATTACAAAGTTACATTTGCAGTCAATGGTTAAAATTGTATAAAGCTTTTATTTACTTTCGCCTGTCTGCCTGTCGGCCTTATAGTAACCTTATAATATAGCGTTTCTACAAAAAGAAGTGAAATCCCACCAAAAACATTCTGTAAAAAACTAGCCAAGTCTCGATGGAGCTGCTTGTTTATCTCTAAAAAATAATGAAATCTAGACAAAGTCGTGCCAAGTCTAAGATTTCTTACTGCGATTTCTTTATTATTATAGTTAATGTTGTGTGACTTGGCCGTTGAAGGGTACACAAGGGTACAAAACCAGATGCTTCATGACACTTGGATCGCCTAAACATAAGTATTATTGAAATACGCAGCTTTATCAAGCCTACAATTGACTGGTTATTCAATCAACGTTTTCCAAGTGGCAATTTTCTATCATAAATGGTTAGCGGACAGATTGGTGCAATGGTGTCATGGAGCACCTGGTACCTTTCAACGGCCAAGTCACACAACATTAACTATAATAATAAAGAAATCGCAGTAAGAAATCTTAGACTTGGCACGACTTTGTCTAGATTTCATTATTTTTTAGAGATAAACAAGCAGCTCCATCGAGACTTGGCTAGTTTTTTACAGAATGTTTTTGGTGGGATACCATTTATTTGTATCAGCAACAAAACAAGGGAGGGTTCCGTAGCTTATGATTATTTTATGCTTCATGATTCTGGTAGAATATTTAATGGGAAATTAACATCATTTGTTAATAACTGGGAATAAATAAGAGAGATGATTGGCCATTACGAGCTTTAAAGTACGCCAAAGTTTATCTGAACCTACACTTGGTTAGATCGCTAGAAACTCTGCGTATTATTGTAGGGACACTTCATTTTCAGCCACAAGACTCAACAAGGATGACGTTATAAAAATACGCTATAAGAAAGACTATCACGTCATTTGAGCTAAGTCAATGCACAGCTCAGCTTCTGAGATTTAAGACTGTTATGTCATCATCTGAGACACTCTTTGTAAAACTAGGGAGGGATTTATCCCGCCATCTAGGTTTAGTATGCTACCATCTACGGCCGCATTGTCGCTTAACATCACGCGAGATCATGGTCAAAAAAAAAACTTGAGGCAGTTAAACTTGATTGCTCGTCCGTTTTTTTCTGTTTAAATGAACTGTTGCCGCTTTTCTAATATAAAAATAGAGTGACCAATCTGACATTATTAAGTTTTCCGTGGTTAGTAATTATTATAAGCAAGGGGAACCGGATGTTACAGCCCACTGTATTTTTAATGCGGAGTTTGCCACACTGTCTGTTAAATAAATTCATTATTAATATGGTGTTATGATTATTTAAATAAATTATGTTGTATGGTATTCCTTTTACAATTTGCATACTATAATAATAAATGTAAATTTTGATGTGTCTGATTCGTGAATTTGAGATAATCTTAATTGTTTGGTATGCAAAAAGGATCGATGTGACGTCACATTGATGCTAAGCGAAACGCCGGAATACAGGTATAATAAGAAGTAACAGAAAACAAAACGCGTCTTTGAGGCTGCCACAGCCGCACCGGTTCTTATACAAAATTTCAACGAAGGCCGATCTAATCATTAAAGTAATCTGTCCATTATCCTGAGTATGAGATAAATAGCTCTATCATCGTAAACTTCAAATATGAATGGCACCAATTTAAATCAAGATTATTTCCTCTAATTATAAATCATCTTTTATTAAGTAGAGTCTGACTGGATTATTATAAATTTAATAGCAAATTGTCTGACATTTCGTATTATTTTAACAAATTATTCAGCAAGCGGATCACAGTCATTCCAACGGTATAATTAATACATCACATAATCACATTATAGTTTTATCTGCAGATCGTTATGTGGTGCATTTGCATACCAGGTGTTCTTATAAAGTTGTAGTTATACATTTAGGGTATAATAGAAAGAATAAACATAGATCCACTGATCCAGTTAAGAAATGTAAGAAGTATATATATAATCAAATGAATAGGTATTATACATTATTAACGACGAAGTTATGAGGTATAAGACATAGAAAATACAGCTAATTAAGAACTTTCGAAGATTTTTCTTCAAACAGGTCTTATTTAAAAAATAATTTTTCACTATAATTAGAGTTTCATTAAAACTCAGGTAGCTAAATATCTACAATCTAATAGGTACCTATTATTTGGGGTACTCGTATTTTCGATAAACCGTTCTTCCCACAGGCCGACCAAGCCGACCAAATAGCCAATACATTAGTAAAGTAATAGAGCCCATAAATTACAGTATCGTAAACAACACGAGCGGTTACCGAGTTACTGGCATGCATCTGGGCCGGTACGTGTGAGATAGTTATTCTAGATTACTAGACTATAGGTAGTGTGGCTTCTTTGTGCAAGCAGATGAATGAGGCGAATTCGATGCGCGCCTGATGTTAAGAGATAACGTCTGTCCATTACTGTGGCAGGAATAAGATAGGTTCAGGTTCGCGGGTTAATTTTTCGCAATACGGCCCCTGGGCGGCCCATCGCGTGCGAATTAGATGGGTGTGAAGTCTTAGGCATCATGGCATTGCGCTATGTCATCATCATGGCTTTGCGCTACGTCCTCTAAAGTATGCCTCTAAAAGACGTAGCGCAACAATGATGATGATGTGTGGCGCAGCGCGTGCATGACAATTCTCTTTAGTCTTATAATTCCTCCGACCACTGGTCACCTTACTGTTGCAAATCGCCGCAGGACATTGGGTCAGGTCACATCGTGATGACTAACCCAGACGGATTCTCCCACCGATCTCACATACTTTTAGATATTGAGAAGATCGTCCAGTCTTAGCCGTACACAATAAAACGTAAGGTATTTTATTTACATGGCAAAGTGCACTTAAAGAATGGATGACTTCTACTAGGTATATCTTTTATAATACACATTGCATCTTGCGAAGTTCAGTGATCGATGAGAAGTGTATCTTCGTTATATCTGATAAGGAGAATGGGGAAAGTGGATAAGATAGTGTTTTTTATTTTCCTCATTGATAGAAAAAATTGCATCATCTTAGTTTTGCATCCAGTTTTCAATGTCTCATCTCATTATTCTATACCTACCTTCCTTTTTCCTTTCGGCTTTCATAATTTCAGCCCATAGAAAATACGATAACATATTATTCTTGTCATATTATTAAATCTTGCAATTTTTACCGTCGCGTCGGCAGAATTCAATCATTTAAATTAAATTCTTAGTAATCAGCAAGAGATAATGTTTATCAATATTTGTCTGCACTAGAAATCTAAATTCCCGATAGCAAGTGTGTTAATGTTGTCGTTAATATACAATTTTTATCCAATTTGTGGAATTCCAAGGTTCCTTGATAAGGAAATGATAATTAGAATGCGATATTGATTTGATATTTTAATGTTTCAAAACGCACTTATTAGAAAAATACGATTTTTAAGTTGCATTTTATGAATCAAGTAACCTTATCATAGGAACACTTCACAATAAATATTGTGCAGTTTACGTTAAATATTTTCATTCTAAAGTTCTTTTGACATTTGGTTTTTTCGCGCAGTGAAGCGCTAACTTTACAATTATCATTAGAATATGAGTTATAGGTTCAACGATATCTTTAGTTCTGCTGCAAAAGAATATGTTATCATCTTGTATCTAAAACATTGAAATTATTCATAGAACAGATGAAACCACCGAAGGGAACTAGTTTTTATCAGTTACGGAAGGAAACAACTTGTAAGCCACATAACACTCAAGAAAATTGCACCCCCATTCCCAAAAACACCCGACTCGGCATTTAAGTAGTTTCCCTCGTAAAGGGCGACTAAGGAGAGGAGGGTAGTTTGGTAAACGCATTAAATACCTATTTATTGTGGCGCCCCCACCATCCGTGGAACCATGTGAAGAAAATAAACGACCAGCGGAGTGTGGCGCTGGGTATGACAGAATAATAATTAACTACTCACCATTCTGCGAATTTCTTTTATACATTTTCTGAATTTAAATAACATAGCTACATATTTCACTAACAAATGTCAAAGTTTAAAATGTTTGTTGACTTATCACTCAAAACATATTAGAGGTAGACTTTATTACCCCAGTAGCAAAAGAGGTAGGCTGAAGCTGCGCTGGTAGAATAAGACCATCTGGATGGAAAGAAAACGGAATGCAGATCCTGGCAATAATGGGGACGGCAAAAATCGGGAGGAAGAATGCAAAAATTCAAAATACTGCAAGTTATTGGTTCCAAAGGTAAAACGACGAATGCGGCTACTATTATTATAATTTATTTTATACATATACAATGTGTTTTATACAAACAATGAAAATAAACGAATCAAAAGTAATAAAGAAAGAAATACTGCTATCATCATGTTTAATTCATGCTCACCATTTGCCCTTGAATAAAACCGGACCAATTTTATTGCAAAAAACTATAATACTATGTCGAGATCAAATTCCTGAGTTTCGGCAAAAGTTGTTCTGCTTGTATTGGAATTGTTGGAACAACATTATACTAAGAGCTGCATTTCTATATATTAAAATTTAACATACATATTAATATAAATTTCAAATGCAAAAACATCTTTAATTATTGCAAATGACAATGAGACGGGAAAGTTTGTATATGTGTTTGTTTTAGGTGCATAACCACACAGTCTAACTTCAGCGAGAGCTATAGAGTCTAGCGCGACTAGAGCTTTACTCCTAAAAGGTTAATGCGAGTAAAGTGAAGTTGGTGCAAATGCATCAATATTACAATTCATACAAACCACTGGACAAAACCGCGTCGCCAAGCGGTCATACACAAGCGGTGACCGTGTTTCGGCATGATGTTCAGTGAAACCAGGGAGGGTTTTATCCCGCCTTCTAAGTATAGTCTGCTGCTATCTACAGCAGGCGCGGATCCAGACCATAATTTTGGGGGGGGTCATCAGCTAGAATTTTTTTCAAACTAAGAATTTTTTTGAAGACTCGTTTCAGCGTATTCTTGAAAATTTTTCAGCACGAATGATGTGCGTTTAGCATGCTCCGAGTGGCAAGGAAACTAAATATTCATATTTATAAAAGCGCGAGCAGCTCGCTGCGAGCGCCGAGAAAATTTTGAATTATTCGGCACGAATGATGTGCGTTTAGCTTGCTCCGAGTGGCATGGAAACTAAATATTCTTATTTATACACAGTGACTGGTAAATCACTTAAAAGCTTCAAGGATATGATAAATTATATAATCACATTATGTTTACAATTAACAAACAAAGACAATACTAATACATTTAAGAGAAAATCTTATTTGAATTAATTCGCCATGTCCCAAACAAAATGGTAAAACTACTGGCGAACAGCTGACGCAGGTAGGTAAGTAAAGCTACATACAAAGTAGGTATCGACTATCGACACCACCGACAAAGGACGCGATCTGTGACGCGACATAGCTACGCGATGCTACACACTCACGTGATGTTAAGCGATGATGCGGCCGCATGTGGTAGCAGACTAAACCTAGAAGGCGGGATAAATCCCTCCCTGGCTTCACTGAGCTTATTATCCTTTGCTGGTTATCAATACAAGCCGCAATAGAAATCCGCAGTTCGTTGTTCGCCCGGTACAATTTTTATTAGTAGTTAAGTAACTAAAATTAAACCCGCCAAATAACAAATTGAATTTTAAGACTAAAATACTCATCGATGAAAGGAAATACCTTAAAAGCGTCTAAACGCGCGCGCTCTGGATAAATAAATTAGGCTTAGTAACTAAATAATAACTAAGTAGGTAGGTATGATCCGTTTTTCCTTCATACTTTACCTGGCTTAGGACAGGCAAAAATACCAAGGTAAGTGGACAATGACATATCAAAGAAATCCATATTAATCGTTCAGATACTAGGTACATTATTACCTATTTATTATTGATACCTACCAGCTGACCGAATATGCCGCCACAGGTTGGATTGTAGGTACCTACGATACGACCGCGATTTGTGCAGAGTGCAGATACCTACCGCATCGCAAAAGATTTTGAAATGTGAATAAATAATAATGATTTTGTAATATGAATTATGTTCTTATTTGATATTTTTTGTCAAAATTAGATAGGTAGGTACCTATTTTTACGAATCGTGGACTGGGTACTCTGTTTCAAGGTTCTAAGTTTTAAATGCACGTCAAATTAAAACCGCAATAGAAAGCCACGCTAGTCGTGGCTTTCTGTAGTTTTCTGTAGCTTCTGTACAAGATAGCCGGTCGGCTGGTAGATTTCGATAAAGTACCTACGTACTTTATCGAAATCTACCAGCCGACCGGCTATCTTGTATGAGGGCTACAAACCTATTAGGTACCGACTATGACGGTGATTTTTGCGTATACCTATTTTATTAATACAAATTACACATACCCAATTTCCTTCTCCTGTGTATCCAATTAAAGTATCACCACGCACTTATCAAAAACCTTCACAATTATTTACTATTAATGAACACCAGACCACTTTTAACATCAAACCACTAATAATCCTAGTTATTTGAGAACGTCACACGATACCTACAACATTAGTGATTGGAAACATATGTTGTGATATCTATGTGAGCGAAGCAACTGAGCGCGGTGGCGGCTCGCCGCGCCACCGCCGCGCGGCGGGGGCGCGGCGCGGGCGCGGAGTGGCGGCGGGGGCACACATACTTTATAGAACACATAGGATATTTTACCCAAAATTTAAGTACCTATTTTTATATTTTTTTTAGAATGAGAATCGTTAACTGAGTTCCCTGTTTTAGGCTTCTAAGTGATTTACCAGTCACCGTGTAGAGCGCGAGCAGATCGCTGCGAGCGCCGAGAAAATTATGAATTTTTCAGCACGTAACACGTGCATTTAGCTTGCTTCGAGAGGCAAGGAAACTAAATATTCTTATTTATAGAGCGCGAGCAGCTCGCTGCGAGCGCCGAGAAAATTTTGAATTATTCGGCATACGAATGATGTGTGTTTAGCTTACTCCGAAAGGCAAAGAAACTAAATATTCTTATTTATAATAGAGCGCGAGCAGCGAGAAAATTTTGAATTTTTCAGCACGTATGACGTGCGTTTAGCTTGCTCCGAGAAGCAAGGAAACTCAATATCCTTATTTATAAAAGCGCGAGAAGATCGCTGCGAGCGCCGAAAAATTTTTGAATTTTTCGTCACGAATGATGTGCGTTTTGCTTGCTCCGAGTGGCATGGAAACTAAATATTCTTATTTATAGAGCGCGAGCAGATCGCTGCGAGCGCTGAGAAAATTATGAATTTTTCAGCACGTAACACGTGCATTTAGCTTGCTCCGAGAGGCAAGAAAACTAAATGTTCTTATTTATAGAGCGCGAGCAGCTCGGTGCGAGCGCCGAGAAAATTTAGAATTTTTCAGCACGTATGACGTGCGTTTTGCTTGCTCCGAGAGGCAAGGAAACTCAATATTCCTATTTATAAAAGCGCGAGCAGCTCGCTGCGAGCGCCGAGAAAATTTTGAATTATTCGGCACGAATTATGTGTGTTTAGCTTGCTCCGTGTGGCAAAGAAACTAAATATTCTTATTTATAAAAGCGCGAGCAGCTCGCTGCGAGCGCCGAGAAAATTTTAAATTTTTAGCACGAATGATGCGCGTTTAGCTTGCTTCAAGTGGTAAGAAAACTAAATATTCTTATTTATAGCGCGAGCAGCTCGCTGCGAGCGGCTAGAAAATTTTGGATTTTTCGGCACGAATGATGTGCATTTTAGCTTGCTCCGAGAGGCAAGGAAACTAAATGTTCTTATTTATAGAGCGCGAGCAGCTCGCTGCGAGCGCCGAGAAAATTTAGAATTTTTCAGCACGTATGACGTGCGTTTAGCTTGCTTCGAGAGGCAAGGAAACTCAGTATTCTTATTTATAAAAGCGCGAGCAGCTCGCTGCGAGCGCCGAGAAAATTTTGAATTATTCGGCACGAATTATGTGCGTTTAACTTGCTCCGAGTGGCAAGGAAATTAAATATTCTTATTTATAAGAGCGCGAGCAGCTTGCTGCGAGCGCCGAGAAAATTTTAAATTTTTAGCACGATTGATGCGCGAGCAGCTCGAGAAAATTTAGAATAGAATCTTTCAGAATGAATGATCTGAGTTTCGCTCGCTCTGAGCAAATTGAAAATTAAATATTCTTATTTATAGAGCGGGAGCAGCTCGCTGCGAGCCAAAAAAAATACTATTATACATGCGAGCAGCTTGCTGCAAGCGCAAAGACTTAGCTGCAAAGACGACATAAAGCGCGAACAGCTTGCAGCAGTTAATATAACCCAATTAATCCTAAATATGAAAGATACTGTGCAGTTTGCTACGAGAACCTACGGATAATTCGTAGGCGAGGACCGAAGAAAAGTAGCTTGGTAAAAAAATTATTAAAACAGCGAAACATTTTTATGAATTTGTACGTAAAGCTTGCAGCTAAGAGAAAATTTCCTAATCCTAAGTATGAAAGTAGCGTAAAACCAGTTGATATAATCGGATTTTGTTTCCGACTAGGATTTTGGGGGGGGTCATGACCCCCTTGACCCCCCCCTGGATCCGCGCCTGATCTACAGGCGCATCATCGCTTAACATCACGCCAGTTCGTGGTCAAATGCTTACCTATAAAGAAAAAAAAAACGATTACCACTTCATAATTACTACTATTCGATTAATATAATTAGTCCGAGACCTCGCATGTAGATAGTAAAGATTAAAGATCCTCAAGATGGAACACATGATATTTCACCATCCAAAATTTATGGCCATTTAAGCCAAACAAACCTTCATTCTCTTCAAGTGTTCATAAGTCCTATCTCTCATCTCTAAGCAAATACACGTATGATAAGTCTAGTACATATATGATGCAACCAGTGACACGTAAGTTTCGACAGAAGAGGTCAGGGTCGGCCAATCATGACAGTTTAACTAACAGATGTCAACACATTTAATTATGAGCAATTGTTGAACGTTTTAATTGTGGTGGTTAGAGTTAGTAGTCAGCTTTAGAATGGAGCTTTATTAATTTTTCTTAGAACTAGTCAGTGGTAGGTTGCTTTTATAATGAACTCAAGTTTGGAGCGATGCCGGGTTCGTGTTCTTAAAATAGCTTAAGATCACAGACTTATTGTTGTCGGTTCCTAGAAGTAGCCTAAAGAAAATCAAAATGTCAAGTCAAAATGAACGGCAACAGCCTGAAACCATATTTTGTCAAAGTTGCTAGGCAGATGAAGGCGTAAATCAATAATATGATAGGTTATTGCCCGAAAGGCCATTATTTTAATTTACACTTAGTTGCCAATTTTGGAACAATAGGTACAAAATAAATTCTTTACAACAGGTATATTTTTTATAATATTTATTATGTAGGTACATCTCCTAAAGTTGTTAAACGATTTACAACACAATCTAAAATCTTCATTGGAGTTAGACTTTTAAGACTATTTGTGAATAAACGACAACTTCATAATGTGTGTAACTTGATAAATTTTTGTCAGCCGATATTAAACTTGCCGGAAGACACTGGGTGGGATCCGCAATGGTAAGTTTTGTATAGTACCTATCTCTACATGTGAAACCTTTAAGAAGAGGTATATTACTCAACAGTAGGAACAATGAATCGTTTACTCGCATTTTAGAATACTAATTGCCCGTTTATACATTTAAGAAAAAATAGATTTGCATGAAAATGATTTTCATGCAAATTACCAAAGCATAGGTTGCCTCGATCGCACGTAAAACATAAAACCTCTAACTTCCCACAGCCTCATAAACATGCGAAAGCAAATACCTGTCTAATTCCAAGACCAAACAGTTTTTTTTTTCATCCCGAGAGCCAACCACTAACAGTACTCAACGCCTACGACATCGGCTCTTGGTAACACTTATGCTTTTACAAACTTTGGTCGGACTTTGATCTTTATGCAAAGTGGGGGTAGGTCGAAAATTGTTTAATTATTACGTAGTTTAGAGGTGAACTGTCGCTGGGATCGCACGACCACTTGACACGACCCTGTTAACGAACTGATGATGAAGCTTTAACGTTGCCTTAAGAGGATAACAAGATTTCTGCATACCATAAAACTGATTCATAGAATTTCAGGAACACTTTCGAGTAAACAAAAGGTTTTCCCACAATCCCGTTATTGTTCATCAACCTTATCACCGACAAAGGGTGTAGAAACATTAGCATTTAGGTAGGTACAAAATATAAATTATAAGATATAGAAAATATAGAAATTTAAAACTAAATTAGGGCTCTGTTCAGTCACACAGAACTGCATTAGATCTTAATCAATTTGAATAAAACCAAATACCCGACAAAGTTGTTACACCATAAAGAAAGGAAAAATACAAAGCAGCAAAAACTTCATGATTCTGAGTATCCATAAAACCATCTTAAGAATCCCAACAATCTCTACAGAGAAGATGTCGGTCTGACGCAACGGTTGTACTTCGCACGCATCAAACGCATATGAAAAAAGTTGCAAAGAAAGGCCACAGACATGTTAGTCGTAAAGCCGGTTATAAAAATAAAGTTATTATAACAGAGCAATCTTCAAGCAAGAAGATTCACGACTATGTAACAATGTATGAACTTGGAGTCGTAGGCAGTAACTGTAGGCACGAAGATAAGATAAAAATCCGCATTGCACACGTCAGAGCATACGAATTGCACTATACTTAAACTAAAAATAGTTTCACATCAAGAAGGAATAAATATTGTAGCATTGTATTACCGCATAATGCTAAGAATGTTATTGAAAGTAATACGGCAATTAAAATGAAGATTTTATTGCAAGATTAAAGAGGAAACGTTTCTAATGTCGATATTCAATATTCAGCATTAAAGCAGATTATGTAACTAGTTTAATAAACATCTTTGCCGATTGTAGCACTGCAATAAATACAATTATTTAGAAAATAAGTGCGACTTTCTATTTTACCCGCTGAGAACTGTTTCATGTCACACAAAAGCAAGGTTTAGTGTGAAAAGTAAACAAAGTCACACTGAACCAATAGAATAATGGAATTACCATTCTCAATAACTGAAATAACATAAAACCGTGATGATGTTGCACCGCAATACTATCTTGTTTGGATAGGTTCCAAAGTTTCAATGATCTCTGTAAAGCTACCGTATTTTACTCAATGTAAATTACGCATTGTGAATGGGAGCAAATAAATCTTCTTGTACAAGGAATGCTGTGGTGGAATACCGTTGAACGGAAATGATAGATGAAGTTGGAATTAGTGTAGATACTTCATGCGTAAGCATTAATGTAAATGGAACTATTGAAATTCAATACACGTAGGAAATGTTTAAGTCGGGACGTCGGCTTATTAAAAATGTTCTCGTTGAAAATACTGGATCAATGAACGTTCAATGAACTATTGATGAACATTCGACTCTTGATGTAGGAATTCATATTGAATGAGATAGCAGAGTCAATGATTTCAATGAATAACAACTGATTTTAAGAATAAGGCAACCAAACAGAAGTCTATAAATTAATCAATCTGGTCCAAAGACTATAATTTGTCCTGCAATTAACCAAAGCTTACCCACTCGGCCGCTGTTGAAAAGCTTCCTAACTAAGCACAAAGGATAACCATAATAAGAAACATTTTACAAGCACCTTAGACCCGGTTTAATCTTTCCGGGTGTAGAGAAAATTTCCATAATTGCGATGGGCACAAAGCAGCCAGCGGGACAAGCCGAGTGGCGTACATAATAAGGGTTCACTCTGACCTCAGCCGTGGCTTGTAATGCCCCGCACAAATATGGACAATAGAGATTCTATCTGGACTTTCGCACGGTCGGGAATCAGCTTACGGATTTACTGCGGCAATTTGAGAGCTCTCTCGAATTGGGCATCAGAGAATTATTTGCGCTACAAATCTAAACGCAATCGCATTAAATTCGCTACATTGACTAATATACTGCTTTGGGAAACCTACATTCACCACTCGCGAGTTTCACGACCTGTTTATTTGTTGAATAATAAATTAGCATAAGTAGACGATGCGTTCTCTAGCATTTGTGTATCGGGTCTGTGTCTCGTTATCACTTACAGCAGAGGGGGATTCATGAGTAAAATCATTAAGGAAATTTGTTCGGAAACAAAAGCGCGTATGACTCCTGAATGATAATTTGGGCGTCGTACGTGATCGGGAACCTGTCACGAAATTCACCAGATAGATTTAAGATGCGGTTTCCGTCAATCGAAATAATTTTTCAAAGACAATGGGTTCCAATTCAGGTGGTGGATATCGAGGCACGTTTTGCTTGTTCCACCGGCGCGGTCGTGACGGACTGGCTATCAGCTCTCAGGTCGCGATGGCGTCCATTGTTTTGGAAGGTTGTTAACGCCATTATCGTCACTTTTATAGCTGTTTATAGATAGCGCAGGAACGACAACCGCACGATAATAATACAGTTAATATTGTGCACTGCTATTGTTTTAAATACATTTTCACAATTTACCGAGTTGGAGTTCTTATCTTGGAAGATAACACTATTTATAGTATTGTGTTAGCGATTGACCGTGGTTTTATTGTAGAAAACTGTGATATCGTATTATCATTCAACAAATAAAATGCTAAAAGAAAGGATTAAAGACTAATTTAATTGTTATTTCCTGTAACACATTGTATTGTGAGTTCATATGCGGGTACGAGTGTAGCCCATCAACTCCTTATTAGGCAGATGTTCTTCAGATGCACGCCCGGATCGTTGCCTTATTAAACCTATGCAGCCTAGTCTACACCCGACCCCGGGGATATTATCTGTAATGCTAAAATAGACTTGCAAAAGCGACTAGCTTTAAAATTGACATCTTAACAATAAAAAGGTTTATCTAGGAAAGTTCAAACACTGAATGGTCTGGAGAGCTAAGAAAACTACAAAAAAATTCAAGTATATATCCATTTATGAATCTTCAGCGTATGTACAAACAAATAGTTTGTACAGTCAACTACATAGAGATGTATCCATGTTAGTCTTACAAAATGAAGAAACTTTTAGTATGCAAAAATTATTTACCCTTACTTCGTGACATTTTCAGTATCCACCCAATCTTATACTATATTCGATTCATTTTAAATGCTATTATTATGTATCACCTAAGGAAAAGTAGTGGGATACATCATTGTTGCATATTAAACGAGTCGATGATAATATAAAGTTTGATTGCTACTAGAAATGTCACGAACCAAGGGTAGTTCATTGTGGCAAATGAAAATTTACTTCATTTTGTAAGCCTAACATGGATACATCTCTTTGTAGTTGACTGTACATACGCTGAAGATCCATAAATGAGAACGTACGAACGAAGAAATAGAAAAACTAATAAATAAACCTTAGGAATATTAATGACGACTATTAATACTGAGACAATACAAATATTAATGAAATAGAGATTTATGTCCGCAAATTAATCAATATACATTTTCGCAATCTTGCTAATAGCGTGGGCGGCTGAAATAGAACAAATCTATTATGAATGCTGTACTGATTAAGATTTCCAGTTCGTTAGACAATGTCATAAAATATGTCGAAGGAATATTAATGGGAAATGTGAAAGACGTGGAAACCCCTACGAATACCATAGACTTTAGACAATCAGGCTAATGATAAAGCGACATTCCATTCTCAGAAATAATATTATTATATGATGAAGAGATAAATTAGTGTTATAGTGTTTATGTGCTCTAGATACTTGAACTACTTACAGAAACTTCAGTCTGAAGTGTATTCAGAGTGGAAAAGAGCTGTAAACATTTCTAGCTACTCGAATTCGGAGATTTGATTTTAATTGAGACTGTCTAAATACCAAAATAGCCAAATAAACGTTTAGAGAAATCATTTATTATTACTTATTCACAATATTACGCAAGTGTAATAAAATATGATAAACTTCGATAAAATATAAAAAGCTATTATTTGAGAGTCAATAGATCATAATATATTATGAATACGAAATGCGCTGAACCTTATTATAAAATTAATCAATTTTAGCACATTTAGTATATGTTTTTGGTGAATATTACGCAACGGATAGAAAGTATAATTATTATAATTATCCTCCTCAAAGAGTAAGAAGTTTGCTTGAATAAATAAGCTTCGAAAATTCTCAGCAGCTTTAAAATCACTCTTGGAAAATATTGCAAAGCAACTTCGGCTCAGCTTTGAAAATCGGCGTTGGGTTTTCTCAACTCAAATATGAAATCTGAAGCTTTTATGCAACTATCAAATATTTAGAAGATTGCAGGTTATATTGCATTTCTTTAAAATTGGGTGATCATTAAATTGATGTAACTTTCAAGTAAATTAGTTTTAAAATAAAAAGTTGGTAAATAATTGCAGTATTTAAATCTTCTTACGTTGATTACTGCATAACAAGGTGTGAAAGGTTACTACTATAAATATACGAATAATCAAATTGGTATGTAAGCGACCTTGTTAACAGTTACAGTATGTTACAGACACACTTACCACATTTACCTACTTAAAATATTGAACAAAATGTCATTAATATTTTAATATATGAAAGGACGCATTTCATCATAATAATGTAACAAATTGTAAGAATGTTCTTCTTAATAATTTTATTACGAAAATCAGAATAGCATGATTTACCGGATTCTATAAAAGTTTAAAGGCTTGTGAGCCAAATATGTTTGACCTTAGTACAAAAAATAGGTCATGAAATAAACAATAATTAGTGTCATAATTATTTCAGCTCAATTTAGTTTACTACTGAGCACTGAGCATTGAGCATACTGAACTTCCTCTCTCTTATGCCATTTCTCAGTTTTATGTGTGAATCGCATAAAGGCCTCTCACCGGCAACTCAACAATTGAGTATTGTAGGTACCTATCATAAAATTTAAAAAACTATAAAAGCTCTCATATCCAGTAGTTGAACAATCCAGCATGTTGAGTTTCGCAATAAAAGACCGACCAGACAAAAACAAGTACAAAAAGCTAATTACTCCGCAAAAGTGAGCTTCGACTTGGGAGATCCGAAAACCTCAGTACATATTTCATCTTGTCTTATTTTGAGGGATTCAATTTCAATTCGCCAGGGCTGCCAAGAATTATTCTGACATTCGACATAATGAGGGCAATTAAGCATTTTAATAAGCTGATTTTTTATTGTTTTCAACGCTATGAGACGTCAGCAAAGTAATTTTAAGAAGATTTGTTTTCCGACATTATATAACCTTATGACAATAATATGGTTTTGGCCTTTGATCAGGGTGATTGTCAATCTTCTTTGAGAAGATTCACATCCTAAAATTATCATCATAGGTTCCTACTCTGGCAACACCTCATAAGCCTAACACGAAAAATCTTTTATCGGACACATAAATTTATCCGAAGCCCACTTCACCAAAGTGCGTGCAGATAGCCTTACATCCGTCGAATAGGATATTATAATGGCTAAGCGAGTGCATCAACGACACAGTGGTTATTTCTGACCAGCTAAAAATACGGCATGCCGACGCGGCGCCACCGAAAATGCAGTTTTTATGCATCGCGCTAAACCATTTGATGAAGCACGATAATACGTTTCTGCTTCATAATAATATGGATATATTATATTATAAGAAATCTTTGGGATATATCTAATGCGCCCGATATTTCACCTACTGCTGGGTATAGAACTTCTAATTTTCACGGGCACTTTCAGGTTTTGTACGAGTACCTATTATCCGGTTCTTTCCTAAATGTTGGACGATATCGTCGGACCATCAGGTTGGTGGTCTCTGCCTTCAAATATTTGTTCAAGTCTAGAATACCATACAGTAGCAATCTTGGTTCACCTGTTTTTATCCCGTCTTGCCAAGTGTTATAGTTACACATTTAATTACAGCGGTACAAAAACTTAGATTTAAATGGCAACGATTAAGATTTTCTTCCGTACAGGTATGCGAAGATAATTTCGAACCCCTGCTGCTGTTGGATGCTTCGCCGGCTTTGATCGATCGTTTCCAGGTATAAGATAAAACTTTAATTCTGACATTGAATTCACATGTGAAGCTCCACAGCAACATTAGAACGAATGGACTTAAAATAGTATTCTAAGAAAGAAAGGCAGGAATAAATATTTTTTGCGACCAAAACAGAATCTCAAAATTTATCACAAGCAAGCTCTTAACTACATATATTACACGCGTAGTTTGCCGCACAAAGGTATGAACTCAGCATGTGGTGTCTGATAATAGAATTACTCTTTATGCACTTGGTAAAATTTTGACATGCTCAGTACTTTTCAATGCCTATTTTCCTATAAAGCTTGTTTCAAATAAATAATGTAGAGTTGTCAGAATCGGATACTTGGGTATAAATATTGACCAAAACATTCAATTCTCAATGTAAACAAGTAATAAATGCACCAAAATATCCTTCAAAGGGCAAACACCTTTTTCTATGACATTTGAAATGGATGGCGCGTGCCTTATCCGAGCAATTAAGTTTAAAAGTGTATTTTTAATTCTGTTTCGACTTTCGACATATCGGTCAGCAACGCAAGGCCGCAGGTAAATCGATGTGCGACACACATAGCACGCATTCTTTCTCTATCCCGCTAAATGGGTATTACAGATTTGCAATGCTGTTCGAGCTTGGCCTAGAAATCTCCTCGAGGCACCAACTCGGATTTATAATAATTTGTAGTCTTAGATATATAATGAAAAGTAAATTAGAAACTACAATCGAGATGTTGACAAGGTTGGAAAAATTAAATCTATTTTATTTTATTACTACGTCTTTTCATGTATGTGTAACAAAAAAAATAAAAATCATTCACGATTATAGGTTGGGCATAACTTATGCCTAATCGTGATGTTGCAGTTTAAGGACGCCAAGCAACAACAAGATAAACAATAAATACTTCTACGAGAAAACTCCTAAATATACATCCTCATTAGATGTAGAAACCATTTCTTACTAACCTTAGTCACACGTAGGTAAGATAGACTTAATTAATTAGATCTGAATCTTCGCATTCGAATGGTCAAAGTTTCTCAAGTTGTACCGTTTCATTATGCAAGCCGAGTGCGTGCTGGAGTTACATAAAACGGGAGAAACAGTTACTATCGCATACGAGAGTACTGCGATTTCAAATTGTTTTATGACCGTACTAATGTTTTAGGAATAGGTATAGAGAGATCGGCGGAAGCACAACATAACAATAAAAGTATTGATGAATGTTGGGCAGGCAAAGAGGTAAACAAGAATAATGGTTAGAGATTTAAGTAGTGTTTAACGAGTATTTTGATCACGGAATGAATAAGGTAGAGAAATGGCAGAAGATGCTTGAAAACTTCTGCATGATAAACCAACAGGTACCTTTCTTTTTCTGTACAAACTGGCGATGTTTTTAAAGGATTCTGTATTGGGTGGTATTCATCTTATTAAGTTTTCTGTGATTCCAACCGATTCGTGCCAGTGTGGTCGAAAAGAAAATTAGAACCTCACGCCAACGCATCAAACGTAATACGAGAAACCTTGGTAAGTGCATTGAGAGTACGATTTAATAGGTGCATCCGAAGATTTTATTATCTCGATAATAAAAGCAATCCGCGTAGAAAATATATAGCATCTCGTAACTCTTTTAAGTTTAATGTGAATTTATTATTACCTAGGTACTCTACCTAGTATTTTTCAGGATTACGTACTAGGTGCCGCCTTTTTGTACACAAGTCTTCTTTCCACAAGAGACTATAGAATTCAAATTCATGGTGGTTCTAAAACCCCCAAAATAGCAAAAAAAATTACGTAGCTTGGAGACTAAATTCGTCGAGTGTCTATAGATCTGTCTAAAAATCACTTATCCTAAATGAATTCTAACGTTTTCTAATCATCATCAGTATCATTAAAGATGTAAAAGTCAACATGATTCTGAGTAGTTGCGCTAGTGATGGCTAGTGAACGAAGGGGCTTAGGCACCTTGTGTTCAGGCTCATAAGACATGTAGCATGGTGTCCATCATCCATCACGTCGGGTCCCGTTGTTCTCGTCGGCACGCGACCCGTCGCGACATCTAGACATTCCGTGTCGGCGGAATGTGCGCGTGATCACGGCCTGTGTGATCCATTCGATACGTACAATAGACGTTGCTAGTTCGATATGCTGGAATTGGAATTCTTCACATTACATTTAACACATTTGATGTCATAATTTTAACTGTAAAGGTAGTAGAGGTGACGAATGGGAAAATAAAAGAAGGCAAGAAGAAATCGTGAGAAGAAAATTCTATGTCTAAAATTTAGGAACTCTTTATGGTGGGTAAAGAGAAATATGTAAGGAATACGCTGTTTAACCGAGTATAGATGATATGAAATTAACTGTAAAAAGTAATGATTGTTTGCACAATAATTTAAAATAGCCGAATGCCGTTGCAAAGTATAATCAAACTGAGCTAAATTAAACGCCAATGCAAAGATGCTCCATGCACAATTTGCGTTTGAAGATAGGCAGAGGAATGGACAAACATGCTCAAGCTATTATGCAAAATGCAAAGTAAAGTTCTTACGCGACGATATGGCATTCTTGGAATACCGAGCTGTCTCGACAGATACAGGGAGATTTATCATCATGGAAACAAACGTTGCAAAGGTTGCGGAAGACCGAGATCCGATTGTGGTTATCCCTTTGTGACATTGCAGATGATATCTTAAAGTGTGACCATGAATTATAGGACACAGTGTATTTTTGCTTTATAAACACAGCAAACCGTGGGCTATTTTTAATTACGATCCATAAACAATAAAATATTGACAGTCAATTCACGCCCAAGTAATTAAGTTTTCTCTATACCAGTCAGTGATACCAGTGCCGTCAAACAATAATATATTAAGATTAAAACTAAACGCCAAAAGCTACAGATGCAGTAATAGCACAAACCTATAAAACTTTATCGCCTATTAAAGTAATAGATAGGGCGGCTGCCATCAAAATATCTCACTTTACGATGACAATGATTATATCGATCTAGAATAACACCTTTATGTTCTGCTGAATTATTTACTGCACACAATCGTGCATTAGTTTTAACACCAAAGGGAGGTATAAATCAAGTTGACGAGTGGAGGTAATTGCTTCCTGGTTTATTGACTGCATCGAATCGGGAACGAACAGGTATGCATTAAGCAACACCGTTCAACGCTTCACCTCTTAAAATAAATGGAAGCTGAAACTCATCAACGTCAATGCAAACATTTGTGAGCTACATGATCATATGAAACGAGAGGAAAAAGTTATGGATGGTCGTTTTCACAAGTAGAGATGTCGAAGGATTGCTAATAAACAATAAATGATACAGAAGTCAACAACTTTTATAGTATACTCGTACAGTTGCGCGTAACCCTCCCATACCCCCGTATGGGTGGGTACGCGTAATGCGTTTTTACTCGGTGTAAACAAAAAAAAACCGTTACTTTGACTGGTCTAAGGTTGACTCTACGTTTTGATTTCAGCTATAAGGTGCTCATACATCTATTTCTATCCAATGTTTCAGAGCCCTGAACTTCACCGATACATCTAGCTCTAGCTAATTCGATCCGAACGGTAACAAGACGGTTTGATGGAGAACAAGCAGTTACGTTAACTGTTCTGGAATTCGTACCAAGGCCGCGAGTATCGAGACGAATGTCTTCGCGAACTCCCGGTTTATCTTAGTCTTAAAGTTAAACTCGGCAGATGGCTCGAGTGGGCGGCCAATAACTACTGTTTTGGTAATACGTGTTTGCTGAAAGTGGGTCGGTCATCATTTGCATTTTGCATTTACAGTTAAAAAAAACCGGTCAAGTACGAGTAGGACTCGAGCACCGAGGGTTCCGTACAAACCTACGGGTTTCTACGGAACCCTAAGGAAAAGTGGGTATAATGTTATATAGGTACTGTAGGTTTTTTGATTCCCTTGCGAGTACTTTCGAGTTTGAAAATATGCGGCTATAATTGCTGTTTCTTTTGATTGCGTTAACATAGAAGTTTGATTTTTTTACAGCTTAAAGTTATTATAAAGCTGAGTATTTGGTATAAATTTTAATTTAATACCTGTACGCGTTCTTGAGGAAAGGGGGTAGTAAATACAACATTATTAAAAATATTTTTTATTATAATGTAACTAAAAATTTACAGTTTTCGCAATTTTTCCTGTGCCTATGATTTAAGACGTTGCTGCGTGCCAAATTTCAACTGAGAGTTAACGGCAAGTACCCTGTAGGTTTTGATTCCCTTGAGAGTAGTCGCGAGTTAAAAAATACGGCTAAAATTGCTATTTCTTTTGAATGCGTTGACATAGAGGTTTGATTTTATTACAGTTTAAAGGTATTATAGACCTTAGTATTTGATAAGAATTTTAGTTTAATACCTGTACGCATTTATGAGAAATAAGGTAGTAAGTATGAAATTATTAAAAATATTTTTTTATATGATGTATCTAAAAATGTACAGTTTTCGCAATTTTCCCTTTATCTGTGCTCTAAGGAGTTGCTTCGTGCCAATTTTCAAGATTCTAAAATCACAGGAAGTACCCAGTAGGTTTTGATTTTTTAAGTGTAGTTGCGAGTTTAAAATTGCGACTAAAATTGTTGTTTCTTTTGAATTCGTTGACATAGAGGTATGATTTTATTACAGTTTAAAGGTATTATAGACTTGAGTATTTGATATGAATTTCAATTTAATACGTTTACGCGTTCATGAGAAAAGGGGTAGTAGGTATAAAATTATTCAAAATATTTTTTTCATATGATGCAAATAAAATATTATGGTTTTCGCAATTTTTCCTTTATCTGTGCTCTAAGGAGTTACTTCGTGCCAAATTTCAAGATTCTGAGTTCACGGGAAGTGCCCCGTAGGTTTTGATTTATTTGGTAATGTCGAAAATTTGCTGAAATTTGCGACATATTCGACTATATCTTTTGATTGCGTTGGCCTAGAAGTTTGAAATTTTCACAGCTTTAAGAGGCAATGGACCTTAGTATTTCATATAAATTTCAGCTTGTTACCTCCACGCGTTCCTGAGAAAAAGGGTCTTGACAGACAGACAGACAGACAGACAGACAGACAGACAGACAGACGGACGGACAACAAAGTGATCCTATAAGGGTTCCGTTTTTCCTTTTGAGGTACGGAACCCTAAAAACCAGAGATCAGAAGAAGACGAGAACGTAAAAGTTTTGTTTGGTAATAAATTTACGGCAAGAATATTTCTTTAATGCAAACGCGATGAGCTCAACGCTCGTGTGATGTTACAACTTTGAATCTAGCTAGTGTGGTGTTGTGGTAATCTTGGTGCATACAACAATTGGTCTGAACTAAATAATGACAATAAGGATAAATCAGAGTTAATAAGCACAGATCATCATTGGTGTATAATTAGAAGTTCAAGTTCAAATAGTCGACGTTGTCAATCCCGTATAAAGAAAGAAAGAAAGTATTATATGTATTATTTTTATATGCATAATAAGTCGGAACTGCCCAAATACCTTAAACATGGACATCGCTTGAAACATTTTATAAACATCATAAGGCCAGTGATGATAAGTCCAAATCTTTTAAGTCAAATTATAGCTATATTTTTGGTCAATCCTTCAAGAGAACGAGGAAAAGATTTTGTGATTTTCGCTTAGGTGCGGAACCAAAGAAAATCAATGAATAGCTCAAAATACACATGGGTTACATATTTTTAGGCATATCGATCCATATAGAATCTGGTAAGTTGTGATCTGATCATATAGAGCGTTTTAAGTTAGACCATCGGATTGCCCAGTCTTGTGATCGCGTGGGCGACCTGAGAGCCTTATTCTCGAACACAACATATGTATTATATATCTGTTTCTGCTGGAATTTATTTTATTGCATCAGGGACCTTATCGGATGGACCTTGAACAAAACAAGTGAACATCATATTAAATAAGATTACTTCGGGACGTACAGTTGCGAGGGTAGTCTGTAGGAGTATATGTACATCCTTCGGAATAAATAAATCGAATAAGGGAAACTTACATGCTGTTTTTATTGATCGTATTAGGAATTGCGAGACATATTGTCATTGAACGCAGTTTTACTTGAAACTCGAAAGGTAATAATGATGAGTGCGGTAGATGATGTCCTCTACAGAGTCTCGACTTTGCAAATGAAAATACCTACTTTTTAGAATAGGCTTACACATTTGGACACAATGTGCCTTCTACTTGATGGAATGGTTCTCTAGAATGAAGTCAGTTTCTTCTCTCAGGAAAATTTTGTTAAGACAACTATAAAATTGCTTAGACTTACAATAGAATAGATCCTCTGGACGTCCGGTCGTGGCCGGCAACAGGCCACATAGTCATACAGCGATTAGAACCCGTCACGAAAACCCCATCAAGCTCGAGCACGAGCCATTATAACAACCCAACATGGATATAACTATACACAAAGACTCATTTAACGTGGGAGACTCATACCAGATGTCTGACGATAATTGCAGTCATTATTTTAAAGCAATTCTCGCACATCCGCATCTGGATTTGATATTATTTATAAAACAATGAATTTGTGAAGTGTGACACGTCTAGTTATTTAAACTGGAACAAGCATCATGAGGTTCATAAATCGCATTTCGTTTCGATTGGAAGGGTAATATGGTAGGGAAACTACTAGGCATATAAAAGGCTGATTTGAGACTTTAACATTATATATCACAGTCCAGTGTTGAGGAAGCCTTAGTCGGCATCTGTACCTAATTAATAGCTAGGTAACACTAGAATTTAAACGCCAGCGTTATTACCTAAATACTGGCGAGCTTCGCGCTCATTCCTCTATTTATATCTATGACATATTACCCAAAAAGCTCTACTTAGTTTAACACAAACAAAAGGAAAGTTTTACAATGGCAATAAATACAACATAATCCTCTGTCATCGTGGGCTATTTAAAAGAATTTAGTGCAGCATTATCGTGTTTACCAACGAACTACGAACTGATATTTGGCAACGGCACAGTCGGCGTGGTACAGTCACGAACGCTGTCATGACAGAAATTTTGAATCATTAACCATGTCGAAGCACATATTCGAAACTGGGTTAACAATGACAAATAGAAGAGGTATTAGCCGAGTCTTCTAATGATGCGTTAGATACACAGATACTCGTATGTCTATAGTTAGAAGCCGTTATGCTGAAGATGTAGAAGATGTTTAAGTAAGTGGAGCAATGCTCCGTATGGCATTCGTCTTCGCAGTGTTGCATCAAACGACAAAAATAGTATTTAAAAATCAATCAAAACCCAAAAGGATCATTAATAACCAAGTCATTTGATTGTATAAAAGGAAAAGCAAATATGTACAACATGTATGAATAGGCTCCTGGTTTTCATACAATATGACGCACTAGCGATATCTACCTTCATACATATTACGTATCCGTGGTAAGATGGTACACAAACTAAAGGATTAACAAACCTCTTTGGAAATGGGTTTCGTGTTTATTGATTGAAGAGTAAAGAGGTTATTGAACGGTATTTGATCTCTACGTAATAATCACGGATCAGATACCCTGGCTGTTTATTTTGAGCTCAGTAATAAGGGTTCCGGAGAAACAAGCCGAATTGGGTAAGCGAATATCATGCCAATAACGGCTGAAGACCGTAATGATAAGATAAACTGTTAATAATGGTTTTAAAACAAATTGTAATGGTCTTAAATGGTCGGAATTCAGATAAAATTATTACACATATAAATTGTAATAATGTTGTCAAGTGGCACACGATATAACCGTAAGGTCATCGCTATAAGGTAGGTACCAGCGGAAGATCAGCGTAGGTCAAACCTGACCTACACATGCTGAGATAGTTGCGTCTTTGCGGAAAAACTCTTACTTTTATGGTTTGTTATCTGCTACAGTTCTGTATTATTCGTGCTTTTGTCGTAAATAGGGTAAACATAATTCTATTTGAAACATAGATGTACTATCTTTGATTGGAAACGGTTAATTCAAAGCCATCTTTAGATGCAACAATAACCATCCAACTGTTGTCTAGACGTGGCCACTTCCTATTGTAAATATCATTGTTTATAGAATTCATCGAATTGTAAACAATCACAGACAATACCTCAATCGAACCACTGAGAGAATGCGAAGATTTCGATTGATATCGACTGAATGAACTCTTCAGAATACTCATTATTACGTAAATAATTTACAAACAGACTATTGTTAAATTATGACATCATATCTCAGCTCGTTAATGTTGAAAGTAGAAGAGCAAATGCCATTGATTGAAAGCACCGAAAAGGAAATCTCGTAGACTTAACAACGTCAACGAGAGAAAAGTAAATTTTCGGGAACTAAATGGATTTCGCCTCGAGCCTTCAGGCTTTATTTGTCACAAAGTTAGCACGAACGTGATAAAACCGCCTGCCACCGAAGCGGATTATATTATGTTGGGATCATCTCAAATGTGTGGTATAAACATTTAAAAGTTTACAGATGATGAAACAATCATCGCTTGCACGATGGTTCGATGAGACACTAATATGTAGCAGGAAGCACACGGTGAGAAAAGATTTATGCATCAGGCTTCTGTATCTTAAATAATCCAAAAGATGATCAGCTTTAAAGCACTAAAGATACACAGATAGTTGAAATAACTCAGGGCTTAAGGCGCTATAAATATGCTGGTGCATAATCCTGGTTGCAGCGAGGCGTGTGAAGTGGAACGAATTCGGGTGGAACATGCGTCAGTGATCGTCCTGCTCCGCCGTGACTATCCTTCGCCACTTGTTAATTACCACGTATAATTAGATGCGATTTGTCATGCCACGTTACAGGAATGCCAGGATAACGGCACGGCGCCTGAACTATGAGTGTTATATATAGTCGAGATGTAAACATGACTTAACGAAGGAATCCATAATCCAGACTGTGTAAGAGTTGTTTGTTTTAAAATATTTAATGATAATGATGATATTATGATTAAGGACGATCTATGAGCTCATTTTAATAAAAAACCAGGGAATATTGAGATGTCCTGTATTAGATTTACGTATACTGGTGTTTACTAACCACCAAGCTTTACACTTACTGTGAGCGGTTTATAGTACTCGTAGTTTATAAGTAGTCAAAATGCATACCTGAAACAAACAAAAGAGATAAAAATTAGCAACTGCAAACGTAAACACAAACAAACGAATACAAATTCTACAAATTAAGGCGCACAAAGTTTACTGCAATGCCCAATTAACTCATTGTTGTGAAAAACAATTCATACTCCTAAAATTGGCTTGTTTTGGCTCTAAACAATAACGCTCGGAACAATAGCCACCTGAGTCGACTCGACCTAATCCATACATCTTGAAAACGTGAGCAAAAAGACTTCGTAAAGCATTCGATTCCATTTGCAGCATTTCTATGGCCGTCGGCCTCAATCCTTTCCCTTGTACATTTCTGATTGGCTACTTGGTGATGAAAATGATATTAGACCTATGATTTCTTCGAACAACGGCCAGTTTTAATATTCCTAAATCATACAGGGCGCAGGGTGACAAGTAGAGCGTCGCTAAACTTAATTAGCGTAACGTAGGCAGTAAACCACGCCAAAAATTGTTAAAAATCCCAGTGACCTAAATTTTTTCACCCTAACAACGATGAGTTTCATTGGTTTTAGTAGGTTTTGACAAGCTTTTATTTATTTTCACCTGTCCGTTGTCTGTCTGTCTGTAATCAAATCTTGCGAGTTTAATTTAAACCACTTTGTGGTTTCAGATTGAGCTGAAATTTTGCATGTTATGTTTTTTTTTTTATGTGATTAAGTAGAAGACGAGCAAGACGCTCTCCTGATGTTAAGAGATAACGGCTGCCCATAATCAGTACAGTGTTACCTAGGATTTCACAATGATGTGAAATTTTAGGAGCACTGCACCAACGCTTCTTACTCAAGAGTCATAAGATGTTAAGACTCTTTAGCCCAGTAATTTTACTAGCTACAGTGCCCTCCTACCGGAGCACAGTAATGTTTGCACATCACTGCTCAGGCGGTAGAATAACTGGCACTGTTGGGGTACCCACCTAGACGACCTCCTGCAAAGGAAGTCTACCCCTAGTCTGTCAATCGGATGACAATGCAACATTATTATGACATCGAGCTCATCTGATGATGGAGCTGGAAGGTAGCCTTAGGAACTCCGTAATTAAAAGACGCAACCCCATCGAGTTTGGGCTCATTTGATTCGTCTTGACGAATACTTTGGTGCTAGATAGTAATAATAATAAAAGCTTGTTTTTAAAAAGGCTTTTTATAATTTCACTTGTTTCTTAGTTATTTATGCCTATATGAATACGATATGCTGTTTAAATTTTAATGTACTTACTCGTATCATACACATGTAGGTACATATATGAAATATGAAAGTATCAAGAGGCTCAATATCATGTTGATCCAGTTATTCCATTACATAAATTGTGTTTGGTAAATGGAATAGAGCAATCCGAATGCATATGCGAAACATTCCACTCGCATTGAATGAATTTACATGAGCTGCGGAGAGGTTTATGCAGTGTTGCTGCCGTGTCCAACTTTTCCTTTATATTATTGTGAACTACTAAGGAACCCTTATACGTCTGCTACATAGCCTACGTGACAAAGTTGTAGTTGTAAGATTTTTAATCCGGGGACATTCGGTACAAACCTCAGTGTGGCGCTTCTCATCCAGGACGCTATGCTACGGAGGATTGGTTAATGTGGGTTCGGTTTGCCTATAATATATTTCAGAAACATTCGTTGGGTCATGGCCTTGAAGCAATATTAGGAACCTGAAACAAATATGTTGGCCACACAACCTAAACTGGCGATGAAATACTAACAATGGAATTAGGACAACCTGTTCTGAGGGATGATAAACTTCAGCAATTAAGTTCGTCGTTCGTATTCCTTTAGTGTTAAAACTTCGATTTTCTAAACGAGTCCCTAATTTTTTTTAATGCTGCATGTATTATTTTATAAATGATGGCTTATTATTTATTATACATTCCTATTGATGAAATGTGTGGAGGATGAAGAAGTAAAATAATAATGTGGTCGTAAGCGGCGTACATCAAAGTACGAAGGGCCGAGGCGTAGCAAGATGTGGGACAGACGTGGGCTACGATATTATGCTAACAAAGTATTCAAGCTCTATCAAGCGTTTGGATTCCAACCACACACATTGTTCACACACCATCTTTTAAGTGACCTTTAAAGCAAAATAAATTGATTTAAGCTATAGAAGATTTATAAGAATCTAAAATGATCTTAAATCTTTCAATTTATTCTTTCTT
This sequence comes from Hemithea aestivaria, assembly GCA_947507615.1. Taxonomy (NCBI): domain Eukaryota; kingdom Metazoa; phylum Arthropoda; class Insecta; order Lepidoptera; family Geometridae; genus Hemithea; species Hemithea aestivaria. Next base: position 2,792,157 of record OX382325.1, on the reverse strand, counting down.
TAGCATGGCGGAGAAAACTACTAAGCTTGGTGAAAGAAATGAAGCCACCTTACTAAGTCCACTCACTTGCACGTACATGCAAACAAAAGCAAATAGCTCACATCATTACAATTTTAATGCTTGTGTGTTATGTGCTCTTTTATAAACGAGTGGGCTTATTCGATTTAATGAAAATGTTTGAAGTAAAATTAGTAAAGTAAGCTAAAATATGTTCATTAGTGCGGCGATGTCGGTAAGGTGCTTCTGTTGCAACTTCCTCCGGCGCCCACCACGGGCGTGGAGTAAGAATGTGGAGGCACATTGTACCACTAACTTTTGGGAAACTGCAGACCGTGAGACTTGCGTGGATGTGCAATAAATTGTGTTCTGATCGTTGCGAAATTTATTCGATGGGAAGGTCGTTCTTTAATTTAATTATTTCGTGTATTATTATGTTTTGAAATGAAGATTAGATTATTGCAGATTATCGTAATGTTTTATCTACTATACCTATTATATATATTACCTACTCGTACATACTCAGGTTGTATTAAATACATTCTCAGTTAGTGTAGAAACTTGATGAATAATTTAAAATCTTAATTAGTTAGTTTCTCATTAATATTTTTTTATCTTAATACAAGCTACTATTGCACACAACTTTTGTACCTACATATTCAAGCAAGCAGCTTATAAGACAGGTATTGTTTTTAAGCGATAAGAACGTGTTTTTGTTTAATTTTAGTTTTTGTACCTATTGCATTCATAACTATTTCCTGTAGTATGGTAAATGTTATGCAGAGTTATTTATTCTATGTCGATGACGCTTAACTTAACGTCGTAACATTTTAGCAGTCTACGAATTCTCTTTAAAAGCGAGTCAAGAAGGTCCCCATAATGCATAACGAGTACCTTATCTTAACAGGTGATAAAAACCATTTGAACCCGTTCGAAACCGAAGTTGAGTGCGAAAAGAGTGATAAATTCTAACAGCTATGTTATTACCTGGTAAACATGAACGCTGGCAAAACTAGTGATTACCGCGGCGGGCGTTAATTGCGTTTACTTTCGACTTAACGAGTGCGTTTTAAATACTCTTTCTTGTGTCGTGACCAATGGACCGAGGGAAGGAACATGCGACTATATCACAAGCTAATCAGACGTCGTACCGATATGCAGTTGGATCTCTAGCCGCATATTACTAACATATTCGATGTGTATTGATGCGAGATACGGAGGCAGTCGGCAGGCATATGAAATCTGAGCTGAATATTACGTCAATGTAAACTGAGGAGGACGAATGTAGGGCAGACTGTAAACTTGTTTACTACAAAGTTTGAATATGCTTTGTTGATTGTTATTTTAACGGAGTTAGAATTGACGGTAGTCGGAAAGTTAATTTATTCGACACGATACAGTACTGTAGGTACTACCTTACTAGTTAGGTATATCAGACAACATTATACAGGCAATTTTTGACTTAATAAATTAACTTAATAACTAAATGTTATGCTACATATTTTAGGTTAATCCAACCGATTTAGCTAACATTTTGTATGTAGCTTAGAATTTAGAATAACACTTAACACATAGGTTTGGGTAAAACCGCTACACGCAGCTAGTAACATATACAACTGAGTTTATTACCTAACATCTCCTAGCCCAAATAGAGGCAAAACATATAACTTCTAGTAGAATGTTGTGAGCGGATATTCTATTAGGTAACATAGTATGATAACAAATTAGATCACATCCTTATGCCCTATATTGCATTACGCGCTCGCTGTACACCACGTAATATTAACCGCAATATAACTCCTATGAATAACAAAACATTAGTATTGAATGAAAATGAATCAAGGGAATTCACTGCAGATAAGGGATTTACGTTTGAGGAAATTGTTGTTATAAAAACAGAAAACTCAAGGAAAGTAATAACATTGCTAAAGTACACAGGAAATATAAAAACACAAACTACAGTAGGTAGGTATACGGTCGAGAATAATAATGGCGTAGGTGTAAATAAATAAATCATAAATAAAACAATTGAAATTAATAAAGATAAAGTAGAAACATCAGTTAAAGATGAGAACAGAGTTGCATCATTGCAATATCAATTCAAGACCGTAAAGTGAAATACCAATGAGCATCCACATCATAACAGTAACAATGTAGTAAAACCAGTGCGTGCATTCAGCATTCCAAAAGCGTATTTGTTATAATCTGACGCAAGATGCGAAGGCGTGGATGGCGCCCCGGCACTCCCACGTGAGCCTAGGCAGGTAATGACCATTGCAACCGCATATAAACTAAAACCAATCTAAATAAACCAAAATTAACATTTGACGCAAGCAAATGCAGGCAATTATTATGGATTTTCTGATATCATTAAAGCAATTTGTTAGGTTGTTAAACTTAATTCAGTAATCTTGCATCAAGCATAATTTGCTTGAAAGGTGATGCACTCAAGATTTCGTGAAGAGATTTAAATGTAATTAAAATTTGCTGATTGCATAAATAATTAATATGCTACAATAATATTAAAATGCTATTATAATGTTCTAAAATGATTAATGTGACAAATAGAGATGACAGAATTGCAGTGAACACGGTTACAAGCGAATAAATAACATGTAACATGTTGCAATTATAAAATAAAACATAATTTAGGGCGACGTAACGAGCGAAGTATGACAATGACGTACGCATCTATAAATGTAACAACATTGCGAAACAAACAAGACCTAGTAGGTGCTTCCAGAATATTTCATTTAGTAAAGTCTGAAACTCGATAAAAAAGATTAAAAGAATCTACTTCGTAAATTCTAATTATTATTGTATTTTAGCATTGACAATGCTATTTATTTCTTAACCTATGAACAATAAAACGTTGTAGTCCAATTGTTTTCGCAATCGGAAGTCATTAATATTGTGGATACACTCCATTTGAAACAAAGCATACTACAGGATATTATGATTGCTACTTTAATAATTGTACTAAACAGTATTTCCTCCGATTTGAGGGGTCGTTACTTTACGAGTAAGTTAAACGTTTACGAAATCTATGAAGCAATCATCTCTATATTATTATTATGATCAATTTTAGTTAATAGAAGAGAAAATTAATTCAAACTCGTAATTTTATGAAAACAAATAAACGTAATGATAATATTAATGTAAACGATAGACATCGTTATTATAAACATCAAGTACCATGATCATGTGAATATTAACACGCTATCGATATCGTCGTACATATTGCTCTTTAGAAAGTGCTAGTGGATAAACAAAAGGAACAAAAACGTCAATGTATTACGTGTAAGCTTAAGAAGGTCTCGCAGATGACGGTTCAGCCGCCTGATCGTAATAAAAACTAGTAGAAAGTGCCAGAGGAGTCATCGGCACTTGGTGTTGGGCCAAACTGTGGCAAGGTCATTGGCTATTTGATAAAGAGGCATAACATCATTATGAGGTAATGTAATGTTTTGTTTATATTTTTCTATGATTGCGAACATTTCTAAGACTAGGGATGTTGCCAGTGAAACTAAATAGTAATTAGTGAGGCATCCTTACTTCGAGCACGAACAATTTGCATGTTTCGATATAAAGCCGGCGTGTTGCCAAATTCCGCATCGTTATGTTTGGCAATTTCTTTACATAAACACTTTGTCTCAATATGGTCATTTATTTGCATGATTGTGCAAATAATGTAAAATGCACTTACTAGAATCCAATTCTACTTAGTTTTGTTTCTTTCAATCAAAGGGTACTCAGTGTTAGACATTCGCAATGTTTGCAAAGAGGCTCAGCCTTAACGGTCTTAAAAACATTGATAAAACTCCAAGTGGGGTATTTAACTTCAGTTTGAAGTTTTCAAGATAAATGTGTGTTCGTTACAAATTCCATTGAGTTAGCAATTAGTTACAGACAGTGAGCACGAGGTCGAACGCCGCGACATGTGACTTCGTTTTATAACAATACACACTTCAACTTCTTTAATAAATGCATCATTTGCTACACTGTCTAAGTCTTTTTCAGAGATCAATGTATTCATAAAAGGTGAGCTATCATTAGTCATTATGTCATCTCCTTCAGAAAATTTATGTAGATCTATATCTTTGGTCATGTTTCGTAATATAAGAACACCAGCATACACTTTTTGGAGGAAGTGGGCACCCGCCGTCCTAAAAGTTCTCATTAATATAAAAATAGATTAACACTCAACATTTTATATTTTTACAAGGAAATAGACTGAAGCGTGAAATATATTTAAATAATAAAACTATATAAATACGCAATATGCATTCGCTAACGGTTTCTAGAGAAATTAATAGCGTATTAAAATACTCATCTAATACATTAAAATTATATAATTTTAGATTAAAATTATTTAATTTTAATAATACAATTAGCCTGCAGACGATGTAAATATGCGTATGACGAAGATGAGGACGAATTAATTTGTTAGTGTTGGAACTTTGGAACACACAAATAGTAAAGTAATTGTAAAGGCTAATTAGACGGACAGAAAAGAATACGCATTTCTCTGCATACAAAAGCTAGCATTTTCAATGTGTTAAAGATTTTATATACGACGAATTAAAACAACTCGATCTACAATGAAATACGTATTTAAATAGTAATCTTTCCAATTGGTCGACATTATACTTTCACGATTTATGTAATCACGTGGCTCTTGGCCCGCCCATCCGTCATACCTCTCGGTTGTTATCTCGATCTAAACTATGAAAGTGTACATAAATATCTGCTCTTCTTTTAGAAGGGAGATAACACTAAGTTTGTTCTTTTCATTGCCATTACATTAAACAAACCCGACTTCAATTACAGGGCATAATTTAACCATATCTATGTGAATGGCAGAGATTGTGACCGCACTTAACATTGATGCCGGTAATAAAGGATGATTTTCCTCAATCAAAATGATTTTCCATATAAATCGTGGCCGTGAAAGAGCAGTTTACGAGAGACCGTCTACTAGCGCTTGCAACAAAGCGAAATGAGAAAAGACCAATAGTGAATGCGGAAAAGACGTGACGAAAATATACCGTATATTTTAGGATAAGATTTCGTATTTCGAGCCTGTGGGAATGATTCACTTTATTTTTTATGCTGTCTTACTGGCACGTTTGTAGAAGCGTGATACTAATCTATTATAACAAAATCGGTTAAAAGCCACAGGTACCAACATTCCGTGACTACGATTATAAAAAAACAAGTGCCTAATCTGGGTCACGTAAGCTTGAAACATACGCGTTGATAACGTGCCGGTTGCCGTATAAAAACATTATATCCATATAACTGTACAAATCCCCTACAATCGGATTACAAACTACTCTATACAGGGAAGCCATATCGAAATCGCGTGAGTGGGTCAAAGCCAGAGGGATTTATTTCGCTGGATTTTAACAAACTCGCAATTGGTTTGAGACAGATGATATTGTGTTTAAAGATCATTCCGACATAAATCAGGTTTACTGTCATTCGCCGCTCCCATCTTTGGCGGGGGAGTCCCACATACCGCCCCGCGCCCCCCGGCGTGGGGTGATGATGCGTAACGCATTTTTCCTGGGTAAAAAAAAAAAAAAAAAAAAAAAAGGTTTACTGTCATTATGGGACTTATCTTCTCAGATTCATCAGTATTTAATTAAACCGCATCGCCTTTTTTAACTACAAAAACTGCAAAGAAGATATAATACTTATGAAACCAATTAGGTAACATATAGAATTTATAAACGTAAATTATCGTCGTATTAATTAAGCTGCCTTTTGATAATTAACCAAAAACGAAGTCATTTTACATTAGAAAGTTACATTAAAGGTTCACCTCGAATTCGTGAATAATTAACGAAATTTCAATTAACTCTAAACGTATTTTGAATAATAGTTTATATTAAATTTAACAGCTAATATCTTTACTTCCCCCTTGTTGATTCCCCATAATGATATAGGTATTGGGGTTTATACTAAAAAAAAAAACAGATTATGTTCAGTCTTCATTATTTTTAGAAATAACTTTCACCCTCTATCTTTAATTTGACAAACAAGTGTATAATTAGTCGTTAACTGTTTATTAAATAGTATTTTTTTAACTATAATATCAATAAATAATATTTTACAATTAATAAAACTCATTTTACTTAAATTAGTATGTATCTTCTTATTCGTTTTTCATGCTTATCCTATTCGTTTCTTAAGCAAAACTAATTCCGCAGGCTGTAAGAGGCCTTATGGTCCATAAACAGCTGGCTTATGGTCAGACTTTATCGCTGTACATCTAGGGTTGGTATTTGCTATTAACATTGGCTCGTCCTTGTCATTGACGGAGTTGTTTTGACGTGCGCTAACTACTTCGTCATGGAGACTGGCCTCTGGTAAATAGTTTTCTTAATTAACGTATGGAGTAAACGATAACTTATACCTATATCGTTTACATTAAGGAACTACTGAAGAAAGAAACATGTCTATCAGAAATTAAACTATGTACACTCATCGAAATTGCACTTCACTAGTAAACCTGAGAAAGAAAGTTAAGTCTTACCTAGTAGTACATCCAATAATTTCACTGTCCCTACCGTACGAATCATGGCACAATATAGGTACCTATAGGGAATAATCGTGGTAACTGATCCAGGCGAGTTTTCGCACTTTGTAAACCCTCCCAATATTATTCTGACAAAAATTACAGTTTTGGAATAATATCCCCACGGCAATCGAAAACAAATCTATACCAATATCCCTTATATCTTTAACCCATTTAGAACCGTTATAAGTTTGATTCGCGTTTGAGTCGATGGGCACGTGGGCCTATTTTCCGATCAGTTTCACGGTCTCTGCCAATGGCATCAATTACTTCCTTGCAATACGATTGAATGAATCATCTGCATCACCGGTGACGATAAATTTAGAGTGCCAAGCGGCTGTGGATAATTGATTTGTGATCTACGACCTTTATTGTTCTTTCATTTATGAAGAGACTGTTCGATCGTAAGAAGTTTGACTGTTCTTAGGCAGGAATGGCTAATTATAATAAAATCCCAGTTATTTCTGTAGTATGATCTGACATTAGACTTAAGTCTTAGGACAAGCTTACTAGGTATAGTAAATTGTGTACGAATTCGTATAGAATATCTAGGTAAATGCAACATTAATAAGCCAGCGTGTGATTAGCGAACATATCAAGTTTTACGTAATCTATATTATTGTTTGAAACCTATATCAGTCATTTTTTCTACTTAATATTATGAGTATAATAGTATTAAACCAATTCGTAAAGAAACAAAAATATTAAGACCTGTTAAAGATCAGTGCCAAGTAATTTCAGAAATTACTGTGCGTTCATTTATTGGAACGTTGATGAAAATAACCTTTTGATTCACAATTCACAAGGTACCTCATTTACTAATTAAAGTCAATGATCCATCTTCAATGAAGCAGAGGACGGGGCAACCTTCATTTTGCTTCGATTCGATAACAAAATTAGGATCGGTTAAAGTCAATTAATTCTGTAAAGAGATTCAACGTCCGTATCTAGTGACAGAGATAAAGATTCCACGGAATTCATTCCTGTACCGATTGTCTAGGGATCTGGGAATATTACTTTAGCATTCAAATTTGACTTTCGCTTTTTGTAGAATTTATCAATGCAAACTTTTCTTTCTTTTACTTTTCTCTTTATTATCTGGTCATATTCCCATTGGTTTTTGTTTTTCTCTTTCCTCACGTAAGAATTGTTCACGTTAATGACTTGATTAACAACAATAGTCTCATTTTAAAACCATTCCAATTCTTCACAAGTCTAAACCGCCTCACTTACAGTATAAATTTCACTAACACGAACACCGAAACTCTTTATGCAAATGATATTATGAGATAAGGCAAGAGTAAAAACGTAATACTGTACTTTCAGATGAGACGCAACAGGTTTTCCAAATTGAATCTTAATCAGCTGCAATAGGAGATAATAAAAATTGAGATTTGCTTGCTGATCCATATTTATAATGTTTATCATGAGCTGATAACAGAGTCTTTGTTTTCTTTATGAAACTTTGGTAACATTGTGACGAAACTGGGAAATAGCTACTAGGAATGTAAATTTTCTTTATGAAATCAAGTATGAAAAACAACGTTCATTAAATTGGTTAATAATGAAAAATTATGTCATGTACAGTTAATCAGCCACAAAAACCAGTTTTATTATATTCTAACAGATTCAAACGTAGATGTGTCATATCTGATTACATAATTTACTATTTAATGTTTATGAATGAAAAACCTAAGCCGTCTACATAAATTCTAATGTACATAGAATAGTCTAGACTCGAGACGGTCTAATTTTGGCTTAGGACGCAGACGACAGGTAATGTTATTTGTAAAGGCTTTTACGAAAGCTCTGAGTGTTCAAAGACAAATTGTTCGGTACAGGTCTCAAAGCTAAAGTATACTTTAGGATAATTTAAACGGTCTGAGTACGAAAGTCTACAAAGGTAAGCAAACGTGAAAGGGCTCAATCAAGTCTAATGCGAACTAAGTAGAATAGAATTGGAAAAAAATATTTTTTTGGAATAAATAGGTAATAAGATAAAACAGAGACAACCGTTTGATAATAGGTTTTTCAAATTAGCTCCTTAATTTTCTCTTTTACAGAAAAGATTACCCGCGGAATTTAAATTTATATAACCACAGGTGCCAGTGAAATTACTGGGCATAAGGAAATTCAACAACTACACAATATGCTAGGGCGACAGGCGTGGTGCAGTACCTACCGTGCAGAATTTTGTACTAATCGTTTTTAACCCCCGACGCAAAAACGACGGGGTGTTATAAGTTTGACGTGTCTGTCTGTCTGTCTGTCTGTCTGTCTGTCTGTCTGTCTGTGTGTGTGTGTATGTGTCTGTCTGTGGCATCGTAGCTCCCAAACGGATGAACGGATTTTGATTTAGTTTTTTTTGTTTGAAAGTAGAGTTAGTCGAGAGTGTTCTTAGCCATGTTTGGTGGAAATCGGTCCAAGATGGCCGCCGCTACAAAATGGCGGATTATTTTTTTCTTCCACGACCCCCTCAATATGGGTATCAAATGAAAGGACTTAACGAGTAGAATACAGCCCACTATATAAAATTTAAAATCCAAGATGGCCGCCATCAAAAAAATGGTGAACTACGTATTGCGTTGGGGGTTTTTTAAATTTTTAATTTAATTCACTTGTATCACTCATTATTTTAAAAAAGGTATATTAATGTAACAAAGGGTATGTTAATGAGAGTATCTATTAACTGTATATTTCGATGCAAATTGATTTGATTATGGTAATGAAAGAGTAAAATTGGTAAGGTATCTAATAATGTAGCATGTTTAAGTCAGAAATGTGTGTAAACTGCCTACATATGAAACGTACACCGGTGTAAAAAGCCGGCCTTCGCACTAACAGCTGGCGGTCTAGCGCTACTGTAAGCGATAAGAGGATAAACAAATTAATAAAAACTGATACTTTTTATTGGCCTCTGCAATAGGGGCATATCATTACGAATACAAGTGGAAATCTAAAGCATGGTGATTTAGAGTAATGATAAGATATCCCCCCTCTTCAGGTGCTGGATAGGGTTCAGATGTGTTAAGACGAAAGGGATGACCAATGTTTTCACATCAATACTATGTCCATAAGATAAAAACTTTGGTGTATATCCGAAGACAGATGCAATTATGAAGCATTAGCGTCGATCGATAACTGGAACCATGTTGTTGTCCATCATGCATCATCATCGTAGCATTATTGAAGATATACAAATACATAGTAACTTCAAATTCACAGTCCGTAGGTTCCATGATCTGATGAAGTAGTTAAAAGGGGAATAGGTGTTAATCGCTTGTACTCAAGCCCTACAAAACCAATCGCTAAAGGTAAGGTGAGCGCGTGTTGCAGGCGCCAAGTGGGCGGCCGTGCCATCTGTCGCGCCTCAGAAACCAGCCGAGGCGAGCTTAGTGCTCGACACTCAAAACCAATTCAAAACTAGTGAAAAGCCTTTGCGAGCAAAACTTCGCAGACACTTTAATTTATTTAGCAGGACGCTAGGTTAATGGAGTAGCATTGTATGTCTTGTTCTGTACCTTAAAAATGCTTACCCCGATATTTTATTATGACATTCGTCTACAGGCATATGATCACTTTCCATCAGGTGTAACTGGTCAAACATAGCCCTATCGACTATAGATGTTGATAAAGAAAGAAACAAGAACAGTGACTGGGATATTTTCGAATTCAATCCATTCACTAAAGAACACCTTAATCGTGAAGTAACCAAAACCGATACCAATATCTGGAAGGCCTATTAACCTTGACAAGAATCGTCTAGCCGATGCGTGTAAGACTAAATAGCGGAAGGGCAAGCCTCGTTCGATGCGACATTGAAGGAATGCGGTCACCGCAGATACACAAAACCATATACCTAACAATGCCGATTGCCGATGTAACTGTAGTATTGAATTGCTACATGTCCTGGTTACGAATGATGTAATTGCTGACTTGGAGAATATAAACATCTGACAAACAGCACGATTAATTTTGCAATTGTCTTCATCTCTGAAAGGAGCAAAAGTCATGCCTATTCCAGAAATGGTAATATCAATTATGTTTGACTGACGATAATTGTGCAAGCGTATTTCCCTTCCCTACGTCAAGCGTTGTCAAAGGTTCTATTATAATGTAAATGAGCTAACTAAAGGGCTGCACAGGTTATTCACTAAATGGCCATAAACTATTCCATGAAATTTAATTATGACATGATTTGTAGAGATCGCGTGGCTTTAACTTTAAGAGCCCCCAGCGAGCATCTAAATCTTGTAATCACTGGACATCACGCCACATGTATTGCGTCTACTTAACCAAATGAAATTGTACTTCATAATCCAGTGTTCCATTAGCCACATATCAAACCAAACGGGTAAGCTGTAAAGGCGTCCAGCGGTGGTCATTACATGAGTATGATCGGTGGCCACGCGATGGGTGGCGGCGGCACCCTTTTTAAATACAAGACAGTTATAAAGCTTCCGAATTCGATTAATTTTAGTAAGATTTGAAAAAAAATAGGTTAGTAGGTGGATCCAGAAGTATATTTGTAAACATCAGTGATTCGTGCCAACTGGAGGTCAACGTCCAACACTAAGTGTCTATTATTGATGAATAAGCTGTTGTTTACGTTATTACGTCAGAAGAGCTAGGCGTCAAAGTGCGTCACATTATGTGTCTATGAGGGTTTGGCTCGTGTGGCCAATTCGTCATCGATACTAGAATTAACTGTTGCTAAGTCTTGCTGACGAAAGACGAAAGTCTTTAATCAATGTGTGTTACCGGTGATGACTTACGGCACCGAAACGTGGTCCTTCACTATTGGCCTCATCTCGAAGCTCAAAGTCGCACAGCGAGCTATGGAAAGGGCTATGCTCGGGGTTTCTCTACGTGATCGAATCAGAAATGAAGAGATCCGTAGGCGAACTAAAGTCACTAACATAGCCCAGCGGATTAGCAAGCTGAAGTGGCAATGGGCAGGCCACATAGCGCGGAGAGCGGATGGCCGATGGGGTCGAAAAGTGCTCGAGTGGAGACCACGGACTAGCAAACGCAGCGTAGGACGTCCACCCACAAGGTGGACAGACGACCTTATAAAGGTCGCCGGAAGACGCTGGATGCAGGTCGCTTCCAACCGGTACATATGGAAGTCTAAAGGGGAGGCCTATGTTCAGCAGTGGACGTCTTACGGCTGAGATGATGATGATGAAGTCTTGTTGATCGTGAGTAGCCTTGGGTTACTCGCGAGTGAATGATTGGAAAGAACGAAGTCCTTGCTTGCACGTCACTTATTCTTTCGTTCGCGTCGGCGTTCAGTAGTTCAATGCGATCTTTTCATTCCTTTCGTTTGAAGGAAAAATACAAAATACATTGCGTAGTGTGGCCGATAATTTTTCAAGAACGTCCAGTTATGCACGTAATGTACACTGAACTAGTAATCTATCACTCTTATAAACCCGCAAAGATCGCTTTGAGATTTCGCTCGCACGCCTCAAATTGAGACTCGCGAGCGAAAAGAGTTAAACATTGCTTATTTGCTAACGATCGCTATAAAACTCGCGAACGAAAAGAGGTTAACATTGCTAAAGATCGCATTGAACGAAAAGAATAAAAGAATAAAAAGAATGATTTCATTCTTTGAATCGAAAAGAGCAAATCGCTCTGCTCTTTTTAGTGATGCGAAATTCCCACCGCTAATCGTGAGCGTCTTATATTTAGAAAAAGCTTTAGGCACACAATTTTAAATTATAAAGAGTCGCTTTAATTTGTATCTCCATATAAAAACGTATTCTTCTCATTACTGTCTTCATGTTATTATGATATGGTACGCCCCTTTCCTTGAAGACCACCTGCCTTAACAGACGGTGTTTGAACACGCTCCGATGAACGTGGGGTGACCGGAATTTAAAACTTGAACATACACGCGAAGCTGTTTGACCTCTAAAATTCTGTATTTTATTTACTGTCCGTAACGTTTATTACTATGATGAAACTGTTTTATCAAATTCTTTCAATACTATTTTATAGTATTTTACGTTCAGGGTCATTAGTAGTTATCAATTCTCTTAATACGTGTTCTATTTCTTCTTACATTAAAACTTGGAATTTCCATTTGAAAATTATCTTAAAGTTTAATTCCCCATCTTTTACTGCACCTTTCAAAGCTAAGACCGTAAAGACCAGCTTCATAATAAGTATGATCAAGCATAGTTTGCACAGCGTATGTTCGAAAACATGTAATTTCAACTTCAAATGCCCGCAATAAAGTTGTTAATGAAAATTATTGCTTACGCTTTCTAAATATCTATTAGTATTGAAACGAAAACACCAGTAGTAATCGTTGTGCTGGATATAGAAATTATATCATATTACGTCTCAATAATGAGAGAAATGTATTGAAGGATAATAAACTTATATCACTTTCGATACGAGAGCATTTAAAATTTAGATTGCTCTCGGATTGAGTAATAAAGTATAAAAGTAATACAGTTATCATTATGCAAAGTTAATATACCTCTAAACGAGTACAAATGAGACGAAAGTATGTTAAATGCAAATATGTAATTCAGGGAAATGAGCGATTTAAGTGTATTGAGTAATAAACGAAGAGTAGGGTATGCTTATTGCAATGGTCACGATTCTCGGAGTATAAGATGATATAATGAGTGAAGAACTGGGTGCTGGCTTGTATTTGTAATAGTAACGGAAGCTAGTTCATCACACTATGGTTATGGGCACTTCAGTGAAGACTTGAAGTTAGAAAACAAATAGAGCTGTAACATTATTGCGTCTTTATTACATGGAGAGCTATTGTAATATGAAAAACAATTCTTTCAAAATAATATGATTATCAAATTATGCATCTCAATGATGTTAAAAATATTATTAATGTAAAATATTTTATGGATAACATGATACCGTATCCACAAATTACAAGCTTGTGTACACCGGACGACCCACGACGATCTATTTTAGCTAGATGTTAACCCAGTTTTGCACACAGCCAGTAATACAAATTAACTAACTTTACCAGCCCGTTTGATCGTCGGTAATTTAAAATATTCAAAAACAACATCAACGCGTGCAAATCCTCCAGTATTGGGGACAATAACACGCTAATTTTGTTAATTTGATCCGACAGTTCGTTAAATTTTGCACTATTAATTTGCAGAATTATTGACGTTAACGATTAAGATACGTACCAGGCGGTAAACCAAGAAGGGGCGAGCTGAGATTTATGGAAAGATTGGGAAAGGCCCACCAGTGGGACCATCTAGGCTTAATAATATAATAAGATTAAAATTGCTAAATTACATAGTTGATGCAGCGACAGATTTTAACTTCATACGTTTATCTGGTTGAAGTTACATGACACGGCCCATTAGCTTACATCTTACGAGTACAATGAATAATCGAGAATCATGCTTTAAACCGGAACATTATTTACAGAATCATATTCGGAAATGAAAGTCCACTTGCTTTATTTATGGCTGATGCTGAGATGACTCTTATTATACAATAAAAATTCGGTTCGTTATTTGCTAATATTGCACAATTTTCTTCATAGTTTTATTATTAGCATTACCTATTAATATTTATGGATATATATTAATATTGGATGTCCTAAAATTATACATTATCTACTATTTTCATTATGGTACATGAGTTGACCACACATTTTACATTATTTGATTACACAGTCCTTGGTAATGTGCAATACCAAGGCTTTTGTTTATGTTTCCAGCCAAACAAGCGTATATTCTATTTTCCAATTACCCCCAATTGTTGTTTTTTCAGACACCAATCGTCATCAACCAATAAACGTTCGATTCTACCCAGAATTAGTATGCCACACAGCTTTATCACTTACTTAAACTAGCCAATGTTACCATACATTACAGTTGAAGGTTTTTATATTATTAGTCACTGTCAGATTTACCACTTACCCAACTTCGGAGACTTCGTGAGAATATCAATGAGGTACAAATAGGACAAAGTACCAATGTTTGAAACTATTTGACACTAATGGATCCTGTGGTGGATTACAATTATGACTCACAGTTCTCTGAAGGAGATAACGAGATACGCTGACTCTGTGACCTACTATTAGGCAAAATTAACGATCACAATGACAAAGATAATATAATAATTTGATGTATTTATAGGAATATACAATATAGACTAGAAACGTTTATTAGACAGTAGAAATAAAAATAACTGCATCATAACATTCCACCACTTAAAAAGATTTCACGCATGCTAAAATTAAAATTCGACATTGAAATTGATTCGAAACTGAACCGTGTAACAATAGCGATGAAAGCGTCGAATTGGCGGAAACACGTTGCACGCACGACCATGTTGCACATGGTAGAGACAGTTACGAGGTTGTTAAGGCTAGTGTAGTGGCTAGTTCCCGTCTTCCGAGAGAGGTTGCGCAAGTAACGAAGCGTGCCCAATCGGAGCACGCGACTAGGGAGATGCACAGGAAATGGTTCTCTCGTGTTATAGTTATTTTTGATCAAATTAATGAGTTACACTTGAGTGATTCTTTTCGTTAGATTTTAATCGTAAAAACTAAAACACTTGTTCGGAAGAGATTTACTCTTTGTACGATGTTAATCTATTTATCATCACTGTCGCGCATAGAAACTTTTTCTAGAACTTCTTGAGGTTGGTAGGTACTAATTCGATTGGTGACCAAGTTTTTGCAGTCTGGTTGTCTGCTTGTTTTTGTCGCAAAAAGTGTCTAAGAATTTGTGGTTAGTGGTTACGGTTTAATTTAAGTCGACAGTGGACATACTTTTAATCTAGAACAGTTTTCTCTCATGCGTTCAATTCTGTTACCACTTTTACCGTGTGCTGTCGACTGTCGCATATAATATGGATATTCTCATTTTAGGTGATACATTTTATAACATGATCAACAACGTAGGTACGTGCGTCCTTGCTCGACAAATTTTTTCTATGGCACAACATAATTCGGTCTTCCGTCTTTTTCTTCCACCGCTCCTAGCGATGCCCATGGTAAACTGTCGATCCTTGCAGGGCCGCCTTACAGTATGTTCGCCCAGACGAAGTCTCCAATTTAGATCGTGACTAGATTGATCGCGCCACTTCAACTAAATAATCCTTTCGGCATTTCGTACTCTAATATTTTTTGATAGAATTACCATATAAGTGCGTAAGCATATTTCCACATTTCTCTTATCATTCGTCCCTTACACAAGTAGGACGTGGCTCGGCGGCCAGCGGAGTGTGACGTTACGTTTTTACACTTGCCGTCTGCCGCTTGCGACACCTGATGCGTTGCGAGGTGCAACTGATTCTCCTTCGTTTAGAACTGGTTTACTCTATTACTATATTTACAACGTTGATTTACTAGTACTAGTTGAGGTTGGTAGCTTATGTGAGTCTTTCAAGAATTCGAGTATTCTGCAGTAGAGACCCAAGAGCTGTCTAAACAGCTATTTGGACTATTCCAATCAGTTCTAAATTGCACCTATTAGTCCAATCAAATATTTCCGGTGTTTATGGAAATGTATGCTATTAAAGAGATGTCATACTCTACCAAGCTAATTATAATAGTTGATGAACTTGTTTTGCATCAATTTATAAATATGTAGGTGGCATTGGCCCTTATTAATTTTGGTCACTGGTGCATTAGGAATTAGGACAATAACGTAACGTGGGCGGCGGATATTATATCCACATGTTGTAAGCCTCATATTCAAATATTCGATTGCATGTCATTATTTGTCGATCTACAGATATTTTACAAAGATATAGAGGAATCATAGGAATAGATTTCAATTATTCAACCAACCACCGGCTGATCTCGTCCTCATTCTTGTTCGATTTTTCTAGAATGCGGCGTCTTTTATTTCCATACATGTTTTAATTGCACGATTTTTTTCGAATTGCTTACTCGATTAAGGCACTTATTTTACCTACTTATAATAAACAACGAAGTATTTGGAGCAGATTTGTGACGCCTATTAATCGACGGCAACATCGCAGCTCTTAGTAAGTTAATTGCACTAAACCCGGAATTATTCTATACCAGCATCACATCGGCAACCAATTAATGAAGTCTCTTATTGAGGACAGGCGGATGGTTCAAGTTAATCGGTTATCGATAAAACTGATTCGCTTCGGAATTAGTTGAATCGTTTTAAAGTCATCTACGATCAACCCGACGATAAAGTCTCGGGCAATTTACACTGCATCTGTTTTGTATGCCACGGCATAAAACAGAGAATAGCGTGTCGCTAGGTTATTAAACCTATAGGATTCTATGTAGAAAGCGCTCTCAGTAATTGGTTTGATTTCAATTAACATACTGTGTTATGGTACAGCTGCGGGCTGGAAATTTTATACCGACTTGCACTTTCTACGTTTGGAGCACGCGACTTCCGCGCCTTTCCAGGTACATTTAAATTTCCGATGCGTTTTTGTATTGACGACCTTGGTGCAGATGTTATGCTGTACCCTTTGTGCGTGGCCCGAATTGTAATATTATGATTCATTCGGGCTTATTCAACAGATGATTCATTGCGATACAGTGTATTATTCCGTAGTATAGTCATAACTTGAACTGTATCAGATCAGTAGTAATGACTGTTTTATTAATAAACTGTCACGACGGGAAGTATTCATGATTCAAGGGTTCTAAGTTTATTATACCCCTATCATTGCAAAATTTGTTGTGTATTTGTATTTGTTTGAAGTGCAGATAATAAAATTGTTTTTTTTTTTTTTTTTTTATGTGATTAAGTAGAAGACGAGCAAGACGCTCTCCTGCTGTTAAGAGATAACGGCTGCCCATAATCAGTACAGTGTTACCTAGGATTTCACAATGATGTGAAATTTTAGGAGCACTGCACCAACGCTTCTTACTCAAGAGTCATAAGATGTTAAGACTCTTTAGCCCAGTAATTTTACTAGCTACAGTGCCCTCCTACCGGAGCACAGTAATGTGCATAAAACACTTCAGAATCTTTAGACACTTCACCATCATTTAAAAGACTGATTTTTTCTGACGTCAAAGAGCGTTACCACTGGAACATGGGCAAGGGCTGGAACATTTTATACCTAGCAACGGAATGAATCGTGATGTAAAATCACAAAAAATTTTAGTAAAAAATAAACGAAGGGCAGCAATATTGATGGAGCATCCACAACATAATTATATCCCTTATATAATATATTGCATATTAAGGAAATACTTTGCATGTAATATATAAAACACACATATCCATTTATAATTAGTTTATTGGCCAATTAAGTTTCATCGTGAATGTAATAAAATTTCCTTATTACAAATTGTATGGTCGTGTATGAGCGATAAAAATAACTTAATGCATCAAAATGCGTGTGTCTGGCTATCTATCAGCTATTAGGTATAATATTATATTATGACCTTGGGGAAACTTTAGGGAAAATAATTATTCGATCAAATAGATAAAAGTACAAGTACTAAGCTTGCGTAAAAAAACATATACCTTTCAAAAGGGCATCATTTTTGTTGAAATCAATGTTTCATAAGGGAAAAAGCTAGTGACAACTACAAGACAAGAAATATGAATAAATTGTAGTAGGCCAGGAACGCATTTCATTAAATTCACGGTGTATACTTCGCTCAGTTACTGATAATATGTGAAATGTATAACCATTAGGAGAGATTGGCACAAGACAGGATTGAGTGGCATAACATGAAGAAGGCCTATACTCAGCAGTGAGATGTAGAGATTTGGCTGATGATGATGAGTAGAAAGATATGATATGAATGTAGAGAGCAGATGGAGGGTTTTAGTTTAGCATTGAGACTACATAATATAAGTAATACACTAAATTGAAAAAATATATATATCATACAATTATATCTATTTGACGACATCTGTGGCGCGGTGGGCTAATACCCGCCTGCAACGCAGAAGGTTACGGGTTCGATTCCCGCATGGGACAAATGTTTGTGTGATCCACAGATATTTGTTTCTGGTCTGGGTGGCTTTCTGTATCTATTATAAGTATGTATTTACAAAAAAAAAGTATATAAGTATTATATCCGTTATCCTAACCACCATAACACAAGCAATAAGTTGCTTAGGTTGGGGTTAGGTGGCGCTGTGTGAACTGTCGTGAAATATTATTATTATTTTTATTATATCATGGTACATTGTTCACTTAATTCCAAATTTTCGTTCTCCAGTGAAATTGGTTCGCTCTCACGTGTAACTTTCCAAAGTAATCGGATACCTGTTACGAGCTCTCACGTGAAATTAACGAGATTAGTGGACGAGCCGATCAATTAGTATTGTGGAAATTAGATTAAGAGCTATTTCGACACTGATAGCCTTAGAGCCCTTCACATTGTTTACAATAGAGGGTTTCGCAATGTGAGATCTCGTCTGGGTTAGTTTTAAGGACTTTACCCAATAATCTGATTCGCTCCTTCGAGAAGGGTAAGGTGGCCAAGGAAATGGATGGACTAAGGAGACTCAGGGTGTCGAGCGCAACTAAGTGTTGTGTAGGATTTCGTATTTATTGAAAAGGTAAGTAAGATTATACGACTGTAATCATAATCATCATCAGCTTATGTTCGTCCACTGCCGGACATAGGCCTCTCCCATGGCACGCCACTCAACTCGGTCCTCCGTCTTTCTCCTCCAACCGCTCCCAGCGACCTTTCGGATATCACGACGACGATATTACGACTGTAATAGCCAAGCGTTATTGTTTAATCCAGACGAATGTCGAGCTCATCGAGTTGTTTTTTTTTCAATAATAAAAAACCTCAGTTCATAAGCAGTGCGCGTAACTCCTGAAGATGCGTTCTTATTACAAGTGCGTGTGACTTGTGAAGCTATGTAGTGACCAAGTATGAGAAGGAGCACTTAGTTTCTCAATGTTTTGGGCGCGTGAGTTTTGTTCTAAACTCAACGGACCGAGAAGTGAAGAAATGAAAGGTCTCTGACTCCACGTTAATGCTTGGTCAATCTGTATGATATAATAAGTGTTTATTGTGAGGTTATGATCTTTATGAAGAACATGTTTTACTGTTTTGAGGAAGTATAAAATTCAAATATTCTTCTCTTTAAAACCTTTGCGTAAATATACGATTATATTATATTACCTAATCGTAGAGTTCCCATCTATTTTTATTTAGTCGCTAGTCAATATTTTTTATAATATTTGGAAACTCAAATACTTGATATGACAATTTATTGATACTCTTTCATCTCCATAAAATAATATCATTATCGAAAACTTATCATGCACTAAATTATTTAATTAATATTATGCTATAATGTAACAATAAATTTACATCAGTTAGGCGAAACACTTTAATAGGCTCATCGAGAAAGACCATAAAATCTTTGCACGGAATTACATAAAGTAGTGATATGCGTGCAACACCCATAAAAGACAGTGACCATGGATAATTGCGATGGTGGCACGCAACTAGAATTGCCAGATTGCCAGTACTAGATATTGCGACATATCGACGGAACAGAAGGAATCTTACCAACCAAAAGAGGCAGCGCTTTGTTATAATGACACATGTACTAAACCCTCTCATCCCTTTTACTGGTGGTGGTAAAATGCGTGCCACCACCTTTTTTTTTAAAAAAGGTAGGAACACTGAAAACGGGATGCCTATATGTACCATACCTTACTACATAATGTAAAATTAGGATAACATCTACCAAATCGGGGCATATATGTAAACTTTAGTCACAAACATTCCAAAAAATCAGCCAGTTCTTTGTTTTTAGAATTTTGAATACTTCTTATTTCTCTGTCCTTATAAAAACAATTAGGTAAACATACAAAACACTAACACAAGCTGATAACAAATAAAATATCACCAGTAAATTTAATTATGCCCGTATCTTAGTAAACCTTGGGCACTGTATGATGGGGGTCGCATGTTTCGGAGATTTTATCGCAGAATTATACCATAGCGTTGAATAACTAGCCGGAACACATTCGCTTACCGTTGAGGAAGAAACTTCTAATGTTATGCCTGAGCATTCTAGAAATTGTTTTTCATTAAAACTGGCTTTACCTACCTACTAAAAAGAACAACCTAGTTTAATGATGACTAATTTTATTAAGACCTGAACAAATGAATGTTTGTATTATTTACATATATAAAAAAACAAAGTTAAAACTATAAAAAATGTGTGTTTTCTTACGTGAAAAGACCTGACTTTTTAAAAACAATTTTTGGTTTAATTTTTTTTGTTTCTGGTAGATCTGAATCTACCAGAAACAAAAAAGGTTCTAGGTCTGAACCTACCTAAAGTCTCAGGTCTAAATCGTAATGTATTCTTCAATATATTATGCGGACAAAGTTGCGCCGGTTCACCAGTAAAAATTGTAATTATGTAAAATGAAGGACTTTTTCATAAATATTATCATTATCCACATCTCCTTACGTCGGCCTCTTTCATATTGTGTCACTGGTCTCTCTCAATTTTAACTGCATCTTCATGTAGATCTTCATATTATTATCATTTCTTGAACCAGTCATAAGTGCAAAAGTTCAATTCGACTGTTATGGGTAACAAAATTAAACACACCATTCAAACTACACAATTGTTACAAAGTTTACGTAAGCAACACACGAATTAACGGGCATTGTGTTAATTGTAATAAAAGAATGTCGAATAATGCAATGTGCCCAAATATTATACAATATAGGTACCCTACCGTGCTTCTTTGCAATGACTGTCAGAAGCAATGTACATGATATTCGCGGTAGGCACGGAAATTAGACTTATGAGACTTGACACTTTTGTTAGACTTCATTGAATTTCTAAAAACATAATATAATACGATGTACCTATGATAATATTAATTGATAATGCGATTTTAAAACTATCGTGAGTCCATAACTACATCCACAGAACTCACGCGTAATTATATTATTGAGAATATCCCAACCATGGTTTCTGACAATTACCTCCAATGTCTTTCATGCATTTCAGGAGTTTGCAGTACGTGCGTGGTTTTTAAGTAATAGTTTTATTTTTATAGTTGTAATTGCTTACATCAAGCAAGCTCGTCCCGTATACCTATCTCTACATGCATAAACATTATATCTGAATACATAGAAAAATACACGTTGCAATTTGGAAGGACGAAGATAAAATATCTTCCTCTATTTTATCAAAATCAAATCAATCATGATAAAAAAAGAAAGGCGCACAAGGCATAATCAGTCGTCGAAATTGCATTTCAATGTTCGTACAAAAGGAATGCACATTAATAACATGTATTTGGTGTGTAAGAAAAACTTTAATGCAGTCGGCGCGGCGATTCCGGTAATTCCTTCTGGTTAACGAGTCGATCGACTCTCGATTTCGTTGCCTGAGGAATGTCACCGGCCAGGGCGAGTTACCGGTCACCGACGGTCCACGGTTACATCCGAGATGAGGCGCAACTGGAAAATGCACAACGCCGACAAATTCCTTCAAAAGCCTTCGCGAAATTACGAACCAGACCCTCTTTTTGTCGACACAATTTCGGGACGAGTTTAAAATAAAACAAGACTTCCAAGCTATTCTTGTCTTCGCACCGCCTTACTTAAAATAATGCTTTTCACATTAAAAATATAGTTAAGAGACCATAAAAACTCTATAGATGGAAAAGATAAAGTTTTATCGGAAAGCCAGTATCTCGCACCAAGGGCCAAATTGCACCGGCGACTTAATGGGTTAACCTTGTCGTAAAATAAGAAGACTTAATAATTGCGTCGGTAACATATTGTTATTGCATAACGGTGAGGTGAATTTTATGCGAGAAACAGTACATTCGTGATGCGAATCGATACGCGGTTTTGATGATAGATAGGTGAAATGTTTATTGCTTGAGAACTGCGTTTGAAAGCCCGATGTTTTAATTTGTCACGCGTAAGTTGAGTTGTAATACAGCCTTGTGTTCAAGAGGTGCTGCAACCATTGAGTCATAATAAAATATGCTACTTACTAGAAAAGACGCCAGATATCACTACTGTTCTCTTCAATTCTCTTGGCTTAGATACCCTCGAGCGCGTTACTTAAATAGTTTTTATTCTTTGGCGTAAGTATCGGATTTTATTGAAAAACATTGAACACATTAAATTTAATATGCGCCCTTCAACATGTAACCATATTGCACTAATAAAACCTAATGTACAAAAAAATACTTATCTTTATCTTAAAGTTATTAATGATTCGAGTGTCTACATAATACGGCAAGTCCAAAAGAATAACTTTACAGCAAAAGTTTATTTTTAGATGGAACATGAACAAGACTTTCCCTCGGGGTGGCTTCTCTAATTGTACCTACATAGAACTCAATGGCTGCAACTCGTTCCATGCGCTTGACCAGTTTAAAAATGCCTCACTTATTATTTAATGAAGAAATGCCTTCACCTAGTAACGCAAGGTTAAAATGATAACCAAGAGTGCTCGATGCTCGAACGTTATTAATTTCTGAGTATATTCTTTGCAAGTTCTATAATTACAGTATTTTATATAAATGGTAGGTCCAAAGGTAAACGCTATCACACACAATGAGCAATAATTTATTTTGTATCACAAAGGAAAACAATGACTTTACATTTATGCGATTGCCTAGATAGCCTGAGCAAACCCGTGGTTAACTCGTGTATAATCCTTTTAAAATGAGTTTAAATGGTCTTATTTTTATTACATTGTGTTGTGACGCAGTTTGTTTGTATGAATTCAATTAAAGATATATACAATTCTAGAGCAAGGTTTTGTATTCGATGATAATACTTGTATTATTGAATACTTTCAAAGAATACACACACATACACTTGCATATTTATAATACGTTTATACTGTATACTCGTATTACATTAGCAATTAGCTGTATGCAGGCTTTAAAATTCTGACTCAATTTTGTTTGCTTAAAGAATTTTTCGTCTTCATATTTGCTTTCTAATTAAAATTGTGATGAATATTCATTTGGAAGGAAGCGTTGCGTTAAAACCTCTTTAGCTGTTATAAATTATAAACATTATATAGGTGTAAGAATCTCCAAGTCTGCGGGGTCGTCGACCGTCGAACTCCGTCTGGACGCTGGGACAATGACGAACATGCAGGGAAAGGAAGTACCGAAGTACCTAGAGTACATAGTTTGGTTGGTATTGCCAGCTGGTATAAATATAGCCAGATTGTATATTATATTCATACTAGCTGCGTATCGCTATTTACCCCTGTAAGTCCTGATACCATGAAAATCGGAAAAGTAGCAGTAAGTGTTTTTCCAGCTAACTAAATACCGCATCCATCGGAACCGGTTCAGTGGTTTAGGCGTTAAAGAGCATTGGGAAACCATGTCGTCAACCGGTGATTGTGGTCTTGTTCCGGCACGATGTACAATGAAACCAGGGAGGGATTTATCCCGCCTAGGTTCTTGACCGTGATGGAAATACCACTGGTGTTGCAGATCAAAAACGAAGTTAACCTCGACCGTTAAACGAACTTCCCCCAAAAGAAGGGACACCTGTTTCTAGCATTGGCTAATTTAGTAGATTGGTTGTTTATATTTTGGTGTCAATATAACATCAATCAACTATTTTGGCACCATTCAACTCATTTCATAATATATTCGCAGTATCATTAATCAAAATAGACGAACAGGAAACAAAACTAGAAAAATCCACTCAATTAAAAACTTTTTACGCCTTTTTTATAGCTTTCATGTCACCAGTGGCAACATATGATGGACATATTAGACAGAACACCGTGGAGAAATGGACATATTGATTAAAAGAATGCTTTGTTGGCGGCACTTCCGGTTTGCTCTTTATTATGCGCGTTTCGGTCTTAATTGGGGTTTATTTTGACTACATTAACAGGTAGTGTTACGCTCAGCAGTTTTACCCGCTGATAAATAGCATAAATATCTTGTGCTATTTTATGGAAGTTTTCTACATAATATGTACCAACTAAATTGGTTTAAACTCCAACAGAAAAGATGGTGGTACC
Organism: Hemithea aestivaria; assembly: GCA_947507615.1. NCBI lineage: Eukaryota > Metazoa > Arthropoda > Insecta > Lepidoptera > Geometridae > Hemithea > Hemithea aestivaria. The sequence goes on along the minus strand of OX382325.1, from coordinate 2,767,590 downwards.
TCAATAGGTACAATGTAGGCTCCAACGGCCTACCAATGTAGGCTCTGCTCACACTGTCAGAGTCAAATCATAATTATAGATTTTGTGGCTAACCTATAGGTTAGCCATAATAATATTATTATGTTGGAGCACATCATGTATGTTCTTTACATATTTCACGTGTACTCTTAAAAAGCAACACCTAAAATTATCAGGTGTTGCTATTCAAAATACACGTGACTGAGTTAAAACATGAGGGTAGTCTGTTTCGCAATCTTTTGTTTGACCTAGAGCTGATAGCGCCAAGGTGATGAATATACCCACTAGTTAGCGTTTATAAAGGTACTCGTAAATTTGTCAACAAAGATTTGTTTTTCTCTACAGAACTTTGGACCTGGCAGCCAAAGTTCAGAAAGCCTTACAAAACGCTATTTTGCAAGAAAGCTCAAAAAGATTTATTTCTTGCAAAATAGCTTCATGGTGAATTTTGCTAGAAAACAATATCTATAGGTACGCAATTGAAGAAAGACTACGACGAAACCACACCAAGTTTGGTTATACAACTATACATTATACATACACCTACACAGAGTGCCCAGCATAGTATATTATATACAGAATACCTAATAAGCGGATCGGTTTAAGCCTCGGTTTCTTAACCCGCAGTGTGGGGTCATCGACCTCTACCGGCTAAGCGCCGGCGCAGCCTTATTGTTGTCTATAGAATAGTTTAGACTAGCGCTATACGATGTTTTGTTTCAAGGCCAGGTGGAGCGAAATGAGTAACCGCCTACCTTATTCAATGGTCACTTACAAATACAAAAAAATAAGACCTAGCTTAGTATACACAGCGAATGTCAGCACAATGCACGCAGTATGCAAATTGAGCTCTAAAAATAATAAGAGCTATATAGTCTGACTTTATATTAATATGCACTTAGTTTTTTCCATGAAGTTTTCATCGGTAGATTCTTTCGAAAGCTTTTTGTTCTCATTAATTAATGCATCATAATATGATATCTGGAAAAACAATCAAGAAAAGTTCGTATCGGTGTGAATGCATCTTCTGTTTGGATGGTTGCAATGCATTCACACCGATGCGATGAGACCGTGTGTGAACACAGATTTCGTCACTTACTCTCGAATCTCAAATGTAGTGTAAACATATATAACGTAATATGATAGAACATATAACGTAATCACAAATAATGACGAATGAACCACTGAACCACATGCATAATAAATTCCAACGAAGGTTTAGTGAAATCTTTATTCATAAATTAAATATCAAAATTTATAGATCAACCTATGTGGAAAGATATGTAAATGGAGTCATCTAGATTAATGGCGATAAAATTTAAGAACCTCAAAAGAAATTTCCAACTCGAAATAGTTAAGGGGGAACTGCATAAAACGCGGAAACTAATCCTACCAAAACGCGACCTCATGACTTGAGGTCAAAATGTAGGAACCGACAATTTTAAAACCGATTAATGGTTATCAATTACGTTATTAGTATTAGATAACTCTGTGACTTGTGACTCATTAGTCAATAATATAAATAGCATATGATTAATAGTTTTGAACTTATTATTGTGATCCGTGGTGAAATGTAGCACGAGGTATTACGAAAATCAATATTCGACAGTAGCTTATTAAGAACTTGAAAGTGAGGCAGGTGGCTGCAAATATTTGGTTGATTTATTGACTCAATATTTAGTAAAGCAGCTGTATTCTGTCAATTGATAATGGAGTCACAGTATCTCGAAAAAGAAATAGAGAACAGTCTAAATAAAATCGAGTAAGAGACACTTTGACAAACGTTATATTCAAGAAACGTTATAATTATTGTAATGTAATTGATATTGTATTCCACAGTCATTCCAATGCTGTTTATTCTAACATTCACGTTAAAGATGTTATAGCCAATTTATGTAACGATCACTTAATATTTACTGTTATAGCTTTACACACAACATCGCGTTGTTCCCGGCATCTGATACGGGTCTAGTTATGCGCCCTAAGATATGAAAATGACCGTGTTTATTTACATTGAGATAGTCACTACAAACTTAGTTTAATATCGCTATTGCATACAGTATCATTGTTCAGTCGGATTTCGTTAGCGTATCCAATAAGTTAATAAGATTATTTTCTATTATAATCGGATTACGACGCCCGATGTTCGGCAATTAACAATTCGCCAAGATCAAAGACCCTAATCTTTTGTACTGCTATTCGGTTCTTTTATGATTTCTTCTGCTCTTTGAACGCTGTAATCGACACGACGGTCAAAAATGTTACTTGAACAGATTACAGACGGAGACCAAATCTCAGAACTGGAGACTGGAGCCACAATAAAAACTCAAACTCATTGCATAAATTGGCTATTGTACCAAACGATACACCATAAACATAAATCTTTAAAAACGTGCAAACACTTTCTACAAGCGAACCTTGAGCAAAAAGCATTTCCATTGTTGCATACGTGCACGTCGTCTGTTCACTTGATTTTTTAGCGACACCTGCGGCTCTACCATCGTTCGCGATCTCAGTTATATCGAGCGCACGATCAACTCAGACGTTGTTGTTATTGGTGCGGTTTCTAGAGCGAAAATCGAGTGGGTTTACGTACATGGTACGGTGTTAGAAAGCGTGGGGCGAGCCGATCGACAATTATTGGCAACATCGGGTGCTCGCGAGATCTGCTTCTTGTTTCTTGCCAGCTATTGTTCTATTGCCATGTTTAATTACCGGCGAAAGTCTAACGAGAGTGCCGCGTGAAAGTTTTTAATACACACGTTATGTCCCACGTGTATTGTCATTACGTTTTTTAGTTGGCAAACGTTTTGTGGGATGGCGTAATTTGAGTTCAGTGGAATTGCTAGGCGTAAAGCTGTTACCGAATTATGCAAGGCTGTTATTTAATTCTACATCACAGGAGTGATTTCATTACAATGCGAGCTCTAGATAGATAAACGCTACTCATGAAATGTTTGCCAACACTGTGCTCAAACTTCGAGAGGAAATTGCGACTTATCTGTGGCTTTATCAATATAATAAATTCATTCTTTAGATTACAACGTATTAGAGATAAATACACTTTAATAGGAATCGTTCTATCTAATTTAGTAATCAATTTTGATAAAATAAAAGACAGGGATCAAGATAATAGAGTCGTAATTTATCCTGCGGGAGATAACAGTAATTTAAACGCGATGGTCTACGCAGCTAGCTCGGCAACACCAACAAAAGGAGCATGAAACCGCCGAGATGCTTGTAACTTGATTATAAACCTGAAACATGCCATCAAAGCTTATTGAAAGTCAGTACTTCGCACGACCGCCCTGCGGTTTTACGCCTCACTTTATTCAAATTAAAACAATCTTTTTAAATTGTTCACAATCTTGGTTCATTAAGGTTACAATAATTTACATTTTACAATGATAGAATAATTATGATGTAGAAAGAACGCAAGTGAATTTCGGCCTTTATAATAAACAAGTTTTGAATTTACATCGTAACTTGTTGATTGTTGTTGCAATAAAAATAATAAACAATGAGTACACGCTAGATATTGAATAATAGATGCATTGCATAATGCACAAATATTTGTACTAGTTTCTGCAACAGCTTATATGTTACTAATAATATTAAGTAGGTAATTGTGCGCGTATATCGCAATTAGTAATATAATCGATTCCCTAAATAAGTTCATAGCAACATTAAAATATTCACACAAACATTGTTATTCTTCGCAGAAATATGAAACTAATTTAAAATGATGATTACAAAAATAGTTAATTTGAACATTGTCATTGGAGGCGACAATTAAACAGTAGTTAATGTCTAATGACTGTAATGATGATTCCCATTGTTAGATATTTCTCACGGATAAGCAACTGAGACTGATGATTCTACAAAACCATAATTTTACAACTTAATAAGGAATCCGAGATTGTCGTAAGTGGTAAAAAAGATAATGCATTTTAGATGAAAGAATCTGTATGAATAAAGGTGAAGAAATCTTCAGGAGTTACGAACAAAAATGTCAACAGTACTAGATTCTTCTTTAATTAACATCAATAAAAAAGAATGAACTCGTGACGTTAACTAGCTTATTGTGTTGTTCGAGATAACGAAATAATTACGCAATTATGGCAAGAGACGCGACGGCAATTAAAGTAATCTTTAGATGTGGTATGAGGTTCGCCCGACCGGTTTCTGATGATACTATTTTAGGAGCAACCTTCGCGTATCCAACTGATATAGCTGTAGATGTAGGTACGTGGATTCATAAACGAAGTTATGAATGAAACAGCGGAATCGCACTCGAAGGGAGCGGGAGCAGAGTTGAAGCTGTAAGAGGGATTGATTGAATTAAACCAACTAAGGGCCCCTCGGGTTCGTTTGACGGGATCTATGTGCAGTGCACACATCAATTTGGATAATTGGATGTCGTGGCTGGTGCAGACATGCCTGTGAAAAGATTTTTAAATTACTACGACGACGTTTTTAAGGGAAATTCTATTTAACATAAAATAAGAGGACTGAATTTCCCAGATGATGAAATCGCTTAATAAAAATACACCGTTTACATTACAATAATAATAAAGTATTGAGAAAAAACTTATTGTAACAATAATAACAACGGTCATTAAACTTGCATAAGGCAGTTAACTAATTTCATTACAAATTAAAGTCGATCCCAGATAAAGAAGTCATCAACATACCGATTCATTACCGTAACGGTTTCCGCGTTTTAAACGTATCAGGGAAATGAGGAAAATATTTTTTTAAGTACGCACCCAGCGGTTAAGATCGCGATATGTTTCACTTTCACTGTAACGCGAGATTTCCATCATTGCGCTGACGACTTTCCAATACAGATGTGCATAAACAGCATACTGTTCTTCGGTAGAGTACAGTCTATAGAACAAGCGTTGTCATGCATAAATCGCACAATCATGCCATACTATCGGGAAAGTTTTTATGACTTGTTTATTTGACTTTAAGAGCGACGAGAAAATTGCTGAACAAAACATCGTTGCACCAAGTGAAACTGTGCGAGGTCATTTCCCTTGGTGTTACAAACCAAAGATGGGTTATCTAATTAAGTAGTTACATGAGAAGTTGAGAAGATTAAGGCATGTTCCGTAATGAGAAGGCGTAATAACAAATGTTACGGTTTCACTTTCGATTTCGCGTACCCAAATGTATCGCAATGGTCATCTCGGACAGCCGAGAATGAATGATCCTACGTCTTTAAAGTGAACATATATGAATGTTGTTTTGTAAGAGATAAGTGCCTATTCAATTACGGACAACATTTTGTAAACGAATCAAAGAGCAATACAAGAAGAAACTAAGATGTGGCACTTATCAATAACACACTTAATGGTATCTAAAGCTAATTTGTTAAACAAGCTATTAGGTATAATTTATCTAAGACATATTTGCACAGGGGAATCAGTAAGGGCATGGGAACAAGACCTTTTTATTAAAACAAATTCTCAGTCATTCGTATTCAATCACACAGTAACTAATCACCACGCTAACAGAATGCATTAAGATAATATTTTATGTACACATTTTGCCGTTTACGACAACGCCAAATGGAACATCGCCAGGATTATAAATATGGGAAGATTCACCTCATACCTGGGGTAAACTAATGTTAGAACAGTCTAGACTAATCTCAGGTTTATTTCAGAAACGGTCTGAAGCAATAAAACATTAAGAAATGACAAACTAAGGGGATTAAGCGAATTATTCATGGATGGCAAACCTAACAAGATCCAGATTCCGAACCTAGTCTGAATGTCGTTAGTAATGACGATATATAGTACCTAGAGTACCTACCTATTGATGAGATAGATAAATGTCATTGTAAATCTTAAGACAATTGGTTAGTCTAATAATAATTGAAGCTTAACAATGATTACCATTGTTTCTAATTCTAGACTAATGGAGATGATTTTATTGTAAAAAGAGTACAACTTTAAGCTATTCTAAATCTTTTCAGAAATTTCCATGTTATTTAATAACTTAGATCCAGACAATCAAGAGACCGGATTAGGTACTTGTGTAAAGAAAGGAGGAAAATTGGGGGTAAATTTTCGCAAGTAGGTAGATAGTACAATAGAAATTGTACAAGAAATTATCGAGGCAAGAAGATAAGAAGCAACCTTCACAGCAAGGTTGGCACCAATATCGCCACCACCACGTGAAACATTAACCTAAAAAACAAACCGGTCAAATGCCAATCGGTCTTGTGGATCCTGTAGTTTTACTTCGCCTATAAAACAATGAAACTATCTACAAGCTTTCCTCGTTTTCCTTTATTTCTTTATTCTTACGAAGAGTCACAAACACTTTGTGAGTGTTTTTGTGGTTTTTATTATACCTAAAAGTTCTCACTTTTGATCTACAAAAATAATACTTTTACTTAACCAAAATCCAACCTCATACATCTGTCGATCTTTCTGTAAGTAATATTTAAGTTTAAATAACCTAGAACACAAAAATGTAGGTACCTGGTACCTACCTACTTAGGCACCCATATTACCTATATTGTTAGGTACACATTAAGATATGTAGGTAGGTAGGTATAGCGTTAACATCATTATGAAGTAAGCCGAATAGCTTAAGTACCACCATAAAGGGTTGAAAGCACGTGTTTTCTCGTGTAATTAAGCGCCAGTGGCATAATGTCCTCATAACACTTATGACAGGTTGGCGTATAATGAGAACCAGTTTTCTTAGTGCCAATAATATTCTGAGTGGAATTTCGCCGGTGGAATTGCATTTATCCGTCACGTGAGTAAAATTACAGAAGTTGGCTGTGATAATATTTATACCGTTGTACCTACTTAGAATAAAACAATGCTCTTAAAGAAATAGACAAAGGTGTGTTACCTGATAGAGAATGGAATGCTAAGAATGCTGACTGCTGACAAACTGATTCGAATTTTCAATTCCCACAATCGAAAGTAGCGTTAACCTTTAAGACATTTAAAACGAATCGAACCTCTTAGCTAAATTAGACATTCGCGTGCTACATACATTTACAGATCATTAGTGTACTAGCGAGGCGGTAACATGTTTCCGCAAATTAGCACTGGGAGTGTTTGTGCAAGTGCAAAATTTGTACCAAAACACGAACGTCACTGATGTAGAGTTACGTAACGTGTAATTATTATGAAGATCTACACACGGATCGTGATCTAGAAATATTCACGATAGAAGAACATCATTGTTTTCCTGATGTTAAGTGATGTCAGGATTTTGTTGTCATCGTGAAATGAGATCATGTTACTCGTAGATACGAGTATCAAACGTTCTATAGAATTTCTGCAGTAGAAGCAATAATATCAGATGCCTTACAGGCATGCTTTTCACTTTGGCATCAAACAAAGAGTAGTAATAGGCAGCCACTTATCGTAAAATCGTAACTGTAACCCTACCGAAGCCAATCCACGTCGCTTTTCAGGATTTACGACCGTCCCCGTAAGTTTATGGATAAAAGGCAACCAAATGATTATCTTAAGTAGGTATTTGGATAATTTGCAACAATCTGATTGCTTAAAGAAGAGATACCTACTTATATCGATTACGCAAAATATGTTATTTTCAAAACTTGGGAATGTAAGATTACGTAAAGATATGTATCGTTACGAATTCAAGAAAAACAGTTGTTGAAGTAGTACGCAATGACATAATTTGAGCAAGTCGTGATCTGCAATATAAGCCTTGCCAGATAAACTAAATCTTTTATGACCGAGTATCCTAGATTTCCATATATTTACGTTGTCGACGAAGCCAAATTAGATTGATCTATTACGTCTGTAGTTACTTCCACAACGAAATAGATTCTGCCAATAAATGTAAAATTTTCCACAGAATTTTCTCTAAGAAAACATGTAGGTACCTCTACCCACCTAATATGTACCTAATTTATTTTATATCTCGTATTTTTCTGAGGAAAGCTTTGATGAAAATTCTCAATAGGTATAATTCCACTTCTAGCAAAGGAAATTGGATAAAATCTATCGTAAAGAAATCCTAAGATAAACGTAAACATCCATAAATCATAAGCCACCGCACGTGGTTGGCTGTAATTAAACAATTTACAATCTGCGGAGTCGTGAACCTTGCGCACATTGCGAAGGTTACATCCTGGGCCGTGAATCATTGCTTCCTATGTAGAAGGAAATAGAACTATGCTTTGGTCAAGTTGCATTTAAGTTTGAAATCTTTCAAATTAGTTTATATGTTATAGATTCGAATGGAGACTAGCTTTTATCGTTATCTTCTGAATCTTGTTCAAATAACCTTTTTTAATTTTGTGTTTAGCTTGCAATTTATAATTTTCTTTATGAAGCATTTTCCATTTCGATTAGATTCTCCGTCTTGTCTATTCTAGTGCCAAGTCCTTTCACGTACAATTGTCTCCACTTGGCACGACTTAACATCGTTTTGCATTTACAATTAATTGGCATTTTACTTTCACGTCATCCTTATAGACATTAAGTATGGTTGTTGTTTTGAACCCTATAATCATCCTACTATTAGGTATAAGGTACGGTTGATGCCTCTTGTAATTGTCGATCCAATGCCACATTCAATTTTGTTTCACCAAGGTGGCCTTGCCAAATTTGCTTTAGAAAAACAAGATAATTTAGGATATTTATCACAAAAACATCACTAGGAAAGATTTTGAACAACAAGATATTTTAGGAAATTTAATACGAAAACATCTTGTAATAAACTTGGCAGAGTCGTCCAGGTACGCTTTGGGGCTTGACTGATAATTATGCGATGTATCCAGTGATAACGGATGACGCTAGTCTTATCTTTTAGCAAATAAAAATGCTGTTATATAAGGGCCTTTCTCTACTAACAGGAAAATCATGGTCCAAGCATTTTTTTTTACTTCAGCTATATTAATGCATAGTTTTATTAATTTAAACACATAATAAATAACCTGTTTTTTAAGGAGCCAAGCCTAATAAAAATATTTAGAATCATAATCATGTCATAAATTCGGTCTAAAAGCAACTAAAAACAGTCCTCTGTTATGTCCTAATTCCGGATTGAGTATGATTCGGTTCGGTTTTTATTAGTTGTATTTAAAAATGTAATATCCTATTACTCTATAAATATAAAGAATATTGAATGCATGTGAACAAAAAACAATTATAATTTTAGAAAAAAAATTAATACTAAAAAGTAGTGTTCGAATTTTGTCCCAAACATTTTTGAACAGTCCTCTGTCACAATTTGAATATCGCACCACAAAAATATTAAACACTATTGTGGTTACATTTTGCGTGAAATGGAACCTTAACAGTGTGAAGTTTGCTCGGGCGCCATGCCAAACAAGTCACCGCAATTTTGCACAGTGACAGCTCCGCGTCTGACTGGGAATCACGTCTCTGTAGTGTTGAGTGAACATTCCTCTGGTAAGTCTATTTTACGGTGTTTTATGTGTTATAATTATATTTATTTAATAAAAAAATTGTTCAGTGTGATAATTTATAGCTGTTTTTGTGTTATAAAGTAATATTAAAACGGAAACGTGGTATGATATTTTTACGTAAAAATAACAGTCCTCTGTGCAACAGTCCTCTGGAAATTTATAACACAGAGGACTGTTCAATGTGACAGAGGACTGTTTTATTTAGCGTATGTGTATTTTATTAATATAATTTATAGTCTGCACTAACCTACTGCTTGCCAATAACCTCTTCCATTCTTATATTAGCTTGTCACGCTAATTCAGATCTTTTGTTATACATTATTATGGATTTTGGAATATAAAATAATACGTACCTAGTAACTACCTGTTTGTGAACCTTTACGGTTATTTTTAAAAATGTAAAGTATGTTTTATTGTTTAAGTTTTACCGCAATGCCACCAAAGAAGAAACCTAAAACCAAAGAAGAAATAAAAGAGCAGAAACGAATTGCAGAAAGATTTAGATATCAACGGCAAAAAAATTGAATAAAAAGAGATTTTGATTATAATTATTTTGATTTGTTACTTAGATGTTGTACCTGTTTTTGAGAAATAAGTCTACATTGATAAGTAAACAAGGCTGATTATTATTAATTAAGTTTAATTTTGATTATTATTATTTTAATTTGTTACTTAGAATGTTAATTATTACTGAAGTTTAATTTTGATTATAATTATTTTGATTTGTTACTTAGATGTTGTACCTATTTTTGAGAAATAAGTCTACATTGATAAGTAAACAAGGCTGATTATTTATTACTTAAGTTTAATTTTGATTTGTTAAAGCTAAGCTCGCACTTTGTTCCTGATAAATACCTATAAGTATTTAAATTCTGTATGTGATACAGTGTTCAATAAAGGAGAGAATTTATTTGATTCGTTTAATAATTATTATTGTGTTTTTCTTCACATAAACATTGACATAAACTGTTTTTTTAGTGAAAAAAACACTAAAAAAACAGTCCTCTGTCGCATTTTTTATAAAATTGCCTATAATTCGAAAAATAAGGGAAAATTACAATTGTTTCATGTTTATACGTTCTTATAATATAATTATCTATCGGCTTAACATATTATATATTTGATTTTCTAAAAAAAAGGGTTAGGACAACTTTCAATAGACAAGTTTCCAGTTAGTAGAGAAAGGCCCATAAACATTGCCTGGAATTAAGAGATTGGAATTAGATCTAGTTTCTCCGATAAAGTTTTATAGCGTACGCACAATAGATACCACAATAGCTAAGATCCGCAACTCTTGACACACATCAAATAGGTCATATTCGTCGGCGAATATTTGAATAGGCCATTACCCATTGTGTATTTAAAGCTACCATATCAGGACCAATTGCAATCCATCATGTAGTCCATCTGCGACAACCTTCAACACACAATGGGCCTTCTTGCGAGATATCCGAACTGATTTCCTGATGACATTTCCTTTGGCAAACGGTTCTAAGTCGGTACACAGGAAATAAACATGATTCATGCATGCGGTGTTGATGTAAGGTTGACCTTTGAAGGGGAGTTCGAAGCACTCAAATCATTAGCTAACGAGACCTTATTACTTTTGCAATAAGGTCGAAGATTGAAGCTTAAATCTGGTTCAGATTGTAGGCGCATGCAATTTTCAACACATGCTACAATGTAGGTACGTGGTTAATGGTTAACGAATTTTAGGCGAGGTCCGAGGTGGGGCCAGTTATCCCAAAGGCCTTTAAAATTTATACGACCCTTCATCGTAGGTGGATCTCATTTGGCAGGTAAAACATTCTAGAGTAACGGGGTTTAGGAGTAAGATAAAGCCAAAAGTATTTGCGAAAAAGTTTCGTCAACCTTACGACACGCAGCAATTAAGTGATCGGCAAACATACAGTAAGTTAAACCTTTAAAATTAAAAAGTTGTCGGGTAATTAAGATGAGGATGGGTTGCGTAATGCGTAATAACAAACGGATTTCACGTTTTTTTTATATAATATGGAAAAAAGTATGACAAGGCGAGATAAACGGGGTGATGTAACTCAGTTATAAAAGTTCAACATATTGTAATTTGTAAAATATAAAAATTATCAAGTCGATGTGCGCGGAAGACGTTTTTGGGCGAATTATCATGTGGGGCTCGCGCTAATCAAGTCCGCATGCAAATAGCGAACTGAGAGACTCGTTCCTACAGCCGGATTGTTACATAATCTGTTGGAATGTTGATATGGAAATGTATGGGGTGTAAAATGTAAGATTGTTGAACAAAATTAGGTGTTATTCTTATTTCTGGGTTATTAACAACTATCTACCTCTATGAATCTTTCTTTAGTTTTCGTAGATCTCAGTAACAAACCTAGATATTGCTAATTAGCTTGTTGCGAAATAATAACCTGTATACTATAAAATATCCATGTCCTATGATTGACACTATAAAATATTGGTCAACTTTGCGAACAAAATCAAATAGCTGTCACATTTTTTGGTTAGTAGGTGAATATTTTAGTCACTTACCAAGCACCGTATATAAGCAATCGGCACGCCTTGTTGGCTCCAATAGATACCCCGATTCGCACATAGATCTCAAATGGACAAACCCCAAACAAGTTTAGCTGGATCAACACCGGCGGCTTCTGGCTTTGAAGCTACATTATAGAGCTAAATTCATAAACAATATGAATTTATTGCATTCACCTCACATTGTACCTAGATAATATTGATAAGCTACGTTCATACCGTTGTATTTGCCTATTGACTTAACACATTCCAAAGTAATTATTTCACACGTTATTTACTTCAGCGATCTAATATTATGGAAATTCCTTGCTTTTGCAGCAACGTGATGTCACAATTTAAGTATTCGTTCAACAGTTGTGTTAACAAAGTGTTGCGACTTAAGACTTTTGCTACAAAAACATTTTGCTACGGTTATAGGGGCACATACCTATTTTTATATTATTTAAGGTAGGTAAGTAATATAAGAGGAATGTAATTGGACTACTCAAATGTTACTAATATTATAAACGTAAAAGTTTGTAAGAATGTATGGATATCTGGATGTATGTTTGTTACTCTTTCACGTCTAAACGGGTGGACCGATTGAGCTGAAATTTGGTATGTGTATTGAGATAGTTTACACGCTGGCATAACACAGGCTATAGTACAGCGGCTAAAATCGCTGGGCGCTAGTAAGTTATAAGTAGAGGTAGATGGCACAGAACAGACAGACAGACATACTACAAGTGCCACGAAAAGCCTCCAGCTCAGTATTATATTACATAGCTCAAATAGGACCACGCTGGACTTTTTTTTTTTTTTATTAGGCAGGTCGTCTGAATTTGTCTCTAACATAAAAAAATCTAATGAACGTGCAAGCAACCACGTAACTTCCTAAGTTCCTTAAGAAGGTCACTGCCAAGGCTAGGCGCGCCGAATTGTAGCTAGCAGTAAATAATAGTGAATGAATCACAATTAAAGACCCACTTTTATTCAAGGCACGATTTGTTTGCATATAGGTATACCTACAGGTACTTTTGAATAATAATGCCATGCTAGTTTAGAGTGACCGTGTTAAAGAGGAAATATGAACTTTCCGCTTCTTGGTAAATAGCAGAGACTAGTTTTGATAATAATAAAGGTTTGGTTAAAAACTGTAAATAAAACATCAAATAATCATAATATTATTATTCTTTCAATGATTATACCTAGGTAGGTACCTAATTCAACATGATCGGCTTGTCTTTTTAATAGGACCTGTTGTATTTTTTTACAAAACTAATATTAGGTATTAATCCTAATATTTTTATTTAGTTTTAAATAAAATTAGGTAGGTATCTACAATAATACATTGAGCAAATTATAAATTCTAGTCAAAACATGCTGCATTACTAGACCACTCTTTTATATCTGCAATATGAGCCAGACAATTCATTTAGGTACCTACATAAAATGTCCCGAATAACCACAACATATGCCCACCCTAGTGAGCAAGGAGTGAGGAAGGTAAATGCATGTTTTTGAAAAGATGTAAATGAGTGTCAGGTGTTGTTTATGAGATTCACTTATTGATAAGATCATGTGATAAGCAGTGATTCAGAACGTGGCATAATGTCAGTAGTGCGAGTTGTTTTTTAATGATTCTACCTAACTATTGGGCATTGTATTTTTTATGCAAGATAAGGGCTAGCCCGATGCTTGCCAAGGAAATGCTTTTTTAAAGGATTAACGCTTTTTTTGGGCAATGCATACCACCCTGTGCAATGCAAGTAGCAGGGTGGTTATGTGGGACTCCCTGCCGAAGAAACCAGTCAATATACCCACTAAAACCCCGAGGTGTCCTTCCAGCTGCCGTTTAGCATAGATGACAGAGGTACACTTTCTCATTCATCTCCATCTTTCCAGCGGGTAAAAGAGATTAATGCCAGATTAAGGCCTGCCCTCAAAGTTACCTATAGGCTCGTTAGGTAGGTACTAGGTACGTACAGATCTAGTGCGCCTATATATTCATTAGGTACGCAGTCCTACACAACACTACTGTGCTCGTAATTCAGAGACATAATAAGTAAAATCCTATCTTTAGGATAGTTGCATTAAAACAAAATCACATTCCCATGCACTAATAAACAATAACATTTAGCTGTTCTATGAACATAATAGATTGTTTTGATCTAATTTAATTTCCATTGTAACATTGAAAGAGCACTCAATCAAAGAGAGTACTTAATGGTTGTACATCAGTTTAACAATGCTACATTTGAGTTGACATCAAAACATCACTGTTGATAAAGAGTACCTTTATTATTGAACTAGCTGTTGCTCGCAGCTTAGATTGCGTGCAGAAATCCTTTTTTTGTGCCTCGATACATGTGTCACATTTTCCTTTCTTATGTCTACCTGCTTAAATTTCGGAAATAACATTATCATCATTTGATGGATGTTGAGAACAATACACACAACATATCTGCTTAAAGGTGTACTGATTCTAGATAATAAAAAGATGGATGTGGATTGGATATAGGTACCTATAGGGGAGTTCAGGGATAGTTGACTATAGGGGTAGGTAAACTAACTGCCGGAAACTTTTCTGCAATACGAGTTTTGCTGTTGCGTTGAGTGTTGCATGCTCTGATCTGCAGGGCTATTCACCTATCCATCAGGAAACTGTACCAAAGACTAAATTGTCAAAAATGTACCTATAAGTGAAGAGCCCTGCATAGCCAAATATTAGACTTCTTAACTTGCATTGGCTAGTAGGTAGGTATATGGGGTCTAGGTAATTTCTAACTTTGATAACGCAACACTTGTATTGCAGCCAAGTTTTCAGCAGGCTACCTAACTATTCATGGTCTCCCCATTGAAAACGCCCTAACATACTTCTTGATCTGCGACGAATATTATATCACCGTGCTTCTCGCGTCGTACTGTACTCGTTTTTAAAGGTTTTTACGCGATTCGAATCGACTGCGCCATGTAAAGGAGTGGGAAGACGGGAGACGAAGTGACAACACCGAGTGGCATGCAAAGACTACTTTATTCACAACTACCCACATAACATAATAATATAAAATCATCATCTACCTACAGTAAAGCCTTAGCTTAATGGGGTTTGTAGTAGGTATTTTTAAAAAAACATTTTTTGTTTATCTTTTCTTTATGCACCAGTCACCAATATCGAAATTTATAATGTAATAAAATATCCTATTGTAATCTTATTAGATAAAATAAAATAACATGCATAACATAATGTATAATAAAAATGCTTGTAAGATTCAATCCAGAGTAAGAGTCACTTTTTATTAAAAAATACTTACATTTCTTTTAATTGCAACCAAATTAATACAAGTAGACATAAAAAATACCATTCGGCACCAATAGTTACCAATGATTAAAGACTCTTGACAGTGCCAAGATAAGGAGAAATGGAATGTATCAGCCAAACTAGAGGTAGGTAAATGCAATTACACTCTTAATAATTAAAAGATATTTTGAGAATGTCAA
This sequence comes from Hemithea aestivaria, assembly GCA_947507615.1. NCBI lineage: Eukaryota > Metazoa > Arthropoda > Insecta > Lepidoptera > Geometridae > Hemithea > Hemithea aestivaria. The sequence goes on along the minus strand of OX382325.1, from coordinate 2,752,118 downwards.
GGTACTTATTAATGTCTTGTGAAAACTGATACAATTTATTGGGATTATTGTTTTTGAAAGGGAGTTTATTCCTTTCAAATACAATATATACAATAATAATATCTGTAACTATCAAAAATTTATTCTTATTGAGTCATTGCTTTTAAAATATTTTTTCAAATTAATTATAAAATAAGACATGTTCTCAAATTACATTCCAACTAGTTTGTCACTAAGATATTGTTTTAGGCGATAAGACTGCTGATTGTTCATCTCTAGTTTTAAGTTTTTTTTGTACTTTATAACTATTTCTTGTAATGTGGTATAAAAAAAATTCTTTTCTATTTGAATAGGTATGGAGATTCTTATTTTAACACATTGACTATGGAAAACCAAATAGCTGAGTTTTTTAGGTCGGATTGTGAACCTAAAATACACAAACATTGTGTTTTGTCAAAGGATTTATCCATACAAAATTAACCCTTTAACCGCCACCGTCGGATATATCCGACAAGCCTGTTCTGTTACGTAACCGCCAGAGTCGTATATTTCCGACTGCACTTTAAATCTACATTTTAAGTCATAACACTGTATTTTATAAAACTATACTCGTAATTAGCTAAATATTGATAATTCAAAAAACTTGCATGGCGCTAGGGGCACGACAAGTGATTTTAAGTCTGGCGGTTAAAAGGTTAATTTCAAGCCCTTAGATAGTTCTATAAAATGATGCCGCACCCAATGTGTTCAAATGGAGATTCAATGTTTATAATAATTATTATGAATGTCTATTACCTTTCTCATAGGTCCACTTTGCTTTAATCTCTTTTGTTGTGTCTAGAAAAAAAGGTTATAATGTTGGCAAATTCTTATCACAATCTATTAGGATAGATTATGTGATAGAGATATCAGGTAATTATGTGACTTAAATTTCCTTTTTCAATGTTGAGGTGTAGAATTTAGTAACTTAGATCTACTTTTATAATAGAAAACTATTCAAAAGGAATAAAATATCTACTAGAAATTGGTTAGTGCGATCCACATATTGTTAAACTAGCATTTAAGTAGGTAATATAGGTACAATACCTACCTATATGGTTTTGCAAGATTTTTCTTAATTTTTGATATTATTCTATAGAATTTTTACATTTAGTATGCAAGGTAACGCTGATTCAATAATTGGGTATGACATGATTTCTATGGATAAACAAGTGGACATTTGACAGCTTTGGTTTGTTGGTATTTTACATTTAGGCACCAAATTGTGGGTGTGACATATTATTGAACCATGGACAGTGTAACGGGTTCTGTGCTATGAAACCCTCTGATCTTCTTGCCTATAAGGACATTTTAAGGGTTGAGTGGTAGTACAGGTAACAATACAAATCAGGAGTTAATTAGACAGTGAAATCTATTAGATTTTTATGTAATGTTAAGAAGACAGTGTATATTCCTCCTTGACTTCACTGATCATGCTGGGACATGAGTATTAATGCAAGGAGACAAGATTTTGTCCAGTGGGTGGTATCTAGCCATGTAAACAAACAGAACAAAACAAGACTTACTTTGAAAACTTCTGAGAAGAATCCAGTCCCAATCTTCTCAAGCACGAAGTCGTCGAAGGGATAGAGAGCGGCGACGGCTGTCCTCAGCGCCGTGCACGAGGATCCCGTCACCCTCCTGTCTCCCACTCGCTCACAATCCTCACTGACACCTGACTCCCGGTCGCACTCGTCATCACAACACACGCGCTTAGTCCGTTCCCCGTCACGAAACCTGCGGCCCACCTTCGAGTGAGGCCCTCGCACGAACCTACCCTTCGCACTCTCGTCCAAATTGGTAAAACTCTCCGCTATCTTCAACACTTTACTAGGCTTCCGCCGCTCGTACCTACAACCAGCGGAACGCTCGTCTTGCATTCTAACTGAATCTCTTCGCTATCCCGCTTCGAACATCTTCCACATCAAGTGTCCTCCGCGCACGATTCACCTCCCGTCACCATGTCCGAGTGTTCGAGATATTGTAAATACCCGATAAAACCATTTTATTTCACACGATAACTTGTGTCTCAGCGACAGTCACTTTCACATTATCAGTTCGCGTTTTAGATGTTTCACGGGGTTCAGATAATTCACAAACACTACCAGTTTGTTACGATTTTGTGTGATAAGCGGTTATTGTTTTTTCTGATAAACAATTCGATTGACGGGCGACGCGCGTTCAAGCAAAGTAAAGAAAGCGGAAAGCAAGCAAGCCAAGCAACACTCAACACATGACATTAGGTTTCGAAATGTTGGCAGTAGTGGTGGTAATTTTTTATCGACAGTTGGCAGTACCGCATTATGGATGCGTTCAGAAATTTTGTAAACGTTAGTGTTAATAACGTATTCTGTGCTTTTTCCATGCTTAAAAGCATTAACTGGATAAATAATATTATTATTATTATGAATTTGCTATTTAAGTGTTAGTTTTTTCTTAGTTAGTAATTATAGTTAAAAGTTCATATTAAATTGTTATAATTATTTTATCAAACATAAAAATACGATATAATTTTCTGTTGTTTTTGGGCATAACCTTACGCTTTTCTGCTATAGCAGAATTCTAATAATAGCAGTCTAGTAGTAGGTATATTTTAATCTAAGGGACAAGCTTAGTATTGAAATGGACATATTATTTAGTTTCAGCTATAAATTCACTAACGTACAGAATATGTTCAGACAGAATGTGAAAATATGTGTGCGTGGAAGGTGCCGGTATGCTTACAAATTATTTACCGCATAATAAATAAAGATTATTTTTTGATGCGTTGTAAGTTATAATATTGGATCGAAATTTAGGCACCTACCCTACTGCGTATGTATTATATTTAGTGGCATAATAATAGCTATTTATTATTAATGAGGAGTTTGGAGGGCAATAAATAAAACAAGATGTAGAAATTTCACAATTTATTTTTTTATTTCATGCTGACGACTATGTTCTTATACCTATATCAATGTACCTATATCACACATCGGAAACTTGTCGATGATAACGTCACACAAAACAAGTGCTAATCTAATAAAATATTATTTATTAGCATTCGTCTTGTCTGAGTTCGTTTCCACATTGAAATAATCTCTCTGTGTTATTAAAACCAACTAGCTCCATTATTCACAACTGACTACCTATTAACTATTAAAAATTTAACGCTCAATAGCTATAAATACAAATATAATTATTGCTGTTGCGATCTTACATGTTACTTACGCTATAATATAATAAATAATTATTATATTGATCTGAAAAGAATAAACATTCGTTTTTCACTTATCAAAAGTCACTTCTATCTAATCATACTTATTGATAGTATTGCTTGATCAGAGAAAACATTGCTTTCTCGTAAAATATCTTAACAAAATACGTACATACATTATGGTTACCTACGTTATACCTATTAACCTTACTTAAAAGCAACCATTATATGGTGCGATAGATTTAACGAATAATTTAGCCAAAGAAAAACGTGATATAAAGGTATGACAGTTTTGAAAACGACTCTGATATAAGCAGAATAGTAAAATGATAATAAATAATGTCGTCGAGTACAATTAAATTAATCAAAATATACAAATACTTAAATTGCGTGATTATTCCGTTATAAAAACAACCAATTAAATTACAATAAATGAAACAAAATGCAATTATGGCATAAACTAGATTACTAACTAAATTATCCTAACTACAAAATAACATGTTAACAACTTTGTACATTTATTTAAGCATGTTTATCGAAATATATAATAACGTTATTTATTTCTATGATTATTTGCGCGAGTTTTATTATAACAATTCAAATTATAAATAAAAGTGCAGTCTATAAAAGTTTACTAGTTGTATTTTCTGAGGCTATGAGTTATTTTGTTACTATTATGAATAAAATTATTACTAAACAGATTCCGGTAGTTAATGCACGCCTATATTTGCATTATTTGTAGTAATCTTTATAATGAAGTATGCAGTAAGTACATAAAATAATATTTTAATAATTAAATTAATAACAATTATTATAAAAATAAAAACCTTATTTATGTACATACACTAGTGTAGTCGCCACGGAAAAAAATTAGCACAAAATAATTAGATATAATTTTTGAATAGTTTGAAATACAAATAAAAATGATCTGACAAAATAACGAAAATAATATAGCATGCTTTTATTACACGTTAATTTAAATATATAGATAGTTATTTTAAGCAAGGTTCAAAAGATAGGCGTGCTTTGTATTTTTAGATATAATTATTGTTTGAAACATTTCTCTACGTATAAAATACTGTCGCAACAAGAAACATAGATTCACAACCATTCTCGACTCTATCAACCTGCTTGAACAATTCTTTTATGCTAGTAACACGTTAATGCATTCCAAAAACTACAAAAAATCTAATAAATATGAGTACTACATTTGAGATTACTTTGTCCTCCAAAATAAAACAGCTTTTTTTTTTTTTTTTTTTTTTATGTAATAGGTGACAAACAAGCAGACGGCCCACCTGATGGTGAGTGGCTACCGTCGCCTATGGATACCTGCAATACCAGGGGTACCGCTGGTACGTTGCCTACCTTTCAAGACTCTATTCACTTGCCTTTTGAAGAGTCCCATGTTATAGCTCATCGGAAATACCGCGGGCGGAAGCTCATTCCACAATTTGCAGGTGTACGGCAAGAAGGAGCGAGTGAATCGCACAGTGCGAGAATGCCAAGCATCAATAATGTGTGGATGGGCTTTCGAGCGGTGACGGCTCGTGCGGTGATAAAAGCGCGAGGCCGGAATCAGGTCGAATAACTCTTCAGAACACTCCCCACTACCACTCTCCACTCTTTAACCTATTAATTCATACGTTTAGTGCAGTATATTTCTTCCTTTGACTTTACTTATAATAATTTGAAGATTCTCCTTAAAACTTACAGGATATTACCATAATGTCCTAACAGATTATAGTTTAAATAGATGGTTTAAGGCATGAATATAGTTCGATGTAACGAGATAGTTGAAGTTAATTCAGATTTTTGTTTGACTAGGAAATAAAGTATAAGTTTTGTGTCTCTACTTTTTATGTACAATTTAAATATTATACATTGTGGTTGGGTAAGTATATTGATAGGTTTAAAATATTACTTATTACCCTTTAGGTATTTTTTATATGTGTAGGTAAAAATAATTTTAAAATAGCTCAAAAGTTATCATTAAACATGAGCGTCGTTTTATTACAGCGCATAAAATTTAGGCGATTGGTTCTATCTATGATATTTTTGTGATTTTCATATCTATTTTTGTTAACAAAGTATTAAACCCAATACAGTAAAATGTGTGTTATTATAAAAATAAAGCACGATTATAAAGTGCCTTAAGACTAATTTCTATATTGTTTCTAAGCCTTATGTTTAGCTATACAAGGGTAGGGTTCTAAAACAATTGTTTAGATGGTATAAAGTCATCTCGGTATAATGTATATGATGAAAAGGAGACTGATTACGAAGTGCCACTGTATCCGTTGCATCGGTTGACCGCTGGTCTGATCTTGACATTCTCCTGTAAAAAGAAAATAGCATTTAAGGTACCTATGACTTTAAGGACCTCTGTACGCCCCTCTTGACTTAATAAAACTTAGGCACAGATCCTTGTTTCCGATAAAAGTAAAGGCATAGCATAATAAAGATAAGGTGAAGAATGTACGCGCTTCAAGCAGTCTTCACTGGTAGTCACCCAGAACCGGGAAGATGGGCGTGATCTTGTATAGTAGGCCAAGACTGAATTTGGGTCACTGAGCCGTATTACTTACCTTACTTAAGACTAACATCCTACTGACATTATAATAGCAAATCGGTTACTTTTCAGCGAGAAAAACCCCCCGGGCAGCTACACATTTTGTATAAAAGTACTCACCAGTGGCAGTGGCATCAAACAGCAAGTCCGGCCCTCTGTCCCTCGGCTCTCGCTCGCAGTTGGCGGCGGAGCGTGACACGGCGAGCGCGGCCCGTCCCTCGCGTGACATGAAGCAGTACCGTCTCGCGGCCGTGCTGTCACGCGTCACCGGCGTCGTCACCACGAATGACACGCCGTTCTCGTACCAACCGCCGTGGCATGTGTATGCTGGGAAATTATTGTTAGTAATTAAAAATCAATCTGGCCAGCGTTTTTTTTTTAATTGCGGCCAGCAACGTTATCTATATAAGTCGATAGCTGATATCAATACTAACAAAATTATTCTGACACCCACCCTCGTAAAGTGAGGGGCAGGTTTTGGAGGTAGTTAAGTGTCTAAGATGAGAAGAGAATGGAATCTCGCAATCAACTTTGACGCTTAATAACTCCAAAATAAAATCAAAAAGGCGGCCAGTACGTATGCCACGCTCCAGACAAAAGTTTTTAATGTGTGAAGTAACACAATTTAATCGTAGAATGCGAAAAAACTCACCCGTAACATATTCCCTATTCTCACACATAGAATAAAACTCCATGTTCTTAGCGGAGTTGCATCCGACTTCCAGTCTATTGTAATTGTTCACAACACAAGTAACCTCTTTCTCATCCGCTTCTCTTCTACTCCTCAGCATTGGAGCGTCAGACATATTTCTTACGCTAAAATTGAACAGTCTACTGCCATTTATCCTACGATTATGCTCAGGTTTTGCTTGGTCTCTTTTCTTTCTATCACTAGCTTCTATACTCTCTAAGGATCTGACGCTTCTGCTGTGCTGATTGTTCTCGATGTCGTATTTGCCAGAATAAGGACATTCTTTCGATTCGGGATTGCTTGCTGAAAGAAAAAATATTGCTTTATTAATTATTGTTGTGCTTAATGTAACTGCTATAAATAACGTTATTTTTTATAACAAGGAAAAATGTTGCTTTTTAATTATCGTTGTGACTAATTTAACTGCTATAAATTTAGCTAGTTTTAATAACATAAAACGTTAGTAAAATTTAGCCCACTCTATTAAACTTTTTTTTACAAGATGCGATGTCACGCGGTAGAGTCCTTTTCACAAAAGAGGTCCCGCGGAATTTTGCGGAACTAAATTAATTTTTTTCGATAATTACTGGACTTCATATTCTAAATAATTTTTATTTGTTAGATTAAATAAATACATACCTAATTAAGAAATTAACTATGAGAAATTATGACTCTTTTCGTGAAAAGCACTCTACGTGAAATTTATTCAGCCAACTAAATATTTTTGTACTGGCAATGTTCACAATATTTTCTGCCAAAGGAGGTGGTTTCTGTTTTCGCCGAAAAAGTATTTCTATCAAAGAGTTTTGTTATTTTAGGAAATACAACATTAAAGCTTACGTCACACTGAGGCGGGAGGTAACGGTAAAGCGGTCGCGATCTTCATTTTGTTCCTGCCCGCGTTCGCTTTATATGTGACAGTGACAGGCTGACAGGTTACGTACAAATTCGAACATTACAAAAATACCGTCCCGGATCGCGATCGCTTTGCCGGCTCAATCTGACGAAAGCTTTAAGCTCTTAAGCTTAATGTAGTTTGAAATTAACATAATTTTAAAACATTTCTACAACAAGCATTATTTTTGTAGCAAACCAAAACTTTCCTGCAAGCGAAACTAGATGGCGCCATACGTACGACAAAGTCTTTCTTTGCACCATACAGAATCACAGAATACTACATAGAACCAATGGGAAATGATACGGAAACCTTGTCTTTTTTTAAATGCGTTGGAATATAATATAATATGTATTAAAATTGAAACTTATAATGCAAAGAAGTATGAAGACGAGCAAGACACTCTAACATATTATTATCATAATCAGTAGGTAGGTTAAATTGCCTCCCAGGAAAGAATAGAAGAATAGGAGACCCTAGAATTTTACAAAGATGTAAAATTCTAGGTGCACGGCACCTCGCTTCTGAGTCTTACGACTGCTTTGGTGCTTAATATTAATATTTTACTTACCGACTAAAGTAACATAAGGCGCAGTGACAGCGTTGAAATGCCTCGGCGAGCACGCCTCGTCGGGCCGCAGAGTGGGCGAGCCGCGCTGTAGCTCCGCGATGTACGTGTCACGCCGGTACAACACTACGCAGACGTAGCGGGACGCACTGGAAACAATACAAGAATTAGTATTATCTAAGGGGGTCCATATTGGCTCGCATAAAACTTTTAGTCCTAATTTAATGTGGCATAACGTTTTTCAGCCTAAACATCAGAACGCCTAAAGTTTTTAGGCATAACTTTTTTAGCCTAAATTTTTCTCCCATAATATTTTTAAGCATAATAATAATTACGCATAAAATTGTTACGCATATTGTTTTAACGCCTAAAATATCTTACCATAAACTTTTTTGGCATAATTATATTCAGCCCTAATATTTTCCGACATAATAATATCCAGCCCTAAAAATTTTCAGTATAATGATATATCCAGCCCTAATTTTTTAGCAAAGTGATATCTTGTCATAATACTATTACCAGAATTGTAATCGGCAAAATATTATTAATACTAAAAGAAACGAATTATTAATTTCAATGTTCCAACTTAAAACCTAACCTAGCCTTCTCGCGGTTTTTTTTATAGAACGAAGTAAGAATTCGGGCAAGACGCTCTCCCGATGGTAAGAGATAACTTTTTACTTGAGAGTAATAAGATGTTAAGACTCTTCAGCCCAGTAACTTCACTAGCTACTGTGTGGTTGTTTTATTTTAATCTCCTCTATCACCCTACCCTCTCTCTGAATTAGAAAGTGGATGGTCATTTTTGGCACTTTGTTGACCGCTGCGATGGCACTGTGGACATTGTTCAAACCTAACCTAACCTAAATTATCCGAGTCGGTTTTGTGACAGTCAGTTTTACTGGGTGCCATAAACTACTTTCCTAAATAATTTTATTAACTTACAATATTAGTTGTATGCCTTAATATAGTTATGTAAAATTATGATTATGCCCCAGAAAGTTATGCGAAACATTTTCGGACAAATTAAATTAGGACTAACAAAATTATGCGTACTTATATTATGACATACAAATTTATGCTTTACAAATATATGATAAAAAACGTTAGGGCAACTGACAGTTATGGCAAGACATAAGTATGTCTAGATATAATTATGCCCAATTATGATTAGGCTAAAAAAAGTTATGCGAAACATTTTCGGCGAAACAAAATTAGGACAAAAAAAATTATGCGTGCGAATACGCTCCCATCTAAGGAACTAACTAACAGACTCGTTCTAAGTTTAAACGGTTATTGGGAGAGGATCAGAGTAGTTCCTGTCGACCGCGGCGAGATCTTGCGCGACCTTGAGTTCAATTTCTTAACCTTGATAGTAGTTTTCGTACAAATTTATACTTTGGCCATATGGATGACGGCAATCGTCAAAAACAGCTGAAAGGAAGAAGGCTATAGTGCGCAACTACCACACAAAATGTACTACGAATCCTCACCAATGATGCTGCCAATGAGCCACCAACGCCACGGAGTTGCCACTCGGCGAACTCGCCTTCACATTGACGCAGAAGACCTTGATGTCCACGCTCGTGCTGTTGGCGATATATAGTGTCGCAAGTATTTAGTGTATCCTCACCAATGGTGCTGCCAATGGGCCACCAACGCCACGGAGTTGCCACTAGGCGAACTGGCCTTTACGTTCCGCCAGTAGACCTTGATGTCCACGCCTGTACTGTTGACGATTCATAGTGTCGCAAGTATTTAGTGTATCCTCACCAATGATGCTGCCAATGGGCCACTAACGCGACGGAGTTGCCACTAGGCGAACTGGCCTTTACGTTCACGCAGTAGACCTTGATGTCCACGCCTGTACTGTTGGCGATACATAGTGTCGCAAGTAATTAGTGTATCCTCACCAATGATGCTGCCAATGGGCCACTAACGCGACGGAGTTGCCACTAGGCGAACTGGCCTTTACGTTCACGCAGTAGACCTTGATGTCGGCGCCCGTGCTGTTGGCGATACGGAGCGTCGCGTTCCGCTGGTAGAAGGTGTAGTTGCTGCTGAAGTCCAGGGTATGCCACGTGTGGGAGAATGTCATCCATGTTGGGAACTGGCAGTTGAAGCGGACTGATACTGGAATATGCAAAAGTGCTCCATTGTAGATAAAACCAATCTATTTGATGAAAAAATTGTGTTTGAATTTAAATATGGGACAAGTAAATTAAATTAAATATTTAAAAAACCCCCAACGCAATATGTGATTCACCATTTAGTGGTGCGCCATCTTGGATTTTGTAATTATTATAGTGCGTTGTATTCTAATAGTTAAGCCCTTTCATTTGAAACCCATATTGATGGGATCGTGGAGAAAAAAAGTAATCCACTATTTTGTAGCGGCGGCCATCTTGGACCGATTTCCACCAAACGTGGTTAAGAGAACTCTCGACTAACTCTTCTATATTTTTTTATGAGTGGCAAATCGAACATATTAGGCGTCTGATGACATTATATTTAAAGCATGATAGTTCTTAAAATACTCAGTGCCATGTGCTTAGTTATAGTTTCTTTGGCCATGTAGTGTTTTGAAACACAAAATTCTGCACTGCACTGCAGCACAGCATAGCGTTGCTGTGTCAAATTGTAGAATTTGACATAACAATATTATGTAGAATCTTGTCGTGCCTAATAATTTTGCTGGTAACAATGCCCTTCATTCTGGAGCGTGTACAGAAGGTGCCAGCACGTAGCAATTTACTGCTTGAAGGATGAATGATGAATAGTTGGCAAAGGTGTTGCACTTCCCCAGAAAACCTTTGCAATAGAGCCCTACCACTACAAAATAAACAAATCCTTAAGAAAATACTAACGAATAATTATCTAATGACTCTTAATTCTTAATTAAATTAAATCTTGTTTATGTTCTTACCTCGTTTGAGCGCCATAGTCCTAGAACCTTCAGTAGCACTAAACAGTCCATTACACGTCGCGTCACCAGATTGTGCCACTCGGTATTCTACGCCGGCTGCTGTTGCTGGGCCTTCTTTTATGCCGGGACCTGACGCTGTTGGTAAATTATACAAAAATTATAAAATATTGGTGTTTTCTTCGTCTTTCTGGTTAATTTGAGAAATCTAGTCTATTACAAATCAGCATGCCGAGCATATGTAGGATCTAATCTGTAATTTATCTAAGGTCTAAACGAAAATCTATGTAAAACAAACTTTGGTAAAAATAAGCTTAACAGATAATTTAAAATTGTTGCTGTTTCAGCAAAAAAAATACATAGAATTGACGAACGCCTGATGCGCCTGAGATGCGCTTCAGCTTATTGTAATACTGTGTCAGTTCAAAATACATAGAATTGACGAACGCCTGATGCGCCTGAGATGCGCTTCAGCTTATTGTAATACTGTGTCAGTTCAAAATACATAGAATTGACGAACGCCTGATGCGCCTGAGATGCGCTTCAGCTTATTGTAATACTGTGTCAGTTCAAAATACATAGAATTGACGAACGCCTGATGCGCCTGAGATGCGCTTCAGCTTATTGTAATACTGTGTCAGTTCAAAATACATAGAATTGACGAACGCCTGATGCGCCTGAGATGCGCTTCAGCTTATTGTAATACTGTGTCAGTTCAAAATACATAGAATTGACGAACGCCTGATGCGCCTGAGATGCGCTTCAGCTTATTGTAATACTGTGTCAGTTCAAAATACATAGAATTGACGAACGCCTGATGCGCCTGAGATGCGCTTCAGCTTATTGTAATACTGTGTCAGTTCAAAATCAAGTTCTACTGAACACTTCAAAATTTTTGGTACTCGGAGACATAAGCTATTAAATCTAATATTTTTCTGTTTGATTGTCTGGAAGAAATATTAGCGATAAGAACGCTAATTGATTTCATAATTTAAATTGTATGTTATTCTAAGTTTGTATTATATTGTGGTGTTGATGTAAAGAGTTTGGGTAATCTAATGTCCTCAGCTAATCCTATAGCTTTTTACTCTGCTAAAATGAGAAACTTTATGCCTTTTTCGCATTATAGTAACTAGGTGCCTAAATATTTTATTCGAAAATAATTGTCCATTAAAAGCAACTGAAAACTAAAGAGAAAGTCTTACCAATACCATTAGTCTTCTCGTAGACGAAGCATCGATACCGGTCTTCGTTGCTGGTCGCGTGGTTGTGATGTAACTTTCCTACGAGGAACCGCAGGCTTCCTTCCTTCCAGGTCGCCAGGCATTCTAGTTCTTCCACTGGAAATTATTATTATAGAAATATTTATAACATAATTGATATTATGCAGCATAGTTTGCATTTTGAACTTCGGCGAGGCCCTAGGCTAAGAAATGTGGCTCTACGCTAAAAATGTACTGAGATGACATCTCCATCGTTTGTTTTTCCACGCTTTTCCACTACGATTGAGTTAGCCACATGCTAATCGCATGTGGCGCTTACTAAAAATTGGTAGGTACGCCATTTTAAGAAGCTTAGAAAACTGAATACACACACGGTGTTGTAGGCCTTATTGTATTACGATCCAATGCAACATAGGTAATAAAAAAAATGTATTTCTACAGGATATACTTTATTTTTAAGTTGTTCTCAAAACATTATTTTCACTCGATAGAAAAACTAAAATACGTATCTTAAAAGCAAAATTATTGGGTGAAAATCTGAAAGATTGTGTTTTTAAAATTTTGTAAATAAATCTGATTTTCCTATTACAATGACCCCTATAAAACAAAATATTTACGTACATAAAAAAATTCTGTAAATAATATATAAGAAGAAATAAGAAAACATTCGGAAAGTAGAGCTTGAAAATATAATATCTCAGTATAGATTCTCGCAACGCTTTTATTAAATGTACGAGTTTCATTTGCAAAACTTAATGAATTCTAATTAAAAAATAATAATAATTAGTTTCAGTGTTAGTAAGAAACCGCGAAGCTAAATCCTAAACAGAGGTTATTTATTCCCAGTTATTTCAGTATCTCGACTAAACAGTAGCATAATTAATTCTAAAACAATAATTCAGTGGACTAGAACGGTTTGCAATATTTCAGCTTGAAATAGACTGAAACTTGGAACTGAATGCATTTGGATGAAATTAGAAATAGTTATGAAGAACCTGTACTAAAAATTTTAGTTTCGATGTGCCTCTAATCCAAAGCAGAATTTGGGTTAAAAAATTTACTACATAGAGGTAGAATTGAAATAAAATTCGATTTCAAAGTATCTCTAGACTACTTTAATTTTACGAGTACTAGGAGATGCCCTGCCAGCCCTTTATTTCCCAAGCAAATATTATTACTCGAACACTACACAATGAGTAATATATGACATCGATTTAGTAAATTGTTTTAGGTTCGATTTTAATATATTTTTTTTATGAATTTTATTATCATAAGTCTTAACATCGATAATTATTGTTATTTACTGAACTTGATTTTAAGATTAAGTTAAAAAAGTTTAATGTCAGATTTTAACAGAAAAACAGGTGTCGAGATAAGACCACTGATATATATTATGTCTTCTCAATGTGTCCCATGAAATTAAATACTTACCACTACACTAGACTAGATGGTATAAAATGAAGTTGCTTTTCGCGTCTGTCTGTCCCTACGTATGCTTATATCTTCAAAACTTCGCAGCGTATTTTGATGTGGTTTTCATTAATAGATAGATTGGTTCAAGAGGAAGGTTTATATGTATAATACAGGCATAATATACTAAAGAAACACTGATAATTTTCTATTAAGCGCGACGTGCGCGCGGGCTCACTAGTAATGTATAAGTTGCATAATGTAGCACATTAAGTTCTTGTTTTCTTTAAGTCTGGTAGTTGACATTGATGACTTAGTCTGGCCACATACTCACCTACCGGCTAGACTTCAGTCATGAGTCATTAGTGACTCATATCGCTGGCGCATGTGCATACAATACTTAATTATGCGTGACGGTTGAAAGGGCCCAGACGAAAACTGCGCATTATAATTAATTGTTATTGTGAACTTCATAGGGGCTTATTATTATTACCAAACGGTGCTATACTCGATAAAGATTCATTTGTAATATAATCGACCTATCCGTAAAACCAAGTTACACATGAAAAATGTCTACTTTACAGGATAGCGTTTTGAAGTTTGAATTATTAAGTATTTTTAACACTAATTTTGCCCTTTTATCCTGGAAGCTAAATCGAGGGTCATACTTTGACGCCTCGTAATATACATTTTTTTAAAGCGTCGCCATAAGCTAATCTAAATATACATATAAAAGGAAAGCGCGACTGATTTACTGACTGATCTATTAACGCACAGCCCAAACAACTGAAGGGATTGGGTTGGAATTTAAATAGGTTTTATAACGTAGACCTCTATTAAGAAAGGATGTTGTCACGCGGCTAAAGCCGAGAGCATAAGCTAATCTAAAATATGCATTTACCTGTACTTTCCGAAGCAGGAACATCAGGGCAGGCTTGGTAGTTGAGCAGCAACCGTGAGTCTTCAGTACAGCTCTCTATTGATGACACCGGGTTCTTACATTCGCCGTGACCTCTGGAAATTGACAAAATATGTATTAGGATAGTTTGGTGGCCAAACTTTGGGTCGTTGAGCCATCGGAGTTTTTGAAAATAAACTGATTGTCATAACTTCGTCTGCGTATGTTGAAAATTACTACTGACCGATATTACCCAGATGTATATGTGTGAATGTGTGAATTAAAAACACATAGGCTACCATTCAGCAGATAAAACCGCTGGGCGCAGTTAGTAAACAAGTGAAATTTTAAAAATACTTTTTAAAAACAAGCTTTAATTATTATTATCGTCTTGTATCATAAAGTACTCGTCAAGACGAATCAAATGAGCCCAAACTCGATGGGGTTGCGTTGTTTTATGACGGAGTTCCTATGGCCACCTTCCAGCTCCATCATCAGATCAGCTCGATGTCATAAAAATATTGCATTGTCATCCGATTTACACACGCATGCAAATTTTCAGCTCAATTGGAAACCGGGAAGTGGGTCAAATTAAACTTGCAAGATTTGATTACAGACAGACAGAGAGACCGACAGACAGACAGACAACAGACAGGTGAAAGTAATATAAAGCTTGTAATAAAGTGTGCTCTGCGTTACTTTAAGTACTAGCCGAAACAATTTTGCGCTTAGTTCCTTTTTACAAGCTTTTATTTACTTTCACTTGTCTGTTGTCTGTCTGTCTGTCTGTCTGTCTGTCTGTCTGTCTGTCTGTCTGTCTGTCTGTCTGTAATCAAATCTTACAAGTTAAATTTGACCCACTTCCCGGTGTCCGATTGAGCTGAAATTTCGCATGCATGCATAAATCGGATGACAATGCAATATTATTTAGTGGTGGGTCGTTAACGATTTTTGGGTTAACGCAACGAAGCCGTTAAATTCATTATGTTAACCTGTTAAAAAAGCCGTTAACATTATTAATAGGTTTTCATTAATGTAACAGATTTGTACCAACGGCAACGTAGCAGTTAATAGTAGCAAGCGAACTTAGAAACATAGATATCTCTCACTCTCGCTCGTACAATTTTAAGCTAGCGGCGTCTCGCTCGCTCGCGTCCACTCGGCATATTCCGTTTCTATTCGTTCTTTCAACGCAGAAGAAATAGATAATTTTAACTGGTTTTGCGTTAACAGCTTCAGATTACGTTAGCGACTTTTGAATACCTTTTCGTTGAGATAATAAAAAAAGCGCATTGCCAAAATCGTTGAATGTAACAGTTGATAGATTTAGCGGGTTTTGCAGTAAACAAAAAACTGTTAATTCGTTAACATTAGATTAACAGTTAAAAAAAGCCGTTCGTTGAATTAACGCCCACTCCTAATATTATTATGACATGGAGCTGATCTGATGATGGAGCGGGAAGGTGGCCATAGGAACTCCGTAATTAAACGACGTAACCCCATCGAGTTTGGGCTCATTTGATTCGTCTTGACGAGTACTTTATGGTAATAATAATAAAAGCTTGTTTTAAAAAGTTTTTTTTAAATTTCACTTGTTACAAGCTTTTATTTACTTTCACCTGTCTGTTGTCTGTCTGTAATCAAATCTTGCAAGTTTAATTTGATCCACTTCCCGGTTTCAGATTGAGCTGAAATTTTGCATGCATGTGTAAATCGGATGACAATGCAATATTATTATGACATCGAGCTGACCTGATGATGGAGTTGGAAGGTGGCCATAGGAACTTTGTAATTAAACGACGCAACTCCGTCAAGTTTGGGCTCATTTGATTCATCTTGACGAGTACTTTATGACGCTAGATAGTAATAGTAATATTTTTTTTTAATTTCACTTGTTTAACTTTGAACTGATATAAAGCAACTGCAGACATAAAAGAAAAGTAAACCGCTCATCAGCTTATTCTCCATTCGAATATCGCAGTCATTCCATCGGAATATCTGTCCAAATCAAAACTGCCGTCGAGGCATCGCCAGCTGTATTCACGGCTGGGTAATTAAGACAACTGACATGCGTCAATGCGTCTCCAGCAATCAATCGCGTATTAAACGGTTCGATTAATGATGCCGCCGCGCCATTGTTTATCAGATCTACCGAAGGACTGCATTGTGATTCATGTTTTGAAAATAACGCTTTGCATACTTATTGAGTTAGTATTGTCTGGTACGAGTACTATATTAAAATTCATTATTAAAGACTGGAAGGATTTCTTGGTACGTGTAGGGTATATCATGCGAATGGAAGGTCATTGTATATAAAAATCCTTGAATAATATGGGAAATGTGGAAAGGGGACTTGCAAATAAGGTTCTCCCACTTTGAGGACCTGTTTCATCTAAGTTCTCTCATACCAAACGTCTTAAGCGCATTAAGAATGAGCATTTGAAAAATTTACTCAAGTAGACCGCCGGGTTAAAACATCTTTCAAGGGCTTTACCAAATAGATACTTTGTTTAAAAATAAAATATTACCTGTTATAAGTAAAAGAGAAGGGTCCTTTGAGGGGGCAGTCGACGGGATCAGCGTTTTCTCTGAACATGGAGTAGAGGAGGGCATCCCCTGTGATGAGTGAACACAGGTGCGGCAGCGCGTCTCGACGGTGGCAGAATGCTGAAATTTATTCAAAAATAGCTTTACATACTTGGCTTTTAGGTATCTTTCAAGGATTTTTAAAACCAAAACGTTTAAAAAAAATCTCATTTTGGATTTAACGAACCCTGTGCTAGCATATTATACAACTGCCTAATTTGGAGACTCTTAGAACATAATTTTATTAAGGAAATCTATTTCTTGCCAAATGGGAAGTAGGTATACCCAGAAACTACGCTAAACCTCTGTCTTTACTAAACTGAGTTGTCCGCAAATCAAACTCTCGCAAAACTCCTGGCTCTATAATTAATCCTCTTCTTTGTTTTCGTTAGGTATTGAATATCACAGGAGAGATGTTTGAAACACAAATTTCCAAATAATCTCTAAATCAATAGTTCGCGGTGAGCCTCAAGGATTCCCACAGCAATCAGCGATCTACTTAGTTCTCGACTTCACGACACCAATACAAAATCAATGTCGATAGCGAATCAGTTTCCTAGGATTTTACAAGGTAATGCCAAAGGTCATCGCTCGTTCTATCAATTTTTCACAGCTGTTCGTTTTATCTTCAGACGTGCCTAAATGAGCACTTAATTTTTTTTTTACTTTAAATTATTATTTTTGAGCCTATATTGTCCCAGGGCAAAGGTCTTCCTTTTCTCTTTCCACTCTGTTCTCTGGGCGGGAAAGAATAGAAGCTATTACGTAGCTGTAAGGGGTAACCCTCTGAGTCAAGTTCATTATAAAAACAAGATAAAAAAACCAAAATTGCTGTAAACTTAATTTTTTTTTATAACCAAATAAGTTCACGTAGACATATATAAATTGATTCACATTAGAGACTGGTTTCATTTTAATGACAGTATCTACGATTGCGGATAAGACGTTTTAAGTGACACCGTTATGCGTCACATTGCACCATCCTAGTGCGTGATGTTAGAGACATATACTTGTAAAACATAATATAGGATACTCGATACACAAAATAATTTAAAGAAAAGGCCAGGTGCGGTATAAGAAAACTTCATCATCATCATCAGCCTATGTTCGTCCACTGCTGGACATAGGCATCTCCCATGGCACGTCACTCAACTCGATCCTCCGTCTTTCTCCTCGAACCGCTCCCAGCGACCCTCCGGATATCATCGCCCCATCTCCCCCAAGGACGCCCTACACTACGTTTGCCGAGACGCGGTCTCAGCTCAAGAACACGTCTGATGTCTACCCCATCTACAATACTTATTATGCTCATATTTCAAGCATGCACCTACATACATAGGACACATGTAATGAGTTATGTTAATTTTTTCAGGTGCTCGTTATATAAACCCACGTCTGTTCACATTTCAACCGAAGCTGACGTTGCCAAGAAACGCCTCACGACTCAACACGCCTAATCGCGAAGTTTTCGCAGGCTAATTTAATACAGCTACCTTTTCCTTCAGGATACGGAGTGATAAATATTGCAAGCAATTCATTTGTCGTGTAGTGGGTATTAGGCCTACTGTTTACGGGGTAAGAGGTTCCCGGGCGGGCTTTATACAGGCCTAGACGCCATTAATTTGACTGGTTGACTACTGCCGTGCTCAGAAATGTACTGGGCAATTTCACCTTAGTGTTTTCGAGAGAACATTAATAAGAGGTTTCTAGGTTACTCTGGGCTTACTCCGTGCGTCCTTGAAGGAATTCCCACTGAATTATTTATCCCAATTCACTGGGTTAGGTTCTGACAGTTTTCTTTATATACAAGAAGTTACACTTATGGCATGATTCATTTATAAGGGCTAGAGAACTTTTTGCTCTTGCGAGGAAAATGTGAGGCTAAATCAAGTTAAATCAGAGTCCATTATACATATTGTGAGGAGCTGTATCTGTCCATAAGAAAATACTAAACAGTCATCATGGCGACCTCATTGTGGAATAATGTTACGAATGGGAATACATTAAGAAGCTCTTTGGATGGAGGGGTACCTATAATGACCAGGAATATTATTAGAACCGTAAATTTTCCAATTGAAGTTATCGTGACCAATGAACCTGAATAAGGAACATAGTGCTAATTTTGAGCACATAGCCCATTTTTAAGAATATAATTATTAAATCGACTTGAAGGTTGATTTCAATAAGCGAGGAAAACACGCACGTTTAAATTAATAACTTGACAACTGCTTAATCGATTTCGATAAAATTTAAATAGGACCACCTGGAAAACAAAAAAGAATTTGCCAAATAGGTAAGGTGTCTTCGAGCAGTTATCATCGATAAACAAACATAATATAACTTATCTTTTATTTGAAGTCTGCTAAAAAGATAACGAATAACTTACTTTCTTTATACTGCAGCACGTTTTTATGTTTCTCATGCATCACCACACATCTGTAGCAGCCTTTCCTGTAACAAACAGACGTTCAGAGTTAACCTATAGTTTAGAGGTTTATATAGTCTGTTAAAAGAGAGTCGATTTAAGTTAGCAAAATGTTTCGGTCTGCCTTTTTCCAATTACGGCCAGATGTGAAACAAAGTTAGGGCTCGTAGTTTTTCAAATGGAGCTTTTATAGTAAGTAATGTCTCTGTTTTGTTTTGAAATGTAATTTTGGTATCGGTCTGTCTAGTTTTAGTGAACCTGCGACCTTTTCAGTCATCGACTTATATGAAAAGGTATTTGTATTTGGGCTACTATTTAGTAATGCTTTTATCTCGTAAAAAATATATAGTAACCAGCTGTACCCAGCGGTTTTACCCGCTTTACCATAGCCTGTGTTAATCAAGGGTCTAAGCTATCTCTATACCAAATTTCAGCTTAATCGGTCCACCCGTTTATACGTGAAAGAGGAACAAACGTTCATCCAGACATCCATACATTCTTATAAACTTTCACGTTTATAATACTAGTAAGATACAGTGGGCTTTTCATATGGGAGTGTCAAGTTAAACTGTCACCCCATACTCAAGAGTAAAATGTATGAGATATTATAGTTCAATAGCATAAGATTCAGCTCATTTTTTGGCCATTAGACACATTATCAGCAGTCATAGGCATTTTAAAAGTGAGCAGAAATATCTTTGTAAATAAACGGCATGAACTCACTTGTATTTACTTCGGCTTCGTGCCGACCGTTTTGATCCTGTACGAGGATCTTCTTTAGAGAGTAGCTGCGGTTATTCGCTGGCGTCCGCGCCCCGCTTAGCACCCCGAGTTCGAGTACCGTTTATTTACAAATATGAATCTAAATACTCACGAATCGTTTAGTGTCAAATGAGCAGTAATACTTCAAGAAGTTTTAACATCTAGTTGTAGAGGATACTTACTCATCGACAGTCATGAACTTGTCGCCCTCAGAAGAGAGACACTTGCCCTTGTTGGAGAGGCGGTCTCCTTCGATCAGGATTGGCTGGATCACTCCTGACTGGAACCACCGCCCGTGCCAGCGAGATGGAAACGCGCACCCTGGAGACAAAGGTACAAGGTGAATTTTTGGGGAATATTCTGGATGTTTTTAAAGTGTAATCAAATAAATAAAAAAACAAATCAAACGTTAAGGGCCGACATCGTGAAGGTGAAATGAAAAGAACAATAATAATTGAATTAAGCAGTAGTGGTTCGTACAAGTTCTATATACAGGGTTGGCTGACAATGAATAAATTAAAGGATATTTTTAAGCATACCTTATGATAATGATTTTATCATAAGAAGTAGTTAGGGGGATGTGTTGTAGTTTATTTTGTTTTTGTTGATGTCAATGGACAAAATAGACATAAACAACAGAACACATAAAATATTAAAATCGAATTAAACACAGGCAGGCTTTACGAAAACACTTTATTATGAACTATTAATGAAACGACCAAAAAACTAGTCCCATTTCCAAGATACGAAAACAGCGGCTCGTAAACGACAATTCCCAACTAAAATCCTTAGCAAAAAATGTCATTAAACAATTTTTAACCAACAAAGACTCCAAAAATGCGCCATTAAGGCCGTCATATCGCAGCAATATGCCGTAACAGTGTTTACGAAGCCTTAACTAAAACCCAGCGGAGTTTAGAAGTGCTCTCTGTACGTTCAAATATGGCCTGAATAGTGAGGCTGCGGTAATAGGGTTGAGTAACCGTGTTCTAGAAACAGCCGATAGAAAAGTGGGCCTACATTTTCTTGTGTGCATTTGGTAACAGGTAACCAAGAGGGTGTAAGAGGATTTTCTTCCTATTTTCTAAACTTTATCACATTTAAAAGTGTTTAATATAAAATTTAAATTTTACCTTTGATATAATTTTAAAATGAAAATAGCATTTTGACAAAATCTCAGATGTTATTTGCAAGCAGATGAACTAAACGAGCTTGAAACACGCAAATATTAAGCGACTAGCTTACGCTCGCGACTTTGCCCGCGTGAAAAAATCCTTATTTAGCGGAGGTCTATGTCATTAAACCTATCTATGTTCCAAATTTCATCAAAATCCGTTTAGCGGTTTAGGTTGTGCGTTAATAGATCAGTCAGCCAATCACACTTTCTTTTTATATATTTAGATCAATTTAGATAGATAACGCCAGTCCTTTACAGTTGCAGTCTCTATAAGTCCTCGTACTCAATAGGTACGAAGACAACGCGAGCAAACATTTCTTTACCAATATATAATGTATTTTTTTTTTGGCTGAGTACCAAAATTCCGTGTACTACAATTTCACCTTTTGGTACCAAAGTAAGGTAATAAAGTTTCGGTACCTAGTTTTGGTGAATAACATGAGACATGGCCCAAGTTAGCACGCATTATTGTGGTCAAACTGTATCACAAGTGCCACCTGTGTATGAAAATTCGTCATGTTTAATTACTTAATTTGTGGCGCAATTTTCCAGTGATTTATTAACATAATTCACTAATTACGGCGTGACAAAGTCAATGCGTGCCTTGACACGAGTTCTGGGTACTGTGGTGTAAATAGAGTGTTCACATGCTATTGCTTTGTTATTTACCAGCGGATTTAAAAGGAAAAGTAGCTTAAGTAAACACAAAGGCCAGGAGGGCTATCAATGTACTAAATTTCAGCTACATCGATTTAGCCGATTAGGCGGTGATGCAGCACACATATTTTGGATCTTTGTAAGTAGAAACTGCCGTTTTTCAAAATAAAAGGATATAATAATGTTTTAGGTACTTATAGGTTATGAAATGCGTATCCTTTTCCTAAGAATTCATCATGTTCTCTTACATATTTATTACAATCGTTCGTTCGTTCCCAACCAAAGAAGTTCTCTCACTTCCCAACCAAAGTAGGCATATTACTAACAAATGAAGTGACTGCTCTCAATTAGAATACAATGGCAGATGTGAGCCCGCTTAAGTAGTTACTTTGATGAATAAAAACGACTGCTCTTAAGTGGATATAGGGGACTTTCCCATGCTTTATTGGGTCAAAGCAATACTTCATTGAAACGTGAAACGACACTTCAAGCTGCTAGGTGACCCGAAAACTTAGTTTCCATGGGAATTTGATGGGTTCTCTACATGGTAAATCCTTTGATATGCCACTTTGGTAATTTGTAAATGAAATAGTTGAAGATTAACTGGGGTAGGAGGAATTTTAGAGTGCCAGGGTACGTGCGAGAGAGAGAGCAATAGTGTTTTGATTTTATCATTGACCAAAATCCTAAATCTATGATCCTGCGAAATAAATACATCGCTGATTGAAATTTTGTCGAAATGTTGACGTTCTCTAGAATTTTATCACTTCCAAAATTCAGTTTGAGTGCCCTCAAATTTTCCTCTACTTCGTCTTGTAAAGAACCAAAAAAACTAGATTTGTTTTATCTAGAATGTTTTCGAATGAAAATAAATCAACGATATTATTGTACGTTTCTTCTTTCTTCACAATCTATTGTGCATTATTTCTCTACAGACTCTACATAATTAATTGATTCTTTTCACCAACGATAAATCGCAGAACATGGCACGTTAAGAACCTTTGTACGACATTCATTTGTTTCGATAAAAACTTCGGCAAAACCTAGCCTTTGTTGGAGCTACATTGTCTCATATTATAACGCTGACGATACACTTATATCTTGCTAATTTATTTTGAGAGAGATTGAAAACTAAGGTTTTTAAGATTTAGCTTGACTAAATAGCAGGGCTATTCGTAACACACCCACTACGATTTATGGTTTTTTTAATACAACGAAGTAAGAAGATAAGAATGACACTCTTCCTATGGTAAGTGATAACGCTGCCCATAATTAGTACGGTGCTACCTAAGATTTAACAATGATGTGAAATTCTAGGTGCATTGCACCAGCTCAGATGTTAAGACTCTTTAGCCCAGTAATTTCACTAGTTACAGTGCTCTCCTGCCGAAGCAGAGTAATGTTTGCACATCACTGCTCAGGCGGTAGGATAACCGGCACTGTTGGGATACCCACCTAGACGACCTCCTGCAAAGGAAGTCTACCCCCGGTGATACCACTTCAATGTACGTTATGTACTGCGTTTGTTATTTTACTCATTATTATCAATGAGAAGGTTTAAGCAAGTAATGTAGACATGTTTGTCTATTTATTCTAGTGCTTTAAATGTGGGTGGGCGATAGTCAATAGGACTGCTGTTTATTAGATAGGTGAAATCTAGTAATTAAAATTTTACCTCTTCTTACATACTCTTTGATTTTACCCTCTTAATGTTGACAAATTGATCTGACACACACATTTATTCTGATGACAATACAATTTATTACTTTCTATATATCATTGTAAATACAAAATGGCTGGTGCTACAAAATGGCGGATTGCATTATTTTCACAGCTACCTCAATATGGGTATCAAATGAAAGGTCTTGACGAGTAGAAACCGTTCAACGTTAAAAAACGATTTTGCGACTTGCAGAAATTTGAAAGTACAACTGAAAAAAAGAATAGCAAAATTCTCAGAACATGTCTGATTTGTACATTAGCCATTAGTGTAGACCTAGCTTTAGTATTATTGATCTAAGAAAAGCAATCAATCGCTGCCTAATGACAGGCGGCCTTAATAAACGTTGAGGGTGAGACTCCATTAAGGGACGAGACATTCGTAGGTTCCATTCAAAAATATAACGCTTCAAGCGAAAATACAGCGCTTTAAACAACTTTTAACGCCGCGTGGGACAAATGTTTGTGTGATCCACAGATATTTGTTTCTGGTCTGGGTGGCTCTCTGTATCTATTATAAGTATGTATTTACAAAAGAAAAATATATAAGTATTATATCCGTTATCCTAACCACCATAACACAAGCATTAAGTTGCTTAGCTTGGGGTTAAGTGGCGCTGTGTGTAATGTCCTGAAATATTTATTATTTATAAACTATTGAACTTAAATAAGTTAGTTCATAGAAATATAAAACATAGTATAATGTAATAGTAGTGACATTCTTCTATATAGAAGAATTAATAATATAAATAATAAAATAAATAAATAAATAATAATAATAATATTATTATGCTTGTTTTATATAAACCTTCCTCTTGAATCATTCTATCTATTACAAAATACCGCATCAAAATCCGTCGTGTAGTTTTCAAGATTTAAGCATACATAGGCATAGACAGACAGACACAGGAAGCGACTCTGTTTTATACTATGTAGTGTATGTTAATTAAAACCTTACATTAATTAACAAATTTTATTTTGTTTTTAAGTAGGAACAGTTAGACCACTCTTAAATTGCACATCGTTCCCAAATTACGGAAACATTTCACTCGGCTGACAGGTCAAATTAAAAACTGGGTGAGCAGTGACCATCACGCGCATGTAGTAAATAGTAGAGTCGGTCGTCGTCTCTTAAGCAGGTCGGACGTCTCGGGAGTGTTTCTTGATTATATTTTTCATTTATTTATCTATTTTCTCGACAAGTTGTGCGCTAGATTCAGTGAAGGTGAATTTATCGGCCCCTCTCGTTTATTCCTTGGTAATTCTCCGTGCTGGCCCGCGGCCATCTTTGGTTGTGTCGGACTTCTCGCTCTTCGGGGCGGCCCGTGGACTGACGTCATTGCCGTTGAGTGTGAGTGCTGTGTTTAACTTTGGCTGTCACTGTCACTGTCACCGAGGACTGATTGTCGCTATTGACTGATTGACCCAAGCTGACTTTTTGCCGAAGTCCGGATTCGAACCCGCAACGCGCCGCGACGCGTCGATTGAGTCCGTGCGCTGTACCGCTGAGTTGCGCAGACACAGGCCGCTGGCTCCAATATTGGCGAGCACTTTAGGCGCTTAGCAATTAGCACTGCTTTGCTATAATATTTCGACCAGGATCAAAAATAATTCTTTATAACTCCGCTTCGTGTGCTTTGCTAATAATTAACTATGGCTGCTAAATGTGGTGCTTGCGGGAAGTATCTACGACCAACAGAAAGCGTTGAATGCAGCAAGTGCCCGCGCTCCTACCATAAAGGGTGTGTGGGTCTACAAGACGTCGATGCCGTGGGAAAGAGGTGGGTTTGTCCCGAATGTAAGAGAGGGCAGCCGAAGGGGGACAACACAAATACCCCAGTGAAAGGAACGACTATCCCCCCCGAATCATCCCTCCCTTGCGAGCCCATCCCTGGCAACCCCAATCAGGTTCTGGTATCACACTCAATCATAAATACGGACGAGGTGATGAGAGAGATTCGTGAGTTCCGGGCGGAATTCCGGAGCTACCGGGAAAGCATGGGGCAGCGAATGGATGCACTCGAGCAGCGAATTGTGGCGGTCGAACAGAGGGAGTCGTCGCCCGCACAAGAGGATGTGGCCGAGCTAAAGGTGCAGGTGGCATTGCTAAAATGCGAGGTAAACGATCGAGAACAGGAACTTTTGTTGTCAGACTTGGACATCGGGCACCTGCCCGAGTCTCACGGAGAAAACGTCGGACATGTGGTGACGGTCCTGGCCGCCAAACTGGGGGTGCCCATAGAAGAGCGGGACATCGTTTTCGCTGAACGAGTCGGGCGCGCCGATCACCAGGGTGGGCCGGACGAGGCGGCGGCGGGGCGTCCGCGCCGTGTTGTCGTGCGCCTAGCGCGCCGCTCCCTCAGGGACCGGCTGCTGCAGGCTGCGCGCGTGCGCCGTACGCTCACCTCCGCTGACCTCGGGCTAGCGGGGCCATCTCGGCGCTTATATATCAATGAGCGGCTCACGAAAACGAACAGGCAGCTATTTCACAGCGTCCGTGAGGAGTGTCGCACGCGCCAGTGGCGCTACGCCTGGACGAAGCAGGGTCGTGTCTTCGCTCGTCAGGGGGATGGAAAGCAGGTTTTTCTGTTCCGCCCAGGTACAGATATAAAGCGGGTTTTTGACGCAAGAAGCGTTTGATAAATTTAGCCATTTATCACTAACTTTAGCAATAATTATTGTATTCTTATTGGTCCAGTTTAAAACTTGTTTTTTATCATCGTCTTACAATTTTACTCATTTCTTTTATTACTGTCGTTTAGCGCATAATTTTATTTCTATAGAGTCAGGCGAGCTAGTATATTGTTTACATAAAGTCGCCCTATGTACTTTGTCTAGTGAATTAATGCAAGAGAGCTTTCTGAGGAAAAGCATGGCATTGGTATATATTTTAACATTTTACAATATATTTTATTTTATTGTTTACTATGATATATTTCCAATGAATTTACTAGCAGTTTTTATAGACGTTTGTTATTATTATGAATTTAAGTATTATTTAATTGTACACCCAATATTTATTAGTATTATATTTGTTACAAATTACTCCTACAGCGCTTATGTTAATGTAATATATTATGTAATTAACAGTATACGACAACAACCTGATACAATTTTTTTAAATTGGCAGCTCTCCAGTGGTAACCGTTACATGTTTTCATTGCTTTGTTTAACGGTATATAGTAATGACTAAGAATATATTGTTGAAAGTTGGTCTATTTAATGCAGGCTCTTTAAATACAAATCAAGACGATTTCATAGTTAATATGGGTAGGCATAGTGTAGATATAATGGCAATTAACGAAACCTGGCTGCGTGCGGGGGCGGGGGGAGATGAATGCGCACCTGTGGTACCCGGGTATAGATTGCGACACATCCCGAGGCCGACGGTCGTCCGTCGCGGCCGTGGTGGTGGTGTTGGTTTTTATATAAAACGTGGCATTAATGCGCGTACGCATCCGCACCCCTCCGACCAGAAATATAAGTCAGTTGAGCAGATGTGGATTACTATAAAGGCATCCGGTAAAAAGATTGCAATAGGTACGGCATATCGTCCTCCCTGGCTTGACGTGGAACTTTTTATAGACGCTGTGTCGGAATCAATTAACTCTGTATCAAATTGCGATAATGTAATTTTGTTAGGAGATTTTAATATAAATATGTTCAACAAATGTGACAGTAAAACAAAGTCATTACAAAGCTTTCTGGACTGTTTAAGGCTCATTCTCATTTTAGCTCAAAATTGATGGTCACACGGTTATATTTCCTAAACGGTTAAAGACTGAGATATGAATTGTGGATAGGTGGATAAAACATATATTAAGCTACAAAATAAATGAAGATTACCATAAACGACGCAAAAAATAATACTAAAATTTAACATGAAAGGTCAAAATCGGGGCCATTTTTCGTATTCTCATGGTGTCACACTTTGCGTTGCAGTTAAACATTTGGGCACTACTTTAACAAATTTTGATGTATCTGTATGTAACATATACCAAAATTATCGCAAACAAATATACTTTAAGGTCTACAGACTACAAAAAAGTTTTCAGTATTATTTTGAATTTAAAATAATATAATGCGGCGGTCACACGATTTTAGGTGCTTTAGATTTGCGTAGTTTAACGGCTGCTGTTAAACACAACATCAGCAATCCAATTCAGAGTTCGATTCATTTCAATGATGGCCATGTTCTGCAATCGTAGAAGTAGGATCTAGGACTTATCGAGCCGTAGGAAAAAATATAATTGCTAAGTTTCAATTTATTCATGGGTGTATCGATCACTTGCATGGACAACATTTTTATGCATTGCATTTTAGTTATTTAAATCAAAGCTAGCTTTTTGAAACGCCAAAATGTGCGAGATAAAGATGTAGTATTTAACTTTATACATTATACCTAAACTTTCCAGAATTTCACCAAAAAGGGATATTTTCGTCACCAGCGTGGCATCACCTTCATAGCGTTTTTTACCATGAAGGTGATTTTTGAGCCACGTAAGTGATTTTTAAATATTGTTTTCTTTTGAAATAGCCTTTTTACCTACTAAAAAGTACTGTATCTGTTATGTTAGGGTTTTAATACATACAAACCAAATTTCTGACTAATAAAAAAGTAAAGTGAATGGTAAAGTAATATCTCAAATTACGCATATTTTCTTTTGTAGTGAGGTTTGTTTTTACGTAAAATGTCGTTTTATTGTACATTTTTGGTAGATTTAGTCTTTTAAAAGGGTTTTACTTGAAAAAGTTGTGAAAAAATAATTACTGAATCACTTTCGTGGCGTCGAAAATTTCAAAACTGTTTTAATTCGAAATGAAACGTACGATTTAAATCATTTATAAAAAAGTTTACTCGTGTTATCCAGCTTTATACAATATTATACATAAACATTACAAATAAGCAATAAATAAGAATTGCCATGAAGGTGACGATGAGAATCAATTTCATGAGAATGAGCCTTAAACTTAACGCAAATTGTAACACTTGCCACGCATCACACAAACACCAGTCAAACACTTATAGACGTTGTTTGCACCGATTTGAACGCAAAGTCTGTCATAGTGGAGACTTTATCAGCGTCTATATGTGGTCATTCTCTCGTTATTTGTGAGTTTAAAATCAGACGTGAAAAAATTGCTCCACGTAAAATTACCTATAGACCCTTAAAAGACATATGTATGGATTCTTTCAATGATTACATAAACCAGGTCGAATGGGATCATATAAATACTTACGATGATGTGAATGACATGGTAAGCTTTTGGAATAGCAACTTACTCGCGTTATTTGACATTTTGGCACCAATTAAAACGGTTATTTTAAAGGATGGGAACTATCCTTGGATTACCGACAATATCAAGTTAATGATGCACTTACGAGATGAAGCTTTAGAGGAATATAGGAATACTAATTTGCAGAATAAAAAAGAATATTACAAACAATTAAAATCATTAGTATTACAATCTATGTATTTTGAAAAAGTAGCTTATTATAAACAAAATATAAATAATAAAATTAATAACCCCAAAATTTTATGGAAAAATTTAAAATCAACCCTACTTCCATTAAACAAAACTTCAGAGCTGCCTGCACACTTTAATGATGCAGATCGCATTAATGATCACTTTTTACAAGTTCCTGGTCAACCTAGTGTCACAGTATCGCAGCTAACGTTTTATGAATTTCGTAGGTTTAATAGTGAAAACTATTTTAGTATCAATTGTACCACGGCGAGTAATATATACAAAATTATAAAAAATCTGAAAACAAATGCCGAAGGTTGTGATCAAATAACATTAAATATGCTGTTAATGTCCCTGCCACGAACGCTGGATGCCTTAACGGCTATAATTAACACCTCAATAAGCACCAGTACTGTTCCATCTTTGTGGAAAATTGCTATAGTTCGTCCGCTTCCAAAAGTAAGCCTTCCCGCTGAGATTAAAGACCTTAGGCCTATCAGTATATTACCTTGCATCTCGAAAGTTTTAGAAAAAGTTGTTTGCCTACAATTAACGGCTTTTCTCGAAAAGGCTAATATATTACCAAGTTTGCAATCCGGCTTCAGGAAGCAACGCAGCACTACTACGGCTTTGTTGGATGTCACAGATAATATTCTAGCAGCTCAAGATAATGGTATGTGCACTCTGCTGGTACTATTAGATTTTTCCCGTGCGTTTGACGCTATTAACACATCGCTTCTATTATCCAAACTAAGCTATTATGGATTTCATCCAGCCACTGTAAAATGGTTTCATAGTTATCTAAGTGATAGGTATCAGTATGTAGAGTTACGTCAAAGTAGCGGCACATGCATTTTCTCTGCCCGGAAAGAATTAAAAAGAGGCGTCCCACAGGGATCAATTTTAGGGCCTATTTTATTCATTTTATATTGCGCGGATATCGTTCAAAATATAGTTAACTGTAGATATCATATATATGCGGATGATACTCAAATATATATTAGTTTTAAACCAGATGATCTGGACAACGCTGTACGAGCTATAAGTGAGGATCTCGGTAGGATCGTGGAATGGTCGACTAGAAATTGCTTGGTTCTCAATCCAGATAAAACAAAGTTTCTGATATTAGGAAGTAGACCGCAACTAAATTCTCTACCAAGTACTGTAAATCTTACAATCATGGGAAGAACCATAGAACGAGTATATGAAGCGCGAAACCTCGGTCTTACGCTAGATGCGGAGCTACGATTTGAGAAACATATTACTCAAGCCGTACAAAACTGCTTCTTCAAATTGAAAACTCTGTATAAATTGAGGCCATACATCTGCGAGGAGCTGCGTATACAGCTAGTAGAGTCCCTCGTGTTGTCTAGGCTTAACTACGCCGACATTGTCTACAGTCCAAGGCTGCTGGCGCGCACGCAGAAACTAATACAGCGTCTACAAAACGCCTGTGCGAGATTTTGTTTTGAGATACCTCCTAGAAGTCATGTAACACCATTTCTTAACCGGCATTACATACTCAAAATGAAATCTCGACGTAAATATCACTTGGCATGTCTATTATTTGATATAATTAAAACAAGGCACCCTTTATATCTTTATAATAAGCTCACGTGGTTTGACGATAATAGACAGTGCTCAAGGAGGCAACTCTCCCTTCAGCTATGCGTCCCGCGACACCGTACGGCTGCCTTTCGGGGCAGTTTCCGGTACGCGGCCACTAAGTGTTGGAACAACTTGCCTCCACCCATTAGACAGCTAAAAACTTCAAACACTTTCAGAACTTCACTAAAAAAATTCCTCATTAATTCACAAAGGCTGCACGGAGACATCGACGTAGATGCCTCCTTTATTTAAATTTTATTAACGTATACTGCATATTCTCCCGAGTAGTTATTATTAAATATACGAATAATATTCTATAATTGTATATATACTCGTATTTCACTTTTTATATATATATATATTATATTTTTTGTTATTATGAAAATGTATTATGCGTACTTATTATTAATTCTATATTTATATAAAATTTTATTTTATACCATTTACATGGATTCTTGGAAATAGCTGGCTCTATTTTTGTAATAATATTAAGTTATAGTTTCATGTATGATGATGTGTTTCCTTTCTATGCAAATTGTAAAAAAAAATCTATGATATATTGTTGTTTTTTGTTAGTTTTTATTTACCTATAGCACTTTTTGTATTTTTGATTATGTAAGGACCACCGACCTTACCGATGGGGGCTGCCAGAATACCAGCGCTGTGTGTTTCACTGTATACACGCAGCACAACGCTGAGGCAGTTCCCATTCGGCGGCTTAGTGGATGCTCATGTGCTTTATAACTATTGTTATTTTATTGCTTTTTACTTGTGTCTTATAAGCCGTCGAATAAATGTGTTTCTTTCTTTCTTTCTTTCTAGAGATAAAACAGCCGGCAGCATACCCGGAATTAATTGAGCCATTCCATATAAACCCGCGGCGTCACATTTTTGTCAAAGTTCACAATCACATACGAAATTACAATGTCCAATTTGCATATTAAAACTGACTCTTTGCAATTTCCATTATGTACGAGCGGTTGGAGTGTTTTTTGTCTTTCCTTTTTTAGTACATTAATAAAAATTAATATTAAAAGTATTACAAAGGGGTGTTATTACGTAGCGTTAGAGCTCTGGGTATGGTTCTGACTTCCGACCCTGTCTAAAAAGCGAATTTGACTCGATTCGCGCGAATTCATTTGTTTGTTGTTCAGATACTGAGTGTTGATTTCAATGTCATTATTTTAAGTTAAATCTGCTTATTGGGGAGACAATTATTAGTTTAATATACTATATTCCGTGAAAATTACGGTAAATTTCGGTTTCGAATTTTTTAACTTTTTACAAGCTTTATATTACTTTCACCTGTCTGTTGTCTGTCTGTCTGTCTGTCTGTCTGTCTGTCTGTAATCAAATCTTGCAAGTTTAATTTGACCCACTTCCCGGTTTCCAATTGAGCTGAAAATTTGCATGCGTGTGTAAATCGGATGACAATGCAATATTTTTATGACATCGAGCTGATCTGATGATGGAGTTGGAAGGTGGCCAAAGGAACTCTGTCATAAAACAACTCAACCCCATCGAGTTTGGGCTCATTTAATTCGTCTTGACGAGTTCTTTATGATACAAGATGATAATAATAATTAAAGCTTGTTTTTAAAAAGTATTTTTAAAATTTCACTTGTTTCCAAAAAAAATTACACAGGTTTACTGTGTAATTTTTTTTAATTTTATAAAATACTATCCACTACTACTATTTACTATCTTGTAACTGAGATATAATTCAGATTGCGACCATAGAAACCATAGTATGTTTTAGGACAGTCGATAAATATCGCAATTAATTAGATAATAGTCTCTCATAAGGAAAAAATCACCTTTAAAAGGAAGCAGGACTGTACTCAATACAAATAACTGTAGATAATGCCAGCAATTAATTGACCGTTCACAATAATTAAAGTTAATCATTCATTATTAAAGTCAATAATGACGAGTTTGTTTTACACGAACATTAATTGGAGCCGGTAATTCAGCTCTTTTTGATTGGCCCACTTATTATAGGGAAAAGTGAATGTTTTGCGTTAAATTTAATGAAAATATGAATAAGGTACCGTTTTTTGAAGGGGGGAGGAGAATGCCTTTTCATGTTCCTTTCGCCACGTGGGTAAAAGAAGGAGCACTTGTTCTGGGACTTGCATCCACTAAAAATCCCTCGCAGAACAGTTCACCGCCGAAAATGCTTCCAAACTTCCGAAGAAGTCTGTAAGAAATTGCCCTATGTGATAAAACCACCGATCGTTTACCTTAAGCTTTTGTGTCTATTGTCTACTTATATCTATTTCTTGAAACCTGGAATTGTATTGTAAAGCTATAATAGCCTATCTTAATACATAAAATATCATAACTCTTCATGATATTTCTGATTTTGAAGCTTTGAATACTAGAAAAGTAGGATTGCTTGCAATGCTGGAGATCCTTAGCTACATACATCGTTTCAGGTACAAAATAGTCCATGAAAAATAGCAAAATCAACTTTATGTTTGTGTGCGTTTTCAACATTTTTCAATAATTTGTTGAGACTTCAGTCATTATATTTTGAAGCCTGATGACGAATAAAGTCGTACGACATAATTTCCACACAAAAAAGGTTATTTCTAAAGGCATAATTTTTAATCAAAAAACCTTCCTTGTTATAAAATGATTTATGTCGCAAAACATTTCGTAGTGCCCTTCAAAAGGTCTGAGAGACCCACAAAGTTCGAAGTTACTGTAACATCTTCAAGATTTATTTCTGGGGTAGAATAAACTTCATAAGATATTATTATGATACTTTTTGTTTATAATTAAGGAGTTATGAGTGCTCTCCACGTATTTTGGGGTTTTGTTGGGTTATTTTGGTTGAATGTACGGTCTGTTTAAATGTAGGATAGGTCACAGCTTAATTTTACAAAATAAACAAAGTTTTCAATGCTTTTGTTGTATTTTTGGCATAAATGTTTCAT
The DNA here is from genome assembly GCA_947507615.1 of Hemithea aestivaria. Classification (NCBI taxonomy): domain Eukaryota; kingdom Metazoa; phylum Arthropoda; class Insecta; order Lepidoptera; family Geometridae; genus Hemithea; species Hemithea aestivaria. Next base: position 2,718,379 of record OX382325.1, on the reverse strand, counting down.
ATAAAATTTAGACAACAGCACATCGTTACAATGTACATGAAACTCGCTCCTAACGGTTTATAATAATGTGAATTTTGATGTGATAAACAAGAAGCTTAATATTTAAAAAATTCTATATTAGTCTGGGTTGAATTGATATCACAATCTTTAGCCATACACAGCAATTGGCTAACACATCCATTGTTACCAGATAAAATCACAAGTGACATTGGTTCCCTCAATTTTCAAAACTTCTTCAAATTCCTACTATTTTACACTTATTAGGATTATTACTTTATTTACCTATACAATCAATATCATTCATTCGTTTCATAAAACAGAAACCACAAAAAGGACTATACTTAAGGCACGACGACGTCAACCGCAAAAATTCAGCGTCAGCATACATTTCCAAAAGAAAGAGTCCCAATTACTCTATCAGAACAGAACAATGACAACAAAACACAGGATGCCATGCCGAAACTCGTAAACCACTCGCCTACAGAAAAAAATAAAAAAGGGAAGGAAAAATGGCGTTCCACTTTCGCGAAGTCAGGTGGTCGCGGCCGGCGGCTATCATTAATTTCCATTCAGTGTCGAATAGCTGGGATATATCGCTTGGAATCGGAACGAGGGTGTACTAACGGCATAATCTTGAATGCGGGGCGGATATCGAGACTTGAGCCCTAGTTGAGATGTTTTGAAGATATTGAACGCAATAAATGATAAAGAAAAACTACTTGGTAAGCAAAGCCAAGCAAAAGATCTATTGGTACCACTTTAGGTTTGTAAGCTATGTATTAACTCTGTATTTAATGTACTTACAGCCCCTCAAGCACAGACGCTGCGTAGATTTGTCTTGCTGTCAAGTCAACTGTCACCCCATACATTCACAAAAGTACAATGTATAAGATGACAGTGCTAGTCTAGAAGTTTCGTCGGGATCCCATACGTCATGCTACGACCACATGAGGGTTAATTTTGTTAATGAAGTAGGTTATGTCCTATGCCTATGAATAAATAATACCTAAGTCAAAAAGTCTTAACAGAAATTAATTTCCCATAAAACGTTGCTCGAAGTAATAAGTGAAACGAAAACGACGTATAATTCGTTGTTATTAAAAAAAGAACTAATTAGTACGTTCTTGTAAATTGTGTGATTAGTCATTAGTGATTGGTTTAAATACACAGTACAGAGTTCGGAAACAGCGTGTAACTCATCAGACGTGTCCGCCTCGGACCAGTGGTGGTCTGTCAGCTTTCACGCCTGAGTAGTTAGGTGCCGGCCGACTCCTATTTAAAGGATAGAGCATGAGAGGGTTCGGGTTTCCGTGGGTTGAGTTACCGAGGCTTGGGGAGAGAAAGTGTCAAGAATTTATATAAATAAGGGCGCCAGACACTCGCTCAGCCAACAAAGGTGTTCCGTGAATTCAAACAAAAGTTTTCTAATAAAATGTATATTATCTGCCAAATATTAGCTCCTTAGTCCTTTAGGTTATAATCTAAGTTCGATTATCTCTAGTAATCACAAGAGTTAAAGTTATTAAAATCTTGGGCGGCTAGCGGCCCTTACAAAAACTAAATATCTATAGGGTAGTTACACCGTTACATAAGCATAGCCACAAAATAGACCAGGAACACTGGTCGTCCCAATAAGTTATCTAAAAATAATAGTATAACTGGCAGTTTACAAACACTGGTGACTTACAACACCGTGCATACATATGAGCCTCGATAAGTTTTGTAGTTAAGTAAAATGAGGGGCCTATGGCACCGTCGATATAAAGGGCATCTAAAGCGCCACAGTTAAACACCGCAGCTGAACGCCGTCACTAAACCAGCGCAGGCAGACACCGTAGACAAACTGGTGGCCGAAAGCACCGTCCAGAAGAACGCCGTAGTTAAACAGGTCCAAAAGAAAACCAGCGTAGTACAAACACCATTCCGCGTAGAGCAAATAACCACGTTCACGCGCAGGGCAAGCAATGCTTCACACGTAGGGCAAAATCACCACGCTTCCAGCGTAGGGCAAGAACTGTTTCCAGCGTAGGGTAAACACTATGTTTCACGCGTAGGGTAAAAACCCTGGAACAATACAATTCCAGTGTTAAAATAACTATAACCACAAAAGGAAAAGAGCGCGGCCCTTGGTACACTTACCACGTTCCAGCGTGGGTGCTATTTCCATAAATAGGAGGTGAAGCGCGACAACGCTCGACTCCCAGGCCGATGAAATATTTCGGTATAAACTTGAAATAAGTCCAATACAAATGGAGGAGAGGCTCCCGGGCACGACTATCTGCAAGTGTGGCGCGAGGCAAGGCCCGAAGGCCTGCCTCCACGCCGCTATCACAATTTTTTTCCAAGCGACCTTCCAACAATCTCCACAAAAAAGAAAAAACCCAGAATGGCCGCCGTCAGTGTGACCACCATTACCATCGAATTATAATTCTACCAAAAGTATAAAAAAACGAGATGTTAGAATTCACCAAACATGAGAAAAACTGAGTTTCCTAAAGCCAAATATTATTAAGTCCAACAAACAAAATACTCTGTATATCAAAACAGCAGAAACCCGAAGACACCCTGAGAGAAATTGACCTACAACGAATGACCCCACCTTCGAAGAGCTGATACGAAGTCAACGTTTATTTTGGAGGACAATTCCCTCCGAATATCAACGTGAAATTGAATCTAATTAGAAAATATACCAAAACAGTAATTACTTTCATTTTCCTAATCATCTTCTAAAATGTTATAAAGTTTATTACCTGGTCACACCAAATAGTTAACTTTTTAAATAAGTTCCACTACACACGAGCGAATCCTCAAAATGATAAAAAAACTGATAAAATCGATAATTTCTTTATGGTTTTTTTTTTTGGTGACACTTGGCACCATGTTTTGCATATGTCAACTTCAAATGGCAGCCATCAATGAACGTCAATGTCATCTGATAAAATGCCTTGAAACTCGAATTACTATTTTTATGAATTTACATAATATTATGTGAAAACCAATTAAATGGCAGATTATTATTATCTCCCATGGAAAGTACTAAGTGATATTATGATTCTGAATGAAAGGATTAAGTGCTAAAGGTAATTTTGTTACAAGCGTTCACCTAAACTAGGTACTTGCTACTAAAATTGGACGATCTATATATACTACAGTCCAGTTGAGTCATGTCAGGATGACTGAGACGACCAAAGTCTAGACCAGTCTAGACAATTCGGTCCCAAGTAGCCTCCAGTCGGAGGAAATAAATCAAACGCAAAGTGACTATCGACATGTTAGACTTGCTGAAATTATTGAATAATGTTATACTTTAGCTATCCTACAAATATTATAAACGACAGTTTGTGAGAATTTACATATGTTTGTAACTCTTTCACAAAACAAAAATCTGCCTTTTTCACTTATATTTTTTTTATATATGAACCAACTTACTACGTTCACTAGAGCAGACTGCATTAACGCCAGTCATCATCATCATCATCTCAGCCGTAAGACGTCCACTGCTGAACATAGGCCTCTCCTTTGGACTTCCATATGTACCGGTTGGAAGCGACCTGCATCCAGCGCCTTCCGGCGACCTTTATAAGGTCGTCTGTCCACCTTGTGGGTGGACGTCCTACGCTGCGTTTGCTAGTCCAACCAACCCGAGTTAACGCCAGTGTGCGCTAATTAATATATATTTTGAGGTACGCAGGCGCCATTTTTGTCAAGCGTTGCGTTTCGGTGCGGCCCGCTGTAGTATGCACTCAATTTTATACTACCTACACAATTTCTACAAGTATTTACATTTAACAAACCGATATATTTAAAGCATCTCTATCGAGTTCAAATAACAGTTTCAGCTTCAGCGGAACATTCCCTCGGGATCACTTGATAAATCCAAGTACTTGACGTAAAAAATCGCATGCATTAAAGGTAAGTGATACTTATGGCAATGTTCGCTCGAACTCTACTCGTGATTTGTGGCTACTGCCATAATTTGGTTTATGTGCAAATATTATGTGTACCTGTGTTTCGGTACTTTGAATTTACTTCTTGAATATACATAAACGTGTTTGAAGATATGACGGATGATAGAGCAGTATGGAGGAGAAAAACGTGTTGTGCCGACCCTACCTAGTGTGGGATAAGGGCAGGAAGATGATGATGATACATAAACGTGTTTCTTTCTTCATAATACTAAAAAAAAATATATAAGGCAAGAGTGACTGATTGATTGACTGACAGACTGATCAACCCACAGCTCAAACCGCTGAACCGATTCGCTTGAAATTTGGGATGTAGATAGGTTTTATGATATAGATCTCCGCTAAGAAAGGATTTTACCACTCCATTAATACATCCTTCAAATTTTTATTACTACAAATGCGAAAGTATGAATGTGTTTGTGCTTTTAAAATAAAAATAAAATAAATTTAAACGTTTGGAGCGATTAAATTGGTTTGTGTAAAGACCAGCTAAGAAGCTGGATAGGCTACTTTTCAGCAAGCGAAACTTATGGACAGAGCTAGTAAAGCAGCCAGCAGCCGCCTGAGCAGTGATGTGCAAACATCACTGTGCTCCGGTAGGAGGGCGCTGTAGCTAGTGAAATTACTGGGCTAAAGAGTCTTAACATCTCATGACTCTTGAGTAAGAAGCGTTGGTGCAGTGCTCCTAGAATTTCACATAATTGTGAAATCCTAGGTAACACTGTACTGATTATGGGCAGCCGTTATCTCTTAACATCAGGAGAGCGTCTTGCTCGTCTTCTACTTCATTACATAAATAAATAAATGTAGGAGAATTTATGATAATAATAGCCAGCGCGATGTACTCGTTAAGATTATATGATCATCGATATTTATTTAGTAAGTTTACCTCTTCAAAACTAATAAAAATAATATTAAAGTCATGCACACCGTAAAATAAAACCCAAATTTTAATGTTCGTGCAAGTAAAGTATCATATATACCGTACTTATCATAAAATTAAAAAATATTTGTGCTTCGATTAAGGCGACCACCCACGGCGTCGAAACAAATTTTATATACAGTTTGTTATAACGAGGCACATAAATAAACCCCAGGATGCTAGAGGTAGGTTAAATATACTCTATCGTATAATTTGGGTGATTTAGATCCAGCCTGTAGTTTATTGATTGTTCGATTGATTTATAGGGCTTTTCTATAAATTGGACTATTATTTTTGTTTTAAAATATACAATAGTTATTTATTATATTATCAATCTTAAAAATACTGTCTACTATTTATTCTGCGGCAATTTGCTTAGGTTTTAAGGGTAGGGTTGCCCGGGAATCGGGACTTATGGGACTTGACAACTTTTGACATAGGATGACCGTTATTTAGGACTTATTACTTGTATCATTATGATACCTAGGTGATCACAGCCCTTGTAGCCAGCGATATCACTTAAAATCAGGAGTGAGTCGAGCTCAACTCATTCATTTTGAAAAAAAAAAAATCCCACATCTATATCAATTTGCATTCTTTCATAGCTGCATCTAAACTACAAGTAGTTTTATAGAAAACCCATCAATTTCAATATAATGTTATCCCCAGAGTGCGAACCCAAGAACTCTAGTTGAATATTAATATTTGCGGCTCAGTTGCAATGAAAGGTGATGACCCTAGTGAAAAATAAACTAAAGGTTATCAAATTTCAACCGTAACATCCTAAATTTAAAGACGAATATTCTAAAGCAATATTTTTCTCCAATGCCATCATAGCCAATAGTGGGTTTTGCGATAACCCTAGAATACTCATGGGGTCCGTGGGGAATTGTTTTATGGATAATTTTATTTAAATTGGATGTCTGACCTTGGGATTAGTATCTGGGGAGATTAAACTGATGATAACGTTACCTACGTTAAAAGTTGAACGAATCATAATTTAATATTTTACTTTTTTTCTAAATATTTATATCATAGTAGTTATTGAGGTAAATGATTTGTTGAGCAAACGAAGAGAAAAAATTTCAGCTACGTAAACGCTAAAAATAGTGATAAGGAACACTTTGTACTTACTATAATACTTACTATAGTTACATTTTAATACTTCTTCGTTAAAAAAAGATCAACAAAATATTTACATAACTAAATCAAAATAAGTACATAGAGAATTTGACTTCAAAAACACGCTGACAAATTCATACACGCTTTCTGAAACCGTACAACCGCCAGATCTCGTACCTATTTCTGTCGAATACCTACATTAAGCTGAAACATTTGAAACTCGAGAGCCAAGACCCAAATGGGTACTATAGTTACCTTCCGTGGACAGGTGACAAACCGTGACGGGTTAACATGAAAAACATTTTAACCCTCCATGTGGTGTGGTCAGAAACGCCGTAAATTGCGGGTATTTGTCTATTGACGTGCGATTCCAAATTCAAAAGTTTGGTTTGTGATTTGTGAGTTTGCGGTGGCGCCACGAATCTAAAATTAAAGCTTGCTTTGGACTTATAAAATACTAGTAAAGCCCCGCAGTGTTACTTGTGATAAAAAAATCTCGGTATAAAAAATGCGACAAAACTATAGGTATTTAATGTCATTTCCCGAGACTTAAAGTGTGACTAAACCAAACTTTATCTAAATTAGTTCAGCCGTTTAGGGGTGAAGATTTAACAGACAGACCCACATTCGCATTTATAATATTAGTGGCTGTCTCGAAAAGTTCACCCGTTTAAAAGTCGCCCTTGGTATGCTACTTTTATATCAAACATTAGGTACATACATTTATTTAAGCTCAAATGATTTTTCTATTGACTTACTAACTTATTACACCGCAGCGACTCAAATTGAGTCTTGGCTGCGGGAACACTCTTTCCGGGAAAAAATGCTCGTTATTATTTTACCGACTCTAAAAAAGAAGAAGGTTTACAATTAATTCGCATCTACTGTTTATAATATGTCCGCCGATTACTTACAGACGTATTTTTATCTCAGTATAAAACAAAGACGCTTCCCGCGTCTGTCTCTCCCTATGTATGCGTAAATCTTTAAAACTACTCAACAGATTTTGATGCAGTTTTAAATATATCGAGCGATTGAAAAGGAAGTTTTATATGTGTTAAACTTGCTAATATTGTAGAGAAATAATTTTATGTAAGGCGCTACGAAGTGCGCGCTGGTCCACTAGTTATTCATAATAGGTTAGCCTTTGACCACAATCTCTGATGACCTTTAGCGACGATAAGTCCGAAGATTGTATCAGATTAAACCCAGAAGGCAGGATAAATCCATCTCACGTTAAGTTTATAAGGCATTCCATAGTTTATACCAGTTAATTTACATCAAACCGATTCAGTAACACAAACTGAAGAAAGCATGAAAAACATAACACCGCTTTATTGACATAAGAATGCACTCGAAACGCCGTAACAAATCACGTGCGGACAAAATTAACCAAACTCAAGCCAAGTTTATTTAAGACGAATTTCCACTTTGAAACGTATATTTTTTTACCAAAATAGACTTCCGTAATTTCTTTAAACACGTGTAGGAGCCGAAAGCTTCGGGGCCATTAACAATAATCCTTTCACAGAGATCCTTGAGGGGTCAGAATTACCCTAACACCTCCATTTTAGGGTTCATTTTCCTTTGACAATAAAAATGTTACATTAAGATGGGTCGCCACAGTATTTAAAATAATAGCTATTATTCAAGCTATAATCTAATGTAGAAGAAAATGTGTAAAAATGTCATTTATGTGTATTTTAAGAGGTACTCGTAAACACATGGTACAATAATTTAAAAATGGCTGAAATATGTCTGTTAGATAAATGCAATAATCTTGCTTTCCAATCTCTGCTCTTGACAACGGAGAATATCATACCAATGTTTTTTCATCCAATTTCATTTAAGTTAGGTACCTACTCAATTTAGTTACTAGCAGTACCTATATTAAAAACTACCCAAAAAAGTTGTTGAACAAATATTTTTGCCTCAAGAAAAACAACCAAAAAAGCCTTATTTTCCCAAACGAACCCAACTGTTTACAAAACTAACAAATAATAAAATATTACACAAATAATGGTAACCAAATATTGCGTGCGTAGCGTTTCCTAACTCCCGTACTAACTGCGATATAATCTGTGGCGCGGCAGGATTTGCGTGCGGCGATACAAATTGCCTCCCTCTAGGTCGTGCCACCAGTTCTTGCACTTTGAAATGCTTTGGGACCAACGAATAACGAACTGACAAAATATAGGAAATCCTACTAATGAAAGAAAGAAAATAAAATTGCCAAATTTTTACACAATTTACAAAATGAATTAAATTAAAAGAAAAAAAAAATACATTATTTGGCAATAGGGATAGCCTCAGCATGTAACTACGGGCGTGTAATGGTAAGTTTGCAAAAATAATGCGTGAGCTGAAATGTGACATTAAAGTTCTTGGTAGTACCTAGTTGGTATAATGTTCAAAATCAGAAAATATTATTATTTGTCACTAACATAGTTCGCATAAAAAGTTCAAAATAGTATAGGTATAAATAATAATGATTGGGGTTTATACCCCAACAGGTTACCCTACTTACACTGTCAGAGTCAAATCACAATTTATAGGTTGTGTGGCTAACTTATATGTTGTAGTATAAAAAGATCTCAAATTAAATGATGTGAGATTTTCTTCAACATGTTTGCATGTTATTGTTTTCCTTTGACCCTTGAATAACACATAGGTTGTTTTTCAGCGAGTAAAGTCGCTAGGCACACGTATCTAAGATTGGCAACAAGCCTAGGTAGAAATAACTGAAGAGCCATCCCGTCCAAGGATACCAAAAATCCAAGCAAACGGCTAAGAAAGCAAAATCAATAGCAATTGAGCAAACGGTTCGGTCATTACATTCAAAATTCAACCTTCTGTATTATTTAGCAAAAACTCGAAGAAATTGCTCCTTAAATTGTCGATTTTCCGATCAAATTCCAAACAAACAACGAAGAAAAAGCTCCAGATATCTCCCACGTAATATAATTTATCGGACAATTGGACCGTGGGTCGTGTTTTAGGGTCGCATAGCACAGATTCAATTCACTCGCATTCTAGGGTTGATTGATAACTCCCCTATGTCAGGTTATCATTAGCTCCATTATAGAGATCGTAACAAGGGATGGATTAAGGGAAAAATATTATAAAACGCAATATTTTATGAACGCAGGCTTCGATCGGGTTATACATAAATGATCGAAGAACGCAGCACGGTCGTAATGTAATATCGAAATCTCAGGAAGCAGGAAGGATTCTGCAGGAAGGGTACCTAAAAAGCTGGCTACATTACCTCTCAGAATGGCCAAACTTATACTTTGACCGAGGTAAGAGCCAGCTTTTTGGTCGTTGGTTGCTTCTATTAGGCGCCTGGAAAGCTCTCTAAACAAAGTCATAGTGTCCCTTCCCCAAGGTCCCATAGTATCAACCACAAACGGAAGAAATATTTACGTTTCAGTCAAACATGCATATTTTCTCCGCTTAAGGGCGTATTTGGCCGGTTTTTTTTTACAAAATTTTAATTATTTTGACTAAAACTGAATCTGTCCCTGTACACCATAAATATTTTAAGACCACAAACTATTACAAATGACTATAAATTCCACGTCCGAACGAGAAATAAAAAATATCTAAATTTTATTCGAAACTGATAACAGCGTTCCACAAACTTGTATAAAGCGTTATCGCGGAGTTAGATTAACATGTGTCACGGATTTAATAAAGAAAGAAATAAAATGGATTTCATTATTTATTCCTCTACTTAAGGCGTTGTATTAAACATGTTTTAGTTTCATGAAATTATTTAAAGTTTTTCCAATGAAAAAGTATCATGATAATATAAAACTATTTACAGTACCGTGATGCTGGGCCGAAATACCAACTCTTATAATAATGATGAGAATTTTGAAATAAGATAAGATAAGAAACTCTTTATTGATCCACATATAAAGTAAATTTAACAAACAACAAAATACCAACTCTTATAATAATGAATAGGAGCATGTCTTAAATGAAAAGAAGGGAAGAGAGTACCAAGAACCGGTAAGCGTGCATGAAGAATGTGATAAAAATTGAGGAACCGAAAGAGGTGTGTCAGGATCGTACCAAGTGGAGGGAAATAGTCTTTACTTCCCTAGTTCATTGCTACCTTTTTTTTTTTCACTGGGAAAAATGCATTACGCATCATCACCCCACGCCGGGGGGCGCAGGGTGGTATGTGGGGCTCACCCGCCGAAGATGGGCGCGGCAGGGTATACCCACTAAAAACCCAGCGGCACTTCCCGCTTCGTCTTTATGATGGAGAACTGGGAAACCGGCAGAGCCTTTACGTCCAGTTCCCCATCGACGACGGCCCGCCTTTACAGCGGGGCCTTCACGCCCCTCCCATCGAAGAGGGGCAAGTTCATTGCTACCTACCCCAACGGGAACTAGGCGTGTTTATATATTATGTATGTACTATGTATGTATAAATTTCATTATTAAAAAATAGTTATATGGGATAACTGAAACGTAATATTTATGCTCAATGGAGTAGTCTCTTATAGATATTTTAAACGAAAGCACAAAGTTGAAATTGAATTAAGACATTTTTCCCATTTGATATTCCCACAAATTTTTGACCCATTTTTTCCTCCCCCAATTAACAAGACATAACAAACAGAACCCTAAAACTAATACATTAAGTGCTACATTAACGGTCATATTCTGGTTAGTGCTTACTAATCGGCCATCGCTCAAGATATTATCGGCGGGAGTGAAACGAGTGATAGCTCCTACTCGTGACTAATTTTATTTATTGCCCCACTATCCCCTACGCATTTATTACAAAACAAAAACTGTTTGTAAGTTTGTTACTACACATGAATTTGATAAATAGGTAGCTTTAACTTTAGAATTCGCCATAGAGTACTTCCATATACCTACATAATACTACTTAGGTTGGCAGTATAAGATAAAGATAAAAATAACTCTTTGTTGGTACAACATAATAAAGTAACATTTACAAACACAAAACTTAAAGTTAACTGTAGGTTTGAGTACCAATTGGCGGTCTTATCGCTCAGAGCGATCTCTTCCAGACAACCGTGCAGGGAGATGAATGATACAATTCTGGAAGGACGGTGGTTTCACAAAAGTACAACCAACCAGTACACCAAATACAACCTATAATTATGATTTGATTCTGACAGATATAGTTCCTAGTTCCTTTTTTTTTTTTTTTTTTTTTTTTTTTTTTTTTTTTTTCCCAGGAAAAATGCGTTACGCATCGTCACCCAGCGCCGGGGGGCGCAGGGTGGTATGTGGGACTCCCCCGCCGAAGATGGGCGCGGCGGGGATACCCACTAAAAAACCTGGGGGTGTTCCTGCGGAACGCCATATTGCCGGGGCTGCGGGTACGCCGAAGCACTCGTCCGCGGCCCCGACGGCGTCTGGTCCTCACTGACAGGAGGACCCCTCCGCGGTGGGGTGAAGAGGAGTTTCCACCCCACCCTCTCAAGGGGCGCGCGGAAACACCGCGCGCGCCACCTCGTGGGTCTGTTGGTACGGCGACAAGTACCCCCGTACTTGCCGCCTAGACCCAATAGTTCCTAGTTCCTAGTCTATTCTAAACCCCAGTTCTTATACACTCAATGCAAAATAGTGTTCAAGTTTCAGCAAAGTGCATACCTAATACCTAGCTATGACCGCTATGTAATCCCGTTGATTTTACTAATCGGTCATCGCTCAAGATATTATCGGTGGGAGTAAAACGAATGATAGCTCCTACTCGTGACTAATTTTATTTATTGCCCCACCATCCCCTACGCATTTATTACGCGAAACGGTCGGCCAATAAAACCACTGAATCAAAGAGAAAAACTGCTCCCGCTTCTATAAATATTTTATTTCGGATAGTGAGAAGTGTGGGCCGCATGAGTTTGCGGTTTTTGAGATATTGGTGGAAAAACTGTGTCTCGAGGAATCTAGTTTACACTCATCTAAAAATCTAGCTCTTAGTGCGCTTTGGTTGTATACTGTTAGCACTTTAAGCATTTGCATAATAAATAAATCATTTTGAATTAATGAAAATGAACAAATTATATTATAGTATGTAGTATAAGGTATCATTACGATAGTAATAATTACAAGAGCGACTTGGGTGCTATTAGTCCAAAACAGAAAATTACGGGTTATGCCCAGCTGCTGCCCAGCAGTCGATCTAATGATGAGTGAAAAATGGTCTTTAATCTTATGTATTATACAGGTGAAAGTTTTCATGAGTCTAAGTAATAACACAAAAAACGACTTATTTAATTTTTGTGATTATATTTAACAGTATTACCAGTTTCATACTAAATCGGGCACGAGTACGGGGTCGAAATTTTTAGGAACGTTTAAAAAATCGAAAAGAAATTAAAAAATATATATTTTTCAATCTTTTGTCACATACTAGTTCTCACAAGACAACAGAGTAGAAATACAATACGAAATGAAAATAACATCATTCCTAATTACTCCCTCGCTTGACACGTCAATTTCTCAAATTCCCCAACAAATACCCAATCATACCCACCCTACACCTAGAACTCGGGAACTTTTACTAATGTGTACTAGTCAAATGCTCTCTCGAGGATCCTCCATTGAATAAACCACTTTACGGCCCGCATATAGAGTGCAAAGTCTATTAAACCTTTATCCACGGATATATTAGGGTAGGTACCGAATGTATACCACTCATGCATATGGAAATGGAGTTAGGTCATAGAATGGTAGTCGATATTGATAGTTTTACTAGGATTTACGGTTTGTTCGAGGGTGTTGGTTCAAACCACTTGGTGGGGAATGAGTGACGAATGTCTTTTGTTTTGTGCATAAACAAGTGCATTAAGTTCCAGTTATTCTACTGCTTGAGCAGTAGTGATGTGCAAACATTACTGTGCTTCCGTAGGAGGGCACTGTTGCTAGTGAAATTACTGGGCTAAAGAGTCTTAATATCTTATGACTCTTGAGTAAGAAGCGTTGGTGCAGAGCTCCTAGAATTTCACATCATTGTGAAATCCTAAGTAGCACTGCACAGATTAGGTATAATGGGCAGCGTTATCTCTTAACATCAGGAGAGCGCCTTGCTCATCTTCTACTTCATCATATAAAAAAAAAACACAAAACAAAAGACATTCGGGAGTAGTATGAAATGGTTACTTTAAATTACTCTTAGCTTCTATTCTATCATCGGTTTAAAAGGGCAAAATTGCCTGACGCAATTAATAATTTAAAATTCCTGAGTACATTGAAAAGTACTTTAATATTTATTGTTTATATTTTAACAACAGACTCTACTTAGGAAAAACTGTAAAACTCAAGTGATAATAATTATAATATGTATATTATAGGGTGTGTGCAAGCTATGGAGCGGGCTAAGCTCGGCGTCTCTCTAAAGGATCGCATCAGAGATACGGCAGAGAACCAGAGTTACCGACATAGCCGAAAGGATTAGCAAGTTGATGTGGCAATGGGCTGGTCACATTTGCCGCAGAACCGATAACCGATGGGGTACACAGGTTCTAGAGTGGAGACCGCGTCTCGGCAAACGTAGTGTAGGGCGTCCTTAAACTCAAACTCAAACTCAAACTCAAACTCAAAATTCATTTATTCAAATAGGCTACAATGGAGCACTTTTGCAAGTCAATTTTACATTTTATTTTAATATTCTACCGCTCATTCGCAAGGCACCTCTATGAGAAGAATGAGCAAGAAACTCATAGGGATTGCTTTTTTTAAATATGTGTTTACAATTATTATCTTGGTTACATAATTTATTTACAGGTGGTTGCAGAGGTTTCCAGGCATCTTTGTCTTCTATGTATTGGCTAATTTTATAATAGGCTTTCTTTTGTAATATGTCTTTAACACGGCTTTTGAATTTACCTTCTGTGAGCCCCGTTATTTCATCAGGGATTTTATTATAAAAACGTACACAATTCCCTAAAAATGATTTATGGCTCGTTTTGGACAATCTGAATCGAGGTACAGCTAACTTATTCTTATTTCTAGTATTAAAGCTATGAGTGTCACTATTTAACTTGAATTTATCTAAATTTTTTCTGACATACATAATATTTTCGTAAATGTACAAAGATGGTAGGGTCAGTATATTTATCTCTTTAAAGACCTCTTTTAAAGAGTCTCTTGGGCGCATCTCATAAATGGCACGAATTGCACGTTTTTGCAGTATGAAAATAGTCTCAATATCTGCTGCCGACCCCCACAGTAAAATACCGTATGACATTAGACTATGGAAATATGCAAAGTAAACTAATCTAGCTGTAGCTACATCTGATAGTTGCCTGATTTTATACACCGCATATGCTGCAGAGCTTAATTTCCCTGACAATACGTTAATATGATTACCCCATTGTAACTTAGAATCTATATTCATGCCAAGGAATAAAGTTGCATTGTCAAGCTTTAGTATTTCACCATCAAGAACTACATTCGATTCTATGTACCTAACGTTAGGTAATGAAAATTTCAGGCATTTAGTCTTTTTCGCATTCAATAACAGATTGTTAGCTGCAAACCATTTAGATATTACTACTAAAGCGTTATTTACATGTACAAGCTCACTATCTTTCCTATCCACTTTGAATATTAGCGAGGTATCATCGGCAAATAAAACGATGTCTGCTAGGTCTTTAACCATGTAAGGGAGATCATTTATATATGCCAGAAACAAAAATGGACCAAGTATTGACCCCTGTGGCACTCCCATTCTAACAGGATGGCTTGATGAAATGACACCGCCAATATCCACTTTCTGCTGTCTGTCCGACAAGTAAGATTCCACCAAGTTCGAGGCATTTCCATGAATTCCGTATACCTCCAACTTCCTCAGCAGTGTGCTATGATCCACACAATCAAAAGCTTTGGAAAGATCACAGAATACGCCAATAGCATCCTTTGAACTCTCCCAAGCCTGAAGGATCAGAGTCATAAGGTGACTACCTGCATCAGTCGTAGATCTACTCTTGGTGAAACCATACTGACTTTGATGTAATATTTTGTGTTGATTGAAGTGAGACAGCAGTTGGTGCAGCATCATCTTTTCAAAGACTTTGCTCAGGACAGGAAGGACCGAGATCGGCCTATAGTTAGAGGGATCAGTTTTGCATCCCGATTTAAAGATTGGGGTGACTTTGCTAACTTTCATCAGGTCCGGAAATGTGCCTTTATCTATACACAAATTAAACAATTCCGATAAGTAAGGAGCAAGGGTGTCTATAAGCGACTCTACCAATTTAACCGATAGGCCCCAGAGGTCTTCAGTGGCTTTTACATTTAGGCTTTTATACGTTTTTCTAACATAATTTGCCGATACATGTGTAAAGGAAAAGTCAGGTATATCATGTTTAAAATTTTCCTTTAGATAAGTTACTGCTAAGTCGGGAGAAGAGTCAAGTGACTTAGTTGAATTTAACGCGATGTTAGAAAAGAAGAGGCGAGATGGGGTGACGATATCCGGAAGGTCGCGGGGAGCGGGTGGAGGAGGAAGACGGGGGAACGAGTTGAGTGGCGTGCCATGGGGGAGGCCTATGTCCAGCAGTGGACGAGCGTGGGCTGATGATGATGATGATGATAGGTTGTGTGGCCAACCTACAATAATAGTTAGTAGCATAGTTTAGTTGGCCAATATTTCTGCATGGACTGCAACATGACTTAACGACTGTCAAAATCTTCCAAGAAACAGCCACGGCCCACAGTTTTAGCTACAGATTTTTTTAAACTCTCAATGACTAAGAAACCCCGTGTTTTGTATTTTCCGTGACACATTCATGTCTCAGAATGTAAATCTTCCAAATAGGTACATGGTCTGGTTTCAGGTCACTGCTCTCAAGCGGAATTCCCTATGTGGGTCGAAAAGTTATGGGACCAATATGACTTTTCTATTTTCTGGTTTGTCACAAATTTTAAATGCGTATCTGCAAAATATAGCTGAGCTAAGCATGCTCATTGGATATGGTGGTATATCTTTCATATTAAAACTACTTGACTCGCGTAACTTTACCTGCATCTGTTGAAAAACTCACTCTACCAGTTTTGCTACCATTAAATGTGCCAAATTTCATTTCATTCCGTTCGGCAATTTGCATTGGAGTACTCAGTCTATAACGTTTTGCTTTAATACAGCTACACAGAGCAGAAAAAACTGTGACTTATTGATCTAGCATTAATCTGTCTCATCTTTAGTTTTGATTTGATTTTTTGGGTCAAAATGCAGAGAAATCGCGCATGATGTGACTTTTCGACCGCACAGCACATTGGAATTGTTAAGGACGTGAAAGATACTTAAATAATTTTAATTTCCTAAAAATACCTACCGATTTTGTCAAACCAAAGTGGGCAAATAAAAGTAGGTAATGAATTCTTACCAACACCAAAATGTAAACAATAGTTGATGTCCTCAACTATTGTTTACCATCACCAGCAATAAGTGCGAACAATGAGCAACACCTTTCATTACGGCGGTGATTAACAAGCGCGCCTGCGCTTCGCAAGCCACTGACAAATACATCGGACGATGCTACTGTAAAAACTTTACGATTTCATGTTAACTATTGGTATTTATGTCACGGCTAAAGTCCGAAGTGCGGCTACACCTATGATTAGCCGGTTAAACCTAGGTGTAGCCGACCAACACTTTTAGATATTAAATCAATTGTATCTACTGTATGGATTAAGTAAGCGTAGCAAGCACCTACACAAGCTTGAACTCTATAGTCTATATTTATTTTAAGCGAAAATAATTCCTAATTTAAGTAATAATTATGGCACTGCAACTGTTATATTAGTATCAACACTAAAGGAATTTAATTCATAGTCCTATGCGACACTGCTGTGCTCAGAGATGTTAACATTTCAAATAGCTTCTGCAGGTTTACTTAATAACACAACACAAAAGCATTTTCCTGTGTAACGTTACAATAGGCACATCACGTTGTTTCGTTACGTCAATATCGTATCTCGTTACGCGAACGTTTGTGAGTAGCCTGTCCTGTCCGACGGAACCGATAATTAGTGACGCGTGCCGTGTGCGAATTTAATAACTCGCGCGCTGCTTAGCTTTTACACTTTACGACACGACATTTTTCATCTTTTCAACAGGGATATTCACTTATCCGTCAGGGAACCGAACCAAAGACGTATTACGTCCTATCAATTTATTACTTTATTTCACGTCATTTCATACATTTTTGGCAATTCGGTTTTCGAGTCGATTCCCAGACAAATAAGTGAATAGCCCTGCAGATATGTTTTTAACCCCCGACGAGGTGTTATAAATATGATATGTTGTCTCTTTGTGTGTATGTGTGACATCAGGCATCGTAGCTTCTGAAAGGATGAACCGATTTTGATTTGGTTTGAAAGGTGAGCTTGTCGGGAGTCCGGTAGTGTTTGGAGTCCGGTAGTTTTTATTTGAAACACCTTTTTTATACAAAGAAGTAAGATACGAGCGTGACGCTCTCCGCGCCTTTTCTGATGGTAAGGGAAAACATTGTCTATGTACAGTGCTACACAAGATAAAAAATGATGTAAAATTTTTGGTACATTGCACCAACGCTTTTTATTCAAGATCTTATCAAGATGTTAAGAACATTCAGTTCAGTAATTTTACTAAAACTAAACATAAACTAGCCGCTACTGCTCGAAGATAAGATTAACCTAAGCGTCGGGCAGCTTGTAACTTTCACATACACAACTCTATAGCATTAGCTCTAGTTAATCGACGGAAAGCTGCTAGAAAGCTGTTACATTAACATTGTAAAAGCTACTTACGTACGTAAACTAGTGTTTACATTTCAAGTAAATTTAGAGTTTAAATATAAAACAACAGGTATTTAAATTAAAGCGGAACAAAAGCCTAGACCCAGAAAAACCAGTTTTGTTTTCCAACATTCTGAAAAGAAAATGATCAATATCGTTCATTTTATAGGTATAAATTTCAAATCAATAAATCCACGCGTTTCCGAACAAAAGGGTCTTTTTTTTTTTTTTTTTTTTTTATACTAAATAGGCCTACGTTTGACCACATCCCACCTGATGGAAAGTGGAAATGCGGTCGACGATGGATCACGTATGACGCCTAGAAAGGTACCTATTCACTCGTGCCTTGAAAATACCCAAGTTGTACCTCTCGGGAAACACAGATGACGGCAAAGTGTTCCAAATGCGACCAGTTCTCATTAGAAACGACGAAGCAAAACGCTTGGTGCGGGCTGTTGGTAGCGCCACTAAGTAGGGATGCCGCATTGCCGTCTGCCGTGACGTCCGTCGATAGAATGGGCATGGAGGAATTAGTTCGTGTAATTCCTGCGCACACTCTCCAAAATGAATCCTGTAGAAGACCGATAGCGAAGCGACCATTCTACGATGTTCAAGGCTCTGCAGCCGAAATTCTGTAAGCTTTTGGTCACCTATTAGCTTTTTGGCACGTCTCTCAATTGACTCCAGTGTCTGAAGCTGGTATTTGGCAGTACCATCCCAAAGATGAGAACAGTACTCCATACACGACCGGACTTGTGCTTGGTACAGCATTAGCAGCTGTCCCGGTGTGAAGTATTGCCTCACCTTTGCCAGAATACCCAGCTTCCTGGCGGCCAATTGAGCCTTAGATTCTATGTAACTCCCAAAATTAAGGTCAGACGTGAGAGTAACTCCTAGTAACTCAAGCTGGTTAGTTATCGGTAAAGGAACATTTTGGAAAGAAGGAGCTTCACTGAATTGACTCCTTTTTGCGGTAAATAGACACGCCTGGGTTTTTGTAGCATTAAACTTAACCAAATTAGCTGCACCCCAATCGGAAACAGCTTCTAAGGCCAAGCTCATACGCTCAACCATGGCCTCCCTGCATGACTGGACTTCATCTCCGTTGGCTCTAGCGCTAGATGTATATCGCTCAACTACCGTGCTGTCATCTGCATACCCAACAATACCTGGCTTAAGCAAGTCATTGATGTGCAGCAGGAAAAGTGTAGCAGAGAGAACTGACCCCTGAGGTACCCCAGCATTAATAGCTAATTGATCGGACGAGCTGCCGTCAACGACAACTCGAATCGACCGTTCCCTCAAGAAGTTTGAAATCCACACGCATAAACCAACGGGTAACCCGAATGATGGAAGCTTACCGACAAGGCTGTCATGCCAGACCCTATCAAAGGCCTTCGAGATGTCAAGAGAAACAGCGATCGCTTCTCCGTGTTTCTCGATGGCCTCACTACAGATGTGGGTGACATACGCAAGAAGATCCCCAGTAGATCTGCCACGACGGAACCCGTATTGCCGATCACTGAGGAGATCATTCGCTTCAAGGTATGTCAATAGCCTGTTGTTCAGAACACGCTCCATACACTTACAGAGTATGGATGTGACCGAGATTGGCCTGTAGTTGGATGGGTCAGTACGACTGCCTTTTTTGGGCACTGGTTGCACGTTGGCAAGCTTCCAAGACCTGGGCACTACACCAGTTTTGAGAGAGAGGCGAAATAGGCGTGTCAAGATCGGAGTGAGCTCAGGTGCACAAGTCCTCAACACTATCGCTGGTATTCCGTCCGGTCCACTAGCTTTATTCACGTCCAGATTCCGCAGCGTACTACGAACCTCTGATTGCCGGATGTGTATGTCGGACATTGAAGTCCCACAATCCGGCAGGACTGGAGGTATCTCGCCAGCAGTATCTAGGCGTGAAGATTCTGCAAAAAGAGAGGCGAATAAATTCGCCTTATCTTTGGAAGTGTGAGCTAGCGATCCGTCAGGCCTGAGTAGCGGAGGAAATGAGGGGTGACAGAAATTAGTTTCGACCGACTTGGCCAGGGACCAAAAGGCTTTGCTACCCGCGGGGTATGAAGCCAGTTTGATCCCAATCCGCCTGGTTCGGTCGAACCTTGCCTTCCGCATAGCTTTTTTGCAGGACTTGGCTGCCCTGTTATAGGCTCTCTTCTTACTACGAATATCCTTCGTCTTGTGTTTCCGCGCTTCCGCCCATGCTAGGTAAGCTTCATGTTTCTTCGCTTCAGCGCGTCCACATTCTGCCCCATACCATGGTCGGGTTTTGACAGACAATGGCACATCTGAGAATGGGATATAATATTCCATTCCCTGATGCAACACATCCGTCACTGCATCCGCACAAGTCGAAGGATCGTGCGAGGAGAAGCAAGTGGGCAACCAAGGGTAAGATGCGAAGAAAGAGCGCATCTCATCCCAATCTGCTGACTTGTAACGCCAAATCCGTCGAGTGCCCATTGGGCAAAAGTCGAGCGGAGTGTAGGTCGACACAGACTTCACCAGACAGTGGTCTGAACTGCCAAGTGGCGATGATATCGACACCGAGTAACTGTCTGGATCTGTTGTCAGTAGAAGGTCCAAGCAATTAGCTGTGTGAGAGTCAACATCGGGTATCCGGGTCGCACCATTAACCAGCTGGGTGAGATTTAACGCTAAGGCGAGCCTTCGCGTCTCTCTACCCGCATGGTCAGTGCACTGGTATGGGAAGAGCCACTCCTGATGGTGGGCATTAAAGTCCCCCAGTAGCACTAATTGGGCCGTAGGATACCTCTGCTGAGCCTCATCAGCCGCCTCATACAGGTAATCGATCAACCTGGTCATCTCACGATCACCGCTGTGCGACCGGTAGACACAGGCATAGAGAATCTTCTCTATTCCGGTATCCACCAGCACCCACACCACGGAGAAACTTGGATCCTCAAGGTTCCGGAGGCGCCGATAGCAGATGTCGTCGCGGGCGTACATACATACCCCCGCACGTGGCTTAAAATTGTGTTCCAGGGAGAACCCTGGATAACAAAGATAAGACACGTCTGACGGCGGACCTATCTGCGTCTCCGTGAGGAACAAGAGAGCGGGTTTATCAGTCTCGAGGTGGTGGTGGACTGCTACGAGATTGGAGTGCAGACCTCGAATGTTGGAGAGGTGCACTTTTAGTGAGAGGGAGTGCTGCCGCTGTGTTACCGTTCTCTTATTTCTCAGTTTCATGATTGTTTTAAAGTGTGCGAAGGTACAGAAAGACAGCAGTAGAACGAGGCTTTACGCAACAGAACACTAGACTAAGTACTGAAAATACAACACCCAAGAGAAACTAGACAGGAGACCGCGGGGACGCCCGAGCCCCCCCGGGGATGTCCATCGGGCCCTCTCATCCGGTCGCCGACCGGCACGATGGCGCATCCCGGGATTTTTCACAGTTGGCGGGGCAGCCTTTCATAAGTGGCTAGCTTATTACTTGGGCCCCCTACTACCTGCGGTCGGCCAGCGGTGCACCGTGCCTCGGATCCCGCTACCCTCCTGAACTAGTTTCAGAGTGATGCAACGCAGAATCAGTCACTACGTTCTGTATCTAGCGCAAAGCAACTGTTCCGACCCGTCCTTCAAATGGCTACACCAACCATCATGCCGGAGCGCGGCAAGCCACTCAGGCGGCATGGTTTTGATCGGTGGGTGGTGACAAGCCACGGCCGAAGCCTACCACCAGAATTTGAGCATCCATTTAGCGCCAACCAGGAGTCACGTGTAGGGTGTCGAGGGCAAATCCCTACGGACGCGGATGCTGCTAACTCCCAAACGGTCTTGGGAAGGTCTTGAGAGAGAGTGATTTTATCACAGTTTCGTGTTTTTTTATTTATTAAGTGGTCCGAAACCATTAATGCTTGTGGCAACTCGGGCAACCCTCTCGTTGGCACGATCTTCTGTCGGCGTTTTATGTCTTTTACTGATTTTGTGTGGGGCTAGTGGACACCATAGGCAATCTGTTATTTAGTTAAGAAATCTTTGTTTTTCATATTTTAATGTTACCATATCTTACCATTACTTGAATAAATATATTTTATTATTATGTCGCTCTTAAACACGGGCTGAACCCGGGCCTTTTTATAGGCGTACACGGAGACAAAAAAAGTCCAACGTGCAGAGGCCCCTTTGAGCTTTTAATATAAATGTGATGGGTGACACTTATCGGAGTCTATATGTGAGTCCATCTCTATAGAAAATGAGCTCAAAGACAGTCTCCGACAAGTTATTATTATTTCTAAGTCGTGTTAAGTCTCAAAAAATACTTGTAACCAGTCGCATCACACCGCACCGTGTAAACGCACGTATTTCCGTATATTTGCTCACCGCGGGCGCTCGTCAATCACGCTGGAGGCTGACTGTGCATTTCAATTTAAGCCATATGTTACACACACTGATATACTATACTGTACTATATAATCAACGGAGGGTTAAATTAGTTGTTATTAATGATAGGCTTGATAGTTTATGATTGTCTTCACTCGAACAGGAACGAACGTAGACAATGAACGAAGGCTAAGCCGCTAGATGCTGAAGAACGATAGAAGTCGGGAGCAGATTATGGCGCTCTATATCCTAAATTGTTCTTTATTATAGTACCAATTTTTGCAATCAACAAATGAATCATGAATTATGAAGGCAGCCAGGAAGCCAACCCTAGCTATACACTAGAAAAGTAGACTAGAAATAAGAACTTGTATAAACTAAGAAGTAACTAAGAAGTCTCGTATGTAGGAAGAAGATATCTTGACTCTTAAGAGACCGTGATTATAATCTCCAACGGGTTATGTAGGACTCATCTTGCCGGTGCAAGGCCGGCAGGTAATACCCATTACCTGGGTATCAGCTAAGATCAGATAGATTATGTGCAGGGATGTCAGGGATGTCTGTTTCAAGATGTTTAGCGTACACTGTACTAGTAAGTAGGTGCCTTACAATTTTTAAAACTACCGCGTGTGTTCTTTATAACTAAAATAGTGAGGCAGCACAACTCTTGTCTTATATTGCAGGCGTGAACTTCTATTGAAGAACATCGTAATTGTCCGAAAACGTGGTTGAGATATTCTCAACAGTATTAGAAGTGAGTTGTACCGTTATTTTGTAGTAAGTTTTTAAAATTCCTTTGTTTTGACGAGCTTTTCGTATTTCCGGTGTTTGTCACTGATGGAATGCTACAAGTTTTGGCTCACTTCCCGGTGATTAATATTGTCTGATGGCGCAAATGTATCACTGCAGGACTGATGATGGAGATGCAAAATGATCATAAAAATTCCACCACGACGCGAAGTGCTGAACTGCTTGACTTTTTAAGTTTTGAAAACAAACTGTAGAAGATTTGTTTTGCATTGGTGCGAGCGAATTCCCGCGAATTTTTTTTTTCTTCGAATACGTCCTTTCTAGACAAGGTATTGCTTACTTTATTCCTTAAAAATAAGTTTCCTGTAGTTATATTATGTTTTTTTGTCACCGATGGAGCAGTATACCCTGTAACGTACACGATATAATCATACTACATACATATCTTTAATAGCCTATATAGCTTTTAATAGCATATCTCCAACTGCGAGCCAGCATGTTCATCGCCAACTCAAATTAAGACTAACGATTCGGCGAGCCTTAATGTGTCCGGTTTTAATTTTAATTTGGATACAACGCCTTAACTACGGACTCTGGATGTTTGCCACCCTCAATCATCATTACTATTATTATGGTTACTGTTATGTTTCGGAATGCCCGGTGAGTTTAATGTTTACCAAGTGAAGTGTTTACAGACTTTTATTATACTTGCTGTGTCTCGCGGTTTCTTCGGTGAGTGTCGATTGCTTTTTTTTATGTAATAGGTGACAAACACGCAGACGGCTCACCTGATGGTGAGTAGCTACCGTCGCCTATGGATACCTGCAATACCAGGGGTACCGCTGGTACGTTGCCTACCTTTCAAGACTCTGTTCACTTGCCTTTTGAAGAGTCCCATGCATAAGAAAATCGGGATAAAAGTTACCTAGTACCTACGTGTTCTTTATTTATCTAATTTTCTAGCTAGGTATCAGCTAAGTATCCAACGTTAGTATGTAGGTACTCGTATATACATAATACATACCAAGTTTCTTTGCAATGGTAAGTAGACGTAAGCGACGATGGGGCCGTAGATGGAATCAGACTAAACCTAGAAGGCGGTATAAATCCCTCCCTGGCTTCACTGAAAATCATGCAGGGAAACGAGAATGTCCATAGTAGGTACCTGCTGGTACCTATGTGAATAAAATTCTTACTTGACCAAGTCTGTAATGATGGATGGAAGTGTCCACGCGTTTAATCTTACCTGAAAATGGAAAAGAAAAATGTTAAAAAATATCTCAATGTGGTAAACGTAGCTTGTTCACAATTTAGTTGAGGGAATAACATGTTCATACAACATATTTAATTTCTACGTCAAGATTTTCATGTTTATTACCCAAATACAAGAAAAGAGAGTTTTCTCGTGAAGCGTAGGTAGCTGACTAATAGTTTCATCACTATCAGTCTATCAGTTGTGAGTTGTGCCTCAGCACTAAAGAGCGATTTATTTGATGGCCACCACTTTATAAAAGCGCTGGCTATTACGTTAACGTACCTATATTATTGTAGATGAAGAATATGTTTTATTGAGTGGGCACTGTTTCTACCTGGCCTTGGTTGAAATCCTACTAACTACTTCTATATATCCTCTTCTATTCTCACTCGTAATATTATAAACGTGAAAGTTTGTAAGAATGTCTGGATGTATGTTTGTTACTCTTTCACGCCTAAACGGGTGGACCGATTGACTTGAAATTTGGTATAGAGGTAGCTTAGACTCTGAAATAACACATAGGCTACAGCACAGCGCGTAAAATCGCTGGGCGCAGCTGGTTGTTCATAATAACGTTAACATCTGTAGACGCAAAATTTCATATAATCTGCCTGAGTAATCGTATGCAGAAATAAATTTAATCGAGCTTTGAGCTTCAAAAATTGCTATGATATTTATCTCTATGAGTATTTACGTCAAAATAAAAAAAAAATTAACTCTTTTCTTCAAGCATTCGATATAATATCCGCCAAAATACGACGGGAAAGCGACTCGTCATGTTTATGTCAATCGAATTTTACTTACAAAGAAAACTTGGAGTTTATAACATGAGAGGTAGCGATTTGAGCATATTTGATATAAGTATATGTAAGTCGTTAATTTTATAATAACAGAACATTTATATTTGAAAAAAAATCCTTTTCTTTTTTTATCTTTATTTTTTTTATCTGGCGTTATGGTTTATGAACTGGCTAGAAAATAAAAAAAAGAGTTTTGTCCCTGTATAATAAATAGGTAAAAACATAGTTATTAACAGTGTAAGCGGAGAAAAATTTACATAAATATGTAGCGCGGGAATGTAAAACTGCCGTAGAATAGTAAATCACGGATATTTTTATAAAGAGTAGTCCGATTTTGATAATATTCTTATTTATTGGATTTATTACCCGAGGGTCCCACACCCACATAAGTTAGTTAAGACACAAGTACACACACATACACATAAGTTTGTTTCCTTGTAACTATTTGGTATGCAATAAAGTATTATTCTATTCTATAGGTTTGATGAAAAATATTAGTGTTACGATATCGCTCTTCGCTTATCCCTTGTGCACCACTAAACATCTCAGGTTGATATGACAGCTTTTATCAGGTATTGTTTGGCTTTTACGATTGATGCCGCATGGGGGGCGTCTGTTGCCTTCAGACTTCAGACGTTCTTCATATTATGTATCTTTTAACAAAGATTTTGATATTGATGCAATGAATTCTTATATTTTTTTATTATCTATTCTACAAATTATTAAAAAAGGACTTATTTATAACAATCAAACGGCCTATTTTATGGTGAGTGCAAGTAAAGCCTCCCTTTTGGACCTCCATAATATATACCGGTTGGAAGCGACCTGCATCCAGCGTCTTCCGGCGACCTTTATTAGGCGACCTCTCAATATATGTAGGTAATAGGGATGTTGACATTTTTTTGTCCATCAAGCAGATTATTAAAATAATATTGAACACACACTTTTTTCTTTGTTAATTTGATAACAAATGTTTGAAATACAACGCAACAATGTAACTCAGTTGTGTAAGTAATTACGCGTAAAAACCCAAACATTTTGACGCAAAAATCTTATAGGTATATGTATAATATTGTGAGTGTACGTATAAACGGCATATAAAATTCTTACCCTCTTGTTATAATTTTAATTATATAATATCATATATTTGTAGTCTTTTAGGTTTTTAATATTACTTCTATAGCAACAAAAGTTAGTACCTATCATATCAATGTGCCTATAATCTTAAGTTACTATTATGTGCGAAGCAGGTACTGTTCATACGTGTAAGTAAACTTACAATATGTATGTAATATCTTTAAGTATATTGTACTTTATGCTATTCGAAATAAATAAAAAAAAATGTTGCTGTCCCACTGATGGGAAATTTTCCCCCATATCTTTTCATTATAATGCAGTACTTCAGTATAAAACTAAAAAAGTGATTATATAAGCTTGAATACCTATTGTTTACCGCACACAAATGCACACAAAACCTAATTGTAAATTCACTTTGCATTAATATTTTTGGCTCAATGCACCTCTTTAATATTTGGCCCATTGAAGCTGCGAAGCCTCCAAAGAGTTATGAAAAGAAATTCAGCTCTAAGCTTGAATAGCTCTATAGAACTTTGTTTGCTTTAATTTTTGAGATAAAACATTTTTTTGGGCTTCGTTTTTAGTTTTTTATTCTATTGTGATAAATATAATTCTTCTATAAATTGTGTATGAGTTATTTCATTCTCTTATCAGATTGTGAAATACTCATTTCAATTGTGCAATTCAAGGGTCTAAGCTACACAATAAATTTGAGCTCAATTAGCCATTTAGGCGTAAAGAGGTAACAAACACTCATAAAAACGTCCATATCTTCGCATAATATTAGTAGATTCGAGGTACACTCTACCATATGTTCACCACCATAGGCTTTTTAAATTTAGTTTAATATTAAGTACCTATTTATATATAAATTTTTAGTTTGTTAAGATATTCTACTCTCTTATCGTAAAGTTCGAATTATATACCTTTAACTACCTCTAATATAAAAGTAGTTTTAAAGCACTCTTTATAGGAGAGTTGGCTATAATATTATCCCATTACCATCCCAGTGCTCGTTATTCCACAGTTTAAAGAAAATATAATATTAAAATACACCTTTTATGATCATTGCAGAGTTCACGTAATTGCTTAATACAAAATTCATTTTTCTCAAAAATCCGTAGCAAGCACTAAAAGCGAAGTTTGCTCAGTTAACGAGAGTCGACGGGTAATTAATGCTAAATCTTTTCTGTCTATATAGTCGGGATTAGGGATGAGACGGTTATCCGGCAACTGGACAATTTTTTAAAAACAAAGTGTTTTATTGGTTTCTATTTGAATGGACCCCGAAAGAAGGGACAACCTCGACTCTTACCAGGTCGGCTGGTCTGAGGTGGCATGGGTTAAATACACGTGGAGAGACTTGGGGAGGTGTGTAACCCTTCTTTAAACATGTGTTTGTCAAGGTGACAGTGTCTAATCCTTTATCTAATAAAATAATTTATTTATGTGTTCTAATTATAAATAGGTACATTGTCAAATCATACCGACATAGTCCTGCGGATTTGCAAGCTGATGTGGCAATGGGCAGGCCACATAGCACGTAGAGCTGATAGCCAATTGCAATGGCGTCAAAAAATGCTCGAGAGGAGACCACGGACTATCAAACGCAGCGTAGAAGTCCACCTACGACCCACAAAGTGGACAGACGACCTTATAAAGGTCGTCGGAAGACGCTGGATGCAGGTCGCTTCCAACCGGTATGCATGGAGGTCCAAATGGGAGGCCTATGTTCAGCAGTGGACGTCCTATGACTGAGATGATGATGACACTGTCAAATCACAAAATTTCAGGTTTTGTGGTCAAAGTTCATGTTGCATTTTACTTTGCTATGATTCCTGCAAGGCCTGCAACAGGACGCAACGACTGCTTCTTACTTTATTAATTACGTTACATATAATAATACATGGTAAAAATATCATCAATTATTTCATTTTTGTTGATGTAGCCAAACAGGAGAGCCGGCAATTCTGTTATTTTCCGTAAAAATGCTCTCCGGCAATAAATGCAGATTATTTCTAATTTGTATAATCAAGAGCCCTCCTGCCCTTTGCCTAAAGGGCCCTCTGCCGACCCCTCGCAGTTTTTGGACTGTTGATTTTAAGTACTCCAAAATAATTAGTTATTAATAATAATTAATGACAATAATACAAAACTCGCGGAAGTGAGGAGACATAAGTTTTCACAAGTATTTTTACGCCACAATATCATAAATGTTAAGTTTGTACGGTCAGCTATTTTAATAACTAAATGCTGAATAGATAATTAAGCTGAATTTAAACGCCAAACGATAAGTATTGCTATCTAAATCTAAGGAGGCAATGCTGCTAGCAAGCTGAGGATGCTGCCATTTGGTTCCATCATTGCCATCGACAGTGGTTTGAAGCACTTAGAACTATATATAGTATACGAGTATATGTGTATAATGTGTACAGTTTAGTGTGTATGTATCTAAAGTGTTATTGTAAGCTTAAATTTGGTAAATATACTGTAAAGGTACCTAAGTGAGGGAGAGTCACATAGGGTTCTTTTAAGCGGGTAACACCGCCGGACATAATATGTCCGCGATGTCGTCAATAACATCGCGGTATTAAAAAAAGAGTACTATTCATGACTCATGACATCAACAAATACTTATTTAGTACTCGTAAATTACCAAAAATAATACCTACTTTTTCCAAAAATTAAAACGACATTAGGGCCCCAAGAAAAATGAGCGTAACGACAAGACAGACACGCAAAAGGTGTGTTTATATAAGTAATAACAATAAATTTGCGGTAATTCTAGTACTATTATTGTCACCGCTCACCCCATAATGGGAGAAGCGTGATTCTATGGGGCTTATGACGTCATTAATGTAGATGGAATCTCTTTTATTTAAGTACTTTAAAACGATTACACGGATCCATGATTGAAATCATGAACCGTAAAAACTAATGAAAAATCCTGGTAAAGAAATGATGCACCCCTAGTACGTCCAACTCGCGTAAAGTCTGAGGTACGTTTTCTTAACTTTTTAACAACACTTTGGTGTTCGATTTTTTGCTACCTCTCGCTCTTTGATGTACGATGGCGTAGAAGTAAGGCGTAGAAACAATTTTTCGGGTTTAAAGAGATTAGACATTGTGTGGAGTGTTACAGACTTACAGCCATTTCAGTTTTACTTATGCACCGCGGATTATACGCACACGGTTCCGTTCATATACATTTTACCTTTATTCTTAACTTTTAATATAAAAGATGCAATTGTGTCACAGCTGTGACAGCTTCAAAATGTATCAAAAGAAATTATGAGAAAAATAAAACACTAAAAAGACAGTTGAATTTACCCAATAGCACTAATACGTTGGTGCTTTTTCTTTTTTTTTTTTTTCTTTTTAATAATATGGCAACATGTGCATTTTGCCAGTGTCGAGTAAAATTCGTGAATGTTCACGGGATATTAAATTATGGTCTCCACTTTCGTGTTTTGCCAGTGTCAAGTTAAATGTTATTTTTTAAGTAATAAGTCAGGTCAGAGTCAGAGTGAGCTTAATAGCTCGTCTAGTCACGTGAGTCTTCCAGTAAAATGGGTGGAATTTTACTGAAAGTTCGGAGGAGTTTTGGAGGGGGCACCAAAATTCATATTTCAGCACCATATCACTTGCCTACATCTGTGCACATTCAAAAACACTTAACACGCAATATTCCACCATTATTACACGCTAACAATCAAATTCTACACGATTATTAAGCAAAAGACGTGGAGCTAATGATATGATCAAGGCTTGCCGCCAAAAAACCCACGTTGGTGCTTCTTAGATTGGTTATGACAGCATCTTGGGTTCAATGTATATTATATTGAGGTAAAGTTGAAGAATTTTTTTAAAACATATCTGATTTCATAGATATGAATTTAATTTTATAGACAATTGAGTATCTACTTACTACTATAAAATATTACTATAAGCATTTCTTATAATGATAGTTTAAATATTTTGTTTCAATATGTATGTGACCTTTTTGATTTTGTTAATTTCGTAAAGTTTTATTAACTATTAATACAAATTAAGATGGGAGCGTATTCGCACGCATAATTTTTTTTGTCCTAATTTTGTTTCGCCGAAAATGTTTCGCATAACTTTTTTTAGCCTAATCATAATTGGGCATAATTATATCTAGACATACTTATGTCTTGCCATAACTGTCAGTTGCCCTAACGTTTTTTAGCATATATTTGTAAAGCATAAATTTGTATGTCATTATATAAGTACGCATAATTTTGTTAGTCCTAATTTAATTTGTCCGAAAATGTTTCGCATAACTTTCTCGGGCATAATCATAATTTTACATAACTATATTAAGGCATACAACTAATATTGTAAGTTAATAAAATTATTTAGGAAAGTAGTTTATGGCACCCTGTAAGACTGACTGTCACAAAACCGACTCGGATAATTTAGGTTAGGTTAGGTTTGAACAATGTCCAAAGTGCCACGGCAGCGGTCAACAAAGTGCCAAAAATGACCATCCACTTTCTCATTCAGAGAGAAGGTAGGGTATAGTAGGAGATTAAAATGAAACAACCGCACAGTAGCTAGTGAAGTTACTGAGCTGAAGAGTCTTAACATCTTATTTCTCTCAAGTAAAAAGCGATGATGCAGTGCACCCAGAATTTTACTTTGTAAAATACTGGGTAGCACTGTACTAATTATGAGCAGCGTTATCTCTTACCATCGGGAGAGCGTCTTGCTCGAATTCTTACTTCGTTCTATAAAAAAAAACCGCGAGAAGGCTAGGTTAGGTTTTAAGTTAGAACATTGAAATTAATAATTCGTTTCTTTTAATATTAATAATATTTTGCCGATTACAATCCTGGTAATAGTATTTTGACAAGATATCACTTTGCTAAAAAATTAGGGCTGGATATATCATTATACTGAAAATTATTAGGGCTGGATATTATTATGTCGAAAAATATTAGGTCTGAATATAATTATGCCAAAAAAAATTATGGTTAGATATTTTAGGCGTTAAAACAATATGCGTAACAATTTTATGCGTAAATATTATTATGCTTAAAAATATTATGGGAGAAAAATTTAGGCCAAAAAAGTTATGCCTAAAAACTTTAGGCGTTTTGATGTTTAGGCTGAAAAACGTTATGCCACATTAAATTAGGACTAAAAATTTTATGCGAGCCAATATGGACCCAATTAAGATACCATACCATAGATTATATTATATAGAATCTTGGCGACTTAACACTGCAACATATTATACATTGATTACTTTGATTGAAAATCAAAAATTTGATTCGTTTGCCGCTTTCGGCTCGGATAGTTGAGCGTTCACCTTAACAAAAAAACTTAGAACATTAATGTAATAATTGGCGATCTTATTCATATCGATCTAGATTGGCCACTCAACCAACAATAATTGTGATTTGACTCGTGATTGTGTATGTTTAAACACAATATGTGTAAATATGTATAAATGCTAATAGAATAGAATAATACTTTATTACATACCAAAGAATTACAAAGGAGCTTAATGAGCTAGATATCTAACTGCTAGGTAAACAATCGGCGGTCTTATCGCACTAGGCAATTTCTTACAAACAACTTAGGAAAAAAAATTACGTTAAAATATAAAGAGTTGACTGAAGTCGGTCACTAAATATATAATAATCTAACAGTGAAACATTCACGAGTAAAAGCGTTCAAAGTTTCGGTCTATCTCTACAATATTAAATGCCAATTAGGCAAATTTCGCCGATAATAGTTACCTAGGTATCACAAACTTTAGTAACGCAGGCGGATACCGCTGCGCTCCTATCAAACTGAAGCTGGGTAATATTAAGGAATACGTTTTCCAGTCGGAGGTAGTATTGGCTTACTTGGGATGGTGCCTCTATAAGCCAACAACAGGAAAGAGTGACTGACTGATCTACCAATGCACAACCCAAACCGCTGAACGGATTGGGTTGAAATTTGAGGTGTTATGCCGTGGACCGCTAAGAGGATATACACAATGCCGCGAGCATAAGCCATAAGCTAGTCTTACTATCTTACTTATACCATAAACGTGAAAGTTTATAAGAATGTATGGATGTCTAGATGTTTGTTTGTTGCTGAAATTTGATAGAGAGATAGCTAAGACCCTGGTATAATAACATTACTGTTGTTTGGTCAATAAATGATTCTATTCTATTCTAATATATAGGCTAATATTTAAGCGGGAAACGGTGATAGACTCCGCTAATAGTTTAAAACTTTAACTTGCCGTGTTCTATTTTGTTTTTGATGCGCAGTATCTGCCGTTATTACAGTAGGTACCTATTTGAGAACACTGCGTCAACTCATTTTAATTGCTAAAGAGTAACGAGGTACTAATTGATAGATGTGCTTACTTTAAGTAATTGCGGCAACTCGCTTCCCCTGCAGGTCCCATTTGTAATTAGGTGCTGATTATAGAACTATTTAGTTCTAGTTTGTAAAGTTCTGGCTGGAAAGTAAATTTATTTTATTTATTGAGATCTACAACGTACAATTGCCAAAGTGGTAGCAATTTTCTTTTTTAATTATTTCATTCACATCTGCACCATATAAACCTTTTAACCATTAAAATTTAACAATATAATTTTTATTTATGTTCCTACTAGCTGTGTCCAGCGGTTTTTGGACCTGCTGTACAGTAGCATAGGAGCAGCTTATTTTTATGTACCTATTTGTGCTGTGTAATAAAGAGTTTCTATTCTATTCTATGTTTTATTCTAGGGTATCTCTATACCAAATTTCAGCTCAATCGGTCCACCCGTTTAGGCGTGATGAAGTAACAAACATACACACTCACAAACTTTCGCCTTTATAATATTAGTGTGAAGAGAGATATTATTATAGATCTTACGTTTCGTTAAAGCACATATTTCCGGCTGTTTCCTATAAGATATGTAGGAGGCAGTCGTTAGGTCATGTTGCAGGCCCTGTAGTTATCTCGGCGGCCTGAAACTGTAACATATAGGTTCGCCACACAACCTATAAATTGTGATTTGACTCTGACAGTGTAAGTAGGGTAACCTGTTCTGTAGGAATATAAACCCCAATTATAATTTATTTATAATCGTTTAGAATTTACATAAATGCAAAGTGGTGTGTTAGACGTCTTTCGAAATTATTTTGACACAAAGATTTAAAGGTCAAACCTTATTATAGCTAAAATGACCCGCTTAAATTAACACCCATGTTCATAAAATATTGATTTTACCAGTTTTAGGAAAACGCCTTGTGTATGAAGTAAGAACTAGAGTAAAGTAGCCGCGGAGAAATGTTATTTTAGGATCTAAGCTACTTAAATCAGCCTAATCGGTTCAGTAGTTTCGATGTTTATTATTTTAACAATCACATACTTTCTGGTTAGTTTCAACTAGCTTCTACTGTTTTATTTTATTTGTATATATTTTATTTTTCTGGGATTAAATTGACTATACAATCTGGCCATCTAGCACTTTTCAAAGAACCGCCGGAACCGCCGGAACCGCCTTGGTAACTAGATCTGACGCAAATAATATAAAAGCGCTAGGTAATGTATGTGTTTCGGCTAATGGCCGAAGTGATGCTAAACCTAGGTTTAGCCGGCTAAACCTAGGTGCAGTCGATTAAGTTAGGTGTGAACAAAATGTTTGTAAAAAAACTTGTTTTTTTTTATTACGATTGATGATGCTAGTTTAGTTTATTTTGCTCCTAATTAGAAAAACTGTTTCTTTTATTTGTATATTTCTTGTTTTTTGTGTCTTATGGCCGTGAATAAAGTTCTATTCTATTCTATTACATTTACACGTTGTATGTAATAATAGTATCTATTCTTTGGTTGTATTGAACAGTGCAATATGGTTAGTTCAGTAGGACCAGATCTATTGTAAGTTATGCCACTCGGGGGACCGAACCAAAGCCGTAGCGTTCTTTACCTTATGGGGTTAACCTACGTAACACCATATATGTAAGTGAATTGTATGAAAAACTGCTAACCGTACATACAGATATACGAACGTGTGTACCTAATACAATTTTAGGATTATGAGGGAATAAAAGAAGCTCTTAGCTAATAGTAATACCTATTACCGCAGAGCAGCTCATGACGAGCTGTTGGGGAGCAGCGACCCCACGGACCCGAGTGCTCCCGGGGGAGGATCCTGTTCCTCATCTCCGGCTTGCCTTCACCGGCCGGCCGGAGTGAACACTGACGAGGAACAGTCCCCCCACCTCTGTGCTTGTCTTGATTGGCCGGCCAGAGTCTCTACTCTGGCCGGCCAATCGCGAGAGAACTTAAGGCCTGTTCGATAGTTATATGAAACAGCTAGTTGTCAGTAACAGCTGCTGCGATAGTTTCTGTCTATAAAGCGCCTTAACAAACCAGCCTTGCCAGAACGTTACTTTTGTAGTATTTTGCGTTACTTTTTGACCCTATACGTTACTTTTTTAGATAAGTTACTTTCACGTTACTTTTCTGGGCAA
Organism: Hemithea aestivaria; assembly: GCA_947507615.1. NCBI lineage: Eukaryota > Metazoa > Arthropoda > Insecta > Lepidoptera > Geometridae > Hemithea > Hemithea aestivaria. The sequence continues at coordinate 2,683,855 of OX382325.1, read as the reverse complement.
CGGTTTTTATTTCAAAAAAAACTAAAAACGAACGAATTTTACTGGTAATGGGTAAATTGGGGTAAATAATAGTAAAGTTGATTGAACAGAGATCTGGTTTAGTAGCAACATTTTTTATACGTTCTTATAGTAATAAACAAAAAAATTAAGAACCGAAGAAATAATTACTAAAATGTTTGAATAAGTAAGTCTATAATATTAAAATTGATTTAGTAACATATTATATTGTAATTAAATATGAAAATTTTAAAATGCGTTTCTTTTCTTGTAAAAGTAACGATTTACGTTACTTATTAAACTTGACGAGGTTACTTTTGAAGGCACTGGCAACACCGCAACGAACCTTTAAACAGTACCCAGACACGGTAAAGAGATATACAGTAATTTGACTCCCTAGAAGCGAGAAGAGAGAGAAGCTCCCTTGAACTTAAGGTCGCGCAAGTTTGCAATAATGTGGGTAGAGTTCGGTAGGCAGCGAGGTGCCGAATAGGCGTTATTATTGTGAAATTACTCAAAAAAAATATTATTGTGAAATTACTTTATGATATTTTTTTAACTAATTCACAGCCATTATTCGGATGCTCACTGCTTTTACTAAAACCGTTTATTCGGCACCTCGCTTCTTGTCGATCCCCGTCGACCGCGTTGCAAACTCGCGCGACCTTGTGTTCAACCGCTTCTAGGGAGTCACATTACTGTATATCTCTTTACCGTGGCCCAGACTTTATATAAATGAAAGAGTTCAATTTAATGCGCAACTGTAGTCAATAGTTTCCATTCGAAATGGCGTCCCTAACATGTAAGTCCCGGGTCGATTCCGGACTCCTTTGTAGTTTTTCATCTCTGGAGGATTAACTAAAGTTCGCCGTTTCAGTTTCACCTTAGAACATATAACCACGGGAATAGAAACCATTAATAAATTCTATACGAAAAGTTTGCCAGTTTCTGCGGGGGGAGAAAATAAAATATACTCACACAACTACATACACACATATTTCTTATCCGTTATTTCTTTATTTATTTACTAACAGTAACTTACAGATAGGATCCAAAACGAACACGACATATGGATAACCTATATTAAAAGCTTTTATTTACATTCAACTGGCCGTTGTCTATCTGTTTGCTTGTCTGTAATCAAATCTTGCACGTTATATTTGACCCACTTCCCGGTTTCCGATTGAGCTGAAATTTTGCATGCATGCTAAATATAGCTAAATCGGATGACAATGCAATATTATTATGAAATTGCATTGTTATCCGATATATATTGATGATGGAGCTGGAAGGTGGACATAGGAACTCCGCAATCAATCGGAGCAACCCCATCGAGTTTGGGCTCATTAGAGTCGTCTTGACGAGTATTTTGGTGCTAGATGGCAATAATAACAACAGCTTGTTTTTAAAAGGTTTTTAAAGTCACTTGTTGCAACAACTAGCAGCAGCTGCAGTTATGTGCCCTGCTGACAGTGACGTATCCAGTTGGATGTCTAATCAAAGTTTTCAACCCGCATCGGTGCTATTGGCCGCCGTCTGTTTGTTCTGCAGCTTGAATTTTATATCGAAGGGTGTCTGAAGAACTGGTCGGTGCATCTCTGCCATATAAAATGTTCCCTAGCTTTTGTGGATCGGCGTGCATTTTAAGAATGGACAACTTTAGCTGATTGCTTGGCGGTCAAGGATACGGCGATAAAACTACCTTGCTATTTTATAAGCCAAAGACTTCTTATGTACAAGCATATGCACATCAATTGGAGCTCATTGATTGACTGACTTACTGTACCTACTATCAATGCCCAGAACAAACCACTGAACGGATTGGATTGAAACTTGCAATACAGATAGGTTTTATGACGTAGAAATCCACTAAGCAAAAATTTCTCCACGCGAACATATCTGCGAGCTTAAGGTAGTCTAAATATATAAATTGGAAAAAGTGACTGATTGACTGACTGATCTATCAATGCACAGCCTTAAACGCTGCAAGGATTTGTTTGAAATTTGGAACACACGTAGACTTCCTAATAAAGAATTTTTTCACGCGAGCAAAGCTGCGAGAATAAGCTAGTTAAATATCTAATAGAAGATGACCGCAAGAAAACACATCCAAAATCAAGTCCATTCACAGCGCACAACTTCGAAACTAACTAGACCGTCAAAGACTAAGCTATTGTTCAAACAACATTTGCTATTCTGCATCCATTGTGCGATATACACAGCAAGGTTATCTAGTCTGTGGCTTAGACACCCTCGTATCAGACCGTGTCCGTCTGTAACATATCTGAGTAGATTTTGTTATGCAGATTTGAATCTGGACGATCGGACGAAGCCAATTGCTGCCATTTGTGTTTAAACTTGTGTAGTGGTATGTAACATTTTGTTTGAAGAGAATTTAACTAATATTTGTACACCTCTTGAGGTAGAATTTTGTTTGAACTAACTGATTTGTAAGACCTTATGTAACCGAAATTCTGACAAATAAATGAATAAATAAATAAATAACAATATCGTTCATGTTCGTAGATTGACTAACTTTTCATAGAAAATCAAAATTCCAATTAAAAATCCATATTCATTTTAAGTTGTTTTGTATTACTTTACACATACATTTATTCATTCACTTAGATTGCTTATTAACTTTGAAAGTTTTAAGCTTATTTTGGAGTATACAATAAAAAGTTGACATTAATTCATTTATTTTATTTTAATTGCGTATTATTTGTAACAGGGACAAAATAATATTTACCAGTGAGCGAAGGATACTGCAAGCGTAAACTCCTGAGAGTCATTGCCGTTTTGTTGTTTCAGTTATATGAACTAGTTACTCAGTTCTAAATGTAGACAAACGGTAATAGCCAAAGCGCAGATGGTTGCACCGTTGTTACGGACGCAATACGATCATACTGTCCACTGCAGACAATAACTGGCTTTTTACACCATGTCGAGTGGAAAATACACTCAATTAATGTTTTTTTTACAATTTTGGATCGAAAATTCTAGAATTAAAACTTCCAGAAGACCAAATACATATTACATTGTAATTAATAGGTGGTAATCCAGAAAATAGTACGTCCACCCACAAGGTGGACAGACGACCTTATAAAGGTCGCCGGAAGACGCTGGATGCAGGTCGGTTCCAACCGGTACATATGGAAGTCCAAAGGGGAGGCCTATGTTCAGCAGTGGACGTCCTACGGCTGAGATGATGATGATGATGAATTCAGAATAATGGTTTGGATGAACTGTGTAAAGAGGATACGCGTGCTAGAGGAGTCAATGAAGATATGATGGATGAAAGAGTAGAATGAAGGAGGAAGACGTGTTGTGCCGACCCTACATAATGTGGAATAAGGGCAGGAAGATGATGATGAAAATTAAAAAGCTGATTAAACTATAACACAAATAAAAAACTAATATGACAAAGAAGGTGATTAAAAAACATATTTCAATTAGGTATATTACATACGCACATGCATCAATGGACATAAAAAGGACCTTAAAAGGACACCACACATTCAGGTCATCAATTTAACGATCTCAAAACCACTCCAAAACTCCAGGAAAATTATGCAAATGCGGTAAACGAACTAAATTAGTAACTAAACACTCCGCAAGAATAATAATGGAATGGTTGTAAAGTGCTTTGCTGTGTCTCCATTCATCATACTCTGTTATATGGAGACAGATGGTTTTTCGTCCTACTCCTTTGGTTAGACAGATGGTGTTTTGTCCCGCTCTTTCGTTATCTGTTTGACAGGTAGGGTCTGTTGGGGTGTTTGGGGTGTGATGGATATGATTATTTTTATCATTTTGTCGTATTTGAGCTTTGAGGGGTCTAGACTGCTTTCAGGTGTTGTAAAGATTTTTCATTATGGAAATTCTAGCTACCACGCTGTGCCTTTGGTTATAAATTTGTATGCCTTAGGGTGTTATAAAAAGTTGATTCAGTGAGCTATTTTTCAAATGTTTTGGAAGTCGGTTCAATTGTAGTAGCTAAATTCCTGCACATACTGGCGAATATACCTTCGTTACAAAGAATAAAATAATATTTTATAAATTAATGGAATTAGGCGTTACTTTGCAGAAATCCATTACAATAATTATTAACAAAATAAACACAATAATAACACAACAATAATTTTAGAGCGGAATTAACACAAAATATTTAATAATTATAATATTTTATGCAATCAATCGTATACAGGCGGGGGTTTTATCTGTAGAGTTGAAACCTTTAGCATGATACACCTACCAAGTTATGCCTTAAAGCTTAAAATATCTCCAACTCTCCAACCATTAACTAAAGAAACAAGTCAAATTCACCCAAATCATATGCAAACATGAAATTTGATCAAACAAATTGTTAGTCAAATTCGAGCTTCATTTTAATAATGTCGTGTAAAAACAAAGAGAGAATTATCCGAAGTTATTCACCGATTACGGAGATGTGGGTGAAACAAACGTTCTTCAGTCGATATAACGGATCAGGCGTGTTCGGTCACATTCTTAAACGGACTAAAAAGTAGTCGTCATAGTAGCAAATTATCTAGTAGCCCTAAAAATAAGGTTTAATATAAGAATAAGAAGGCGTACATGACAGATAAGCAGGACAACAAAATGTACCCAAGAGTGACAGAGCTCTCGCTCTGGAATGGATAGGAAGAATAATGTGACAAGGGAAGGGAAAAATGGGGGAAAAATAGAGGGAAAGGGAAAAAAACTAGCTAGAAATAATGTAAATGTGCATTTCGCTTACTCGAAAAGTGACACTGACAAATTTCAGTTCTATTTGATGCTTTTTTGGAGCACATGACGCCACTTGTGAAGACTAATGAACTTTTATCATGGGTCAAGACTAGTCTGACGTTTAGCAAGAGGCTAGTTTTGCTACTGATACTGTCATTGCATAGAGATTTGCAGCTTTTCTCAATGTCATTGCTGCTCTTACACAGTTGAAAATAGGCTCTTAAGAATCCGCTCATGACAAAAGTACTAGCTTCGTTTGACGATGTGCAAAAATAACGTTTTTCGTTGAAATGTTCTTTCGCAAATGTGACCAAGAGCGCCTGATCCTATATAACGAGCGGCGTAGCGACGTAGTGCCGTAGTGGCGTAGCGACGTAATGGCGTATCGCTCACATTAGCATTCGTCGAATGTAAGATTGTTATCGGCTGCTACGCTCGGGACCGATTTGTATGTTACACGGGGTTAAAAACGACAAATAAATGTAATAGGCAAGTATTGATGAGAAGTACGTCCCAAACAGTTGTTAAGAATGTACTTGTAGTGATAGGCTTTATTATAGAGGTCGCCTGGGGAAGTCATAGGTAAAATAATACCTAGCTAACTTTAAGCTTACGTCAGACTGCGGCGGTAAAGCGAACGCGGTTCGGGACGGAATTTTTGTAATGTTCTAATTTGTACGTAACCTGTCACATATAAAGCGAACGCGGGCAGGAACAAAACGAAGATCGCGACCGCTCTACCGTTCCGTCCCGCCTCAGTCTGACGTAAGCTTTAAACTTTTACAGGCGAATACTGAAATTTGATCAATACAGCACAGCAGCCGTCGCAGCTCATTTCGACATTGACATAAGACTAGCAACTCCCGTCCCACTGTCAAGAGTAATTGACCTTTGTAAGAGCACAGTGACATTGGGAGTAGCTACAAAATGTATGCAATGACAGTGCGAGTAGCAAGAGTAGCGTCTTGATATACATATATTATGTCAGTTTACTCTTGACAGTAGGACGGGAGTTGGTAATCTTATCAAGCACAGACGCTGCGTAAACTTGTCTTGCTGTCAAATCAACTGTCATCCCATACATTGACAAAAATACAATGTATGGTATGACAGTTCTACTCTTGAAATTTCGATACCTTTAAAATTTAAAATTGAACTTTAAATTAGACGTTAAATTTGCGAGTAGTTTAAATACAAAGTTCCAAAAACAGTTAAACCCACGTCAATATTAATTAAAAGTCCTCCCGCAAAGTTTTTACCGACCAATGTAAATATTTGCACGTTTCAAAATCTGCTCAATCAATTCCCATTAAGCAAAGGGTAGGATCGGCCAAAATGGACGCGAAGTTCGAAGTCATCGACGGTACACCTCGTAGACAGTTAAAATACTATTTACATTTATTTCAGCTGTTATCGTCGTTTCCACTGCAAAAGCCCCCTTCGCATCTTTTCATTTCTCATATTATATTAAGGCCATGGTAAGCTAATTAGGAGTATAGTTTGCATTGATAGATAATAAATATTTTTAAAGAAAAAAATCCTAGTTAGCTGCAATATCAAGACAAAATCAAATCAAAAAGTATTGATGCCTACATCGGAGTACTTTTGCAAGTACATAATTTGTTTTATAAATTGCCGACAAAATATTAAAATGTTGGTTCCACACTAATTAGTATGACATTACGTAATATATTTTCCTTATGTGATATCTAAAAGCGATCGCCCTATAATACATGTCTAGGGGTACATCATCGGCGCAAAATTGACGCAAAGTTCGAAGTACAGCACACATTGTTCCCTCTCGTTAGTAAGCTCTTCGGCAGTTTTAAGGGCCATACAAATCTCAACCAAAACATCTCAATAATACAATTCAAAATCGTTTTATGGATTTTTTTACCAATCTAAATCACAGCCAAGGAAAAAACGTCTTTATATGGACAGGATAAGGTGGCAAATCATATGTATGGTTATGATGGAGGTGTAAATTTTATTTGTATTTTTCACGTGTTCTTGAGACGAGTGTCAGCGGGGTCTTGGTGCTGGAGGCGCTTGAAATTTTCAATGTGTTCGGTATGAGAGCATCGACAATATTATATTATTTTCTGTAAAAGTGAAATAACTGGGAGAAAGTCTTAACATCTTATAGACTGTTGTGTATTGTAGCGTCCGTGGCCCAGTGGTCATACGTCCGGCTTTTAATCCGGAGACCCTGGGTTCAAATCTCAATGTGTGGCAAAAAGTTCGCCTGGACGCTACCGTGTTTCGAAAGGCACGCAAAACTGTGGGTCCCGACTGTTTCCTATAAGATATGTAGGAGGCAGTCGTTAGGTCATGTTCCAGGCCCTGTAGTAATCTCGGCGACCTGAAACTGCAACATATAGGTTCGCCACACAACCTATAAATTGTGATTTGACTCTGACAGTGTAAGTAGGGTAACCTGTTCTGTTGGAGTATAAACCCCAATTATTATTATTTTATAGACTCTATTAAGTAGAAACGTTGGTGCAGTGCACCTAGAATGTCATATCATTGTGATCCCTGAGTTAAACAGCATTAATTGTGGGCAGCGTTATCTCATAAGAAAGACTCATCAGAGAACGAGACATTGATCGGCTACACCCAGTATTAGCCGGCTAAACCTAGGTGTAGCCGCATTTTCGGACTTTAGCCGTGACATATACATGATAAACACTATTATATTTTGCACCTAGTATACAAGTGAATTAAATTAAAAATTTAAAAAACCCCCAACGCAATACGTAATTCATTTTTTTTTGATGGCGGCCATCTTGGATTTTAATTTTTATATAGTGAGCTGTATTCTACTCGTTAAGCCCTTTCATTTGATACCCATATCGATGGGGTCGTGGAAGAAAAAAGTAATCCGCCATTTTGTAGCGGCGGCCATCTCGGATCGATTTCCACCAAACATGGCTAAGAACACTCTCGACTAACTCTACTTTCAAACCAAAAAAACTAAATCAAAATCCGTTCATCCGTTTGGGAGCTACGATGCCACAGACAGACACACACACACACACAGACAGACAGACAGACACGTCAAACTTATAACACCCCGTCGTTTTTGCGTCGGGGGTTAATAAAAGGATAGTTACTGACTGACTGATCTATCAACGCACAGGCAAAACCGCGGTATATAAAATGAAGAATAGGTAGGTTACCTAAGAAAAGCTTCCTACGGTCGAGAAAAGCTAATCTAAATAAAAAATATAAAAGCGTGAGCACACACATAACAGATGCTAGATTTAAAAAATATTTATCAACAACATGGGGAAAACCATATATGTATATAGAAAATTTGTCTAAGACAAACCTAATTTTCAAAAACACATTTTTTTCATATTTAATTTCCTCAAGACAAAAAACATTTCTTGTCCAAAACATACCTTCACATAATATCCAATAGTATTCCATTCTTTATTGCAACCCCATAATAACCAAAGGGTTCCATAGCAACCCCATAACCGAATCTATTCTGCGCTCTTGACTTCCAGGAAAAACTTACTTTGATCAAAAATATCATTATAATATTTCAAGACAATGCATGACATCCCTACGGGCTTAAGGCTGGTAACACCTGTTTAAAGCCTCGTAGGGCCTTATAGGGCCAAATAGCCTTCGGGCAGGGTCTGCCCTACTACAGGGTTGCCAGACGATGAATTTGGGATCCGATGTACAGTCAACTACAAAGAGATGTATCCATTATCCATGTTAGGCTTACAAAATGAAGTAAATTTTCATTTGCCACAATGAACTACCCTTGGTTCGTGACATTTCTAGTAGCAATCAAACTTTATATTATTATCGACTCGTTTAATATGCAACAATGATGTATCCCACTACTTTTCCTTAGGTGATAAATAATAATAGCATTTAAAATGAATCGAATATAGTATAAGATTTAGTGGATACTAAAAATGTCACAAAGTAAGGGTAAATAATTTTTGCATACTAAAAGTTCCTTCATTTTGTAAGACTAACATGGATATATATCTTTGTAGTTGACTGTACGATATTTGTATTTTGCCATCCAACATGTGGTAAAGCTGCCAGCATTCTGGGCACGCTGCCATCTGACAGGTTTGGAGCATTTGTATTTTCTGTGGATTGACATTGTGTGGCAGATCTATGGTTAATGCAAATATACTTACAACTGAGAATAGCTACAGTTATTGTTTACTTGTTTATTTTCTCTATAAAGGCTACTATTTGCTACTATATTTTTTAATCGAGGATTTTTTAAAATGTTTTCATTATCGAATCGCACGCAAAAAAAAACACGAATACAGCGCGTTTAGCGCGGTGCTGGCAGGTGTGCGATAATTTTATGTTTTTACGATGTTAATTTTCGGATGTTCTTACGATGATTTTCGAATGTTATTACGATAATTGTCTAGCACTCATGGCAACCCTGGACCCTTATTTTTGCAATAAATTACAAACCGCATCGTTTCCGATACATCCGTACATGTCTTTAGTCCCTTGCAATTATTAAAAGGGATGGGAGAGATTAAAAGGGTTTTGGGTTCGTTAGCGTGAATCGTTGACTTTTCGTGAGGAGAATACCTAGTGGGTAAATTTTAACCATTATTAAATTGCACGTCCTCTTGATGCGTTAGGAACATTTTGTTTGAGCAACAGATGCAATTTTAAAACGGTTGATTCAACGTACGTGTTCAATGTAGATTTCAAGAACGCAATTCGTTTTGCAGACATCTAATTATATGCTAAATTACTTCGACTGCTCTCATTATTAGATTGTTAATGGAATGTTAGTACCTCCAGCTTTCTGTCTTTCGTGTAGTATTAAAGAAGATAAAAATTATCGCTTAAAGGTAGAGGCTTTGCTAAGGAAACATACGATACATTTTTTTAATTCGTTATGAGTTTTGTATTCGGTATGTTGTTATGCGTTTTGCTTCGATCGAAGAACGATCTTAATGAGAAATGGTCGCGTTTGAAACACATTGCCGTCATCCGTGTTTCCCGAGCGGTACAACTTGGGTATCTTCAAGGCACGAGTGAATAGGTACCTTTCTAGGCATCTTACGTGATCCATCGTCGACCGCATTTTCACTTTCCATCAGGTGGGATGTGGTCAAACGTAGGCCTATTTAGTATAAAAAAAAGGTAACCTTTGACCACGGTCTCGCGTGATCTTTAGCGACGATGCAGTAAATGGTAGTAGAACAAACCTAGGAGGCGGGATACATCCCCTTACTTTAAACTTTACTCTCTTTTTTTAGTCGAGCATCAGACTCAATCCGTTTACCACAGCAGTGGGAGGGCTTTCTAATATACGGATTTGCCTGTTTTTTAAAGTAGGCAGACTTAACTTAGAAGGCGGGATAAATCTCTCCCTGTATAAAAACGTGGCTACATAAAGTAGGTACGCCATTCTGGTAGCCAAAAAGACAGGCTCCAATACTGTCAATGTTGCCAATCTCGGCGTAAATAAGGCAACGGAAAGCGTGACAAATAGATTGGGTTAATCGTGTTCACGGGACCAACTGACGGACATAGGGCGATAATTAAACTAGGCCCGCCGTACGCTGGCCATTCGTAGCTATAGGGTTACCATGTTGAAGTGATAAAGCTTAGGTCATACAAAAATGTTGAAAATTTCCTAATATTCGAAAATGTTGTCATAAATTAATCATAATTGATCACATAATCTAAAGAAACAAAAATAAAGAGTGATTGACTGGTCTATCAGCCTAAACCGCTGAACGGATTGGATTGAAATTTGGAACGCACATAGAGATGTAAGAAAGCATTTCTCTACGTGGGCAAAGCCGCGAGCATAGTCTGGTCACATCATGTAATCGTAATAATATATTTGTATACGAATTTTCTGATCCCACTGAACAGTATGCTGGCACACAGTCAGGACCGAAACCTACCACCAGTAATGCACATGAAAAAGCCGCACAGATTAATTGAAGTTAGTGGTGTGGGATTACAGCTCGGTGATCCAGAATCATATCTACACCACATGACCTCTTGGCCACCACCACTTGTTGCTTTTTACAAGCTTTTATTTACTTTCACTTGTCTGTTGTCTGTCTGTAATCAAATCTTGCAACTTAAATTTGACCCACTTCCCGGTGTCTGATTGAGCCGAAATTTTGCATGCATGCATAAATCGGATGACAATGCAATGCATCCGATGCATGGATTATGACATGGAGCTGATCTGATGATGGAGCTGGGAGGTGGTCATAGGAACTCCGTAATAAAACGACGTAACCCCATCGAGTTTAGGCTCATTTGATTCGTCTTGACGAGTACTTTATGGTAATAATAATAAAAGCTTGTTTTTAAAAAGTTTTTTTTAAATTTCACTTGTTTTTCACGATGTTTTCATCATTTTCAATCCACGAACATGATTTAGGAAAGGGGTGATGAAGTTTTAAAAGTCCGGAGTTGAGAGGAGAGTTAAGTCTAGCGTAGCGTTGTAGCGTCCGTGGCTCAGTTGTCGTTGATCCGGCTTGTAAACCGGAAGTCCTGAGTACAAATCTCAGTGTGGCAAGATATTCGCTGGACGCTACCGTGTTTCGGAAGGCACGTGTGGGTCCCGGCTGTTACCCATAAGATATGTAGGAGGTAGTCGTTAGGTCATGTTGCAGGCCCTTTAGTAATCTCGGCGACCTGAAACTGCAACATATAGGTTGGCCATACAACCTATAATTTGTGATTTGACTCTGAAAGTGTAAGTAGGGTAACTTGTTCTGTTGGGTATATAAACAGTATTTTTTTTTAGTCTAAAAGTCCGAAGTAATATGAACAAAAGACGGTGGCCCTACCAGTATTAAACAATGCAGGGAAATACATTTAGTGACCTTTCCAATGTGTTTAAAGGATTAGCAAATGGCGTGACAACTCTGCCTCCGATGGCCGGTGCTATAGTGGCTGGTTTCTGTTTATTTAGTTAGCTGAAATCACAGATTATCGCTTTAATTCGTGACGATTAATTTATTATAACGCGATTCTGTTTTAGGTGGAATTAGATAGGTACACAAACGTGTTACATGCATACTTGTGATGTGTGATAATTTACACTTTTACACTTACCCATGTGCAGTTTAATGAAGGTTATGATACTCGTATAAATTTATGAAAGCATAAATGTTGCAATTATTAAAGGCGTTACTAGTTATAAAAGTTTCAAGTCTCAGAAAAATCTGCTCAGTAGTCTTCAGGTGAAAAAACGCAGGTACTTAACAAAAGTGATACTGTCTTGATGAAATAAAAAAAAAACATAAAACACGAAATCTATGTTTTTACTACTAATTCGTATTTAGTAGTATAGTAGTAGTATTCGTATTAAGGCTACTGAAGTCATACAAAGTTAAAAACGTGAATAAGTGTCATCATTTGAGGGGTAGTTAGCGTAGACCAATCCTGGTATAAAACTAAACCTTCCTGGTATAAAACTAAATCAACAGGCACAACTTACCTCTAATTTATATAACATAGTAGTGTAACACATAATCTAACAAGTGAAATTTAAAAAATACTTTTTAAAAACAAGCTTTAATTATTGTTATCATCTTGCATCATAAAGTACTCGTCAAGACGAATCAAATGAGCCCAAACTCGATGGGGTTGCGTTGTTTTATGACAGAGTTCCTTTGGCCACCTTCCAGCTCCATCATCAGATCAGCTCGATGTCATAAAAATATTGCATTGTCATCCGATTTACACACGCATGCAAATTTTCAGCTCAATTGGAAACCGGGAAGTGGGTCAAATTAAACTTGCAAGATTTGATTACAGACAGACCGACAGACAGACAGACAGACAGACAGACAGACAGACAACAGACAGGTGAAAGTAATATAAAGCTTGTAAAAACAGGTCGAGTTTCCAAAGCGACAGCTAATTATTACTCCATTCCCACTCATTCCCAGTCAGTAACGCGTAATCACATAATTCGGCGATACTCGCGCGGGTTTATCGCTCGTGCGTCGTTAAACTTCACACACGACCTACTCCCTTCCTCCTCCCCTCCTCCCGAGTGACTTACTGCTGCCGTTTGACTTACGCCTACTTGTGTTGGAAATCTTATATGTGGATATTTCGCATTTTGCGTGGATTTGAATTGTTGAAATTTAGATATTTTTTTGGTAACGCCGGAAAAAAATGCGTTACGCATACCCTCCCATCGGGGGTATAGGAGGGTTATGTGGGACTCCCCGTGCAGAGTGACTGCACGGGTCCCACTAAAACGACCCGGCGGCACTCCCGCATCGTCTTTAGTGACAGGGAACTGGGAATCCAGAGCCTTGCATCCAGTCCGCATTTGGAATACTACATGTGTTATAAACTCGAACGATAATAAAATGAATAAATATTTTTTTAAGTTATTTTTCGTACTGCCTACTGGACGTGATGTTTAAATGACCAAGAAAGAATTATGGTTTTATAAGTTAGGTCAAAATTACGTTTTAAAGTATAACAAAAAAATCACACACAGATGTTGATCGTATTTAAAATTCACATTCATAGGTCATATTAAAAGATACCTTTATGTTAAATATTAAAGTATTTTTGGAATTTAGCTTAGATATTTGTCATTTCTTGTTTTTAAACCGCAAATGACCTCAGCGTCTGTCGTGTAGAAATGAATCGCTTTCGTCTAATAATGTTCCGGTATATAATTATATCCCTAGGGATATAACTATGTATATCTTGGCTTTAGCATACTGCGACATATGTGTATATTATTGTGCCTTATAAATATATATGTTTTGGTACGTCTTAACTAGCAACAAACTAATAGTAACTCAGTAATTGTATCCTTTAAGCGCGTCACGATATAAAAAGTCCGGGATTAAGCTATCAGTCCGGGACAGTCCGGGACCCGTGTCTGTTCTCGATACTGTTTGACGACGGTGTAATGCGGGGTAGATTGCGGCTCTTTTATATGCCATTCACTTGTTTGAAAATATTTCTTTTATGGGTGTAACGAGAGTTTTACGTTTATACTACGTACAATACGTACAATACTACAAAAGTTCAACTTTAGATTGTTGTTCCTACTTTCTCAGATATACTTTCTTATGCTTTGTTTTAAGGGATTGCTTAGTTGTTTGCAACAAAAAAAACAAAGCGGTAATAACCACTTAAGCATTCAAATGTTATTTTAGAGTCGACTATCAACTATCTTTATCCTAAAGTTCAGCTCAATAAGTTCAGCTGTCTAGCGGAATTGGTTTAGACATGAAGAAATACAAAACACAAACACACATAAGTGGAATTCAAAATTCAAACTATTGTGTTTCCTTAAATAACTCAATAAAAATCCAGCTTTACTTTAATATCCCTCAACTTACATTCATAGAAAGTTTATTTTACAAACTTTTAACTTATTGCACTCAAATATTCGAGCAAAATTGCATGCTAGACGAGCGTTAGCCTGTTATTTTTGAACCTCAAAGAGTTCCCTCGGTAACTTAATTTTATCGACTAGGAAGCTTAACAGTAAGCGGTTTTACACTCGGCTTAACTTAGTTTACTTTAGTTAACTTAGGCTTTTTAGCTTAGCAACGCGAATTCGCAGCTTGTTTGAGATTTCGGGAAACGTTTGTGAAGACGTTTGGAGTTTCGGAATTTGAATAAATGGGAATGCAGGTAATTGGTTTGCTGAGTGTCGGGTTAAGGATGTTGACGGTTGTTGGTGGTTGTTAGCAGTTGTTAGTCGTTGATATTATGGAGTTGGTAATAACAATCTGAACATCCTTCTTATAAGCCGGCGCTCTACTTGGTGAATATGTTCGCAGGAAGAATTAAATTCTCATTCAATTCTGAAAGTTCGTTTTATTTGAGAATTTGACTTGATGTGAACATTTGCGCTGTTAGGATGGCGGAATAGACGTAGTTTATCGGCCTTTTAATTAAGACAGTTCATCATCGATTCGCTTTTTAATAACCGAGACGAAACTATGGATTACTAAAGCGTTAGAAAATAGCTATAGTTTATCTGGTAAAAGTAATGAAAATAAATCTAGAACGCGGAAATCATCACAATCATTATTATTTTTGTATTGTGTGTATTTTCTTATATGTGGGGTACAATAGAGTATTATTTTATTAAGGACTAGCTTATGCTCGCGGTTTTGCCCGCATGGCAAAATCCTTTCTTAGCGGGGGTCTACGTCATAAAACCTATCTACATATGTTCCAAATTATAACCCAATCCGTCCAGCGATTTAGGCTGTACGTTGATAGATCAGTCCGTCACTCTTTCCTTTTATATATTTAGAGGAAGAGGATAAAATAAGGATTTTATATATAATACCTCAGAGACGTCAATCAACCGTTAAGAAGATAATTTTATAAAGCAGTTAATAAAGACTTATCAGGTTTCTTATATTGTAATTAAAATTCTCTTTTGTGTGATCAAAACCCTTTATTAAAGGGGTGAATAGCATCTTGTAACCAAAGACTATTAAATCAATAGGCCTTAGATACGACTTTTAAGATTACACACAATAACAGATAATATAAGAAGTGAGATACCGTGATATTTTTTATTTGTACAAGCTTTTATTTATTTTCACCTGTCTGTTGTCTGTCTGTCTGTAATCAAATCTTGTATGTTTAATTTGATCCACTTCCCGGTATCTGATTGTGCTGAAATTTTGCATGCAAGTACCAATGAATCAGATGATAATGCAATATTATTACGACATCGCGCTGATCTGATGATGGAGCTGGAGGGAGGCCATAGGAACTTCGTAATTCAACGACGCATCTCCATCGAGTTTAGGCTCATTTGATTCGTCTTGACGAGTGCTTTGGTGCTGGATGGTAATTATAATTTGCTTGCTTATAAAAAGTTTATTTTTTTTAATCTCACGTTTTATTATTCAGCACAACGCTAGGACTAACTTAATGTTAAAGGAGCATTTTCTACCAGTTTACCTGAAACTGGAGAGAATCTACGGAGTGCAGACAATGTCATGGAGATTATTTCAACATTTTTAAAATCTATCTTTTGATTTCATAACATGGAAATTAAAAAAAGTTGATGTTTTTAATTGACTAGCGGCACCTATCTTGATACATTCTTCTGCGTTATAATTTAATATAGGACGTCGCACTTAACAAAATAAAGAAGCTAACCCAATTTTATAATATGGTAGAATATCAGATGATTTACGTCAGTGACTGACAGACTAACAGACTCATAAAAACATAATAATATAATCCTAAAACAACAAATGAAAAACAAGCTTTTATTCTACGAAGAAAAATGTACACAAGCAAAATTTCAGCTCCGGGAACCGGGAAGTGGATCAAATTTAACTTGTAAGATTTGATTACAGACTGACAACGGACAGTTGAAAGTAAATAAAAGCTTGTAAAAAGAAAAAAATGCTTTTAACAAAATTAACGATTAAGAAATTACAATATCGATCCATTACCAACAGTCAATTGGACTTAAAAAACATAAGAAAGGTATATTTTTACAACTCACAAGTTGACAATCGCAACGCTACGCGCTCAATTCGATAGAGAATTAGCCTTACTTTTTCTGTCCTCAAAAAGCTTACAATTTTTATACAGGACGTCGAACCCAACAAAATACCTACTCTGAAGTAAAACCAACTTTATACGGCAAAATATAAAGTGATTAATAGCATTGTATATCAATTACCGTTGTCAGGTGCAGCGCGGTTTTTGCCGCCAACTTTCTGGGGTGGGGTCTTCTTAATGGTGGAGGGGAAATAGGAAATCTATTGCATGTTTTATCTGACGCAAGATGGATGGTGTTGTCTTGGCTGTTAATTTAATGTTTTGTTTGTGACATTTAGAGAGTATGGAATTTTAGTTATAAAATTCCAGATATTAGTGAAAAATCATCATCATAATGCTCGACTTGGCGGGGGCACTCCCGTGCCCCCAGATAATATTATTTCGGGTTTATACCTACTGTAATAATTTTACTGTTGAGAATTGTGTATGGTTCTATGACGAGCTTCGTGTAGCGACTAGAGTTTCCAAAAAAAAATGTCATTTTTTTCTATATAATATACATTCCTTATTTTTTTTTAATAAGAAAGAAAATTATTAAAAAAAAACTAATAATATTATGATTATGAAACTTATTATTTTTGTAATAAAACTGCGAACCTCCTCAATTTCGAGTCAGTTCAACACTCAAACATGGCCAATATTTCACGGCACAATTCACAATATTATACAAAGTTGGAAATCTTTGTATTCTCCAGCTTCAACTAATATCAATGAATGGGTCCCTTGGCGACGGACCCAACTTGTTTAAGATATAGCTTACGTTGCTATGTGGGGTGAGGCACCTGTACTATAATGTTACATTTAGCAAGAGAGCCTGTTATTAAGTTAGCCAATGTATAATAAGAGAAAATTGGAGATTTCTACAATAAATAATTAATAAATTATTAATTTAGAATATGACATAATTTTTGATTTAGAATATGACACTGCTCTAGAGCAGCAGTTTGGCTAGCCAAAGCACGTTAATTCTAATTAATATATCGTAAATAACGTATACTCTGGCTTAAAATTAGATTGACATGTCTATTTTAATCGGATTGACCGAATAGATATAATAATTTGTATCAATTTAATCTGCGCCTACAAGTCTATAGTTTCCAGTTAGAGATCAGATGGCCGCAGGATGTACTGCGTCTATTGCGAACTAAAGCTATTGCTAAGCCGGATTGTGGGATTGCTGTGTGAATCCCTTTATGTCTTTAGTAGAATTTGCGTGTCAAGTCATTTGATACTCAGGTAGTGTAGATACTGTAGTAGTAGATATAAGTGTTGATTGTGCACTACAAGACTAACTTTCTACAAGCTTTTATTTCCTATCTTGTCGGTTGTATGATGTATGTCTGTTATCAAGTCTTACAAGTTTAATTTCATCCACTTTCCCGTTTCTGAGTTAACCCTTTCAGAACTGGCGTGCACAATTGTAGACATAAGATATTATAATGAAAAAAAATTGCATACCTTAATCTTAATACTAAGTAAAACGGGAGTCAACTTTTGTTCACATAAATAAAAACTAGAATTTTCCGAAAAGTTGAAGACTATATTTTTTATTTTTTTTAAAGTCTCCTTACTATACTTTAGACACATGGAATTTACCAATTCCTTAGGATGATAAAAATAATTCAGTTCTGAAAGGGTTAAAATGTTGCATGCATGTAGAAAATAGAAAATTTTTGGAGCCAGAAGGAGTCCATAGGAAGTCCGTAATTAAACGACGCAATCTCTTCAAGTTAACTTGAAACTAGATTTATTTTTATTTAGCTAGTACGGCTGTGGTATCACTGCGGTCATGAAAGGTATATTGTGATCGCAGCTTATAATGGTGAGATTGACCCAAAGGCGCGGCGCCAGAGTTCACCACAGACCATCTAGAAACTGCAGCTTCCAGAAACTGCAGGATCCCCTACCTAGAATTTAACATCAGTGCGAAATCCTAGGCGATTATAGGAAGCGTTATCTCTTGCCATCAGGACAGGGTCTTGCTCGTCTTCTTACATCTAATATCGTATAAAAAAAGCACTGTAAGCCGATGAAAATTCAAAGTTTCATATGACCGTACAGTTAACGGATTTAACTCTGTCGCATAATATACTAAGTTATGAATTGCCTGTTACAAACTATCATACTTATTATTATGCTATTATTATATTGGCAGGATAGCAGTAGATTCTTATAATTTTTTGATTTTTTTGGTAATTACAAAGTTATTGTATCTTAATTTAAAATGGTCATTAAAAGTTACAAATATAACCGAAACAAAACACTGATATTCAAATATACACTCACAATAAAATATACAATTTGGCACATCTAAATATACAGAGTGAGGACTTCTCAAGTAGGTATCGATTCAGAATAGACTTGCCCCTCAGCACCGACGGGCAGATGAATCACAGAGACGTATCAAGGATGGGGTAAGATGAGCATAGTATGTTAATGTAAATATATGAGATTTTTTTTTACAAACACACAGGGAAATGGAGAATGAGAATAGATAGAAGATGTAAGAAGAGCTTATTTAAGTTTAACTTTTTTTTTTTTATTTAACGGATCTATATTATACCATTCAATATAATATTATCATAAAGAAAAACTTCGCTCGTATATATGATTTTTACTCAAAAAGTGCTGTTGAGATTTTTTTGAGGATTTGACACATTTTAGATAGATGCTGTTAGATAAGGAACAGAAACCTCAGTTACGACCGTTGCGATACACATAAACTAGATAAATAGATAACATTTTATTAAAAAACGGCGGTTATCCCCAAAAGAGGTCTCTTCCAGCTAACCTTGCAAGGAAAGACTGATCATAATAATCTACTATATAAAAATAAGTCGGGTTTTCCTCCCTGACGCTATAACTCCAGAACGCACGAACCGATTTCCACGGTTTTGCATTCGTTGGAAAGGTCTCGTGCTCCGCGAGGTTTATAGCAAAGAAAATTCAGGAAAATTTTTAAAAGAAATGAAAAACAAGTAAAAAAAATAAGTTATTCAATTGGAAACCACGCGCGTATTGGGCAAATGTCAACAGCAGGCATTTGTCTTTAAGGTGGTAATGGCCGTGTCGGCGCGGAGGATATTGATAAGTTTTATTGCAACCTTTTTTCGAATTAATACTGGCAACGTAGTAGCCAATGGATGAATACAAAAAAAAGCATGTTCTTGGGCAAATTTTTATTAAATTTCAACAGCAGGCATTTGTCTTTAAGGTGGTAAGTTGAACTGTGTAAATTATGTGGATCGTGAATTTGAGGTTAAATAGGGATGTTGACACATGTTACGAATTGATATAAAGTTATGTTTTTCACATAAAAGACAGTATTTAAAAACCTAAAATCACATTTTAAGGATCTATTTACAAGCCAAAATTGAATAAAATCAATTTTAATTTCAAAAAAATTTACTTATTATTACGCGAATGCGAACGCCAATCAGAGCGCGTGACGTCACACCATTGGTTGGACCTTACGCTTCCTATGAAATGTTCCAGATTTCGACACATTTTAATTATTCATAACATAAAAACCACTGAACCGATTTTGATGCAACTTATACTGTGCCCTTAGTTGGTCCATACTTAAACCAAAAATAAAGTCTATAACTAAAATGTCTCTCTGAAAATATAAGATTCATTTTGGTTATTGACTTTATTTTTGGTTTAAGTATGCTCCAACTAAGGGGATAATATTTTAATTATATTTTTCACATGGGCAGTTATACGTTGCGTGTTCATGAGTTGGGAAACCACCGGCTTTGTTTGTGTTAACGTCAAACCAAAAAACAAAAAATGTGGTTTACCAAAGAGCACTTCAATGAAACGGATAATTTGCGGACACGCATAACGCTTCGATTCAGTATTTAGATAGAATTACTTTGGATTCACTTTCATTTACTTGAGAAGTTCAACTAAATAACACTTCATTTTTGTAATCGAAATGACTTTATTACTGTTGTAAAATGAAATAAAATGTTTCCTTTTCAAATATAAAACAAAAAAAATTCTTCATTTTTTAATCACCAAACGAAATGTCACATAAAACGAAGCCATCTGGTGGCGAAACGGAGTTCGCCGGGTTTGCTAGTCAATTTATATAATCTTTAATGTAATTAATATTAATGACACATTGCACAGAAGAAGACTACAGATTTTAGCAGTAAAAAGGGAAAAGACGCATAGAATAGAATAACAAGACCTAGTAACCAATAACAATGCAACCGGTACAAGTCACCGAAATTCATACCAATAAAGTGATATTCCAAAATCCGAGCAAGGAACGGTCGAATTCCAAAGGCATGGAGTGGACTAAGGAAACATTGCATGTATCGAATGTGGTGAAATTGTAACGAGGGGTTTGTATCTGTCTAGGATGTGTATTGATCTTTGGATTCACTGAATATCCAGATATTTGGTTTGTACTTTGCAGACTAGGGTTTAAAATATGATGATTATGATTAAAAAACAATCGTACTTCCATTTAAAATATACTTTTAAAGTCATATTTCCACGATTGCCGATGCACTACCTACCTAGATAAATTAGAAACGTATGCTATAAGCGGAACCAACCTGTCGTTAATCAGACGTAGTTTCTTTCGATTTATTTATAGGCCGTACTTTCCCAAACAATATTCTTGGAAAACAATAAACCGCCAAGTTGGCGGAAACCATTCAGGAGACGAATGGTTTTTTTATAGAGCACTTGGAATGAACTGGCTGTACTTCTGCTTACTTCGCAACTTCGTAGACGGTATGCGTCAGTGGTGGAATGTTAAGGCTTTGTTCACTTTTAAATTAACATTGAAGGAGTTGTGTTAATAGTACCTAAGGCTAATTTATTATATTCGTTAAGATATGGTACTTCTTGGGTTTAGGAGTTGATGAAAATGAGCTGTGTCATTAATTAAAGTAGCAAAGATTAAGCTACTTTTTAAGTTATTTATAATGTCGTGTATCATGTGTAGTTTTGTTTATAATTTATAATAGATGGATTTATCCCGCCTTCTGAAAAATACCTCTATGGCAAGATACTTTAAATTATAGGTGTATAAGGTACCTATAATAAAACATAAATATACGAACCTTTTTACACTTTAGAGGCAAAATATTAATAAAAATAAATTGAGCGAAAATAAAACTCAATGATCCACAAATAACCGAAATAATTGAATGGACGAATATAAAATGATGACAAAGTTCATTCAAAAACTTTATATTTAGGTGCCTATTCAAAACAAAAGATCGTCCCTACCCTAAAACTATCAAATTGAAACATTACCGAAGCGGAAGGCGCAACATTGGGGCGAATACAATTAAAAATAAATTTCCTGTTTTTATTACAATATCCGAACTATTCAGGTCCGTGCGAGCAGGTGAGGTGACTCGTTACTGCTCTATTAGTACTCGTTACTTTTATGGACTAAATGGAGTATTTTCTGTATACACATCTGTAGTATTGATTTGGTTTAAATTGAATTTTTGTTTTAAAAAAATTATATCGTCTTCTAACTCTACTAGTATTATTGTGGCTAGCTAACTATCTAATTTGTGCAGTGAACGCTGTATAATGGATTTACTTTTTGTAAATACATCTTATAATGGGGCTGACAAAGCTAGCAACAACTATTGGGATCTAAAGTGTGTTGGAGTGTGTGTGTGTGACTATAAACATTTTTTTATAGTCTTTGATAAAGGGTGTATTTACAACGAAGATTAGGAAATAGTAAGGTATGTATGTTGATCATACAAATATTTATCCTTGGCGGGAATCGAACACGCAACTTCTGCATCACAAGCGGGTGTTAAACCTACCGCGCCACACATGTCGTCAAAATGTATAGAAAAAGCAACTTGTTCAATATAAGTACAGAGAACTTAATTTATTTATAGCATAGTTTTTATAAAGACTTATTAACAGCGACCAGGTGCAGAACAAGTCGGCGAGATTATAGTCATGCTGATTATAGTGGGGACTTGAGGAATAAAATAATTGTCCGTTTAAACATATGGCGTTTCCTTCGATATGTTTTATGAAGAAAATGGCATTTATTGGAAAATTGCATCTGCGCCCAGGGGTTTTACCAGATGTACTGTAGCCTATGTGTCCAAAGTCTAAGCTATCTCAATATCAAATTTCAGCTCAATCTGTCCACTCGTTTAGGCGTGAAGAAGTAACAAACATACATACTCACAAACTTTCGCCTTTACAATATTAGTGTGAAGTATGATTCTTATATATACATAAATGTCATAAGAAGACGAGATTTTAATAACTTGTTGAAAGATTAATAAATTTGCTTATTTGTGCCTCTTAAGGCTTTTAATTGTAAAACTGCCTGTCTACTGTATGAAATAATTAATTTATTAAATGTGTTAAAACGATTGCATACTAATTATTAATAACAATAGTAATTTATACTTATTTTCTATAAAATTATAATAATTTAACTGTCGACGATTTTTATATTGTATTGACATAAAGTAATTTGTTAAAAATTACAATAAATTACAAAGCGCAAGAAGATATTATTTTTTATAAATTATTAACATAAGGTGTTGTAAAATTGAACTCATTTGCATCTCTAACGTTTCTGATACTAACGAGTAGAGGACTGTTTAAAAACTGAACGATCTGTAGGTTTTTAAGAAATAATAAAAACGAAAAAATGAGAGGTTTCACGCTAAATGTGACCTTTTCTCAAAGTGGGCGGGTTTATCGCTAACAGCGTGTGTAATATACAAATGTGTAGGATGAGGCTATAAATATTTTCTATTGATGCACATTTATCCATAAATAAACAAAAATAGAAAGCTTTTTATAGTACCGGAAAATTTTGTTATTGTTTCCGTTCAAAGTAAAATAGCATATTAATAAAGTTGGTACTTCACTTGGCCCAAATATTCGCGCAAGGTGTCAAAAAGTGGGATTACTATTTTGTTTGTATCAGAATTTGAACCTTGTGGAGTGGAGTGCTCGTCTTCTTACTTCTTAGTATAAAAAAACTGACCTAGTAGAGATCACTATTAACGATAAGGCCCCAATTCGACCTCTGTCAAAGACGACCTCTGTGGCGCGGTGGGCTAATACCCGCCTGCAACGCAGAAGTTTGCGGGTTCGATTCCCGCATGGGACAAATGTTTGTGTGATCCACAGGTATTTGTTTCTTGTCTGGGTGGTTTTACAATATCTATGTATTATAAGTATGTATTTACAAAAGAAAAGTATATAAGTATTATATCCGTTATTCTAACCACCATATTACAAGCATTAAGTTGCTTAGTTTGGGGTTAGGTGGCGCTGTGTGAAACGTCCTGAATTATTTATTTATAAAAAAAAAATTTTGGCACTCAAATTATTATAATATATTATTTTTTATCTTAAATAGGCTATAAAAGGAGCGACTGACTGACTGATCTATCAACGCACAGCCCAAGCCCAAAAAATATAGGTATCAAATAAAAGGGCTTAACTGGTAGATAGCCGCCACCACAAAATGGTGAATTTGCGTTGGGGGTTTTTAAAATTTTTAATTTAATTCACTTGTTTGTTTTTTTTGACGTAGACCTCCGCTAAGAAGGCATTTGTCCGCGTGAGCCGAGCCGCGGGCATAAGCTTGTAAAGGTATACAATATATTATTATGTATTAAATTTGGTTTCAATAAAAGTTATCTTTATATCAAATCAAACTGCACAGAACAATTAGACCAAATAAAAATAAGTAGATTCCCCACAAGAAGTGTACCACGGTAACCTTATTCCGCATTATTCCCCTGATACCAGTGGATATCTTTGCTCAGCAGAGTATAAAGGTGAAATAAAACATTAATTGCTGTCAGAACGAGGGCGAGACAAAGAAATAAAACTGGCCAAGTGCGAGACGGACTCGCGCGCGAAGGGTTCCGTACCAATCTCCGTAGGTATATTAGACATAGAATAAAATTGAATAATTATTTATTGCATATCAAACAATTACAAAGAAGTTTAAAGAGGTATAGGTATCTTAATGCTAGGTAAACAATCGGCGGTCTTATCGCACTAGGAAATTTCTTACAGACAACCTGGGAATGGAACAGGACTGCAAATACAATAATATACGGCAGTGCGCAATATCTTAATACATATACTAGTTACAGAATACACTTTACTATAACCTTTTGTTTAATTTCCTGTCACGATGTAATGTCCGTGACCAAATCTGCTCTCGTTTGTTTTATGGGAGGCCCTCTTAATTGTTGGTTTTTGCTATATTTACTGTTTTAAGTTTTTGTTGTTATAGAGGCAACAGACATACAAAATCTATCGACAATTTCGACTGTCTATCACGTTTCATAAGATACAGCCTGGTAACAGACCGGCAGTCAGTGTAGTCTTAGTAGGGTCCCGTTTTTACCCTTTAGGTGTACGGAACCCTAAAAAGACCTTTTTTCGTTACTATTGTGTGCGGAACCCCCGTCACGGTCCTTGATTCGGCCCTGTTTTAAATGTCCAAGGAAAGCTGATCGATAAGCGGTTTCGCTAAATATGAATATAATGTGTTGGTAATGGCGAAGGACAAATAAAGTTACAATATGATGGAAGATTTTTCAACCGCCGAAAATAACGGAGGAGGTTTACAAAAACGTTTTTATTTTTGTAGGAGTAGTCAGATTTTCAATTTTCTTTTGTATTGGAAAGGTGGTCCCATAAAAATTTGGAAAAAAAATCCAACCAAATAACAACTAAGGGCAGAAAACAGGGGATGTTTTTTTTATCAGAAAAAAATTGTAGTATAAAGCTTTAAGCAAATATAAAAAAATTAAGCAAATTTATTTTTGCTTTTCAGTATTTTTGTCGGTTTAATTTTTTGTTAAAAGCTTTATTTTTTGTAATACTTTTAAATGTATAATATTTAACCGACTTTCAAGCTCAATAAGTAAGGGAAAGACGGCACGTTTTCATTGATAACTTGAAAACTGTTAGACCGATTTCGAAAAATGTGATCACCTGGCAAAATAGCCTTAGGGGTGAAAAACTTTTTTTTAATTCATTAGAGATAAGCCTCAAACCACGATCTCGCGTGAAATTAAACGACGATGTGGCCGCAGATGGCAACAGAATATACCTAGAAGGCGGGATAAAGCCCACTCTGGAAGATTACCAAGCTATATTGCTCGGGAAATATGGACGACGGCAATGTGTTTTAAAACAACAAGTTTTCATAAAAAACTTTAATATATCTATTAATTTTCTAGTATGACGTCATTTTTCTAGAAGTAGGTATATCTTAATGAGTCAATGAAATAAAAAAGCGCTATTTAGATCTTGTCACTCAAGACAAAATGCGCTCCATATTTCATATCTTTGAGGTATAATTCTAAATGATTAATGCATTCCACGGAACCGACCGTTATGAAATGATGAAATAAAGATTTAATAGGAATATTGTCCCTTCCTGCCATTTCCACAGCTCATACATATATATACATTTAGTAGGTAAATATTATTATATATGTATGCTATATACAGGGTCACTGGTAATTTAGTTCTTTGTTGAATAAGTGCATATTTATATGACTCATTTAAGTTGGCGGCGGGATGGCAAATTTAAAGAATCATTAAAAAAAATTAAGGCTATGATAGTTAAATTTTTCTTGTAACATAGACATTATCCTGGATTAATTTAACTGGATGTTTTAAGCGATTGTACATATGTAAATAGCTCAAACAAACAAAAAATAGCTCAAACAGTTCAACCATGTCAGTTCAGTTTAGGTGTGAAGAGGTAGCACATACTTTCGTCCTTATGCCTATTTATAGTACATAACTGTAAAAATAAAGATTAATCAAATGAAAATTTCTAGTTAAAAACGAGATCATAAAGTAACAATCCAGTCACCCTGTATAATATATAAATACATATAGTATATGTAGGTCTATATATAACGGTTTCAGGCATGTGACGTGTTTACGAGCTGGCGCGAATTTACAGCCTTTTTGTGACTGTCAGATTGAACAGATAGTTTTGTATAAAGCATCTTTTGGATGAAATCGAGCTTCCTTTGACGAAGATAGTAGATAGGGCTTTACGTGGCTTTACAACTAAAGGACGTTTGTTGCGAATGAGCTATGAAATCCTCACGACTGCGCCAAAATTTGCGAATCGATTGCGTGTTGTGATTTGTACTTTGTGCTAGTTTTTGATACTACTTTAACGACCACTACCTAAAATATCATGCTTTTATTGAGAAAAACAAACTAACAATACTACAGCAGTAAATAACACTTTTATTACGAGTAACCACAAATCGGCCACAAGCCAATCTAAAGAAAATCCAAGTGTTCCAAACCACTGTCAGATGGCAGCATTGCCACGTTGAATGGCAACGTATAACGTTGGGTTAAATATCATTAGTTGGCTATTTAATTCTATTTGGGCTTATTTGCTACCCATATAGTTATTAAAAGTAGCAGTTTTATCGCTGAATAGTAGTGTATGTATTATTCTAGTGTTCTAGTGCCTACAGATACTTAATTTGAGACTCGACTCCCTTCTATTTTTTATACAGGAGAATAAATGTATTTGGTCAATGGAAAATTAGTTCCGACATCATTGTTATCCACTTTCACTAGGTATTTATTTTTATCTGTATTTAACATAAATATTTACAATATATTGATTAAAATATCTTAAAAACTAGAGACAGAAACCAGAAACCTTGTTTTTTTTTTCTTTCAGAACTAGTTAAAAGAATCCAGATCGGTAGCTAATGAAACACTCCATCCTTAATCCAACCTGTCCAAACGCGGCGCAATAAAAAGCGCATAAAAACAAAATCTCAAAATTTAAAGCACGTAACAGGGCCCTATTTCGTAAGCGACATAATCGCGCCATAAAATAGCGTTTAGTTTTACGCTCGTGCCATAAAAATGGTGAGAGTTGCTTGACATTTATTTGGCGGAGGAACAAGCACAGCTGTCCACGGTAAAAGCACACGATTCCTGTTTCAGATCAGAGGCAGCTCTATTAATTATACACGAGCGTTTTCAGCGCTGTTGTAAACTGGACCGTTACTACTTTAAATATAAACAGCTTGAATATAGGTAGAGTGCTTTTCACGAAAGAATTCCCGCGGAAATAGCGGAACTAAATTAAATTTATTCGATTACTGTTCTTTATGTCCAAAATTATTTTGTTTGTATTAAGAAATTTAATATGAAAAATTATGAGGAGTCACAAATTTAAAGATATTGTAACTTAAATTCTCGATTGTGAAAAAAAATTACCTAATATAATAGAGGTAGGTATGTAGGTATTGTTAAATATTAATTGTAACAGTTTGACATAATTTTTTTTTAAATATGTCATAGAATGTCGTTTACGATAGAGATTAAAACAAAACAAAACAAAAGTTGCTATTTGATAAAATATTTCTTGGCTAACATAATTTTAACACTGGTATTAAATTGCTCAATTTTTAAGCCCTCTAAACAGATTGACCCAAAAACCTTGTTAAAATAACTGACAGTTTTCTATCTAACACGAAAAGAATTCCCACAAGATTTGAAGTGTTTAATATTCAAGACTTGTATGTCGAATGACAATCTTCATCTTGTAAGTAATAAACCAATAAATGAGTTATAAAATTCTATCTTTTTACCATGAAAGATAATACTGCTGAACTAAGTTTGCTGAGAAAATAAATGAGGCAGCCGTAGTAAGACCAATCGAACACGCACGCTTGAAAACATGAGAATGTCCGGAGGCAACTGGATTTAGCCAGCAACAGATGTAATCTTACTTCTTACTAATATTATAAACGTGAAAGTTTGTAAGAATGGATGGCTGGATGTATGTTTGTTACTTTATCACGCCTAAACGGGTGGACCGATTGAGCTAAAATTTGGTAGGTATAGAGATAGCTTAGACCCTGGAATAACACATAAGCTATAGTACAGCGGGTAAAACCGCTGGGCGCAGCTAGTAATGGATAAATCAAAGAGAGACCATATACCCAGCAGTGGACAACTTAAGGTTGATGATTGATGATGATATGAAGTACTTGTGAACGGGCTTGATATTGTGTGTATTTTTGTTTTGTTTGTTTAATAATTATTAAAACAAAATATAAATAGCAAAAGGTCTATTTATTGGTAACTTATTTGAATAAATGCATTTGTGTTGTGGGGTTGTGTACGCAAAGTGTCTTACTATTGTTGCTTTATTACGGTTTAAATTAAACTATTTCTAGTAATTTTTTTTATTCTTTGTATTACATGAGTCATAAAATTCTATCTCTTCATCGACACTTAGATATTTTCTTTGAATATTAAAATATTTCCATCTAATCTTCAATTACAACATTTGGGCTATTAATTTATCTTACTGATGACTATAAAACATGTTATAATACCATGCTATATATTAGGTTTTAATATTATGAGAAAATTCGGAGACTTCAGAGGCTCGTTGTTTGCTAGTAGGCTTGATTTGGGTATTATAATTTTAGTCATGATGTTTTATTAACCCCCGACGCAAAAACGACGGGGTGCTATATATTTGACGTGTCTGTTTGTCTGTCTGTCTGTCTGTGTGTGTCTGTGGCATCGTAGCT
The DNA here is from genome assembly GCA_947507615.1 of Hemithea aestivaria. Classification (NCBI taxonomy): domain Eukaryota; kingdom Metazoa; phylum Arthropoda; class Insecta; order Lepidoptera; family Geometridae; genus Hemithea; species Hemithea aestivaria. The sequence goes on along the minus strand of OX382325.1, from coordinate 2,654,951 downwards.
CCCGAAGGGATGAACGGATTTCGATTTAGTTTTTTTAATTTTTTTTTTTAATTTATGGCCCACCAACTGGACGTCACATCATCATTTTTTGTTTGAAAGTAGATTTAGTCGAGAGTCTTCTTAGCCATGTTTGGTGGAAATCGGTCCAAGATGGCCGCTGTTACATAATGGCGGATTACTTTTTTTCTCCACCACCCCGTCAATATGGGTATCAAATGAAATGGCTTAACTAGCAGATACAACGCACTATGATAAATTTATATTGCGTTGGGGGTTTTTAAATTATTTATTTAATTGAATTATTTAGAATTTTAGATTTTAAAACTAGAGTGATAATAGTTTATTATTTTAATAAATTGTACGCCTTTAAGTGTCAAATTACCATATCATATAACTGAAGTGGCTATGTCTATCTATCTCTGGAATCTAATTTGCAGGGAGGTGACCGAGCCGTGGTCAACCGTATGTTCTATAGACCACAACATTACGGTAGCTGCCTCTGCCGCTCGTTGGATTATAATATTAGTTGATTTTCACTTGGGGTAGACTTCCTTTGCAGAAGGTCGTCTAGGTGGGTACTCTAATAGTGCCAGTTATTCTACCGTCTGAGCAGTTATGTGCAAGCATTACTGTGGTTCGGTAGGAGGGCACTGTAGCTAGTGAAATTACTGGGCTAAAGAGTCATATGACTTTTGAGTAAGAAGCGTTGACCTAGAATTTCACATCATTGTGAAATTCTGGGTAGCACTGTACTGATAATGGGCAGCGTTATATCTTAACATCAGAAGAGCGTCTTGCTCGTCTCCTTACTTCTCCACATAAAAAAAAAAAACTATTAATGACTCTGCTAGGAAAATCGATCTTATTTATTAATATCATAGACGTAATACTGAAGAGGCAAATATCGTATCTCTGGAATCTAATTTACGAGCAGGTGGCCGAGTCGTGGTCAACCGTATGATCTATAGACCACAACTAAAATAACTGACGCAGTCTCTGTCGCTCGTTGGTTAATATTAGTCGATGATGACTCTACTAAGGAAATTGTATGATAAGATAAGAATACTCTTTATTGAGACCAGAAAATTACAGATTTACTTACAACTATTAACTGGTGGAGGGATTTATTCCGCCTTCTAGGTATAGTCTGCTGCCATCTACGGCCGTATCGTCGCTTAACATCATGCGAGATCGTGGTCAAAGGATTACCTATAATAAAAACTTGTACTTAACATAGTTTGATCCCTGATGGGAGACCTTGTCGTTGTGAGTGATCTCTTCCAGCCAACATTGCACGGAAAAGTTGACTAAAGGAGTAGAGTACGAGGATGATGAAATTATGATCAACGATCAAATCTTACAAGTGTGTAATCTGATATACCATTATTGGTTAAAGAGTTAATGCGTGTTCACACACACGTGCCCTTACTGCGCTTGCTACGAATAGGCAATGCACTCGTCGTCAAGCGTTTAAAACTCTAGATGAGTTTATTTATTAGTGTTTACTACACACGCAGTACATGCCAAGAACACGCCGTACACGTGCTTCGTATGTTGCGCTAGTGTTGAGCTAGAACCATTCCACTACTGTTACAATGCGGTGTCGTAGTAATAGTATCTATTCTTTGGCGGTGTGTCGTGACGCTTATCTCACCATATAATAAAGCATTTCTAGCCATACATATTGTATGATTTGATTCTGTACGCGTCACGGCATTGGGTGTGGAAAATGAATCACAATCTTTAACCTTTTGAACGCCACGGCACAAACGCATTTTCGTGCCCTGTGCGCCAAGGCACAATTTAAAAAAAAATACCTACGAAAGAACTAGTGTTGCCAAGAGTCGATAAATATTTTTATATCACTTTATTAAGACTGGGTTTTTTGTCGTCTATAGACGTCGTTGGCGTACAGGACCCGCAAGTGCTTGTCAAGTATAGGTGACTTTGGCGGTCAAAAGGTTAAATATTATTTTTAAAAGTAGGACAATATAATTCCCCTCATACGGGCGCTATGCGTGTGCGGGTTTTGATCAGGTCGTCAGAACACGTCCTTAAAATGAGTTCAACACACAGATGACTCCAAACATGATGAAATAGTAGAACTGTCAAGAATCGAGAGCAAGCGAAGACAAACATTCTTTATTTACTCAACGGTCGTCGGAATTGCGTTTCCGTGTCGGTTAATTGTCCAATGGTTTTATTGGACATTCTCTCAAAGCTTTTGATCGTACGGCAAATATGAAATCTGAGGATTGAGAGCTTTTCGTACAGTTTTTTTTATCGTTGCCGAAATTTGGGTTAAAACTATGTACACTTCAAAAGTGATGTGGATAGATTGCTTACATAATATATATTGTTATTACAAGCTTTTATTTACTTTCACCTGTCTGTTGTCTGTCTGTCTGTCTGTAATCAAATCTTGAAAGTTTAATTTGACCCACTTCCCGGTTTCCAATTGAGCTGAAAATTTGCATGCGTGTGTAAATCGGATGACAATGCAATATTTTTATGACATCGAGCTGATCTGATGATGGAGCTGGCCAAAGGAACTCTGTCATAAAACAACGCAACCCCATCGAGTTTGGGCTCATTTGATTCGTCTTGACGAGTACTTTATGATGCAAGATGATAATAATAATTAAAGCTTGTTTTTAAAAAATATTTTTTAAATTTCACTTGTTATTATCTATCTTTTAGATGAATTTTTCCTGTAGTAAATAAAACAACTATAGAGGTATATTTGATGCAGGTACTTCTCGTAACTTTTCTTTTGTGAGCTCAAAGCTCGTGACTCGTGCCTACTTAAGATATTATTTATTCATCGATTTCATCATCAAATCGGTTTATTTATAGTTTCCTCATTTCTCGTTCAATTTTTCTGATGAGGAAAAAATTACTCTATTATCTAACTACCCACACTTTATATTGGTCAATATTACCTTTATTGATGACTTTTGTCAATTTAACAATCAGGAGTAGCTGGGTCATTATTATTAAACCATTATTTTATATACTTGTAGTTAGACTCGCATGTTACTTTTAAAAATTACTTTTTGATAGCACGCTTTCCTTTACTTAGCTGTATTAATATTTAAAAAATAAAGGTATAATATTTGCTACTGTTTTTAAACACGAAATAACCAAAACTTTAAAAAAGTAATACTTTTTGCTGAAACTGCACTTTGCAGAATTTTTCGGCTTCCTGTGTTTTAAAAGTTATCTTTTTACAAGCTTTATATTACTTTCACCTGTCTGTTGTCTGTCTGTCTGTCTGTCTGTCTGTCTGTAATCAAATCTTGCAAGTTTGATTTGACCCACTTCCCGGTTTCCAATTGAGCTGAAAAATTGCATGCGTGTGTAAATCGGATGACAATGCAATATTTTTATGACATCGAGCTGATCTGATGATGGAGCTGGAAGGTGGCCATAGGAACTCCGTCATAAAACAACGCAACCCCATCGAGTTTGGGCTCATTTGATTCGTCTTGACGAGTACTTTATGATGCAAGATGATAACAATAATTAAAGCTTGTTTTTAAAAAGTATTTTTTTAATTTCACTTGTTATTACCTACTTGCCTAACAATTCTTAATGAAAGATGCAAATGTTTACGTGTCAGAATCTCTTTCAAAAATATTTGAGATTTTATTTTCTATAAAGTTTTGGCACACACGGCGCAGTGTGTCTCAAGTGGTGATCACCTATAATATAAGGAAGATGTTAAGAAAGTAATCAAGAAAACTTACCATCTTGTTTGACCGTGTTCCCCAAGGGTCCACAGCTGGCGAGCCACACCACCAGGATCCACTTCAGCATCAGACTGGAACTGCCCTGCTGCAGCTCAGGTTGGTTGTGAAAATGCCTGACCGTCGGTAGGAACCGAGCCGTGCGCGGCCGCACCATTTCTCATCGATTGACCCACGCAATGTCATCAGGGGTCACTTTACACAGGTCACTTGAGGTCACTCCAGGTCACTTGAGGTCACTCCAGGTCACTTTTTAAAGTTACATAGAAAGACACTTTGACTTTGTAAAGTTACACAAAACTATTGCAGTCACATTGGCAGATCAACACAGGTTAAGTCACATCGATGTTTTTTTGAAATCTGTAAAGAAAATTAAATGAGATATAATATAGTTTCTATAAATACTCGTCTTATTATTTCGTCTCGTTATATTATATCAGCGATAATCATCTTATTGAAAGGAAAAGTAAAAAAATAATATTATAAAGGCTAAATATTACTTTATCAGAAAAATAATTTACCTTTATTCAATCTTTGGCGATTTATTGTTTCTAAGAAATAAAATAATAATTTTTAGTTCTAAAGAATTCTTTTGATAAAATATAAAAGACAAGATAAAGCCTTTAATAATGAAAAAACCGAAAGAACTTTTTTATATCACGAGAATATGAACTTGAAATTCAGTTTTATTTCATTGTTTCAAACTATCTTTACGACTCTCTCAAACATTTCAGACGTAGTTTGATTTATTGATATTAACTTTAGAGTTGAAATTAATGTAGAAGAGTCGGACAGGTGGACAGATAAAGCTAACGAAAGGGTTTGATTTTTGATAGAGGTTTAATGTAGCTTTATCAAAGTAAATTAACCCCATCATTCAACTTCAACTTGATTATTTTATATTTAAGTTATAAGTTTGAAAGTCAGCTTATATTATTTAGAGATAATTTTAGTATGATTGAGTGCATAGCATTTGTCATTTTCATTTATCTTTTTATTTTGGGGATAAGATGTTTGAGTGGGCTAGTTGTGCTTTTAAGGATTAAAGTTATTGTAAATATTATATGGAGGAAGACGGGGGAACGAGTTGAGTGGCGTGCCATGGGGGAGGCCTACTGTCCAGCAGTGGACGAGCGTGGGCTGATGATGGATGGATGGATGGATGGAAATAGATATTATTCGTGATAAACACGAATATATAGGTATATAAAGGTGCCTCAGTCTCCGTTTTACCAATAAACAAGTAGAGTTACGGAATTCGTGATCGCTCAATGATTCAATTTTCATTTGGACCAAGCGATTCGGTTTCACTTTTTTCGCCCAAGGATTGGAAACTTCAGTGTTCCCCGAAAAACATATGGTAATGTTAAGTCTAGGGTTAGGTTTCTTCTAGGTCCTTGTACCATTTAACGCCACATCCTCACTTTTCATCCTGTGAGTCTAGCCAAAGGCTAAATGCGGGCCCATCAACTATAAATATTCAAAATCTGTTTCGCTAATTAATATTTTAATACACTTGACATAATTATGTAGGTAACTATATTTTGCTAGTAGATGCTAAGGCTCTGCCGGTTTCCAGTCCTCCGGCACTAAGACGAGGCGGGAGTGCCACCGAGAAGGTTTTGTGTGTAGGTATAATACCGTGCAGTCGTCCTGCACGGGGAGTCCCACATAACTCTCCCATACCCCCGTAATGTGTGTGTTACTCAGCGATAACAAAAAACTTATATTTTGCTTATTTAGAACTTGATTTGTAGTATGTTATGGAAATACATAAAGATAATATTATACATTATCTGTACACAATCCTTTATATTACCGCCTTCCAAAATTAAAGGTAAAATTATCTCGTAACATAATTAAACATATTTCCAAATTTAAATCTCCATTGTCTAATATAATCGCAAGGGAAAGCGGTAAAGTCCATTTTATTAACATTAAAGCCCAGTCATTAATCCTAAATCCGTAATTTAATTTATTAACTCGCCGACAAAATTCACCGAAGAAGCAAAATTCACCGACAGCGGGAACTTAATTATCGAATGTTCCGACTATTTTGCTGCGGAGGTGACACCTTGACCTAATCTTTGGAAGCGTTCTGCTCAGTTTGAATAAAGATTTTAATTTAGACTTGCTGTGCCCAGCGGTTTTACACAAAGAAAAGTTAACCTATCAGTTATCTAAACGGTAACGCCAAAAAAACGCATTACGCGTACCTGCTCTCCCATTGGGAGTAACTATCTATATTAGAATATTACCTCTTTATATAATAGAATAGATTAGATATTATTTGAAAATAAAACGGTCAAGTACGAGTAGGACTCGAGCACCGAGGGTTCCGTATAAACCTACGGCTTTCTACGGAACCCTAAGGAAAAGTGGGTATAATATTATATACTGTAGGTTTTGATTCCCTTGCGAGTACTTGCGAGTTTGAAAATATTCGGCTAAAATTGCTGTTTCTTTTGATTTCGTTGACATAGATGTTTGATTTTTTTACAGCTTAAAGTTATTTTAAAGCTGAGTATTTGGTATGAATTTCAATTTAATACCTGTACGCGTTCTTGAGGAAAGGGATAGTAAATACATAATTATTAAAAATATTTTTTATATGATGTAACTAAAAATTTACAGTTTTCGCAATTTTTCCTGTGCCTGTGATTTAAGACGTTGCTGCGAACCAAATTTCAAGATTCTGAGTTAACGGCAAGTACCCTGTAGGTTTTGATTCCCTTGAGAGTAGTCGCGAGTTAAAAAATACGGCTAAAATTGCTGTTTCTTTTTAATGCGTTGAGATAGAGGTTTCATTTTATTACAGTTTAAAGGTATTATAGACCTTAGTATTTGATATGAATTTCAGTTTAATACCTGCACGCGTTCATGAGAAATAAGGTAGTAAGTATGAAATTATTAAAAATATTTTTTTATATGATATAACTAAAAATGTACAATTTTCGGATTTTTCCCTTTATCTGTGCTCTAAGGAAATGCTTTTTACCAAATTTCAAGATTCTACGTTCACGGCAAGTACCCTGTAGGTTTTGGTTTTTTGAGAGTAGTTGCGTGTTTAAAATTTCGGCTAAAGTTGCTGTTTCTTTTGAATGCGTTGAGATAGAGGTTTGATTTTATTACAGTTTAAAGGTATTATAGGCCTTAGTATTTGATATGAATTTCAGTTTAATACCTGCACGCGTTCATGAGAAAAGGGGTAGTAAGTATAAAATTATTCAAAATATTTTTTTCACATGATGAGATTAAAAATTTATAGTTTTCGCAATTTTTCCTTTATTTGTGCTCTAAGAAGTTGCTTCGTGCCAAATTTCAAGATTCTGAGTTCACGGGAAGTGCCCCGTAGGTTTTGATTTATTTGGTAATGTCGAAAATTTGCTGAAATTTGCGACATATTCGACTATATCTTTTGATTGCGTTGGCCTAGAAGTTTGAATTTTTCACAGCTCTAAGAAGCAATGGACCATAGTATTTCCTTTAAATTTCAGCTTGTTACCTCCACGCGTTCCTGAGAAAAAGGGTCTTGACAGACAGACGGACGGACGGACGGACGGACGGACGGACGGACGGACGGACGGACAACAAAGTGATCCTATAAGGGTTCCGTTTTTTCCTTTTGAGGTACGGAACCCTAAAAATTAATAAAACTTGATATTGTGGCATAGATCGGTTAGGAAATAATTTTTAAATAACGAGCAAAACTGCGAACACATCGCAGTTTTGCTCGCTATAAAGCTAGTTATAAAATTTTGGCTTTCTACTTATCGTGTTGTGGACCTAAATGACTCCTAAAATACAGAGCGACCTTCCAACCTTGATCCCCAATCCCACACATTACATCTGTCTCAACTTAGTCTATTCTCCGTATCCGAAAGTAATGCCATCAGCTTTAAGCCAAATTGCCAGTAAAGAATATAACACTTCATGTAGCAAACTCCGAACGGGTAAGGCCTGAATTACACTGGATGCGCGACATTTAGTTGCGCGACTTTTAGTGGGATGACTTTAGTGGAACGACTTTTAGTAGGACGACTTTAATAACGCAACTTTTAGTAAAAACTATAACCTCCATGTGCCTACAGACAAAAGCCAGATGAGTAAGACCCGACTCATATCTACTGGAAGTGTAGAACGACTTTTAGTAGCCCAACTTTTAGTAGTGCGATTTAAGTAGCTTATTTATATTAGTAGGGTGACTTTTATTAGCATGACTTTTAGTAGCGCAACGTTTTGCAGCGCTACTTTCCTGTTCACGTCTAATTAGCTTAACCATTTGAGCTTAAGACCCTGGAACAAAATCACATAGGTTACGGATATGTATGTGGCAACACAAGTTTTAAAAATCTTATAGAGGTACTTTTCGAATGGTCCTAAATTAATTTCTTTATTAAAATGCGAAAGTGTGTTATTGTGGGCTATTTTTATAAATGCATTTTTATATTAATTGACTTTGCGCGCTACTAAAAGTTGCGCTACTCTGCTTCCAGTGTGAATCCAGCTTAACACTCCATGTAGCGAACGCGAACGACACGATCATTCCAAACTTTTCTAACTTAAACTCCCTTATTATCAACCTTATCCCCTTGTAATAGAGTCGATTGTTTTCTATCAGTCGCACACGCAATCTTATTGGGCAAAAATAACATTATTAGACACAAAACTGTTGGAAATTACTGTGCCGTCTGTTCAATCATATTACTAAAGATAATAAATTATCTGCGGTTCGTGATCGTTGGACAGTTATAGGCTGTTATTGCGAATTTAGGAAAGTCATTACTGAGTAGAGTATTATTAAAGTAATGGATGATTGCCTCAATTATCAGCTAAATCACGAAGGTTACCAAAATTTTTCGAAAATATTAGGTTGTGTGTTTTTTATAGTTTGTAAAAATCCGCCCCAATATTTTTGACGTTTGATAAATTGAACATTATGTTTAAGGGCACCATGTATTGGCAAATGTAGTGTAGGGCGCCCATGGGCGAGATGGGGCGATGACATCCGGAGAGTTGCTGGGGGCGGGTGGAGGAGAAAGACGGAGGACCGACTTGAGTGGTGCCATGGGCTTATGTCTAGCAGCTGAAGAACGTAGGCTGATGACGATGATGAAATGACTAATTATTTTATTGTGTGATTTCTGTGTTTAGAGGTATAATTTTTATTTTTATTTTTATACTAGCTTGTACTCGCGGCTTTGCCACGCGCAAAATCCTTTTTAAGCGGAAGTCTACATTATAAAATCCATCTATATTCCAAATTTCAAGCGAATCCGTTCAGTGGTTGGGCCTGTGTGTTGATAGAACAGTCAGACAGTCACTCTTTTCTTTTATATATTTAGAAAATACGAGTACATAAAAAGCGCTTTCTTAGGGATCTTAATAATTTGAATTGAATTTAATGAATAGCAAAAGTGTCACCATACTAAAGTGTCGACTCATAATTCTTTGACAAGTTAATCATACCTTTTGACTATCGCATGGGAAACCATAAATCATAATATTTACAGAAGGTGTCATTGAATGAACACAAAACTTCAAATGCTCTTTGAATTCTGTTCCCACACCCGAACTGATATGGAGCACCTTTCCAACTTAATTGGTTTTTAAAACCAGCAAAAAACTTCAATGTGAGCACAAAAGGAGAGGTAAGGTAAGCCACAGTAGCGGGGTCTTGACAGTATTACAAGTTGATCTATAAATCAATAAGTAAAAATCATAAAAAAGTAGTAATACTTTTAAAAAAGGAACCTTCATAATTTGCTGTAATCTTTTTTTTAATCCCCGACGCAAAACGACGGGGTGTTATAAGTTTGACGTGTCTGTCTGTCTGTCTGTCTGTGTGTGTGTGTGTCTGTCTGTGGCATTGTAACTCCCGAACGGATGAACAGATTTTGATTTAGTTTTTTTTATTTGTAAGTAGTTGTTTGTGTTGTTTGTAGTCGAGAGTGTTCTTAGCCATGTTTGGTGGAAATCGGTCCAAGATGGCCGCCGCTACAAAATGGCTGATAACTTTTTTCTTCCACAAACCCCTCAATATGGGTATCAAATAAAAGGGCTCAACTAGTAGAATACCTACAACGTACTGTGACAAATCTAAAATCCAAGATGGCCGCCACCACAAAACCGCGAATTACATATTTTGAAAGCGTTGCGTTGGGGTTTTTTTTTTAAATTTTAATTTTATTCACTTGTATTCAATATATGTATGTGGTGTTCAAGATATGTAATAATGATTTATTATTAAAAAAGTCACAAAGACGCTGGGTGCAGGTCGCTTCCAACTTTCAACCGGTACATATGGAAGTCCAAAGAGGAGGCCTATGTTCATCAGTGGACGTCCTACGGCTGAGATTATGATGACAAAAAAAGAAATTGCTAAACGAATATTTCTACTAATTGAGACTTCTCATCCTTTGTTGACGTAACTTAACTGTTAACAGATAAAAAATAACTAGAAAACGAACAAACGAAGCGTCTGTTCCATATCAGTCCAGTCGCAAGTTAACCAACTGTCCGTAATCTAAACTGTGTCAAAAAACTTGTAGTTTATACAAAGCTTGGGCATTTTATGCCTTCATTCAGGGCCTGTCAAAAGGGCCATGAGTGGACATTTTATTTGGTCTCGGTTCCAAGCCGCAGTTCGCCTTTTGTACTCGGAGTTTGGACGTCTAGAGGGGACTGGAACGCTTCACGATGTTTGTTTGATTTTGATTGATATTCTTTTGTGTTTCTTTTTTGAAATGGGTCATTTAATGTGTATTAGCTGCTCCCAGCGATTTTACCCGTTGTGGTTTTAGCATTTGCCTATATGCTAATCCAGGATCTGAGCTGTCTATATAAAATTTCAGCTCAATCGATCCAGCGGTTTAGGCGTGAACGAGTAACAAATATACACATATTATGTGAAAACTTTCACATTTATAATTTTAGTAGGATTCTGTTTTATGATCGATACTGGATTCAACTACAGTTTTAGTTAAAAGGAAGCATTATTGTAAGCTTAGAAGATATAATCGTAGCTGGTATTTAAGGTTCGGTTCACATAGTAAGCGACGAACGCTCATTATAACAGGTGGTAAACAAGCAGAAGGTCAGTTATTCAGTCAGTGATGATTGATGGTGAACGTTTATCATTAACTATTACTGGCAACTGGCAACCCAGATACGTATTTGCCGTTTAAGAGTCACGCGTGAGTTAACATTTTAGTAACAACGAAATTAAATTAAAAAATATTCCGTATCCTGACGGTACTTAAAATAATCAATCGGGTGCTTTGGCACGGGGGCCTCCGGGATATGGTACTCTGGGATGAATAAAAAAAATTAACGTTCGTTGTCGCAACACGTTCAAAGCTGCCATGTGAACATAGCCTAACAGTAACTAAAACTTCCGCATCTAGGTTTCCAAGTCGTGAAACTAGTTTATTGCCTAGATTCTCAGAATGAAGTCACTAATGCAGAATACAGAGTAACGTAGATGTATCCAGAACTTAAGACTTGATTAACGTGTTTAATTTCTACTAGATACTGTATAGTAAGTACATATTATATTAATGTACCTACTAGCTTGTGCTCGCGACTTTGCCCGCGTGATAAAATCCTTTCTTAGCGGAGGTCTACGTAAAACTGAAGTAAATTTTAAGTACTAACTAGCCTTCTAAATATATAAAAGGAAAGAGTGACTGACTGATCTATCAACGCATAGTCCAAACCACTGAACGGATTCGGTTGAAATTTGGAATACAGATAGGTTTTACTATCTGTTTTCTCACCCTCATTTCTCTACACAGACACTTAATTATTAACATCCCACGAAATAAAGTTAAATTTAGGAAATAAATTGTAATTAATGTTTATTTTTATACCAGGTGTTTCAACGCCAACATAAATATACAAAAAATGTTAATAAGCACAAATATTTAGTGAAATAAATTCAACGACGCTAATTCAGTAAGCTTATCGTTACCAAAACAAACTCGAAATTTATTCTACGGTTAAAAGTAAAAGAAGACATCAAAATTTTAACGGAATTCATAAAAAAGCACAAAACCAAACCACCTGCTTATTGGAGATAGAGGTTATCCATTTTAAAATTACACCTGGCAGCCAAACAAAATGTTTCTATCGTCTAAAGGAATGGGCTGCAATTTAAGCGTGGTCGGACAACAATAAATTGGCCCAAAACTGAACTAAAGGTGCATCTTTCCTTTGTTGAAGGCTTGGAATTTTTTGTTGGTGTTTTCGATAGAGGCGCATTCGAATTGAGCATTGTTCGGTTATCTCGCATCTATACTCTAAAATTTTAAGAAAGAATTTGTCTAATAGTAGATATAAAATGAACAATCAATATTAAAATTCAGGATGTTGTTTGACAGAATAGGACAGAAGATACGAAGAGATATAAAAAAAAGACAAAATCAAACTCGCGCAGCTAGACTAACATATAATTTCAAGGTAAAAATTAAGCTTAACTTCTGGCTACTTGTATGGTTTAAGGAGCTTTTATTATAACTTAAATTGTATTATTTTCTTTGCACACACCATCAGTATTATATAATCAATTTTTCTGCTTAATCAAGAGCTTAAAATAAATTCTCGTTATTTAATGTACTATTTTATAATTACAATCTCCTCAAAATGTTTAAAAAAACAAGCTTTACCTCATAACGAACTCTCTAATTATTAAAAATGAAAATCACTAACACAACTTTTAATTAGTAACATCACAATTATTACTCTAACCAAAATAAGGCAGCTCATAATCAAGTTGCAACCATTGAGTTCTATGTTCTACTGGAAAAGCTATTTTTGAGATTTTTTTATAAAGTACTTACTCTGAAGTAAACGTTTTACTAAAACAGTTTAGCGCATTAAATAATCTTTAGAGAAAATTTGTATTATTGGATCAATAGAAACCGAGATAATAGTGACAAACTGTTATTTAACATATGATACTTTTTGGCTAAATTAACTGGACTACAAGGAAATAACATAATATTATGTAGGTACTCACTGCGTAGGTTTGCAGCTTGCAAACCTCTGCAGTGCTGCGCTTTATAAGTTGTATTTATGCGTCGTAGATTACACACAAGCTAGCAACTAATGCATGAGAGGAGCCTCCCCGAGAGACGTATTAATCTACTCTCTGAGTCCGGTGCATCCTTTTTTTTGACCCAAGAAAAATGCGTTACGCAGCATCATCCCAAGATGGGGGCGCGGGGCGGTATGTTGGACTCACCCCGACCCCGCCGCAGATAATACACACTAAGTTCTGTATTAATATTCTGTTCAACCCTGTTTCTCCACGCTATCTTCAAGAGCGTTTTCATTTTCTTCAAGCTTCTCACTCCCTTTCTCTGAGGTCGTCATTGAACCGGGTGCTAACTTTTCCGGAACACAAGACTTCTTTCTATAATAAGTCTTTTACAGTTAAGGCCATCCGGCTATGGAATGCCTTACCTGTAGAAATTAGAAGCGCTCCTACTTTAAATATATTCAAGTCCCGTGTTCTAGCTTATTATCTATCGTTATAACTTCAGCTGTTTTCTTCATTTAAGTATTCATCTATCTCATAATAATTTCATTTCTGTACTACAATCTACCTTGTTTTTCTGTTATTAATATCTACATGACTATTAAGCTCATATAATATTATGTATATAAGGTATTATGTGTATGTATATTATATTATTATTATAAGTATGTATATTATTATTGTATATTATATTATTATGTTTATAATATATGATAAGTATTTAAACACTGTCTTTGTAATATACTGTATAATTATTATTTTATCTCACCACAAACCCATGTGAATAGCAATATTCTCCTCTCCCTGCACGGTTGTCTGGAAGAGATCGCTTTTAGCGATAAGACCGCCAATTGTAACACATAGATTATAATATTGTGTTTTATTTTTAAGTTTATTTCTGTATATTTTCTGTGTTCCAATAAAGAGTTATCTATCTATCTATCTATCTACTAAGAAACCTGGGGGTGTTCCTGCGGGATGCCATAATGCCGGGGCAGCGGGTACGCCGAAGCACTCATCCGCTGCGTCTAGCGCACTCTGGACAGTCTGCGAGGACAGTCGGTAACGCAGATTGACTGATCGTACCACGAATTGGCTAATAAAAAGGAAAGTGCAGCCCTTCACCCACAGTAAAACGGGACACAGTTTTGTTGCCTGGCGTCTTCTCTAGCACGTAGTACGTAGGAGTCAATGTCTGCAACGATTATGTGAGCTTAGAGCCTTGACCTAATAAACGTTTACCCAGAACCTTCGCAGTTTCCTTGACTGCAGGAAAATCGTATTTTGCCAAGGTCTTTACGTGCACCAATTTCGCTGATAGCGTTGATAACATGTTAGCTATTTCATAGATTACTAGCTTCGCCTAGCGGTTTTACCCGCTGTACTGTAGCCTATGTGTTAATCCGGGGTTTAAGATATATCTCTATGCCAAATTTCAGCTCAATTGGTCCACCCGTTTAGGCGTGAATGAGTAACGTACATACATCCGGACATCTATACATTCTTACAAACTTTCTCGTTTATAATATTAGTAAGATATAAGTATTCGTACTTCCTATGCTTATTCCGAAGAGAAGAAAAAAAAACTCGCTTTCTGGATTTGACTGATCACATCGTCATTTTTTTACTTATGGCGTTAAAAACATCATAGATGGTGTAAATCGATTAGGACCGTGTTAAAATCAGGATAAAAATTAACTATATTTTCTCCCTAATTTTTAAGTATCTGCATAAAGAGTTTCATAGCATTCAGTTCGGTTGTTTTTGATTAAAAGAGCAACAAAAATACACACTCGCATACACATTTTCATCTTTATAATATTGGCATGAAAAAAAACATGACTAAAAATTGCAACTAGAGAATAAAATCGAACAATCGTTAAAACATACTATTCGAAAAATAGAGACACTTAATAGTGGTAGAATGAAAAATTTAAACGGACGCAAAACTAAAAGATAAACTAAAACCATTAACCGTCAGGCACATTCTAAATTAACAAGCTTCAAAGTGGCCGAGCGGTAAACTTACAAAAATATAAAGTGCAAAGGTAAATTGCTCTTACCAACTAAAACACTGGCTTATTGCAGTTAAAAGTAAGCTAGAAGATCAAATATCATGAAGGATGCCACAAGGGAGTTTTTTTTCAAAAGAAAGCGTCACATTTTTTTATAGGGAGCGGTTACTGTCTCTAGATGTCTGGAACACCGATTGCCGACGAGTTGTCGATCTAGTAGGCAGAGTACTACTGAGGCGGAGTCTAGTAGAGAGTTTATGTTTGACACCATATTCTTGAAATTTTTTTCTGTTTTTAGAAGGGGGAAAAAAAGAAAAAAAAAATTTAAACTTGAATATCTTTCAAACGGAATACTAAATCGAAAAAGTTTCTTAGCAAACCATCCCTCATTTCGTAATACCTATTTAACGATACCCCACATGATGGATTTTAGCCAGAAAAAAAACATCATCCCCATCGTACATGTTTGGTACCTCCCAAATTAATTATTTTAATATGATTTATTTTACCGTTTCAATACCCTCATCTGAGCAAAATGTCAGCTTTGTAGGACTTATAGTTTCTCTGCAAAGCCGCGGACAGACGGACAGACAAGAAGCAAAAAAGACAGCGAAAATGTAAGGCTTTCTTGTTGACTACGAAAGCCAGAAAAGAGACTATTTTTAAGAGCCTGTCATGTCCCACTGTAGGGTAACTTACATAAGTCGGCGGCATCTATCCAGTTACTAAATATGCAGTTCACAATAGTAACCGTTGTCCGGTAGAACCCGGTCAAAGGGTCAACCGGGCATGCGGGATATAGCCGACTATATGGACGGAAATATGCATGTTCTCATGCATGCCGGAATTGGTTCACTTGTGGAGAGCTGTTAGTTTTTTATGCGGGTCTCGAACTCGCCTCTAATTGAGCTTTGGTTTGGGAGTTGATTAGTTTTGGATTTTATTGAGTTTTGTTTATTTTCTCAATTAATGCGAATTTTTGTGATTGTTACGTGTTTACAATTAATCGACCGATCTAGCTTTAATTTAGAAGGGAATAGACATAGCCCTAGAAAAATGTATTTTTGGTAGTAAATCCGCTAGGTGCAGAAAGTGTAACAATCATCATTATCCTTTTACATCAATAAAAGATGATTATAGCAGCTACTGCTGAATTTGATCAGTTAGTCTAACGCCTTATTATAATTTGTTACTTGTATAAATAATAGTAAATATTATGTTATTGTGTAGGATAACTAGGACAACCACGTCAAAAAATATAAAAGAAACCGTTACATCGGGGTTAACTGCTAACGTTTGTCATTTGGTCACACAATAGTTTTTCGCATTAAAATCACCAAAGTTGGTTGAATTACAACTTTTGTTCAAGAAGCTTTCAACACCTAAATGAATATTAATTAAAATAACAACAAAACTTAAATGGCTTAACGTGCCTCATTTAAGCGTAAAAAGCTTTAGTTCAAAAATGTAAACCATCCACACGTGAGCAACATTTTATTAAAGAACAGAATGTTATGCTAATGGTGTCCAAATTGGAACAGGAATGTTGACACTTTTTTTGTCCATAATGTACGTTATTAATAATTATATTATGTTCTTTGTATTTTAATAAGAAACGTGTGACTTACAACGCACTAAGGTTTTGACACAACATGAAAGAGGCCTATGCCCAGCAGTGGGATGTAGAGGGCTGTGGATGATGATGATGAAGGTTTTGCTTGGTGGAAGTTGGTTGGACGTTACTTCTTCGCACTCAGATCGGTACGTTTTAACCTGGATATTGAAGGATTAATTCACAAACAAAAAATCATACTTCAATTATTAAAATTACGGACTGATGTTATTTTTTTTCCTTGTCAACATCCATAATATAGAAGACAATCTTGTTTCAGTGAACTATGTCAGCACAATGTCAACATTCAAGATTTCAGGGCACAAGCCGAGGGCATTCCTTAGTTTGCTGGATGGCTGAGCTCGGAGATTTGATGTCACTGATCATTGTAAGTTTTAACAGAAATTGTTGCTTTTCTGTTTGAAATGTTGAGTTATAACTTAGTAAGGTTTATAGTGATGAATCCGGGGAATTTACATTTGATATCGAATTCTTCGAATTTTGATGGGGATTGTTATAAAAATTCGTAGTTTGTTGTTCAATTTGATCAGCTGTAAAGCTGTGCTATTGCAGCTGAGCTATTGTTTTCTGATAAAGATTTTGATTTTAATATATTCTCATATCTTCCTTCGCTCATAAGTAACATTTCCCATAGAAATAAGCATAAACGCTGACCTTCTCGGTATATTATATCTATTTAATCATCGACACGATAATTCCATTTTTGAAACAATTTATCTGCCTCAGTAAGCTCCAGTAGCATTCCCCTACGACCCTTCAACTCCGTGCACATTTGTTACCAGTTATGCAAGGGGTCACGTGACACTGACAGCTGTCACTTGGCAACGCTCGGCTGTCAGTTGACGGCAGCCCGCGGCCGGGACGTCAATCAACCGCTCATCCGATGGAAAGTTAAAGAAATCGTCGGAGACGGAATTAGATTTGAGTCACAGTTGTTTTGGAATTCGTATTGTTCGATATAGATTCTTCGGTGTGGCATCGGGAATTGAGACACTTTTATTTTAGTAGTGCGACGAGTTCTGATTGGTGCGTTGTTTATTGATGATTAGGTCATTCTGTTTTTAACTTATGTCTATCTAGAAAATGGTTCCCGTTGCTGTTTGGGATAACTTTCTGGCTGTCCTTCCTTTATTTCTCAGGGTCAAGCATTTCATATGAAAGATGATTAAATAAAATAGTTTGACGCTCGACTAATGTTAAGAGAAAACGCTAGTTCATTACCAAGATAGTGTAATCGGCGTACTTAGGTATTTAATTTCGAAGTGATGCACAACACTGCGTTGCAGTTTTTCTCAAGTTTCTTAAGCCTGGTGATATTTGTTATGTATAAACTGATATATTATGTGTATATCAAACTAGATCTCAGTTTTCACAAACACAAAACGGACCATTTAAATAGTTTACAGCGCATCATACGCCAGTTTAAACAAGTTCGTCCCACGGATCCGTAGTTGCGAATCCGTATTTTCTGCTTTGAAATATATTTCCATTCCGGCCGCAAACATAAACATCATTTTATTATCCCTTCCCAGTGAGCGATCCCAACTAATCGTCCCTTGTAATGCCATTGTTAAATATACGCATTGTGGCTACCGCAATACATTCACTTGGGGCCTCGGCTATCATTTGCGTTTAGATTTCATTGTGGATCTAACATTGTAAATCGTTTTTGATATAATACTTACTTTATGTTACTTTATCAAAGTAAATAAATGAATAACAAAGACATTTTTATTATTACTGCTTTCGTAAGAAAGTGTTATATCAAAATTATGTTGCAGACAAATGATGCAGCAATAATGACACTCACTGCACTCCTATTCAAATATTATGGGGGTAGGTTTTTTATTTTACCAATAAGCACTTTCACGCAACTTCGCTTCAATAAAGAGATCTCTTTTTAGCAGATAGGTACCTACATCATAAAATCTATTCGTGTACCAAACTTCCACCAAATCTGTTCAGCAGTTTTAGATGTCAACAATATTAATGTATCAGTAATTCAGTCACACTTTCCTTTATATGTTTAGAATTTGGTTGTTTTATTAGCATTTTTTTGTAACATAAACTAACGGTCCTAGTAACAATTATAATTGTAATCAATATTTATGTCTAGTGATATAATTGTCGTGAGAAGTCGGTCTTGTGTCGAATGAATGATAGGCTTGTATAAATTCGATCATAAATCTTAATCGCACCAGTATCTTGGCTCATAAAGAATTTATTGGAGAACATTGCGGGTTTAATTATGTCTCAAAGGTGAGAAATAGGCTATTTAAGGATACATGATAAACATTTTGATTTTCTGTTAAAAAAGTAAGGGTATCCGATACACATTTCAACACACAGGTAAAACCGCCGCGCTGTACATTATTTTTCGTAGAGCTGGAGAGATAGTGTTTTTTTGTTGGTTAGAAAAGTTATCGTAAGACGAGTGAACCCGTAATCGTAAACTAGTTTCATTATGTGCGTCCTCTGCAAATAACGACTTATATCACCGTACCGCATTTTAAAATATACAACTACTGCCAGTTTTACAAGGAAAAGTGAACACAGTTCCCCATTTTAATAAGCTGAATTTTATTATTTTGCACATCAACATCACTATCATTTACTATCACTACTATCTTTTGCTATAGACGCACAGCGTTATAATCTATTTGTCCCTTTATTGCAAATAAACCGCTCTCGTAGTTTTCCTTCTTCACTTTCATAACTGCAAAACGCAATTCCAAAACATCGCGTTATTATTACCATCACCACGGTACAACACTGAATGCTCATTACGTATTCTTGTCTTGAAAAGTCAAACTTGAGTTCTACCCACAACATCCTTTTCTTGATTTGACTCACTCTGCGGTGATTGGTGTGCTATTCTTAGATTTGTTTTTAGTTCTTTCTGAGTTATATTGGCAATTATATGCCTCATTAGATGCGAATCTTTCTCTGTAATTATACCTAACGGTTTATTTTTGCTGTTATCGGATTACCCTATTTTTTATTCTGTCGTTATTTGTTATTGTTTTACTCGAGAAAAAACATTATTTTGTAAGAGTTCAATTTTTGTCTGTCATCTTATCTCACTTCTTCATGTCACGTTCATCTCATGTTTATCACAATTTACAAAACCTTTTCCTCAAATGAGCATTTTTCTAGTGTCAGACTTTGCGGCAAAATAATCTGTTGTATTTCGCTTGACATCCCCTTTTTTTTCTCGAATAATATCGTGTAATCGTGTGAAAGTAACAACCTCACATGCGCCGTTTGGCGTCATCCATAGTTTTTGTGTTTCCAATCTTTGCCGGGAGCTGCCACGTGCTACGTCCGTTCCGCCCCATAATTTTAATTACACGCAATGTCACTTTTATTGCCACTGACATAAGGGCGCTTTTAATAGGCTCTAGTCACGAAGTGTCAACTGAATGTGAAGCCACTTTTTTGCTCGATTGCACACCTGTTTAGGGTTAAATGGATTTTCGCAAATCAATTTTACTGATTCTTTTGGAAGTAACAGGCGTTCAGTTGGACTGTTTGATGTAAAGCTGATCAAATATTTGAAAGATTTATACTTGTTACATCTTTGTTGGATAAATAATGTTGTTTGTTTGTGTATTAAACAATGGCTTTCGATTTAGGATCCACCTATTATAATATATTAATTATATTATTGAAGTCGCTTTATTCGAACAAAACTTTTGTTTGTATAGCTCTAGTTTTCGTCTTGCCAAGCCTATTGTATTTTTTATTTTACAACTATTATGTTTATATTTCTTAGAATTTAGTTTAGAATAAATTACTACTATAGAACTACTTACTACTACTACCACTATTACTATTTATAGAATAGAATAATTCTTAAGAAATAAACCAAAATGGAGGAGAAAAACGTGTTGTGCCGATCCTAGCTAGGGTGGGATAAGGGCAGAAAGATGATGATGAAACCACAAGTCTATTTACTATAAACATATAATATTGTAACATAAGTGTCAAAGAAACACGACGACACATTTCTTACAGAAACAAGATCGAACTAAAGAAAACGATTCATTATCTTTACCTATTTGTGCTGAACAGCAAAACAGTCACAGTGGGAGGTCAATACTCAAAGGTATAATATTGCTATCGATAGGTACTGAATCTGTTGACATAAATGTTACCAGCTTTCATCATTTCTCACACAATATAGGAACTTCGTTATAACGATCTGTGAGATCTGTTAAAGAAAAACTTTGTCACATCTATAGGGGTCAATTGCAATTAGAAAATGGTCAACCTCTTCCTATGCTTACATTGGAATTGAGGAAATTATTGCAATCTTAAAAAGAGTACTAAATTGTAGTTTCTTCTAGCTGTTTTGAATAGCTTTGACACAAAGAGATAATGTGGAGCTTTATGATATTGAATTCGTCGAATATCATATAAAAATTATTTCTGGATATAAAGATACACACAAATATCGTGTAGCTCCATTAAAATATTGTAATAAACGAAGAGCAACTAAATTGATACACAAGAGTTGATTAAATATCGATCAAAATAATTGTTTATAAAATTCCATCAAGTTCAAATTGCTCCATGGTAAAAGGTAGAACTACCATCAAATCTGTGGCACATAACGTTTTTTCGTAACATAATAGCTTTAAATGCGGGTCTGTTTAATTATAACAGTGTTCTTTTGATTTTATCTTCTGAAATGACTTCACTACGCATCCACTTGATCGATAGCTCTGCATTTTACGTATCCAAATGTAGCTTCGTTTAGATGGGATTAGTTACTGGAACTAGTCGTCGCGAGCCAAGAATTTGTTTCGATTGTGTTTTGTTTGACCTCCGTTAACTTGCTTGTTAAAATAGACAAATGGTAGCTAGGAATAGTCTTTACGAGTGATTTTGTCGCGGTGATATTATGAGTAATGAATATTATTCTAATCAGCGTCGGTTTTTAAGATGAATGTAGTATTTCATAGAGGGTTATTAATAAGAATTGGAATAACTGCGATTCTCTTGCTCTTCAAGTCACTCCCTTAATAATTACTAAATTACTTTTTTTCTTTAAGAGTATTACTAAAATTCTTGCAGGAAGTTTAATAAGTTAAGGATCAAGACAATTATTGATAGTAATAATTGATCTCATCAATTGGGCATTATCAATTGGGCTCTTGATGATCGCCTCGTCATTAATTATCAAAAAGATCGTTTCGTTTATTTTAATGTAAAAATTCCTCAGTAAAACCCGATCCAGTAACTAGATCTTCAACTGGATCGATTCAAATCGCCCCCAAGTTCGAAAGAACCAGTCTCATTGTTATAGTTACATACAAAACCGGTCGGAAGGCTGATAACTTCCTGAGCTGAGAAATAGCTCGTAGACTCGTACATAGTAACTCGTGTTTCTTATTTTGTTCGGGCGCACATGCTTTCGTTTCTTTGCCGTCAACTCCGCAGACGGATTGGGTTTTCTTTGGAGATTATTTTTATTAGCGAGTCTTAAGTTTATCATTTCGGTTTGAAACTTAAGCTTTAGTTTTTCCCTTTATCTGTTTATTTGTCATTTTCGTTTGTTACACAGAGAATACGATTATATTACATTTAAGAATACCTAGAATTTGTAGAATATTTTGGGATCTACCGTCATCCATTTCTAAAAAATCATTTAATATTTTAAAGGTGTAAGTTTGGGAGCTGATTATAAATATGAGGATATGATCATGTGAGTGTGTTCATTTGCACCTTTTTATTGTGTTGACACTCAGCATGAAGACAGTTGGGAACGTAGAACAACAAATAATTACTCTTATATTATATACTACTCTTACTTATATTATCTATGAATTATTTTAGAAATGTATTCTGCGTTTTGGTAAGAAAATACAAATTTTATTATACACCTTACAAAGGACATAAAATCAAATCATAACAGTCAATCTCAGGCTGTTAAAAGCGGTCTTATTACTTACAGCGTTTACCTTTGTTTTAATCAGTATCATGATCCGAAGGCTCATTAAAATCAACGTAAGATTTTCTCTTCAACAATTCGTATCGTAAGGTTATCTTTGTCCATAATTTATCCAAAGCAGTATCCAGGGTTTCTATCGGTGCTACCATCTTTATGAAATATTGAGGAAGTCATTGCTATTAATTTTAACCCTTAAATTAAATGGGATCTTTGGGAATTCTTGATTTGTCGGTATTAAGTGTAAAATGGTAATTCAAATTTTAGATTTAATCTACCACAGTTATGTTTGCTTAGATTTGAAAGATTTGTAAATAAACTTGATGACGAGGCTTTGCTTCCTTTACGAAACCCTTTCTTATTGGAAGTCTTTATACCTACTTAGGGGGGTTTATATATTTAGGGATATCTCAGCCAAATTGCAACTCAATCCTTGCGTTGATAGATCAGTCAGAAACACCAGATTATTATCAGATGAAGGTTCATAGATCAGTTGACAGACACTTTCCTTTTAAATTATTAGGTAATGCAAATACTGCACATGAAATTCGAAAATTGAATTATTACAAACTTATAACAGTAAATATTTTCTCTGTGATGAAAATACCAAGTTATCCTCGTAAACGGGTAATGACTAAAAAGCAGGATATTAGCGCAAAGAGACTATCGGCACAAAGGAAATAGCACTCCAGTCGCTTTGCAGACAAATGAACAATTCCTGTAAAATGACTGGGAACTTCTCTATAATTCAAACATACTGCAGTTACTGTTTATAGAAGCTTTTATGCAATTGGTATTTGAATCTGATAAAGGCATAAATATGTAAATAAATGAATATAATATGAAACAATAGATATCGCCAAAGACTGAATGTCCACACGTATCTCAAATAGAGCAAACGACGCAGACCACTATATAAATTGTGAAAATTTGCAAAACAAATCGCACTG
The DNA here is from genome assembly GCA_947507615.1 of Hemithea aestivaria. Taxonomy (NCBI): domain Eukaryota; kingdom Metazoa; phylum Arthropoda; class Insecta; order Lepidoptera; family Geometridae; genus Hemithea; species Hemithea aestivaria. The sequence continues at coordinate 2,631,611 of OX382325.1, read as the reverse complement.
CAGTGTCTAGTGCAGAGCTTTTTGTACGCTGGTTAAAAGAAACCACCTTATTAGCATATTCCATAGGATCTTCACCCCTTTGCAGCAGGGAATATATACAAAACTGTTTCAATACTGCGAACAACACATTAGTGATTAAAACACACTGTTACACCCGATTTATAAAACGAAATGTTATTTTATATCATTCACGATGGTATAACGTTAGCATTTTGTAGGACACTTTTGATCTAATCACTGGTTTCTGATGTACCGTGTGGGTCACTGCGGCGGTGTGAACGTTGGTGTGAGATAGGGATTAGTTTTGTGGGTTATTTTGTTTTATTGTGGTGTAGGAGAGTGCGGGCGCGGTGTGTGCGTGCGTTCGCGTCGGCTGCGCGGCGGCGACTGGCGTGCCATTTGCCACCAACCCCGGGCGAGGGTTTCTCTGTAGTCCCGGCTGGGTTGCGTTCCGTTTCACGTCTGTCGATGAACTCGGGATTCAAAATTCGAAGGGAAATATTTTAAATTGTACATATTGAAATAATAGACACACATCTTTTGTTAATTTTTGAAATGAATTCAAGATCATCAAGACATTAAGAGTGATTTTCACGCTTCTTTAGTGTAAAAAATATTCTTCAGTTCTTTATTTACATTTTTATGAATGAACTTTACAGTAAAATCTTGATACTTTGCCAGGGAATTCTGCCTAGAACGGAACGTGCTCAGACATTAGCGACATTATCGTCGTCCCTCTCACGCAGTTACATCGTCGCGCGTGTTTCTACCCCGAATTCACCCTTCTCATTGCAGGCTTCTATCGTCCAGCCAACAAGGACCTTTACACGGCTCGCACACTTGCACTAATTTATCCCATTTAGGTGTCCGCATATTTTGGTTTGTTGTAGGCCTCGGATTTTAGGGCTAACAAATTAGGAAGGGGAGAAAAAACGCTCCAGCGTCAGGTTTATTGACATTTCTCTGGGCTATAATTAAGGATTATCGGTGAGTGGTGAAGTTATCGACACACCGTCAAATTTTAGACCCGATTTTTGTTTCAATTAGAGGTTTAGATCGGCGATCAAATGAGGTGTTTGAGATGGCGTAATTTTTAACGATACTCGAGTTCATTTTACCGGGAGATTGTGGCTTAATTGGGTGATTATTAAGTTATTAATGAAGGGGAATGCTTTACGTTTCTGGATTTGGTTTCATTTGCATTATTAATTGAATCTTTAATTGAATATTTAGATACTGTTAATAAGTTTGACAGTATAATATTATATTACTAGCTGTGCCCAGAGGTTTTACCCGCTGTCCTATAGCCTATGTGTTATTCCAGAGTCTAAGCTATCTCTATACCAAATTTCAGCTCAATCGGTCCACCCGTTTAGGCGTGAAAGAGTAACAAACACACATCCAGACATCCAGACATCCATTCTTACAAACTTTCACGTTTATAATATTAGTAAGAAGTATATGTACAATATTAAATGATATTGGAATGTGTAGGTATATCCCAACATAATATTATGTTCACATACTGTACCTATATTATAAACGTAAAACGTCTGTTATTTTTTTAAGCCTAATGGCTGCTGAACCTATCGAGATGAAGCTCCCACTATGAAACACCTTAGAATAACAATAATGTTTTTGGCAACTTTTTGGCTGTTTTTAATAAGTTATGTAGGAAGCTGCACTTCCATTCAGCTTCCATTGGTTCATGTTGCAGACTGTTTTGTGGACCTCTTAGCAGATTATATTAGCGACTTGCTACCTGCGTTGAATGGCCAACCTGACCACTCAACGACACAACCTATTATTTTGATTTGCCTTTACATAACCTGTTTTGAAAATTGAAAATTAGCTGTTGGCACATCATTTTATGTAATTTAAAGTTTTACAATTATTAACTGTTGGGTAGGTATAAACTAACATGGATTGTTTAAACAAAAATAGGTACTTTCAATAAATTCATCATCATTATCATCATGATGATGATGATGATTAATTAATTAATATAAGGTATTATAAATTAAAATACCCACTTTTGAACAGATGTTGGCTTTTCGTCATGTAAATTCTTCAAAAAAACTCAATGATAGTGTAGACATTCGTTCAATTTTCAGAAAAATGAAAAAGCCTATACCTATATCAGGCAAGATATAAATCGTTTTTAAACTACACTAGTCTGCCAATCAAAATGTTCCTATTGTCTATAGGGAACACCTGTAATTTAAGAATGGCCATCTTCTTCCAGACTTTATAATCAAAGAACTTTCTTACTTCAAGGATATCAAGCACGACATCTACAAAAAGTGTTGGAACTAAACAAATTTAAACTTTAGACTTTAGATATACCACAAAGCGAAGCCACTGAAGCTACGAAACGAATGTCAGTTAAGTTAAACCATACTTAAACCTAACTTCGAGTTAAGTCTTGCTTTGTAAGTTCATAACTTTCTCGATAGATGTCGGTACTAGACGAAAGATAGATATGAAACTAATTTATTTATTTGTAGCGACGCCCATCGGTTTTACCGGCGGTAGCCTATGTGTTATTCCAGGGTCTAAGCTATGTCTATACTAAATGTTAGCTCAATCAGTCCACCCATTTAGGCTTTAAGATGTAAGAAACACACACACACTCACAGTGTGACTAGTGACTAGCTTATGCTTGCGGGACTTGAGGTTTTAACTGAGGTCTACGTCTAAACCTATCTGTATTCAAAATTTCAACCCAATTCGTCATTTGACGCTCTGTCTCAGTGGGATAGGGGTGGGTGTATTAAGTAAGATTTTGTTCAGAGAACCTAGATAGATAGATAAAGCCATAACAAACAATATCTAACATTAAATTAATACATTTGAAAAAGATTTGGCGGTCCTAGTTAGAAAGTCATAGTGTAGACTATGTAAGGGATCAGTGTAACTCTTAAAACATCATGAAAGCCTAATTATTTTTTATATAATTAATAAATAAAACATCGTCATAATTTAGTAACCCTTTTATTACAAAATATTATGCCAATAATAATTATTTAACATAAACTTAAATACAAAATTGATACATCATACAAAATATTCCTTACAATCTACTGTATACGAGTAAAATACTTATTTGTATAAAAAATACGTATTTATACAAAAGTATAAAAATTTGCTACAAAATCTGACTGGTATGACAATCAAAAAGTCTTATTTTTCTGCTAGCTATTAAAATGGAATGTTATTTTCAATCTCAAAATCGTTGCATTTTTCGTTATTTACAAAGGAAAAATAAAAGAAAAAATGAACTTTATACAAATCTACTACAAGTGTCTCACATAAAACTATGTTATTAAAAAGAAAGAAGACTTAGAACTAAGTAAAGCTTTATTATATGGACGGAAATAGAAAATAACTTTAGTAGTTAAAACGATAAAATTAAAAGTTCATAAAATTACCAAAATCCAGCTCAATGTACATTGATATAAGAATCTTATAAAATTAGTAATACAGACCCTAAAAGGAGCAGAGGAAGATTTTACGTAAAGGCCGATGACCGATTTTATAATCGTTAGGAAAGAAGATTTAACTAGAAGAAGGAAAAACAAAAAGAGATAAGTTTTGGGAAACTCCGGAATATACATAAGATTTTATAAAGTGTCAGATCTGATTTATAATTTTTTTAAATATGAATAAAGCAAGCCTAGAAGTGAGGTAGATTGCAAAAATAACATTTGTACTAAGTGCAGAAGTTAAAAGTTAACAAAAAATAGGTATAGAAAATCTGCAATGGCTATGAAATAAAACCTAGTTTTATTTACAAGATAAGCATTTCGGATGATATTTTTAATAGATTTCTTGTTGTAGAAATAAATGTTATGTGAATGATCAGAATAATTGAAATAAAAGAATTGAATACTGTCTTCATGTCCAAAGAGCATTCGTCTGTAATGTTACATAAGATTTGATAGATTGATGTTACAAGTTGTATCAAAAAGTATACAGCTTTTTAAAGACATCACAGAACTTCTGAGCAAAATCAATAATTTCTTTTTGTAATTCTACCTTATATCGAGTAACGTAGGTTAAATATTTGTACAGACTATATTTTAAAATATATTAGATGACCCAATATAACTAAATAAGACACTTCTTTCTGTACACACTTAACTATTTGAGACACTCTCAGTCTAATAGAAAAAATACTATTTCTTAATACTAATAATATCTATTAATACCAACATTATAGTAAAATTGGTAGCTATATAAACACTTTGTCAAAAAAACAGACAAAATGGTAACAGACCGTAAAACCTACAAATTTAATAGAAAAACAGTTTTTAGACCAAATTTCGCTCTTCTTTTGCCTCGATCACACTCATTGACACTTGAAACAAATTACTGGATTAAAAGTCTATAGAGTAGTATTTTGTGTTCATTTGTAGATAAAAAAAAAAGTATTAACAATTGCTGTTATATGTGTGATGCATGCAAAAGTTGCTGCTTTTAGATGTGAAAAAAAAAACTTGAAAAAATAGCACGCGTGACGAAAATCTCTTTCATTTTCATGCACGTTATTGGCGACTGATCTCTTGATTTTTTTGTCATTTTATCTATCGTTTCGCTATTTATTTAGTTTGTTGACTTTTTATTTATCTGTCAATTTATGAAATGAAGTTGTTCATTTTTTGTCTATAAGCTTTCTCTATCTACGCAATCAAGTAACAAAATCGGTGTGACCAAGGTTTAATATAATAAAAAGCTAAACTGTCGAGAGCTATTGATTTTTCTCCTTTTCTGTGGCATCAAGATGTACGTGACCATTCGTGTACCCATTCCTTAAGTGGCCGTTTTCACTTATGTGGCCATTTCCAGTTTTTACATAGCCGTTGAGATGACCGTTTTGCATTATATATCCATTTTTAACGTGACCGTTTTCGGATTTCAAGTGTCCGTTTTCGGATTTCAGGTGTCCGTTTTCGGATTTCAGGTGGCCGTTTTCGGTGGGTACGTGGCCGTTTTCGGATTTCAGGTGACCGTTTGCGGTTTTCTCGTCGTTGTTGTTGGTTTCCCTCGGTTTCCTTGGTTTGTACGCTTGTATGTAGAAGTTGGTGAACAGAACGATGAATATTGACGAATGGAGAATGAGGCCGGAGGCGATTATCCTGAAAAAAAAAAAGGTTTAAGTTAAATTACTTGAGTGGCAGGAAAGACATGGTTGTGGTTTACATGCAGCCAAAAAGAATCGCGTAATAAGAAAGGGAAAGACCGCGCAGGAATGGTATAATATGTTTTTGCCAGGACGCTATTCGGAAGGGACATAAAACGGTGTGTCCGGTTGTTCCTTTAAGATATAATATATGTAGAAGCCAGTATAAAGTTGGTCACAACAACCTTATCGGCCATTCTCCGAGCAGTAAATTTTATGTGTCCTGGCTCAATAAATCCATAATAATAACAAATGTAATCATGTACATATTTTTATACGGTAGTAAACACCCATATCTATCTGTACACAAAACCTTTGACTTCTGCTGTAATTAGTTAACGTGTAATTAATTAATCTTTGTTCAAAAAGCACCTGTTTTCTAATTTCCGTAACGTGTCCTGACACCAAATTCATGTGAAAATATGCCTATATTTTTTATCGTGGACAGTTTTAATATAGTTTATTATTTTTAAAAAATAGTTCAATGTTAGGTGTATTACCTAGCAAAATATCTACGTGATAGAACCAGTCTGTAAATAATTATAAAAAAGTAAACGTTTGTCCGTGTCAAAGTTATAATTTCCATGATATTTTGTGTTCTTGGGCGTACATCCCTAAATAACAGTATTTCGTACATCAACATCGCATCCCTAGCGAGCCCTGAGTGTGTACCGCGGCCCATCAGCTGTTGCAGGTCATTAACCTTAGTGTACTACCAATAAAGCAAATGAGAATCTAATTTCCGTACCCGTGGTTTCGAAATTTTATAATTTCCATTTTACTGGTTTTAACACCTAATTATTTATGTTAGAAAGTAGGTCGTATTTTAAATAGATCCAGTTCTTTAGTCTCTCTACGTTATAATAAGCCAGTATTTGCTCTTTGTAAAAGTTTTTAAAATTTTGAAGAAAACCTGTTATATTCTAATTACCGTATACTAATTTCCATATTTTTATAAGTACCGTTGTATGAAAATTTCCTAGTAAAATGAACCAATTTGCTATTGTGAAGGTCCGAGTAGAGAGTTTTCCCATGGTTTATATGGTATGATATACTCACAATACTTTTTTCTTCCTTTCGCTCTACAACCCTTTGCGGGTCTTGGCTTCTTACACAATATTTTCTCAGTTGTAGCGAACCCTGGCGACCTCTTCCAGTGCAGTGGTGAGTTTACCCACTACGCAAACCTTCTTTCGACATCCTTATGTATGCCATGCCTATCTTATTCTCTGAAACTCATAGGACTTGAAGATGAGCTCTTGTTTGATGCGTGATTCTTCTTCGTCAGCTAGTGCTTATGCACTTATGAACGAGTAAATATGGCTTCCAGACAACTTCCAGTGACCTTCCGGATATCGTCACCCTTCACGTTCGCACGTTCTCTACGTTCTCTCGTCGTCTACGTTTGCCGAGACGCTGACTCCACTCTAGAACACAACTACCCCGTCGGTTATCGGTTCAGCCGCAAATGTGACCAGCCATTGCCACTTCAGCTTCCTAATCTTTTCGGCTATGTGGGTAACTTTGGTTCCCTGCCGAATCAACTTACTCCTGATGCAATCCTTTGACGAGACGCCGACTATATCCTGCTCTATAACTCGCTGAGCAACTTTGAACTTGTGGATCAGTCTTACCTTAAGTATCCACATTCCACATCCTGGCTTTGTGCGTCATAACAGGTAAGATGCACTAGTCTTCACTCAAAGTAACTTTTCAATAAATGTCGGCCATCCCAGCTGAAACCTCCGATTGGCCTCTCTCTCGAAGTTGTTCCTACTTAATTGCACTGTTTGCTCAAGATATAACATCATCAATACACATATTTCTGAACAATTTCAATAAAGAGTCAATTTTTATCGATTAATATGAGCATTTGTTGCAAGTCCTGCAGTGATTCTGCTATGATGACTATGTTGTCCCCTAATCTCAGGTGTGAAAATGTACTCGCCGTTGATATTGATGCCCTCTCCTATGTCCATTCCAGCGTCTCAAATACATCCTCTTGAGTCTAGAGCGTTTGAAAACAATTTGGGGGAAATAACGTCCCCTTATTTCACACCTCGTTTTGTTGGGCTGTGTTTTGTTTGCAGGTTTTAGACTTTGTGGCGGTATCCTGTATAATATTAACAAACCTTTTAATACCTATATTACCAATCAACTTGGTATCGCTGCAAAGACTCCAGCACAGACCAGGTTTTCAAAGGCCTTCTCATAGTCTTTGAACACTAAGCACATGCGCTGTTGTATTTTCCGTCTTCTGCATAAAATACCACACTAAAACACAGAAAAAGACAACTCGTCAAATCTTCTTTTTGCGAGATGATTTGTGATAACCTTTGAGAAAAACATAGACATGGTTCAAAAACGTACGTAACATTTATATCACTTTTTTGGAAAAACATGACTACGACGATTTTACTCCACGCCTTTGGAGATCTCCCTGAAAAATAAAACGGTCAAGTACGAGTAGGACTCGAGCACCGAGGGTTCCGTATAAACCTACGGCATTCTACGGAACCCTAAGGAAAAGTGGGTATAATATTATATACTGTAGGTTTTGATTCCCTTGCGAGTACCTGCGAGTTTGAAAATATGCGGCTAAAATTGCTGTTTCTTTTGATTGCGTTGACATAGATGTTTGATTTTTTTACAGCTTAAAGTTATTATAAAGCTGAGTATTTGGTATGAATTTCAATTTAATACCTGTATGCGTTCTTGAGGAAAGGGATAATAAATACATAATTATTAAAAATATTTTTTATATGATGTAACTAAAAATTTACAGTTTTCGCAATTTTTCCTGTGCCTGTGATTTAAGACTTTGCTGCGAACCAAATTTCAAGATTCTGAGTTAACGGCAAGTACCCTATACGTTTTGATTCCCGTGAGAGTAGTCACGAGTTTAAAAATACGGCTAAAATTGCTGTTTCTTTTGAATGCGTTGAGATAGAGGTTTGATTTTATTACAGTTTAAAGGTATTATAGACCTTAGTATTTGATATGAATTTCAGTTTAATACCTGCACGCGTTCATGAGAAATATGGTAGTAAGTATGAAATTATTAAAAATATATTTTTATATGATGTAACTAAAAATGTACAATTTTCGGAATTTTCCCTTTATCTGTGCTCTAAGGAATTGCTTTTTACCAAATTTCAAGATTCTACGTTCACGGCAAGTACCCTGTAGGTTTTGGTTTTTTGAGAGTAGTTGCGTGTTTAAAATTTCGGCTAAAATTGCTGTTTCTTTTGAATGCGTTGAGATAGAGGTTTGATTTTATTACAGTTTAAAGGTATTATAGGCCTTAGTATTTGATATGAATTTCAGTTTAATACCTGCACGCGTTCATGAGAAATAAGGTAGTAAGTATGAAATTATTTAAAATATTTTTTTATATGATGTAACTAAAAATGTACAATTTTCGGAATTTTCCCTTTATTTGTGCTCTAAGGAATTGCTTTTTACCAAATTTCAAGATTCTACGTTCACGACAAGTACCCTGTAGGTTTTGGTTTTTTGAGAGTAGTTGCGTGTTTAAAATTTCGGCTAAAATTGCTGTTTCTTTTGAATGCGTTGAGATAGAGGTTTGATTTTATTACAGTTTAAAGGTATTATAGGCTTTAGTATTTGATATGAATTTCAGTTTAATACCTGCACGCGTTCATGAGAAAAGGGGTAGTAAGTATAAAATTATTCAAAATATTTTTTTCATATGATTACATTAAAAATTTATGGTTTTCGCAATTTTTCCTTTATCTGTGCTCTAAGGAGTTGCTTCGTGCCAAATTTCAAGATTCTGAGTTCACGGGAAGTGCCCCGTAGGTTTTGATTTATTTGGTAATGTCGAAAATTTGCTGAAATTTGCGACATATTCGACTATATCTTTTGATTGCGTTGGCCTAGAAGTTTGAATTTTTCACAGCTCTAAGAAGCAATGGACCTTAGTATTCACTATAAATTTCAGCTTGTTACCTCCACGCGTTCCTGTGAAAAAGGGTCTTGACAGACAGACGGACGGACGGACGGACGGACAACAAAGTGATCCTATTAGGGTTCCGTTTTTTCCTTTTGAGGTACGGAACCCTAAAAAGGGGAAGAGTTGATGAATATTCGCTGGAGTTGTCGCAATATAGGTGCACCTACAGCCTTCAAGAGATCGACACTTCACTAACGCTGACATCCGGGAGGCCTTTGGTAAAGTGACTTTTGAATTATCATTTTCATCATCATCACGTATATAATATGAAGATTCATTTTATTCTGGTTTTAGGCTGAGTCGCCTGCGAGGCATACAGCTGGCAATAAAAATCTTCCAACTCTGCAAGAATCTCAGACTGAAAGGTGACGAAGTTAACACTCGATGTAGTCAACTTCGTCAGCAGGCTCCTTCCCAATTTATTCGCGAAGATCTGGTTCCTAAATGGTGCGTGTGTTGGAACTTGGAACTCCGGAGTACACGAGAGTAAGACGAGACGTCTTACTCTCGTGGATATTGTTTTATTCGGTGCTTGTTTCGTGTGTGTTTCTTCTCGCTAAATTAAGCGTCTTCTTCCCGTAAGACTTCCATCACTCTATTGAGATCCTGGTCTACGTCAACGACAATAGTGGTCCATTTAGAATCAAAATTAAATATATTATTTGCAGCTGCAAAATTCTCATTTCCGTTGCAGTAATTATTTTTACTTTTCTCATTTCCATAACCATGTAATTTTTAAATCTCAATAACTTTAAAACCACTATGACGGGACAAAAACCAAATAAATTATTAAATTTGTACATTTAATGTCTTTCATATTTTAATGTATTTGAGTCAATCCAATTAAAAATCAAAAAAGGCATGGGAATTAGGCAAAGAATGCTTAATTGGAGAAAGGCCGTTATAGTCTTATTGTAATTTAAGTCTGTAAGTAGGGTATCATGTTCTGTTGGAGTATTGACTCCAATTCAGCTTGGCTACAAATTTCTAACCTAATTTTTTTTACATCATTTGTAATATGTCTACAAAGGGAATATTTAAGTAAAATATGTTAGTACTCTAAGGTCTCTTTAAAATAAGACCTCCATACAAAAGATTAATCTATTACTCTACTGTCATCAACTGGCCATCTCTACTCCTATTCCGATGGTCGTAGCAGTCGCATACTCACCATCGTGTGTACCTAACAAAGGTGTGTATTCATAATGTGCAGTTTGCTTTGAATCCTATAACCCGGTGTTTTATTAATATACGCCCCCTTTACCAGCCCTCTCCTATGTACCAGCGAAAGACCAGCGTAGGTGAATTCAAATCTACATAATAGATATGCTGAGCCGGTACCTTTTGTGGCACGATATAATTTTCTATAAATATTTACATTGTGTTGTTTATCTTATGCTTTGTATAGGCACTATTATATAATCATCTTGTGTGCAAATAAATTTAAGAAATATATTTATTATCTTCTCTTTCTTTCGTTCCTTTATTTTCTATACCTTCTAATAAAATATGTCTACAGCTGGTATAGTTTCAAAGATCGTCCAATAATAAAACAATTTAGAGGAACTTGCGCAAACAGATTTGCAATGAGATGTATCTGATAGTAGCTGATGAAACCGCTCGCAAAATAGCAATTCACTCGCAATTGCGCAGTGTTAACGTGATTTTGAATGCACTTCGAAGGGAGCGTTGCCAATAATACCCACACTTTATGTGGGGGGTGAAATATGGCAATAAGACCTTCGTCTTTGTGACTACTGAGAATTTCTTGTCATTTTGTGACTGAGAGTAACTTTGTATGACACAATGGTTTGCCTTATAAAAATAATTTTAATCAACGATAAAATAAGGTTTCTCAATTCGATCGTGAACATTTTCTTCTTTACAATTAATAAAGAACACCAATAAAAAAATGATAAAGTTTAAGTATGTTGATTAAGTTTAGTGAGTTAATTAACCATTTAAATTAAATTTACAAAGAAAAAATATCACCGATCTGAAGTTGGTAGTAGACCCATAACTTTTAGATAGATAACACTTAAAATACAAAAAAAAAAAACATAAAAATAAAGCAATATAAAAATCTATTCGATACAATTGGCAGCAATAAAAACCTTAGTGTACCTAAATGAAAGTTAAAAACTAGGTATATATTAAATGTCCAACATAATATCAAGGCATTTATAGTCGTTTAATTCAATGACCTGCTTCCCTACCTTGTTGATTGTTCTTTTTAATTAAAATCGAATTAACTGCCTTAAAATTGAAGACTTTGAAGGCATCGTTAACAGTAAAAGTGGTTTTTTAACTTAAAAGTGTAGAGGTGTTATTCATAGACGAAAGAAGTACGGGACTAAGCTTACTGAATAAAAAAATGAGGCAGTTATAGTATGCCAAAATGTTAAAACATGAACATATAAGTACGTACGCTATTACTATGGTTTAAGTGTTGTATAGATAGGTATATAGGTAGTATTTATTTTTGAAACAACTCAACCACAATAACTTAAAATCGAATAAAATATATTTTAAAGTGTAAACGGTATCATAATCGTTACAGCGATCTTTGTGAATGAGCTTATATTATTTGTATGCGTGCGTTATATTCATTTACTGGGCTTACTATAGGAGCTTCATTTCGGATTAACGTAGCTACTTCTAATGTTTTTAGTATATTATCATATAAAGGCTTTCTTACCATAAAGTAATAAACAGTAACGCACAAATTTAGTAGCTATATAGCATTTTAATTGATGTACTTTCAAAAAGATTATAGTCTTTTTCGGCTTACGCACATTTAGTTTGTGTAAAACTGGCATTTTACATGTATGTTTACACCGGTATCTATGGACTACATATGTTTATAATTTTGTAGTTTCTAAAGCATTTATTATAATTAATTAATTAGTAGAACATGTTGTTCGTGTCGTTTTTAGTACAGCTTGAATAGCATAGCGATAGATTAGCGGTAATTTTGCTTAAGTTCAAAATTAAGATCAGTTTAAAAAATATGTTATTAGTGTTGTATATTGTTTAACTACTAGAATTACATTGTAGAGATCTTAATATAATTACCTGACTTTTTCTAGGTTTTTGATTTTGATTTTGTTTTAAGGATGATATCGCAAAAGTCGCAGAACATGGAGACCTGGAGTATCTGGCCTAGACACAAGGGTGATTGTATGAAAAAAAACAAATGCCCAATTACCAGTAGTGAAGTGATAGGGGTGAAGATGATGATGATAAAATACTTATTTATGAAGTAAACTTACTTTGGATATCCACAGTCGTAAACCACCGCACTTATTGAATGGAAGAGCACCATGAAAAACTGCGCCTGGAAATAAGAATATACAAATTATTCTCTTTTATAGAAACTTATTTGTTATACTCGCGGCTTTGCCCATATTAAAAAAAATATAATCTGATATCTACGTCACAATATCTTTCGAAGTGCTAAATTTTAAATTCGTTCAGCGCAGCGATTTGAGCTGTGCGTTGATAAATCAATCAGTAAGATAAAAGTATATAAAAGAAAAACTTAAATTACCTAAACAAACGATACATTATTATACAATACTACTACTACTTTATAGTATACAAGTATTGATGTTAATTAAATTCATACAGCATTCAGAGTTCAAAGATCGAGCACAGGTTAAAGAACTGCCTAGAGAAACGATTTACAGCATTTATAACCACTAGTTACTTTATCTCAATAGATCGGTTTTAATTTTTTTTTATTCAATATATTTTGAGTATTTAACCACGATCTCGCGTGATGTTAAACGATGATGCGGCCGAAGTTAACTAAAGCCGAAAAGACTAAACCTAGAAGGTGGGATAATGACGCTTTTCACGTTACTCTCTTCATTCCTTATTTATATTCAAAGCATTTATATCGATAGTTAAATATCATATTAGTCACAAATCAAATGTTTATTAATTTTGAGAAACTTCACATTACACAATATTATATAGATATTTTTTTTATAAAACAAAGTAAGAAGACGAGCAAGACGCTCTCGTTATAAGCTTAATAGGTAAGAGATAACGCTGCCCATAATTAGTACAGTGCTACCCAGTATTTTACATAGGTAAAATTCTGGGTGCACTACGCCAACTTTATAATTATAATTATGTTACAAAAAACTTTAAAATATTATGCAAAAAATGTAACACATGACCCACTAGCGTTCGCACTACGATACCTACCCCGTTTTGCGAATAAAAAATATAATAAATGTATGTATGAATTTCCAGTACAAAAGTTTACGACCATATCCACTCTTCTTCCTAATTTATTCGTGGTTAAGACATTAGTCATTTTTAACGAAAGTAAGGATCAAGTACATCGATTCAAGAAAATCGAAAGTGCACGTGTTTTATTGAGAAACCGATAATGTCAACCGGAATTTCTACTTTATTTTGTTGAAATATTGTGTCGAGAATTTTATGTCAAAATATTTTAATTAGGTTGTATATACCTATATAGGTACATGTTGAATTTTCCTTAACCGCTAAAGTTGACAAGAAATTTATATATAATTATTTACAAACTGTACAGGTATTATAGAGTCAAAGCCATGTTTTTTTTTGTTTTATAGATTTTATTTGCCAAGAAATAATAATAATCTTTTTTTTTAAACACAATGCAAGTTGTATTTAATAGTAATTTAACGTGCTTTAAAGTTTGTTAAAATAGGTGTTCCTAAAATTGTAGAAACCGTTCACCATAGTTGAACGTAACTATGCCTCACCGATAAATTGAGTGTGCAAGCCATGTATCGAATGTCCAGTGCTTGCGCAAGGACCCTAGGAATCTAGGCGCGGAACCTGCGAGTACCTAGTCTCAGCCGGTTCGTAGAACGCATTTTCATAGTGTTGCGGAACTAGACATAATTTAGTGAGATTTCCTTCGGTGGCATTTGAAGGATAACGTGATTGAGAAAACATGCTGCTTTGGATGGTGTTTCGAGCATTTATTGTTGGATATCTGAAGTCTCATTTATATGTATGGGTACAGAAGTACCCTACTTTTATTCTTTATCTATTTGAGTGAATATATTTAAGTGTATTTTTAATAAGTATATTTAATTGTTTCGGGTACCAAAAGTGATAAACTCATTTTCTTTATAGTATACTAGCAGCGCCAGCGGTTTTACTCGCTGCACTGTTGCCTGTGTGTTATTCCAGGGTCTAAGCTATCTCTATACCAAATTTCAGCTCAATCGGTCTACCCGTTTAAGCGTAAAGAAGTAACTAACATACACACTCACAAACTTGCGCATTTATAATATTAGTGTTATGTGCTTATACGTATTATAATATATTATTATAATTTTATGTTATTCAACATAACGGCTTATGCCACAAAAAAAATCTAGATATTATACCACAATTAGCTTGCTGGCATTTATGGATATATGGGCCAAACCGAGAGTAAGGTGGTACTAACAATAATCAAACCTATATTCCATATCAATTAATTAAGCGTTTTAAAAAGTTGCACTACTTTATATCTCTGATATTGAGTCAAACCTACTTAGTAAGTACAAAACCTAGTGTTTAACTCAGACTTTGTAACTAGTGTTACTTAATTTGAAGCTAGTTTTAACAACCGTGAGAATATTGATTTAGTCAGAGTTCGTGACTCCGTGTGAATTTGACTGGAAATGAGGTAGATTTGGCAAGTCAGAATTTGTTACATGAATTAATTATTTTTAAAGGTAGTCACAGCTATTTAGACAGGTGATGCCCTTTTTGGATTTAGTTTATTTTTAAATTTAGACTGTTATTGATGTGTGTGTGCCTGCGTGCGTGCTGCGTGCGTGTGTGTCTCTGTGTGTTTATTATGTTCATGAATAAATATAATTATTTGTATTCTACATTTCATTTTACTTTATGGTTTACTAGCCGCGCTCCACGGTTTTGCTCGCAGATACCTATAGTCATTGAAAAAATGTTTCATAAAAATTCCGATGATCGATTAGTTTATTTTTAGTGGAAACTTGTTTTTGTGAATCATCGCGATTTTTTTTTGCGATTTTTTTTAGATAATTATCTGGGGACATTTTATAAACATATAAAAACATTGCCTTATTAATTTTGCGAACATTTTTATTTGTAAACAGGCTTTTAAAAATTATTGTCCGTTATTTTGAATTTGCCTAACTTTATAGATATTTTTTTACTTTTCTTCTCTTTGTGATAGAAAAGTATAAAGTACCAATAGTCCAGTAAAAGAAGAAATGTGGATCGAAAAGTCGAAAGCAGAAAAACTAACTTAGTAACTTTGTTTGGACTAGTTAGGAGATAAACATACTAAAAGTCCCCACCCCTCCGAGGTGAGCCCGAGGGGGGGGAGGCCGAAGAAGGTCCCATTTTTAGGTTTTTTGCTTATATGTCAAAAACTGTGCGTTGTACGATATTTTGTTGTACTACATTATTAAACCTCATAAAATTTTCTACAACTTCGGCCTTGACACTTTTTATCTATCTCCAATCGTTGTCCAGCTATGAGCTTCCAAACATGGTCTATTTTGAAGACGCTTAAATTAGTTTTCCATACAAAGTCGGTAAAAAAACCTTACAAATAAAATTTGACCAACTTCTGGTTGTCTTATCATAATGAAACTTTGCAAATGTCTAGAAATCTGATGACAGTTTAATAATCTGGTACCACTGAGCTGATCTGATGATGGAGCCAGGAGGTGTCTACTGAAACTCTTCAATGGCTATTAGTAAAACCGGTGACTTTAGGCTCATTACATTCGGATTGATGAGACGTAGGCACCTCCTGGTCCCTTATCAGACCCTCGACAGCAAGTGTAATGAAAAAGTCTCATCGATTCGAATGTAATGTGCCCAAACTCGACGAGTTTACTAATAGTCATTGAAGAGTTTCATTAGACACCTCCTGGCTCCATCATCAGATCAGCTCAGTGGTACCAGATTATTAAACTGTCATCAGAATTCTAGATATTTGCAAAGTTTCATTATGATACGCCAACCAGAAGTTGGTCAAATTTTATTTGTAAGATTTTTATACCGACTTTGTATGGAACACTAATTTAAGCGTCTTCAAAATAGACCATGTTTGGAAGCTCATAGCTGGACAACGATTGAAGATAGATAAAAAGTGTCAAGGCCGAAGTTGTAGAAAATTTTATGAGGTTTAATAATGTAGTACAATAAAATATCGTATAACGCACAGTTTTTGACATATAAGCAAAAAACCTAAAAATGGGACCTTCTTCGGCCTCCCCCCCCTCGGGCTCACCTCGGAGGGGTGGGGACTTTTAGTATGTTTATCTCCTAACTAGTCCAAACAAAGTTCTTAAGATGGTTTTTCTGCTTTCGACTTTTCGATCCACATACCCTTTTTGAGCACTCATTGACTGGGCTACAAGTTTTGTTACTTAATACTTTCGTTTCATGCGTAGAGTATCTAAAAACAGAGATACATACTTATATTATTGTGAATTTGAGTAACCGTCATTACTATCTATAATGTCCTCGGAACATCATTGAGAAACAAAATGAGAGATAAAGTATGATGCAGGAAATCAGTAAGTAGACCGTGCAGTTTGCGTTACTATTTGAAGGTTAGCTTTCGGATATATACCTCTACTATACTCAAGTTCACTAATCTTGAGATTTATGACCTTAAAAAGCCTTTAACTTTAAAAGATTGCGATTTTAAATTGAGAGATTTTAATTGTTATAACTACTAAGATATATAGGGTAACTCGAAGACAACATGCGCCCTATTGTAAATCGAATTATGATCTATGTATTTAAGCGATAGGATCTATTTTAGCTATATTATTTTTTTATAATATAGTTAATTATGATTTATAAGATAAATTTCGGTAGTAAGTTATTTGGTTCTGACTGTAATCTTACTGTGTCATTTTTTAAATAAATAAATATCTGCGAAAATTTAGATAAAACAAAACTTCAACGCGCTTTTGAGAATTTGACACTAGGTACGCCTGGATATTTGCGCGCAGTGAAGGGCCGGCATAAGTTGAATTTTGGGTATTTTTGTCCAGTGAACGGTAACTAGACACAAAGCCTAGTAAAAGTAAGTTTTTATAATTAAGTGTATTATTAGCTATTTAGTAAGGCCATAAAAACTACAGATTAAATAAAGACTACTTTCTGATTCGCGTCACCATCGTCATAACAACGTTCTTATCACCCAAAGCAGATTCAAATCTCATACAAAGCATTTTCTAATAACATCTAGTATACTATTAATTTATTTATCATCAAATCGGTCCAGTAATTAGCTAGAAGGCAACGCTCATTATGTTTTAAATTGCAGGAAAGTTTAATGAATAGAAAGACAATTCGTCATGGCATAAAAGGTAAACGCGAGATGATGTTGATTTCTAAATGCTCGTGCTTAAACTTTTAACGCAGCTCTAAGATAATATTGTTTGGGTACAAAATTGAGAAAGTTTTTGAACATATACCAGTATTACGAAATAAAATAGAAAATATAATAAGTAATTACATATTTTCAATATGAAAACAAGCTGACCAAGCGGTTTTGTCTGAGTCTGTTAATTAATACTTTAAAACCTATTCTCAGACCGTAAAATTATTATGTGATGTACCT
Source organism: Hemithea aestivaria (assembly GCA_947507615.1). Lineage (NCBI taxonomy): Eukaryota > Metazoa > Arthropoda > Insecta > Lepidoptera > Geometridae > Hemithea > Hemithea aestivaria. Next base: position 2,613,824 of record OX382325.1, on the reverse strand, counting down.
AAACTAAATTTTCTTCAAGCTGTATCTGCACTTTGACACGACGAGAGCTCTATATATTAGCTATTATTTAATATTTAGTGTTAATTCCGCTCTAAATATTATGTGAGTCTAACTAAGCTCTATAATAAATATCAGATTTTAATTAATGCCCTTGAAATTGAAAATCATTGTTGATGCACAGCTGAGAAAAAGCAAAAGTTGATCATTAGTTTTGAATGGGTGAAAAATATATGTACATACTACAACAAACTAATAATATTAGAAAGTTCAAAACCATGATCAGAATTCTGACAATCGAATTAAAGTTTTGGACGGATATTAAGAAATTTTATTTATTTTCAAAATCCACAGCCCTTAATTAACAAAGTTCGGTAATGTTTTCTTAAAATTACGGCCAAAAACGGATTTTCATTTTGTAAACAATTTAAAACTTAACTAGGACAGTCTAATCAAATTAGAATAAAATTACAAAGTAGGTATGTAAGTAGGTAAACTTATATAAGTTATACAATCTTAAGGATAAATAAAATCTAATGAGGCTTATTTAAGATTTTAAGAATTTCACTTTTAAATTTAAGTTTACTGTGCTGAAACATATCTAGATCACCAAATATTTTATTATGATATATTTTATGAACCTCTCTGAGCACCATGAGGGTGCAGTACAATGACGCGTTCCGCATCCTCATGAAACTGCCGCGTTACTGCAGTGCGTCGAGCATGTTCGCGGAGGCGCGGGTGCCCGACTTTTTCGCTATTATGAGAGCCCGTATTGCATCCTTCTGGGACAAATTGCGATCCTCTCGCAATACAATTTTAAGTGCAATAAGTGACGATCATTATGCGTCACAGATGCAAAAGTACTGGTTGACAGTACACCTGGACCCCAACCGTAAATAAGGTTTTATTTTATTTTGTATTTATTTTTGCCGATTTATTTTATTTTATTTTGTATTTTACACTCTGTAAAAAATTTGTATGGGACTTGTACCTGAATAAAGAACATTTATTATTATTATTATTATTTGTTTGTCAACCTTTAGGTATCTCGGGCCAATAGTGTCCCGGTCCTTTGGTAGGCGTGCGTGGGGCCGAAGCCAACACGTAGAGGCCCCTTTGACAATTTGCTCTAAATTGTAATGTGACAATAGCTGATCATTAACCCCTGTGTGCACTATAAAAATGCACCCGAGAAGTATAACCACCAACTATTGTAGGACTATTGTGATAAATGTGGTTTCTAAAATGACTGGTCTATTGAGATGAGTTGTTAATGGACTGGTGATCTGGTGCTATGGAGGACTATGGCGTCTGCCCGTAACTATGTTAAAAAACACGTACAAATGGGCAGACGATGACTCGCCAACTCATTTAAATGGGCCCCCCAAACGGTCGCACGCTCGGAGCGACAAGGACAAGCGACTTATTATTATTATTATTATAGGTTCGATGAAGTCTAGTAACCGGTGCATTTTGCGCGTAGTTAGTGCTAGACACTGTTTGAGCGAATAAATTTGTATGTCTGGTTCTGACCTTTGGACAACAAAAACGTAAAGTTTTGTGCATCATCTCAGTGCAATCAATATATCCATTACAAATGCCGTGCATATACCTATACATAATGTCAGCCAAAATTCTTCTGTTTTCAAGAGTATCAAGAGTATCTTTAAGTTCAAAAAATATTGAATATTTCTGCGATGTAAATGCACGATGGCATTTCCGAAACAACAAATTATATTGTCAACGGCGTTCAAAACCTACATTTAAATTGATCACTGCAATTTCACTGAAGACCTTAAAAACCGGACTTATGGGGTGACGAATACATTGTTAAGTACTAACATTTTTGGCAGTAGTGTCACGGGGTAATAAGAAGGAGAAATTTTGGGCGTTAAAAATACAGACCACATTCGTTCATGTTTAAAAAAAATACATGTTTACTAAGAGTTAGCAAAATACTAGCTAATGTAATATGTATACTTGACGAGGTGAATTTTACCTTCAAAGTGAAGAACTGGCGTGATTTTTTTTAATTCACTAATAATATACCTAAAAAAGTTATGCTCAATGTTAGTGTTAATGACCTCTTTGTCATCTTGTAGAGATTCTGTTTTAGTATGTAATCTTCAACTTCTGTGCTAAAATAAGTGAGAAATAATATTATGTATAAGTAAGAAACGTTAAACTAGATTTATGGTTTGTTGCCGAAATAAATGATAATTTAATTTAAATTTAAAATTTTGTAAGTATATGTGTGTGTATGTGTTTCCGGGGGTAGACTTCCTTTGCAGGGGGTCGTCTAGGTGGGTACCCTAACAGGTCCAGTTATTCTACCGCCTGAGCAGTGATGTACAAAGATTGCTTCGGTAGGAGGGCACTGTAGCTAGTGAAATTACTGGGCTAAAGAGTCTAATGACTCCTGATTAAGAAGCGTTGAGTAAGAATTTCACATCATTGTGAAATATTAGGGAGCTCTGTACTGATTATGGGCAGCGTTATCTCTTACCATCAGGAGAGCGTCTTGCTCTTCTTACTTAGTTGTATAAAAAAATAAATAAAATGTCATCTCTCCTGTTAAATACTCTCACAGCTAATTCACCTGATATTTATAGTACTTACCAATTGTAGGGTAGTGAGGTGTTTCTTCCACCACAAATACTTGTGGTATTTGGGTCCCATGGCCGCCACCATGTAGTAAGCATACATGATCACGTGGACCAGGTTGTTCACGATGTTCGAGAATGTTCCGTGACCACCTGTTGAAGGAAATGTGTTACTTTGTATATTACGTCTCTTACTACACGATTTTTAAAACTATCGCGAGTGTTTTCCTAATACTAAAACAATAAAAACGACACGACTCACGTCTAATATTGTCGAGAATGTCTCGACCACGATTTCGGACAATTACGATGTCCTTCATCCCATATGTCCCTTACTACCTGCGTCCAGCAGTTTAACCCGCAAGTTTTATTTCAGAGTCTAAGCTATCTCTAAAACAAATTACAGCTTAATCGGTCCACCCGTTTTGGCGTGAAAGAGTAACAAACATACATCCAGATATCCATCCATTCTAACAATCTTTCACGTTTAGAATGTTATATACACTACAGGAAGATTAGGATTATACGGAAGAGAAATTTATCCCGTCTTCTAGGTTTAGACTGCTACCATCTACAGCCGCATCGTCGTTTAACATCACTTGAGATCGTGGTCAAAGGCTATATTGAATAAATAAAGTTGCAATAGTTAAAGGAGCAGGCAAAAGTTAAAGTCCGGCTATGATGTGAAAAGTAGCATTGGACTGATAATTCCGTAAGACAGAAAAAAAATCTTTGAATGTGACCTAAGCGAGCAGCTAGCTGACTCAGAATTTTTTAAAGAATATCTATTTTCCACTAATAAAAAATCAATACAATTTTAATACTACTACGAGCTCCCTATAAATAAAACAAGTTAGGTGGTTAGGATTGAGTGAGGAAGTAGCTCCTTAGTTTCCCTGGATCTAAAACCACTAGTCTAGTGATAGTTTTTATTCTTCGGGCTAACTTTAATTTTATCATCCACTACCATCTCCCACTGCTGGGCATAGGCCTCCTTCATGTTATGCCACTGTGCCAATCTGGTCCATGTGCGACCCGCCATGCTAACTATAACGTCAATTCATCTCGCTACTGGGCGACCGGCACTACCTGCTAGATGGAGTAAGACGTTGGCTGAAAGGTGGCCAAGAACTTTAATTTACCTGCAATAAATTTAACCAGCATCCACGCCTCGAACGGCGTCAGCGAGTGGTGGTACAGATGCAGCCACGTGATCTGAGACTTCTTCTTCCGCAGCACGAAGAATATCGTGTCGGCGAACTCTGACAGCTTGGAGAAGTAGTACACCCAGCAGAGATGTAGCATCTGAAATAAGATACAAGTTTAGTCAAGAGCGCTTACACAACTGGACACGCTCGTACTATTTGATATATTTTGGAATATAAATTCAAAGAATTCACTTTTTAATGCTTGCAAATTACTGCTGGCAAAGGTATGCTATACTTCCGCAGATAACTTCCGACATTACTCGTACCTACCACTTGACACAATAAAATACGCTTACAGTACGTTTAACAGTAAAATAGCTTTTGACTATACGATCTCGCCTGATCTTAATGCGATGATGCGGCCAAAGATGGTCGCAGACTAAACCTAGAAGACGGGATAAATCCCTACTTCACTAAAAGTCATACTGGAACACAGTTGAAGACCGCTTGGCAACACAGTTTTGCCTAGTGAATACAGTACTTTACATAGGTCATTAGCCTCAGTAGTTCAAAAAACCAATGATGAATTATTGTTTAGTGAGCAAACTGTTTCAATGCCATCGGAAGGAAACCAGAGATTTTATTATTTAATGGACTAAAAAGCCTTAAAAGGTTATTTTCTGAGCCTTTTATGGCAGTTCTTCTTAAGATTAATTACAAATATGGTACAGGAAGCGTTTGTTGATACCTATAACTAAAATTGGTATATTTATATTTGTTAAAATAAGGTTAAGACGAAATATTATGTCATGAGGAAAAGAAACCACAAATATATTTATAAACTAGCTCATGCTCATGGCTTTCACCGCCTGGCAAAATCCTCTCTCTACGGATACCTACACAATACACATCCATCATAACATCTATCTGCATTTAAGGTTGAGTAAATTACCAGTAAATTGAGTTGAGCTTCAGTCAATCAACCATTAAGCCGCTCTTTCCTATTTCCTATAGGTAGGTACCTATTTTAGATGAAGTTTTTTACTTAGATTTATTAAATTCAATTCCGATAAAATGCTCCACGACTTGGCAAACAAAGACCTATTTCAAATCTCTTTTTGTACTATCACTGTGCATTGTGCATACACAATAATATAATATTAGATAGCTCATCTTATAAGATTGCTTTATGCGATAAGACCGCCTATTGTTTACCTCTATTTTTATGTTAGTCATATTATGTTCATGATTATTTCTTGTATTTTGGTATGCAATAAAGTATCATTCTATTCTATAATCACACCCGGTTCCCTCTAGGGCAGGCAGCGACTATATTATGGCAGCGGATGAATGCTTCGGCGTACCCGTTGCCCCGGCATTATGGCGTCCCACAGGACACCCCCAGGTTTTTTAGTGGGTATCCCCGCCGCTCCCATCTTTGGCGGGGGAGTCCCACATACCGCCCCGCGCCCCCCGGCGTGGGGTGATGATGCGTAACGCATTTTTCCTGGGATAAAAAAAAGGCAGCGACTATATCCGTGCACTTGGTATGATCCTGACACACATTGCTCGCTTCCTCAACTTTCATAACATTCTTCATTATACATACCGGATGTAAAATGTACCTAACGTCACTGTAAATATTTAAAGTATAAGTTCTTTTTATTTTTCACACCAGCTTTTACGAACAAGAAGATAAGAGCTGAGAATCGCGAAGATGACAACTGTTTATAACTATAAAATAAAAAATTCTTCATACTTGTGAATTTACGTATAAAATATATTTGATGACCACATTTCCGCATTGTATCGCCATTTCGCGACCAAGCTCACATAAACGCACAACCTTCAGAGACCTTCCCACAGAAAGCGACAATCAATGCCTCCTACGGTGTAGCAAGTGATGACGTCACAGCCTGACCCACAACTTGAGAAGCTCGTACTTTCACTGTTATGTAAACCCGGCGCACGCGCAAGTTCATGGGACGACGCGACGGTCAAGTGAAGTAACTTGTACTGTCCAGTTTTAAAGTGCACCTCGTTTAATTCTTTTTGAGCTTTATTTGATAACTAGTTTTTTTAATGCTGAATGTGGTGTATCTTTTATACCCACTAATTATACTCTATAAATTTATTTTGTTATTAGAGGTGCTACAAATGTAATGTTTAAAACAGTTCTTAAGTGCAGCTCATTCTACAAAAGGTCTAAAAATTGTTTGCTAATGTAGGTAGTAAAATCAAAATTGACCACTATTAACCGCTCACCAAATGTTAGACTAATAAACAAAACTTTCATCTTAAATCACTCTATCTATTAATGAAAATCGCAGCAAAAGCCGTTGCGTAGTTTCAAAGATAATATCTTTGACAAAGAAAACTAACGTGGTAGTTTCCAAAATCGTAACATTTTAGTCAGAAAAAAATCTTTTAATAAAATTCCATCGCTAACGAAAAACAAGTGAAATTTATAAAAACTTTTTAAAAACAAGCTTTTATTATTATTACCATAAAGTACTCGTCAAGACGAATCAAATGAGCCCAAACTCGATGGGGTTACGTCGTTTTATTACGGAGTTCCTATGACCACCTCCCAGCTCCATCATCAGATCAGCTCCATGTCATAATAATATTGCATTGTCATCCAATTTATGCATGCATGCAAAATTTCAGCTCAATCGGACTCCGGGAAGTGGGTCAAATTTAAGTTGCAAGATTTGATTACAGACAGACAGACAACAGACAAGTGAAAGTAAATAAAAGCTTGTAATAAAATAGATTACACAAAATACACATTCTGATTATAAGTAACTTAGGACTAACAAGTAGGGACAGTAACTCTCTAAAGAAGTTATTGTTAATGGAGAGCCTTAAAAGCTAAACGTTCCGCAACTTAGTTTTACTTTCACTCATTTCATATATTTACAACTTGACGGTTATTAATTTAAGTAATTTAGGATTTACCATTAACACTTACGATTTTATAAAGGCGAAAGTTTCTGTGAGTGTGCGAACGTTTTTTTTTCACGCATCTATGGTAATTGATTAAGTTGAAGTTTGCATCGTTGGTAGTGTAGACTTTAGAATAATACACAGGCTATTTTCAAAAGGTAAAATCTCTGAGCGCAGCTATATATCAGTCAATAATAATATTTTCAAGCACTAAGGTTTTTCTTATTTACCATAGCCTTACCTCTTAAAATACAATAATTCATTATTGCATGCCTAGTTACAGGAAAAACCTAATAATATAAAAACCAAAGGTCGGCGGTCTTATCGCATAGAGCAATCTCTAACAGGTTGTGTTTCTTAAATTCAAAAGGTGGTTAACACTACAACTGCAATAGGTAGGCGTTATCGCTTAAGATCTTCGATGTATTTCTTGCTTCACTATAATTCATGCATTTTTTAAGTGCGCATCTTTGTCATTGTCAAGTATATTATTGACACATTATTATAATACTGTCTCTTTATATATTATGAGTATCATCACATAATTAATCAATCCTCTAGATCGATGAAATATTAATTGGAATAATTTATTAAAATGTGTTAACGTAACATTGAGATGAAGTAATTGCAGAAAGAGTGCCGTTAATCGTCCAAAAGGTCTGAATTTATATGAAATGGCTTGAGCTCGTTAATTAGAGATGATTTCATTTAATTATAACGCTGTTAACAACGTTCCTCTCTTATACTAATTGTTAATAATTATAATTATGATGAGTTCTTATAATTTCTGTATGAATTAAATTTTACAAAAGTGCCTTTAGTTTTAAATGAAATTTCCTTTTCGGGACGCGATAAAAATTCACTTTGTAAGATGTCAGCGGCATCTTTCATATTTTATGTAAATTTAATAACTTATTTTCATAACTTGTAGGGCCCAGAACACGGTGAAATAAAATTGCAACCTTAAGTTACGTTTCAAATCCGTTTCAAACGTGGTGCTTAACCATTGTTTTGGGGCTGAGTGAGGAGAAAAATTGAAACCATAATTGTAGAAGAAAACATTTTTAAAACAAGTGAAATTAAGCTTTTAGTATGTAACTAAAAACAAAAACGGCACAACTCACGTCTAAAATTGTCGAGAATATCTCGACCACGGTTTCGGACAATTACGATGTCCTTCATCAGGAGATCACGCCTGCTGCAGTAACCGGCGCTCACAGCAGAAACCGTGGTCGAGATATTCTCGACAATTTTAGACGTGAGTTGTGCCGTTTTTGTTTTTAGTTATGGAGAACACTCGCGATAGTTTTAAAAATCGTACTTTTAGTATGTATTATTATTACCACCTAGCACCAAAGCACTCGTCAAGACGAATCAAAATGAGCCCAAACTCGATTGGGTTGCATAGTTAAAATAAGAAGTTCCTATGGCCACCTTCCAGCTCCATCACCAGATCAGCTCGATGCATTATACATCCATGCAAAATTTCAGCTCAAGCGGAAACTGGGAAGTGGATCAAATTAAACTTGCAAGATTTGATTACAGACAGACACACAGACAATGGACAGGTGAAAGTAAATAAAAGCTTACATATCCAGCAAGACAAGCCGAAGTAATGTCAGATTCCATCAAGTCTAACTGTCAACCCATACATTCTTAAAAGTATAATCTCAAAAACGCCTCGCCCAAAGCTCTTAGTATAAAAAATTGTCAAGGTTTTGTGATGAAATAAGCTCTAATCTCTAAAGTAAACATATCTCATTGAATACATAATATACCCATTTATTTTTTCAATATACCTTTGTATTGTTGAATTTTATTAACATGATAACTAGCCAATTGACAAGTCTAAACAATGTATATTTTTTTATTATGTAACTTACCAATAATTCTAATGAATTAGGAAACAAGTGTTAGGTTTTAATGATTTGTGTATCCGTAATCCTTTTACTTAAATGTGCTAAATTTCCAAGGTAACAAAAACTTCTTACGTACACATTTTTTTTATCAAATAATAATTTATTTTTAGATTATTATACAATATAGCCTACCTATATTTCGCTTTTCAGCTATTTTAATGTAAGTAATTTATTTGTGAATATTTTTATTAATGTTCAGTTTTAATATTTTTAATTGGTTTTCAATTTTAAGTAAATGATATCAGTAGATAAAAAAGTGACGTTTATGCTTAGAATGGAATAGAATAGATAACACTTTATTAAACACATCAATAAATACAATAGAATAAGCTTAATATATCCTATAATTAATCTACTCCTATAAGAAATTCTTAGATTACAAGCAGGAGCGGACATGATGTTTTATAATTTATATTATAATTAATTTATTGATGTAATTATGACCTTTAATGAATATTATCAATACAATTATGTCTAGGTCTATTACAAATTTTACAAAAAAAGTATTTTAATGGGCGCCGGGCGGTATTATCGCTAATAATCTCTTTTCTAGACACTTAGGTTGGAAATATTATTATTACAACAATGTATCCACACAAAAGTTAAATTAAAAATAAACACGTGGTTCGAAGCTATTCTATTGATTAAAATTTTATGAATCAAAAACAAACAAAAAGTAAATCCACAAAACCAGTTCTACTAAATGTCCGGTTTTCGATTAACATAATATTATTACATAATTTGACTCACTAATTTCAAGGTTGCGAGGTTAATAACTCGTAGCTGTATTTTGATATATATCATTATGCAACATAGTTTAATAACACATATTTAAAAAAGAATGTTTGTGAGTTGCATACCCGTTCTTCTCATTGAGGTCCGAATAAGCGGTTTTTTTCTTTATCATGCAAAAAAGTGAAATGAAGCGCAAAACGCTCTCCTGATGGTAAGAGATAACACTGCCCATAGTATAGTGCCACATTGATTTAAAATTCTATGTGCATAACACCAACACATCTTACTCAATTGTCAAAAGATGTTAAGATTCTTTACCCTTGTAATTTCCTAGCTACAGTACCGTCCTATCGAAGCACAGTAATGTTTGCAGATCATTGCTCCGGGTCCAGAATAACTGGCACTGTTGATGTACCCACCTAGTCAACTTCATGCAAAGGAAGTCTACTCCTGGTAAATTGTAGATAGTCCTAGCAGAGATTTTAAATAAAATCAATAACTTTGATAAAGTGACTAGCGTTTTCACTTTCACTAAGACAAATTGCCCTACCAATGAGCAAGTCCTTAACTATGCTTCACCTTTTAAAAATTTACAGTCGTATTTTATACACACGCATGTGTCAGTTATAATGTGATGAGTACATCCGCTTGCACACCCATACCTTAAGGCGATGATCATCCAATACTTGTATTTTCACTTTTACTGTACAACTTTGTCACTTTATCTATATTTTTGTTAGACACTGATACATAAGACAGAGGGATACAGCTAGAGCACGCGTTCCCTTTTTAGAGCTGCAGTGTCGAGGGTTCAAATTGTCATGATGATCGCCAACCTTCGTTAGAAGAAGATGAATGCCATGATGATAGAAGATGGCACCAAAAGAAGAAGAAGAAGGATACATAAGAAGACGGCCCTTCTTTCTTCGACTGTTTGTGAGAAGAGGTTAAGGTCATCTGCAGATTTTTTCGATATACAAGTAAAATAATACAAATAAGTTAAATTTAAATAAAATAATATTATGAATTAAATCTCCCATTCAATAACCGAGATACGCGTTTTAATTCATATTAAAAAACCAAAACCAATATCAATAAATTGATAAATGACCACCTGGAAAGTAAATATGCTTAAAAAAAATAGGATTTGCCATAAAAAAATATTATCTTAATACGGCCAGAAACAGTTTTAGAGTTAAAATTTGAGATCAATTGTGAAGTTTCGAAAATGTTTAGCTATAAGGAATATTCTTTATGTAAATATTCAAATAACATTGTGCTTATCGAAATGAATACTTCTTTTTTTGAAGTCAGTAAAAATACAGTTTTCATTGAGAAAAAGACCTAAGTAAAAAGATTGTATTGTCAATGCAAACAAAATATTCGAAAGTCGCAGAGCGGGTGTCGTTGTGAACTTGACCTGATGGAGATTAGAAAATACAGAAGAGACATTTTTGTGAGTAGGCAATAATTGGCAATTTTAGTTTGGCACTCACACATTAAAATTTCTAGTATAATGCGCCACTCTAGAGTTAGAGCTAACTACATACAAAAGTTCAGCTCTACTGGTATAGTCGTTAAGACAACAATTCTTAATGTACTTATTAATAAATCTACTATAATACTTTAATGTATAAAGTTATTTTTCGTAAATTTTTAATAATTAATAAATAGGCCAAGCGCTAGTCGGATTACGCGTAATGTAGGCACACTTTCATCAACGAAATCTTTCAAGGTTTCTTTTCAGGTGGTTTAAAATTCGAGTTTATATAAATTTTCGTCTGTATTGCAGCATTTTGCTGATAGTAGAAATATTAGTATTGTTGTGCTTTAAGGTCTTATTTCTCTACATACGCAATTTCATCTCAATCGATTCAGCCACTAAACGTGAACAGATAAAAACATACGAGTACAACACACACATCCATCCTTTCGTATTTATAATATTTGTAGGACTTTGTGTTATCCATAGATATTTTTTTCTAGTCTGGGTGGCTTTCAATATCAATTAAATTTTTTATTTTTTTTATGTGATGATGTAGAAGACGAGCAAGACGCTCTCCTGATGTTAAGAGATAACGGCTGCCCATAATCAGTACAGTGTTACCTAGGATTTCACATTTATGTGAAATTCTAGGAGCACTGCACCAACGCTTCTTACTCAAGAGTCATAAGATGTTAAGACTCTTTAGCCCACACTAGCTACAGCGCCCTTCTACCGGAGCACAGTAATGTTTGCATATCACTGCTCATAAATAAAAGCAGGTATTTGCAAAAGAAAAGTATATAAGTATTATATATCCGTTATCCTAACCACCATAGACCATAACACAAGCATTAAGTTGCTTAGCTTGTGGTTAGGTGGCGCTGTGTGTAATGTCTTGAAATATTTATTATTTACTGGTACCTATTTAAGTTTAACAATGTAATAGACATTTCCTAACGAAGCTATATTAAAATAATTAACCTATTCTTTATCATAAAGCAGCAATTTTCTCATAAAACAAAGGATAAAATGGACTTCCTTGATGGTGCTATATAATTATAATTTTCTTAATAAATAATTATTACTTGAGTTCTGTGGTATCATCTTTCTGAAAAATACTTCCTGTGTTACTCAACCTTTCAGTAATTTTGTTGTGATATTAAAAATGTATATTTTAAAAAGTTTTTATTTATTCCAATAATAATATTATTATATCTAAAATAAACTTAATTTTTTTTTTTTTTTGTGGCAAATGCCTTTATTGAGAAAAACAAACTTAAAATTCACATACATATATTTTTTAAAGTGGTAATTAAAACAAACATAAAATATGTAAGTGTTAAATTTCTTAGAATACATAAGTACATGTAGTATTATAATTCTCTTCCAAAAAAAAATTATATCAAATCAAATGAAATGTTTAGCTGCGCCCAGCGGATTTACCCGCTGTAGTGTATGTAACCTATATGTTATTCCAGGGTCTAAGCTATGTCTATACAAAAGTCCACCAGGACTGATTGAGCTGAAATTGAAGGCGTGAAAGAGTAACAAACATACATCCAGACATCTATACAACCTTACAAACTTTCAGGTTAATAATATTAGTAGGGAAAGGATTTTTCAGCCTCAAAATGAAGGAATGTAAAGAAAGGAAAGGTACAAATTGCAACTTATCATTTTTGAGGTTGGTTAGAAATATTTAAACACATGTTCAGAGTAATTTTTCATCATGCGCTAATGACTTGCAGCATTCACCGGATCTAATCTACTTATTACATAATTTTCTCACATACAATTTAACACGCGTACCTTTTATCTAAAGCTTATTTTATGATCGTTATATCAATGGTAACCGGCACTTTCTATTTATTACTCTATGAAAAACACCTTTATGTAACTCTTACGTTCTCGTGAAGACGTACCTAATTGCTACAGCTATTTAGCTTGCGATCATTGACATTAAAACTAGAAAGAACCTTCTTAGATAGGGCATTATTAATATAAGGATGGAATGATTATTGCATTGCTTCTGTGTGTACATTATGAAATATGCATTTATTATGTATTTTTAAAAGTAACAGCACGAATTGCCCACCACCGTCTGTTAAAGTATGTTTTGTCCTGTCACAGGTTGTCTGTAAGAAATTGCCTAGTGCGATAAGTAATATGTTCTATTGTATAATTTTGGTTTGCAATAAAGTATTATTCTATTCTAGATAAGGAATGATGCACTCTTGGTAAGCCCAACTCGCACTCAGTAAGAAATGATGCATCCCATATTATAGTATATCATCCCATATACCCATCGTTCGTGATCGCTCGTACACACTACAGTATGTCCAATTATTTTGTCACTGTCAATGTTGTCAATCAGAACTTGAAATTTAAGAGGAAAATACAATAATAATTGTACTTTCACAGCTTCGCATCAAAATGGTAGAAAATAATATTATAACGCGCCGTTTGTGGAAAAGGCAGGTAATTTTAGTAAAATAGCGTCATTCACGTTTATGCTTCTTTGATTATAATTTTATGTTAATGACAGTATCCTCTTGTATGCGTTTTACAATTTAGGCTATCAGCATATTATAATTATTAATTATTGGTCTAATATAAGTTTTTTTTATCAAATAATAATATTTGTTTTTATTTTGTCTGGCTATACGAGTAATTGTTTGATTATTCATTTAATGGTTTGTAGTGCTTGGGTCAACATAATATAATAGGTATATTATTATTATTATTGTATAATTTTGATGAGCAGATAAATTTAGTCAAATTTTATTATATTTACGAGTGCTCTGGAGCACTTGAATTTGCTGTAGATTGGCATGTAAATAATATCATAACAATATTTTTAGGAATATCTAGAATTGACTTGGAATGGACTGTGTAATTTTTTTTGTGGTTTAAAGCACTTGAATTTTTAAAGATTATATTATAGAAACACACCTGATTTTGTTTTATATGTCCAGCAGGGCTATTCACTTATTAGGGAACCGAACCGAAGATCGAATTGTCAAAAATGTATGAAATGACGTATTAAATCGTATCGACTTGACGTGACAATTCACGTCATTTCATACATTTTTGACAATTCGGTCTTCGGTTCGGTTCCCTGACGGATAAGCGAATAGCCCCGCTTCGAGGCAGATATTAGAACGATATCAAGAAGTAATAATAGAAATATATATTTTTTATGTAATACCTAGTCACCGCAGTAAATTTTAACAAGTAACTAATTACATAATGATAGTGCATCTCGCCATGACACGACAATTTTAATAGGTACCTCATATACCTACCACACTACGCGTACATCCTACGAGTCTAAGCTAGCTCCATTATACAACTAGGAAGTACGCGCAAATATAATATTATGTAATGATCATTAGGTTTTTTGTTTTATTAACTGTATAAAATGTTGTTAGGCTTAAATGTTCTTTATCCAAAATAGCATTGCGACGTAAAGGCGGCCTGTATTTTTATGTAAAACAAGTGAAATTTTAAAAAAACTTTTTAAAAACAAGCTTTAATTATTATTATCGTCTTGTATCATAAAGTACTCGTCAAGACGAATCAAATGAGCCCAAACTCGATAGGGTTGCGTTGTTTTATGACGGAGTTCCTATGGCCACCTTCTAGCTCCATCATCAGATCAGCTTGATGTCATAAAAATATTGCATTGTCATCCGATTTACACACGCATGCAAATTTTCAGCTCAATTGGAAACCGGGAAGTGGGTCAAATTAAACTTGCAAGATTTGATTACAGACAGACAGACAGACAGACAACAGACAGGTGAAAGTAATATAAAGCTTGTAAGAAGTAAGAAGGCGTTGTGTAGAAGTGAAAAGTATGTTCGTTACTCTTTCACGCCTAAACGGGTGGACCAATTGAGCTGAAATTTGGTATAGAGATAGTTTAAACCCTGGAATAACACGTAGGCTACAGTAGGTACAAAGGGAAAAACTGCTGGGCGCAGCTATTAATAATTGTTGTATATGTTTTTATAGTAATATTAAAATGTTAATAATTGTTGTGCGTGTCACTTTTAATCGATAACGCCTATTGTACGTATTAGTAACGCTTTTTAAAATTTTATGTGTTTTTGTGTATTGTAATTATTATATTCAATAGAAAGCCTATGCAATAAATTGTTTATCAATAAGAAGTGTTGCTCGAATCCATTGGCTACGGCGTTAACAGAACGCCCGCATATAACAAAGCGGTTGAAAAGAAGACATAATATTATTATTATCCTTCACAACCTACTACCAGAAGGAAGAGGGACTAATGAGTCCAACCGGAAATGACTTAGGCACTCAACACATCCGCTTATAGTCAGCGAATGAATATGAAATGAAAATGAAAATGAATGAAATGAATGAATGAATGAATGAAATGGTTGTCTGGAAGAGATCGCTTTTAGCGATAAGACCGCCAATTGTTACACTTTTATATTATAAATTGTTTTAGTTCTAAGTTTCTGTATCTGTTTCTGTTCTGTATGTTTCTATTTCTGTGTTTATGTTTCTGTGGTGTCACAATAAAGTATTTTCTATTCTATTCTATTCTAAATGAAAAATGTTTATTTCTCTAAAAGATAACATAATGGAAGTGTAGTTTCCATAATTGACTAAAATTAATTTCTTTCCAAGAAAGTATTTGCCGTGGTCCCACACAAACCTCAAGGCCCGTGTCCTTGAGACCTATTTTATACAAGACTTGACTATATTTAACAAGACCCGACTTTCTTCGATCGAATTACAGATCAATAATATAATTATTGAGAAAAAAATAAGAAGTGTACTCACCCTCCTTGCTATATCACTGTCGCTGTAATCAACTGGTTGGCATGAGAGGCTGTAGTCGCCCCACCATCCTGACATTAAGTGCTGGAACAAACAGAACCTGTTTAATATATATAGTTATATAAAGGTACAAATATAAACATAGTATATTTCATGTAATAAACCAAGAAGGACCCCAAAAATGTGCTACCCGTATAGTTATATTTTTAATATAGTTACTAGCTGCGCCCAGCGGTTTTACCCACTGTACAGTAGGTTGTCCCAAAAAAATTAAATTCTTTTTTTTACAACGCATACCCTCTAATTATTATTTGCGAATGGTGTTAAAACATGTGTAAAAAAAATTTCATGACCCTAGGACCACAGCAACCCGTGCCGACTTTCATTTATATATCTCAGTACTTGCATACTTCGGCGCGGCGCATATTTCGTATCGAGGTTTAGTCATAACTTGTTAGTTTTATTAGTAACTGGATTATTAACATTTAGTTAATATACCAGTGGGATTAAACAGTTTAAAAAAAGGCTTATTTATAATAGGGGATGTAAAAAACATCAAGTAACTGGTACAAAACAACCCTTTATTGGACAAGTACATATAGGAGTTTTAAATATCCGTGAAGTGAACTTAACTGTTAATGAAAACGCAATCTAACTATTTGAGAGTACATTATTTATTGGCAAAATCAGGCTATTTTTTATGCATCCCTTACTGCTTCGACTTCATCCTATCAAGAAATTCATCTTCTGATAGAAGTAATGGATTTGCAAGACGATTTGCCCGCCCTAACTGAGAGCGGTAGTCCGATATAAATAAATCGTCAACGAATAAAATTAGTGGCAGCTTTAGATAAGTGTCGATTAATTCTGTGCGCATGATAGAAACTACTATCAAGACATTAGGGCTCAATACTGACGACTGAAGATCCCATAAGTACCAAAGTTCGCCATTCGAAGAATTAAAGTTAATTTTTATGTCGATTTCCAAATTGCAAGACGATGTACAGGATACTGTAACTGTTCATTAGGATGGAAAACTGTTGCCAGCTGTAGACGTGCGCATAATATGTAAAAAAGAACTCTTGCCGATAGTAATTTCAATAACACTGGAAGTGAACAAGCAGAAGCAGTTTGGCTTGCGGTTGGAACCACCGCTTCACATCCCTTAAAAAGAAGTCTTGTATGTTTCACTTTAGGAGAAAGACATCGTTAGCAAAATTTCCATCAATATGCGAGACCTTATTCAATCGTTTTAAAATTGATGACAGTTTTCTTAACGAGTGTTCTACTTTATGGCCTAGTAATACTACTATAGAGTAATATATCTTAGTGGTAGTTAGTAATAGCCTCTAGTATATCTTCTATTTTCGTTAAAAACAGATGATGATATTGAAATCCGCTAATAATGTAGCAGAGACAGTACTTAAGTTGATGCAAGGTTTCCATCGAATACTCCGTTGAAGAGGGATAAAAGCAATTTTTACAACCTTGTGTACTGATATACCCTGACTGTAAAAGGCAAAATATTAGAAGAAAATTAATAAATAATGTTCTTATAATAATATATTTATAATAGAAATAAAATAGTGTTTAATTTAATAAATAAAAAATATATTTCAAAATGTCCTCTAAAATCTCCATACAAATTTCATCAAATTTGTTCCTAAAACTTTGGCGTCAAGTCGGCACGGGTTATCGTTATCCGATATCAATAATATTTTGTATTTTGGTTATTAGGGTCAATTAGAAAAAATATAGAGGGTATGCGTATTTAAAATCGAAAAGAAAAATTTCGCCCTTATAGGCTAGGACACCCTACTGTACAGTAGCTAATATGTTATTCCAAGGTCTAAGCTATCTCTGTACCAAATTTTAGCTCAATCGGTCTACCCGTTTAGGCGTGAAAGATTAACCAACATACATCCAGACATCTTACAAACTTTCACGTTTATAATATTAAAATGATAAATAAGATAACACAATCAACCAACTCTACTTGACGAGTTCTTTAAACAAAATAATATCTTTTGTTAATTGTGGGTTAGATTTTGATCACGGTGATCTTTAGTGAAGTCAGGTTGGGATTTATCCCGCCTTCTAAGTTCAATCTGGTACTATCTACGGCCGCATCGTTGCTTAACAGCATATCGTGGTCAAAGGCTAACCAATAATGAAAAAAAAACATAACAAATATCTCAATAACAAATCAGAGCCTTTCTGATGTTACATTTAAATATGTCCTTTTCCATTAGTATTAACCTTCCTCAAGACTCAATGAAACTTACAGTTATAAAAAATAAATAGTTCACTAACAATGGCGTAGGACCACCTTGACCGGATTACATTAGAAATTACAGAGAATGATGATGAAAATATAGGAAAAGGTGGCCGATGGACCGTGACTTTTTACTAGCGCAAACCAGCTGAGAAATATAAATAACTTTGTAACTTGTCTTTAGTTCCACAATGGTAGGAATTTTGAATGACTGGATACAATTTTTACTCAAAGAGTAGATCTTAACTTACTGATTTTATAAACGTGAAAGTTTGTAAGAATGTGGATATCTGGATGTATGTTTGTTACTCTTCACGCCTAAACAGGTACGGATTGAGCTGAAATTTGGTATAGAGATAGCTTAAACCCTGGAATAAGACATAGGCTATAAAAGTAAACCTTATAGTAAGTATAATATATTTTTTTGTTGATGCAGAGAAAAAATGTTTTACGCGTACCATCCCGTAGGGGAAAAGGAGGGTTATGTGGTTCTCCTTGTGCAAGGCGACTGCACGGGTATTCCCACTAAAACAACTCAGCGGCACTCCCACATCGTCTTTGTGATGGAGGCCTAGGAAACTGTGACGAATCCATTCCTCCGTCGACAAAAATATGTAAGTACAGATATACTTAATCTCTTAGTACGGTATACTTAATCTTAAAAATAATGCAAAAGTTTGCTCACATTTGGCTCATATTTACCTACGTAGATATCGTGACGTAGACAACTACATATTTAAAAAGGAGTTTTTTTACGGAAGTGTTACCTTACCGAGTACATAAAATGAAAATGATGTCTATGTATAGGTAGAATTTTGACTAGCACCAATTTTCATTAAGCCCTTAGAAATACCTTCAAATAGGTAAGTTCCTTTTTTATCTCAACTTAGTGATTTATGGAATCCAACAAAAAATTGCATCTACGAAGGTCCATAACATTCTGCACCTTATTCTTCAGAGAATAGATGCCAAGGTTGCTTGTACCAAGACTTCACGGGTGCCTGGCTCGCACAATTGGTGACACCTTGACATCGTCTCATGGTTGCTTCACGTCCGGTGATGTAACCAATCATTGGTTCCGATTATTGAACACTTTTGGAGAATGGGGATTGGGATGTTGGCTAAAAAAATTTTTTTTGTCCATAATTAAGATTATTGAAAAATATTGGACAAGTATTTTTTTATTTGAAAATCTGATAAAAAACGTGGGAGATACAGCGCATAAAATTTGCTTGATCGTGACGTCACACCACTCAATCTAGTACATTTTTGTTTAGTGGTGTGACGTCACGCGTCCCAACTCAGAATCTTATAAGGGTTATATCTCAGCCATTTTTTATTTTATTTGCAAGAAAAAAAACGTATCGAATATTTTTTATTATTAAAATTACGGACTCATTGAATTTTAAAAATGTTGACCTTGTCAACATCCCTATTATAGAAAATATTGTTAAAATTGGGTTAAACGGGAACCACGTCCAGGATAGATAGCCAAAGACAACCTTGATATTCTGTCAAGGAAGGCTTTGGCAACGAGGAATGCTTCTTAATAGCGCAAGCTTGAAAAAGTGGTACGAGAGTAGGATAATGTATCTTTAAAGTTGGCACAAACTACGGCGGACATCACAGTAACGCAGCATGTAAAAACAAATCTTCTACATATTTTACATTTTTATATGCGTACTAGATAACGCGTGCGATTTTGCCCGCGTGCAAAATCCTTTCTTAGCGGAGTTCTAAGTCATAAAACCTATCTGTGTTCCAAATTTCAAATCAACCCGTTCTGCGGTTTACACTGTGAATTGATAGATCAGTAATTAAAAAAAAAACTAGGATAGGAAGGCACTGTACCTAGTGAAATTACTGGGCTAAAGAGTCTTAACATCTCATGACTCTTGAGTAAGAAGCGTTGGTGCAGTGCTCCTAGAGTTTCACATAATTGTGAAATCCTAGGTACCTTTGTGGTATCCTGTACTGATTATGGGCAGCTGTTATCTCTTAACATCAGGAGAGCGTCTTGCTCGTCTTCTACTTCATCACATAAAAAAAAATCAGTCATTCTTTCCTTTTATATATATATTTAGACTACAGGTGAGCTGCACCAGGCTGCATTATCCGCCTGTAGTCTTAAATTTTTGTGAGTTTCTACAAATGTAGGCAGGAGGATTTTTGTAATGCGATACGTTTTAGTGCGGTACAGTAGTTTGCGTCACTTTTAAAGGTATATTATTCATTTCTGTTAGCATAAAAGACTCATACGACTTCCTTAAACTAGGTTTTTAGTCAAACTATGACCTTCGTCATCGTAATTCCATCTAGTTCAAGGATATCATAAACCACCTAGAAATAGTGACCTAAAATGTAATATTACATCTGAGTACTACGATGCTTCAAGCGGCACGCAATGCGGTTTGCGTCAAGTACGATGGTCGTAAAGAAAATTCAGGGTGACCTTGGTAACTAACAAATGACTAGGCTTTAAAAAGCCTTTTGTGCAACAAAATGTTCGTAGACTTTAAAATTTTATTGCTAGAATGTCGTATGTACAATATGTTCTTCAACTTATAATGAGAATCGATTACATCTATACTATTATATAAAATAGAAAACTGACTAACTCATCATCGCAGGGATATAACCGCTGGACCGATTGACCTGAAATTTGTATAGCGTATTTTTTAGGTAACGTAGGCGACCGATAAGAAGGGATGTTGCGAAATTCCAACGGGACCGGGAAAAATTGAAAATCTGTCACCGTTGAGTCTATCAAGCTGAAATTTGGTATAATGGTAGTATGACTACCATGAAAGGATTCAAGATTGTTTTCGGTTGTTAGTTGTTTTTTGTCTACCAATATTTTACTAAATCTGTAGATTTTTCATTGAAATATTTACTGCGTAAGTCTTATTATTTCATTTTATTTCCTTGTTCATAATGGCACCCGAAGCGAAGCGAGGACGGGCCGCTAGTTCTACCATATAATGTAGTGTGCAATATAATATCAATAACAAAAAATAGTCAAATTAATTAGGTATACACAATGTCACATTAATTATATCTATCTAGACCACCAGCCAACAACATATAAACGTAGATCTCAATCAAAACCTATCTAGTACTTATATTCGCCGAGGCCAACGATCAGGACGACATCATCGTCATGATATCAGTAACTAGAGCATTATTTCGATAAAAATTAAAAATAATACTCACTTCATAAAACATATAGCTGGACAGCAGCACCTGTCCCGCATTGTAAGCGACTAGCGTGTGTTGTAGCTTGTAAGGCTTCTTGTTGGCCATCCACATGGGGCCGATGACCATGACGAAGGCTAAGTACACCAGCACCATGCCCAGGGTGGCCAGGGGAGTGTCGAACAGGAACCATCCTTGTACTCGGGGGTCTGGGGAACAGATGGTCAAATTAATAACATTATATACATATATACACATACTGCACTAGTTACTGGCACTATAGCTACTGAAATTACTGGACTAAAGAGTCTTTACATCTTATGACTCTTGAGTAAGAACCGTTGGTGCAGTGCCCATAGAATTTCACATCATAGTAAAATTCTAGGTGGCATTGTTTTAATTATGGCCAGCGCAGCGTTATCTCTTAACATCAAGAGAGCGTCTTGCTCGCCTTGTTACTTCTTCGCATAAAAAAATATAACACTAGGTACATACTAAACGCCATTTAATTAGTCAAAGAAAATTACGCCTAGGTCTACTAATTGTGGCTTTAACATTCACACTTGCCTCTTGTCAAATAAATGACGTTTTAAGGAAGGGCCAAGTCAAGAAAAGGCGAGCGTGTATGAAGAATGTGTTGAAAGTTAAGGAAGCGAAAGAGGTGTGTCAGGATTGTACCAAGTGGAGGGTTACCCCAGCGGGAACGAGGCGTGGTTATATGTGTGTATTTATGATACTATAATATCTATTATAAGTACGTATCTACAAAAGAAAAGTATATAAGTATTATATCCGTTATCCTAAACACCATAATACAAGCATTAAGTTGCTTAGTATGGGGTTAGGTGGCGCTGTGTGAAATGTCCAAAAAATATTTATTATTTTATTTTATTTATTTATAATCTTATCGGCATCAATCACTCGGTTTTATTACGTTTCATTTCTTTTCATTAACATTTGCAGTCGGCATCTGAAATTTATTTGCTGCAGAGCGGGTTAAAAATTTCTAAGATAACGATTAGTGTAACTTTTTTGTTAAATAGATGATAATTATGATCATGGATAGTTTATTATAATTACTCAATTATAGAAATATGTGTTATAGTAACATACATTTGTTTTAAATGTTATGTTCGTAAGTATTCAATTCGTAATTAATTTGATAAAACATAGTCTTTAATCTTATATGCAAATGTGGTATTTTCATTTCTAAAATATAATTTAGTGCAGTTAATAATGGTAACTGGCCCTTTAGTAGGTAGTGAAAGTTCAACGGAAATTGTAGAGAAAAAAATGACGATAAGTTTTTAATTCGCATTTTTTTATTTTAAGTTTCTTATGCTTTTTATCATAATCGTAATAGAAGACTTGGGTGGTCTTCATAAAAAATATGTTTTTATACTAAATAGGCCCGCGTTTCACCACCTGATGGAAATTGCAGATTCGGTTGATGATGAACCACGTAACTTAGATATACCGCAAATCCTTTTGACTGAGACCTGTGCTATAACATCACAGTCGCTTAGCTTACTTCATCAGTTAAAAAGATTTTCGCTAAGATATGGACAAAATATTATGGGTATAGTTAATCATAAAGAAAAAGTTCCAATCATGCACAGTGCTAAAAATACATGCAAAAGACATAAACGCGTCCCTAGTAATCAAAAATAAAAAAATTAGTGTGAACCAAAACTGAATACAAAATTCTTTTATTCTAATAGGCTACAGAGGAGCACTTTTGCAAGTAAATTTTACAATTATTTAGTTCTATTTTAAGACTCTACCGCTCGCAAAGCACCTCTATGAGAAGAACGAGCAAGAAACTCACAGGTATGTCACTTTTTCCTTTAGTATTTAAGCTAAAAGTTATTTAATACGATACTTTTACATTTTCCGTGTAAATCATCAATGACCATCTATAGCTACATACATAAATCAATTAACCAATCAATATTTCAAAGAAAGAAAGCACTAATAACAATGGGAAAAAAACAAAATGGATTTCGTTGAATTGTACAAAAAAGACCTCGAAATAATAATAAAATACTACGAAAATAAAATGTTAAGTGACACATGTGAATCATTTAGAAAGCAGCACGTACATCGACAAATAATACATAATTTAATTACTTTTTCAAGGAAATTTGTAATAATTTAAAGTACGTGATCTCTTGAGTCCCTTATTTGTGGAAAAAAAGTGAGTTTTTAAACATTTAGTTAGTAGGTAATGTGTAATTACTTCTCTGAATTTGAAGAGGAGGTTTTGTTTATCTCAGAAGGGGTCTTTAATCATTTATATTATAATTTACTAGCTTTAGCTAACTTGCTTTAAATTAATCTTCTTAGCGGATATAATATTTAATATTTGCGTAAAAAAATATCAAAAAGATGAATTTGCCGCAAATTTAGTACCACAATTTAAGTATCGCATAAGTCGAGATACATAATGTGACCAATAATTTATTATATATTTCGCTTCATTAGCATTTCAACAACCGCGTTACTGTGCTCCGGTAGGAGGGCACTGTAGCTAGTGAAATTACTGGGCTAAAGAGTCTTAACATCTTATGACTCTTGAGTAAGAAGCGTTGGTGCAGTGCTTCTAGAATTTCACATCATTGTGAAATCCTAAGTGGCACTGTACTGATTATGGGCAGCGTTATCTCTTAACATCAGGAGCGTCTTGCTCGTCTTCTACTTCAACACATATAAAAAAAAACCAGCAAAATATTTAGCCATAAGCGTTTCCTTAGCATTCATTTTCTGCGCTATTTTATGGACTTAAAATATTAATTCATTTGCAGAAATTGACTAGCATAAGTGTTTTTAAAGCTTATTAAAATAAAGCTAGCTCTATGTTTGGCGATCAAACTTTCCAGTGCAGACCACTTGAATATCTTGAGACTTAAGCTTGTAATCTAAACAGTATAGAAAGCCTGGTATCTGAACGCCACAATGATAGTTCACTTTCTCTGATTTCTCGCCGTACCCGCCATGACCGTTATGGTATGGCTATTGTCCACGTAATTAATATGTTTCATGTCATTTGGTGATGGCATTCAAAATTTATTTAATCATATCGTATTTAAAGTAATAAGTTACCGGGGGTAGACCTCCTTTGCTGGAGGCCGACTGGGTGGGTACCCCAACAGTGACGAGCAAAACGCTCTCCTGATGGTAAGAGATAACGCTGCCCATAATTAGTACAGTGCTACCTAGGATTTTACAAAGGTAAAATTTTGGGTGTACTGCGCCAACGCTTCTTACTTGAGAGTCATAAGATGTTAAGACTCTTCAGCCCAGTAATTTCACTAGCTAGAGTGCCCTCTTACCGAAGCACAGTATTGTTTGCACATCACTGCTCAGGCGGTAGAATAACTGGCACTGTTGGGTGTTGGTGGTCGACCTCCTGCAAAGGAAGTCTACCCCCAGTGACTTGGTTCGTAAAATAACATATTATCTACTTCAGCAGGTAAGACTGACACATACCTCGTTATTACAAAACGCGGACTAACGATTGTACCTGAAGTCAACCTGGTACTAAGCGAAAATTTAACACAAGTTAATCCCAGTACTATCGTAAGTCCGCGATTTGTAATAAGGCGGATTGTAATTAATATTTTTCCAAAGATTATCCGTATTGATATTGTATGATATAGGAAGCGACAATTAGCCACTCTACCGAACCGATAGAGTGGCATTGTTTATGATCACGCGGGTACTCGATTATTTAAACGATTCTATCACGATATAATCGATTTGACTCGCTGATTAGTTGACGAGGGAAGATCGGTCATAGAATTTAATATAAGAATCGCTACCATCGTCAGTGTTTCCCGAATGCTATAACGTTGTTTGTTTAAATCAAGAGTGAATTAGGTTCTAACAAAATAAGCGTGCTACAACTTAGACTGCTTTGTCACTTACCAACAGGTGAGATGGCGGTCAAACGTTTGTTTAGTCTGTTATAAAAAAAATAAAGAGCTCTTTGTTGATTCCACATAGCAAAGAAAACTTGGTTTTTGTTTAAGAATCGTCTGGCAGTGTGCAGACTGCATACATATTATAATAATCTTCTGAATATGCAAAAGGAAAGACTGACTGATTGATCTATCAACGCTCAGCTCAAACCGCTTGGGTTGAAATTTGGCACAAAGATATAGGGTTTAACGATGCGAGTGCTAAAAGCTAATATACTCTAGTAAAGTTATCCCTTGGTCCCACCTATCGCATACCCCGGGTATTAATGTACCAGTATAACCTAATTAGTTATATAATAATCTACCTAGCCGTTTTCGGCTACAGTGACTTGGCTTTTCTATAAAGTATTGTAGGTAGCGGAGGCCTACGTCGTAAAACCTATCTGTATTTAAAATTTCAACCCAATCAGTTCAGCGGTTTAGGCTGTGCGTTGATAGATCAGTCAGTCACTTTATTCTTTTATATATTCAGATAAGGTAAAATTAATTGGTTTAATAATGGCCGTTGTCATAAATTATTTGTTCCGTGAATGACCCGTCGCGTCACCATTGTCTTAATCATGTTTTGTTAATCTTTGTTCTGAGCGCTAATTGTATGGGAAATGTGTTTTACTAAGGGTATTATTGACCTACAGCTTACATTGTTACATAGTGGGCCGTGGTAGAAAAATATTTATAAAAATGTATGTAAAATACAAAATTACTGGTTACGAGACTGAAACTTAATAATGTTTTTTACGTTTGACCTGATGGTAAGTGAAAATGCGGTCAGCGATGGATCACATAAGTTGCCTAGAAAGGTACCTATTTACTCGTGCGTTGAAGATACCCAAGTTGTACCGCTCGGGAAACACGGATGACGGCAAGGTGTTCCAAATGCGACCAGTTCTCATTAAAAACGATGAAACAAAACGCTTGGTGCGGGCAGTTGGTAGCGCCACTAAGTAAGAATGGCGCATTGCCATCTGCCGTGACGTCAGTAGGAAGAATGGGCTTGTAGGAATTAGTTCATATAATTCCTGCGTACACTCTTCAAAATGAATCCTATAGAAATCCGATAGCAAAGCAACCATTCTACTATTTCATTTCTTCATTCTTTATTTTGTAAAAAATATAATATTTATAAACATGGGTAATAGTAACGTGATCATACTATGTGCCGATTTGAGTGAAGCCGTCCCAGCTGGCAATGAAATGTCCTACTTTCGCAAAATACATAGCAATGTCTGATAGGAAATGCCGAGACAGTTATTTTAGGTAAAAAAACTCTACTTCCTACTATGGATATGGGGAGGGATGTGTTTCTGTTACCTTTTCACGCCAAAATAGCTGGACCAATTGTAGTGAAATTTCAGTGGTGGTAGGTAAGTTTCGGCCATGGCTAGTTACCACCGATTGGAAACGCAAACTACGCAAGATAAGTCGCTAAACATCTCGCGAGATCGTGGTCAAATGCTAAACCTTACGCCACACTGAGCCGGTAAAGCGAACGCGATCCGGGACGGAATTTTTGTAATGTTCTAGTTTGTACGTAACCTGTCACACATAAAGCTAACGCGAGCAGGAACAAAATGAAGATCGTGACCGCTTTACCGTTCCGTCCTGGCTCAGTCTGACATAAACTTTAGCCTACTAAGAATAAAAAAAATAATAGAAAATTTCAATTAAAATTCCACAGCGACAGAAAAAAAACGAATGACTTTCATATTCTTCATGATTTTATTATATTGCCAAGGCCAATGCACCTGGTTTCACTTATGTAAAGTGGTTCCTTCGTAATTTTTGAACATTTTTATTATGAAACTTTTTAATGACACTTGTTAAAATGTTGTTAAGCCGCTTTTGGTTCGCTTGTTCCTTTTATTCACTTAAATGTAATTAATTGAGTGTAAATGAAGAAGTTTTAAGAGAACTGACGTTAAATACGTACATTTCAGTAATATAACTAAATAGTTCTAGGGGACAACATAGACATACCTATATTTAAGGGTTTTTGCCCTTTAAAATTAATTTCTTTAATCTTTATTCAAGCGTTTCCGACTAATCGGTGAATAAACTAAAAAAAGGTTTCAAATATTTTATCAATTCTGGGGTCGAATGGTTTATTCATAGATTTCAGAGACATGATAACACTTTTTTTTCGGTTCATATATTGGACGTAGCTTAGATTTACTTAGATTTAGTGAACATAATATTAATGTAAAGAATTTTTCGATCGAAACTAGTATTTTGCAGATGTAAAATCTAGACACGCGGCCGCGGGAGCGTGTCAAGCCAAGTTCAAGCAAAAGAATACAGTTTTACAATATAAACTATCAGCTGGTAGATCAGATTATATTTGCATTATTTTTGGGAATCCTGAATTTAATATTTTAATAATGGATTCAATCACTTGCTATTTTAAGCAGCAGTAAAAAGTGCTTGTTATTGGAACAGCTATCTTTTCAAAATAATATTATTAAAGTATCTCGGATTTAAAAAAAAATCTTTTAAAGATACAGTGCTGAAAATTTTGCCGATTCAATAAGTTTAAAAAAGTAATTCATGTAGGTATTTCTTTTAAAATTAGTGCATATTTTCCAAAATGAAAAAAGGTTTCTTAACGTATGTGTGCTGTGTGTGTGCGTGTGTGTAACGGGTTCTTATTAAATTATATCATAGAGGCTCTACTTTAATGTAAACTAATAAAATAAAAATTAAAAATATATTACATACCTGATACTCTCTCCGCCAGCATCCAATATTTGTTAATAATTGTCGTCCAATTGCTATCCGAATAAATATCGTCTATCGCGATTTTCACAAAACCCGACATTTTGTCCGATATCACAGTACAACACTAGTTAACGTAAAAAACACTTTTCACTACACTATCTCGAATAGCGATTGATGCTGGCAAGCTGTCACCTGTAAAAGAAGAAAGATTCAAATAAGGAAAGTATACACTGGCCGTTCATAAAAAAGTTTTGAGAATTCAACGATTTGAAAAGTTTTCGAACATAAAGTTCTTATTGGGTTAAGTTTGACGTCAATCCTACTTCGGGTTGCTTTTCGTTTAGAATGTAAATTGATGTGAATTGATGGTCATTATCTGAAGCAGTCAGAATGAGTTTTTTTTTACTTTTTTAGAGATTGCTGTATACGATTAGACCACCAATTAGTTTTAAGTTAGCTATTTGTTTTATGTTGAGAACTATTTCTTGTAATCTGATATGCAATGAAATGTTATTTTATTTAAATATGTGTAAAAAAATCACAAAATATGCGTAATAAATAATTTCCAATCAATAAATATTTAATATCGGATTTTATTAACGATTATATTATAATCTTTTTAAAATAATTTAATGAAAAATGTTTTTTTACCGAATATTTTTCACCCTCGTCATTTTCCGATCACCGAAAATAATAAAAAAAATCACAAATTAATCTCATTCGCATTTCATCTCCGCAGATGAAAGCGAAAACCTGACTGAGCTAAAGTGAGCTTCGCGAAAGTGCGCCGGCGCAGCCTGCGTACGATTGAATCGCCCGCGCTCCGCAACCAATCGCTGCCCTTTCTTCTCCCACAAAACCACAAGGCCGTAAGTACACATTGACAGTTAAACAATTTAGCACTCTAGTACTAGAGCCACAAGGTCGCGTATTGCAAATATTGTGCAATGCTGTAGTGGAAATTGGTTTTCCACGTCTAATTTGTTATGATCCTACATTTTCTTGGCTGTACTTTTATTATAGTAGATGCAGGGTAATCCCCAGTAATTTGATTGATATCTAAGTTTATGCAAATTATGTTCGCACTTTAGATCATCTGGGCGTTCAGCAGGATGCTTGTATAAGAAAATATTTCAGTATAATGCCAACTCAATGGGTTTCCCTAATGATACTGGTAGTTAAATCATTATGGAGTGTAAGGCGTTCTTATGGCATCTGAATTAATAAAAAATGTTATATTTTCATTTTTCAGGTGATTTAGCGATCTTAAAGTGTGATATAAAATCCTTAAATCATCATTTTTCATTTTTTTTAAAAATGAAAAATATAACATTGTTTACTAATTCAGATGCTATAAGAATGACAGAGATCGACGTTACTGAAAAATGGATTAAAATAATATAATTTAGTACATTTTTATTATTTTTTCAATATCGTCGCTATGGATAGGTATTTAGTAAATATAAAAATATCTAACATCTGCTTCTGACACTTCCAGGTGTTTTTGGATCCACCCACTGGATTTGAACCCGGGGCTTCCGGATGACAAGCCAGGCGTATGACTACTAGGTCACGGGCTCTACAAGATGACTTCAATGTTCGTTTGATGTAAAAAATGGAAAGATGCCTAATTATATTGTGTTTTGCAAGCCAATTTTCGAAAAGTATCTGTGAGAACAATGGACAAGAAACTCGGGGACTATTTTTTCAAATATTTGCAATTTACGTATTCTTTTACATATCATCGTAAAATAGTTTTAAATATCGGGTAAAGTGATGCAAAAAAAAAATTAACTCGTTTAGAAAGTTCAGTTAATTTTAACACACTTTCAATAAATCTTGCTCTCATAACTCGAATACAAAATAGAAAATATCTTATGTGTATTTCCAATCCATTGGTGTACTTAAAATATAATTTGTAATAATAACTTCTTTCATAGCGACTTACGCAAGCTGCACTTAAACCACGGTGCACAAGAGATTGCGGTGTAGCAACATATCGTCGGATATATCGTTCGACCTTCGAATGGCCTTCAGTACTGTTGACTTGTTACAATCGAGTGGACATTTGCAACGGTGACTTCAATTGAAGATTATTTGAACATCACTCGTTTTATATTGGGCAATAACAGTGCTTTTAAGATATTATGAATGCGTGACGAAATATTTTTGCGAGATGGAAGTCTATTCTACTAATATAAATGCGAAAGTTTGTATGGATTTTTGTCACAAGCCTAATAAACATAATGTACATAGATCGAGCTGTAATTATATTAATGTAATGTGTAGGTAGCATAGATCCTAGTGACACACATTGACATTTTTTGCGGCTAAAACGCTGGATACAGACAGTGAATATTATGAGTATTATAAACTAAAATATATTATTACATTGATAAATTATATTATTTTTGTATAAAATATGTTTGTTTTTGTACAACTAGTACCTAATTGTTATCTTTATAAAAGCAACATGCAAATGCAATAAACTACTTGATTATTCAAACTAATCATATAACTATTTTCCTCGCAGACTAACATTATAATTTTCTTGTGTAATTTAATTTATTGATCTATGAGGATGCTGATAATCATAAAATAATATTATTTTTATGAATAACTGCGCTGTGTATTAATATGTTTTAATAATTAATTATGCAATAAATTTATGAATTAACATTAAATATTCCGGTCAATTTGAAAGTCTAATCAAGAAGTATTTTATAATACCTTTTTAATCAATTCGATTTATCCTAGGATAGATTTAATCAATTTTCATTACGTGTAGGAACAAAAATAGTTACATAAAGTTTCAAGAGAGGGCGTTAGCAGTCGCTTTCACCATTTGTGAACTTGGTCCGGTTTAGTCAGAGTCAATGTCACAGTTAATAGTTAACTTTGAAACGCTATTGTTCGTGATAACTGATAGTAATTTCAGTTAAATTGATCTAGAAATATTATTGAGAGTTATGAAAAGTGTTAAGTAATATTGTTAAGAGAAATCTGTAGATTACATTGTAGCGAAAAGATATCGCGGCACAATTTATTTATTTGAATTCTGACCGATTTAACTTATGTATGCTGTGTCTTTCGCTCCCGCTCATAATTGTAACGAAGGTTGGTTTTTTTTTATGTTATGAAGTAGAAGACGAGCAAGACGCTCTCCTGATGTTAAGAGATAACGGCTGCCCATAATCAGTACAGTGTTACCTAGGATTTCACAATTATGTGAAACTCTAGGAGCACTGCACCAACGCTTCTTACTCAAGAGTCATAAGATGTTAAGACTCTTTAGCCCAGTAATTTCACTAGCTACAGTGCCCTCCTACCGGAGCACAGTGATGTTTGCACATCACTGCTCAGGCGGTAGAATAACTGGCACTGTTGGGGTACCCACCTAGACGACCTCCTGCAAAGGAAGTCTACCCCCGGTGGTTGACCATTGCTGTGCATCGATGCAATGTAGCCAGCTTAATTAGAGCCTTTGTTGGGTTTAATCAGGAGGTTGTTGAATTAAAATAGCCATGTGTGTGTGTGTGTTAAATTAATGCAATAAAATTATGAATTCATCATCATCATCTCAGCCATTGGACGTCCACTGCTGAACATAGGCCTCCCCTTTAGACTTCTATATGTACCGGTTAGAAGCGACCTGCATCCAGCGTCTTCCGGCGACCTTTATAAGGTCGTCTGTTCACCTTGTGGGTGGACGTCCTACGCTTCGTTTGCTAGTCCGTGGTCTCCACTCGAGCACTTTTCGACCCCATCAGCCATCCGCTCTGCGCGCTATGTGGCCTGCCCATTGACACTTCAGATTGCTAATCCGCCGGGCTATGTCGGTGACTTTAGTTCGTCTACGGATTTCTTCATTTCTGATTCGATCTCGTAGAGAAACCCCGAGCATAGCCCTTTCCATAGCACGCTGGGCGACTTTGAGCCTCGAGATGAGGCCAATGGTGAAGGACCACGTTCCGGAAATTATGAATAAATTGTCACAAAATAAATTTTCAACCAAATAGTATTTCGGTAAAACGAAATTGTCGATTTACGGATGACGGATATGTTTGCAAAAGTGCGTAGGTCGTAGGTATTTCGAGCTAATAAGCGTAGAGTCACTAGTTATTAAGTCGGAGTACCTAATTAATAGTAGGTTGTGAGTGGGGTATAAAATCTACTCTTTCAAACACGAAAAAATCTACATCAGTTCATATAATACGAGTATAACAGGGAATGCGATGAGACGGTGGATATTATTTATGTTTTGGATTAGTCAATACTTTAAAGGTGGATGGACTCCTCCAAATCTCTTCACAACAATTAAAATCATTATTAAAATAGTAACTCGACTGCTCGACCGTGCTGACAAATTATATCTGCCATCCATCCACCACCTGATCCAAGGAGTGCCACTGGCCACTACATTGCTAGTATTAATTCAAAATAAGGTTGTATTAAAACTAGAACTCATCAATATCCTCCGCGCCGACAATTATGACCCCAAATTATAAATTGTTAAAAAAATACAACGAAAGATGTAATTTAGGACTGGTTTTTAAAAAGTCAGTTAAAATATCAAGACGCATCTCATAGTCTACAGTTTAAGCAAAACGTTATGTCGTGTCATTGCCACGAAAAACAAACATTACAAAATACTATAACGCACTGTGTACACGAATTTTTAACGTTTTTCATATGAAAACTCATAATAATTCCGATCTTGACACACATAACTACGTGTGGTGCTCGCATTATTGACTTAGGTTGACCATTTCTTAACGTGTTGGGAAAGGTGGCCTTGGGCCGGCCAATGTTAGACGGTTAATAACTTTATTATGATTTTCAAGTGTTTTTTAAGATGTTAAGATTGTTAAGGGCACGTGCACTTAATACTCGTAGTCATTAAGGGCCTTATGTTGACCCGTGACTTTGTAGGTCGCACGACACGAACTTTGAAATCTAGATTAATATACATAGGTAATACTTATTTTAATTACAACTTTTTTCTTGGTCAGACTTGAGATATTTTATCTACTATTAAAAGAGTATTTCCAGTTTGCTATCTCATAAACTTAATCGACCATCCTCATCTAATCACAGTACCAGAAGCCCAAAAATTTTCTTCGATTAAAATTTTGTCTAATCGATGTAGGTAGCTACCGATTTCTTCCTTATTATATGTACGTATGTATGTATTTAAAATGTGTTATTTTATTCGTTTTAAATTAGACTTTGACCATGATCTCGCGTGATGTTAAACGACGATGTGACCGTAGATGGCAGATGGTAGTAGACTAAACCTAGAAGGCGGGATAAGTCCCTCCCTGGCTTCACTGAACACCAATGTCGGATCACGGTAGTAATGACCGCTTGGCGGCACGGTTTTGTCCAGTAGGTGGTAACTAGCCACGCCACGGTCGAGGCCTACCACCAGTATAAATGTTGCAAGGAACTAAATACATTATGGCAGTATCTACTATCTACATCCATTTAAATGCAAATCTGAACGCATCTAAGCATAAACGTGTTGCAAGTTATGTTGTTAAATGCACTTGATTTAATATTCAGTGTTTAAAACGTGAGAGGAATAATTAATGTGTTTTAAGCAATCTTGCACTTAGAAGCTACTACAACTTTTTTAACAAAAAGGTGTATTATTTTTTTTTACATTTTTAGTCTTGACTTTAATTAATGCAAGCTTCAAGTCGGTTCAACATAATATTAATAAATACATTTTTTTTAATTTAAATGATTATATACTATATATATGATAATACTTGTTTAAATTGGGTACCAATATATTTTCCAGCTGAACTTAAAGCCGATGTTACACAGATGCGGGAAAGCAGTCGCGTTACGGAATGAACTTTTATATATAGATAGATAAATATAATGCTTTATTGTACACCACACAAAAAGAAATACATTACAAGAAGAAAATTATTGACAAAATATAAATGAATGCATGATACAAGCATTCATTGCTTGTATGCGATTAAAATCACATACAAAGCCGTGTCGCTCAGGAATAAAACAAAAATTGCGGCCGCTTTTCTTGTTGGTCTGTGTGTCATCACTTTAAATGTGTGAGTTAATCTTAACGTCTCTTTTTTTTTTCTTTTTTTTTATTGATATAGAATACAAAATTTTTGTTGCACTCTATTTAAAACACAATCTAGCCTTAAGGCTAGATACAAAAAGCTAAAAGCTAAGGCTAAGTTAACTAAAAGCTAAGGCGACGACCTCTGTGGCGCGGTTGGCTAATACCCGCCTGCAACGCAGAAGGTTGCGGGTTCGATTCCCGCATGGGACAAATGTTTGTGTGATCCACAGACATTTGTTTCTGGTCTGGGTGGTTTCAATATCTATTATAAGTATGTATTTACAAAAGTAAAGTATATAAGTATTATATCCGTTACCCTAACCACCATAATACAAGCATTAAGCTGCTTAGTATGGGGTTAGATGGCGCTGTGTGAAATGTCCTGAAATATTTATTTATTTATTTATTTATAACTTAGGCTAATAAGTACTTTACATCTAACTTAAACTACTACATAGACTTAAACTAAGAATGTGTCCAATAACACGTTTCTTATTGTCTATAAGGGGAAGACACTTTGTTCATGTGTTCTTTATGCAAAATGCATATATAGCACTTACACTACTTTACACTGTACACTATAATAGAATTTAAACGACTTATTTTGTTGAGTCTTCATAATTTTTATAAATCATTATATTATGTACGTTGACATTTTCTTTAATTTGGCTTGCTTATAGCTCATGCTGATCTTGAGTATTTAATTTGCAATCCACTCCATATTGTTAGTAATTTAATGTTTAATAGTAGATGACGTCTCTTTAACATTAACTACTCGATCTTAGATTAAATATGCTGCAAGTAACCAATTAATGAAATTATTGCACATTACACACCCCGATTATCATCTGGGTCAGAATTGCAAGGCTCTATTTCTATTGTCCCTTTCACCCATGTGATGATAGATAGAGATGGAGTCGTTTGCAGTTTGATGCATTTGTTGCTATGTGGTTGCTATTTAGAGAAAGGTGAATCAAATAGATTAACTTTAGTCATGGTATACATCTTATTAATATTATAAACGTGAAAGTTTGTAAAAAGGTATGGATGTCTGGAGAAAAGTTTGTTACTCTTTCACACCTAAACGGGTGGACCGATTGGACTGAAGTCTGGTGTAGAGATAGCTTAGACCCTGAAATAAGACATAGCTACAGTCCAGCGGGTAAAACGCGGCTAGTATTATATGAATTTAGCATATAAATAATATTAGCCAGGAAATATATTTTCTGTATACCTATGTAGGTACCTACTTATTGTAATTGTGGTTTTTCAATAAATTGTTATGAATCAATAATATCAATAATAAGAATGATAATATTTTACATTTTTATCACTCAAACACGACCATCCTATTAGTATCAAAGTACAATCAAAAGTTCATTTAAGGTAATGGTTACTTTAAAATTAATAGCATCCTATCATCTACATATGTATATTTTAAAATTCGCCTCGAGAAGGCAGAATATGTATAGAGTATAGAACCTATAGCAATCTCATATGAAGAACGAATTGTTCTACATTCTTGCAAATAAAGCATTTCATTTCATCTCATTTTTTTCATCGTTATTTTGTGTTTCAATAAAGTGTTATCTTTCTATTCTTTATCTTATATTGTCAAATTATCTTATATTGTCAAATTATCTTATATTGTCAAATTATCTTATATTGTCAAATTATCTTATATTGTCAAATTATAGTTTTCTTTCTTAAACAGTTGCCTACTGAATCGAATAGCAACCATCCATTGTCCAAACTTCCTCCTACCACTTTCCTCTGAGCATCATATAATTTCGCCATCATGTGGCAATCGGCCTTGCACCTCAAGGCCGTTGGTCACTGTCATCTGATGGTACATGGTCACTTGCGGTGCTGGTAATTACTGGGTTTATGTGTTTATGGAACTGTTTGGTTTAGGAACCATTTGTGAAGGTCTTCGACTTTGTTCGGACTGAAAACTTTGTATTACTATTGATTTCATGAATGACAAAATACCTTTACAGAAAAACTTTTAATAATAATCTAAGAATAGAATAGAATAGAAAACTCTTTATTGTTCACACAAATACAATAATATAGCTTAGAACTAAGATTACACAGAAATAAGTGTTACAATTGGCGGTCTCATCGCTAAGTGTATTGTTATACTAAAACTGCAGTGTGTTAAAGTGTTGATTATACTTAATGAATTAATATTCGCTTCTCCCTGCACGGTTGTCTTAAAGTGCGCAATTGGTTAGACTTAGTTTAGAAAATATAGTTTTAATTTTAAGTTTTTCTGTATAAGTATTGAAGATTGTGGAATTTCAATTGTTTTTAATCAATCGTTTTGTTTTCTGGCGTAAGTTAGAGACCTTATTTTACTGTAACGATATTGATTGTATTACCTTCTAAAGGATATTTTATTAACCCTTTTAAGGTCCTATTAAAAAGGATCTATTAAAATAAAATATCATAATATTATGTAATTTTCTTTTCTGCCACTATTTTAACTGTTATTGGTATAGAACATTAGGTATATCTTAATATTACTTATCTCTCCCTCTTTTCTTATTTTTTCTTATATTATGATATCTTTTTACCTATAATGAGGTGCCGTATACCCAGTTAATATCTTAACTAATCCTGTATGATAAATTATACAAATAAAATCAATAGATCCACCAAGACCTACAGGCAGTATTGTGAAATGTAATAGCACGCGAGTTCAGGATGTTGCGGCGCGAACCAAGGACCGAGGCGAAAACATTACCTCCTCTACTACTCGTACTGAGTTCCGCCATCGAAACTATGAACTAAAAAACGACTTGTTTTTATATCAGTAAATTTTCTAAATATATAAAAGGAAAGAGTGACTAATCTATCAACGCATAGCACAAACCGCTGTACAGATTCGGTTGAAATTTGGAATACAGACAGGTTATTACGTAGACCACCGCTAAGAAAGGATTTTGCCACGGGCAAAGCCGTGAGCACAAGCTAGTCTCATATAAAATGAAAAGTATAAAAATGATGTGAATATTATACTATTTTATATTTTACGTTTCATAAAAAAATTAATTTAGCTCTGTGCTTGTTTTTAGGTTTCTGTAGTCAACAAGGAAGCCTTATAGTTTCGCTTTTTCCGTCCGTCCGTCCGTCCGCGGGTTTGCGGAGAAACTATAAGTCCTAGAAAGTTGTAATTTTGCACAGGAGGTAATGGTGGTGGTGTATCCTTTATAAAAGTTAAGGCAGTTAATATTTGATTTGTCAGTACTACGGAAGTCTACATTGCGCGGAGCCCGACTAGCGCTTGGCCTATTTATTTATTTTTAATTTCTACCATTTTTCTACAAAGATGAAGATTTTCTTCTGTAGCATACTCCCTTTTCTATGTCTTGTTTTATTTAGATACCTTAGAAAATTTCATTTAGACACGCGGCAGCGAGTCAAGCCAAGTTCAAGCAAAGGAACTGGCGACCGCGCCGTGTGTTATATTACACGAACCGTCCAAAGCGCGTTTTGACGACTTTTTACACCCTCGTTATACAAAAACTATTACACATAGACAAGTCAAATTTGGCACATATACTTAAATATACGAACTATATCTCTGTTCCAAATTCCAATAACACAGCTCAAACGGTTATTTAGATATAAACATCCAGTAATCAGTGAAGTTAATACATACTGAGGGATAGATCAAAAGTAATATCCCAGTTCCAGATGACCTAGAAAGCTGAAATTTGGCATCCCGATAGGTAATGTCGTAGTAACAAAGGGAAAAATCAGAAACTAGTAATTTTTTATCATTTTAAATTATTATTAATTTTTTAAAAATGTATGATATTAAAGTTTGGGACGCCTAGGAACGCGTAAAGCAATACATGTTGCATGTTGCTATAATTTTTGTGTAGGCGGCTATTTTCTGTTAGATACTACGAAGTGCGCGCGAGTCCACTATTCCTACTAATATAATTATAAATATAAATACAAACTTTATACCTACTGTACGTATGGATATATGTTTTTTACTTTTTCACGCCTAAACGGGTGGGCCGATTGACTTTAAATTTGGTATAATAAAAAATATAGCTTAGACCCCTGGAATAACATTATAATATACACTACTGTACCAAACTGTATAGTGGGTAATGCAGCTAGGCACAGCTAGTCACTAATAAAAATAGGTTCCTGGTACCTACGGAACAATTGTATATCCTATGTAAATACCTATCAATATATCGACTCACCAGCAGCACAAGGCGGCTCAGTAACATAGAGGTAATAATATTAACATTGTTTACAATAAAAATAATGTATGTAGTATGTATATCGCCTTAGGTGCTAGTTGGTGTAAACATTTTAGATACCTACGTACCTGTAACGTATAGTCATGATATTATAGGTATGTGGCGGTATCTGGGGGCACGGTAGTGCCCCCGCCAAGTCGTCGTCATTACAAGTCTTGTCGGCTTAGGTTTCTTTTGATCGAAATTCTAATCCAGTTCCAGATGATCTAAAAAGTTAAATTTCCATCCAGGTAGGCGGTAGGTATAAGATAGCTGGGTGAATATAGATAAATTTATCAGTAACTAGTATTGTTTAAAAATCAATTGATTAGGTACAATATTCAAATCAATAGTGCACATAAATGCTATTTATAAATAAGTACTAAATTAATTATAGGTATAGGTATATCGAAGCACGGCGAGGCTCACGGGCCGCGGTGCGCGGTGCGACGGCCGTGCCATAGAGCAGTGGGGTGGGGAATGGTGCAATAAAATAATGGTGTCTTAAACCTATTACATACTAAAAAGTACTGTACAAAAAGCAATGATATCCCATCAAAAACATAAATGTGAAAAGAGAGCCAAGTTCAATATTACGATGTATGTACTCATAGTTACCTATGATTTGGTGGTTGACTTCAACGACAAAAGAAGTGAGATCTAAATGGGTGCCAAGTTCAATGGTCAGTCCTGAAAAATATTTACAACAACATAAAATATTTTA
This sequence comes from Hemithea aestivaria, assembly GCA_947507615.1. Classification (NCBI taxonomy): domain Eukaryota; kingdom Metazoa; phylum Arthropoda; class Insecta; order Lepidoptera; family Geometridae; genus Hemithea; species Hemithea aestivaria. Next base: position 2,574,912 of record OX382325.1, on the reverse strand, counting down.
TTACAACTTAAAAGATTATTTCTTCTTATCACTTAGAATTAATATTACTTTGAAGCCCAAAGTTTGACTTGGCTAGTTCTCATGGGTACCATACGACAAAGTATCATTAAGATAAGACAATAGATACTTTATTGTACACCACATAATGTTACAGAAAATACATAAGTACATAATTAAAATTAAAAATTACAATGTACAAGTGGTGGTCTTATCGTTAAAGAGCGATTTCTTCCAGACAACCAATGGATGGAGGGGACTAATTTACACGATAAAAGACGGTGGCGCACTAATTAGCATTAAGTGCGTTTAATAGTGACCAAGCTAAAGTTAAGAGAGTGCCTACCTAGTATATTATGAGAACTGGCCAAGTCAGTCTTTAGGCTTCAAAATAATATTAATTCTAAGTGATAAGAAGAAATAATCTTTTAAGTTGTAATAAAATATTTTATGTTGTTGTAAATATTTTTCAGGACTGACCATTGAACTTGGCACCCATTTAGATCTCACTTCTTTTGTCGTTGAAGTCAACCACCAAATCATAGGTAACTATGAGTACATACATCGTAATATTGAACTTGGCTCTCTTTTCACATTTATGTTTTTGATGGGATTAGTACTTCCGCAATCAAGAGATTTTTATTAAAGTAATAAGCAGAATAAAACATAAGCACAGCGGTTAAATCCAATTATATGAAAATTAAACATAAAATGAATTTAAATAGGTAGAGGTAAAATTAAATATTTTTTCAAAAAACATTAAAAACAAAACAATATACAAAAGCAGCTTCCGTAAATTGAATTATATAACTACTGTATTTTTTGTGAAAGATTTAATGACCATAATATAACCTTGACATTGAAGACACGGTGCAGCATAAAAAATAATTAAAATAATACGATAAATATAATAAAAATGTTCTAAACTTGAGATTCATGTCATTAATTTAATTTAATTGAACATACCTTTCTTTATAAAAACTGAAACTACACTCTTACTAATTTACTAAACACAAATTAGACGAATGTTCACTATTCACTTTGAAAAGTAACACAAATATAGATTGCACCATAATACATATATTATAATATAATTAATATATTATGTATCTATTATATAAACACATATATCGATAATATTATTAAATAATAAAAATATTTTTTATTTGAATCTGAGTTCAGTGTAAATCCACCGAATTACCATAGAGTACTGAATATAACAAGAACTGGCATATTACGCGTAGGTATTTTAGTAGGTAATTTATCTAAGAAGAGGGGATGATACTTAGACTTTTGACCTTGTCAAAAAGTTTTTAGGAATGCGTGTAGATATAACCATTGCATAACATGTATACAGCGTGTGTTACCTTGCTTTGTTCGTAATTTTATTATGAATTTTACATGTTGTTTACGACAGTTTTATTGTTATGTTTAATTGCTGTTACAAAATTGTGCTTAACTTAGAATCTTACGCTTTAATAGTTTTAGTGATAGATTTTTAGATCTGGTTTTTTTTTCTTTTTAGAACACACTCGTAAAATACATATAAAAGATGGATTATTATCTGGATAAAAATTTTGATCTACATTATTGATATTACGGGCTACACTTTTTTTATTGTAGATTCAATAAATAACTTTTATTTATGTTGTCAAACATCCAATTACAGGAATGAGAGCTTGCTATCAATATGCGATGGCGAAACGTTTTCATAACTCATATTTTGAAAGTAATTGAACTGATTTCGATGAAACTTGCACTGTGCTGTAAATTGGGCTATAAATAAGCCAATAAAAAGTATCGAAAAATGTGACCAATCGTTTTAACGAAATTCGAGGACATACAAACTCATAATACACATTTGAAACACACACATACACATTTGAAATGTTGCACATTATTACAAGCTTTCATTTACTTGTCTGTCTGTCTGTAATCAAATCTTGCAAGTTTAATTAGATCCACTTCCCGGTTTCTGATTGCGTTGAAATTTTGCATGCATGTATAAATCAAGTTAATTATATTACACACATAAACACAAGGATGTCCAATAAATTTTAAAAGTCAGTTAAAATGTTAAACAATTTGAGAATTAAAAAATTAAAAAATTATTATGCGTGGCATTCATAATATACTCGTCGAGTCCTATATATTAAATAGCTAATTTTAGATGTTGGACTGAAATTGCACAGTAGCAAAGGTCAATCTGCATTTGACAACTTTAAGGAAAAAGTAAGCTAGGGCTTTATAATTTTCCAGAAGCTACGATTGAAATGCGTCACTAGACTTCTATATTTACATTTGTCAATTATTTTTGACAGTTAGACAACTTATTGTCGTAATAGTATGAAAAAGTTGAAATATTATTGTAAACATCTCATTTATATAATAGTTGTGTAATACAAGTTAATATTAGGTACATGACAAACCTGTAATATTGATAATATGTGTTTGTATATTTTTTTCAGTCCAATGTTCAAACGACTGAAAAATGTCTTAAAATCGGCTGTAGGTATTTTTAAATGTTTGTTTCTCATAACTTCATATTATACAATATGAACGGTTTTAGAAAATCTCGAGTCATAATATTTCCCATAGGAGGTTTTTTTTTAATATTATTTTGATAAATAGGAATATATAACCAAGCTAGAATGAACCTGTGTTGGTTATACGTACGATTAAAATGCGCGATTGTTTAAAAAAAAAACGAACAGGACCGAATTTTGTTGTTATTTATAACACGTATTTTTAAAAGTAATCCTCGAGCAAACGTTGAAATCGGAATTCACTAGTTAACAATAACCTAAAACTGTAAACGGTAAGTGATATAACCTCCAAAGGTTTCGCAATGATAAAGGGCAGCATCGCCTGATCCTCCGACCGGACGCGGTATTCATTAGAATACTTTGTGTATCCTTTGCATTTGCTCAATGATACGAAACTACAACTTTAAATGTTTAATTCTAGAGAGAATAGGTTTTACTGTAAGGTTTTTTTTGTCCCAGGACAAATCTGCCCCCGTTGTTATAATTACAGTAAGTCAAAAAACTGCGATGGTGGGAAATGAAACTTATTTATTTCACTGTATTCTCACCTTCACAGTTTTTCGGCTTACTGTGATTATGATAACGGGGGCAGAAATGCGTTACGTATCATCTACCAAACCCGAGTGGTACGTGGTACTCCCCCGCCGAAAATGGTCGTAGCGGGGATACCCATTAAAACTTGGAGGTGTTCCTCCGGACACCCTAGTGCCGGGGCTGTGGGTACGAAGCACTCGTTCCTAGCCCTTACTGAAAGGCCTCTAACTTCGACCGCATCGTCACTTACCAGCTAGTAAAATTATTAATGTAACGCCTGCTTAGAACAATGAAAAAATATTTACTTCAGCGGGCTGCGGTAGACAGGTTTATATCGAAGGATAAAAAAGTGTTATAAGACGTAACGTATGTCTCTACATTATCTAACCTACAAAATCCCAACTTTTAATTTTGTCTTCTTAATAGTGTTTTTTTCTCATAATAATGATCAAAAGTATCTATGTATAAAATTATATTAAGAACTCGATGTACCCTTTATCTCGCAATAAATGATTTGATTTGATTTGAAGAGTTTTCTGCGCATTATAAGATTATCAATGTGTATGATTTGTTTTTAAAATGCATCTGTTAGCCAAACAAAATGCTCTTATCGTCTTCAAAATCGATGTTCAATTTAAGAGTGAACGAGTTCTACACGTAACAATGCGTAAGTAACTAACCTTCGTTTGAAAATGCTTTTTTGCTTGAGTGATTTCGCGTGTGAAGAAAAATACAAGATTTAAGCGATGATCGAGGTTATAAACATTTAAAAGAAGTTAATTATTGTTTTAGGTAAAATAACAGTTACTGTAATAATAAAAATTTGGGTCTATATTTCAACAAAACCAGCCTACCCAAATTACATCCCTCAACATTCTCTTTCCGGTCTTTGTAGCTAATGCAAAGAACTTGGAATTCAAGTTGATACCAGTGTGTGACCGCGCGGATTAGCGATCGCGATCTATGTTTTGTTACTAACCGTCCTCTTTATATGTGACAGAGTAATGGTGCTCCCACATCTATCCGAATCGACCGCGCCGTAAGAATCGAATTTTGAATTCTTTATGAGTATTTTCCGAATCGGAAGAAGATTTCCTATACAAAAAATCTTTCGGCGCGGTCGATGCGTATGAATGTGCGAGCACCATAAGCGTACGAATTTAAACATTACAGAAAATCCATTCCGCTCTCCCGTGCGACCTTGCGGCTGTGTGGAAACAATATTCTTTGAGCTAACTAACGCTTATATAAAAATGTAATGGGGTGACTGACGTAGTGGAAGAACAAACGACAACTGTCATCCCAGCACATTTTTTAACGTAAACCATAGAAATATTATTTTAGATATTTTTGCTATCGACTGTACCTTTTTAATTTTGACAGATAAGTAGGACGAGTTGAACCTACAATGAAAATAGTAATCAACTTTGATTTTCTTCAACTCGTCCCATTTGGCCGTTGATTTTTAGGACGAGTTGGGAATCACACACAAGCGATAGCACTTTTCTAATCCCTTACGACAGGAAAATGATGAAGCTAGTTTAGTTTTAACTCACAAGTTAATACGCCCTCTGACTGTACAGTTCGTACTCCTCCTCCTCAGTGAGAGCGCACTCCTCGAAGCACCAGAGGCCAGCGACGCCGAGTAACACGGTGTACGCGCTGTAGTACACCATGTACACCAGGATGCTAAACCACATCGCGTTACTGCATTTATTTGTACTGGATCTGGAACAAGAAATAAGTTAAATTAAAAAAAAAAACAGATTTCAAGCGGTTTTGAAAGCTAGCACGAAGCGCGTGGTGCTTGCGCACTTTTATTTATATTATACTAGCTGCGCCCAGCGGTTTTACCCACTGTGGTTTTAGCCTATGTGTCGAAGCTATCTCTATACCAAATTTCAGCTCAATCGATCCACCCGTTTAGGCGTTAAAGAGTAACAAACATCCAGACATCCATTCTTACAAACTTTTACGTTTATAATATTAGTAATACAGGAGGACGAGACTTAAGTTTTAATTCATAACAATACAATAACTCTATATTGCAAACCTGGTTACAAGAAATTGTTTCATAAGTAGACAATACACATAACGCTTAAGGTATACAATCGGCGATCTTATCGCATGGTGCTAATTATAACTTTAAAAACAACTAAACCAATTTTGATGAAACTGGCATTGAATTTTTTTAACGGTTTTTTGGCTTAAATTCGTTCGTCTTCAAAAACGTATTATAGAATATTAGACAAAATTCTATAATACGTTTTTGAAGACCTAGTCTAAAACTGAAATATATAGTCTTGACTGGACATAGGTAGGAAAGAAGGATGGAAAATGATAGATGATAATATTATGAGAGGTGATGATTTAGCAGTCTAGAAAAAGAAACGGAAAGATCCGGTGTTGTTATAAAACCCACCTCTATAATCATCATGGAATTGTATAAAAACAAATTAATTTAAATGACTATAATAATAATAATATAATGACACTGGAAAACGCTAGAGATACACAATAATTGTGGAAAACTAACCATTGTATCGACGTAAGTAAGTCATTTAAGTGAAATAAATACTTGGTACACGTGCAATATTAAAAATATTTAGTTAAGTAGAATTTTGTTTGTTTTATTACACAGTGAATTAGTAATTTGTATCGAAGATAGACAGAAAAAATATAGGTGAAAATTATAATCTTATTAATATTATAAATGTGAAAGTTTGTAAGAATGGATGTCTGGATGTCAGGATGTCTGGATGTTTGTTACTCTTTCACGCCTAAACTGGTGGATCGATTGAGCTGAAATTTTGTATAGAGATAGCTTAGACCTTAGAATAACACATAGGCTACATAGGTAAGTCATCATCATCATCATCATCTCAGCCGTAAGACGTCCACTGCTAAACATAGGCCTCCCCTTCGGACTTCCATATGTACCGGTTGGAAGCGACCTGCATCCAGCGTCTTCCGGCGACCTTTATAAGGTCGTCTGTCCACCTTGTGGGTGGACGTCCTACGCTGCGTTTGCTAGTCCGTGGTCTCCACTCGAGCACTTTTCGACCCCATAGGTAAGTACTGCGGGTAAAACCGCTGGGCGCAGCTAGTATTTAAATAATCTGCAAAGGCTTAGAACTGATTGCCCTAATGGCACTTCCAGAGCAATATTATCACAATTATCAATTCAAATTGTGTGGAAAATCTTTAAGTGCAGTTTCAGATCACAAAGATTCCAACGAGGCTTGAATCACGATCCAAGAACTGCTTCCTAGGACTTCCTACAAATCATTTAAGGAAACAACCAAGATCTTCAGTTTTACTTTTCAGTGTTCAGATGGATGGATGATTTGAACCTGAGATTTTCGGATTTATGACGGACATACGGATCTCTGAAAATACCAAATAATACTGTATACAGTTACAGTTATTGGTCTCTATATCTATAGTACTAGAGCTAGTTTATAATATGCACTTGTTTTATTACACTATAATATTATAAAGTTGAAAGTTTGCGCGAGTAAAGAATGTGAATGTGTGTTGTTACTTCTTCACGTCTAAACGGGTGGTGGGTTGAGCTGAAATTTGGTATAGAGATAGCTTAGAACCCTGGAATGACACATAGGCTACAGTACAGCAGGTAAAACTGTTGGGCGCAGCTAGTATTATATGATATGGTAAACAACCACTTATATTATGCTTCTTTCGCTCGAAAGTACAGGCGTAGTTTAATATCCATTTTGTATCAAGTTGTTTGACCATATGGCCTCTATTGTTTTTCGAAACTCTGTATAGTGTGTTTAATGACTCTGAAATTGTTGTAATAACTAAACTAAGATTATTTTTAAATATTATTGTAGTATTTAGTGTAATTTAGTTAAGGTAGTAAGCGTTTTGGATTTTTCTGTAAGCTTTCTGCTCATCTTATCAATAAATAAATAAATAGTATACATGTAAACATGTTTGGTTTAACAAATTAGGTTACAAACAAACAGAAAATGCACGTGTTATATCCTGTAGGCTTATTATTTTACATAATTATGTGTTTACGTAATAAAATGCAAATTGTCTTTATGTCAACCAGTCATTGCGGTGCGATGCTTATAATTACATACCTACTGTTAGATAATTAAATATGCCAGTTTTTTATTTTATTTTTATCTCTTTTTCTAACCATTAGGTATTCTGGCTACTGCCACACAGTAACCTTTTTCCTCTACTTCTTGCGGCTTCTTGGGTATGCGCCTAAGTCAGATCACTGGCACTTATGAGTAAGTGACCTCTTTTTTGACCCAGGAAAATGGGTTACGCATGGTCATTGTGCGCAGGGTGGTATGTGGGACTCTCCAGGCGAAGATGGGCGCGGCGGGGATACCCACTGAAAAGTCTGGGGGTGTTCCTGCGGGACTTATCAACCTTCGATATTGACATTGCTAACTGGGAAGAGCTTGCCGAAGACCGCTTGTCCTGGAGGGAACTAACATAATATGATGGCGTTAAAACTCTGAAATGAAGACCGGGGGTAGACTTCCTTTGCAGGAAGTCGTCTAGGTGGGTACCCCAACAGTGCCAGTTATTCTACTACCTTTGCAGTGATGTGCAAACATCACTGTGCTCCGGTAGGAGGGCACTGTAGCTAGTGAAATTACTGGGCTAAAGAGTCTTAACATTTCATGACTCTTGAGTAAGAAGCGTTGGTGCAGTGCTCCTAGAATTTCACATAATTGTGAAATCCTAGGTAACACTGTACTGATTATGGGCAGCCGTTATCTCTTAACATCAGGAGAGCGTCTTGCTCGTCTTCTATTACACCACATTAAAAAAAAAGAAGGCTCAAGGTGCTGGCTCTGAAACGCCTTCGCAGGCACGAACCACCACCACCTTGCTTGGATTCTGCAACCCCCTACGTTTGCGATCTTTGCAATCGCTGTTGCAAGTCTCTTATAGGCTTGTTCAGCCATCAAAAGAAGTGCCGCACACTAACTTGACGCTACTTAGATTGTCTTAGATGTTACAAGGCCTATGATGATGCCAGTTCCACTGCTAAACTAGAAGGTGAGCAAAGAGTACCAATAAAAAAAGACAATACAATAAAATGGTATTTGGTATTTGATGGTATTTTCAACTTGTAACTTGAATCTGTCAAATCAATGCGAAACAGGTGAATGCTCGTCAGTCAGGAAAATAGAAGATACTGTAATGTTATACTTAAAATCGAATCAATTATTGTAACCATTGATTTTTTACCTAGCAATTAAGATATCTTAAGCTCAGTAAGTTTCTTTGTAATTTTTTGGCTATGCAATAAAGTATTATTTTATTATATCCTATTCTATTACTATGCTGAAGAATCTTATGACACATGTAGTTCATGTAGCGTTGGCGCAGTGAACCTAGAATTTTACATCATTGAGAAATCCTTGGTAGCACTGTACTAATTAATTATAAAGGCAGCGTTATCTCTTACCATCAGGAGCGCGTCTTGCTCGTCTTCTTACTTCGTTGTATAAAAAAAATCTATTACATGCGACTACTTGTCTTGTCAGGGAGACAATGGTGAATTGTAATTCTCAAAATCGAATTAGTAACGTAAAATTATAGGCGAATGCTCTAAATGGAGGAACATCTTTAATATTAAATTAAGTCACAATATTTTTAGAACTCCATTGTATTATTTCTTTGAAGCGTAACCGGAATTCTCTTGATATAAGTACACACAACACACACACACACACATAACACACAACAACATACAACAAACACACACACACACAACACATACATACACAACACATGCATACATGGTTGACATATAATAATGTAGTAATTATATTGAACTTTAAAGCAACAAAAAAGTCAACTTTATGTCATAATCTTGGGTTCCTTACAATTGGTATGAAATAACAATTGAATTATCACCATATTATGTTAAAATTATATTGACAAAAACAGAGAATAATATAATAGAATAAATTTGTCCTCTGTCAATCAATTATTAAGCCCATTACACACGTCGCTATATAGCGCTATATAGCTTCTTATAGCGCGGCATAGCTTCAGTACAAATCGGCATCCGTCACACACGTAGCTATAAATGACATATAGCGCTATATCGCGCTATATTTTACAGTTAATGCGTAGAATCCGCCATTTTTCATTTTGACTAGGTGATAAAATGACTAAGCCTATTTGTATTACCGAGACAAAAAAAACAAACTCCTATTACCTACGCGATATATTAAACTAAATAGTAGCAAATGTTTAACCGCTGTGTAACAAATTAGAAATAATGTTTTTTATATTTATTAAATATTTTCTTGTGTTTGCAGGTCTTTTTGTTAGCATTACGAAACAAATTAATTTAATTTGTATTTTAAATTTCACCTCCTATTTACTTGTAATAGGAGCTCTTTTTATGCATAATGATTATTTGTCCGAATAACTTAGACCTTTGAATACCTTGCAGTAGACTTTCGCTTAACCGGCTAAGTCATGTTACAAAATGGCTACGCATTTTTTTTAATCTAGTTCATATGGGATTTGCCAAATTGTATGGTTTTACAGCAACATGTCTGTTGACATTGTCAATTTTGAGTCTTATACAGGATGTGTAAAAAAATTCATGATTTTTTTTTTAATTTTAAAAAAGACATACCAGGAGGTTGCCATGGTTTTTTTTTTACAAAAGTGATTGTCAGTTAAATCTGTAATAATGAAAACACATTGTTTCAAGGGTTTTGCAGGTACTTCTAAAGAGAAAAAGAAACAAATCATTATTTTATAGTTTGTCTAGACATTTTTACTAGGAAACTGAACGTTTGGAGTTCTTCTTGTCCTTGTCATATTGCCTATTACTGGGAGTCATAGCTCCTTCTTTGGAGGATTTGATATCTGATGATAGATCGCTATCTGGGTTGGTTGGATGCGATTTTCATAGCCAGGAGCCAAAAGACAACAGGACAACAGCAACTTCAAGGGTGGTGCGGATCTGATCTGACCAACGCATTGGACTACGACCTGAGTCCGCTTTCCTTTGATTTTCCGGATGACAATGAGCTTCTCTACCTATGCTATTTGGCCGATGTAGTCGAGAATCCTCTGATAAAGTCGGTCAAATCCAACATGAATTGATCTTATTTGATTAACGTAAGTCATACTTTTAGTAAACGATGTTAATTTAGAATAAAATTTTCTGAATTTTTTGACGAATTTTGAAACGTCATTTTTTTAAGTTTACCAGGAGCAGATTTGAAGGAAACCAAAATCTAGTAAAAAAAGAAACATCCTTTATGTAGAATACATTGTCAAATTCATTTGTTTAACTAGTGTTGGGGAATCATTGGAACTATATGCAATCAAAGTGATTGAATCTCCGTTCCTACTCCTGGTACTCCTGGTACCTACTTCCTAAAAAATATTAACAAGGAACTAGCTTTTAAATAATGAAAAGTGGTATGTACCTTTAACGAGTGTGCATATATGACAGTGCATAGGAAGGAGAAATAAAATAGACCCCGTTGTCGTGATTTTCTGTATAGCAACAAAATCTCCAAAACCTGACGGTTGGTTAGTTTTGATTGGCTTGTTTATAAAAAAAAACTCTTTTTGAAGACCAAAACCACCTTAAAATCAAGAGAGAAGAGAGAAATAAAGCGAAAAATATATAAAGCGTTTTCTTTTAAGAATTCTCGAATGCTGCTTGCTAGCGCAAGCATAAACAATACAGTCCAATTTCTCGGATATAAAGATGTACAGTACAAGTCCTGCATAGATGCAATGGATTATTGTGTGGGATAAAAGAACAGATACCTAAACTATTAAAATACGTATTTATTCGTAATATATTATGTTTATAACATTTTTCCACATAAGTATATGGCAACTCCAAATTGCACTTGTCCGTTTTTATTTTTAAATAATATAATTTTTTTATATTTTTGTATTAATATACCTATTCTAAACGCTCTCAAAGAAATTGTTGACAAGTTATTCCAAATATTTGAGTACGTTTGTAAATATGAAAAAGTAATGTTAATAAAGTCACTTGATTTGATTTCAATGATCGACTCAAGATTCAATCACAAAGAATGAACTATTAAAAAATATAGTTCCGATCAGTAACCTGGCCATCACTAAAAATAATATAGCAAGGTATAGCGAGGCATAGCAAGGCCTTGCTATGCGATGCTATATGGTACCAGGAGTCATATAGCAAGGTATAGTATAGCGACGTGTGTAATGGGCTTTAGTATCTACTCAAATCGACAAAAAACTTTAGTATGAGTGATGAAAATATGGATAAGTGCAAGTCGGACTTGCGCATCGAGGGTTTCGTACAGTCAACTACAAAGAGATGTATCCATGTTAGGCTTCTTATCTTATCTTATCTTATATAGGGGGCTGAAAAAGTCAGCAACACATCGACCCATTGGGATCTATTGTGTTCACCCCTTGCCTACCGTTTCTTACTCCTCAAAGAAGTGGTTTATTAAAGTGGTGATCCCACTAAGAGAGATGTTAGGCTTACAAAATGAAGTAAATATTCATATGCCACAATGAACTACCCTTGGTTCGTGACATTTCTTGTAGCAATCAAACTTTATTATCATCGACTCGTTTAATATGCAACAATGATGTATCCCACTACTTTTCCTTAGGTGATACATAATAATAGCATTTAAAATGAATCGAATATAGTATAAGATTTGGTGGATACTGAAAATGTCATGAAGTAAGGGTAAATAATTTTTGCATAGTAAAAGTTCCTTCATTTTGTAAGACTAACATGGATACATCTCTTTGTAGTTGACTGTACAAACACAAATCAGCAAATTTTTGTTTTTGAGCAACGAATTAGGGAAGTAATTTCTGAGCTTGAGCGACCGCTGGTTCTACCGTTCAAATACGTACGCGCAAAACACAAGCAAAATAAATACTTTTTTTATGATTTAATTACAAATGAAATATAGTTGCCTCGGATGCCGTGGTTTGCTGTGAGTGACCTCAGTAGGCAAGCCATAGTGATGGCACATAGGTTGCGCTCAGGGCACTATCCGTCACGTCAGTTTGCGTATTTAGTTAAAAAAGCTGACTCACCTAATTGTGATGTTTGTGGTACAACTGATGATATATATCATATCCTAATGAATTGTAACAAATATCAAAGTAAAAGGGAACAGTTTATGCTTCAATTTGGTCTGAATAGGAATGATATGGGTGTATTTGTAAGCATTCTTTCCGATCCCAACTGTGAAGCGGGTCGTGCATTCGTGCAGTTATTTATGTAGTATTAATGTGTTGTTTAATATTTTTGATAGTTGTACATGTTTAGGGTACGATGGAACTGGCATGCCCTTAAGGGTAAAAGTCCCAAAACCAAATAAGATTAAAAAAAAAAAAAAAAATATATATATATATATATATATATATATATATATATATATATATATATATTTTTTTTTTTTTTTTTTAATCTTATTTGGTTTTGGGACTTTTACCCTTAAGGGCATGCCAGTTCCATCGTACCCTAAACATGTACAACTATCAAAAATATTAAACAACACATTAATACTACATAAATAACTGCACGAATGCACGACCCGCTTCACAGTTGGGATCGGAAAGAATGCTTACAAATACACCCATATCATTCCTATTCAGACCAAATTGAAGCATAAACTGTTCCCTTTTACTTTGATATTTGTTACAATTCATTAGGATATGATATATATCATCAGTTGTACCACAAACATCACAATTAGGTGAGTCAGCTTTTTTAACTAAATACGCAAACTGACGTGACGGATAGTGCCCTGAGCGCAACCTATGTGCCATCACTATGGCTTGCCTACTGAGGTCACTCACAGCAAACCACGGCATCCGAGGCAACTATATTTCATTTGTAATTAAATCATAAAAAAAGTATTTATTTTGCTTGTGTTTTGCGCGTACGTATTTGAACGGTAGAACCAGCGGTCGCTCAAGCTCAGAAATTACTTCCCTAATTCGTTGCTCAAAAACAAAAATTTGCTGATTTGTGTTTGTACAGTCAACTACAAAGAGATGTATCCATGTTAGTCTTACAAAATGAAGGAACTTTTACTATGCAAAAATTATTTACCCTTACTTCATGACATTTTCAGTATCCACCAAATCTTATACTATATTCGATTCATTTTAAATGCTATTATTATGTATCACCTAAGGAAAAGTAGTGGGATACATCATTGTTGCATATTAAACGAGTCGATGATAATAAAGTTTGATTGCTACAAGAAATGTCACGAACCAAGGGTAGTTCATTGTGGCATATGAATATTTACTTCATTTTGTAAGCCTAACATCTCTCTTAGTGGGATCACCACTTTAATAAACCACTTCTTTGAGGAGTAAGAAACGGTAGGCAAGGGGTGAACACAATAGATCCCAATGGGTCGATGTGTTGCTGACTTTTTCAGCCCCCTATATAAGATAAGATAAGATAAGAAGCCTAACATGGATACATCTCTTTGTAGTTGACTGTACGAAACCCTCGATGCGCAAGTCCGACTTGCACTTATCCATATTTTCATCACTCATACTAAAGTTTTTTGTCGATTTGAGTAGATACTAAAGCCCATTACACACGTCGCTATACTATACCTTGCTATATGACTCCTGGTACCATATAGCATCGCATAGCAAGGCCTTGCTATGCCTCGCTATACCTTGCTATATTATTTTTAGTGATGGCCAGGTTACTGATCGGAACTATATTTTTTAATAGTTCATTCTTTGTGATTGAATCTTGAGTCGATCATTGAAATCAAATCAAGTGACTTTATTAACATTACTTTTTCATATTTACAAACGTACTCAAATATTTGGAATAACTTGTCAACAATTTCTTTGAGAGCGTTTAGAATAGGTATATTAATACAAAAATATAAAAAAATTATATTATTTAAAAATAAAAACGGACAAGTGCAATTTGGAGTTGCCATATACTTATGTGGAAAAATGTTATAAACATAATATATTACGAATAAATACGTATTTTAATAGTTTAGGTATCTGTTCTTTTATCCCACACAATAATCCATTGCATCTATGCAGGACTTGTACTGTACATCTTTATATCCGAGAAATTGGACTGTATTGTTTATGCTTGCGCTAGCAAGCAGCATTCGAGAATTCTTAAAAGAAAACGCTTTATATATTTTTCGCTTTATTTCTCTCTTCTCTCTTGATTTTAAGGTGGTTTTGGTCTTCAAAAAGAGTTTTTTTTTATAAACAAGCCAATCAAAACTAACCAACCGTCAGGTTTTGGAGATTTTGTTGCTATACAGAAAATCACGACAACGGGGTCTATTTTATTTCTCCTTCCTATGCACTGTCATATATGCACACTCGTTAAAGGTACATACCACTTTTCATTATTTAAAAGCTAGTTCCTTGTTAATATTTTTTAGGAAGTAGGTACCAGGAGTACCAGGAGTAGGAACGGAGATTCAATCACTTTGATTGCATATAGTTCCAATGATTCCCCAACACTAGTTAAACAAATGAATTTGACAATGTATTCTACATAAAGGATGTTTCTTTTTTTACTAGATTTTGGTTTCCTTCAAATCTGCTCCTGGTAAACTTAAAAAAATGACGTTTCAAAATTCGTCAAAAAATTCAGAAAATTTTATTCTAAATTAACATCGTTTACTAAAAGTATGACTTACGTTAATCAAATAAGATCAATTCATGTTGGATTTGACCGACTTTATCAGAGGATTCTCGACTACATCGGCCAAATAGCATAGGTAGAGAAGCTCATTGTCATCCGGAAAATCAAAGGAAAGCGGACTCAGGTCGTAGTCCAATGCGTTGGTCAGATCAGATCCGCACCACCCTTGAAGTTGCTGTTGTCCTGTTGTCTTTTGGCTCCTGGCTATGAAAATCGCATCCAACCAACCCAGATAGCGATCTATCATCAGATATCAAATCCTCCAAAGAAGGAGCTATGACTCCCAGTAATAGGCAATATGACAAGGACAAGAAGAACTCCAAACGTTCAGTTTCCTAGTAAAAATGTCTAGACAAACTATAAAATAATGATTTGTTTCTTTTTCTCTTTAGAAGTACCTGCAAAACCCTTGAAACAATGTGTTTTCATTATTACAGATTTAACTGACAATCACTTTTGTAAAAAAAAAACCATGGCAACCTCCTGGTATGTCTTTTTTAAAATTAAAAAAAAAATCATGAATTTTTTTAC
This sequence comes from Hemithea aestivaria, assembly GCA_947507615.1. NCBI lineage: Eukaryota > Metazoa > Arthropoda > Insecta > Lepidoptera > Geometridae > Hemithea > Hemithea aestivaria. Next base: position 2,559,591 of record OX382325.1, on the reverse strand, counting down.
ACATCCTGTATAAGACTCAAAATTGACAATGTCAACAGACATGTTGCTGTAAAACCATACAATTTGGCAAATCCCATATGAACTAGATTAAAAAAAATGCGTAGCCATTTTGTAACATGACTTAGCCTGTAGCAATTTAGGGTGTACTGACTGAAATTTCCGACTAGCAAAATTGTACACCAGCATGAGAGCCAGGGTCATGGATGGTTTCAGCCTAGAGAGGAGAAAGATCAGAAGAATTTAGAGTAAGGGCGCCACTGATCTCCCTCCTACAAACGAGAAGCGGGGTTGGTACAAAATAAAATCATTAACAAAGTTATATAGGTTATTTTATTCCTTGGTTCCACATCATTTGTTACAACAAAAAAACATGCATTAAATTATCTAAATAAATATGTAAGCAAGTTGAGGTACTGGTGAAATTAATTTATGGTACATACAATTCCGACTTATTACTAGCCGCTTAAACAAACTAAGATCTTATGGCGCGTGGCCTAAAATGGAACTAATTTAATACAAGGACCGCATTATGTCCATACGGTAAATTTACATGATATTAATATACAATAGGGTACCTAAGAATGGCTTAGGGCCCAAAAATAAAGAGGTACGTTACAATCGAAATTAAATTATCAAATTAGGTTAAATAAAAAAAGTTATTTAAGTAAGTCCAGTATTATTTATCACACGTGGTGATGTCACAGGGAGCTGCTGATGGCCCTTCGACCGTGACCAGGAATCACCCACGTGGACAGAACAAAAGTTACAATAAATCTATTAAAAATCTTGCGTTATCGGCAGAGATTATATGGGGGGAGTACTATATTCCTCACACGAATACTACAACAGGAGCCCTAGGGTCCTGCGGCACGCACGTGGCTATACCACAAAATGGCGGCGACGGCGCGGCTTGAAAATCGGGAATTTAACCACGTAGAACGCAGCTGGGCAGCTACACTAGCGCCACCCGCTGGAATATGCTCGGCGGCAGCCTCGCCTGTGACGGCGGCGGCCGAAGCTTGAAGAGGGCGGAGCCCTAACCCGGGACCCTGTGAACAATTCACAGGTCTTAGGCCCGTTCCTATCAACCTACGGGAACATGGCGTTCCTGAGTAGAACAATCCTACCCACTCAAATAAAAAATAAACTCACCACTTAAAAGTGGGTAGGCTAACACGTGGTCGTCCGGCGGACGCGCGGGACGAACGGCACACGCAGCTCGAGGTGTCGGAAACGGTGCTATAGGAAAAGAACAAGATTAACATCGAGAAACCTCTAGAAATACCGACGCGGAGGTCGGTCAGTGATAAAAAAAATAACCGAGGTTACTCACCGGTGATTAAACAAAACACTGATTTTACTGTATTTCTATTAAAACTTTTACTGGAGGTTGGGAACTTGTCCCTATAAAAAAATAAAACACTCATGGGCGAGGGACGCCACGGCAGAGCCGACGGCCTTCCCCCGCCCTAACCGCGACTTCTTACTTGCGCTCTCGATGCGAAAAGAAAGAACAATGGGCGTGTTTTGCCTTATAAAGGCTTTCATGGCGTCGTATGGCCTGGAGGGGAAAAAACATGGAAGGCTGGGCTACCAGCGCATAAATCCAAATACTACTCAACAGACTTGACACGACTACCCTACTGTTTCAAAATATTAACCCGACCCGATAAGCAAAATACATCGAGTCGGCCTCACATATGATCAAAGGCGATTCCCTCACTATAAACCCTACCTGTAGTTGGTAGTGCCTACTATTTAATTGTTATTAATTGGAGAGGAAACCGATATAAATTGGTATTTAACTATTTTTAACAATTTTATTATTTTAGAATTTATTATCATTTATTTGTCTTGGGAGATAAAAAATTTCTACCATTGAGTGGATTTTTATCTCCCTGGCAACTATTTATTTTTATTTGGCACATGATTTGCGCTTGTGACATTTATTAAAAAACCTAAATGTCATAATGACAAACAAAAGGTCGGACTGACAACTGACATTTTGACAGCTGACAACCAAACTTATTCATCCACCCACCTTTTTATAGGAAATTCAAGATATTTTTATTTGTTTGTTTCAATTACGGAGGGTGAATGAAAAACTTTTAATTATTTACTTTAAAACATTGAAAATCTACAGTGAAAATATGCTAATATGATGTGGTATGTGTGTGAAGGTAAAATTAACATTATTTTTCTAGGACCTAGTAGCTTATTTTGCTACAGTACAATTTTTGGTGAGTAGATTTTTTTTATTTTAAACTAGTTTAAAATAAAAAAAATCGTAAAGTAAAAACTACGTCTTACTAAATGAAAAACTATTTTCCCTATACCAACTACTAAGGTTCCAATACCTAATACAACACTACTGAATGATAGATTTTATCAACCTAAAACAAATCAATAGCCAAGGACTCCTGAAACAAAAATTAAGAATCTCAGAGAACTACAAATGTTACATAATATTGGTGGTTGCTAAGTGTAAATTAAGAACAATGGAGTGGCTGGAAAACAAATGAAGGATAACAACCCTATCACCAACATCTAGTTCATAAAACAATGTTACTAACCAACCTTTGAAACCCGTACAACCTAAAACATCCTAAGTGCCCAAGGTTTAGACCTATGTTTAGTGGCCAAAAACGCCAAACACTTGGCTGCCTATAGGGAGACTAGTTAACAAAAAGTCAGTCGAACAAACAAGTAAATTAAGCCAAAACACAAAATGCTAACTGCAACCATAAAAATTACCAATATTTCTAATATCCTTAGGGATTCTAAGTACAAACAAACGATGATAAAAGAACAAAGTTTTACAACCTCAGATTAATGGCTAAAACTCCGTCCAAATTAAACCGCTTACTCAAAACCTAGTTCACAAAAGGTCAGTTAAAACAAAAAAAACTAAGTAATGCCTTGGCTATAACAAAATACAACCTACAACCCTAAATAAAGTGAACAATCCTACTAATAAACTGGTGGCAGCTAGTAAAACCTAAAAAGAACTTGAGGAACAAAGTCTAGACCTCTGATTAATGGCCTACAACGCCATTCCTCCAAGCTTCTTACTCAAAAACTGGTCAACAAAAGGGGTCAGTTGGTCGCTGAATAATTACCAAATAATAAAATTCAATTATATCCTTTCACTTCAGTCATTCATCATCTGTTCACTCATTCTTCTAGCAGACACCTATACATACATAATACAATATTTATAATTTAGAAATCATGGCAGTTTCCAAAAGACGTGTGCATTGTGTGAGAGTGTGAGTGTTATGTTTGTGAGCTAACCTGAATTATCATAGTAAAAATCCGGAAACACTAGCAAACCTATTAGTCTATAAAACAACACTGGGTAGGCAATACAAAATGGGGATGAGTTCGATCCAATAGAACTCACACAGCCCAAAACCTAACACCAAGTGAGTTCATGGAAAAACTTTCTAAGTACACTGCTATGTTATATAGATATTTTGACAGGCCGAAAGTGAGGGTAATAGATGTATATACCTTTAACACTTCCTAGAGACTGCTAGGAGTCAGCGGACCGGAGGCGGGGAACACACCAAACACCTCACAGAGCCCTATATAAAACACCTCTCCTAGGATACTGCCTCCAAATGGGTCAGTACCTCATACCTATATACAGTGTTATTTAAAACAGAGGGAAAGCTTCCTTAAATAAATTTTAACTGAACGGTATCACGTTCAAGTTAAATCAAAGGATGTATAACTATTACAGGTTGTAATTATTATTAAATCAAATCTAGGTATTGGTATATTAATTTAAGTAGTTATAATAAGTTGGTAAGTATTTAATATCATATATTAAAGCAATATCATAAATTAAGAGCCAGGTATTTCACCAGGTCGTACAATATCTTTTATATGGAAGTTGCCTAGATCCTTCCCAGTTAAGGATTTTAGGTTATATACCAGGGGACCTAGCTTCCTATTAATAATGCACTTCTCATAACGGGGAGCCAATTTGGCCGAATAATATTTCGCCGCATCAGATAGCGTGAAACACTTTTTATAAACAAATTGACCCTCCTGTAACTCAATGGGACGCCTTCTGATATTATTAGTATTTAGCGTTCCTAGAGTTGGCATCTAATAAATATTTCTGAACTTTATTACAAATTAATTTTAAGTCTTTCAGTGAGTCAGTAAAGCCAAAATCAATGTCTGCTATAACATTCCTATCCTCAGGGTGGTCTGAGTTATATAACTTGTACTTCTAACAATTTCCCTGTTTACTCGAGGATTATAGAACAGATGAGGTATACTATATTTGAGAATACAATCCCCAAAATTCTTTGGAAATGAACTGGGGTCCGTTATCTACATATAAATACTTCAGGGTTCCATGTACTAGGAATATACTTTTCTCGAGACCATTAATTATAGTATTCGAAGTTACTTTCTTCAATGGAGACAAAGTGACATGTTTACTGAAATAATCTGAGCACACAAACAAATACTGGCTCCTACAGTAAGAGAATTTATTATATTTAATTTTCAAGTTTGGATAAAATGTTGGACTAGTGGAAACTTTTTTAAAGATCTTTATTCTATGTTGAAATAGTGTCAGGGATAATAATTATGTTCTTTACCTATGTATCAGTTCAAATTCAAATTGCCTTAGCGACATGTCCATCGGTTCAAGCGGCCTGTTAAATTTTTAAATTTAGAACCACTGAAGCGAGGCATGCTCAGTAATAATATAACATTACTTGCCTTCTACCTAAGCTTGTTTACAAAGAAAGAGAAAAGTCAGGCATGTTAAATAAAAATAAGTTTTAAAATTAAATTTCAAGTTCAAGTCCATTGTTATTAAAATAAAGCTAAGTTATAAAGCAAAATTAAAAGACCAAATCAAACTGTTAAGTAATGTAAGAACTTCAAAATTAAATTATTAACTTCAACTAAATTTGGAAAAGGAAAAGTTAAATTAAAATTCCTATAAATATTTAAATAGGTATATATAAGTTAGGTAGGTACCTATCTAATAAGTTCACACTGTACCTACTAACAAAAAAAATACAATTTAAAATCAAATTAAAGTATATATGTAAGTGAAGTGATATTATTTCAAAACAAAAACTATGTCTACACGCCTACTAACACGTATAAAACACAAGATTAAATTCAGACTAAGTTACGTAATAATCAGTATGTTAAGTTAGGAATTTGAAATTAAAGGTGAGTGAGGTAGGTATGAGTAGGTATGTACTACTATAATAAAATCTCCCAGATAAAAAGTATGTTTACAAACAAAATCTAAAATTGAAAATCAAACGGCATTTAAAATTTAAAGAAGCAACGTTCAAAAGAAATTCAGTTTCAAAAAAAAATTTCAAAGTTTCAAAAACAAGTTCCAAGAAAAATTCTAAGTTCAAAAAAAATTACAAGTTTAGAAAGAATCAAAGTATCAATAAAAAATCTAAGTTTAAAAATATTCATTGGTTTACTTCCATTGGTTGTCTGGAAGAAATAGCTTGTTAACGATAAGACCGCCGCTGGTAAATTTATACTTTTGACAAACTATAAGTTTAAAAAGAATTAAAAGTTTAAAGAAATTCAAAGTTCAAACACGACAAAGTCTAAAAAAATCTAGATTCTAAAACAAAGTACTAAAAGAAGTCTAAGTCTACTAAAACTGAAAAGTTAATGTTTAAAAATGTTTATTGAATCAAAGTGTTTACTAAATATTATCCAATAGAAGCTCCATGCAAGTCAATAATAAAATACCGAGGTTGGCTTCGATTTAGTGCAAATATTTTACACTAGATGGCGTTACTGGTTTTGAAATGAGCATGAATGTCAAAAATAAATTTAGAGTTTCTACAGAATTAAAAGCATTAAATTACATTTAAATAAGAAAGGTAAACAAGTTAAGAATAATAAGTTCTTGAATCTAAGTTAAATATTAAAAGTTAATTAAATGTTTACTTGCATTTAAATAATAAAAGTAAACAAGTAAAAATAAAAGATAAATAATTATTTACGTGTGATTTACTCAGGTGTTACCTTGAACAACCTTGAATGATACAAGAGAAATATATAAACAAAACAACAAGAATACTACAGGTAAATAAGTTACCTATTGGCAAACGATATATTTTAATAAAAGGTCTAAACAATGAGAATGTAGTTTACATTCCAAAGCATTATGTCATAAAAAGTTTTCGATCACCCGCGGTTCAGTCTACTCGCTCGTATTTAAATTAAAAATATTAATATGCCATTCACTAATTATCAGAAACAAAACCAACTGGAATTTATTGATATACCTACGTATATTAAGATTACAAAAAATATTATACACGAAAGACAACAAAAAAAAATCAATCAAGTAATTTCATTTATGTTCGTGTCAATTTGTGTAGGTATAGTGTAGTAGTAATATTCGTTAAGTTATGGTAATAAAATGAGAACTAAATTCATGAGCTATTGAAATCCTAAGATCATAAAAACAACGAAAGATCAAAGTCCACAACAGAATAAATTCATAAGAACACATAAACAGTCCTACCAAATGCACACATAAAACAACTGATAAGAACAACAAAGAATCCTACTGCACAAATCCAACAAAAAAAATCAAGGTCAAATAAAAGTCACCAAAAATTATTAACTCACGCGTAACTGCTAAAAGACTCGTTCGTTCCTCCTGTGAACTACACACCAAAAGAAATTCACGGCTTATAGGCCGGATAAAACATAAGAACAAAAAATATTAGGTTATGCAACAAGACAATATTAAATAACAACTAATCTGAAAAACAAGATTATTATGCCTTGGTAAATAAATCAAAACCAAAAAAACAGTGCGAGTTACGACTATAAGATATATCAGCCTAAATTAAATTCATTAAGCCGTATGCTGGAAAAAAAACATTTTTGTCAGCTAAAAACAAACATTCATAAAAAGTATTTACGAAGGTGATAATGTACGATCCTGTGAATAAAAAATGACCTAGTCAACACAAGATAAATATCGAGTAAATTAAAATGAGGGTAGTTTCAAAACTATTTGAGTTATATAGTGTAAGACAGTATCTAAAGTTTTGTGAAGTTAAAGTTATGTCGTTTAATCTTAAACGGACTTTCTGAAATAAAATTGTTATGAGTTTACAACAATTTAACAAAATACAAAGTTATTACAATTTCACACCCATAATAATTTTGTACCAAACGCTTCTCTCTAGGCTTCACGTTGGGTACGCCACTGTAGCAATTTAGGGTGTACTGACTGAAATTTCCGACTAGCAAAATTGTACACCAGCATGAGAGCCAGGGTCATGGATGGTTTCAGCCTAGAGAGGAGAAAGATCAGAAGAATTTAGAGTAAGGGCGCCACTGATCTCCCTCCTACAAACGAGAAGCGGGGTTGGTACAAAATAAAATCATTAACAAAGTTATATAGGTTATTTTATTCCTTGGTTCCACATCATTTGTTACAACAAAAAAACATGCATTAAATTATCTAAATAAATATGTAAGCAAGTTGAGGTACTGGTGAAATTAATTTATGGTACATACAATTCCGACTTATTACTAGCCGCTTAAACAAACTAAGATCTTATGGCGCGTGGCCTAAAATGGAACTAATTTAATACAAGGACCGCATTATGTCCATACGGTAAATTTACATGATATTAATATACAATAGGGTACCTAAGAATGGCTTAGGGCCCAAAAATAAAGAGGTACGTTACAATCGAAATTAAATTATCAAATTAGGTTAAATAAAAAAAGTTATTTAAGTAAGTCCAGTATTATTTATCACACGTGGTGATGTCACAGGGAGCTGCTGATGGCCCTTCGACCGTGACCAGGAATCACCCACGTGGACAGAACAAAAGTTACAATAAATCTATTAAAAATCTTGCGTTATCGGCAGAGATTATATGGGGGGAGTACTATATTCCTCACACGAATACTACAACAGGAGCCCTAGGGTCCTGCGGCACGCACGTGGCTATACCACAAAATGGCGGCGACGGCGCGGCTTGAAAATCGGGAATTTAACCACGTAGAACGCAGCTGGGCAGCTACACTAGCGCCACCCGCTGGAATATGCTCGGCGGCAGCCTCGCCTGTGACGGCGGCGGCCGAAGCTTGAAGAGGGCGGAGCCCTAACCCGGGACCCTGTGAACAATTCACAGGTCTTAGGCCCGTTCCTATCAACCTACGGGAACATGGCGTTCCTGAGTAGAACAATCCTACCCACTCAAATAAAAAATAAACTCACCACTTAAAAGTGGGTAGGCTAACACGTGGTCGTCCGGCGGACGCGCGGGACGAACGGCACACGCAGCTCGAGGTGTCGGAAACGGTGCTATAGGAAAAGAACAAGATTAACATCGAGAAACCTCTAGAAATACCGACGCGGAGGTCGGTCAGTGATAAAAAAAATAACCGAGGTTACTCACCGGTGATTAAACAAAACACTGATTTTACTGTATTTCTATTAAAACTTTTACTGGAGGTTGGGAACTTGTCCCTATAAAAAAATAAAACACTCATGGGCGAGGGACGCCACGGCAGAGCCGACGGCCTTCCCCCGCCCTAACCGCGACTTCTTACTTGCGCTCTCGATGCGAAAAGAAAGAACAATGGGCGTGTTTTGCCTTATAAAGGCTTTCATGGCGTCGTATGGCCTGGAGGGGAAAAAACATGGAAGGCTGGGCTACCAGCGCATAAATCCAAATACTACTCAACAGACTTGACACGACTACCCTACTGTTTCAAAATATTAACCCGACCCGATAAGCAAAATACATCGAGTCGGCCTCACATATGATCAAAGGCGATTCCCTCACTATAAACCCTACCTGTAGTTGGTAGTGCCTACTATTTAATTGTTATTAATTGGAGAGGAAACCGATATAAATTGGTATTTAACTATTTTTAACAATTTTATTATTTTAGAATTTATTATCATTTATTTGTCTTGGGAGATAAAAAATTTCTACCATTGAGTGGATTTTTATCTCCCTGGCAACTATTTATTTTTATTTGGCACATGATTTGCGCTTGTGACATTTATTAAAAAACCTAAATGTCATAATGACAAACAAAAGGTCGGACTGACAACTGACATTTTGACAGCTGACAACCAAACTTATTCATCCACCCACCTTTTTATAGGAAATTCAAGATATTTTTATTTGTTTGTTTCAATTACGGAGGGTGAATGAAAAACTTTTAATTATTTACTTTAAAACATTGAAAATCTACAGTGAAAATATGCTAATATGATGTGGTATGTGTGTGAAGGTAAAATTAACATTATTTTTCTAGGACCTAGTAGCTTATTTTGCTACAAGCCGGTTAAGCGAAAGTCTACTGCAAGGTATTCAAAGGTCTAAGTTATTCGGACAAATAATCATTATGCATAAAAAGAGCTCCTATTACAAGTAAATAGGAGGTGAAATTTAAAATACAAATTAAATTAATTTGTTTCGTAATGCTAACAAAAAGACCTGCAAACACAAGAAAATATTTAATAAATATAAAAAACATTATTTCTAATTTGTTACACAGCGGTTAAACATTTGCTACTATTTAGTTTAATATATCGCGTAGGTAATAGGAGTTTGTTTTTTTTGTCTCGGTAATACAAATAGGCTTAGTCATTTTATCACCTAGTCAAAATGAAAAATGGCGGATTCTACGCATTAACTGTAAAATATAGCGCGATATAGCGCTATATGTCATTTATAGCTACGTGTGTGACGGATGCCGATTTGTACTGAAGCTATGCCGCGCTATAAGAAGCTATATAGCGCTATATAGCGACGTGTGTAATGGGCTTAATAATTGATTGACAGAGGACAAATTTATTCTATTATATTATTCTCTGTTTTTGTCAATATAATTTTAACATAATATGGTGATAATTCAATTGTTATTTCATACCAATTGTAAGGAACCCAAGATTATGACATAAAGTTGACTTTTTTGTTGCTTTAAAGTTCAATATAATTACTACATTATTATAAAAGGGAACAGTTTATGCTTTACGTTAATTATGTTATTTATGTAGTATTAATGTGTTGTTTAATATTTTTGATAGTTGTACATGTTTAGGGTACGATGGAACTGGCATGCCCTTAAGGGTAAAAGTCCCAAAACCAAATAAGATTAAAAAAAAAAAAAAAAAAAATATATATATATATATATATATATATATATATATATATATATATATATATATATATATACATATATATATATATAGTTTTTAGATATTTTTCTAGACTCAAAGTAGGTACATAATATTATATGTACTTGAAATCCTGCCAAATTTCATAAACATAGGGCAACGGCAAGCACTTTTTGAATTTAGATTTTTTGAGAGGGTCGAAATATACGTTTTTGGCTATATCTTTTATCTACGTTTCAGCTTTTAGTGACCATAGATAAGGGACCATACTATGGGGCATATGGTATTAATTTCAACACTATAACTCGACGCGTTCCCGAGTAAAAGGGTCCAGACAGGCAGACAGACAGACAAACGAGTGAACCCATAAGAATATAATAGAATAAAAATAATACTTCATTACAAGCCACAAATTAGTATACAATAATAACTTATACATCTAGATTTTATAATATATTATGGTAGGTTAACAATCGGCGGTCTTATCGCACTAGGGAATTTCTTACAGACAACCTGCAACCTGTGAATGGAAGAGGACAGAAAATACTTTAACAGACGGTTGTGTGTAATTCGAACTGTATATTTGTGGTGTTTCAATAAAGACGATCTATTCTATTGTAATATTATGTATGTATATATTTGCAAAATTGAATTGTTTGACGTTGAACATAAGATCATCGCTCACTTAATGATCTTATAATTTTCCATTTTCAGGGATTTCCTCACTCCGTCATAAGATAATGAAGATGTGTAGTTAAGATGCATCTGCGAGGATGACAGTTAAAAAGTCTATAGCTAATTTGTCTTTCAGTGCTTATCTGAGCCATTTGCTTTTCACCTTCGGAGAAGTGTATTATATACACATGTTATTCTGAGTTGTTCTTGTATTCTTATTATTGATCCTAAATTACTTTTAACGTAATGTTATGTAATGTATAGTTTGTATGTTTTTGTTTTTTGTTGTATGTTATGTGTAGAGTATGTTTTTTTTCTATTTTAATTTAACCTAATTATAATGAGCTATTTGAAAGCGTGCCATATTTTTTAAGTTCACTTGAACACATTAAATAATTGGCGTCTTTTATGGCTGCCATTGAGTTACTATGGGTCCCTTTATTAGAAACATGACATATTTTCCTAAGTTTTCATTATTCTTGCACTAAAAAGAACTGGTTGTATTTGGAACAGTCATCCGTGTTTCCCGAGCGATACAAACATGGCTTTCAAGATACAAGTGATAAGTGAATTCACTTTTCTCTCACTGCACTTTTCGTCAGGTGAGATGTGGTCAAACGTACGTTTCGATTTAAAAAAACTTAGAATTAAAGCAAATATCAAGTCTATATAGATTATGTTTTCTATGGATACATCAGAACAGTGATTATTGTCAAAACCATTACCTTTATAGTGTTTCTTTGTGACGCATACCACATAAAAACTTACGTCACTTGATGGGGTCATAGAAGTTATTGTTTTTGTACGTACATGCATATTTATTCATACAATGATTTTGTATAAAAAATAGCTATTCTGTCCTTTTGAAGATACTAAGGAAATCTATGTATCTATGAGGTACCTATATGTTTAAAAGTTGTTGAACTTTTAAGTGGAATTAGGGGAAACCATTAGGAATTAGATAGATAGATAGATAATCCTTTATTGAAACACAAAAATGTACAAAAACAACTTAAAACTATAATATAAAACTAAGGTATGATACTTTTTGCGCGAACTACTTACTGCTTTAAAAATCTGAAAAAAAAAACAAGAATAAGGTTTCAACAATGAACTCTTCAGGAAAACTATAACGGTTAAGATATCTTTATTAGTTTTAAAGGTATATCGTTGATGAAAGTTAAGGCTGTTAATATTCGATTTACCAGTGCTACGGAAGCCTACATTGCGCGAAGCCTGACTAGCGCTTGGCCTATTTATTATTTTAATTTAAAGATCGGAAACTCTACAGTGTTTAATAAGAGTGAGGCATAAAATTAAATGAACTTAACATACCTTACATAACACGGCCTAAGCCGGGGCTTTTGAGGAGAGAACCCTTTTCAAAGGCGTACATGTGGGCAAAATAAGACCAACTACGTACACGTAACTACGAACGTAGTGGTTGTGTTAATAACACTAACTTGTACCCAAATCCATTTGAATCAATCTAAAGAAAAGGATTCAATTGACATGTTTTAATATAAATATAACTATACTGAGGTGTGAGAGAACAGTAATTTTAAATATAATTTTTTAATATTTTTTTATTTTATGTTGCCAGCGTCGCGACCGCGAGGCGTGAGCTCCTGATGAAGGACATCGTAATTGTCCGCAACCCAGGGTCGAGCCTAGCTTCGACCACTACATATCCGTAAGTTTTAGTCGTTTGTTTACATATTAATATGGATAACACTCAGTTTTCAAAAACGCACAATTTAAAATAATACTTACGGACTTCTAAACAGTAAATGTTATGTAAAGTTATTCACAAATTTATTAAGAAATCTTAACAACATAATGTTAGACAATAATTAAGTTATTTACATTTAAAATCTTAATATTTCGGCACACGTATTCACAACACAAAAACCTTGTAAATTCTGCTTTTGAAGTTTTTCACGCGGAAGTTCAAAATGGTCATTTTATATCGTCTTATTCCGTGTACATACAAACAGACGTTGTTGAGATTAGCGATAGATAAAACCAGGGAATAAATAAGCAAGTGGAAGGGTTAAATGCTTAAGAACAGAACCACAGTTAAGAGAACCAGCAACTTGTTCTCGTATCCCTCTATTTTCTTCGTAGAACATGTTGCAAAAGCAATGAGTTTACTATATCATAAACTCATTGTGCTAAAGCTACAATTTTTTTCAATTATATTGAAGGATACTAAAGTTCGTGTTTTTTTACAACGAATAATAACCACAAACCTCCCTCACGTCGTCGAACTGATGACGCCGGTTTTGACATGTAATTTTCTTTTTCATTTATTACTAGCTGTCCCCAGCGGTTTTACTTGCAGTACTTATGTAGCCTATGTGTTATTCCATGGTCTAAGCTATCTTTATACAAAATTTCAGCTGGATCGGTTCACCCGTTTAGGCGTCAAAGAGTAACAAACATCCAGACATCCATTCTTACAAACTTTCACGTTTATAATACTCGTATTTGTAAGATAGGTTAGCCTTTGACCACGATCTCACGTGATGCTAAACGACAATGTGGCTGAAGATGTTAGCAGACTTAACCTAAAAGGTGGGATGAACCGATCTAATCTTATATGTAATCTGTGTATAAATCCTTTGTCATCTTGCCCTCAGTGGCCGTAGCATGCCACACGGGATCCCGCTGAAATGTCAAGAGTAGAACTGTCACTCCATACATTGTACTTTTGTGAATGTATGGGATGACAGTTCTACTCTTGAAGTTTTGTCGGGATTCCATGTGGCATGCTACGGCCACAGGTCAAAGGTTCATGTAATCAGTTCTGTCATAAGTCATGACTACCGATGCAAATATTATGAGGAAAATGAAAAATGTTATTTATACAAGTCAGTAATGACTAGGCTAGACTAGATTTATAATGATAGAGGAAATAGGTTGTACACATGGTTTCTCATAATATCGAATAGGTTATACTTCGTTTCAAAAACAAAGATATTTTTTGCAGCGTTCGAAGCTTATATATCAATAAAAATATCATTGATATATTCACAAAAACTGTTATATCCGATAAATATTTTGATACATATCTGATATATTATGATAAATATCTGATATACATATATCGAATTGATTAAGATATTGATCCTTTGAACCCTGCAAAAATTATCTTTGTTTCTGAGACGAAGTATAGTCAGTTTTATTTGTATTTTACTTTAGTAAATAATTTTAATTTGAAGATCTAGTTCATTTTTAGGCATCCGTAGTCAACAAGGAAGTCTTATAGTTCCGCTTTGGCCGTCTGTCCGTCCGAGGCTTTAAGGAGAAACTATAAGTCCTAAAAAGTTGTAATTTTGCACAAATAAGCACAATAGTAAGGATAAGAGGACGGTACAAAAAATAATTCAAAATTAATTAATTTAGGGTACCTCCCAAACATGTAAAATGGGGATGATTTTTTTCTGGCTGATCCCATCATGTGGTGTATCGTGGAATAGGTATTTCAAAATGAGAGACGGTTTGCTAAGGAACTTTTTCGATTTAGTGATCTATTTAAAATATATTCCAGTTTAAAACAATTTTTTTGGGCGTCCTCCCCCTCTAAAATCTAAACTACTGGCTTTAAAAATTTGAAATAAATCGAGAATATGGTTTCAACCACGAACTTTCCAGGAAAACTATACCGGTTAAGATATCTTTAAAAGTTTTGAATATATCCTTGATGAAAGTTAAGGCTGTAAATATTCAATTTGCCAGTACTACGGAAGCCTACATTGCGCGTAGCCCGACAAGCGCTTTCAGATAGCGGCTAATCCATCTGCTGCCCTGGCATGAAACTTTTTGCGGAAATGTTGAGACTACAAATAACAATAAATAATTCAGGACATTTCACACACCTACCGCTGGGGCGAGATGGTGAATGCTTTCGCGACCCATCTCGCCTCGATTGAGCGGAGGACTGTTCACGGGGGGTTTTTAGTGGGTGCAAGTCCCACACTCCCCCTTCCGTCACCTCCGTGGCGGAAGGGTAGTGCGAAGGCATTTTCCCCACCTCAAAAAAAAAAAAAAAAAAAGGACATTTCACACAGCGCCACCTAACCCCTAGCTAAACAACTTAATGCTTGTGTTATGGTGGTTAGGATAACGGATATAATACTTATATACTTTTCTTTTGTAAATACATACTTATAATAGATACAGAAAACCACCCAGACCAGAAACGAATACCTAATTGTCATTACATAATACGTAATTGAATACCCAATGCATGCAATGACATTTAGAGTCATAATGCTTAGATCCCTCATGTTATGCTAAGAGGCCCATATTTTAAATTAGCATATTTATTAGCCAATTTAAAAACCTACCCGACCAGAATTTTTATTCATTGTTCTAATATACGCTAATTAGAATTATCTCTATTTTTAGATCTTCATTAGCAATGTGCTGATAAAATAAAATTATTTTCTTAATACAGCTACAAATATACCACTTGCATTTTTAGTTGATACTGAGATATTTAATTTTTTCTCTGAAATTGGCGGCTTTTACCGGTCCCAATTTTGTACAATTCCTAATTAGAACTACCAAACAAAGGGTACTGGTACGTGACACACAATTTCGCAAGTCGACCTTGTGCAGATGTAAGACGGACAGATTTCAATGAGCAGATAGCACCACGGACGTACGCCACATGATACCCACTGTTGCAGATCTGCACGTGAGATAAGCTGAGTTTTTAGTGTTGAACCACTGACTGGTACGAACAAAAATACAGTAGAAATACTCATGAATCATAAAGTCCAGGGCCATTTTTATTTTTTTATGTGAAGAAGTAAGAAGGTGAGCAAGATGCTCTCCTGATGGTAAGAGATAACGCTGCCCATAATCAGTACAGTGCTACCTAGAATTTCACAATGATGTGAAATTCAAGGTGCACTATACCAACGCTTTAAGAAAGAAAATTTTTTAACTAAGCAAAGACCTCATCATCATCATCATCAGCCTATGTTCGTCCACTGCTGGACATAGGCCTCCCCCATGGCACGCCACTCAACTCGGTCCTCCGTCTTTCTTCTCCACCCACACCCAGCGACCCTCCGAATATCATCGCCCCATCTCGCCCATGGGCGCCCTACATTACGTTTACCGAGACGTGGTCTCCACTCGAGAACTCGTCTACCCCAACGGTTATCGGTTCTACGGCAAATGTGACCAGCCCATTGCCACTTCAGTTTGCTAATCCTTTCTGCTATGTCGGTAACTCTGGTTCTCTGTCGGATCACCTCATTTCTGATGCGATCCTTCAGAGAGACACCGAGCATAGCCCGCTCCATAGCTCGCTGAGTAACTTTGAACTTATGGACTAGTCTCACCGTAAGTGTCCACGTGAGCAAAGACCTACAGGCACATATAATATGTATATAACGATATAGATAAAACAAAAAAAAAAACAAGAAAAGAGCAAAAAATATTACATAAAAGAATAGTATACCTACTTAAATACTAATATTTAACACTTATAATATATAATAATTGTAAGTAGGTATCAATTAGCTATCTCACTAATTACTAAATTATTTTTTCTTCGCTTCTTACTCAAGATTCATATAAGATGTTAAGACTCTTCAGCCTAGTAATTTCACTAGCTAAAGTGCCCTTTATTCTACAAAACGCAACCACCTCTCACAACCTTTAAATAATAAATATGCTAGAATCCACTCGTGAAAGGATCATATCCTTAACCCATATAAAGGAGGCTCTGTTGCAACGGACCGCCTCCTCACCTTTCTAGAAACGCGTGTGTCTCAAGCTTGTACTAAAAGAGAAACAACTTCATATTTCAGGGAAACTAAAAACTTGCTAAATCAAAATGGCAAAATTCATGTCTTATATTGTTGACAACACGAAAAACACGTGGCTGAGACACAAAAATTTTAGATGTAATACAAAAAAAAAACGAATTTTATTAAATTTATTTGGATTTTATAAAGTTTTCATAAAATTTATTAACAGCTTTGAAATAAATAATTTTCTATAAAAGCATTTAAGCATTTAAGCATTTTTTTTTTTTTATTATTCCCATAGCACACATTTTTATGGATGAAAATTAAAACAATAAATTCTCGCGCTTTAGCACATTAACCCTCAATTTGTACGGCTCTTTTCTTTTCAAACAGAACACTGACTAACTGGTCTTCCGAATATGTTCCTTATTGCAACATTAGGAACTCGTTTTTCTTGATCTCTGAGTAAAGTGCACAGAATTGTGAAATATCTGCTATGTGAACAATCTAGTATATTTAGCCATAATATGATAATATACATAAACATAAACTTAATAATATTATGCTAGTACATACAGAAAAATTAAGTCTATGAACATGAAAAAACTAAATACCGACACATTAAACTGACTTTCTCAATGGAAGCAAAATAGGGATATTTTATACACAAAAGTGTTAGAAATGGAGGTCTTATCGCTTATACGGATCACTTCCAAGCAAACAAGTAATATGCGTATAAACAACATATACATTTATTATTATTAATTATTATACAAAGAATATAAATATTTTTATGGTAATTAAATATTAATATTTAGTGTTCATTTCGCTTCAACTTGGAAGTCCAAGTGAGCTTAAGATGGTTGTGAGGTTTAATAAAATTATAATATACTATACTAGCTGCACCCAGCAGTTGTACCCGCTGTACTGTAGCTTTTGTGTTATTCCAGGGTCTAAGCCATCTCTATATCAAATTTCAGCAGAATCGCTCCACCCGTTTAGACATGAAAGAGTAACAAACATACATCCATACAGTCATACTAACTTTTACGTTTATTATATTAGTAAGATTATCATGGATTTCAGCAAATTAACGCCTAATTCCATTACATAATATTTACCTTATTACATATATCGTTTTTTAAATGTAATAGGAGACAAACAAGCAGACGACCCACCTGATGGTGAGTGGCTACCGTTGCCTATGGATACCTGCAATACCAGGGGTACCGCTGGTACGTAGCCTACCTTTCAAGACTGTTCACTTGCCTTTTGAACAGTCCCATGTTGAAGCTCAACGGAAATACCGCAGGCGGAAGCTCATTCCACGTTTTTTGGTATATCTTTTTATAACAGTAAATGTAAATAAAACAACAGTACAAAGGGAAGCAAAAGTGACTACTAACTAGTGAAACCAAAGAATGTTGTAACACATTTAATGCGTCCGCATGAACTCGTAAGGTTACGCATATTCGCGATTACTACCAGGATGGAAACTGTTTCTAATTAGAAAATTTATAAATAGGTCTTTGGTAAATGCGATAATTAATTAAAGGTATATTATGATAATAATGCCGTGGTTTAAAAGAGTAATAAAAGAACATAGTACCTAACTTTACTAAAAAATATTACCTTCTTAGAAAAAATTAACAATATTAAAAACCTCCAACGCATAAAGCGAACATTTATAAAAAACTAGTTGACCCAGCGAACTTCGTACTACCTATTTTTCTCGCAATTTATACATGTTTTCTCACCGTTTAAACCTTCCTTGGACTATGACAAACGTTTCAAAACCAAAATCATCCATCGGTTCAGACGTTCTCGAATTTTAGCGAGAATAACAGAATTGCAATTCATTTTTATTTATTATTATTTTTATTAAAAATAAAAAAATATGTTTCGTTCTAAGATTCCTTTTGTAGCGTCTGTTGTGCTTTTCTCCGTGTGATCCGGAGTGTAATACCTGGGTTCAAATCTCAGTGAGTGATAGAATTTTCAATATCGTGTTCTAGGACAACTTCTTCCGCATTTCCGCTTTCCACCATCATTTTCATTGATTATTGTCAAAATTTTTTAATCCATGATTTGTTTTCCATGTTTGTGTGTTTTTTTTTTGTGCGAGCATAAAACACAATGTCAAAAGATTACAGCTTTAAACAAACAATATTATTATTACTTATGACCGTACCTCTATGATTATCATGCCGATACAGCCTTCGCACTTAAGTGTTAAGTGCGGTATAAAGCCTGATTTCAATACACTCTCATTGCTTAATTTGATTTGCTTCATACTTAATAGGAAACTCATTTGTAAGCGTATTATGGAGAATAGCAAGACCATTTTTTAATTGCACTTGTAAATGGAACTAGTTATTCTATAGGGAGTGAATAGGAGCGATGATAGAATAGAATAGAGAACAATCCCTATAAGTCCCTAGTTCGATTTTCTTATAATGTGTTTTTCAAACAATATCTTATGACTAAGTATAAAACAAAAAAAATGTACGAAAAGACAAAAAAAAAAACAAAATCGGTCCGTTAGTTCGGGTACGATGCCACAGACTATAGACATATAGACAGACACACACAGATATACACACACAGATACAATTCGAGGCAAACTTCTTGAGCATTAGGTGACGTGGTGGGGGGAGTTTGCGCATCGTATTTAATACGTATTTACGATGCGCAAACTCTCCCCCACCACGTCACCTAATGCTCAAGAAGTTTGCCTCGAATTGTACGTCAAACTTATAATACCCCGTCGTTTTTACGTCGGGAGTTTAAAGGTACGACTAAAGTCATCCAGTTCTTGTTCATCTCATCCATTGCAGTCAGCCATTATAAAGTGACTTAAGCTTCGATTCACACGTAAAGTTTGATCTTATCTCGTACATCTAATCCATTGCAATAACTCCATACAATTCTTCTAAAAATTGTCAGTCAGTTATTATAAAGATAAAATCAACAAGTGACGAAAATCTGGCGAACTGTTAACACTTTCGTCATTGTTTGGAGAGCAGTCGATCGCTTGCCAATATTTGCAGTTGGCAACACAACCTTGGAAGAAAGGGCGCGGTCAATGCTGCGTTGTGTGTGTTTAATCTCGTTCTTGGTAGCCAACGTCATGGATAAACTTAATAATAAGGAAAAGAAGATCAAAGAGGACAGAGACTTTAAAGCTATTGTATTTATGGTGTTCAATAAAGAGTTACAGTGCTTTTCACAATAGGAGTCCTTTTTGCGGGGCGCCACTATCGCACATTTTCAAAATTAAAATATCTATAACTTTTAAACGCTTCATAATTAATTTCTTAATTAAATAGGTCTTTATTTAATCTAACAAATAAAAAATATTTTGGACATGAAGTCCAGTAATAATCGATAAAATTAAATTTAGTTCCGCTTAATTGCAGCGGGACCTCTTTCATGAAAAGGACTATAATGTTATTCTTCCGCCTGCGGTATTTCCGTTGAGCTTCAACATGGGACTCTTCAAAAGTCAAGTGAACAGAGTCTTGAAAGGTAGGCAACGTACCCTAGTATTGCAGGTTTCCATAGGCGACGGTAGCCACTTACCATCAGGTGGGCCATCCGATTGTTTGTCCTATAGTTTGTCAGTATTATATCCGTTATCCTAACCACCATATTACAAGCATTAAGTTGCTTAGTTTGGGGTTAGGTGGCGCTGTCTGAAACGTCCTGAAATTATTATTTTTTTTTACCTATTATAATATATAAAAATTTAATGTTACTATACGAAATTATTTGGCTTGCAGGGTGATAGAGCAGTGCAGTGCCGCGCAGAATTTTGCATGTTTCGTCGTTTACTCGGGCTTTGCTACTGCGGCTCGAAAAAAAAAAGCGAATAAAAATCACCGCACAGGCAAAGAATAGAAACTATTACGCACAGGTGCAGTTATTAAAACAGAGAAAAAAAA
Source organism: Hemithea aestivaria (assembly GCA_947507615.1). Taxonomy (NCBI): domain Eukaryota; kingdom Metazoa; phylum Arthropoda; class Insecta; order Lepidoptera; family Geometridae; genus Hemithea; species Hemithea aestivaria. The sequence continues at coordinate 2,539,021 of OX382325.1, read as the reverse complement.
GAGAAGAATCAATTCAGAAGTTTATCGTGATGGCGCTGCGTAGCAAACGCCTACATACCTAAGCATTATTGTTATTGGAATAATTATAATATTTCTGAATGAAACAACAATGATAACAATGATTTACATATAATTACTTCTACCTCATTTATCAATGAATACCTGCTCTTGTATACTGGATATTATTCATCAATTATCTCATACATTAATAACAATTATACACGTAAAGCCCGATCACTATTAAATTGTAGTTCACTACCTTAGAGATCAGGAATGTTTTGTTTAACTGGCAGGTGTAATTATAAATTGATTTGTACCTACTATTATGATTGTTACTACCCTACTTATACAATCCTTAATATACAGGGTTGTTTATTTTATGGTTCATCTACACACTTGCTAATATCCTAGGAAAGTTCTTCGCCGAGTTATGAGTCGAAGTAGCGCGAAATTCACAGATTATAATAATATTATGCATTCGTAGCGTAGATTACAAAAATCTTCAAAATTCAGACGCTAATATTTAGGTTTTTCAAATTAATGCTAGCGTAATAGGCCTAAATTCTGTAACAAATTTTGGTTAATTAAGATTTTTAGATTATCTAAACAGTAACCCTGTATACTTCTAATTATAACAGTACAAGATCTCTTTATGCTCTATGAGTATAAGTCACGCCACCGTTTCAAGGCGAAGACTTCCTTTTGGACTTTACACTAGTTTCATATCGATGCACCTACAAAACGAGAGGTCACGAAATACACGTAATGGAATAGAATGGGTAATAATTATTGAGGTTTATACTTTAACACAATAGGCTATAATAGGTGTAATAAGTTTATTTACTTTGTCAGAGTTAAACACAACTTTTGTGTAGGCTTAAGCAGGATGTTGCCATGATTACTACAAGCACTCTCGACAAGACTAAACGACTGCCTTTTTTTCACCCGGGAAAAATGCATGCCGAAAATGGGCGCGGCGGGGATACCCACAAAAAAACTGCGGGACGCCATAATGCCAGGGCTGCGGGTACGCCGAAGGACTGCCTGTATCTTTTAATAAAGGAAGAAAGAAAGAAAGATAGAAAAATTTTAGTCACGGCAAATCACACATTACAATTTGATAAGTTTATAAATATTATAAGCTAAGAGCCAAATGTGATCCATATCCATAATAAAAGATAAAATAATGTTGCATTTTACTAAAGTGTCGACTTCATATTTTACAATGATGAAACTCAAGCTAAAGTAGCCACTAGCCACCAAGTATTTATCACAAAACTCTAAATGAATTAGGTAGTTGTAACTAATTCACTGCAATACACCCGCGACATTGTTGTGACATCTTAACTAACTTAACTAACGCACCATTGTGGTTGACATGACAATAGAATAAACTGAAAATGTTGCCATGGTAAATATTTAAGGTTAGGAATAAGCTAGTATTAGCATGGGACAAATACGTTGCACAGAGAAATGATTTATGATTGAAAATGGCACGTACGATTTCAAAATTATATTATTACCTACTTGTATATATAAGCATCAACACCAATTTGTGTTGAAGAGGAAATAATTAAGGATTTTTACAAAATATTTAGAATCTGCAAAAAAAAATGTCGACTTTTTTGGATCGGAATTTAATATTTTATTCAGCACTTTTAACTATTTAAATTACCAAATTTTTACTACTCACCTTTGCTTCAAAACGCTTTGCTGATTTTTATTTAAACAGCGTAAATTTTGCAACTGAATGATCTCGTCCATGCTACCAGGAGATCAGAAATTGCGAAGCATTATTTTTGTCAAAACAATGCCGTAAACTAAGCAGCGAGCTGTCACGAAATAATAAATCAATTAGGTACATACTAGTTCCGAATTCCCAATTTAAAAAGCAATATATCTCCAATTATCACTCGTGAATTATGATGAAATATAAAAGCAAATATTGTAGGATAGCCTTCAGCCGTAGACCGGTGTCCACTGCTTGCGAAAGACGTTGCAAAACGTGCGGGCGTTCGCCGGATATACCTACTACGGAATGCTGGGCGCCTAGTACTTTGACTTTAGCACATTTCTCTTTAAAGTAGCTCGATTGATGGTAACCTAATTAAAGTAGGTATGTCGGAAGGAACTGGATAAAAGTCACACAGGGTTGAAAGGTGTGGTGTGATCATGAGAAGGCCTATACACTTCTGTTGGGTACCTCAGGCTGAGTATCAGACAAATGATGGATGCCTAATTTAAGAGCTGAGTAGAATGATAGATAACGTAATTAAAACAATTGAAAATTGGATCTCGTAATACCTCTTCGTCAAAAGTCTTCCAAGATCAAGGTCAACATTAAATAATTACATTCTATGACATTGTGAATTACGCTAGCAATCCTTACAAATATTTGTATCAAATATTAATACAATATGTAAATAGTAAATATATAAAAGGAAACCACTAACTTATGGAACTATTAAGTTTGAAACGGCCTTAATAAATACCGAGTAGTTCAACAACCTTTGTAATACAACCAATAGATAACAGGTCTTATAAATAGCAATGGCAATTGCAGTGATTTTTAATGTCACAACTGATTTGTTAGGTTTTATAAAACTGATTTACAGTTCTATGTATTGTAATGAGGGTAATAGTTTCGATACAATTTTTTTAATGTGGAGAAGCAAGAAGACGAGCAAGACGCTCTCCTGATGTTAAGAGATAACGCTGCCCATAATCAGTACAGTGCTACCCAGAATTTCACAATTATGCGCAATTCTAGGTGCACTGCACCAACGCTTCTTACTTAAGAGTCATAAGATGTTAAGACTCTTTAGCCCAACAATAAATATTAATATAAATTATATATCAGGACATTTCACACAGCGCTATCTAACCCCAAGCTAAGCAACTTAATGATTATGTTCTGGTGGTTAGGATAACGGATATAAAACTTATATACTTTCTTTCGTAAATACATATTTATAAAATAGATATTGAACCACCTAGATCAAAAACAAATATCTGTGGATCACACAAACATTTGTCCCATGCGGGAATCAAATCCGCAACTTTCTGCGCTGCAAATGGGTATTAGCCCACCGCGCCATAGAAGTCGTCTAATTAATAGATACAAGGGCAAACATTGCAGAACCAAAGGCCAGTTGACAATTAAGATAGTTGTTCATGATGATGATGAATCGTATTTTTTTCATCTTTTTTTAAAATATTTGTTTTCTTTGTGATCCTGCAACTGCAACAAACTGCAATAATAGAATTACAGGAGCGGAAATTTTATGTAATTTATTGGTAAGATACCTAGCTCACCATTCGCAAGTAGGTACCATTAGACAGGCATCCTTATAATCTTAACATCTGTTTTGAAAACGATCTCTATACTATTCATTACTTTACCAAGATAAACTGGCCATTATCGACCCTTTAGGTAAACCGCAAACTTAACTCGTAACTTTAAACTTAAACACTCCATTAACAAAACAACTTTGAAACGTGTACGTTTCTTAACCTTAACTTTTGCGATATCGTTTTGAAATTGTTGACCGCGGAATTTGTGTCGATTTTTTCTTATTCATCATAAACTAGCCTTTTACTACTTACTTCGATGTGGCCTTAGATGGAAGCAGACTAAAACTAGAAGGCGGGATAAATCCCTCCATGGCTTCACTGAACATCATGTCGGAACACGGTCACAATGACCGCTTGGCGACACGGTTTTGTCCAGTGGGTGATAACTAGCCACGGTCGAAGCCCACCACCAGTGTAGCGAGTGGAAAACTTTAAAATGCTCTATTAACAACTTCTGAAACCTGTACGTTACTTCACTTTAACTTTTGCGATATCGTTTTGAAATTTTTGACCGCGGAATTTGCGACATGAGTTGTGTCGATTTTTTTCTTGTATTGTAAGATTTGAATGAAGATACCAGAAACACTTATAGTGTTCGTGTTAAAAAATGTTCTAAATGGCTATTTGCAATGATTGCGGCAAGGTCGTGATTTTGAATTGGATAACAAAAGCTGTAGAGATGGTGTTACGATATTTTTAACATAATAACATTTACCTAATAATACCTATATAATATTACTAGCTTATGCTCGTGGCTTTGCCCGCATGGTGATTCCTTTCTTAGCGGTGGTCTACGTCATAAAACCTATCTATGTTCCAAATTTCAATCCAATCCTTCCAATGGTTTAGACTGTACGTTGATAGATTAGTCAGTCAGTCAGTCAATCATATTTATTGACTCGACAATAGGTAGAGAAATAATGTAATCTTTTTTTTATTTGTTATAAGTTAGCCTTAGACCACGATCTCGCGTCAAGTGACGATGCGGCCGTAAATGGTAGCAGACTAAACCTAAAAGATGGGATAAGTCCCTCTCTGGCTTCATTGAACATCATGCCAGAATGCGGTCATAATCATGACAGCTTAGCGACACGGTTTTGTTTAGTGGGTGGTAACTAGCCATGGCTAAAACCAACCACCAGTATCTTATATAGAAATTGGTTTGTAAAAAATAATAATATGAAGATAGAGAAGATAATAATGGCTTTCAGGTAATAAAGGCTACTTTCGCTTCACAAAATCATTATTATAGTTCGGAACCAATACTTATAATATTAGATTTAATTTTGCAAGCAATTAAATTACTCAGTTTCTCAACCAACAATTTAATTTGATTCGTGTTATTAAAATCAAAGTTCAGTCACCAATTTAGATTTTAGAAATTAAATGTAATTATTTTAAGTTTTCAATCAAATGATGCAAATTATTAAAATCAAAGTTCATTGATCAATTTAGAGTTTTTTATAATTATAATGCTTATAAGAATGCCTTGAAGTCTTCAAATAGTAAAAAATAAAAACAAAATTTATCAGTTTAGCATACTCCACATATTTCTCTGTCCCGAACTCTCTGACCGAGCAATGATTAAAAAGTAAGTAATTCTGATGCAAAAACTGTTGCAAAATTGTTTGTCGATTCAAAAACTGCTACTGTCTAGACACAATAAGAGAAAACACTTAAAATCGTAACCTGCTTTGACCAACTTCAAAAAAGCAGGTTATTAATTCGACTTGTATGTATGAATATACGTAATATTTTTAAAAAAATGCGCGAAATTAAATCGTATGTTTGTATTTTGTATGTAATACGTATATTATGGTCCGCTTAAAGTTTTGTACGCATTTTGAATCGCGTTTTAGTCATATTTTATTTTTATACATTTTGTATTATTTTATGTGAATAATTACGAATAAAGTTAAACGATAAAGAATTCCAAAATGTAAACGAATAATATTAATTAAAAAAAACTGATAATTCAAGTTTAACTAACATTTTAACCTTAACGAATATCGTAGGTCAGTATGTACTATTATCACATAAAGGTATGATTAAGATAACAAAAAACAAAGACCAATGACCGTTCTTCTGTAACTGATTGACCTTTAAATCGATTAGTTTCATAGACTTAGTTGCGCCCTTTGGGTTTCACAAGCTTTTATTTACTTTTACCTGTCCGTTGTCTGTCTGTCTGTAATCAAATCTTGCAAGTTTAATTTGAACCACTTCCTGGTATCCGCTTGAGCTGAAATTTTGCATGCATGTATAAATCGGATGACAATGCAATATTATCATGACATTGAGCTGATCTGATGATGGAGCTGGAAAGTGGCCATAGGAACTCCGTAATTAAACGACGCAACCCCATCGAGTTTGGGCTCATCTGATAGACGACTTGGCTTGGCTTGGTTTTGACGAGTACTTTTTGGTGCTGTATAGTAATAATAACAAAAGCTTGTTTTTATAAAGTTTTTTTTTTAATTTCACTTCTTTCTGGTGCTAACTTTTATACTCGGGGCTTGAATCGTGTGGAGCAAGCCCTATTTAGACCTCGCTATTTAAAAAACCTATTTATTTTAAATTTTACCAAACAGTTTGAAATATGCTTAAAAATCAGTCATTCAAACACGCTTTCATATATATTTAGAATATAATCTAACAGACAAGTGGCACAGCTGTATTTTACTCGCTACTCGCTAATAAGTAACTTATTATGGCGTCCCGCAGGAATACCCTCGGCTTTTTAGTGATTGTCCCGCGGCGCCTATCTTGGGGGGGGAGTCACACTGCCACTGCGCCCCCCGACGTGACGCAGGGTGACGATACGTATGACTTTTTTCCTGGGTTAAAAAAGGCCTAAGCTACGTGAATTTCAAATTTTAGTTCAGTCGGTCCTCCCGTTTAGGCGTGATAAAATAACAAACATTCATACACAATTACTTTGATATATATAATAATTATTATTAGTATGATTTATAGTTACATATTAAACATGTATTAACCGTGTGTATTAATAACTTAGTTAATCTCTATTATTGGTCCTACGACGACATTTAAACTTAATTTTATTTTTGGCTATGTCGTATTGCCAAAGATATTAATAAATGAATAAATAAATATTTCAGGACGTTTCACACAGCGCCACCTAACCCCAAACTAAGCAACTTAATGCTTGTTATTATGGTGGTTAGGATAACGGATATAATACTTATATACTTTTTTTTGAATACATACTTATAATAGATATTGAAAACCACCCAGACCAGAAAAAAATACCTGTGGATCACACAAACATTTGTCCCGTGCGGGAATCGAACCCGCAACCTTCTGCGTTGCAGGCGGGTATTAGCCCACCGCACCACAAAGGTCGTCGAATATTATCTTGTATAAAAGGTACTTCGAGTTTAGGGAATATTTTACAAGTGGTTAACCTTTTTAAACGTCTTAAAGATAGGGCGGAAAGATGCACAATTCATTAGATTTTCCTAGAACAGTTGTCTACTGAAAACCATTCGATGGATTTTGATAAAATTTTAAAGGAAGTAGGTACCTACCTGGAAAGTTTATCAATAAACAAATCGGTTTAGACTTGTTTGAGTAATCGGTAACAAATAAGTATAATGAAAGAAAAATACGAATTATTGCAACGATTTTTTCTTTAATTGTAAACCATTCTAAAACAAAAAAATTTAAACCATTATAACCAATTTGTGAAGTCAGCTAAAGTAAAAAAAAACGTTTGAATCACCTGTGAGACAAAAAACAGCTTACGGATTTACTTTTTTTTATGAAAATACGCGATATATTGATATTTTAGGTCATTAACTAGTTGAATAACATTGTATTGTCTCAAATTGCTTTAAAATTTTGGAAGAAAACGAAACACATAGATATTATTGTCACAGTGAAGCAGTTTGACAGAGTTTGACAAACAACATAAACCGGCCACGCTGAAAGGGACGGAAAAAAATAGGTTCTCCTTTTTCTTCACACAGAATTTTTCCTATTGCCATCACACTCACACAAAATGGGTACTTCTCGTTGTATTACTTCTGTGGTTTGAATATATCTGCTGTTACCACGGTCACTTAATTATCTAATTAAATGGCTTCTAATTATAATATATTCCATTGTCAAATTTGACGTAGAGTAAGTCATTATAGAGCCGTAATAGTACTAAAACTCATTAACTGTAGTTTTGACCTCCGCACGTGGCGTAGGTCGTGAGTATTTGTTTATTTAGGTAACGACGGAACACTTCAAAAATCTATTTCAATTTAAAAATCTATATTAATTAAAAAAAAAAAAACTGTTAAAATGCAATTCTGTTAGTCTCGACGACCTCTGTGGCGCGGTGGGCTAATACCTACCCGCCTGCAATGCAGAAGGTTGCGGGTTCGATTCCCGCATGGGACAAATGTTTGTGTGATCCACAGGTATTTGTTTCTGGTCTGGGTGGTTTTCAATATCTATTATAAGTATGTATTTACAAAAGAAAAGTATATAAGTATTATATCCGTTATCCTAACCACCATAATACAAGCATTAAGTTGCTTAGTTTGGGGTTAGGTGGCGCTGTGTGAAACGTCCTGAAATATTTATTTAACTCGAGAACGGCTGGGCCGATTTGGATAATTTTAGTATTGAAATACGGGGATAGGGGATGGAAGTCACCGTGATTGCTGCGAGTGTGGACATATAGTTAAAATGTTCTGTAGTTGAATATTATTTTGTAGCATTTTAATATACATAATTATATTAATAGTCGTGTGGAATAAAGTGGCAACAGTATGTAATAGTTTATATAATATTATCCAATATTGTAAAGTGTTTTTTTCCGAAATAAAGAAATTAAATTATAAATATTCGTGGAGGTCCAGGAAAAATTTATACGATGAGGAAATATGGAAAAAATGCGAGGAAGCTGGCCGAGTCAACTTGTAAATAAATAAATATATTAACCTATTTATTTCAGGCCTAATAAAGCAAATGCAATGTACCAGAGCCACATATCAATATAATATACCCAGGTACATATCTTTAAAAATATCACAGTTACATAAAATATTATTACTTAAAAACTAGGACTTTAATGGAGGAGGAGAATAATTTTTAGATTTAATTAGATTCGATAACACTCAATTTATTATATACCTACATACACATGATATATGTTTTTTTTTTATAGCAGACTAAACAAGCGTTTGACCGCAATCTCACCTGTTGGTAAGTGACGATGCAGTCGAAGTTGTAGCACGCTAGTTCAGTAAGAACCTATTCTCTCTTGATTTGAACAAACCCACGTTATAGCATTTAGGAAACACTGAGAGTAGTAGCGAGTTCATTTATGTAGTATATTTATGAGTTCATAATATTTACAACCCTCAAAAGCTAAAACCTGTCACTAAACACTAAAAACTGTAATTGATTTGGTTTAATTTTTAAAGCCCATTTAAAGTAAAACTTACCCACCAAAACATTCTGTAAAAAACTAGCCAAGTCTCGATGGAGCTGCTTGTTTATCTCTAAAAAATAATGAAATCTAGACAAAGTCGTGCCAAGTCTAAGGTACCTTATTGCGATTTATTTATTATTATAGTTAATGTTGTGTGACTTGGCCGTTGAAGGGTACACAAGGGTATTATAGCAGGTGCTCGATCTAGACAAAGTCGTGCCAACGTGTATACCCTTCATCGGCCAAGTCACACAACATTAACTATAATAATAAATAAATCGCAATAAGGTACCTTAGACTTGGCACGACTTTGTCTAGATTTCATTATTTTTTAGAGATAAACAAGCAGCTCCATCGAGACTTGGCTAGTTTTTTACAGAATGTTTTGGTGGGATTTCACTTCTTTTTGTAGAAACACTATATTATAAGGTTACTATAAGGCCGACAGACAGACAGGTAAGTAAATAAAAGCTTTACACAATTAAAGGAAAGTAAATAAAAGCTTTACACAATTTTAACCATTGACTGCAAATGTAACTTTGTAATCCTATACATTTATATGAGATTACAAAGTTATTTATGCAGATTAATTATCTCGAAAACGAGACCGAAATTGCATGTTTTTATAGTTTTTCTATGGTTTATACAATAAAGTCTAAGTATGTACCAAATTTCAGCTCTCTGAGTTTTAGGGAAGTACTAGTTCTATTTTGATGATCATGAGTGAGTGAGTGAATGAATGAGTGTCGAAAATGCGAAACTTTGCTTTCGCATAACTTCGGAACTTAATGACCTACAGACTTGAAATTTTGGATTTTAAGTATGTAATTATAGCTTACTGGATGACGAAAATTTCTGCGTTCTGGTCTTATCCAGAGGTTCTCAAATAGGGGCCTGAAAATGCGGCGAAATGGTTCCTGTAAAGGATGGTACGGCAGTGCTTGCTTCGCGCTCGACTTGGCGGGGGCACTACCGTGCCCCCAGAACTAACTCAGCTAAACAGTTAAATTAAAAGTAACTTTAAAATTCAACCTTTATAACAGGTTTATAACGTCAATAATTATATATTTATGTTATAAAATAATATAATAAATTGATTTATTATACTTAAACTATATGCCTATGTTTATTTCGATTACTTCAGTGAAAAAAACTACGATAACTGTTACTATGAATCCGGAAAATTAAAAGAAATGTCCTGAAAAAATTCGTGATTGGTTTCAGTTGCATCGTTGACCCCAATTGATAGTACATGGTAGGGCTTTCGTACCTATGTATGTGGTACATAGTGATCAGAAATTTAAGGAATAAAGGTAGTGCTAAAGTAGGAGAGGGGGTCAAAACTTGTTAATACCCCCTCCATAGACATAGTCTTCGGAAAAGAAGTCCTTATAAGAATGATTTTGTCTTGCATAATGACATTTGTGAAGCACTTTGGCACAAACACTCAATCTATACGTCGTTATTAAAAAAAAAAACAATTTTGGATAAATAGCGATTAACAAATAACATTTAAAACCTTACATAATACAGCCAAAGATAAAAGACAGATATAAACTATAATTAAATAGTTAAAATATCAGATTTAGCCTAGGCCACACAAGCCATAATTGTGATTTGACTCTGACAGTGTAAAAAGAGTAACCTGTTCTTTTAGAGTATACCGAGTAAACCCCAATTATTATTATAAATATAACTTCAGTTTCACTTGTCTTTCACACCTTTAGTCATACCCTACGAATCAAATTTAGGTACATGATGTTACAACCTAAGTGGATTAAAGGCGCTCTTTCATTCATTAAAAAGTGCCGCATATCCCTCACAGTTTCAGGTCATATATTGCAGTCGTTTTAACATGAATAGGTAGCAAACATATACTGATACACTTTTTGAATTGTAATATTGTAACAAAAATCACATTACTAGCATATAAAAAAAAATCTATACTCCATCATTTTCATCCCTCCATCTACAAGTTCCATCCGGAATTATGTACTTTTCACATAAACAAGTGATAAACACACACATAGGTCTTCCATTTACAATTTAAACAGAAAATATCACGTATAAGTTATAATTAATAAAATTTAAAATAAAATGATATCCTAAGTAGCGATCACAATTTCGCGGCAAGGTCGCGTTAGCCAAGACTCACCTTAAGGTCACCGCTGCGCAGGAGTGGCACAAATCACACCGCAGTCAGCGAACTACTGAGAGCGAGCCGGCGCCCGCGCAGCTGTTTCACAACCCTGGTGTCTTAACGTTGTGATTGCAAGGGCGTTTGTGCTGGTGGCTGGTGGTGCTTTCGGGAATATTCTTTTTTTAAAAGTAAGTGGCCATCGCGACCGCTTTTGCCTACTTCAAAATATATGTAGTGTGTGTTAATATGTGGTATATGGGCCTCTATTTATTGTTTAGTATAATTTTATAAATCAATTAGGAATAAACATGTGTAGTTGAATTGAATTGACAAACGGCGTTAACAAGGTACATTTATTAAGAGAGAAAAATATTAATTTAGTCAACTGCCTTTTCATTGAGAAAAAAACAAAAAAGCAATGCTATAGCTACTACACCAGTAAAAAACTCTTATTTTAACCACAAATCAGCCAAAAGATAAATATAGAAATATAGAAAATCCAAGTGCTTCAAACCACTGTCACATGGCAGCGTGCTCAGAATGCTGTTAAAGTTAGAACTGAATAGAATAGAATACGCTTTTTTGCATACCAAGTTACAAGAAATAGTTATATAATTTTGTGGTCACAAAGCATTTAACAATTGGTGGTCTTATCGGATAAACCAATCTCTTACAGACAACCTGGTTGGTAGGAAAATTTGAAAACATGTAAAGCAATGGTGTGCGAAAATAACTTTTTATGGACAACTCATACTATTGACTGCAATTAAAAAACTATAAAACAATTTAAATTTTAACAGACTATAGCACTAACTAAGTTATATTATCAGATTAACATCATACTCGGCTCCTTTACTTGCATAAATAAATAGAGGTATAATAAAAAGTAGCAAGGCCATATATTATAATTTATGCACAAGGTCGAAGAAAGATTATGGAAGCGTTACGAAACACCGGTAACAAAACTGTTTATGAATGCGATTTTAACATCTCCGTCACAAAATTACTTTACATAGGTGCATGAAATGTGACTTTAAATTAAAAGTATTTTGTAAAGGACCTAAGTCATCATCATCATCATCCCACGTTCGTCCACTGCTGGACATAGGCGTTCCCCATGGCACGCCACTCAACTCGATCCTCCGTCTTCCTCCACCACCCGCTCCCCGCGACCTCACCAGAAGAACCTCTTCCAGATATCGTCACCCCATCTCACTAAAGGAAGCCCTACGCTACGTTTGCCGAGACGCAGTCTCCACTCTAGATCATGCCTACCCCATCGGTTATCCGTTCTACGGCAAATGTGACCAGCCCATTGCCACTTCAGCTTGCTAATCCTTTCGGATTTGTCGGTAGGGACTAGGGACCTACATATGTGTTATTTTATTTTTCAGCGTGGAAGAGGAAGGAGTAAGTATATTATATTTAAGTATACGCAAGTCATGTTTTGCGATTCTATGCGCTAAAAATTAGCGTGGTGTATGCCTATGTGCTAATTATTTAGGGTCTAAAGTCTAAGCTACCATTGTTGGAAATATCATCTCAATCAGCAGCTTAAGCGTGAAAAATAAATACTAAATACACATATCCATACATATCCAAATTTAAATTTATATTATTAGTAGGTAAAAGGTTCATTTCTGTCCTGCATAGCCTTAAGTCCGCAACCTGTAGTGGATACTTCAGTACTCCCAGTACCTACCTACTACATTATCTCAATACTTAGCAGGCATTCAATATAATAATTTATTATTTCTAACACCTGTTACAAATCGGTATTGACAATAGAACCACACATACTTCATTGCAATATCAATTTAATAAGATATTTAATGAGATGAAAAAAATGCCAAGTTCTTTGACAAACGGTCAAGGTGGCATGGCGTAATTTATGTTAGTTACACCATAAACGTCAAGATGCTCATCGCAATACTTGCAAATTAAATTAAAGCTGTCAAATGTCTATCAAATAGTAGGGTCAAATTTTCTTAGCAAGAGGGCTATTTCAATAGGGCAGAGTGCAGAACCATCAAACTGCACGAGGGTTCCTTCAAGTTCTAGCGAATAGCCTCGAAATTGCAATTTTCTAAAATAATTTATTACCTTTGTAATTAAGGTGCGTTTTTTCTGACGTTACGAGGAGCAGAAAATAAAATAGAATAGAAAACACTTTATTGCACACCATAAATACAGTAAATAAGCTTAAAGATTACACAGAAAAATTCGTTATCGAATTGTTAAAATTGGCGGTCTTATCGCTAATAGCCATCTCTTACAGACAACCAAGCAGGGAAAGGAAAGATATAAAATAAAGTGACGTACTAACCTAATCACAAAGATGGGATGAATAGGTATAACAAAAAATATATAATAATATAATTGGCCAATTATTGTTCGCAATTAACGCTCCACTCTTTTTTTTAAAATCACCCCTAATTAAACACTCCTATGTTTGAGATTCCAGAAAAGTACGAGATAGGGTTTTGAACCAAGGGTAAAGATAAGCTAAACGCGCACGGTGCTGGTGCTGGCACAACACGTACCAAACGCTACCGATCGCGATTATCAACTTTTCGTATTTTAAAAGTTTGTTTTTAAAAAGTTTTTTTTTTAATTTTACTTGTTTGCAGAGGCTTATTTTTTGTTAAATTACTGTTAATTTGAGCCATTGATCGACATTATTATAATTTGTTTAACGATATCGACATAATCTCTATAATATGGCAACAACGCCACGTTGTTAATCGCTGTACAATTGTTAATTGTTATTTTTAATTTTTCGCGGCACATTAACGCCTGTTCATTTGCAACTAGTAATATCTCCGACGAAACATTTTCTACTGCCACCTCAAAAATACGCCTACAGTGAGATAATAGCGAGACTAAACCTGCTTTTGCTTGATAACATTTGGAGGTGAAATTTTTTTTGACGTATCCTAATGTATTTTAACACTAAAAGATTCATGAGTATTTAGATTTATCTTTGTAAATAAACGGCAAAAAACTGACTTGTATTTACTTCGGCTTCGTGCCAACCGAAGCCGAAGTAAATACAAGTGAGTTTATGCCGTTTATTTACAAAGATGTATTCGAAGGTAGTTTATCCAATCTTGTATCTCTATAATATAAAATTTGCCTGACTTAAACTTAGACTGCGTACGAATTAAAATTGAGCGATTTATAGTACTGTTGCAATTTACTTAAAATACATTATAAGAAATATATTCATTATAGATTTGAATTTGACCACGATCTCGCGTGATGTTAAGTCTAAACCTAAATCATTTCCAGGTTGTCTGTAAGAAATCGCCTAGTGCGATAAGACCGCCGATTGTTTACCTAGCATTAAGATACCTAGATCATTAAGCTTCTTTGCAATTGTTTGGTATGCAATAAAGTATTATTCTATTCTATTATAGGTTTAGAATAACCTAAATCCCACCGGCGGGGTTTTTCAGCGGGTAAAACTGCTGGGCACAGCTTGTATTAAAAGGGGCAATTTACCAAAAGTTGGCCAGGAAACTTCCTACACTGTTTTGTATGTAACAAGAGCACATGAATACAATGATTATTTGTTATTTTAATTAATTTAAAACAATAAGAAATGTACTTCGTCTTCGAAATTCAACAAACCGTTGCAGTATCAATCCGATTTTAGTGATAAAAACACATATTTATGTTTATTGTATAGTAAAATGGAAATAGAGGAAAGAATTATTGAGGACGTTGATGTTGTGGAGAAATATCGTAAGTAATTTTTTTATTGTAGAAATAAAAATATTTATCAATATAAATATATAAAATAGTAGTATAGTATTCCTTTCTTATATTTCGTGTCGTGTTATTTAATGAAAACTTTGTTAACATAGAAAGGGCTCACATTATATTGAAAGACTCCAACAGCATTATAATATTACTAGCAGCGCCCAGCCGTTTTACCCGCTGTACTATAAAACCTATGTGTTATTCCAGGGTCTAAGCTATCACTATACCAAATTTCAGCTCAATCGGTCCACTCGTTTAGGCGTGAAAGAGCAACAAACATACATCCAGACATCCATTCTAACAAACATTTACGTTAATATTAAGTAAGATTCATATTATTATTGCATATTATACCTGATATTTTATTTAGGGTACTTACATCTAATAGTTTTTTTATCTTTTATTTTTATTTTGTAGCGTCCGTGGCCCAGTGGCCATACCTCCGACTTGTAAGCCGGAGGTCCTGGGTTCAAATCTCAGTGTGGCAAAAATTTTCGCCTGGACGCTATCGTGTTTCGGAAGGCACGTAAAACTGTGGGTCCCGGCTGTTTCCTATAAGATATGTAGGAGGCAGTCGTTAGGTCATGTTGCAGGCCTTGTAGGAATCTCGGCGACCTGAAACTGCAACATATAGGTTGGTCACATGACCTATAATTTGTGATTTGACTCTGGCAGTGTAAGTAGGGTAACCTTCTGTTGGAGTATAAACCCCAATTATTATTATTTTTTTTATAATTTTTCTAAGGGTTTTGACTTGTCTTATAGCGTTAATCATGGCAACAGCAATAGACAAATACTAAAAATTGAAATAATTATTGTTACAGAAATTCAATCATGGACATTACCAGAAACGCTGTTAGGTCTCACCGTAGTTCTGGCCGCATACATCCTTCTTGTGAAGGTTGTGTTACCAAACTACATGAAATCCAGAGCACCTTACAAATTAAAGAATGTACTTATGGTGTACAACGCTACTCAAGTTGTATTTTCGGCCTATATTGTATTAGTGGTAAGTGGGACTTCATGGGTTCAATAAGCTTCGTAGTTGAATTCTCATGGGGCTGAGGGTTCCGTCAAATTATTATACCAGCTTGACGGCGTTTCCCTCGAAGGGAATGACCATGGATGGTAAGTAGTAGCAGATGGTAAGAAGTAATGAATGGTAAGTAGGAGTTATAAAAATAAAAGACTGTACGAACTCCCCAAAGAAAAGATCTAAGTAATAAGAGATTCTCCAAGGAAAAGTTTGGTATTGAATATGCCAGCATTCAGACTACCAGTTACTCCCATGTAGCCCTGCAATCAGAAATTTTGGGCCTTCATTTTGTTATCATAAAATTTAGGCACAAGCTCCGTAATAAATAGGTGCATATAAATCTATTTACATAATATTATAACATAACTATTAGCGATTTAGCATTTTTTAAAAGTATTTTCTGTTTCTAAACATTGCTATAACATTTATTTCAGTACTGTAAATACATTTGGAAGTACAACGTCATCTCAACAAGATGCCCCCAAGGAAAGGATCTTGAAGCGGTGAGAACATTCTTATTTTCTCTTAAAGATAGGTCATTAATATAAGAACATCGATCTAGGTAAATTATTGCTATAGAAATTATAAAAAATGTAAAGGTATTTGCTTCAGGCGTTAAGCTGTTATATATTATGTTGCGGCTAAGTTTAGATTTAGCACGGTAAACAAAATTAGCCGGCCAAAGTTTAGCTGGCTAAGCTTGCACTTCGGGCTTAGCTGTCAAAGATATTATAATAATTTGAACTAGTCATAATAATACACGTAGTTGAGAGTGGACGTAATTTTTTTTTAATTAATTTTGTGATTTACGTAACATTTAAAATGTTACCCTTCATGATTTATTTTTAGTAACTTAAAAAATAGTAATCATTATTATTTTGAAGATTTTATAGATACACGAAAATAAATCAAGACATATTATATTATATACCATTTATAAAATTAAATTACTCGCTTTTAACGCCATTAAGCACCTAAAATAAATTGGTGTAGTTATGTCTAGCGCCGATTAGATGCTATTAAAATTTACATGTATTTTTATAGGCCAACGAACTTTTGTCAAGAACATTGACTTAGGTACAGTTTTAATCAGAGTTAGTACAAACTCAGAATTGGTTCAAACTAACTAAAGTTCAATAACATCATTCTTTGCTTGAACATCACCATTTTTTTGAAGGAAGTATTGTAAGTGAAAACTATGTATTTTTATTTACTTTTCATAATAGAAAATATAAATACTTAATAAACCAAAAATAGAACAAAAACCGAAAAAACGAAAATAGAACATATTATGTTATACAAAAAATAGAAAGAAACACTGAATTTCTTCGCAGCGATTGCAGTTTGCAATTGCACACTACGCTGTTTCTTAAATTCAGAAATAACCTAGGAATGGAATATATACGAGTAGTTACTCCCTGGCTCCTGGACAAAATGGTGTCACCGAGCGGTCATTATGACTGTATTCCATTGACATGACATTATGAGTGCACGATGTTTAGTGAAGCCGCGTAGCACAAAAGAATTACTTTATATGGCACCGCACATTAGAAAGAAAGAAAGAAAAAAGAAAGAAAGTCATTTATTCAACTGCTAGTTAAAACAACATAAACAAGTGAAATTTAAAAAAACTTTTTAAAACCAAGCTTTTATTATTATTACCATAAAGTACTTGTCAAGACGAATCAAATGAGCCCAAACTCGATGTGGTTATGTCGTTTAATTATGGAGTTCCTATAGCCACCTTCCAGTTCCATCATCAGATCAGCTCCATGTCATAATAATATTGCATTGTCATCCGATTTATGCATGCATGCAAAATTACAGCTCAATCGGACACCGGGAATTGGGTCAAATTTAATTTGCAAGATTTGATTACAGACAGACAGACAGACAGACAGACAACAGACAAGTGAAAGTAAATAAAAGCTTGTAAACAAGTGAAATTTTAAAAATACTTTTTAAAAACAAGCTTTAATTATAATTATCGTCTTGTATCATAAAGTACTCGTCAAGACGAATCAAATGAGCCCAAACTCGATGGGGTTGCGTTGTTTTATGACGGAGTTCCTATGGCCACCTTCTAGCTCCATCATCAGATCAGCTTGATGTCATAAAAATATTGCATTGTCATCCGATTTACACACGCATGCAAATTTTCAGCTCAATTGGAAACCGGTAAGTGGGTCAAATTAAACTGACAAGATTTGATTACAGACAGACAGACAGACAGACAGACAGACAGACAGACAGACAGACAGACAGACAACAGACAGGTGAAAGTAATATAAAGCTTGTAAATAAGTTTTTCCTTAATAAAATAAGTAAAAAATTTCAGGTCAACTCCGACATCCTGCCATACTTCATCGCCAAGCACGTCGATCTGCTAGACACAGTATTCTTCGTGCTCCGCAAAAAAGACAACCAAGTGACGTTCCTCCACCTTTACCACCACGTCACCATGGTGGCCTGGACGTGGCTGCACTTCATGTACCACCCTTGTGACCATTTCGTGGTGATTGGGATGCTAAACAGCTTTGTCCATGTTCTAATGTACGCGTACTATGGCATCGCTGCGTTGGGGCCGGATTATGCGAAGTATATTTGGTGGAAGAAACACTTGACGAAGGTTCAATTGGTGTGTACTTTTACTTGTTATTTATTATAATGTACTAGATTTCCATTAAGATGGGTTGGAGGTTGGAGGATGATGACGGAGGACCGAGTAAAGGGGTGTGCCATGGGGGCAGCCTATGTTCAGCTGTGGACAAATATACCTACAGTTACATGAGTTGCTAACTGTAATATAACGCTTGTCTAGTGGTCATTATTTTATCGAGATACGAGATACTCAATATTGACGATCCATTGAAAAGGTTTTGGAAAAAGGGATTAAAAAGTTGAAACTTTGGGCCAAAATGCTAATATACTTTAAGCTGCAGTAATTTTAAGTACGAGTACATTGGTCACAATAAAGATTATTTTTGTCTCTATTAGATTCTTATTTTCTTATAACTTTTTCTTTCTTTCCAGGTGCAGTTCATCCTCGTAATATCCCACCTCCATTACCAACAGAAGCTCTCTCCGTGTCCCATACCAACCTTCTTCCACTACTACTGCTCGACCCTCATCGGCTCCTTCTTCGCTCTCTTCTTGAAGTTCTACTTTAACAGCTACAGAAAGAAGGACAAAGAAGTTCAGCTGTGCGTGCAGCAGGACCTTAACGATAAGATGAAATCTAGATAATGTTTTTAATAATAGAGTATAGGTCGCGTCACATAAAAAGAACGCTGGCGCGAAGCTGCGCAGTAAACGATTTATCGATCTATTTAGTGGTATGAGTGGACCGATGTGATTACCAATAAATATCTTATATAAAAAACCACGATCAAAAAGCTAGTTAAAATTAAATAGGCCTAGTAGTTTTATGCGTGAGTGTACCCATGCGCAAGCTCACCCCCGCCACTTTCTTCCAGCGTTCTTTTTATGTGACGCGACCTATAGTTAACTAAGAAAATGTTTTTTCTCCATTAGGTATGTAGATTATATGGGACACGTATTTTTTTAAATCTATCTAAATATATAAAAGGAAAGTGTGACTGATTGTCTGACTGATCTATCAGCGTACAGCACAAACCACTGAACGGATACTCTTGAAGTTTGGAACAAAGATAGGTTTTATGATGTAGACCTCCGCTAAGAAAGAATATTGCTACGCGGGTAAAGCCGCGAGCACAAGATAGTCTGATATAAAGAGTGAGAGATACAACGCACTAATGTTGCATGGTGGAAGTAATGACGTCGCTGTGTGGTAATGTGTGGCTCGTGTTCTATACCAACCTTCTTCTACTACTACTGCTCGACCCTCAGCGGCTCCTTCTTTGCTCTCTTCTTGAAGTTCTACTTTAACAGCTACAGAAAGAAGGACAAAGAAGTTCAGATGTGCGTGCAGCAGGATCTTGACGCTAATTTTTTTTTTTTTTTAGGGTTCCGTACCTCAAAAGGAAAAAAACGGAACCCTTATAGGATCACTTTGTTGTCCGTCCGTCCGTCTGTCTGTCTGTCTGTCTGTCTGTCTGTCTGTCTGTCTGTCTGTCAAGACCCTTTTTCTCAGGAACGCGTGGACGTAACAAGCTGAAATTTATAGGAAATACTAAGGTCCATTGCCTCTTGGTGCTGTGAAAAATTCAAACTTCTAGGCCAACGCAATCAAAAGATAAAGTCGAATATGTCGCAAATTTCAGCAAATTTTCGACATTCGCAAATAAATCAAAACCTATGGGGTACTTCTCGTGAACTCAGAATCTTGAAATTTGGCACGAAGCAGCTTCTTAGAGTACAGATAAAGGAAAAATTGCGAAAACCATAAATTTTTATTTTCATCATATGAAAAAAATATTTTGAATAATTTCATACTTTCTACCCCTTTTCTCGTGAACGCGTAGACGTGTTAAATTGAAATTCATATCAAATACTCAAGTCTATAATACCTTTAAACTGTAATAAAATCAAACCTCTATATCAACGCATTCAAAAGAAACAGCCATTTTAGTCGCAATTTTAAACTCGCAAATACTCTCAAAAAATCAAAACCTAAAGGGTACTTCCCGTGATCTCAGAATCTTGAAATTTGGCAAGAAGCAACTCCTTAGAGCACAGATAAAGGAAAAATTGCGAAAATTGTATATTTTTAGTTACATCATATAAAAAAATATTTTTAAAAATTTCATACTTTCTACCTTATTTCTCATGAACGCGTGCAGGTATTAAACTGAAATTTATATCTAATACTAAGGTCTATACTAAGGTCTATTATACCCTTAAACTGTAATAAAATCAAACATCTATCTCAACGCATTAAAAAAAAACAGCAATTTTAGCCGTATTTTTTAACTCGCGACTACTCTCAAGGGAATCAAAACCTACAGGGTACTTGCCGTTAACTCAGAATCTTGGAATTTGGTACGCAGCAACGTCTTAAATCACATGCATAGGAAAAATTGCGAAAACTATAAATTTTTTGTTACATCATATAAAAAAATATTTTTAATAATTTTGTATTTAGTATCCCTTTCCTCAAGAACGCGTTCAGTATTAAATTGAAATTCATACCAAATACTCAGCTTTATAATAACTTTAAGCTGTACAAAAATCAAACATCTATGTCAACGCAATCAAAAGAAACAGCAATTTTAGCCGCATATTTTCAAACTCGCAAGTACTCGCAAGGGAATCAAAACCTACAGTATATAATATTATACCCACTTTTCCTTAGGGTTCCGTAGAAACCCATAGGTTTGTACGGAACCCTCGGTGCTCGAGTCGTACTCGTACTTGACCGGTTTTTATTTTTATACGAGAACGCTAAATAATATAAAAGCTAGATAATATGTTTAAGAATTTATTGCATATTTATTACTTATATTTCTTTTGAAGTTTTGTGAAACCACCGTCCTTCCAGTGTTGTATATTTCCTCTCCCTGCACGGTTGTTTGGAAGAGATCGCTTTGAGCGATAAGTCCGCCAATTGATACACCTTTAGTTTTAATTTTTGTTTGTAATATTTACTTTATATGAGGATCAATAAAGAGTTTCTTATTTTATCTAATGTTGTAGTGATAGTTAAGAATAGATTATTATCACTACTGCTGCTGCTAAGTACTCACGTTGAAGTTTATCGCATATTATTAAAGGTTAGCTAAAAAGAGGAGAGAACTTCAAAATATAAATTTCTAGAATTTACTATTTGAAATTTTATTTCGACCATTCTTTTTAAAATTAACATAAATAGATTCAGTGATTTGAACTCTCCGGTCAGTCGGTCAGTCAGTCAGTCAATCAGTCAACTTTTCATATTATACAGGGTTATTTTTTTTAAACATCAGCAACCTCGAAGGTCCAAGTAGTGTCTGGAGTTTAAAAAATAACCCTGTTTATGTATAGACTAGATAGACTTGACTTGGTTCGTAGTCCAATCATTTTTAATAGGTTGACGAATGACACCTACATTTTAATTACGAGTAACTATTATTACTAGTTCGTATACAATGTAACGTTATGTGTACTTAATTATAATTATTAAATAATTATTATTATATTTAAATCTCTACATATCCATAAAAACTACCAGAGCATATTATATAACCATGTGAAATTATATTCGTAGTTAAAGTTTATTATAATATGCGTGGAAAATGGAGATAAAAATACCGCTATGTAACATATCCAACCTACACGTACTTTCAAACATTTTTATATTTTCGTCAAGACTTGAGATAAGAACATGTTGTCTAAAATCAGATAAAATACTAACCTATATTCTAGTGGAAATGTAAACGCATACTTATTTATTTATTTATTTTATTATTCAGCACAACGCTAGGACTAACTTAATGCTAACATAGCATTTTCTACCAGTTGACCTGTTTACACGAAAAAATGACAAGATAATGGGAGGAGTGCAGACAAATATCATGGACAATTCTAAGAAAACAAACAAACATTAGTACTTAAAATTAATTGACAAACTAATAAATATTATATACCTACTTCTCACAGAAATCCAAAAGCTAAGCAATAGAAACACAAAACGGCGGAACCGTTGTACCGGAGACGCTCAGGACGAACTAATTATATATGTACAAATAGCTGCGCCCGGCGGTTTTACCCGCTGTACTATAGCCTTTGTGTTATTCAAGGGTCTAAGCTATCTCTATATCAAATTTCAGCTCAATCGGTCCACCCGGTTAGGCGTGAAGAAATAACAAACATACACACAAACTTTCGCATTTTTAATATATAAGTCTGATTTACCTACCATGTCCCACTACAGGACAAATTATACTTCCACTTTCTTCTATCTTGAAGTGACTTTGACCACTCCTTAAGGTGTTTAGTGAGGTCGACTCGTCATCTTTTTCTGAGTCTACCGCGACGCCGTTTTCTACTTGGTCTATATAGTATTGGGTCCCCAATTGGTGGTTAATTTAGCTCAGCACTCAACTAAAATCCGACAGACAAGTTAAATTATTCCAATTATAACAAGAGCAGTTTTATTTATTTTCATATTTTATATTTGTGTGTGTACCGATTTAGCGTACATTCAGTCTTAATATTAAACCGCCTACCATAATCATGTTACAAGAATAAATTCATACTATCAATGGGAAAACGTCATGTCGTGTATTTTAAAACTGGACGTTCTTCATTAAATTATGTGCCTTTTACAGTACAATCATGTTACTACATCAATTTAATAATCAATAAAGAATTTAAAATTCGAGAATTTTCACTATATCGGCATCCACTTGTCTCGGTTACTATCATAACAAAAATTGTGTAACCTAAACGCTTAACCTCAAAATCAACATATTAGCTGTGTAAAATCGTCTAACACCGGGCTACTCATTCAGAAGGTTCTATGCGCAAGCGCAGGTTCCGCGCAGGTTCTTCAGTTGTGATCCAACCACCGCGCGCGTCACTCGTCAGTTAAAAAACTGACCGTTACGAGTTCGATATTTAAATTTAAAACTTCCATCTTCAAACGACGTCAAAGGTTAGTGCACTTAAGTGAGAAATATGACCTTATTTCGCAAAATGCTGAGTCAATGAGTAAAATTTCGTGATTGCAAGTAACTGTTCCATTTTATGTGGATGTAAACTAGGGCTCACTTTTACTGCATCTAACGATGATAATATGACGGACCGATAGTCTAAATTACTGTCTTCATTCACTGGAATTTGGGTTGCACTTAACCTTTCAAAGACTTTTGTATCGCCTGTCGATTCGTGCTTACGTGGGAAAATGGACGAATTAAACTTACACAGCAATTATTAAAAAATGCTTACACACAACAAAAATATTCTTGTCTGCATATATGTGACATTTTTTTGAATTTAGAAAACTCAGGAATTCCCAAGGTAACTTTTGTTTTGCTTGCTCTAATTGTTTTTCAAAATATTTTTAGTAAATATAATAATAATTGTTTTATTATAAAAATATATAATTGACACTTAGCCCTTAAATGTTAATTATCATGACTGAAAAATGAATATTATCCATAAATTATCCATTTTACGTTTCTTTACATATTGTTAACGAATTCATCGTCACTCATTAAAATATATAATTATTATAAATTTATAAGAGAATTATTTTAGAAGAGAATTTAAGTCTTCGTATCCCATGTCTTTGGATCGACTAAACAGTATTTAAGTTTACTACAGATTTCTAGATTTTAACCAACGAATTAGGGAAATAAATTTTAACACAATTTTGAATATTATTTTGGAGTATAGAAAATTTAATTTGGAGAACCTCTTTAACTGTTAAGGTAAGGTGAAATCGCGAGTTTTTGGAAAGTGATTTGTTTAGCGCCTGTTTTGGTGATAATGAATACGTATGTTTTAGGAAACTATGTAAATAACAACCTTTTTTTTACAAACAAGAAGTCTTTTCTAATGATATTAATTTTATTATACAGAACTTACCGCTTAGGTATCAGATAGGCATTTGCTGTTAACCCCATACATTTTTAAGATTGGTAAAATATACAGGGTCATTTTTTAAATACCAGCAACCTCGCTGGACCAGGCAGCCAATATCATAAACAACAACATGAAAAATACTACTTTTGAAAATTTGTACATATTACTTTCATACAAAAATCTCTAGATGTTAAGTGGTTACCGTCGCCTACGGACCCCCCTAAGGGCTATAATGTCATTTTTAATGTTTCTAAAGTTTAATTTCCAATACCTCTACAATAAAAACACGATCATATTTATAAAATGACGTCTATCTATTTCTATTTACATAAATTACGTAGTACCTATAGCTAACGTCGCCAAAATTAACCTATTTACAGAAAAATAAAACATTTTTAAATTACACGTGTGTGCCAAACAAAATGTACCTAATATCTGTAGGAACAACCTGTAATTTAAAAGTCATCGTACTCTACCTCAGATTAGACGTGCCTCAGTTACACGGGTCAATATAATACTCCGAAATTTGTAAAAAAACTGGCTTGGATCCAGTGGTTAAAATCTTGAAATCCATATTAATATTTAAAAAATGCGGTTATGTGTCTGTCTGTTTATCTGTTACCTCTGCACTCTACACGCCTAAACTGCTGAAGCGATTTAGATGAAATTTGTTATAAAGATAGTTCAGGTCTGGGATCCCTCCCGGGGGTCCCTTGACAGTAGAATATCATATAGGCTGCATTTCATAGAGTTAAAGTACAGATTAAAAGTCCCGATTAATAAAATAAACATGATTTCAAATCACGAAAGGTTGAAGTGCTATATTATATGCAGCTAATATAAGTTTAAAAAGGCAACTCATTACTCATTCAGTCTAAAATTAACATTTTCAATGGCCCCTACTGCCTATAAAATGTCTAGACTTTTGTAGCACTAGAGATTGGACTGAAAAAGTTTTACGTCTGACTAGAACAGTTATTTGACGTCATTCGATTCATCTTTTCAATCAAGTAGTATGAGGCCACTTTACCCATCTAAGTATAATTATATTAAAATGTAGTGATATTTAATGTGGTTGTATCCGTCAAACTGAAAAAACTTGTGAAATAGAAAAATGCATTTTAATTACCATGCAATAATATTTTATTAAAGAATAGAAAATATAGAATAGAAAATATTATAAATAGAATATTGTGTGTATTGTGTTGTTCACTGTGCTCCGGTAGGAGGGCACTGTAGCTAGTGAAATTACTAGGCTAAAGAGTCTTAACATCTCATGACTCTTGAGTAAGAAGCGTTGGTGCAGTGCTCCTAGAATTTCACATAATTGTGAAATCCTAGGTAACACTGTACTGATTATGGGCAGTCGTTATCTCTTAACATCAGGAGAGCGTCTTGCTCGTCTTCTACTTCATCACATAAAAAAAAAAAAATTGTAGAATAACTTTTTATTGAAACACCAGAAATATACAAAAAAACTTATATAACTAAAACACAAATTCGTAACTTAAGTGTAACAATTGACGGCCTTAGTAGGATGTATTATAGTAGAAAAAAAAATAATAATTGGGGTTTATACTCCAACAGAACAGGTTACCCTACTTAAACTGTCAGAGTCAAATCACAAATTATAATAGGTCGTGTGGCTAACCTTTATGTTGCAGTTTCAGGTCGCCAAGATTCCTACAAGGCCTGCAACATGACCTAACGACTGCCTCCTACATATCTTATATGAAACAGCCGGGACCCACAGTTTCACGTGCCTTCCGAAACACGGTAGCGTCCAGGTGAAAATCTTAAAGAAATCTTATAGAAGATAGATAGATAGATAATGCTTTATTGTAGTACACTATATAAAAATAAATACATTACAAGTAGAAAATTATTGACAAAAATATAAATGTACAAGCGGCGGTCAGGATAATACGCATAAGTTTCACTATTATATATCATTAGGATCAGGAAGCTTAATTAAAAGATTTTAACCAAATTTTATATAAGTAACAGTATGTAATGGGTTTAATAATTTATTTTATTTAATAACTCCAACTGAGTGATGTGTCTTAAAGAAATTCCATAGCTACTTTCTCAATTGCGACCTAGAGATCATTTGATTAATAGTAATGATAAACCGCCATGAATAATAATAACTAAATACAGACATACAGATAAATAATTATGGTGGGTAGATGGGTGTGACTTGTTAATTAAAAGCTTTTAATAGTAGCTTACTTACTAAACTGTGAATGTACGGTCATTATGACACAATTTACCGGGGATAGACTTCCTTTGCAGGAGGTCGACTAGGTGGGTACCCCGACAGTGCCAGTTATTCTACCGTCTGAGCAGTGATGTGCAAACATTACTGTGCTTCGATAGGAGGACACTAGCTAGTGAAATTACTGAGCTGAAGAGTCTTAACATCTTATGACTCTCAAGTAAGAAGCGTTGGCGCAGTGCACCTAGAATTTTACCTTTGTAAAATCTTGGGTAGCACTGTAGTAATTATGGGCAGCATTATCTTATTCCATCAGGAGAGCTTCTTGCTCGTCTTCTTACTTCGTTGTATAAAAAGGTTTTTTTTTTGTTTAAAAAAACCGTTTTAAAAAAATAAATGAAGAGCGACCACTGTAATAGATATCTAATAGTAATTCTCGGCAACCTGAAACTGCAACTTGACTCTGACCGTGTAAGTAGAAAAACCTGTTCTGTTAGAGTATATTTTTATTATTATTCATAAAAGTACTTAACGCCATCAGAATACTAAATTATCAGTATAAAATAATTTCTTTGTTAGTATAAACTTTGTTAGTAAAATAACCAGTCCTGACGTAGACGACAAGCGACTGAAAAATTACGAGTGTTTTCATTTTTTTGTAATTAAATATAGATTAGAGTTTCTCTTATTATGTAACTGAGTTAGGCAGTAATTTGTATGTTAGGGGCTTTACACACTGAATTTATGACTCTCTCTTCCGAAAAACAAAACAGATTAACACAGGTATAATATTCAAGCATAAATGTGTCAGGTTCTTCAAATTCCCTTAACCCATTAATTCCCAAGAGTAAAAATAAACGCATATTTATAGGTTTTCTTGTTAATTATGTTTTTAAATACATTCAAAAAGAGAAAATTGTAGTAAAAAAAATTATTAATTAATTAGTATACATTCTACAACATGTTGCGTCGGCGTAACGTTGGGACTAGTGGTCTTCTATTTTACGAGCAAGTTGAACAACGCTTTAGTATTAGCCTAAGTGAAATATTTTCAAACAATCAGCATAAAGTGTGTATTTGACCTTTTCTATACATATAAATTGTACTTCTACACTGTTGACATCTCTTTGGTGTTTATTTTCATACTTTTTTTTATGAAATTACCAATATTATTGAAGCGAATACAAGAAGGTAACGGGTTTTTTGATGGTCTTCCTTGATTTGTATCTGAATTACCAAAAATGTGAATTATCTGCAAGTTAGTTCTTTGGTTTTCCTTAAATTTATAGAGTTTCGTAAGATTTGATACATTTATGTCTTCATCTTTTGACAAGTACATATAATATAGCACCAGGCAAAGAATGATATCCAAATAAAAGTAGTATATTACCAAATATCTTTGAATTCCAATACCGTGACAGTAGCAACATTTTGGAAAAGATTTAGAAAAAAGACGGTTATGGTTACGAATATATTTTTTAAAGAAAAACCTATAGTTTATTTCCAAACTTCATCACAAAAAAATACTTTAAAATGTGTTTTTCCACCTAAACATTATTTAGTAATTAGTATCATTGCTGTTTCATCACCTGAAGGAAAATGTTTACGAGTTGGATGTTCATTTTCCAGTCCGAAACATAATATTATTTTGGTGACTTCTTCGGCAGTCTTGGCTTTTTCACAATTAGTGTACATTTCAAGCATTTCAGCGCTATCAGTTATTGATTTAATTACATAGCGCGTTATCCTCTATGTCTTCCTCGTCTGTAAAATTATCAACAGCCGGTGTAATAGTACATCTTTACCTCTTATAGTGTAGGTCAACTCAGAGTTTCTTGAGAAGACAATGGTCGCCTACCAAGCAATTATGTTACAACTTTTTACTTTGTATTTACTGCGCTCTTTGTACGCTCACTTATTACTATCTATTGTTTTTTATAAGAAT
The DNA here is from genome assembly GCA_947507615.1 of Hemithea aestivaria. Classification (NCBI taxonomy): domain Eukaryota; kingdom Metazoa; phylum Arthropoda; class Insecta; order Lepidoptera; family Geometridae; genus Hemithea; species Hemithea aestivaria. Next base: position 2,510,624 of record OX382325.1, on the reverse strand, counting down.
TACAATAGGACCCGGTCAGCTTGACGTTTTAAAATAAAGTGACCCATAAAACAAAAGTGTTTGTTCTTATTGAATACCGAGGACCTATTGTTTACAATAAATTTTTAACATCAATGGCAAGCAGTATAACAATAAAAACTGATCCCTGTTTGTCCCAAAGTGACGCACGTGCAACGCTCTCTGTAAGTCTAAAATAAACAAAACGTGGGAGTATTTTTGTCTTCAAAAAGGGTTTTTATCGTAAAAAATATATTGTTCAACCTTTATACAGTGTAAAAAGTATAGCTTTATTCAAAAAAATATTTTTTATGATTTGTTGAATCTGTCGATGTTGGGATGAATCAAGTAGCAGTGATTGAAAAATAAAAATAAAATGTATTTGGTTTTAAACCACCATTTAAAAAAATAATAATCCATCTCTTAGTTCTTCTTTTTGAGATTGGTTTACATATCATAGATTTATTTACTTATTTTAACACAAAAAAAAAAATCAAATCTGAACGGTAACACTCGCGCAACGTTGGGAATAGATGGGTTAAAAGTGAAAGGTTTGAATGCGTTAGGTCTAATATGTTGATCTCAGTCATATTCTGACTTAGTATCACAAAATCTGAGTTAGTATCACAAAAGGCTTATAATAATACTAGTGTATAATAGTACTTGTGCTCGCGGACAAAGCGCTGATGAAATCCTTTCTTGGCGCAGGCGTACCATAAAACTTATTTATAATCCAAATTTCAAGCGAATCCGTTCAGAGGTTTTAGCTGTGCGTTGATAGATCAGTCAGTCAATCAGTCACTCTTTACTTTTATATATTTAGATTATATCCCTTAAAGCCTAATAAAGGCGTGGGAAAGTGGTCCTGATTCAGGATTAATTTTCTTATAATATTCTGTCACAATTTTCTCTGGTTGAAAGGCTCAGGTGGCCTTGAAAATTATTGGGTTAAGGGGACAATATATTTCCACACAAACATAATAGTATTATTTCGTCTCTGAATGACGATCACAGCGTAGTGTTACGTAGGACTTCGTATCTCTTAAGTACCCACTGTAACACAGTGACTGTATACTGTATAATAACTATGGTTATATGTATCAGTCATTATAGCCTAACATCCGGCAAGCATTTCGTCTCTTTTTATTATTATTCATAATATATAGGTTACTAGCTGTGCCCAGCGGTTTAACCCGCTGTACTTTAGCCTATGTGTTATTCCAGGTTCTAAGCTATCTCTATAACAAATTTCAGCTAAATCGATCCCCCCGTTTAGGCGTGAAGAAGTAACAAACATACACACTCACAAACTTTCACATATATAATACTAGCTGCGCCCAGTGGTTTTACCCGCTGTACCACTGTACCGCTGTGTGTGTGTGTGTAGTGGTTTTACCGCCTATGTGTTATTTCAGGGTCTAAGGTATCTGTATACAAAATTTCAGCTCAATCGGTCCACCCGTTTAGGCGTGAAAGAGTAACAAACATCCAGACATCCCGACATCCAGACATCCATTCTTACAAACTTTCACATTTATATTACTAGTATTAGTAAGATTGTGATACTTGGACCACGATCTTGCGTGTTGTTAAGCGACAGTGCGGCCGTAGAAGGACAGACAAACTTCACCTAGAAGGTGGGATAAATTCCTCCCTGACTTCACTGAACATCATACCGGAACAGTCATAATGACCGCTTGGTAACTCGCCACGAACGAAGCAATATCTCGTTCATCTCTTGTTTGCATAAAACATGCGATTACCACTTAAACAAATCATCAAGCATTAAAAAACAAAACAAAATTAGCTTGGCAACAACGAAACTAGGTAGACTAATTCTAAGCACTTTTTTAGCACTCTTCTGCGATACAATTTTGAAAAAACGTACTATCACCGGTACCTTTCTCTTAACTTGTTCGTAGAGTCAGTTGTATGATGTTGATGACCGCTTTATCATTAATTCTAGAAATAGGCTTCAATTATAAGCACTAATTGCGGATGAAGTGCAAGTCACTTTCACTGTACAGTATGAGAAAAATATTTATTTTTAATGAAAGAATATAGAAACGAGCTTGTCAGGATGATTAGGTTAGGTGCTTTATGTAGTAAAAGACACGCAAGCTGGTTAATACTGACGTTTATTCATAAAGCATTGTAGGGTAAGCTTAATACATTTATTTATTTATTTAAGTACAGCCACATTACACATATTATATTATTATACATTTAAATTAGGATTTTAGACATATGCTAGTTCTTATATGTATAACATATAAGGCGTACATAGCATTCACCATAGAGCTCGATAACAAAATTTAAAAAGTTTAATAATAAATGTGACTAAAAATGGAAAATATAAATGTTTAAGACAATACGATTAAGAACTTGACTCTTATATATGTGAGTACAATTACAGAAAAAACTTAGAACTAAATGATTTAAGGGAATGAATGTGATATTTAAGAAAACAATTATTGAAAAACCTTACAACTAAATGAATATGAAAAAAGCGCATGAATTTAATATTTAAGAAAACAATTAGGTAATGAATTTATCGAATCTACCCACATCACAAGATAATGTACTACACTTTATTTATTTATTTTTCTTATAAAGCGTGAAAAAAGTTGAATTTTGACGATGCTATAATTTTATGTTAGGGCCTTTAAGAACATGATAAAATTTTGAAACAAAACACCATAAATATGTCCAGATTTCTAGAAAGCTTAGCATAGATATATAATTAAGAAATATTATTTATAAAGTAATACGGACTATGCGTTTAATCGAACTCTAATATTTTGAAAGTGACGGACAATTAATAATAAATATTAAACGTAAGTCATCATATTGATTTCTGCCTCTTCTACGGCTAATCTAACCGATCAATCATTCCATATAAGCGATTCGAATCAGATATGGTTTAGAACACTCGCAGTAAGCACTCGCAGTAATTGATCGCCCAATTGCGTAATTATTTTTAGTAAGTAAAGATGGCACTTTCGCTAGAAGTGTTTAAACTACATAATATTAAACCACACCTAGTGTTAAATATTCATAGTCATTAAAATTTAGAGGACTAAGAAAAGTTTTTAACAAGAAAAAGAGTAGGTACTTACTAGAAACTTTTACAATTTTTTTAAAGTCTTTTCATGTATAATAGTAACTGCTTACCATTTACTTCAAGATGACTGGACTGATTTGAAAAATTCTATTTTATTTCATTACTTATAGTCCATTGAAAAGTTACATTTGGGGTTGCGTTTTTTAGAAAACGCAATTTTATTTTTTTGATGTGTAGGGGGGTCAGTGTAAAGCTAAAACCAAGTTTGTGGGGTCGCCACACTTGTCCCACGGCCGCCATCTTGAAAATAGGGGCTGAAATGGTTTTTACGATATATCTCTTAAACTATTCATCTGATTAAAAAAAATTATAAACATTTTTTGTTGCAGATTAAATTCTCTACAACTTTGGTCCAGTAACTTTTTGTCGTAGATCTATAAATAAAAAAATTATAAGCGAAAATTAATTTTAATTAAAATTCATGTTTTCGAAAAAAAAACACCTTTCCAAAAATTTCAACATTTTTGAAGATTACTTCATTTTTAACGATTTTCGAAAATTCAAAATTTGGCATTTTTCAAAATTTTTACTTAGGGCTATTAAAAAAAAATATTTTGGATTTTTTTTTTTGATTATTTATAGATCTACGACAAAAAGTTACTGGACTAAAGTTGTAGAGAATTTAATCTGCAACAAAAAATGTTAATAAATTTTTTAATCAGATGAATAGTTTAAGAGATATATCGTAAAAACCATTTCAACCCCTATTTTCAAGATGGCGGCCGTGGGACAAGGGTGGCGACCCCACAAACTTGGTTTTAGCTTTACACTGACCCCCCCTACACATAAAAAAAATAAAATTACGTCCTCTAAAAAACGCAAGGTAAGGCCTAAAAAATGTAACATTTCAATGGACTATTAATACCCTGATGAATTTGACCAAAATAAAAGAGAGAGAAATTGAGATTGTGAAATTGATTGATTGATTGTGGTAGAGTGAATTTGTAGTGTAAAAACGTGCTCTTGCTTACTGAAAACGAGCTTAAAAATAACTTATTAACATAAACTTAACTAATAAATGTGACAAACAAAACAAAGAATAAAAACATTACAAAGAATATCACACTTATATTATAAATGCGAAGTTTGTCAGTGAGTGTGTTTGTTTGTTACTACTTCACGCCACGGGTGGACCGATAGAGCTGAAATTTTGTATAAGCTCATAGGCTAAAGTACAGCGGGTAAAACCGCTGGGCGCGGCTAGTAATATATAAATTTATAACACGCTTTCCTTCAAAGAATAATAATTATGTGTTCTTTTTGGTAACTATCTAATTTGATCTAGTTTTTATTACTTGTAAAAATTTAAAAGATAGGTTTATGAGATCAATAAACTTTGTACAGTCAACTACAAAGAGATATATCCATGTTAGGCTTACAAAATGAAGTAAATTTTCATTTGCACAATGAACTACCCTTGGTTCGTGACATTTCTAGTAGCAATCAAACTTTATATTATCATCGACTCGTTTAATATGCAACAATGATGTATCCCACTACTTTTTCTTAGGTGATACATAATAATAGCATTTAAAATGAATCGAATATAGTAGATTTGGTGGATACTGAAAATGTCACGAAGTAAGGGTAAATAATTCTAGCATACTAAAAGTTCCTTCATTTTGTAAGACTAACATGGATACATCTCTTTGTAGTTGACTGTACAATAAATCCGTAAACAGCTCGTAAAGAATCATAACAGTTAGAGCACAATTAAAATGACTGCAAACACTAACAATTATTACAAACTTAAATTATTAATAAAAACATTCAATTCGTTTCGGCATTTGCTTTTTAATGTTTTACGTGAATTAGAAGAAAATTTTCTTTTCAAATTGGACCTTCACAAAGTTTGGAGCAGAAATGAGATGACATCCAACGTAATATGTATAGTTATAATATCATTATAACTTTTACTACATAGTATAAATTAAAGTTATATGTATGCCTATGTATGCTTATATCTTTAAAACTCCGCAACGGATTTTGATGTGGATTTCATTTATAGAGTTATTCAAAATAAAGGTACATATATGTGTAATAAATGCATATTATAGCAGAAGAACACTGATTATAATTTTCTATTAACCGCGATGAAGTGCGGGTCCGCTAGTTATTTATATTTTATATATTAAAAATATTTATTAAAATTCATTATTATACATCTGTAAATTTTTAATGTCATGATTTCATTATTATTTAAACTAAGATATTATTATCTATATTTTGAATGAATTAAAATCATTACAGTCCACAATAATTGCTATGTAGCATAGATATGCGAATATTCTTTGCAAATCTATTATATTAGATATAAAATGCTTTATGTACTAATAGCAATCAATTATATAAAACAACTTATTTATATAATAGTAAGACGAGCATGAACTCATGTTATAAAGAAATAAATAGAAACAAGGAAAACACGTTTGTACCACCTCAATTTAAAAATTAATACATACAATACAATGGGGCTTCCAGGTAGGTATATTATTGATTTCTAACGAATAAAATGGTTACATTTAATTCTAATGACAACCTCATACTACAATGAATAATGTTAGGTGTTCCCTTAATTACGATCAAAAAACAACATGTGACCTCAAAAATTAAATAAATAGACCAGGGCTACGCGCTAGGCGGAACGCTCAAAATAAATTCTAGATTTTTTTTAAAATAATTAATTTAGAATTATTTTTTTATACCGTTCTCTTGCCCTAATTATTACCCTCATCTGTACAAAATGTTAGATTTCTAAGTCTTATAATAGTTTCTCCGTAAAGCCGCGGACAGATGGACGGAGGGACAGACGAAGCGAAACTATAAGGCTTCCTTGTTGGCTACGGAAGCCTAAAAAGAATGATTATAATATGAAAAAAAAAAAAAACAACAATGTAGTTCATTTGCAACAATGGATAGGTTACAATAACTAGCAACTAGGTACCTAGACCAAACTATAGGCAAGATTTAAATACATACATTTGTCTGTGGCAACTACTCGGCAACGATGATATTTACCAACATCCTCCTCGAGGCCAATATCCTGCTAGTACCTTCAATTTACTACTAATTAGTACTAGTACCTTCTAGTAATCAATAATAGCAGCAGTAGCCAACACTGCAAAGGTTAAGAAATAATTTTAATTTAACATTGTATTGTTACTAAGCATCACACCGATGAAGGCGAAAATTTGTGTTTTTTTTGTTGTTCTGTCTTCAGTCTTTACTGTAGTAAATATTCAATAAATAATATATTATTTTACTAATAAAAAATAATATTCCAAAACCTTAGTGTTTTGATGACCATTCCGTTATATAAAAAAATGTTTATGTAGTAAAACGCTAGTAGAGTAGGAACATTTAATATATGCTAATTGAATTTTTATAATTTCCTAATTTTCCGCGCATTCTATCTCTAATTTCTTATTTTTACTTCCAAAAGTTCTCTTACAATAAAATTGATACGCTCGTAGTTTTTTAAAATTTCTTTTGCAACTTTTTTTAAAATAAATCCTCCTTATTAAATAAAACACACACATTAGGCGTGAAAGAGTAACAAACATACATACATACAGACATCCATACATTCTTACAAACTTTTACGTTTATAATATTAGTAAGATAAGTTTTTGGGGTGCTATTAAGTTGAAAAAAAAAAACACTTATATAAATAACATTATCGCATCTTTAAAATAATACAGTAGTACAAGTTTAACCGTCCTACTTTCTAAGGTTTTGTATTATAATATTACGCCTAGAAATTGACCTACTGTTCGATATAAACTATTCACTTGGTGACCACCGCAGCGTAAACTTTTAACACGTCTACACTAATTGTTAATATAAAAGTTTAATTGTAAAAATTTGAATGCTTTTCGGGTTAGTACCGTAAATTTGTGTCTATTTGTGTCTAAGGAGATCGTTGAACTTAGTAAGTATTATTTATTAATTTTTGTTGGAACTGCGAAATATTTACAATTTTTTTTATGCAAAAAAGTAAGAAGATGAGCAAGACGCCCTCTCGATGCGATTATTATTATGTTTGAATGTTAAATGTTCGAATCTTTTTAACATTAGCACTGTATATCTCAGATTACATTTTTCTTTTGTCTATTATTTAGGAGAGAACGCTGCCCATAATCAGTACAGTGCTACTTAGGATTTAACAATGATGTGAAATTCTAGGAGCACTGCACCAACGCTCCTTACTCAAGAGTCATAAGATGTTAAGATTTTTTACCCCAGTAATTTCACTAGCTACAGTGCCCTCCTACCGGAGCACAGTAATGTTTGCACATCACTGCTCAGGCGGTAGAATAACTGGCACTGTTGGGGTACCCACCTAGACGACCTCCAGCAAAGGAAGTATACCCCCGGTGAAAGTGAGTTTATGCCGTTTATTTACAACGATGAATCTAAATACTCACGAATCGTTTAGTGTAAAAATGCTCTAGCACTAAGATAGTGCAAATGTTGTTACAAATCCGATCTAATCATTTTGACCGCAGAATCTAACGGGTATTGTATGAAACCATCGCACCGCTCTCATCTTGATAATATGCGACCTGCGACCTGTAATCAAAGCTCGAACATTTTCATTCGACCACTGGTTAGTCACGACTGCTTGTGCTGTTAGATGACCTAAAGTAAGAAAACAATGAATGAAATACATAAAATTTTGTAATATAATAGGACGCGCGCACACTTCGTCGCGCTTAACAGAAAAATATAATCGTATTTCTCTACTATATAAGAAAGAAAGAACCACATTTATTTGTGAAACACACTGCATACATAGAGGAAAAAAAACAGAACAAATTGATAATAAGAAGAGATAGGTTTATAAGAGATATACCTATATAGATAGAATACTATTTATTGTAACACCACAAATATATAGAGAATGTTAAAACTAAAACACAATTTCGTAGCTATACATGATGTTTTATACATATTAACGTTCCTCTTGAATTAATCTATTTATTAATGAAAACCAGATCAAAATCCGTTGCGTAGTTTTAAAGATATACGCATACATAGGAACGCGGGAAGTCACTTTATTTTATAACATATAGTGAAGAAAAATATCGCTTTTGGTACAATAGAAATCTTATTTACGTAGTAGGGGTTCGCACCGACGACAGAAATATTTTCTCAACAAAACCTACCTCTATTACCTATATTTTATAGATCTGCTACAAACAATTAATTAAACTCACACACATCTTTATACTTTACAAGCTGCGCCCGCCGCTTTAATGTATGCCTATGTGTTATTCCAGGGTCTAAGCTATCTCTATACCAAATTTCAGCTCATTCGGTCCACCCGTTTAGGCGGGAAGAAGTAACAAACATACATACTCACAAATTTACGCATTTATTATATTAGTGTAATAGTAAAGATAGCTAAGGTATACTCGTATTTCGTCAGTCTTCACGCATTATTATTAGCTGGTCATTATTTTGGAAGTAAAGTGAAAGTCAAAGAAATTGGTCGTCAAGAAAATTGCTAAACAACCACATCGGAAAGCGGATGTTTTTATATTTCACACAATTATGAGCCTGTTTTGAAGAATTACTTATTTAAAAAATTGTTTAGGTAGAGTCGAGTGAATCTGCAGTAAATAATTGATTCGAAATGCATGATGATTTCGATTAGATACAGATATTTTCGAGCAATTATGTTTTCTTCTTCTGTTGCTTACATGAAACGAGACTGGTCAGAGGCTTAACAATAATTGTGATATGAATGTCATAATATTCTTCTTATAAATTACTACTAATTGACAACTTACTAATTGACATCAACTTCTTAATAATACTCTTTTCTGTTTCCCATTTAAAAAGAAGGGGCTTATTATAATAGGATTATTTTCATCTAATTACGACATCTACTCTTAATACGAGTACATGCTTTATCAATGAATCCTTCTTTTTCTGTACTCTAATTAAATTATGTATTATTATCTATTTTCCTTTAAAAGCAGCCACGAAACGCGAGGTCTCATGCACGCCCTGTCACTTTAAGGCACGTGTGAAATTGTTTATCACTTGTTTCTTTTTCATTAGAGCTTCTTCTTAGGTTCTAACCACTCACACGTCCGCCCTTGACAGCTGAAAAAGCGTCGAACGTCCGCGTCCGCGATCCAAATAAAATCGCGTCGAGCGCTCACTACTGATACCTACTAAACGTCTATTTTCTAGTAAACTATTGAACCATTTTCTATGAAAAAATAGCATTATATAGTTAAAATTATCAAGAAATAAAATATCTGAAAATTTTGATTTAAATATTAACACAAAGTATATAAAAAAAATTGAACTTGGCAATATGTGTTAATTTTAAGTATTTTTTGGTTTAAACACTTTTTTACGGAACATCTCTGAATATTTCTTATTTTTACCTACATATTATTAAACTAGATTATATAAGCTTTGATTTAATACAAATATAATTACTTGAAAAGTACAGTGTAGCACAATAAATCAAAACAAAACACCCATTCGTGTATAAATCTTCAGCGCCTAGAACAAAATCCTGAGAATGGAAATATTAAATCAATGAATTCAAACTATTTTTGTTTATATTTTTTAATTTTAGGTATACGTAACTAATCATGTTGAACTGTTTTTCTAAATTTACGTTGTATTTTAATAAAATAATTGTTGATTGAAATTAATCATGGAAAAATATTACGGAAACGCGGCAAACGCGACAAAAATTTTACATGTCGACTTTAAGACATGTAAAATTGTCCAGATTTTGTTTATTTCCTTAATATCTGTACCAATTCCGAAAGATAGTATCATGAGGATCATAATAATATATAATTTAAATAAAAATAGGTGAATTAAAAACATTTTAAACGCAGATTTCACTGGCACGCATGAAAACTTTGAAACTATAATTAAAAAAAAAAAAATTTAAATTTTGCCAAGAGCTTAGCTTCAGATTTAATGACCACAGATTTAAAACATTTATTACAAAGCCATTTACAACCATATTTACGCAAATTTTCAGTGTTTTCATGGATAAAAACATGTTTTAGAAGTAGTAAGTCTCTAAAGCCGCTATAGCGGCTGTAACGTTTAACTCAACTTTTTTTCGGACCGCTATAGCGGTCGGGACGTTTGAGTGGTGGAGAGTCCATCATTAATAGGGATGTTGACTAATTTTTGGAATTGCTTTTATATGATAGTTAGACCCATTTCATACACGAATATCATATTTTTATGCAAAATTATATGATATTTCAATATAAAAATACGTAAATAAAAATGATTTATTGAATTCTGGCTAAAACGTTCCGAACTGTCATCTGACAGCGCGTGACGTCACACCACTGGCCTGTACTTACGCTTCCTAAGCAATGTTCCTGATTTCGACATAATTATAATTATTCATAACTTAAAAACCACTGAACCGATTTTGATGTAACTTATACTGTGCCCTTGGTTGGTCAATATTTAAGCCAAAAATAAAGTCAATAACTAAAATGTCTCTCTGAAAATATAAGATCCATTTTGGTTATTGACTTTTTTTTGCTTAAATTTAGACGAACTTAGAGCACAGTATAAGTTGCATCAAAATCGGTTCAGTAGTTTTTAAGTTATGAATAATTAAAATGTGTCGAAATCAGGAACATTGGCTTAGGAAGCGTAAGTACAGGCCAGTGGTGTGACGTCACGCGCCCTGATTGGCGTTCGCATTCGCGTAATAATAAGTAAAAATTATTGAAATTAAAATTGATTTTATTCCATTTTGGCTTGTAAATAGATCCTTTATATGTGATTGTAGGGTTTTAAATAGTGTCTTTTATGTGAAAAACATAGGTTTATATGAAATCGTAACATGTGTCAACATCCCTATTATGTACTAAACTTAGATCATTGAAATCCATTTCTAAACAGGAAAACCCTAAGGTCGTGACCCAAATAATCTCAATTTCTACGCTGAAGCCTCAATGCATAATAATTAGTGTGGCTTAATAAACGCCTCCAGACCTTACTGAAATGCCTCCCAATGACGACTAGACACGCACATGCCCAGCCATTGGAAAATTAACTTTAGCACTACGTAATTAAGTTTATTTGTGCTTGAGTATATTCATTATATGAGACCGTGAACTTCAGGCTTGTTTTTGATCGGAAATTTATCTAAATATATAAAAGGAAAGAGTGACTGACTGACCGACTGATCTATCAACGCAGAAGTGTAGTTATTATCTAAGGCCATGAACTTGAGCCTTGTTTTTGATCGGAAATTTTATATTATTCATATGACGCCACTTCTAGTATTTTTAGAATGTTGGAGAATTTGATTACTCCAAATTTTTTCCTCTACAGTTGCAATGTTTACTAGATTAATAAATAAAACAACACTATTTCTGTTGCATTGCTGTCGTAAATTCTTTGTAGCCACAGAAGTAATACAACTAGAAGTACCCATTTTATGTGTGAGTGTGATGGCAATAAGGAATATTCTGTGTGAAGAAAAAGGAGAAACTATTTTTTTCCGTCCCTTTCAGCGTGGCCGGTTTATGTTGTTTGTCAAACTCTGTCAAACTGCTTTACTGTGACAATAAAATCTATGTGTTTCGTTTTTTTCCAAAAATTTAAAGCAATTTGAGACAATAGAATGTTATTCAACTAGTTTATGACCTAAAATATCAATATATCGCTTATTTTCATAAAATAATGTAAATCCGTAAGCTGTTTTTTGTCTCACAGGTGGCCACGATAATGTGACCCCCCTGTTTGTAGCAGTAGCCCGAGCACACTTTGACATTGACATAACACTAGCAACTCCCGTCCCACTGTCAAGAGTAAACTGACATATATCAAGACGCTACTCTTGCTACTCGCACTGTTACTGCATACAATTTGCAGCTACTCCCAATGTCATTGTGCTCTTACAAACTTCAATTACTCTTGACAGTGGTACGGGAGTTGCTAGTACTTATGTCAATGTCGAAATGTGCTACGGGGGCAGCTCATATTTATTATTATCCATCTACATTGGAGTAGGACATGGGACTCTTCAAAAGGCAAGTGAATAGAGTCTTGAAAGGTAGACAACGTACCAGCGGTACCCCTGGTATTGCAGGTATCCATAGGCGACGGTAGCCACTCACCATCAGGTGGGCCGTCTGCTTGTTTGTCACCTATTACATAAAAAAAAACATTGGAGTTTAGCATTATTGTCCTAATAAATAAAGCAAAGTCCACGTTTGTATAAACAAATATTTGCACAGTTCTTAAATATGCCTATACAATAAAAACAACCCATTGATGGATTCACATACTGTCTCTAAAAATACTCACGACTTTATTGTTAGATAAATTTAAGATTTATTGAAGTCATAAAAGTTTATAACATAATGTTTAACACATAGTTTATATTTATTACAACTTCGACTGCATCGTCACTTACCAAGATTGCGGTCAAACGCTGTTTTAGTCTGCCATAAAAAAATAACATAGATATTTTAAATATACTTACATTTCACTTTAAATGCTTGATCTAAACATCATAAATAAAATATTATGTCTTTTATGATTATTTTGCTTGTGGACCTTCGTATTGCGTTACATACATATTTTACACAGAATATAACCTTCCTCTTGAATGACTCTCTATTTAAAAAAAACCCATCAAAATCAGTTGATCAAAGATCTAAGCATGCATAGGGACAGACAGAAAGCGGGAAATGACTTTGATTTGTACTATGAGCTTACAATATTGATAAATAAAAGAACATCATAATAATACCTAAAAATAATAAATTTTTAAAATCACAATGTTAATCTCAGCTTACAACATTTTTAACATAAAATAACATTTATTACCTTTATATTAATATTCGTAGAACTGTCATAAATCACATATTTATTATATTTGATAGATGGCCATAAAAAAAAATGATTTCTAATCATAATTAAAGTATTGAATGGTCAGCATAAATAGGCGTAGTTAAGGTGCAATGACCTAAACTCAAATTATGCAAATCCGCATAACTACCTTGAACATTGGTTGTATTACATAATTACACGAATTAAGCTGTTGAAATTACCTAAACATGGGGTTTTTTAAAACTTTAGAGATACGTAGGATAATTATGACGATAGACTAGTTAATTTCGGTAACTTGAGTGTTATCTTACTAATATTATAAACGTGAAAGTTTGTCCATTATAAAACCGATCGAAGGGAAATAAGGTTTGACGAAAGATCATCGAGAGGCAGACGTGTATTTTTTGACATAAATAAACTCATAAAACGCATCGTCATACCCCCAACTTTGACAATATCGTCTGACCATAGGGCTGGTGGTCTGCCTCGAGATCTTTGTCCTTATCTTGGCTACCATATTGTCATCTGTATTGTATTGTAGTCTACTATACTTTTTTTTTACCCAGGAAAAATGCGTTACGCATCATCACCCCACGCCGGGGGCGCGGGGCGGTATGTGGGACTCCCCCGCCAGAGATGGGAGCGGCGGGGATACCCACTAAAAAACCTGGGGGTGTTCCTGCGGGACGCCATAATGCCGGGGCAACGGGTACGTCGAAGCACTCATCCGCGGTAGTCTACTATACATAGCTCTACACTAACTGTGGGAATAAATAAATAAATATTTCAGGACGTTTCACACAGCGCCACCTAACCCCAAACTAAGCTACTTAATGCTTGTTATCATGGTGGTTAGGATGGTGGAATATATCGAATCTTTTAAATAGGTGACCTTACAAAACTCTAGTCCCCAATTAACGTCACCTAGTCTTTAATTCGTCTCTACACTGAGTCGATCAGTGAGTCAAGATTTTATATAATACTTTCAAACGGAATTTTTTCTCGACCTGAATGCAGCCCTTTTAAATTACAACAAAATATTTAAATTAGATAGTTTATTCAGAGAAAATTTAAAATTGGACAGTCAATGAATTTAATTTATTCTCTTTTTATGAATGTGATTTGTAAAAAGATATGACTGCGCACTGCGCACGCTTTTAAGAAGTAACACATAATAAATAAATAAAAAACTTATTTATTGCATAAATTGAGATTAAGAAGTGATTATTAAAAACGGTATTAACTTGTCAGTTTTGATAGATACTTCCTCTAAATTATGAATAAGGTAAGAGCCATAATAATTAATTCGATGTTATGATGAACTTTTATGATATTACTTCGAAACTACTGATAGCTTTTACAGCTTGATGGAAAGTGCCTTAACATTATAGTTTCCCATATTCGATAAAAACCGCTGAACGGATTTGCTTGAAATTTGGAATATAGATAGTTTTATAACGTAAACCTCCGCTAAGAAAGGATTTAGCCACGCAAGCAAAGCCGCGAGCACAAGCTAGTTTAGAATAAGCTAGAAAAAGATAAGGACGGGGTGGTAAAAGAATATCTACTGTTCAAGTTATATTAAGAAAACATACACATGCGCATGCAGTGCATTTCGGTGAATGCGCCCAGGAGTTGCATGATCTGATTCCGCCGTCTCCATTTTACAACGGAACATCTAGAGAAACGGTACGGCGCCATCGCTACATGGTTAATATTCCGTTTGTCCGCACGAAGCGATTTGCTTCGACCTTCATAATCCGGACGGCGAAGATTTGGAATTCCCTACCCGCTTCAGTGTTTCCCGAAAATTACAACTTGGGTGTCTTCAAGTCGAGGGTTAATAGGTATTTGCTAGGCCTGTGTGTAACAGCTTCGACCACGTCTTCACTTACCAACAGGTGAGACTGTGGTCAAACGCAGTCCTATTTTTTTTGTATATAAAATAAAAACATAATATTATAATCACGCCTGGTTCGATCCTGACACACCTCTTTCGCTTCCTTTCAACAAATTCTTCATACACGCTCGTCAGTTCTTGGGATTCTTGAACTGGTCTGATATTAAATTATACTAGATAAAGGAAGTAGAATACCTGAAAATACTATTATATGAGTCCAGCTCTAAGTTATGGCGCACAACATATTATAAAATGGAAATTGACCTTGCAAGTGTATTGGAAAAAACCCACACTATTATAATTGGCGAATAAATCGGAATTGTATTTTTAGTTTTTAAATGGCTTAATTAAGCTGGGCCTGTTTATTTGTTTTCAAATTGATAGTATCATAAGCCAAAAATAACTTTTTATTGGTTTTGAGCTTGGCATCGTCTTGTTATTTTTTTGTTCTTACTCTGAAGAATAATAAGAAGCGGGGAGGGATTTATCCCGCCTTCTAGGTTTAGTCTGTTTTCATATACAGCTGCATCGTTGCTTAACATCACGCGAGATCGGGGTCAAAGATAAACCTATCTTTTATACTTCCTACTAATATTAAAAATGCGAAAGTTTGTAAGGATGTGTATTTGTTACTCTTTCACGCCTAAACTGGACCGATTCCTAGAATAGACCCTTTTTTGACCCAGGATAAATGCGTTACGCATCATCACCCCACACCGGGGGGCTCAGGGTGCTATGTGGGACTCCCCCGCCGAAGATGGGCGCGGCGGGGATACCCACTAAAAACCTGGGGGTGTTCCTGCGGGACGCCACAATGCCGGGGCAGCGGGTATGCCGAAGCACTCATCCGCGGTCCTAGAATAGATCCTAGAATAACATACAAGGCTAGTGTAAAGAGAGTAAAAAAGCTGGGCGCCGCTAGTATCAAATAAAAAAAAGTGTGTGCGTGTAACCTTTACGCGCGATTGAAGTAAAACTTCTTTGGCGTTGACGACATATATCACTGAAATGATTAAATATTAACATAAATATTAAATATACTTACAACCAATCAGAATTATTATTTTTAAATGGCGGAAACTACACAGACTATAGTAAGCGTTACTTCCGTCAGAAAAAAAAATCTGAGTTACTCCCTAGTCGCGCCTAAAGAAGTTTTCAACCAATCAGAATTATTATTTTTAAATGGCGGAAGCGTTACTTCCGTCAGAAAAAAAAATCTGAGTTACTCCCTAGTCGCGCCTAAAGAAGTTTTACTTCAAAAATAAAACAAAAATATAAGTAATTCATCATTTAGTAGTCTCAAATCGAGACCAGTTGCGTGCTCGAAGCGTTTGACCCACTGTCCGGTTTGCGTCTAACGAAAGGGAAAGCACAGTCTGGCTTCTTATCTATATCTAAAACTAGACGATCCATGGAGTTATGTGTAGAGAAACAAAGTCGAGCAAGACAACAATAAATAATCCCATACGGATACAACAAAATGTAGAGAAAAAGGAGTATAAGAGTTAAGGAAAGCGCATCTGTTGTTATCAAAAATCTTAAAGCAATGGATCCTGCAGCGTTAACACCAAACTGAAGCAAGAAAAAACTGGCTCTTACCCCGGCCAACGTATAAGTTTGGCCATTCAGAGAGGTAATGTAGCCAGCTTTTAGGTACACTTCCTGCAGGTCTTGACCTCAACGACGTTTTTTATTTATAAGTAGTATTTAAATTATAGTTCGATAGTTAGGTGATGTAAATACTTTGTCATAGTTTTATCTTATATATTAAAGCCATTTAAAATTAAAAAAATAGGGTCTTGGCAGACAGACAGACGGACGGACCACAAAGTGATCCTATAAGGGTTCCGTTTTTTCCTTTGGAGGTACGGAACCCTAAAAAGCAAGAAAAATTACGTCAAGGTGCCATCTCACTTACCTTACCTCATACAAATTAAAAATAAAATACTATCGTTAGCCTACGTTTTCAGTATGTTTTGTATGAATTGCATGCTAAAGTAGCGTCCGTGGCCCAGTGGTCGTTGGTCCGGCTTGTAAGCCGGAGGTCCTGGCAAAGATTTTCGCCTTGACGCTACCGTGTTTCGGAAGGCACATAATACTGTGGGTCCCGGTTGTTTCCTATAAGATATGTAGGAGGGAGTCGTTAGATTATGTTGCAAGCCCTGTAGTAGTCTTGGCGACTGCAACATATAGGTTCGCCACACAACCTATAAATTGTGTTTTTACTCTGACAGTATATAGTAGGGTAACCTGTTCTGTTGGAGTATAAACCCGAATTATTATTATAACAAAAAGCTGCTAGTGTCTCAAGTTTTTTACAAATTATGATTGGACACGCGTTTTTGGAATGTTTGTTGATCTACGTATATTCCAGATCTATGGGTGTCTTACCAAATGATAACCGATTATTTTGGAAATTGTTCGTAGGTGGCATGAGAATTGTGTTAGTTTAGATTTGATGTGTGTATATTCCTAGTTTAGAGCTAATTAGTCTGATTTCAGAGCAATAATTATGCTTATTTGGATATTTTATGTTTTAACTAAGAATTTGAATATTGAATATGGTATCATATTAAGATATTTGGATACATTTTAAGTAACTTATCCTATGTTTAACTGACTTCAAATTGATTTGGACCTTTCCTCATTCTCAATTCCTAAGCTAAAAAAACTTTATTCGCGGATTACTTACATACTATATATACTATAATACTTATGATGGTGCCTAAACTTCATCTTTGTTCAACTTCGTCAAATCATAATCAGCATTATATCCAACCTATACATATGTTTTAGTTACAACAGTCGCCAAGACTACTACAAGGCCTACAACATGCCCTAACGACTGCCTCCTACATAATAAAATCTTTAAGGAAACAGGCTTGTTTTTGAACTAAAGCAAGTAGAACAAATAGGTACACGTGTATAATATAATCTTCAATTTAAATCAAATAAAGTAAAACGACAGCCAAGACAAAATTATAGTACAAACAGTAAAGGAGGTCATAGCGTAACTAACAAGTGTAGGTACATTACTGATGATGGACAGGCGAAAGTACATGTTTTTTTGTTTGAGATCGTGTTCATAATTTTAACGAAAATATTTTTACGTCTACATTACTATCACTATACTCGTATAGTATAAAACAAAGTTGTCTTCCGCGTCTCTGTCCCTATGAATCAATAAAATAGAATAGGAAACTCTTTATTGCACACACAAGTACAATAATATCAACATAGAACTAAGATCACACAGAAATAAGTGTTACAATTGGCGGTCTTATTGCTAATAGCGATCTCTTCCAGACAACCAAGCAGGGAAAGGAAATATATAAAATAGAGCGACGGTGGTTATAAAGATATTATAAGGAGACATAAGTACATATTTGTATGTTGTGCGTTTTTTGTATGCTTCAATCTTAAAAACTGCGCAACGGATTTTGATGCGGTTTTTTTAAATAGATAGAGTGATTCAAGAGGAAGGTTTATGTGTATAATATAGTCGAGAAACACTGATAATTTTCTGCTAAAAGCAACAAAGTGCGAGCGGGTCCACTTGTTTTATTATAAGGTGTCACAGCGCAAGTTATTGCTCAAATATTTTTTTTTTTAAATAACATATCACTATATGGATCTGTTATAGTATTACAATCTAGCCTCTCTAGGCTAATGAGTAATTTAACTCTAACGTATTTTTCTACAAAATTATAATATCTAAGATAGTGTCCATTAACACTTATCTTACAGTCTCTATTATTGGTGAGGTAAACTTGCTCAAACAAGTGAGGGAAGGATTTATCACGCCTTCTAGGTTTGATCTGATGTTATCTACGACCGCATCGTTGCTTAACATCAAACGAGATTGTGGTCAAAGGCTAACCTGTAATAAAAAAAAATAAGTGAAGCTAATTCTGGGACCGGCATAAAGATTTTTATAATGAAAAAATATTTCAATAAATGTCTCTCAAATATGAAATATGCACTATTTGCATTTTCCAAGTACTTTGAACCTAAAACACCTGATGGTAGGTATCTAGTCAGTAGGGCAATAGGCTGCCTAGTGCTTACATTACCTACGCACTACGCGGTTACTTCCACTTAGAACTGAGCATGTTTGTCCACTGCGCAATCTTTGCTCTAGCGACCGTCAAATAAACCGCAAAATTATTTGAAAATTGCTATTGGAAATTAGTATTTTGTTAAAGTCAGCTTATTATTTACCTACAGTTAAAAATTGTATTGCAAGATTTTTACAGAACATACATACATACGTGGCAAGTTGAATAAAAGCTTTAAAAATAGTTCATTTTTGCTGCTTTTTACAACCATAAGTTCTCAGTCGTATCTGGGGCTATTTTATGTTGATTCTTTATTCTCTCGGGGAAGTTAATCAATTGGTTGGTTGTTCTATTCTCCACCAGGAATCACGGCGGGTGATTCCCGTGATATCACCCCGAGATGTCGTTCGTATTGATTTTTCTCGCTTGCTTCGTATTGACTTATCTTGATATATTGACTACCTATCATTTATAATATTATTGATGTGCATCAATGCATATTGATATGCACATCAATAATTATAAATGACAAGCTTATGCTCGCGGCTTTGCCCGCATGGCAATTAGCGGAGGTCTACGTCATAAAACCTATCTATGTTCCAAATTTCAACCCAACCCGTCCAGCGGTTTAGGCTGAGCGTTGATAGATCAGTCAGTCAATCAGTCACTCTTTCCTTTTATATATTTAGATAATTATAAATGACAAGTTTATGCTCGCGGCTTTGCCCGCATGGCAAAATCCTTTCTTAGCGGAGGTCTACGTCATAAAACCTATCTATATTCCAAATTTCAACCCAACCCGTCCAGCGGTTTAGGCTGTGCGTTGATAGATCAGTCAGTCATTCAGTCACTCTTTCCTTTTATATATTTAGATATCAATAATTATGAACTCAATATAAGTAAGTACCGCATTGTGACTTTTACTCAAAGATGAAATTATTTAAGGTAGTTTTTTAAGGTGGAAAAATGTAATTTTCTCAAGTTGTTAACTAAAACTAGACTATAGTGACTTTAACTGAATTTTGGCATAAGATACAAAAAATCCACTCTTGTTCCTACGCTGACTCTAGCAGCAAGAAACTCTGCTTGATACAGAGAAGAAAATAGAGATTGAGAAGAAAAAAACCTCTCTATCGTTAAGCTTTTAATCTGCTTGTTACTTCAGAAAAAATAAATTTGCTTAAAGAAAACCATTTTAAAGAGCTGTGTTACATCGTTGGCAAATCATACCCTCTTTGTGCGTCGAAGTTGTTAGTAGTTTTGAAACAAACTTAGCAGAGAATTTATGACAAAGCGGACCTAGACAATTAACGGGCAATACTTGAACGCTACTGTTTGAACGGTCATTACTGTCGCTTGCAAGCATTGCACTGTTGCATTACCTATGTGTATGGACTTTACCTTTACCTAAACAGTCCTTGTTTTAATAATTGGCACATACGGATATGACTAAAATATATGAATTACTGGGCTAAAGAGTCTTAACATCTTATGACTCTTGAGTACGAAGTATTGGTGCAGTGAACCTAGAATTTCACATCATTGTGGAATCCTAGATGGCATTGTACTGATTATATATGGGCAGCGTTATCTCTTAACATCAAGAGAGCGTCTTGCGCGTCTTCTTCCATAAAAATTTGCATAAAAAATATCTAGTAGTGTCAACACGAGATCCTATAATTTACTTAACCATTATCACTCGCCTTTTGCATCTATAAATTTAATGATCATTTATTCAGCGTAAATATTAATGGTACAGCCTTACGCGTATGGTGAGAATTAACTTATAGTTGCCTCATATTTTAAAATTTTTGTAATATCAACATTGTAGTATTATAATGTACGTGCGTGAATAAACATTGTTGACTTGTAATCAAATTGCCGGATATTTGAAATCAGCTAATTCAAATCAGCACAACAAATAATTATAATATAATGATATATTAGAAATAGTTGCTTCATGCAATATAATTTAGACGCATGCCGGATGTCGGATGAGTTTTGTGCTAATTTAACGACCTAATAAGAAGCAACGTTGCGACAGCCTTAGAAAAAGATGAAAAGACGATCTTGATTAATACCTTGAGGAGTTGTAGAGGTCATAGTACAGTTGAAAGAGAAGAAAGTGGAAAGAGGGAAGGGCCACTGCTGGGTCTGTGAGACGACAGACTTTTTATTAATTGTGACTATGAACATCTAACCATTCTAATGCATTATTATACAAATAGTTCTCTTTAATGGTATGGGTTTTCATCATCATCATTAGCCTAAATACATCCACTGCCGGACACTAAACTTGATCCTTCGTCTTTCTCCTCCTACCTTTTCCAGCTCCATAGATATTTTGTAACCATAAATACATGAAGAGAGAACTTCCATGATCGAAGCTATAGGTACACGTGTAGGCAATGATTATACTATTAGCGCTCACATGCGTGAGAGTGTCGAGGATGTGATCGACCAATTAGAGCTGAATAATGATGACCTGTCTATCAAGGATTTCATGTTCTGTTACACTTCGATGGGTCATCGATCACTGTCATCTACTGTTGTTATTAGTTGTTTAATATGTAGGTAATAGAAAGATAAGAGATACAAGAGAGGTAGTTTTTTAATGTGGGTTTAGTACCATCCATAATTTATATTTGATCTTTTATACTTCCTGAAATTATCAAAATCATTGGCCAGGTTTGCCAAAATCTAATATTGGGAAATTGTGACTTTTAAACTACTGTTTTCAAAAAAAGACAGAGCACATGGGGGGTATAAATGCCTAGCTGTGGGCTAATGATGATGATGATGATGATAAAGATCTTATGTTTTTATGTTCTAGAAGTTTCTAGAGTCTCTACTATAAAATTACGTTTTAAAGAAGTAAGTGCATCTCTATAATGCAAGGTGTACGGTAGATGCCATAGAAATGACCCATGTTATATCACATACGGAACTGGTCCAAAGGTATAAGGTCTTATAGCTTCCATTTTATTACATAAGCTTATGGTTATAAATCATAGCTGAGAAGATATGATATTATTATACTGGCTTATGCCCTGGGCTTGACTCCCTAGTGAGTTAAATTTGCCAAAATATTGTGACGTAAAGTTTTGCTAACCAGCTAATTTTGGAGACCAGCCCTAGATAGCGGGTTTTGCTAGCGTTAAGAATTATTTTTTAAGCTTCGCGCTTCTGTGAGTGGATGATGGCTAAAGTAATTATGAAACAAAATGTGGTCCTATCTTTTTGCCAACTCAATCCATATAGCAGTTCAATGGATCAGTTAGACACGTTTTAATTTTTTATATAATACACCTCTACAGAATCCTCTTCACGTCTAAACTAAGTGAGTTGATTTAATTGAAATTTAGGATAGTTAAGGGGGAAAACCAAAGTCCAGCAGCCAGATGGATGGACGATTTGATAAAAATGGTGGGTCGCACATGGACCAGATTGGAACAGGACAAGGTCGAGTGGCACAACATGAAGGAAGCCTATGCCCAGGAGTGGGATGTAGAGGGCTGTGGATGATGATGATGAAGGGGGAAACCGCTGAGCACAGTAGCAAATAAGCTGGCTACAACATAATCTGTTATATTATATAACTCATAGTTATAAATCATAAAATTGAAGATACATCGTAAACTTATTAATTAATAGATGTTATTCAATGCATAATTTGTATCGACAGCGATTCATATTGATGCAATTAAGTAATTTTTAATAGCAAACTATTAGTATACACCTTCGTTTAGAAACTCAATGGTTTCCCAACCCAGATTTTTTTTTAAAATAATGAGTGAGTATTCGTATACTCGTGTATCTTAGAACTCTTGACATAAGTTTAAATATACACTTTTCACACTTGAAAATTAGAAGTATTGACTCAACTTATGAATGAATATAATAAGTCAGAATTACTAATTAGGAATGTGTTCTCGACAAAAAGTGGCACTACGTGAAAGAACAACGAAAAACACGACGAATTTGAAAATGACGAATCAATCAGCAGGTTATTTAGTAACAGTAATATTATTAGACGTGATTAGTGATTGGTTAATATACAGAACATAGAGCTGCTATAGGTTTGAGAACGTTCAGTTTTTTTATATTTACAAATAGGGCTATTTGTACAAGATTTTTGATAGGATGTTTTTTGAGTGCAGTTAAGCTAGGTACTCTTAATGTGCCGAGGATGAGTGCTTCGGCGTACCCGTTGCCCCGGCATTATGGCGTCCCGCAGGAACACCCCCAGGTTTTTTAGTGGGTATCCCCGCCGCTCCCATCTTTGGCGGGGGAGTCCCACATACCTCCCCGCGCCCCCCGTGGGGTGATGATGCGTAAAGCATTTTTCCTGGGTAAAAAAAAAAGGTACTCTTAATGCCCCCTTTTGTCTACTTTTATTATGTTTTGTTTTGTGTAGAGTTAGGATAAGTATACTCTTTTGCTATGTTTTAAATTACGATTTCATAAATTACCACTATGTAGTGTCTACATAATTGGGCAAAGAAATTTTTAACATTTTCTGAATATTTATTCGCACGACTCGACATAAAATGTATGTTTAAATCCCATGTTTGTTTCCATTATACTCTAAAACACTAAGCCTATTTCGTGCGGTTAAAACTTAGGACCGATTCTAGGTTACCTATACCTTGTGGTCACTAAAGCACTGCGGTCACAAACGTTTAGTGGTTACGATGATATGGCAATAGGACCTAAAACTATGTTTTAAGAATTTTCTACCTTATATGATTATTACAAAATGCAAATTTAAACCTTAAATATTTAAAATAGAGTTTATATTTGAAGGGCTTGACGATGGCACTGACCCGAATATCCTTAGCTAAGAGTCATGGGGCAAATGTTTGATGGAGTCATTATGAACTATGTATTGGGTTCTGAAATAATATGTTTACATATTAGTTATTTGTCCAATAAGTACTTATAACTAAGTAGGTACTTAAGCAGGTAAAGGCTTCCCTAGGATTATCCTATAGAAGCCTTTTCATCAAATTCTTAAGTCGAGGAAATAGTGTCATGGAATAAATATGTACAGAAAATCGAATTTCGATTTTCAGTTTACAATAAATAGATATTTAAATTATGATTATTATATATTCTAGCAGATGTCTTGGTTGTGTTTTTACACCCCTGATATATCCCATCGAAATTGGGCGGTTTTGGAAACCATGACTCATCAATACTTACACTCACACTCATATCTACTCTCATTCTCAGCAATATTAAACGTGTCTGCCATTTTGTTACTAAAGTACATACGAGTAGCAAGTACAATTTTTAAAACTACCGCGACTCTTCTCCATAACTAAGTCATATAACATGTTTTTTTATGATGATATTTTCAACAATATTCGACATGAGCTGTGCCGTTCTGTTGATTTAGTTATACATTGCAAGCGTTCCTAAATAATTTTAATCATAATTATAATCTTATGACGTACGTTCAAAGGAGCCTATCTTCTGTGTCTACATATTTTGTGACAGTGCTCTGCGAAGTTATTTCGTCGACTACTTTTCCCTTGAAACCGGATCAAAATTGCGACATGACTATGCGGTTGTAAATCTAGCGGCAATAAAAGATATGACACTTGCGCCGACGCAGATTAAGAGGCCCTTAAAGTAAAATTTAAGCCAAAGTTATGATAAATAGCTACTTTTTTAACTCTCAAATTTAGCACCATTCCTGTACCATATTTATTCGGTGATAAACAATACAAAACTCATTCTTTTAAAAGTACATCCACGTTGAACTATTATCAAACTTTCGCGTAAAATTATACTAATTACTCGGAGTAATTTGTAACACAATAATAATTAACATACGCTGGCATGCGGATACTAACATCTTGTACTTTAACTGTTTTACACGTGTTTAATTGTTCTTTTGTAATTAAAATGTAAGGGGCGCTACACACTTGATTCATTCATACTAAAGTCGTCTGAACGATTCATTTATTATATTTTTTGAGCGTATATAATTTTATTTTTACAAAAAGAAAAACAATACAAAGAAGACTAAGATGCCTGAAAACTTCTGCATTATAACTAGCTTGTGCTAGCAATAAATTATGTAACCAAGATAAACAAAATACCAAAATAACAATCCCAATGAGTTTCTTGCTCGTTCTCACAGAGGTTTCATAAGAGCGATATAGTGCCATTAAATGGAACTAAATATTTGTTAAATAAACTTGAAAAAATGCTCCATTGTAGCCTATTTGAATAAATGAATTTTGAGTTTGAGTTTGAAACAAAACAGTCAAAAAACACTTCCTCGCTGATCTACTTAGCCCTTTCTCTCGATTATAGTTCACATAATATTATGTGATACATGACATTACCGTATTCCGGCATATACATAGAACTTCCTTGTTTTGGAACTGGTATCATAAAGGTAATATAATAAGTGTGGTGTGACCTTTGGAGGTACATCGATAAATGCATTTGTAAACAACTTTTCATTTTATTTTATCGTCCAATGTCATTAGTACAAGTTAAATTTGATTAATTTCCCAGTGTTTTTTCAAGCTGAAAGAAAAAATATTATTAATTATAATACATAATATTATTATGTCGATTAGATCGTATTTATGTTATAAATAAGATTGTATGGATGTGTGTGCTCTATTTATTGTATGTACATACAATAAATTCTAGAGCACTTTAGCAAGTATTTTACTTACTTTATATTTTAAGAATCTATCCCTTATTAGAAAAGAATGGGAAACACGGTGTCATTATTCGTGAATATATTTTTTTAAAATGTTTACGTTATTGTTATTAAACGTTTATTTTTCATTTATAAGGAGTTAACAAAAATATCTTAAAAAGTCTTTTACAAATTATATCAATTAATGATTTGTTTTGTAGCTTAATCACAAACGACGGAATACTTCAGATAAATATACTAAGTACACTTAATTTTTACTTGCATATTTTATTTAAAAAACATAGGCATCGTAGCATTATGGGAAAAGCGGTTAAAGAGTAGGTACAACCTATCATCGCCAAATGATTAATGGCCATTGTCAAAGTGCATTTCATCGCGCGAAGGGATTTCCGAACAAATCTTTGGAGCGAGGTATTTAGGACAGCTACCCAACCGAAACATTGCAACATCACACCTGCCATTCAAATACCACCTTAATTACACAGTAAATACGGTCCACATTAGCCGCATGGAGAAACTTTGTTTGGTCACCGATAACCAGTTTGAAAGATCTCCGCAAACATGTGAAGATGGTCGTGAAATTGCGTCGCAGGAGTCAGTGCAGAGGTCAATGATAACTGGTTCCTTCAAACCTGACTTTACGACGCGCGTATGAATGGTTCCATTGCAAAATTATTGTGTCGCAATTTGAATTTTATTGGCGATTTGTTTTTGATCCCTTCATTACTAGTTAGATAATCTATAAATGTATATAATACGTGGTAGGCTTCGGCCGTGGCTAATTACCACCCACTAGATAGATCCGTGTCGCCAAGCGGTCATTATGATCCCGTTATAGCATGATGTTCAGTGAAGCCAGGGAGGAATTTATCCCACCCCAAGCTATCCAATGTTTTAACTCAACATTAGAAGGCTAGCATTCAGCATCACTAGCCGTTTTTATTCAAGTCTATACAGTCCCACAGCTGGGCAAATACCTCCCCCTAATTCCTGTGATTTGGCCGTTTTAACCGTTGGCTGATTTATAGTCGCCGTCTGAAACGTCCTTCTTAGATCTCCTAGATTTATTTAGATCTACCTTAGATTCCTAGGATTTAGGATGCTTTTTGCAACCTTCTCATGAATATAAAATCCTATAAGCAGCCCTCTCGTTTTAGAAAGATCTGCATTTACAAAACCTTGACAAGGCCAATATTAATTAGACCATAGATAGCTAGATAACCCTTTATTAAGACACAAAAAAATGTACAAAAACAACTTAAATAAAAAAAGATAATAAAAAAAAACTTAATAAAAAAAATGATAATAAAAATAAATCTCAATAATCTTAATCTTATGTAATAACCATGTGATTAACAAATAGAATTCTAGATGTCAAAAACAGCATAAAAGAACATAAAAATGATTACGAAAGCATGCGTATTGATCGCCGATCACTTTCCATCGAACACCTGTCGGACCGGTCAACTAAATTCACTCTTGACCTACACATTATGATGATCTTCTTCAAAATAATCACGCATATTTTACTGCGTTTTTTGTTAACGCAGAAAATAATCATATAGTAACGGAGGGGCTGTCTTTGAACCAATTTTCTAAAGATGCGCTGAAAGACATACGCCAATAAGTATCACCCATTACATTTATTATTTTAAAAGCTCAACAAGTGAAATTTTAAAAAATGTTTTTAAAAAGAAGCTTATATTATTATTATCATCCAGCACCAAAGTACTCGTCAAGACGAATCAAATGAGCTCAAACTCGATGGGGTTGCGTCGTTAAACTTACAAGATTTGATTACAGACAGACAGACCGACAGACATACAGACAGACAACAGATAGGTAAATGTAAACAAAAGCTTGTAAAAAGGCATCTGCACATTGGACTTTTTTAGTCTCCGTTTACGTTTATAATTAATTGGCGTTTATACCTTCTCTAAAACAAGTTATCCTACTTGCATTGTCAGAGAGTCTTGCTTTGTGATGGATTTCCAGTTAAATCAGCAGAGCCTTAAACATCTAAGCCCCGATATTTCACTGCATAGTATTTTTAATTACCTGTCGCTTTATTGAGATGCCAATGTAATTGTTATTTGTAATTATTGCTGTTTTTTAAATTAGTGTTAACAGTTATGCTTGGTTTTGGAATTTAAATTGTATTTTTCCTGTTCTTTTGCTTTCGTATAGAGTTTGTAATCCAATGATGATTTCTTGGCGCCATGGTAGTCTTTTATATTATAATTTGAGACTGTAATGATTGCCTGTATTACTAAAGTTATCTCTCTACACTTTACAAAATAGTTTTAATATTTTTTTTTAGTTTGTAATGTACTGTTTGCAACCTCACCTAAACTTTTCGCAATACCTACGACATGTATTAATCTTAACTGTGATGATTTAGACTCTAAATCATTCTCTTCACCCTTCTTAGGGTTAGCCTCGTCATCGGCGTTCTTTATATCATACAGATTGCATCCAGGCCTTTTATGATAGCTCAGAACTATACGTCACATTATGTACACTGTGGGTCCCGGCTGTTTCCTATAAGATATGAAGGAGGCAGTCGTTTTGTCATGTTGCAGGCCTTGTAGGAATCTCGGCGACCTGAAACTGCAACATATAGGCTGGCCACACAGCCTATAATAATTGTGATTTAACTCTGACAGTGAAAAGTTAACCAGTTCTGTTGGAGTATAAACCCTTTTTATTTTTTTATTACTTTAATATTATAATATTATAAATTGCCAAAAGCTTTCTGCCGAATAGGATAGCCTCACTTTGTGCAAATATTTGTGCGAAATATCAAATTCTTAAAATAAATTAAGTAATTGTCAAAAGCATTTTTCAATGAAATCAACAATTGGCGCGAACATTGTATGGATGAAACAAGTGAAATTTAAAAAATACTTTTTAAAAACAAGCTTTAATTATTGTTATCATCTTGCATCATAAAGTACTCGTCAAGACGAATCAAATGAGCCCAAACTCGATGGGGTTGCGTTGTTTTATGACAGAGTTCCTTTGGCCACCTTCCAGCTCCATCATCAGATCAGCTCGATGTTATAAAAATATTGCATTGTCATCCGATTTACACACGCATGCAAATTTTCAGCTCAATTGGAAACCGGGAAGTGGGTCAAATTAAACTTGCAAGATTTGATTACAGACAGACCGACAGACAGACAGACAGACAGACAGACAGACAGACAACAGACAGGTAAAAGTAATATAAAGCTTGTAAAAAGAATTCAAACTTAAACATAATATTGTGTGGCATGGTCTGGTAGAGGCTTGTATCGTGGACCCACCGACAAAATTAACCAGATAGACACATACAAATATACAATTTCAATAAACCTTCATATAGTTTGCAATTTCCTTTAGTTAATATTGCGGAAAACGCTTGTTCCTTTATGATTGCGCATACACTGCCTTCAATATTGGCCTCATTTGAGCTAAAATGTAAGTGGTCATGTTGCAACGACGCATCGCCAGGAAAGGGTAATGATGCACTACTTGGTTGTATGCACTTTTATGTATTGAGTAGACCATCCCTTGACTTGGTCATGGATAGATAACTTTATTGAAACATTAAAAATAACGAAGGTGTGTAACCAAGTGAGTGTATGTAACCAAGGGCTACAATTGCCGGCTTTATCGCTAATAGTGGTCTTTTTTAGACATCCGTGTTTAAATACTTAGTGTACATGTTCTGTGATATTTGAAGAAAGGACTCGTGTGTTACAGGCAAGCATATTGACTCAATTTCTAGTGTCACATATACGAGTATTGAGTATGTTTGCCGATTTAACTATTTTGTGGCTCGCGATTAGTTACAGCTTTGTAAAAAGTCTTAAACTAAATAAGCCTAATTTAATCAGACTTTATCATTGTGATTTTTTGACAAAAAAGAACTACCTTACGACTGGGGCCTTCCATGTTAATATTTTAATTTTAAAACCTTACTTTAGAGCCTGGCTACAGCCTTCCTACTAATATGATTAAAACGAACGTAATGTATGTTTGTTCCGTATAGTTATAATAATTATGTACCTACTAGTATATATTATTATAATTTAGTCACCATAACACATGCATTGAGTTGCTTAGCTTGAGGGTAAATGCTGGTGTTTAAAATGTCCTACATTATTTATTTAGGAGAATTTATTAGACCGTAAATAAATATCGTATAGGTTACTTTTCAGCGGATAAACCGTTTCACACAATTATTGAATACATTATATGTATTTACAATTAAGCATTTATTTTTACCATTAATTAAAACGATACACAAAACTTTGGCAGCATGCCACGAACCAAATAATATTCTGCACCACCCCTCACCCATTGCCACCTTTTCACCCCTCTACAGGGGTTGAACCAGACGGGGGATGAAAGCTCAGTGGCGTAGTCGATCGCCTAACGATCGCACGTATTTCAAACTACCCGCATAGAAAAAAATTAAAGCAATGTAGCCAATAAAATGTTAATGTAGAATCAATGTCTTCCATAGTGTATTCAAAATGTTTGTCATTGTTAAAAAATGTGTTCAGTTTCGGAGTTACAGGGATATGTGAGATAAGTGGAACTGTAGGTTAAATATTGGATTTTGAATGACAGGTAACATTTTCAATATTTTATTTTAATTAATTTTTTATTTATTTATTTAAAGAAAGCTAACAGCTAGATGACATAGTAGGACATATTATAATAATGTTAGGGCTAGTTAAAAGCTTCTGCAGATATTTAAGTGAAATAGGTCTAAAAAAGTCAGTACTTTTTTACGAAATAACGAACAAAAAGTAAAATTAGTACGAGTTCGTAGTCTCATTGTAATAATATTATAACTAGGCAACATTATGATTAGAGCGCTTTGGCACTATACATCCGATCACCGATCCGAATACGTAAAATGACGGCCCGGCGTAGTCATAAAATAATTTGAATGGTAATAATTCTTTCCTTACGCTCTACACAAGAATATGTAATAGTATAAGAATGTCCCGCTATGACCAGTCGCTCAGCAATATCACCAGCACTAATTGAGCACGGGAGCAGACTGAAAACCAGCAGTCAAGATAGCCGCAGGGTTATCATGGCGTCACGCTGAGTCTGCCCCCTTTGGCTGCTGTTTATTTTTAAATTTTCTATGTCTAACGTCCCTTGCGTACTCGAGCCTCCGGGTCTGAGCAGATCTGACGGTAAGAGACCGGACGGGCTGACTCTGGTGCCTTGGAAGAACGGGAAGTGCCTAGTGTGGGACGCTACTTGTGTCTGCACTGTCGCCGCCAGCCACCTGAGTCGCACCGTCCACTCACCGTCAGCAGCAGCGGAAGACGCCAGTTCGAAGAAGAGGCTTAAGTACGCCGCCATGGACCCGCTTTATCATTTCGTCCCCGTGGCTGTGGAGACCATGGGGAGTTGGGGCAGTGAAGCGCGTGGTCTCGTTAGGGAGATCGGTCTGAGAATGTCAGAAAAAAGTGGTGACTCCCGCTCCGGGTCGTTTTGTGTGCAAAGGTTGGCCATCGCTATTCAGCGTGGCAATGCCGCGAGCGTAATGGGCACCTTTGCACCGGGAACAATCAGGGGCGGGTTATTTAATGAATAATTTTTGACATATTGTTTAGATAATGTAATTATAGTCATGTAATAATATAGTTGTTTAGTTTATCATAATATATTTCAAATATAATAGTTTTTGTGAATATATCAATTATATTTTCATTGATATATAACCTTCGAACCCTGCAAAAAATATCTTTGTTTTTTAAACGAAGTATAGTCGTAGTTAATTTGGTCCGTTATTTTGACGGATTCAGGTTGAACTCGGATCAAATGTAAAGTGAAAGCTCGACGTTATCGTTTAAAATCAGGCGAATGTCGATACCACCTTGTTCATCTCCTAGCAAAAAATAACTATGTTGCCGCGTGAACCCAAATTGAGTTATGGCCGACAATAACTACGTCTATATTATGTATATAGTCATGTAATATAGGTACCTCGTCGTATATTGTTAGTATTCTATGCGATGCCTCAGATCTCGATTCGAATGTAATGTGCCCAAACTCGACGGGTTTACTAATAGTCATTGAAGAGTTTCATTAGACACCTCCTGGCTCCATCATCAGATCAGCTCAGTGGTACCAGATTATTAAACTGTCATCAGATTTCTAGACATTTGCAAAGTTTCATTATGATACGACAACCAGAAGTTGGTCAAATTTTATTTTTAAGATTTTTTTACTGACTTTGTATGGAAAACTAATTTAAACGTTTTCAAAATAGACCATGTTTGGAAGCTCATAGCTGGACAACGATTAGAGATAGATAAAAAGTGTCAAGGCCGAAGTTGTAGAAAATTTTATGAGGTTTAATAATGTAGTACTACAAAATATGGTACAACGCACAGTTTTTGACATATAAGCAAAAAACCTAAAAATGGGACCTTCTTCGGCCTCCCCCCCCTCGGGCTCACCTCGGAGGGGTGGGGGACTTTTCGTATGTTTATCTCCTAACTAGTCCAAAGAAAGTTACTAAGTTAGTTTTTCTGCTTTCGACTTTTCGATCCACATACCCTTTTTGGGCACTCATTGACTGGGCTAATATCAGTTTTAGAATAAGTATAATATGAAAACGTAAGGCGCAACAAGAACTTATCACAAAAAATTTAAACAATTATAAAATGGAATATTAATGACTTAAGCTAGAATCATGGGATAATTTTACAAATTAATACGTTTAAAAAAAAACGCGTCGACTACTGTAAACCTCCTCCGTTTTTTACGTTGGTTGAAAATGGTTCAAAATAGTACACAGCTTAGTGAATTTGCGAGTGTAATAAATCAAATTAGAAAGCAAAAATGGGAAGAGATTCTAACGGTATCTGGTTGATGTGTAATTTATTTTGACCTATTAGTGTAAAAAATTAAATCAATATGTTGAACTGTCTGTGAAAGCCAAAAGTAACTGAATGCTTCCGCTAATATAATTATAATCGGTTGCTTGAACTTGACTTGACACGCTAATCTTGAATCATCTTTTTTTATATACCTATATTAAAGAATATTTTGACTGTTTAACCGCTAAACGGTTTGGGGTAAAGTTTGGGACACAAATAGACATCCTGCTTATAAAATTTCCTCGCCCCCTCGCACCTCGCGCTCTTTCCTTTTTTTTTTTCGCTTTTTATATTTTATCTTCTTTATGGTATACATCCTGCATATAAAATTTCTCATATCTTAATAATAATAGTTTCCTGAAAGATAAATCTTTCGCTGTTAGCGATAAAACCGCCAATCATTGTAACAATTTAAAATTTTCCAAACGTGTATTATTTTGAGTTTTTTTATTGTAAATTGTGGTGTTCGATAGTTGTTCATTATCCAATGTCATTTTACTAGTCTGTCACGAAAACACAACATTATTGTTATAAATTTCATGATGACGTCATTATAACTAAATTTATCTTTTGTTCCAGGAACAATCCCCGTGAACAATAAAATGCCCCACCTCTCATGACAGCGCAGCGGAAGTGAACACAACCTGACGAGCCGAGCAAGATGACCACCATGGAGGTGTCTAACAGCTCCTTTGCGAAGACATACCACAGATTGTTCACTGAATTAGCAGGTTTGTTTTTATATTAAGCTAGCTGTGCCCAGCGGTTTTACCCGCTGTACTTATAGCCTTTGTGTTATTCCAGGATTTAAGCAATATCTTTATAAAATTTCAGCTCAATCGGTCCACCCGTTTAGGCATGAAGAAGTGACAAACATATACACACTCACTCACAAACTTTCGCATTTATAATATTAGTGTGATTAATGTAACAATACCGACTAAACTCACAGGTATAAAAGTGGGAGCTAGGCTCGATCCTGGGTTTCGGACAATTCAATGTCCTTCCTTCAGCAGGAGCTCACGCCTCGAGGTCGAGACCAAAGCTTACCTTCCTTGATGATGATGATTTACTTCAATTATCTTTTTGCGCGCTTGGGGTAATGGCTTATGCTATTATGGCTTGCGGCCTATGCTCGGCGTCTCTCAAAGTGATCTATAAAAACACACCAGCCATGCATCGTATCAGAAATGAGGTCATTTAGCTGAGAACAAAAGTTACCGACGTATAACCATAAGAATCAGCAAGTTCAAGTGGTTCAATGAGCTGGCGACATTTGCCGCAGAACCGATAACGACGATATCTGGAGAGTCACTAGGAGTGGTTAGAGAAGATGGAGACTTCACGTGGTAGACGAACGTAGGCTGATGATGATCCCTTTGTTGCACGAAACGTTTTACACAACAACATCAAACAACAACAACATCAACAACAACACAACAACATTTACATTATTTCCTCTCTATTTCAGATCAAAGAACCAACGACTGGTTCCTGATCTCCAGTCCGATCCCTGGACTGACAATAATAGGTCTATACCTGTATTTCACATTGAAATGGGGCCCGAGGTATATGGCGGACAAGAAACCCTTCCAGCTGCAGAAAACACTGGTCGTTTACAACTTCATACAAGTGATCGTTAGTGTATTTTTGTTTAAAGAGGTAAGTTTGAGTTCCTTTTTTAAAATGCGTCACGCATCGTCAACCTGCACTGGACAGGGCAGTATCCCTCCACCTTCCACTAGGTCTTCCTCGTGGGTCTCCCAAGCTAAAGATGGGCGCGGCGGAGAAACGCACTAACAAACCCTGCACCCACTTTCCGTGTTCCTACGGGACGCCATAGTGTCGGGGCAGTGAGTACGCCGAACCACTCGTCCGTGGCTATTAGTTCGAGTTACTTTTACTACCTATTTAAAAGTATTTTTTTTGTAAGCCTGGAGGATCCCACTGCAGAGAGAGACCCACTGCCCCACTGCTGAGTAGAGGCCCCCTTACCCTTTCCCCATCTGTTCATGATCTACGGCTATGGATCAATCCTTCCACATGTGAGTCGAGGTTATCCTGCGATCTCTGTTCTACTTTCTTGTGGCATACAACACACGTGTTATTCGGGTCAATTTAATTTAAGTACCTAATGCTGTTTTTGGTGACATTAGCTATTTAAGTAAAATATTTTTTTAAAGAGAATAATAAAAAACTCTCTTCAATCTCGCTATCAATTAGCTAGACGGAGACGTACGTTTTAATTCATAAATAGAAAATTGTTCAAGCGACTTAAACTTTTCTCCCTTTCAACTTACGACATTGATGAACTTTCGTTGACTTAGTGCATAAAATAGATTTATAAAGCACATTCTGCGACTCGTGATATATCAATGGTGACCCTTTCCAGAACAAGTTTCTTCAAGGTAAAAGGACACAAAGAACATATGACAGCGTGCGACATACATTTTGCATAAAGTAATTATAAATCTATATGATGAGCAAGCCGGTTTACCTTGATAATATAATTATTATAACATTTGTATGCACTGATCACATATATGATTAGATCGGGCATAGTAGAAAATAATAATTGAGCTTCATAAAACCAAAACAGAACAGGTTACCTCTACACTACTTATACTGTGATAATTATGTCAGAAAGAATCAGAGATAGATTTTTTGTGTTGTAACTAGCAGTTCCACGTGCAGACAAATACAGGGAATGTATGTGTGTGTGCGCGTGTGTTATTCTCGGTGGTAAATCATAGCTATTTACCACCCACTAAACAATAATACTATGATCGCCAAATGGTTACGGAGACAGAGTATTTCGATATTATATTAACCCTTTCAGACCTGAATTATTTTATTCATCCTGTGGAATTGGTAAATTCCGTGTGTCAAGGAGACTATTAAAATAAAAAATAAAAAAAAATTTGGTCTTCAACTTTTCGGAAAATCTGGTTTTTCTTAATGTGCATAAATGTAGACTCCCGTTCTACTTAGTATTAAGATTAAGGTATGCAATTTTTTTCATTGTATCTTATGTCTACAATTGTGCACGCCAGTTCTGAAAGGGTTAAGCGAATCCATTGTGATATATTCCACCTTCAAGGTTAAGTATTTACCATCGAGTGTAAAAACAACGTGTCTTAAACGACTGACACGGACTGGAGCGACTTAAACGATGTGTGAGCAACTTAAACGAAGTGTGTTCACTTATACGAGTATGTTCTGATTTATGCGATCTTTTCGCGTGATTAGAACTAGTTGTCGTCGTTCCATTGCCTTATTTATTCCGTGGTACAGTGCATTTGTTGTGATGTTATGTTTCCTTATTGCAGGGCCTCGACGCGGGGTGGTTGAGGACTTACAGTTGGAAATGTCAACCGGTCGATTTCTCTAACACTCCGGAAGCTATGAGAGTAAGTTTCAGAAAATGTTCCTTATTTCAATAGAACTTTACAAGAAGAACTAGTACATAATAATATGGAATATATTTTAATGTTATTTAGAACAAAAACTTCATTTCTTTTAGCGTACAACTCTTTCGCTCTTACTATATGACGAATTTTGAAATATTAAGTCGGCGCTTAAACAACAACTATTACTATAACCATTACAAAAAGTTGTACAAAACTGTATATAGAATTTAAAAATGCTTTTGAGGCCACGAATTTCTCTAAAGTTTCCATAACCTGATTCCAGGTAGCACGAGGAGTCTACATCTACTTCTTAGCGAAGATGTCCGAACTCCTCGACACAGTCTTCTTCGTCATCAGGAAGAAGGAGCGGCAGATCACCTTCCTCCACCTGTACCATCACACGGTGATGCCGATGATATCCTGGGGAGCCACGAAGTACTACCCGGGCGGTCACGGCACGTTGATCGGAGTGATCAACTCATTTGTTCATATTATCATGTACGCGTATTATATGCTGGCGGCAATGGGGCCGCAGTTCCAGAAGTATTTGTTCTGGAAGAAGTATATTACTACGTTGCAAATGGTAAGTTCAAAATTAAACTCAAGACTGCTAATTCTAACATCGGAGACTACTATTAATCCCAATTTCTCACGGAATATTTGGCTCAACAAACTTTTAATAACTAGTAGGTACATAATATTATATAAAACAAATCTAAAATCGTTAGGCGTTAGTCTCTGTACAGTCAAGAACAATTTGGTTGAAGCAAGCTACACAGGTACAATAACTATTAAATTTTAAAAAGGCGCTTGACACAGTTTCCTCTGATGGGTCTTTTGGAAGACTATCTAGAGGTCTTTTGAAACCTCATGCCGCAAATATAATTAAAAAAGTTGTATGTGTGACTGTTAATAATCAAAATCCTGAAATACTTAACTATTAATATCAAATTCGAAAGTTTGCTTTGTCGTTGCTCTTTTGTTATTCCTTTTCACATTTTTGATGACATAAATGTTATCTTTATCCACAGCTCCAGTTCTGCATAGCGTTCCTCCACTCGTCTCAACTTCTGTTCTACGACTGCGGCTACCCTCGCTGGTCCGTCGCGTTCACTCTACCCAACTCAATCTTCTTCTACTATCTCTTCTACGACTTCTACTATAAGGCGTATGGCACTCCAGAAGATAGGAAGAAGAAAGCCAACGGTCATGCCAATGGTATTACTAACGGGCATGTTAAGAATGGTGATGCGAAGAAAGAGAAATAGACGTCCGAAATATAGGTTTTTATATTCTTGTATAAGCTTACGTAAGGATCTTATTGTAATATTTAAAAGGATATGCTCATATTGATATGATTAAAATATGGTTTAAATACGTCAACTAAATTAGGCGTAAATCTTCTGCTCTTAGTGCCCCTCCTTGCTAAGCTAGCTTTGAAATTATGTGTAGTGTATTCTAGATTTTAGTAAAAGACAAGGGAGAGGATCTAAGAATGTAAAGTTTACAAGACAAGATTTATAAAAATCGCGTATATAAAATGATACCCCATATCCGTTTAAATATTACAATAATTGAGCGATTGTACATGAGTAGAATACGCACATAATATGCACATACTCCATTACCTATACAAAATCAAAGTTTAGAGTTAAATAAACTTGTAAATTCTTTTGTGTGCTTTTCTGGCACATTGCAGAATCTGTAGTCTATGCACCAGTGTTTATATTTAGTTATTTGTATATAGACAATAGATTAAATAAAATAAGCTATTTTACGGTACATGCTCAATAATGTCGATATGGTAAGGAGTCAATTCCACGAGCTTTTTTATCGCGGCAGTTTGTCACATAGCTTCAAAAGAACTATGACGTGATAGTTTCTAATTTTCAGGTTTCAAAAACGTGGGGAAAGCTATTACGGTAGATATAAGAACGTATCGGTTTCTTTTTCTGATCGTG
This sequence comes from Hemithea aestivaria, assembly GCA_947507615.1. Lineage (NCBI taxonomy): Eukaryota > Metazoa > Arthropoda > Insecta > Lepidoptera > Geometridae > Hemithea > Hemithea aestivaria. The sequence goes on along the minus strand of OX382325.1, from coordinate 2,472,732 downwards.
ATCGTTATAAGCCGAAAAACCCAAATATTTCTTAAACGGTTGGGTTATGCGATAAAGTTTAAAGACATCAATAATTATTTACATATTCATATTATATCTATTTTATTTTTGTCGGTTTAAAGTGGTAATAAATTGTCGCGATATTTCCGCTCGTGGAATTGGTCCCTAAGGAATCCTACATATCAAAACTTTTCCAGCTCTTAAATCATAATTTTATTGATTTTCTTGAGATTGTTAGGTTTTCATTATGTTCTAATTATATAGTGTTAATGAGCTCAGAGGCTTTATAACCTTTTTATTATGGGATATTATTACGTTTTAATACGAATAAAATGTACGCATCGCCCAAAAAAGATTTTATATTATACACTTACTACATAGGTTATGGTCCAATTTAAAAATGCACTTAATTCCACCACACGTCTAAGACGTTTTATATTGACTAGTAAGCAAGTGTAGGTGCATTATAAAATTGGACATGCGTTACTTATATTAATTTTTGTTCTATGCTATAATTTCGGGTTATAATGAACAAAGTTACCATTAATTTAATAAGTAGGGTTCCTTGTTATTAGATTAAGATTAATTATTATTGTAAAATTATAATAGTAATTAATATAGGTTCTTCCAAAGCGGGACACGGGACTCTCGATATATTTATTGTTATATTGGAAGATTTTATATTTATTATATTTAAAAATGTGAGATTAAAACAACCTTGAAATTGAAAATAAATAATTTTAAGTCGTATCACACAGGGAGTTAGGTTTATTTAAATGTAATAATTCCAAAAAGGATTTACCTGTCTCACATAACGACCAAAAAAATACATCTATAAAAAATATACCTAAAAGCTAATAAATTTATGTAAAATCGTTTTTTTTTGCCAGCCTTTAGTTGTTGAAAATGCGCGCTAACGCTTTTTGTATGAGCCTAGCACCCTGTATGTCATCATCTTTTAAAATATAAACAGCAGCGTGAGATTATATACTAAGTTTCATTATATTATTATACATAGTGAATTTAATAGACTTCATAACTCTTAGAAAATACGGACAAAATCTGTTGAAGTTGTATGCATTAAACGGTTTTTTATGAATATTTTGAATTATTTCTACTCAGCTCGTGTCCACCCGCAGCTGAATAGGTCTCCTTATGGTTTGGTCAAAAAGAAACCATAAAACTCGGCGACCTGAAACTGCAACATAGAGGTTAGCCACATAACCTATAAATTGTGATTTGACTCTGACAGTGTAAGTAGGGTAACCTGTTCTGTTGGAGTATAAACCACAATTATTATTATTATACACTGAAGCATAATAGTACGGATATTATAATCCATAATGTGCAGTCCATGTATGTCCTCATGTGTTCGTACTTTGGGTATTTCTTATTGTTTTTAATGATGTTTCGTCGAGTATATTTTTTCGTCCATGAAAAAAACAACGAATATAAACTAAATAATTAGATTCGAGAGTACCTATAGGTCAAATTGATTGTAATACGGCGATTGACGTTTCACGAATTAGTATGAATTGCAAATTAATTAATTCGGTGTCTACGTAATAATTGGACGGTACTTATGATTTGGTTTTCTAATTTATTTAAACAAAAAATTAAATTACCACTATACCTATACTTGATATGTATTTCCCTACTTCATTCTACTTATGTTGTTAATTTGTATTGTTATACATATAAATTGACAACAACTTCCATATGCGTTGTCTTCGACGTATTTTAGACATATCGTGGAAGGATAGAGTCACAAACGAGAAAGTGCTCAGTATCTCGCACCTACCAAGTATAACTGCGGTGCTAAAGCAGAGGCGATTTCGCTGGCTTGGGCACGTGCAACGTATGGAGCCTTCTCGTTTGCCAAGACAGACTCTTCTCGGACAAATAGCGGACGCAAAACGCCCTGTAGGACGGCCAATGCTCCGTTATAAAGATAGTGCTAAGAGGGATATGAAATCATTTAACATCGTCCCTAACACCTGGGAGGAAGCGGCAGACGATCGTGCGAGCTGGAGGAAGACACTATTTGACGGCATTTCTGCGCATGATAATGCCTGGTTCGAGCAACTAGCACAGAAACGAGACAAGCGCCACCAACGCGCGGCAATTCCTCCAGCTTCACCAGGAACACAATTCGTCTGTACACTTTGCGGTCGACGTTGCCATTCCCGTATCGGCCTTACGAGCCATGCACGTAAGTGTCGAACACTTATTATGGACGCTGCTTAAATCATCTTTTATATATGTAAAAGGCCAGTGATGATACATGTATAATTATTTTTTATTCCCATTATCCACCATTTAAGGGTGGGTGTTGACCATTGCTACTAAAAAGTAGCATCGCCACCGGGGTGGCCAATATTACTCGGAAAAAATTTAAAATTTAAAAAGTTTAACATATTTGTTAAAGTGCCTTCAAAAACATAACTTGTAAAAACCCAAGTCTTGGAACTCGCAGTCCTTCTACCGTAAAAAGTTGTGAGATCCTTTAAAAAATTAGCACTACAATAAAAAGTAATACTTACGTACCGACGCTTGCGTTGCTTAAAATATGCAAGGCACGCGGTATATAATTTATTTAAAAGTTATTTAACGAAATATATCCACAAAATAAAGACTTTAATTACTTGTTTATAATTGCAAAGCATTTAAGTGAAAATTAAACTTTGCTCTTTGTAATTACATTTAAATTTAACGAAATTTCCAACCCGTTCATATGAACGCGTCGTATCATGATATTCTAATATATTAATTATAAAACCATCAATACGTCTAAATTACGTAGGTTCAGTAGCCTTTAACCTTTTTTTTTAAATGAAAAGAATAGGAACATTTATTGTCTTCTCAATAAAACATTCAATAGACCTTAACCCTTAATTAATGCTGTCCTTACTTGTGGACAATCCGAACAAAAACCCTGGTTGAAATAATACTCCTATGATAAAGTTATTTAGCTCTCTATAGTTGATCAAATTTTAAATTATATATAATTTTAATAGAATAGTCTATAGATTTTAATAATTTTGCGCCTTTATCGCCCTAATATGGGTACGAGTACAGTTATTGATGCAAAAGTTTTAATTCATATTAATAATATTACAATAGAATAAAAACTCTTTATTGTAACACCACGTATATTCATAGAATCTTAAAATAAAACATAATTTCGTAACTTAAGTGTAATAATTACCTTTACATTAGACAGGCAAACGTAATGTCATCCACTAAAATAAATGGTCGATAATTATATTTTTCATCGACTACCTACAATGACTTGACAAATGGCGTATCTGGCTTTCTTGAATTGTCTGAAAGATGATTTGACGATTTTGGAAACTACCGTGAGTGCTATCGATTATAAATACGACACGGCTGTACTCACGTAAATTATTCGTTGAGAATTGTCTCAACCACGGTTTCGGACAATTACGATGTCCTTTATCAGGAGTTCACGTGAGTTTAGCCGTTTCGTATTTATAATGATTTGACGACTTACCGTTTTGACTAATTATAAATTTGACGAATTACCATTTAGACTACTTATTATAAATTTGGCGAATTGCCGATTGTTCAATCAATTTAAAAATAATAATATCTAAGGTTTTCACCAATATCGTTAAGCACTTTGATTGGTAAGTATAAAGAAAAGCGCCTATGCCTTGAGGATTGTGGGTCATGAGTTTGATGATGATAAATATTTTATGAAAAGTGTTTGCAGTGTACCTTTTCAATACACTGCTGAAGTTATAGTGAGTTTAAATAGCCAAAAAAATAATGGAGTTAAAAAACAACAAACATCTATAAAAATTTCTTTATTTTCACTTTTAACTTACTTTTAATAAATTATCAATATATTATTGATGTAAATGCGAATGTTTGATGATAATAATTTGTACTTTAACAAATCGAGAAATAAGTACAAATTTAATATCATTTAATATTCAACTTATAAAATTTTTATATTATATCACATTTAAATACATACAATCACAACAATCTTATACACAACCATTGTTTTATAAAATTACTTTATTTAACCACATCTATACAAAACAACATTGAAAACTTATAAAATATACTCACATTTTCAAACTACTTACATATAAAAATAGCTCTAGGAACTGTGATTTGAGTGAAAATCTTGGTTAAAATACAATTTAAACTTTAAAAAATAAGACAATAAAAATATTGTCAAAGTATAATGTATGTATAAGTTAGATAACTCTTTATTAAACACTATCAATACAAAAAAAAAACATCAAATATAGTTGATATTAAAGTGTTGCTATTGGCGGTCTTGTCGCTAATAGCGATCTCTTACAGACAACCAAGTTATTATATTATAAATACGACACGGCTGTACTCACGTTGTCTATTCGTTGTTGTTCGTGTTACTGCAGGCCTGAACTCCTGATGAAGGACATCGTAATTGTCCGAAACCGTGGTTGAGACGTATCTCAACAAATAGACATCGTGAGTACAGCCGTGTCGTATTTTTAATATGGATAACACTCACGGTAGTTTCCAAAATCGTAACCAAGTTATTTTATTTAAAATATTGTACCTCAATGATTTTCACTTTATTATGCTAAATTCACTGTTCCAATATACCAATTTACCTATTACCTATACATACTTATTTAACTATCTTTGAATAATTTATAACCTAAGTTGAATGTTATTTACAATGATTTTTTTTAATGAGTTGGTTGAACGACGATCCGAGGGGCTTACCGTACTGAAAAATTAAAAGTATTTAAAGCCAACTAAAATGAAATGTTCTTAGAGGCATAGTACGGTTAAGTTATAAGACGTTTCTTAATTTTGCTGTATAATATCAAGCGACAAAGTTGAGTATGTTAGATGTTGACACAATAGCAGACGGCCCACCTGATTAATGGTAAGTGGTTACCATAGACGTATAGAGCACCACTAGTGATGCCGACGTGATCTGAACACGTTATTCTCGACTTAAAAAGATTTTAACTACTATGATTAAACCAAAATAGAAGTCTGCACTGTTAAAGGCTTCTACTGAGTACTAAGTAAAATTAATAACTATTGAATTTGGCGACCTTTATCTTACTTAATATTATAAACGTGAAAGTTTGTAAGAATGGATGTCTGGATGTCTGGATATATGTTTGTTACTCTTTCACGCCTAAACGGGTGGACCGATTGAGCTGAAATTTTGTATAGAGATGGCTTAGATCCTGGAATAACACATAGGCTACATAAGTACTGCGGGTAAAACCGCTGGGCGCAGCTAGTAGACAATAAATACGACACGGCTGTATAAATTCTTGGTGAAATTTTCTCAACCATAGTCCCCGTCTGGAAGACGTGAACTCCTGATAAAGGACATCGTAATTGCCCTAAAGCACGGTTGAAATAATCTCACAAAAACAATTCGAGTATGTACAGCACCTATGTAGAATTTTAAAATGCAATCAAGGAATAAATTTATAAAGGCAAGAAATAAATACAGTATGTAACCTAGATTGATAAAATGAAATCACTTTGCAGCCGAGTCGTGCATATTTGTAATAACAACCTACTTATAATAGTTTTCACAATCGTATTTACAGACAATTATAATTATAACAACGAAAATTATAATAATTATAATTGTCATTATTGAGTTATAATGATCAATAAAATTATATTAATCATCCTTTAAAACACAATTTGGCGTACCATTTGCATTAGAAATAAGATTTTTATCGCTAATACAGGGTTTAGTAATGTCTGTCTTATTTTTTCGCTTAATATAGCTCTGTCTGTAGAAATTAAGAAAGAGAATCATGATAAATGCTGTGTTGAAAGAGATGAATACAGCTACTCCTTTGGAGGGCGGACAATCTGAGACTTTTATTGTGGCGATGAACTGGACTATGATTGAGGCGAATTGAATCTGAAATAAACAAGAAAATGATAATTAATTATTATAATTAAAAATCTGACTACAGAAATGTAGTTGGATATTAAAAATGGCATCAGTGTCATTCTTACAGTAAATACAAATCTAACACAATCTTAAAGGGTTGGCAACGCTCAGCAGAGATATTCACTTATCCGTTAGGGAACCGAACCGAAGACCGAAAAGTCAAAAATGTATGAAATGACGAATTATTAAATAGATACGACGTAATACGTTTTTGTCAATTCGGTCTTCGGTTCGGTTCCCTAACGGATAAGTGAATGGTTCTGCTTGTACAGATCACAGTGATAACTCTAGTGATTTCAGGTCAACATCAGATAGAATAGAGGTCGAGGTAGAGGTAGGTGAATAGAGTCTTGAAAGGTACGCAACGTACCAGCGGTACCCCTGGTATTGCAGGTATCCATAGGCGACGGTAGCCACTCACCATCAGGTGGACCGTCTGCTTGTTTGTCACCTATTACAAAAAAAAAAGACGGTCCGCCTGCTTGTTTACCGCTCAATTGATATAAAAAAATCATTTCTCAAAGAAAAAATCATCGAGCCGTTCAGGATGCACCGCGTGCCATACACACACACACAAAGAGATAATTAATATACTCTCGAGAAACATACAATCCTATGGATAGTTTTAAACGCCTGCCATTTTGTTGAGTTCAACGTAAGTTTTGCTCTGACCTATGATGCTTTGCTACAGCATAAGAACAATGAATGTTAGGTCCGCGTTAGTAATAATGTTAAGCAACATACGAGTTTATTGTAGTTACTTTGTAAAATTATGCCAGATGCCACATTTTACTATACTATTATTATTCTAAATATTGAACTTTTATTCTAAATGCAGCAACTTGTAGCAATATATTGAGCAAAGTGAAACATTACTCCAACTATCACGTTATAGAAAAACAAGACCCGCGCGCACTTCGTATCCTCTTACAATCTAATGCACAATGTATCATGTGTGTGTATGTGTGTGTGGTAGGTACTTAATTGTATGAGGATTATGCTGTATTGCATAATAAGCCATTAAGTAAAGTATAAAAAATTGTTATTTTGGGTTATCCTCATCCCTAAGTGATAGACATACTCGTGTACCGTCGCACACTTTTTGTAGACTTTTTTTAGGTGAACAATACTGTAGTACATTATTTTGATCTATGTTCAGCTAGCGCTTGCAATGTATGCGCAAAAAATGTGTTTATTAACACATTAGAAACCTCTAAAATTATCAGTTATTCTGTACTATATTATGCATTATTTCCTTATAATAATAATTGGGGGTTTATAGAATAGGTTTACTCTACTTACACTGTCAGAGTCAAATCACAATTTAAAGGTCGTGTGGCCAACCTATATGTTGCTGTTTCAGGTTGCCAAGATTCCTACAAGGCCTGCAACATGACCTAACGACTGCGTCCTACATACATATATAGATAGATAATCCTTTATTGAAACACAAAAATGTACAAAAACAACTTAAAACTATAATATAAAACTAAGTGTTACAATTGGCGGTCTTATCGCTAATAGCGATCTCTTCCAGACAACCGTGCAAGGAGAGGAGAGCAATTGTAATTCATATTATCTTATAGGAAACAGCCGGGACCCACAGTTTTACGTGCCTTCCGAAACATGGTAGCGTTAGGAGAAAATTTTTGCCACATTGAGACTTGAACCCAGGACCTCCGGCTTACAAGTCGGAGGTATGACTACTGGGCCACGGACGCTACTTTTGAATCACTGTATCTATTAAAAAAACTGCATCTAAATCCTTTGCGTAGTTTTGAAGATATAAGCATACATAGAGACAGACAGACGCGAGAAGCAACTTTATTTTATACTATGTATGTAGTGATAATACATAGCATTGTCAGAAAATAATAATGAAGGTTTCTTATCTGGATTTCATAATTGTTTTTGTACGAATACTAGGTATTTGCGATTCTCAAATAAAAATTAGGTCGCCTTTGTTGTCTTTGACCCTGCACTCTGCCCTTTTCAGAACATTTTCACAAGATACTGAACAACTAATTGTTCACACAATTAAATCAGTCACATTTTCTAGTACTCGCCTAAGTACTAGAAAAGGCTAAGTTACATAACTTAGACACTAAGTATGTCTTAGCATTGTGTTTAGTGTGTAAATTAATAAAAAATGGAGAGCGCGAACGATATGCAACTTGCCTGCAGAGTTGAATTTGGAAAAAGTGCATTTGACGTTGACAGTTTGAAAAAGGATGCAGCTGCAGCTGTCAACGTCATTGTTTTCTTTTTTTTTTTTATTGTTGGTGGCACCGCACGGCGCCAACATGCTCCCCGCCCTGGAACCTCCGAGTTTCAGCAGCATCAGTTGAGGAAGCAGTTATTTCCACCGGTAGCGGGCAGATTTTTGCAAATGAGCGCTGGATATCTCCGGTTGCAGTACGGATGCTCGCCACGCGTGAGATTCCATCCCGTCCGGTGAAGACTTGCAGGATGCGTCCCAAGCGCCATTTTAACGGTGGCATGTTGTCTTCTTTTATGAGGACCAGTCTGTTTATGGCCAGGTCACTCTTATTGGTCTTCCATTTTGTTCTGGTCTGGAGCTCGCTGATGTACTCCTTAGACCAGCGTTGCCAAAAGTGCTGTCGCATTTGTTCGATCCGATCATAACGAGGTAGTCGGGTCGTTTTAGCTTCAGTTATGTCGTTACAAGGTGGTGCCATGAGTGGTCGCCCGATCAGGAAGTGTCCTGGTGTCAACGCCTGTAGGTCATTCGGATCAGAAGATAGAGGTGTAATAGGCCGGGAGTTCATTACTGCTTCTACTTGAGTCAGTGCGGTATAAAATTCTTCGAATGTGAGGTTAGTGTTCCCCACAACTCGTCTCAGATGATACTTACAGGATTTTACCCCCGCTTCCCACAGACCTCCAAAATGAGGAGAGTACGGAGGAATGAATTTAAACGATATATTTTCTGAAGAAACTTTCTGAATGATATTTTTAGAATTATTTGTTAAAAATGTATTAAGCTCATTAGCTGCCCCAACATAATTTTTCCCATTGTCAGAAAAAATCTCTAAAGGTTTACCCCGTCTAGATATGAAACGTTTTAAGCAAAGAAGAAACCCCTCTGTTGAGAGAGTTGTGACCAACTCAAAGTGCACAGCTTTAGTTGCTAAACATACAAACAAACAAATATAAGATTTCATTAATTTTGAGCCTCTCCCTTGACGGTTCAAAATGTAAACTGGCCCGCAGTAATCTGTACCAGTTCTCATAAACGGAGAACCCACTGCTAATCTTTCGGTTGGAAGGTTGCCCATGATTGGGCTAAACGTTTTCCCACTCAACCTAACGCATTTGATACACTTATGTACTACAGAACGCGCCAAATTTCGCCCGCCGAGAGGCCACCACTCCTCCCTAATATGTGAAAGTAATAATTGAGGACCAGCATGGCATAAATAAGTGTGTTTGTGTTGGAATAATAGAAGGGTAAATCTGTGTTTGCTACAGAGTAGGATTGGATGTTTTTTGTCAAATGAAAAGTCTCTACTATTATCCAATCTACCTCCTACTCTGATAACAGACTCATCCTTACTATAGAATAAGTTAAGTCCTGACATGGAACGTGAATACTTCACATTCAAAGTTGATTTTGATAGAGCATCATATTCGGAAGGGAATGATTCCATTTGAGAAAATCGCGCTAGCAAAACTGATGACTCATGTAGCTCATCAGCTGACAACGGTCCCTGTTTACGTTCAGTTTTGTGACGAATATTATGAATAAATCGCCGAATATAAGCGGCGGCTCTGATCATCCTGTTAAATGAAGAAAACCTCTCAAATGGAAAGAGATTTCCTAACGAATCAGATGTAACGATATGAGATTTCAATTCCGGTAATGAATCAGGAAGTACTTCTGGACTGCCTTCAATAATGGGGTTTTCTAAAATGAACTTCGGCCCAACCCACCACAACTCCTTGTCAATGAGACCAGGTAGACTCACGCCACGTGACAATAAGTCGGCTGGGTTGTCTACGCCTTGGACATGTGACCAAACGCAGCCACAGGTCAGATCATTTATTTCAACGACTCTGTTTTGAACGAAAGTTTTTAGCTTGGCTGGATGAGTATGTAACCACCCTAAAACTATTGTTGAATCAGTCCAGAATAATACCTTTTCGAATTTAAAATTCATTGCATTATTTATTCTTTTATAAAGGCGTGCGCCCACTAACGCACCGCACAGCTCAAGTCGGGGAATGGTCACCGGTTTTAAAGGAGCTACCTTGCTTTTAGCACATAATAGTTTCACGGTGACGTCACCAGTCTCTTGACAAACGCTGCGGACGTAGGCGCAAGCACCATAGGCCTCCTGTGAGGCGTCAGTAAAAATGTGCAGCTGCAACTGATGTGCATGCTGTGTGGTCACATGTCGCGGAATGCGAATGTCTTTTAAATATTGAAATGACTCTAGTGTTTTCATAAAATTGCCAGCTATGTCACTGGGGACAGGCTCGTCCCATCCTATCTTGCAAAGCCAAAGTTTCTGCATAAGAATTTTACTCACAATAACGACAGGTGATAATAAACCTAGTGGGTCAAATACTTGTGATATTACAGAAAGAATTATGCGCTTTGTAAGTTTTGAAACATCAATGTGAATGTCTAACTTTGTGTCAAATTTAAACTCATCATTACTATTACACCAGCCCAAGCCTAACGTTTTGTGTTGAGTGGCCTTGTCTAATGAGAGTGATTTTACATTATCATTTGATGAAGTATTACAGTCAAAGTTGAATACCCATTTTCTTAACGGAAAACAGCCTGAATTTAAAACGTTGCTAACCTTTTCACAGATTGACAATAATTCCTGCTTATCATTATGAGTATATATGAAGTCGTCGCAATACATTGATTTCAGTATGATTTGTGAGATGTACTCATCAGGACAGTCAAGTGCAAGCTGCCGTATACATCTCATGGCTAAATATGGAGCAGATACGGTGCCATAAGTCACTGTGTTCAAACGATATACACTTAATGGGTCACCTTTGCGTTCACGCCACAATATAAGTTGTAAGTTACGTTGATCATCCTGTATATTAACCTGTCTGAACATTTTTTCAACATCTGAACATGTCACATAAGTGTATTGTCTAAACCGTAACAGAATATCAAACAAGTCATTTAACAGTGGTGGACCAATCAGCTGAATGTCATTTAGTGATTTGCCGGTAGTAGTTTTTGCACCAGCATCAAATACTACACGAAGCTTTGTTGTGGTGCTTTCACGCTGTACACAGTGATGTGGTAAGAAATAGTGAGGTGACTCATATGAGTCAACGCGAGTCATGTGACCTAACCTTACATATTCCTCTAAGAATTCTGAATACATCTTTTTTACTTCTGGCATACGCTCCAATTTATTTTCTAACGAAAAAAACCTACTCTTGGCTAGATCATAAGAGTCACCAAGTGACTCAGCCGGTTCACAAAGAGGTACTCGGACCTCAAACCTACCATCTTTGTCACGAGTAGTTGTAGACTTGAAAAGGTCTTCACAAATTTTATCTTTAGGTGAGAGAACTTGATCTGCTTCACCAAAATTTTTCTCTACTTCCTCTATTTCCCAAAAACGTCTCATCTGGTTATCCAGTGAGTTTGTAAATGTACAGCAAACGGTGCTGCCATTGGTAACTGTGGGGCTTTTACCGGCCAACGGGCCCGAAACGATCCACCCCAATTGGGTGTTTTGTAGGTAAGGTCCATTAGACAAACGAAGTCGACCTTCTTGTAACAAATTCCAGAATAAATCAGCACCTATCAGCAAATCGATTTCTGAAGGAACATAATAATTCGGATCTGCTAATGTAACGTTGGGAGGCATTTGTAACGAATGCACATCTATACGAGTGTTTGGTAAACAATAAGTAATTTTAGGTAAAACGGAACAGTTCAAACGAGAACTAAAATTACTACTTTTTGATTGCAAGAGTAGGTCACATGACTGTTGTGAACGAGTAACAGTATTGCCTACACCTGTAATTGTGAGAGTGGACTGTATAGGTTTTAAACGAAGTTTGTCACATAGTGACTGAGTAACGAAACTCCTCTGCGAGCCACTATCAAGAAGAGCCCTAGCAGTTACACTTGAGCCCCTATGAGACACCTCAACAATGGCAGTGGATAGTAAAACCTGTTCTAATGGAATAGACTGCAAGGTTTCTAACGTACTATCACAGTTGGCAGAAAACGCATGGCTACTGTGAGCATCTAAACGAATTGAGTTGCAACTTACACTACTATTAGAATGTAGTAAGCTGTTGTGTTTTTCTGGGCATTGCTTGCATGGCCCATACTGGCAATCTTCAATAGAATGATTGGAACGTAAACAGTTTTGACATATATCTTTTCCAGAAACGAATGTGAGCCTATCAGGGACAGAAAGGTTGAGAAAACGAACGCAAGAGTACAGTGCATGATTGTCCTCACACATAACACACTTATTGATGTACCCTGACTGTGATGCAGGCTTGCCTGTCCGTGATGGCTGTTTATGCGATACAAATGAACGTACCTGTGAGGCAGGTTGTGTATTATTATTATTACTGTTTGACTTTTTCGTTTGTTCACTTGTATTAGATTTATTATAGTTACCCCCTTGAACCATCTCTAAAACGTCTGACCGGTCTCTTAAAAATTGTAAAATGTCTTCTAATTTGACTCTACTGTGCTTATTAAAAATGGTGCTTTTACGGTTTTCCCATTCCCTGTTAGTTATTGAATCTAATCTTGTAGTAATTAAGTGTATCACTAAGGTATCCCAGTGTTCGGTTGGTTCTCCCATAATGTTCAACGACCGAAGATTCTTTAAGACAGAGTCCACTAACTTACGCAACATAAAAGGTGATTCCTTTGTAATGGTTGGTATGGAAAACAATGACTTTACATGATTATTAATTAACAATCTATTGTTGTTGTATCTGTCTGTTAAGAGATCCCAAGCAATCTGGTAATTTTCAGATGTAAATTCAAGTGATTTGATAACTAGTAAGGCACTGCCTTTCAGTGATGAACGCAGATAATGAAACTTTTGAATAGGATTAATTTCCTTTGCATTGTGAATCAAAGATATGTAGGTATCACGATACTCGAGCCAATTTTCATATGAACCGTCGAAGGATGGTAAAGAAATGGTAGGTAATTTTATAATTGAATTATGACTGCTGTTACTATGACTGTTAGAGCACTTAGGGGTCACATCTCTCTCTTCATGTTTACAAATTATAGACTTAGCAAGAGACATTGAGTTAAAGTATTGTGTTTCTATTAGTTCTCTTGTTGCGAGCTGGTTGTCTAGCTCAGTTTCACTAATAATATTTTCAATTTGACTTTGTATTTCTTGATATTCTTTAAAAAGGGACTCACAATTCGCGATCCGTAACTGAAGTTCGATAATTTGTTGTGAATTTATTTCGCTATCGGAAGATTCTATACTACAAACGTTTTTGGAGAACAATGTTAATCTCCCGCGAATATTGCCACGTTTTTTGTTAAGATCACGGATATCATCATCGTTGGAGCCGCGTGAAGATTTGACCTCTAGGTAACTCATTTTAACGGATAAGTGTGTGGAAAACGGAAAAGTGTACCTCTGCAAGCCTCAAATGACGGTGTACTCGCACGAAGAATGTAATAAATTATACTTCTCTTCAGTTTTCTTCAAAGTCGAACTTGATGTCGAGATGGCGGAAGCCGGCCGGCGTCTTGCGAATAGTAATCTGCTTGCATCTACTGCAGGTTGACGGCGATGGCGACCACAATGAACGAAAACGAATATGACGGCGACTATATTGCACTGGCGTTAATATCCGGCTCGAAGGACCAATGTTTAGTGTGTAAATTAATAAAAAATGGAGAGCGCGAACGATATGCAACTTGCCTGCAGAGTTGAATTTGGAAAAAGTGCATTTGACGTTGACAGTTTGAAAAAGGATGCAGCTGCAGCTGTCAACGTCATTGTTTTCTTTTTTTTTTTTTATTGTTGGTGGCACCGCACGGCGCCAACACATTGTGTTGAAAATTCACACTAACATTATAGAACATCTGAGTATGTTTGTTAATTATTACCTCTTCTCACTTAAAACTATCGAACAATTATTAGTTATTATTTAATATTTAGTGTTAATTCCGCTCTAAATAGATGATTAGATGATGAATATGATGAGATGTTTAGATGATTTAGAGCGGAATTAACACTACATATTAAATAATAACTAATAATAATAATTGTAGTGATAGATTTCCGCAAAGTAACGCCTAGTTCCATTAATTAAACTATCGAAATGGGAATTAAAAAATACGCTACTTTCCAGCGGATAGAACTGGGCGTATTTATTGAGAAAACAACTTCAAAAACGATTAAAAATCACGACATAGTAATAAAGTGGCTTCCCGCGTCTGTCCCTATGGATGCTTATATCTTTAAAACCACGCGACGGATTTTGATGCAGTTTTTTTAATAGATAGAGCGATTGAAGAGGAAGGTTTGTACGTAAAATACATTCGTAATGTAGTAGAATAATTCTGATATAATTTTCTATTAAGCGCGACGAAGTGCGCGCGGGTCTAATAGTTAAAACTAATTTAAAGTTAATAAACGAAATAATTTAAAAATATCACTCACCAGCTGAAACTTCGTCATATATTTCTTCCACGTCAAATATTTGGCCACATTTGGCCCCAACGCCGAAAGTCCATAGTAAGTGTACATGAAGACATGCACTAACGAGTTGATGAACCCGATGAAGACCAACGTGTGTGATGGCCAATATTTCAAAGTTGCCCATGTACCAATCACCATGATCGTATGGTGGTATAAATGTAGGAACGTCACTTGATTGTCTTTCTTTCTTAGAACGAAAAAAACTGTGTCTAATAACTCAGTTACTTTGGCAGAAAAGTAGAGGAATGTGCCGATAAGAATCTGGAAAAGAGAATGCTTGTGAATATCAATTTGCTCCTCTCCACTACGATTGTCTGAAAGAGATCGCATATAGCATAAGACTGGCAATTGTAACACTTTGATCATTCTATTGTGTTTTTATTACAAACTCAAAATACATTTGTTAAAACAGGCCACAATGGTGCATTTATTGCAAGTAAATGGTACAAAGTAATTGAAGCTATTTAAAGACTATCTAAATATACTAGAATGAATTATAATTTACCTTATTTCTTGAAACCACTTCGTTCATGTAGCATTTCTTTGGTATCACTCCCATATCCATCAAGTAAAAGAAGAACTGTAAAGAAAATTAGTAATTACTCATATAATAAATTATTATTATTTATTAACATCAGACGACCGTCTTGCTCGTCTTCTTACTTTGTTGTAAAAAAAAAATCACGCCTGGTTCCCGTTGGGGTCTCCACTTAGTGCGATCCTGACACACCTCTTTCGCTTCCTTAACTTTCATCACATTCTTGATATACGCTCCCCTGTTCTTAATACTCTTGACGTGGCCATTCCTTAGAACGACATTTATTTGGTCAAGAAAAGTACGCCTATGTCGACCAATTGCGACTTGACCATTCACTTTTGCCATAATACAGTAACGCCTGCAAATTACTGCTTGGTAGATGAACAAATGGCAAAGGCGTGGTACTACCTCAGGTGGCCTCTGTAATAGAGGACTACCAATACAAAAAAATACAATAAATTTCTTACCAGCCAAACTAAATACACCGATATAGCCACCTGCACCGCATTGTATATAAGCATAATATGTGTTAGCCTATATGCTTCTCTTTTCCTCATATACGCTGGTCCCACTTTCAACACGAAGAGTAAATATACAGCTAGTATTGTCACTATTGGTCCCAGTGATGACATTAATGGTAGCTCATCTATTTCTGAATCTGTAACAAGAAAGTTTTCATTTATAATTTAACTATTAACATTATTTAACATTACTGTGCTCCGGTAGGAGGGCACTGTAGCTAGTGAAATTACTGGGCTAAAGAGTCTTAACATCTCATGACTCTTGAGTAAGAAGCGTTGGTGCAGTGCTCCTAGAGTTTCACATAATTGTGAAATCCTAGGTAACACTGTACTGATTATGGGCAGCCGTTATCTCTTAACATCAGGAGAGCGTCTTGCTCGTCTTCTACTTCATAACATAAAAAAAAAAAAAAAAAAAAAAAAAAAAAAACTATAAGCTCGCGATTTGCGTGCAAGCCGTGTGGAGAAATCCTTTCTAAGCGGGGATCTACGTCATAAAACCTATCTGTGTTTCAAATTTCAAACCCAATCCGTTCAGTGGTTTAGGCTGTACGTTGATAGATTAGTCAGTGATACAGTCACTCTTTTCTTTTGTATATTTTCGACTATAAATGAAAAAGTTGCTCAAATTTACTAGTTTTATTTCCTTAAGTTTAACTTTTGATAGCGACGATCTCGTCGCGACTATATAACTGCGAATACCGAATATGTTAGAAGACTTAAATGGTGGGATAATTCCCCCCATTCAACTTCAAGGATACATTGTTACCAATTTCTGAAATCTTTAGTACGTTAGATGCAAATAACTTTAAAGACTAATCACCAATTAAGATATTTCCAGAATTTTAATTAATATCTGCCTAATTAATTTTAATAACAATGCAGTGAAAAATGTTAAGAATTTCGACGTAACCTGTCACCACGTCATTGAGTCAAGATCATTAAAAACAGGTTAATTAGATGTAGTTACGAAATATGCAATTATAATAAATAATTATAGACATCATTCATAAGTACTTTCATTCTCACAAGTGAATTTTGAAAAATATGATTAAAAATATTAATTTTATCAATTTTGATATTATATGCCTGTTTTCAAAAAGCGAGGGCGAGATGTATGTTTAAATAATTTATAACTTGAAAACCAATTTACCGATTTCGATGATAAAGGCAGGAATGACTGGGATTACTTAGGAGGAAACCCTTTGCAACAAAAATAATGTTTCAATTAGTAAACATTGTAACATTACAGTAATTATACGAATCTATTTTTATATTTAATGTAACCAAAGTAAAACTAAAAAAAAACCATATTTTCTCAGTTTATGTACCTACTTTCATTAAACAAGGTAAGTCACCTTAACAGAAAATCTTTTAAGGAAAATCTCCTAATTATTATCATAATAACTCATCTTAAAATTATTGTTTACTTAACATAAAGGTCCTCGGTGTAAAAAAAAACTTGTTTGAAGAGGCTTTTATAAAAATAAAACAATTCTATAAAATATGTAAGCAATTAAATGGTGTGAAAAAATGTGTAAATTTGATTATACCAATTATGCAAATACATTAATTAGGTAAATTTTAGTTAATTACAATAACTAAATTTACGTGCGTAATATGTAATGCACCTAAACTAATATTATCGAAGTTTATTATACTCCAACTGAACAGATCATTCTTATATTACTGCTTTAAATCACAATTAAAGCCTGTGTTGCCAACGTAGTTTTTATACTAAATAGTTCTACGTTTGATCACATCCCACCTGATGAAAAGTGCTGATGTGGTCGACAATGTATCTCGTAAGATACCTTACACTAGTGCCTTGAAGTTTTTAAAATTGTATGGGGAAACACGAATGACGTCAGTTTGTTATAAATGCGACCAGCAGGCCTATTAGCTATCACCCACCCACATGTAAAACACTAGAATGCATAGACTAACATGCGTACATTACTTTCTTAAACCTCCTCATTAATATAAATAAAATAACAAACGTAGTAATGTATATTGAAGTGGACATCAATCATAGTGGGTGTGAATTAGCCAATAGCCCTGAAGTTCTACTTTAAAAAGTGGAACCAAAATGCTTAGAATGGGCAGTTGGTATCGGCTCTAACTATGGAAGAGAGACGCAAGAGTTTCAGGTCTCCAAGGTTACCATAAGGCCTTCAACATGACTAAACTGCCCTCTACATAATATAAAAGGCGACAACTAAACCCACAGCTAAACGAGCCTTTCGAAGCACATTTAATGTTTTTTTTTTTATGCGAAGAAGTAAGAAAACGAGCAAGACGCCCGCTTGATGTAAAGAGATAACGCTGCCCATAATCAGTACAATGCCACCTAGGATTTCATAATGATGTAAGATTCTAGGTGCACTGCACCAACGTTTCTTACTCATGAGTCATAAGATGTTAAGACTCTTTAGCAGTAATAACAACACAAAAACAATAATATCATAAGCCGTAGAACCGATAATCGCTGGGTTAGACAAGTTTTCGAGTAGAAACCATGTCTCGGCATACGTAGTGTAGGGCGCCTATGGGTGAGATGGGGCGATGATATCCGGAGAGTTGGTAGCGTTGAAGGAGAAGGTCATGGCCGAGGCCCGAGTCGAGATTCAGGGTATATACCTCTTTGGTTACAATATTGGAATGCAATTCACTACTTTTTTATACGTTTACCATGGTGCTGTTTATATACTTAATCATAATCTTAATTTTCATACAAATTATGTACAATGTACGTACGGTGTACAGGCTGTCTTTGATAAAAACGTCCTAATTTCAATTTATTTTCTGCTTTTTTATCTTGCAATAGTAGACCCGCACGCACTTCATTACGCCTAACCGAAAGTTATCAGTATTTTTGTACTCTAATATGCATGTATTATACATATAAACCTTCCTCTTGAATCACTCTATCTAATAAAGAAAACCGCATCAAAATCCGTTGCGTAGTTTTAAAGATCTAAGCATACATAGGCACAGACAGACGGGGAAGGCGACTTTGTTTTATACTATGTAGTGATGATAATTATAATATTATATTCATTCGGATTACTTTTAAAATTATTTTTAATCTTCTTCGTTATTTATTTTACCTTCCATAAATTAATTTAAAATAATTATAATTGAAGTGCAGCTCTATATTTACAGTCACGGACCCATAACGCATTAATGTTATAAATATTATACTATTAGGTACTTATTTAAATTCATAACTCTCACAAAATTTAACACAAACAGAAAATACATAAATGTAAACTATAAGGGAAACTATCACGAACTTTCACAATAAATTAGTATATCATAGATAAAAGAGTTATTACTCAAAATAATAATAATAATATTTCTTTATAAATCCTATTTTTATAAAGAAATATTATTTATTATTTATTTATTAATACTTTATTGTAACACCACATGAAAGTTAAAAATTTACAACAGTAGTTAACAAACAAAACAAAGATGTTGCAACCGGCGGTCTTATCGCTAAAAGCGATCTCTTCCAGACAACCGTGCAGGAAGGGAGCAACATAATATGGCAGAAACTGGTAGGTGGTGAAGTATAAAATAAACAAATAGTATCCAAAATATATGTTATAATTTATATTATCATGTTTAAAAGTAGATACTAAATAGTATATATTATAAACAAAATATATAAATAAGTATATGTATATATAAATAATATCTTAATTAGGAGATTCAGAGTCTAGGCAATCTTCAATATATTCAAACACAGAACTTATAACAGCTTTACAAATTTATGAATATTTAAACTAAATGATTATGATATATACGGCAACATGAGTTTTGTAGTATACGCATAATTTATTATTATCTATTTTACACTAAATATTAACATAGAAAAATACCACACATATTTTTTTGGTTAATTGAGAAATAATTTAGGTGAGGTCTTTGCCCAGCTGTTAGACAGTACGGTCTAGAAAAAAAAATGAGAAAAGGAGAACAATACTATAAGTACAAACTACTACAAAAAATACTCACATTGACTCCTATTCAAATCCCAATCCGGGTTCTTCAGTCCGACCACAGAATTCATTTTATTTTTTTGTTTTTACACCGTTTTTTTTCCACTAGTGACACTTCTGCTCCCGGTCACCGCTGAATTGGTAGTAACCTCCAATTTACGGTCAACTAACTAAATCGGAAATTGGTGAAAAAATTCCGACGAGACATCCCACACTGTCGCGAAAGAGCTAATGGCATTGGTCAAAGATACACCTTCCTTATATCTGAGGATCTCGTGACTCATTACCGAATCTTTCAACCACAACGTACGGCCCTAGGTTTTACTCAGAAAAAAAATTTACGCGAGGAAAATTTGTAAACAATAGCACCCTACGATTATGTAATTATCCAATATGTTTATAGTTCTTAATAAGTAGTTTTGGTGAGATTTTTCTGTGCGATTTACGAGTATTTTTACAATAGGTTTTCAATACCTATTATTCTAAAGACAAGCTCGATACTCGTTTGTTGATAATGATAATAAACTCTACTTATTTCAGGCAATGTACACATAAAACAAATACATTGTACCAGAGGCCTATATCAATGTATGTGTCAATCAATGTACGTATCTTAAAGACTAATATACCTTAGATAAAATTATATTTTAACATAATATTAACATTATAATTATGTTAAGCTTGTTAATAATTAAATAAGTTTGATATTCAACAGGTACCATAATATTATAGAGAAAAAAATCTCTTACGGATATAAAATTATAACAAAATAGAAAGCGAATCTATTGTTACTGAGACCGTTTTGAATGACTTTCCTGCAAGTGCTACAGAATTTTGATATTAGACAAATCAAAATAGGTCACGCGTTTTTTGGAATGTCAGCAGTGGATCTACTATTACGAAGGCCTAAGATGTTAAGTCACATTTATTAAGCCCAGTCGTCGTAGCACATCGCAACATTGACATAAAAGTAGCAACTCCCGTCCCACTGTCAAGAGTAATTGACGTTTGTAAGAGCACAATGACATTGGGAGTAGCTGCAAATTGTATGCAATGACAGTGCAAGTAGCAAGAGTAGCGTCTTGATATATATGACAGTTTACTCTTGACTGTGGGACGGGAGTTGCTACTCTTATGTCTTACGATGCTAAAGGGGCTGTAGTTTTATGTCAGAATTATTGACATATAAAAGAGGTTGTAATTGTAATGAAATATTTTTAAATAAATATTACATTATAGAACATACTGTTCAAGACTGCATTGTACTTGCAGATTATCGTAATTTTGTCGCTACGGTGGTTTTTGCTTGATGTAAATATTTTTAATTATTGTGTTTTATTTTGTTCGAAAAGTTAACGATCGATAAATAATTATGTATCGCTGCGTCGATAGCAAAGACCTGAAGCGTGAGAGAGAAATGAAAATAAAAAAATAATGTTTTCAGAAATTTATTGCCTGTGAAGTCTCTATAATTATTTGCCGGTTGTATTTGTAAGTCAAAGAGAAAAAATAGCCTTTATAAAAACACACTACACACACACTCTAGAGAGTTTTACACTAGAGTTTCTTACTTATTTGTTTCTATCTAAAATCGAGTAAAGTATATTCGTGAATAAATCATCATACACGTATAACACGTATTAAATAAATTATGGGAACGACCATGGAAGTAAAATTGATTGATGGAATTTTACTTAACAATTGCTACATAATTTTATGTAATTTTTTTTTAAACAGAATATTCACAAATCTGCCAAAGCATTGAACTTGACATCACGTTCTAGCCGACTTCAATAAAAGGTCGAAATGGTTAGGATTTTTTTCACCTTAAGACCAGGCAACGCCGATTTTTCCATTTATTTTAAAGAATGATTGTTTTTTCACTGCTTTTCTCTGTAGCGCGGTGGGCTAATACCCGCCTGCAACGCAAAAGGTTGCAGGTTCGATTCCCGCATGGGACAAATGTTTGTGTGATTCACAGATATTTGTTTCTGGTCTGGGTGGCTTTCTGTATCTATTATAAGTATGAATTTACAAAAGAAAAGTATATAAGTATTATATCCGTTATCCTAACCACCATAACACAAGTATGTTGCTTAGCTTGGGGTAAGGTGGCGCTGTGTAAACTGTCCTGAAATATTTATTTATTTTCCATCCGTTGACACTCATGAGAGCAAAATTTAATCAAGGACCTTAATGGTGTCACTTTTCAAGCGTGAGCTGTTTTTTTCTGTTATTCCTGATTATATTTTTGAAATTTCCTTCAGTTTGGTAAATAAAAGTTATAGCCACTGAAGGATGACACGTTTATTTGACTGATATGGGATATTTTTTGCTTTAAAACAGTAAATAATGTGCTCATGATGAATAAAAATACATGGGATACTTATACTTTCAAGGTTTATGGGGAAGTTAGTTTAGTAGTTGCTTGTTTTCACGTCATATGTATCAATTTCGTAACAGTATTTTCGTAGTATGTTTGTGTAAATATAGACGAAGTTAAATTTAGCCGTTTATTGATTTCAATAAATTAATAATCATTTTTTATCCGACGTTTGGTGGTCCCACTTAAATTTTATCGAAATCGGTTAAGACACGCACTTAATCACGCTTCGCCCTCGGACTTGAAATCTCTTTAATAATATTTTTTAGAATTTACTTGTTATGCTCCATGAATTAATTATCAATAAATTATATATTTAAAACAATAAAGGTCAGGGCGATGACGCCCGTAACTTCGTAAGTACCTACAAAATTCGTACTAAACAAATAAGGACAACATTAAAGGTGCTAAAAACATTATTTTTGCAAGTTATTAAAAACTAGCTGCGCCCAGCGATTTTACCCGCTGTACCTATATTCTATATTATGTTAAATAACCGTGCCTCTCACCCAGGAAGTGCGGTTGTGCATAAATGCATTTCATCATCATCATCATCTCAGTCGTGAGACGTCCACTGCTGAACATAGGCCTCCCCTTTGGACTTCCATATGTACCGGTTGGAAGCGACCTGCATCCAGCGTCTTCCGGTGACCTTTATAAGGTCGTCGTCGCCTTTTTTACAAGGGTAAATGCATTTACCCTTGTAAAAAAGTGCCTTCTTACCCCTGGCCACTTTACCCTTCCAACCGGAGCAAAACCGGCAGAATATTGGATAAGGACTTGGTAACCAACCAAGCCGATATCTTGCATTGAGGAACTTTACTACGCCACAGCTAATTTTCTAGTTACCTATACCTCTATATAGTGCAGTAAATTGATTTAAAATCCACTGTGCAATATAACTTATCGATTGATAACTCTTTATTGAAATACCACGATTATACAGAAAAGAAAAGGAGGGATTTATCCCGTCTTCTAGGTTTAGTATGCTGCCATCTACCGCCGCATCGTCGCAGATCGTGGTCAAAGGGTAACTTATTATAATGAGTAAAAAACAACTTAAAATTAAAGCAATAATTTATGTGTAACAATTGGCGGTATTACCGCTAATAGCGATCTCTACCAGATAACCGTGCAGAGATAAACATATTTAATTGTGTGGCACAAAAATACATGAAAGTTTATAGAATAATTATTGTCGTATTTTTTTACATTTCCTTAACAATGCCGTCTCATTCAGTATTTAGAACTACAAGTATAGTAGCTAACAAACACTAAACATTGAATATCAAAAGTTTCCGCAGCTCAAAAATGCTGAATTCTGGAAGGATTTCCAATCTATAACGGTATAGTGCGTAAGTAAACCCTTCCGCATTTCCGAACTGAAAGTAGGGCAGCATTTAAACTCTCAAACTGCATTTTTTTGTCGTTTAAAAGCTCCCGCATCCCAGATCCATACTGGCGCTGAATAGAGGAAAGGGTTTCCATATACGCGCCAAAGCCAATTTTGATCGAGTAAAATATAGTTAATGCAATTTAGGTCAGTGTGATTCTAAATAGCACAATAACCTAGGTCCATTCATATAAATACCTAATGAAATAGTTAACAAATAGTTGTTTACTTTAATTTAAAGGTTAGTATTTTGACTATGACCTCGCGTGATCTAGCTCGTTGATGCGGACGAAGCAAGTAGCACTCTAGACCTTAAAGGATAATTCCTAGGTTTATTATGCAAAGAAGGTAGAATACGATCAAGATGCTCTCCTGTCCATAATAATCAGTACAGTGATACCATTTCACAATGATATAAAATTTTAGGTGCACTGCGCCTACGCTTCTTACCCGAGGGTCAAACGATGTTAAGACTCCTCAGCCCAGTAATTTCACTAGCTACAGTGCCCTCCTACCAAAGCACAGTGATGTTCACTGCTCAAGCGGTAGAATAACTGGCATTGTTGAGGTACTTAGTCGACTTCCTGCAAAAAACCTCGTCTACCCCCGGTAAATATGGACTTAAACGTTAATGATATAATGTAATTATGTCTCCTTATATATCTTTGTAACCACCGTCACTATTGTATGTCTTCCCTTTCCATACTTGGTTGTCTGGAAGAGATCGCTAATAGCAATAAAACCGCCTATTGTTACACTTCTTTGTAATGTGTAATCTTATTTCTAAGCTTATTTTATTGTATTTGTGGTGTGCAATAAAGAGTTTTCTATTCTATTCTGTTCTAAAACTGCGACTGTAATAAGCAGGCTTCATCGAAGATCAGAGGGCCTCCCCTCCATCAGTCGTGGTCCTCATGTCTGAAGGTCATGACCTCCTCCATCCATGACCTTCTTTCTCACGATGTTACGCCATCTTGTCCTATCTCCGGCCACCCGGAGGGCATCGTAGATGGTAGAGTCGAGAGTGGTGAGGATCTGGTCCGATCAACGCATCGGGCGATCAGAGGGCCTTTTTAGTGACAAAATAAATTTTCTTAGAGACAAGGGAAAAGTAAAAAGGCATTTTTCTAGATTTTCGCGTAATTTACTAGCACGTTACACGACAAATCAAGGAAACATTATTTTAATTCTAACATAATATAAAAAACCAGAGGATTTTTAAATGGTTATGAACAGTTTTAATTGTAGTTATGAACTACGAACAAGTTATTATATTAATTTATTCATAGCATCAATTTAGGTGGTGTTATTTATATTTAATTCTAGTAAGTAATTATTATAAAAAGAAAAATCGTACAATTTAAAAGGTAAACCTTTCAAAATATTAGCCATTTAAACATAATTATTTCTGTTTATTAGCTTGCTAAAATATTTATTGTGAGTAGAACGGAAATTCAGTAAACTCAACAATTACTAGATGCTAAGTGCTTTGATACAAAGTCATTGTATATTAAAATAAGGTTTTTCGAAGTACTGCAACTTATTTGAAAACATTACGCGAGTACGTCATAAAATGTCTTACACATACCTTTAGTGGCGTTATTGTATATCACTCTCAAATACGAGATAGATCCAGAGTTTTGATAGACATACACGAAGATTTGCTTACATTAGAGTCCAAAATATAGAGGTCTTTGAGCTATGAATTTCTTTTAATTAAAAGCTAAAAGGGGCATATTACAAAGAGGTACTACGGGGGTTTTACCTTTGTTTAGAAAAAAGGTCGTACACTTTTTTGACCCCGTAAAATGTGGTGTACGTGGGACTCTCCCGCCAAAAATGGTAGTGGCGGGGCTACCCACTAAAAACCTCGGGTTTTTCCTGCGGGACATCATAGAGGAGCGGGTACGCTAAAGCATCTCAAGGTCCTGTGCCTAGTAATATTTTAATACCTATAATTTTAGCAATATTTTATTATATACTGGCTTAGGTATTGTAAACAATATTAAAAATAATCAGGAAGTGTAGGCAACTAATCCGAGGTTTCGCTATGACCTAGATCTTGAAAACTATTTTAAGGTTTGGCATCTTGACCATGAAACTAACAAATTTACGAATTGCTGATAAAAGCTAAATGCGTCACAAGTTTGTGAAACCACAATAAAATCGCCCACCTTGTATCAGCTTTGCACTCGTTGATTTTTTTACATATTTTTTTTTTATGTGGAGAAGTAAGAAGACGCTCTCCTGATGTTAAGAGATAACGCTGCCCATAATCAGTACAGTGCTACCCAGAATTTCACAATTATGTGCAATTCTAGGTGCACTTCACCAACGCTTCTTACTCAAGAGTCATAAGATGTTAAGACTCTTTAACCCAGTAATTTCACTAGCTACAGTGCCCTCCTACCGAAGCACAGTAATGTTTGCACATCACTGCTCAGGCGGTAGAATAACCTAAAGTAGAACTGCGTTTGATCACAGTCTC
This sequence comes from Hemithea aestivaria, assembly GCA_947507615.1. Lineage (NCBI taxonomy): Eukaryota > Metazoa > Arthropoda > Insecta > Lepidoptera > Geometridae > Hemithea > Hemithea aestivaria. The sequence goes on along the minus strand of OX382325.1, from coordinate 2,446,726 downwards.
ACCTGTTGGTAGGTGATGACATGGTCGAAGTTGTAACACACAGGCCTAGCAAATACCTATTAACCCTCGACTTGAAGACACTCAAGTTGTAATTTTCAAGAAACACTGAAGCAGGTAGGGAGCTCCAAACCTTCGCCGTCCGGATAATGTTTTAAGGTTTATACCTTCTCCAGGAAGGATTAATTCACTACGAATTTATTCACGTAGGTCAAGATGCACTCTGTCTTTTCAGCGTTAATTCACATGCGCCACATGCGCCGCTTCAAAAATACTCGAGTCCCTAGAGAGAATCTGACTGTCGGAGGTACTACATTTAAGGGTGTGGACAGGTTCAAGTACCTGGGCTGCACTGTGACGGACACCAACACAAGGGAACAGGAAATAGATATCCGAGTGCAAAATACCCTCCGCTGCAGTGCAGCTCTACATAAAGTGTTAGTGTCCAAACTTCTCAGTAGACGTACTAAGATTCGTATATACAAGACTGTCATACGACCAATTTTGATGTACGGATGTGAGACATGGACACTCACGCTCAAGGAAGAACAAAAACTCCTCGTCACAGAGAGGAAAATTTGGAGAAAGATACTGGGAAAGGTGAGAAGGGAAGATGGGACATGGAGAGTGCGGAAGAACGTAGAAATTGAAGACCTAGTGGCTGAGCCAAATATCATCGGCGAGACAAAATCGCACAGACTTCGCTGGCTTGGCCATGTAGAGAGGATGGGAATGGATCGGGGTGTGAAGCGAGCGTACCAGGGACGACCGAGTGGGCGACGTCCGGTGGGCCGCCCACGGTTTCGCTGGAAGGACGAGGTCGAGAAGGACCTGAGCAGTCTCCACGTGGAAGAATGGCGGGAGGTGGCGCAGGACAGACCGAGTTGGAGAGACTTGTTATCGGAGGCCAAAACCCACTTTGGGTTCTCGCGCCAATCCAGTAAGTAAGTAGGTCAAGATGCAAGGCGCCATAGGTTGCATTCACGAAAATCGCACATGAACTCGAGTATCAACTATTAATTCGTGGAGAATTCGCCTCTCTTGAACAAGGTCTTATGTCATCGATGTCTATATTGACGACAACGGTTCTGACAAAAAACCTATGATGCGCGAACAATAAATGTTTTTTAATAATCTGTTGTGTTGACTTCTGAGTGCAATTTGAGTATAAATCTATTTAAGTAACATAAATTAATAAAATGTACACCTAATACAATCACATAGGTTTAAGTTTAACACTATGTTTATTACAAGGGTTTCATTAATTACATCCGCTAGATTATTTTGAGTGGAAAAGTTTTATGACTTTCTCTGGCTTGTGTTGGGTCATATTATTAAAATGATATATATGTTAAATCCGCTTATATTATAATTATTCTTTACATCCAAAACAAAATTAATATCTGCTTTAATGAATGAAAAAATGCGTCAAACAGTAATAAATATTAATTATCATAAATTTACTTTTATTAGACAAACTGGTTTCGTATTTGAATGAAATTCTAGCGCAAACATTGGCATTCACATTTCTTAAGTTCACGAATAAGTACGTCATCAAGACAACTAGATTGAGTTCATTAGATTTTTAGAAAATCCGCAAAATATGTGACGTAGGGGACATTTATAAATACTTGTGGACGCAATTTTAAAGACCAAAATACTTTGGTTCTGGTTTTTATAAATAACTTCAATAACAAAACAACATGTAAGTATAGTTTTCGTCGTCTGTTTTATTAAAAAAGAGGATTTCAATTTGTCTTGCCACGAGGAACTTTAAAAGGCGCTACATACGAGCTCTTGTTACAGCATTTGTTAGGAGCTCTTTCGAGACGGCTTGACTGATTTTTTTTATAGATAGAGTGATTCAAGAGGAAGGTTTATAATCTTACTAATATTATAAACGTGAAAGTTTGTAAGAATGGATGTCTGGATGTCAGGATGTTTGTTACTCTTTCACGCCTAAACGGGTGGACCGATTGAGCTGAAATTTTGTATAGAGATAGCTTAGACCCTAGAATAACGACATAGGCTACATAAGTAGCTTATGCTCGCGGCTTTGCCCACGTGGTAAAATCCGTTCTTAGCGGAGGTCTACGTCATAAAACCTATCTGTATTCCAAATTTCAACCCAATCCGTCCAGCGGTTTAGGCTGTGCGTTGATAGATCAGTCAGTCAGGCAAATGAAAATTTACTTCATTTTGTAAGCCTAACATGGATGCATCTCTTTGTAGTTGACTGTACACGGTGTAGTAAAAACAAGTAATTATTGGCATAACCTACTGGCCCATTGACCTCTGAAAGGTCCAGACTTCCTCCAATTTTTGAAGAGTGAACGAACCAGACAAGGTTGCTCTTTGTCTAGGGCATAGCCTTCGGGTAATTTTTGACGAAAGTAGAAATACAAGAACCTATAAATAGATATAAACAGCCTGCGCGAACTTCTTATAGTGTAACATGCATGTATCTAAATATTTAAAGGAAAGAGTGACTGATTGACTGACGGACTGATCTATCAACGCACAGCCCAAACCACTGAACGGATTCGGTTAAAATTTGAAATACAAATAGTTTTGATGACGTAGACTTCCGCTAAGAAAGGATTTTGCCACGCGGGCAAAGCCGCGAGCTTAAGCTAGTAAAGGTATATTTTTATCAATTATTAGTTATTATTTAATATTTAGAGTTAATTCCGCTCTAACTTTAGAGCGTTAGAGCGGAATTAACATTAAATAATAACTAATAATCATCAACTACAACTATAGTCTTACATTATGTTTGTCAATCATAATAATTTGTTCACACCACTTGAAAATCGAACATTAGCATATAATTCTTTTAAACTCGTATCTCTGGGCCCTAAGACACAGGCTCTCGCCTAGTTTAGGGTACCGCAGCCATAACATTTGACTATTTATGCATAACTTTTCTTTTTACAAGCTTTATATTACTTTCACCTGTCTGTTGTCTGTCAGTCTGTCTGTCTGTCTGTCTGTCTGTCTGTCGGTCTGTCTGTAATCAAATCTTGCAAGTTTGATTTGACCCACTTCCCGGTTTCCAATTGAGCTGAAAATTTGCATGCGTGTGTAAATCGGATGACAATGCAATATTATTTTGACATGGAGCTGATCTGATGATGGAGCTGGAAGGTGGCTATAGGAACTCTGTCATTAAACAACGCAACCCCATCGAGTTTGGGCTTATTTGATTCGTCTTGACGAGTACTATATGATGCAAGATGGTAATGATAATTAAAGCTTGTTTTTAAAAAGTATTTTTAAAATTTCACTTGTTTGTATTTATCATTTTGGTGCATTTTTGTTGGTATAACATAGCATAAGTTTTGTGAATAAAAACTTTTTTCAATTGTTGTGATGGATTTCCGCAAAGTAACGCCTAGTTCCATTAATTTATTTGTATATTTTTATCATTATAGGTTAGCATTTGACCACGATCTCGCGTGATGATAAGCGACGTTGCGGCCGCAGATGGTAGCTGATTTATCCTAAGAGGTGGGATAAATACTTCCCTGGCTTCACTGAACATCATGCCGGAACACGGTCACAACAACCGCTTGGCGACACAGTTTTGTCCAGTGGTAAATGTTAAACAAAAGCTTCCCGTCACGTCGTCTAATTTTTTTTTACCATTTTAATTTTTACAATAATAGAAAAACTTACAGCTTGCTTATGATTATGTAAATATATAACTTAGAAAGCCAATTAAAAGTTTTCACAGATAAACTACAAAATAAAAAGTCGGAAAGTAACGGACATAGTAGATACTACATGATATGACAAAAATGTGATGTATCTTCACGATGTTATTATATTCTACGCAACTGATTTTAATTTGGTTTTTAACAAAAGGCAGATGATTTAACAGAAACAATTATCAGCGTCCTGCGTCAAGCAGATTATTAAAAAATGCTGATCACATTTTTAACCCCCGACGCAAAAACGACGGGGTGTTATAAGTTTGACGTGTCTGTCTGTCTGTCTGTCTGTCTGTCTGTCTGTCTGTCTGTGTGTGTGTGTGTATGTGTCTGTCTGTGGCATCGTAGCTCCCAAACGGATGAACGGATTTTGATTTAGTTTTTTTTGTTTGAAAGTAGAGTTAGTCGAGAGTGTTCTTAGCCATGTTTGGTGGAAATCGGTTCAAGATGGCCGCCGCTACAAAATGGCGGATTATTTTTTTCTTCCACGACCCCCTCAATATGGGTATCAAATGAAAAGGCTTAACGAGTAGAATACAGCCCACTATATAAAATTTTAAATCCAAGATGGCCGCCATCAAAAAAATGGTGAATTACGTATAGCGTTGGGGGTTTTTTAAATTTTTAATTTAATTCACTTGTTTATGTTAGACACCGAGACACAACAGCAAACGGCCCGCCTAACGGTAAGTGATTACCGTCACCAGTCTTTATCACTATACTACATACATATTTTTTACTTAGTAAATTGATTAAAAAGAGCTAAAAAGCACTAAAGATGCTAGGTCATTACGTCAGTGCTTTCAACTTGCCTGCATAGTATGACATTGACGTAAGAATAGCAACTCTTGTCTTACTTCAAGAGAATTCCGACATATATCAAGACGCTACTCTTGCTACTCGCACTGTCATTGCATACAGTTTGCAGCTACTCCCAATTCCCAATGTCATTGTGCTCTTACTAAACGTCAATTACTTTTGAAGCAAGACAAGAGTTGCTAATTTAAGTAAATGTCACAGTGTGCTAAGGCCCCTGGAACATTTTATATTGAAGAGTGACGTAGAATGTCACCATACAGAAACTTAAATAGGTAAAATATCAATTGCCAAAAAACGTATCTACTGCTTAGACTAAAAGAAAATGGAAAGATGCGCCATGGCACTATTGTTGCTATGCCAAACTTGGGCCTGTTGGATCGAAAAGTGTCGGTTGCCGCGCCTACTCGCGCCGAAGTATAATAATTGTGCCTGGCCACAATTTTCCGCTCTACAATTAGGCCCATGGGCCTAATTGAAGCGGACCATGTGAGAATTGTCAGTACCGCATCTTCCTATTTTTTAAATCTATGATCTACTGGTATATTTTAATATGTAACTAACGCACTATATATTGATTATTTAATTTTGTTACCTTGTCAAATATTATATGCAACTCAAAAGGAAAATTTACATAATTTGTATGTATGTATATGGTATAAAATAAGTTAAAGCTAGTTTTAGATAAACATGAAACTACCTTACGTACTTAGGTAATATCACGGTAAAGAGATATACAGTAGTTTGACTGAGCGTGATTTTTGAACATAAATACCTACAGTCTCGCGGTACATGCGCGAGTCATAGGGCTGCCGGGCAGCCGCTGCCCGCATACAGTAGGTACCTACCTATTTCATATCATCTACTTACTTGAGCTAATATCTAGATGAGTTATTATAAATTAATTATATTATTTTTGTACATTTATTGATATTTTTTTTTACAAGCTTTTATTTAATTTTCATATTACCTACCTATATGTACCTTACTACGTCCGCTTAGGAACCACTGAATGTCCGTTACAAAAATGCAACAGTCGAATGAGATTTGAAAATGTATTGTATCAAACTTAGTACACCCTTCATCCCGCGTTTTTTGCGGCTATGAATAAAAATACCTAAGAACACTTCCGCCTAACTTACTTTTCAAACAAAATCTAAATCGAATCTATGAGACAGACACGTCAAACTTATCACACCCTTTCGTCTTTGCGTCGGGAGTTAAAAATAAATACGATTAATCACTCTTCAATTCAATAAAAAGTAGGTACATAATAACAGGTAGATTAAAACTAAAGTTGGTTCATAATTAAGAAGCCTAATCTGGGAACTACAATAGGTTTTATTCCAGCATAGTAGGGATACCTACCTACTTACCTATCATGTCGTGGCGGCGTATATTGAAACCCAAGACAAGAGACAAAACAAGACAAGAGACAAGACAAGGGACAAGACAAGAGACAAGACAAGAGACAAGACAAGAGACAAGACAAGACAAGAGACAAGACAAGACAAGAGACAAGACAAGACAAGACAAGACAAGAGACAAGACAAGACAAGAGACAAGACAAGAGACAAGACAAGAGACAAGACAAGAGACAAGACAAGAGACAAGACAAGAGACAAGACAAGAGACAAGACAAGAGACAAGACAAGAGACAAGACAAGAGACAAGACAAGAGACAAGACAAGAGACAAGACAAGAGACAAGACAAGAGACAAGACAAGAGACAAGAGACAAGACAAGAGACAAGACAAGACAAGAGACAAGACAAGACAAGAGACAAGACAAGAGACAAGACAAGAGACAAGACAAGAGACAAGACAAGAGACAAGACAAGAGACAAGACAAGAGACAAGACAAGAGACAAGACAAGAGACAAGACAAGAGACAAGACAAGAGACAAGACAAGAGACAAGACAAGAGACAAGAGACAAGACAAGACAAGAGACAAGACAAGAGACAAGACAAGACAAGACAAGACAAGACAAGACAAGACAAGACAAGACAAGACAAGAGACAAGACAAGACAAGAGACAAGACAAGAGACAAGACAAGAGACAAGACAAGAGACAAGACAAGAGACAAGACAAGAGACAAGACAAGAGACAAGACAAGAGACAAGACAAGAGACAAGACAAGAGACAAGACAAGAGACAAGACAAGAGACAAGACAAGAGACAAGACAAGAGACAAGACAAGAGACAAGACAAGAGACAAGACAAGAGACAAGACAAGAGACAAGACAAGAGACAAGACAAGAGACAAGACAAGAGACAAGACAAGAGACAAGACAAGAGACAAGACAAGAGACAAGACAAGAGACAAGACAAGAGACAAGACAAGAGACAAGACAAGAGACAAGACAAGAGACAAGACAAGAGACAAGACAAGAGACAAGACAAGAGACAAGACAAGAGACAAGACAAGAGACAAGACTTGGACTCTTACTCACACACTTACTCGGTCTCTCACTTGCACTCTTACTCGGACTTTTACTCGGTCTCTTACTCGCACTCTTACTCAAACTCTTACTCGGGCTCTTACTCGCACTCTTACTCGGGCTCTTACTCGCATTCTTACTCAGACTCTTACTCGCAGTCTTACTCGAATTCTTACTCAGATTCTTACTCGCACTCTTACTCGGAATCTTAATCGCACTCTTACTCGGACTATTACTCGCACTCTTACTCGGACACTTACACGCAGTCTTACTCGAATTCTTACCCAGTTTCTCACTTGCACTCTTACTCGGACTCTTACTTGGACTCTTACTTGGACTCTTACTCGGTCTCTTACTCGCACTCTTACTTCAGCAGAATACTTTTAAAAATAAAAAAAATAACTTCTTACTTACTTACCTCAAAAACAGCATAATATCGCATGCTATTTTTTTGCCATTTTATATAATTTATTATATTATGTATACATACGTCAAAAGTAAATAACGTAAATTACACTAAATACTTGCAAAAAACTATCGCGACGTCCGCCCGTCGCTGCGTGGCACCCGCTTCTGGATTATATACCCACTTCTACCCACATCTACCGACATCTACCTACTCCCACATTCCGACTTTTTCTATGGAGTCGAACTACTGTATATCTCTTTACCGTGGTAATATGTAAATGTATGTTCATTTGTACTACCCAAACCGCATTATTTATTTTTTGTGTTCTAAAACTGTGCAAGGTACCTTCCGTACCACTTTTGTGAAATAAAATTTCATGAAACTCCAAAAAAAATCCTGTCTCCATAACATTGTCTAAATATATAAAAGGAAAGAGTGACTGACTGATCTAACCATAATTAACAATTAACAACAACATTGAAAACCATTGCCTAGGAGGTAATCATGTTATTTTACCAAAAAATAAATAAATGCAATTAGCCACTTTTAACCTTTTTTCCATAATTAATAATTATTACTTTAACCAAATAATGTGTTTGTTTACAAAAACCACTTTTCATTCAGGGTCAAATAATTCGTAAGTCGACATGATGTATCATTTTTTTTTGTCCAGTCAACAGGAAGTGGAAAATTAATTCAAAATGAAAAACTCTGCCATTGCTTTGTTATTACGGTGACTTATGAAAAGTAATTACGTTGACTTTAAAACGTATTAAATGTTGAATGTTTTTTTTTGTAATTAAGGTGTTCAATAAAGAGTTCATCATCATCATCAGCCCACGTTCGTCCACTGCTGGACATAGGCCTCCCCCATGGCACGCCACTCAACTCGATCCTCCGTCTTCGTAAAAGAGAAAAAGTATAGAGCCTATAAAGAGTAATTTTATAACTATTTTTTAACTTTTGTATGCTGGGAAATGAGCGAAGCGCGTCCTACAGCTAATGATCCTATGTTATAACGCCTCCAGTGTTATAAAAGGGTATATAGGGACACGGGGGTTAGACAAGCACCAATTGATTCTGCGCTAAAAAAAATTACTGGGATGACATTCGTTGTATAGCAAGTGAAATTGTTAAAAAACTTTTTAAAAACAAGCTTTTATTATTATTATCATCTAGCACCAAAGTACTTGTCAAGACAAATCAAATGAGCTAAAACTCGGTGGGATTGCGTCGTTTACTTACAGAGTTCCATTGGTGACCCTCCTCCAGCATCAGATTAGCTCATTGTCATAATAATATTGCATTGTCATCCGATTTATACATGCATGCAAAATTTCATCTCAATCGGAAACCGGGAAGTTGACTAAATTAACCTTGCAAGATTTAAAATTTGAATTTTTATTATGTGAACGAGAATATGAAAATGCGTACGTTAATGTATGAAGTGAAGCGTGGGGGATAATATTATAATAGTCGCTGTAGAATATTAGGTTAGGTCGTCGTAACTAACCCAGAACAGGGATCAGAGATCTCGCATAAAAAACTATCGCTCCATTAATCTAAACTGTAAACTTTATAAAAACACAAACATCAAATTTCATAGAAATAGTTAACGCATGAATGATATTAGTAATCTAAATTCCCCAACCGCGAATATAAATTAATATACCTATTAAAAATAACCTTTCGGAAATTGTCAGTTAAAATAAAGATATATTAATAACTCACGGTTTCTAGAAGTCTACTTGTCAAATATTTAATGATAGTTATCATATAATTTGCATTATAATAAAATTTTAATATGACATTGACATCGAAGTTAAAATTCCGGAAACGGAACTGCATTATTATATCGTATCACGGGTATAATAACTGGTTTATCTAATAATAATATTATGTTTAATAATCACCATCATAGAATATTTGTTTTAACTTTTTGAAATAAATTGTATATCTATTAAAGACAGATGTAGATCTATTCCAGGCGATTGTTATCAGCATTTCTCTATCATTTATTTAAAGAGCTAAGGGACAGCAAGAAAAAAAAAACATCTCCATCTTACGTGTATGGGAGGTACCCTAAATTAATTTAAAATTGTTTTTTGTTACCGTTCTCTTACCCTAATCATACCCTCCTCTATGCAAAATTACTGCTTTCTAGGACTTATAGTTTATTCGCAAAGCCGCGAATCGACAGATGGACGGGCGGACGAAACAAAACTATTAGGCTTCGTTATTGACAACGGAAGCCTAAAAATATTGAATTAAAAAAAGGAAATTGGAAGGCATTTACCCCAATACTACGGTCATTGTGCTGATTAATAAAATAATAGTCAATGTGATGTGATGTGTGTGTGATGTGTGTGATGTTAGGTATGTGATGTGATGTGTGTGATGTGATGTGATCTAAAAAATAACAACATTGCTTTTAACATTGATATTTAAGAAAATGCAAAATGTCATCGGAAGTCTGGATTTTTAAATAAAAACTTAGTATAACGTTTTATGTAAATTTATGTAAATGAAAAGTTAGATTTGTATCTATGGGCGGTATTAGCGTGCGTAGTCCGGCGTGTTTTGGGGTTTCCATATGTTAGAGATGTTTTACTTGTTTTGAAGTGCGGTCATAACATAGCTCTTTTTATTATAATTTATTATTCTAGTAGGTAATACGTTAATTATACCTATTATGATAATTTTACCCAGTCAGATCGGCTTTGATTGAAGCACAGTCGTTGGTTTTCATTTTGGTGATAATTCATAATTCATTTATTGATTGCGAAAATGGGTACAATAAGATGGAACAATTTAGGATTATACCTCTAGAGCGCCATAATCTGCCTTTCGGCATGCAATATGTAATTATTATGGATACACATAATAAATGTCAATTATAAAACAATGTCAAAATTAGGAATTAGTTATGTAGAATATGTCAATCAAGAAATTGGATATAATATGTCAATAAAATGTAAAATTAATACTATACATTTTTATTCAATAAAAAATCATGAACACTGTAATAGGCTTTTGACAGCAATAAATCCTTGACTCGTTTTTTAAATATTACAAATGTATTCGCCTCAAGAATCGACCTAGGTAAGTGATTATAGATCCTAGGAGCCATGCATAGGACACTTTTGTTATACAGTGCTGTTGTATTAGTGGGAAAACAGATTTTATTTTGAAGGCGTTTGCTCTTAAATGTATTGTACTGATTAAAATTCTGGCGCACAAATAAGACTATTTCGTTAAATGATGACGCTTATATTTTTTGGGTGTGGACACGCTACGTCATACCGTTCTCTGAAACGTTGAAGGCTGATGACGTTATGGCCCCCCACTAAATGACTTTAGTGCGTCATATTATTTTTATTAAGCCTACAAATCAAAAAATGTATCCAATATTTTTTTATGTTCTACTTGACGTACAAACTTATATTTTTTGAACACGTTCCTATATAGACTAAAAGTTTGTTTTAGAATCTCATCAAAAAATATACTTAGCTGCGCTTATCTCGGTCTGCGCTGACCTTTAGCGTATATCGTCATTTAGTACTATCGCACGTAATAATATTATATTATAATTGGAGTTTATACTCCAACAGAACAGGTTACCCTACTTACACTGTCAGAGTCAAATCACAATTTCAGGTCAATGAAAGTTTCAGGTCATCGAGATTACAAAAGGGCCTGCAACATGACCTAACGACAATCTCCTACATATCTTATAGGAAACAACCGGGACCCATATCGATCTAAATATATAAAAGGAAAGAGTGACTGCGCAACTGACTACTCTATCAACACACAGCTTAAACCGGGCTTTACCGGGGGTAGACTTCCTTAGCAGGAGGTCGTCTAGGTGGGTACCCCAACAGTGCCAGTTATTCTACCACCTGAGCAGTGATGTGCAAACATTACTGTGCTCCGGTAGGAGGGCACTGTAGCTAGTGAAATTACTGGGCTAAAGAGTCTTAACATTTTATGACTCTTGAGTGAGAAGCGTTGGTGCAGTGCTCCTAGAATTTCACATCATTGGGAAATCCTAAGTAGCACTGTACTGATTATGGGCAGCGTTATCTCTTAACATCAGGAGAGCGTCTTGCTCGTCTTCTACTTCAACACATAAAAAAAACCGCTGAACGGATTGGGTTTAAATTCGGAACACAGATAGGTTTTTTACAACTAAGACCTTTGCTAAGAAAAGATTTTGTTAAGCGGGTAAAGCCGCGGCATGAGCTACTCGTAGTAGCAGTACCTAAATAATTATTAGGTTTACATTAATATTTAGTGTTAAATCCGCTTTAATTTGTGAGTTTAACTACGTTTTAACAGGTGGCGAAGAATACAAACGATACTAATGCATAATAATTAGTTTAAAAAATTAAGTATTTAATTTTTAAATTAATTTTGTAGTTTTTTGTATATTGGTAACCACTCTGAGTGCTCATTAGTTAATTATACAGGTGGCTGGCACAGTTGGTGGATCGTACCAATTAATGTCATAATATTATAATTAGATAGATTAGATTTAATAAAATCAGTTTTTGCAAAATAGTTAAAATAACCTGGCAACGGTTGCACCGATTTGGATGTTTTAATATACACATAGCCGTCGCTCTAATTTATGTGCTCTAATATAATGTAATTTATGTTCCTTTTCCTACTTTGTTTGAAAGAGATCGCTTTTACTAAGACGGCCAATATTGTAACACTTTTTTTCTCATGTATAAGTTTTTGTTTTAAGCTTATTATATTGTACTTATGTTGTTCAATTAAGAGTTTTCTATTTTATTCTATATGAAGTATGTTATTAATAAGTAAGCAAAGTTTTAGCTAAAATATACTTACCCTCATTAATTTCCCAATAACATAAGGGCACTGAAACAATATATATTAATTAATAATTTACAAATATTATTTTAACTAAAATATTAATTGAATAATAAACCAAAATTAATTTAACATTAATTAAATAAGTAATTATTTAACACTGTTGAAATATGTACATAAAATATGAATGCACATACGATCGCACATTTTGTCAGCTGTTTACAAAGAAAGTACGTGCAAAAACTGCCGTGACTGCCATAATGGCGTTTAGAATTGCTCTGATATTTGTAGCGGACCGTTTACACTGCGTCAACATATTTCTGATTTATCATACTCATATAGTTACTCATAGATGTGTAGTGGTATCATAAACTTAATGTATGCTACGAAAAAATAATGTACTAGTTCGTTAAATGTATGGTCATACTAGTATTATAAAGGTAACAGATCTTCTGCATAACGTTAGATCCGAATCCGATCAGAATCCACCAATCGTCTTTTCTATTTTTTAAGTAATTTTTTTAAATATCTGTAGTATCTGTAATAAATGCACCGCAACCTACTCGGCCACACGCAGAAGGGCTGCTGGAGTTCAGTCCGGCGAGGAGCGGCCGACCGCCTCGGGTTCCTCTTAATTTCCACCGTGGTAGTGGTGCCACTACCACGGCTACTTATCCCCACCGCCACGCAAAGGCGAGAACCTACCGGGGGGATATAGCACTGATAACCTAGTCTAGCATTGTCAAGTTGGGTTAAAATCTCGGCAAAAACTTTTCGCCTGGAAGCTACCGTATTTCAGAAGGCACCTAAAACTGTGGGTCCTGGCTGATTCCTATAAGATATGTAGGATGCAGGCGTCACGTCATGTTGCAGGCCCTGTGGTAATCTCGGCGACCTGAAACTGCAACATATAGGTTGTGATCACACAACCTATAAATTGTGATTTGACTCTGACAGTGTAAGTAGGGTAACCTGTTTTGCTGTAAATAGTATAAATATGGGATATTATTTTGGACAATACAGTAAAAAAATACCTCGCACATGTTCAATAGAATGTTGATTCTTTTTTTGCCATCAAGTAGATTAATAAAAAATATTGGAAACACATTTTTTTTCACATTTAAGTTTGCAAACGTTGACCCGAACCTAAAACAATATTCTTGGCATTTTAAAAATGACACTCAAAAATATGCCCAAACTCAAATTCAAATGCATTTATTTATTCAAATGAGATACTATAATACTTTTGCAAGTCATTTTTAGGGTTACGTACCGAATGAGCAAAAAACGGGACCCTGTTACTAAGACTTCACTATACGCCCGTCCGTCTGTCTATCTGTCATTTATAGAGTAATAGTCCAGTAAAAGAAGAAATGTGGATCGAAAAGTCGAAAGCAGAAAAACTAACTTAGTAACTTTGTTTGGACTAGTTAGGAGATAAACATACTAAAAGTCCCCACCCCTTTGAGGTGAGCCCGAGGGGGGGGGAGGCCGAAGAAGGTTCCATTTTTAGGTTTTTTGCTTATATGTCAAAAACTGTGCGTTGTACGATATTTTGTTGTACTACATTATTAAACCTCATAAAATTTTCTACAACTTTGGCCTTGACATTTTTTATCTATCTCCAATCGTTGTCCAGCTATGAGCTTCCAAACATGGTCTATTTTGAAGACCCTTAAATTAGTTTTCCATACAAAGTCGGTAAAAAAATCTTACAAATAAAATTTGACTAACTTCTGGTTGTCGTATCATAATGAAACTTTGCAAATGTCTAGAAATCTGATGACAGTTAAATAATCTGGTACCACTGAGCTGATCTGATGATGGAGCCAGGAGGTGTCTACTGAAACTCTTCAATTCTTATACTTATTTTACAGTTATTTTTTCTTAACCCAGTGTAAACGCGTCACTAATCAGATTCACGGTATTGTTTACAAGTTCATTTCATGGTATATTCTCGAGATAACGAACTAGGCTGGTATTCTGATAATGTTATAAAAATTTCTTCAACCTTTTGTGGGTCGTTATGGAAAGGAACGTCATAGTGGAAGGATTTTAGTAAAAGGGTAAAAGATTTTGTGGTTATGGACGTAACGTTTCGGAAAACACGTAAAACTGTGATTCCCGGCTGTTTCCTATAAGATATGTAGGAGGCAGTCGTTAAGTCATGTTGCAGGCTCTGTAGTAATCACGGCGACCTGAAACTGCAACATATAGGTTGGCCACTGGCCACCTATAATTATGATTGTGCTTTGACTCTGACAGTGTAAGTAGGGTAACCTGTTCAGTTGGAGTATAAACCCCAATTTTTTTTTTTTTTCATAGATTTCAGGTACATAATATCAGATCATAATGTAATGCATTGTTCTGCCGAAACCTGTTTTTTCCAGACGTTTGAATAATACATAATTACAACAATATTGGTGTAAACCGTACTATTTATTTTAAGACCACGATTTGGATTTGTCGTTCGGTAGAAGATATTTTGATAGGGCGTCTGAAACATTGTGAGAGGGTTGAATGATGGTAGGTATTTGGTGTAATAATGTGGCCAGATCTCACTCGTGAAAGTTTGTAAGAATGGATGTCTGGATGTTTGTTAACGGGTGGACTGATTGAGCTGAAATCTGGTATAGAGATAGCTTAGACCCTGGAATAACATATAGGCTACAGTGTACAGCGGGTGAAACTGCTGAGCGCAGCTAGTAATAATAAATAGTTATAATGGGCTAAAGAAACTTTAACACCCGTACCTAATTTTATTTGTATCCTCGCCTTCGACTCTGCTCCACCTTTTACCAGGAAAAGACCCAAACCCCAATTGGCGCATATTTTTTTATGCGAAGTAAGAAGACGAGCAAGACGCTCTCCTGATGGTAAGAGATAACGCTGCCTTTTGTTTTTTTTTTAAATTTCACTTGATTTTATTGACGTCCAGTATATTATTTTCTTAGTACATGATTCCTTTCATACTTTTTTATAATTATAACTCCACCAAACCGGACTATGTACTGAAAATTTTCGTTAACATTTTTGTTAATAAATATTTCCTTATCGGAAGTTTACGTCATAACATATCTGTAGAAATTTCAAACCAAATTCTTTATATTAAATAGTAAGTATACCTATTATTATTAAAAATCAAATTAATGTACAATAATTAGTAATATTAATGTACAAATTTTACGCAGATTAATTAATTACAATTATTTTTTTTTAATGTCAAATTTTATTTCAGCTGTGAAAATATGCAAGCTGAATTAAAAATACATTCATAATAATATTATGTGTTTACATCATTTTACTTTTACAAATTTGTTTAAATTCTGACGTCTGACATCTTTGTAATATTATAATGTTAAATTAAATAGTGTAAATTAAATTGTAATAATTAACCGTTGTAAAAAAATAAGATATTTTTCTTTTACAAACCCAAAAAAAGATTTTCTTGTAAAATGTTGCCAAGATGAGACCATATTATGACCCGTACTGTTAAAAAGTTATTAGATTTCATTTAGAGCCAAGCCTGTTACTCTAAATGAACTAATTTCACAAACTATACTTTATTCCAAATTAATATTATATATATAGCTCGGCCGTTTTTTTACTCAAGAATGTGTACCTAACGGAAAAGTAATGAACTGTAAACATTTTTTTCACCGCACGCCCATGTGACGGAAATCAAATTCACAATTTTGCCAGCCTTTTTTTTGTGGCCAACTTATAATTTTTTAATTAAAAGACAAGCAAATCAGGTGCTTTTTTTATTCTAATTGTAAGCTTTTATTTATTGTGTAATAAATAAAATGTGTTATTATTTTTTCTTACTAAGCCAAACGTAGCCACTATTAAATACCCTACAAAATTAATTGTAGAGTTTTGCTTCCTTACCTTCGCATTTATAATATTTTAATTTAAAAAAAGTTTAATTAATTTAATTATTGTTATTTATTTATTAAAAAAATAAATAATATTTAATATTATAAATGCGAAATTATGTATGTGTGTTTGTTACCTTAACAAGTAAATCGACACATACAGAGAACGAACGGCTTCGCATAATTGGCACAATATTATACCTCTAGTAAAGGCGATTACATGGGTTAAGCTAATATCTTCTTCTAATTATATATATTTAAAAGGAAATAGTGACTGATTGACTGACTGACTGATCTTTCAACGTACAGCCCAATCTGCTGAACGAATCAGGTTTAAATTTGAATCACAGGTAGGTTTCATGACGTAGACCTCCGCTAAGAAGGTATTATGCCACGCGGGTGAAGCTGCGAGCATAAAAAAGTCATGGGATAAATGTTAGTGGGGTCATGGGATAAAATAAAGGGCAGTTTATTTATAATACAACTCTACTCCGACTGTAGGGATGTCAAAAATATTAAAATATTATTGTCCATAATTTGAATATTAATAAAGTATTAGATACGTATTTTTTGGTTTGTTAAGACGCTGAGAGCAGCAGACCGAAAACGCGTCGATGCTTTTGAGATGTGGTGCTGGAAAAGGATGCTGCGTATTTCCTGGACAGCACACAGGACCAACATATCGATTCTGACGCAACTAAAAGTGGAGACAAGGCTGTCAACAATCTGTCTTCAGAGGATTCTCGAGTACTTCGGCCATATAGCTCGGAAGGGAGATGGAAATCTGGAGAAGCTCATTGTAACCGGCAAAATCGAAGGAAAGAGGTCCCCAGGGCGTAGCCCGATGCGTTGGTCAGACCAGATCCGCACCACCCTTGAAGCTCCTGTTCACGAGGCCATGAAAATCGCATCTAACCGACCCAGATGGCGCTCCATCATCAGAGATCGAATCCTACAAAGGAGGAGTCACGACCCCCAGTAATGGGGAATAGAATAGAATAGAATAGAATACGACACAAGGAGGAGGAAAGAAAATAAAAATGGCTGCGATATAACGCGTCTTTGGATGGGGCCGAGCTACGTCACTATTCGGTTCAAAATGTACCCGAGTTCGCCGTTCGAAGCAACTGAGTGAGTATCTCACACGTTTTTTGATCAAGTTTACAAAGAAAACAATACGTGTCTAATATTTTTAATGATCTACTTGTTTGACAAAAAATTGTCTACATCCCTATTACACTAATAGGTATAGAGCTAGACTTCGGCCGTGGCTAGTTACCACCCACTGGACAAAACCGTGTCAACAAACGGCCATTATGACCGCGTTCCGACATGATTCAGTGAAGCCAGGTAGGAATGGATTTTATGGTAGGGGACCGTTGCCCAGATTGGACAGCCCTATCGATGTGTCAAAGTGTCGGCACACCGACAACAAGATGTCTATCACAGAGGAGATCGAGTCCGATCCAACTGTTTGACGGTAATGGAATGTTATGCCTGCAGGTGTTCCATTACCGCCATACACAGCAAGAGGGCACGTTGCTGGGGGTTTTAGTGGGTGTGAGCCCCACACTCCCCCCCCCCCCCTTTCTTCCCCGGATAGGGGGGACAGCGCGGTAGGCGTTTCCCTCAGAATAAAAAAATAGGTAGGAATGGATTTTCCTTGTCTAGTTGTCCGACTATACGTCGGAATGACCGTCGCTGTATCGGTACAGCCACTGATGACGTCTATACGGGTAGATGACGATTCGGCCGTGAAGACACTACAATACCAGTGGGTAGCGTGGGTAAACCCAGGCCCAGATCTTCACATGCTATGCACATAAATTAAAAGAAAATAAGAAGATGCGGTATTGACCTTTCTGAAAGGACCGCTTCAATTGTGCGGAAAAATTGTTTTACTTTGGCACCGATCGACACTTTTCAATCCAACAGACCTAGGTTTGGCATAGCAACGATAGCTATGCATCTTCCCATTTTCTTTTAATCTATGGCTAAGTAGGTTCATTTTTGCGGCAAGATAATTTTTTTTAGGTGTAAAGAACTTTATTTCTCATACAAACTTTTGTTCATTTACAATGAGATTTACAAATATAATCTATAGTTAAAATTAGTTTTCTGGCACGGCACGCACTCTTATTACTATTACAGTTGATTTTCAACATATTTCTTTAATTTACTCCTAAATAAACTAAGGCTTTCACATTCTCGAATATCACTGGTTAAAGAGTTATACAACTGTACACCTTCAAATAATATCGACTTTTTACCATAGTTTGTCCGCGTCTGTATTTTAGCTAACTGTTTATTTTTATTTTTGTTCCGTAAACCGGGGGTAAGTGTGAGTTCTGTGAATGTGACATTTGAATGAATGGATTTAGTTATTATGTTTTTTATTAGTAAGCATGTATTATATGTGTATAGTTGTGTTAAGTTATAAAGTTTAGTTTTTTTGTAGATTTCCTTAGAGGACATCAAATATGGGAAATGGAATAGTATTTTAATTATTTTATTTTGTGTTCTTTGTAGTGGACTTAAATTTGTTTTAGAAGCCGATCCCCATATTTCAATTAAATATTCAATGTGTGATCTTACCAAAGAGTTGTAAATTATCAGGCGTACCTTTTGTGGAATACAATGTGCTACTTTACGCAGTGCACCTAGGGTTGACATTAGCTTGGATCGTACGTGCTCGATGTGTTTTTTCGAATATTAATGTTAATGTTCATCTATTGTTTTGTATGTCTTATTGTGTACTAATAAATTTCTTTCTTTCTGGGGCGCGGGTGGTATGTGAGACTAGATGGGCGCGGCGAGAATACTCACTGAAAACCTGGGAGTGCTCCTGCGGGACGCCATTGTGTCGGGACAGCGGGTACACTGAAGCAATCGTTTGCGGCAGATAGGATACACAAAGGAATACCGCATAGACTATAGACGCTTAAAAAAAATAATTTGTATTTTTTTTGTTTCTATTTCTGTTCTGCTGGAGGTACCCATTTTGTTTTCTTTTTTTACTGTCAATAAAATGTTTTTTTATTATTTATTATCCCTGGGTTTTTACCGGGCACAGCTATTAAATAAATCTCTCATCACTTATGCACCAACAGCTTTATTCTGTATCCTGTGTAATTAAATTACAATACGTTCCGGTGTGTTCACAGTACAAATGTTACTCTCAAGACCCCGTGACGGACACAAAAACTTTAACGAATACCTCTACATACCTATGAAATGTAATTTAACTTAATCAATGTTCATTTGTTTTTTTTATAAATAAAGGTGGACAAACTTCTACTGATACAGATGTTGACAAGGACATAAAATTTATAACAAATTCGTTATTAAATTAATAATAAATAATATTAGATAAGTACGTATTTTTTGGACGAGTGACGTCTTAACCGGTACAAAATGTACCAGAGTTAGGTCAGTCGAGAGACCACTATTCAAAAGATTTTCCTGTCTCGTGCCAAAAGATGAAACAAAATCTTTATGGAGTAATTTTTGTAGAGAACTCTTCTACTGTCATGTGTTCCTAGTACATTGCATTGAAAATGTATGTTAATCCAAATATATAAAAAGAAAGAGTGACCGACTGATCTATCAACACACAGCCTTAACCTCTGAGCCGATTGGGTTGAAATTTGGAATACACATAGGTTTTATGACGTAGACCTCCGCTAAGAAAGGATTTGGCCACGCGGGGAAAGCCGCGAGCATAAGCTAGTTTTATAATAAAAGAGTGAACTTATGTTTAAGAGCGTATATGAAATATATCGAGTAAAATAAAATAGTTCGAGCAAAAGAGCGCTCTCACACTCTCTCGCTCGCACTATTTGACAAATTTATTGTCTTTTTCTATTTTTCTAATGAGGGCAAAAATGTATGAGCAATTAATATACAGTTGCGATTTTAATAAATAAAGGCGCTAACAACTGCACGTTAGGACAGTTATAAATAATGCGTGTACATCTAATGAAGGACATTGTATTAATATTGTCCGAAACTGTGGTTGAGTTCTTTTTTTAGGTTAGCCTTTGACACGATGATGCGCCCGTAGATGGTAGCAAAATAAACCCAAAGGGTGGGATAAGTCCAACCCTGGCTGAACATCATGCCGGAACACGGTCGTAATAATAATAATTTATTGTCAAAAGATTACAAAGATCCACTTATAATTTAAAATACAATTTTGTTATGGAGTGCATGCAACATAACACCGCGTAATGACCGCTCAGCGAATCGGTTCTATTTCACGGATTATCAACATGAAATTATTCTGCTGTTTTATTGCTTAACATTTTAAAACTTATGTACTGAACTAAAATTCTAGAAGCAATAATTTAAGTCACATCAATTTATTAAGACGAGAACATTTTTTGCTGTAGAAGCACTGATGACGCATGGGTTATTCGCGCTTTAAATAATTATACTCGTATTTATGATATATTTTGTACAATATTATAATCTGCTGATATATGGCATTAAACCTCTAAGGTATTTCATTATTTTTTACCGGTTTTAGGCAGTTGTCCTACCAGCAACGATGAGCGATTAACGAGTAGAGCTAGAATGTAGTAACAAGTTGGCGAGCGGTGAGGAGCGTGTGCGTAGTTCCGATAGTTGTGTAGCTCGGCTTTAAGCGAGTGTGCGAGTGAGACGAGCGATTACTCGCACTGTAGAGAAATGACCGCTGATTACTCGCTCGGCGTTATAAGTAAGCGCGAGTATCGCTGAGTGAGTGTTATCTTTCATAGCTTTAGACGCTCAGCAACAAGCTAGTGAAGCGAGTCCTCGCCGGCAGTGTCAACAGTCAGCGATCAGCTAGCGCAATTTTTATATGCATCTCTTTCGTTTTTACAGAATGTATTACATCTTTGTACGTTTCTTAATCGAGAAAATAGCCGATTGTTACTTGTTTTCTTGCCTTCGGTGGGACAACTGCCTTACATTGTTAGATCTAGATAACATAACATTACTATACAAACGTTTTTTTTGTGGCTAATGCCTTTATTGAGAAAAACAAACTTACAATACTACAGCAGTAAAGAACACTTTTTTTATTATACAAACTTATTTCATGTCTATCGGGCATTTTATAGCGAAGTAGATAGTTAAAGGCACTTCGCTCGGCGCGTGACCCTCTCGCTCGCATGATATGGGATTGCTAGATAACTTTTGAAATTTTATTTTAGTCAAGAGATAGGTAATGTTTTTTTTGTTAGAAAAGTTTTTTAACTTTGATACTCAAAAAAATTACAAAGGCATTTTAAATCTATATAAGCATAATAGTATTCATAATAATATTTATTTCCTCAACTTTGTTTTTATTTAGATAGAAAACTATATAGAAATACTTTTACATATAATAAAAAAAATACAAAAAGTAAATTATATGAATTTAAATTTCAAAGTTTGTCATATCGAGATTAGAGCGAGAGGGTCGTGCGCCGATAGAAGAGCCTTAATTTGGTGCCTATTATGTATGTTTACGCCAAACCACTGAACCGATTGCGATGAAACTTGGTAGGTAGACATGGAAACACGGAGAAAGCTATATAGTCTTACTTTTTTAAACTTTTTTAAAAAGAAGGTCGTATTTGTAACACAATGCCGTCGTCCGTGTTTCCCGAGCGATACAACTTGGGTATCTTCAAGGGAAGAGTGATTAGGTTCCTTTCTGGGCATCTTACGTGATTCATCTTCGACCGCATCAGCAGTTTTCATCAGGTGGGATATGAGTTCAAGTCGGCCTATATATGCATGACATATTTTACGGAACTCGCTTAAGATCAAGCAAACGGCATGTTTGTAAGTAAAACTACAAATAAATTTATTAAAATAACAAATTTAATTTAATTTTAAGGTACTTTAATGTCAATATCTACTAAAACTTATACTTACTTCATACACACATTCGTTCATAAATAATGATTTATTTTATCGATTGTTGTATTTTTGGTATAAAATGTTATTGTTACAGCACAGGTCCATTATCATTATTAAGTAAATAAATAGTTATTATTATTAAATTAAATTTAACTTCTTTTTTACACGCTGAAGCGTTACGTAGGTACTTTTACTTTAATACTCTTTAAAATTCGTATTTTTAGTCGTGTATTATTTTATTTTGATGAAAAGGGTATTAAGTTTTTTTTTTATTGACATGCCCTAGTGGTTTTGTCTATATAACATTAAAATCTAGCTTAATTTCATCTAAAGGCTAATAAGTAATTTAAATCTAACTTAAGATGCTACGTTAACAATTAAAAACTAAGAATGTGTCCATTGGCACTAATTCTTATTGTCTCTATTAAGGGGAGGCACTTTGTTCATGTTTTCTCAATAAGTAGCACTACACTGATTAATTATAACACTACATTTTACTGACACTGTAATGTAGGTATTAAGTAACGGAAAAAAAAATCGAGTAGGCGCCAATTTTTTCCTCATAAAAAGGTTGAGCAAAGTAACGAAGTGAAGACATGACTAAAAATGCGCGTGTAATTATTAAGAGCTTCGTCCTTGCTTGCAACTCTCTCGCTTACACGATATAACTGATAATTATTACATTAATATTATAAATGCGAAAGTTTGTGAGTGAGTGTGTATGTCTGTTACTTCTTCACGCCTAAACGCGTGCACCGATTGAGCTGAAATTTGGTATAAAGATAGCTTAGACCCTGGAATAACACATAGGCATAAAATACAGTACAGCGGGTAAAACCGCTGGGCGCAGCTAGTTAAATATAATTTCATTGAATTTACTTTTTGAAAATGTCTCTCGGTAAAACTCTAGATTTTATATTTTTATTTTTTTTAAGTATTTTAAGTCTGCTGTCTCAAATGATAACATTGTTATTCTCAAAATGAAAAATACATTTGTATTTGAAAACCCTATTGCATTTTTCAAAGTACCAAACTGGGAATACCTTACAAAATGTTTAAAAATATATTTATTGTGAAACATTTTCAAAAAGTAAATTCTATGAACATTTATTCCAAAATTCGTGATATCGTGCAAAAAGATTAAATAAATTATCATAATTTACCTAACCTTAAAAGTAAAAACCTCAATGTTATTCAAGGATTTAAGCTTTTAAAAATTAGTTTAATTAACAATAATAATTTAACTTTGAATAATTATTCATAACAATAAATATACCACACATCAAAACATTTAAAACTAGTGGTATAGCTAATCGTATATACATAAACCTAATATTCTTATGATTAACATAATCAATTGCATTTTTTAATATTATTTAAACTATTATCTATCCTATTATTATGATTATTTATTTCTTTACATAACAAATCTTCTTTCAAATTACCGTTCATTACATTTTTATGCGATAGTTCAGTGTTATTAATGCCATTAATTTCGATTTTTTTATTAGTTTTAGAGTATGCTTTGAAATAAAAGCTAGCGAATAAGTAAATAAATAAAAATACGTTAGAATAGAAATAAGCTAACGTGAACGTCGCAGGTTTACACTCGCAAATGAAGAGGCTCGTTGTCAGATGTAGTAGAACCACGACGAATTGGAGCTGAAAAAAAAACAGGTGATTAAAATACAAATTTCTCTACCTTTTTTTTATTATGCTTGATTTAATATTATGTATATTGCTCTAACTGTAGGTAGATAGACTGTTGACTCTTTAATCTTGGGTAAAGTACAGGATATTATTATCTTTTCAAAACTATGTAAAGCCGAGCAATAAAAGCAACGGCAGCGGCCGGCGAAGCGCCATAAACGCACAATTCGCGGCCAATTCGGTCTTCTTAAGGTCTAATAGCTTACTGATTGTACCAAAATAATGAAGTCACTTAAACCAAACATTCATCTTTATAAAAGAGGTATGTTATGTTTCGATGTCCTACTCACCAATTGTAAAGAAGTGATGTACTTCTTCCACCACAAATACTTCTGAAGACTAGGGAAGGCAGACAGCCCGTAATAACCGTACATGGTCACGTGGACAAAGCAGTTCAGAAGGCCAAGTAGAACCATCCACGCTCCAGGCTCGTACTTCGTGTAGAACCATCCGTTCAGCACCATCATGGTGTGGTGGTAGACATGGAGGAAGCTAACTTGGTTGTGTTTCTTACGGAGCACGAAGAATATTGTGTCCAACAGTTCGGTTATTTTGCAGAGGAAATAACAGTAGCCCGTTGACGTCATCTGGAAAATAAGAACACTTTTAAAAATAAGAATAAAAAATCATTTATTGTTGCGGTAATATCAGTACTACCCGCGAGTCGGGCACCCGTCTGGACCCCAAAAACGTAGCAGACGCCCTTACTCAGAGACATGGTTTAAAGGCCAATGTAGACCGGATTGTACGGAAGTCTCAATTAAAATAAGATCATTACCAAGGTAACACCCAACCAGATATTATGAGAAACCGCAAAAAAACCGGCTCTCTTTTGCCCTTGCGATATTATTCTCTTAATAATATATTCATAAGTTGTAACCTCAGAGTGCTATTGACGTATTCTGAACGAGCTTTTGCTAACAAACAAGTATTTAACCTCATGATTATGGCACACATATTAAATAATATATTATAATGTATAAATAAATTAATTATAGTTTAATTGATAAACACAATACTATGCTGGCGCTTGTTTCGTTTTAAATTTTAGACCACCCCCACTTTGCACATTACACGCCTGTACTGTCACATTATAAAACAAAATAAAATGCCAACAAGGTTTTACTACAAAACAAAATGAATAATTATTTTAAACTTCTTAATACTGATACCACTGCTTAATTAATTTTATACTTCGCGCAAACATTTTTGAGAACTGACGGCTAACAGAAGACAGACGGTTTGATACATTACATCTTACTAATATTATAAACGTGAAAGTTTGTAAGAATGGATGAATGTTTGTTACCCTTTACGCCTAAAGGGGTGGACCAATTGAGCTGAAATTTAGTAAAGAGATAGCTTAGACCCTTGAAAAACACATAGGCTACTGTGCAGTGGGTAAAATCGCTGAACACAGCTACTTATAATATTATTATAATTTCTTCATGAATCAC
Organism: Hemithea aestivaria; assembly: GCA_947507615.1. Taxonomy (NCBI): domain Eukaryota; kingdom Metazoa; phylum Arthropoda; class Insecta; order Lepidoptera; family Geometridae; genus Hemithea; species Hemithea aestivaria. Next base: position 2,421,572 of record OX382325.1, on the reverse strand, counting down.
CTGCTATTTATGCTTGCTTAGTTTCGTTTTCGTTAATAGAACTCATCACTATATTTAAAATAAAAACTTATAGCAGTAGGTAGTAGTATTTTATATTGTGATTGCAGTATTCAATTAAGTTACATATTATCTATATAATGAAATCAGCGAAAATCTATAACTTAATTAAGATCTTCATTTATTGTTAATTAATAATAAACTTCCTGAGTTATTTTTATCACTCAGTTCATTGAATCCAAGTTTAACAAGGGTTGACAATGAACTTGTGAGAGTTCGTACAAATTGCGGCTGACCGCCATACAAAATGTTAATAACTAATTATAGTTGTATAATGTGCAATTTTAAACTGGATGACTTTTGCCTTTGTATATACTCGTATATACGTTTATTTATATACCGAGGCCAGTGGATTTTTTGCTAAAATAAAGTCTATATGTCTAATTATGACATAAACCTAAGGAACTGTCTTGTCCTGTTTATGGAAATTCCAAATTCAGGATATTTTAATGGGTAATCTTCTTCTTCTTCCACACTAGGTAGGGTCGGCACAACACGTTTTTCTCCTCCATTCTGCTCTATCATCCGTCATATCTGCATCCACTCCCCTAGCACGCATATCCTTTTTCACACAGTTTATCCAAACCTTTTTCGGGCGCCCCCTTCTGTTATTACCACCTATCACCATATTCATGGGCTTTTTGGTAGCATGATTTTCATCCCTCCGCATAATATGTCCATACCAAGACAATCTTATAAGTACGATATTAATGCCTTAAGAGCTGTATAAAAAAACTGGCTAAACGGTTGGTGGCGGCATTCGGCATCGTATGACTGGAGTGGTGAATGCAACTGCGACCACATCCTGCCATGAAGGCGGATAGACGGAATATCAAGGGGTTTTAATAGGTATTACTTGCCGGCCTTGCACTCCCGCCGGAAAACTGAGTCCCACATAAACCATGCCTCTCTTCCGGGAGGTACGGGCTCCATCATTTCCCCTTGTAAATGATGGTAGTTTGCATTTTGCCCTAAATGAGCAGATGACGATCTCTGTGGCACGGTGGGCTAATACCCGCTTGCGACGCAGAAGGTTCCGGGTTCGATTCCCGCATGGGACAAATGTTTGTGTAATCTACAGGTATTTGTTTCTGGTCTGGGTGGTTTTCAATATCTATTATAAGAATGTCGTATTTACAAAAGAAAAGTATAATATAAAAAGTATAATATTATATCCGCTATCCTAACCACCATAACACAAGCATTAAGTTGCTTAGTTTGGGGTTAGGTGGTGCTGTGTGAAATGTCCTGAAATATTTATTTATTTTAGTTGTATTCAACGAGACAATGGCGTCAGCATTTTGGCCACTGATCCCTCAATCTAGGCTTGTTATATTTAATAATTTATTGTATGATATGTTTTTTATTCTGATTGAATAATTAATTTATGTGCATTTGCTTAATTTTATTTATTAATATTTTAATTGAGTTATGGTGTGTAGTTTTGCTCAATAAATTTCGCATTTAAATTAACCATTTTTAATAGCTTCCTTTTTATCTTTGGTATATATTTAGATTTATACAATAAAAAGAGCCACTTAAAAGCTTCGATGGTATTATGACGTAGGTTAAAGACGTAAATTATACATACATTTCATGGAAAAGTACCAAAGTGAAGAACTTTTAAAACTTGATCGGGCTGTCGAAAACGTGACCTTATTTGTCATTTGTTGGGCGTGGATTGTAAGTGGGAGACAAAGAATTGTGAGTTACAAAGAAGAGAGAAACAAAGAAGTATTCAGCAGCACATACTGAGATGGTACCTATTTGCTTCAAGATTTTTTTTCTTTCATAGCTCTATAGTACTAGCTGCGCCCGGTGGTTTTACCCGCTGTACCGCCGCTGTGCCTATGGGCTATTCCAGGGTCTGAGCTTTTCGAGAATTTCAGCTTAATCGGTCTACCCGTTTAAGTGTGAAGAAAAAACAAACATAAACACTCACAAAATTTTGCCTTCAGAGGTATAATAATATTAGTGTGGAGCGAAATTTATGTAGCTTTTTTTGTTTAGTACATAAAATATGTCTTTTTGTGCAAATAAATTTCTTTCAAATTCAAAATTCCAAAGATATTTATTTTTGAAAACATGGTTTATTTGGATATAGATTTTATTATACTTTTCACATTCAGTTCAGCATGTTTTTGCCCAGAGGGCGTACAAATGTTAAAATTTACTAATTCCTCATAATTTTCCTTTTAATGTAGGAAAAAGAAAATGATGAGCCCGACGCTCGCTTAATATTGAGGCGCTGATAACCTTCACAATTCCATTGGAACAGACTATTGAGCACTTGCCGTTTTTTTAAATTGGTGAACAAAGAACAGAGCCAAGTATATAGCCAAACATCGCTACGAACATTTTCATGAGCATTCTAGTGAACGCTCTGGTCAATGCACGTCAAAAAAGGTTCGATTTCGAATGGTTCGATCGGAGGGACGTTGCGATGGCAGAACAATATCAGAAGCTCGGCTCGAAAGACGTTTGAAGATAATTTTTGTATGGAGTGTGGCATACCTGCCGCCATTTTGTTTTTTTTCGAAATCGTGACGAAACCTATTCCAGCATTGCTCAATACCTAGGGTTACCCAGGCATTCCGTAGATACGAAGCCCTACGCTACACTACGCTTCACTCGTCATCTACAGACATAAGATAATGTCTCCTTAGCAGCTTAGAAGTTTTCTATGCCACCGTAACCTTCCAATTCATGGTAGAATATTGAGTGAGGTCGTGGTTACTAACCCAGATGGCATCTCGTACTGAGAAACTCTTCGGTAAAAGCTAAGACTTAGGCTTATTATGATTAGGTCATCCAGCAGCAAGATAAATAATAGAATATAGACTAATAAAGAAAGAATAATAATTGGATAAATAATATTATGTTAAAGGCCTAGGACTAAGTTCGCTCCGAGGCCGTTTTGATTAATTTAAGAATTTAAATCGATTAATGATATTTATTGACCTTATTCAAGAACTTTTGTTGTTTTAGGTCTTCAACGATTCAACTTATTTTTGGATATTTCACACAGCACCATTTAACTTCAAGCTAAGCAAATTAATGCTTGTAATCATAGATATGAGTAGTAGTATATCTATGCTTGTAATGGTGGTTAAATAATGAGTATAATACTTATATACTTTTGATTTTGTTAATACACTTATAATAGATACAAAAAAGCCACCCTGACCAGAAAAAATATCTGTAGATATCGAACCTACAACCATCTGCATCCCAAGCGGGTGTTAGTCCACCGCTGCTGTAGATCGTCGAGTATTAACTTGGGTAGTTACCACCTGCCCTACCAGCCGCCCCACTAGTGGGGCAGGTGAAACTGTCAAAAATTTTTACGTTTCACGCGCCCCACTGATCGCGTTTTGGTGGGGCGCGTGATACTATTAAAAAAGTACGGTTGCACGTGCCCCACCATTTAGAGCAATAATAAAATTAATGGTAATGTTATTGAATATCCAAATTGATCGCCAAAATTATACTAGGTACTGGCAAGACTTGACAATAATAAAATGTTAAAGACATAGAAGGGTAACTAAGCGTTAACTTTATTCTACGTTTCTAAGAACATTTTGTTTTGGTCAGCTCATAGTCATTTCCAGTTTAAATAATCCAAAATGGCCTCAGGACAGGCTCAAGTGGCATAAAGGAGGGTCATATTATGCCTAGCTATGGGACGGATAGGGGTTTTGTAGATGATGTTGATAGAGCTGTATGAGAGGTGAGGTGGTACTCACGCGTATCAGTGCATCTTGGTTTTCAGGCACGCACGATTGTGGAAACAGTCCCAGCTCATTTAACAATTGAATAGCCTGAAAAATAAAAAAATAAAAATATAGTAGGATATTGATATCATGACCTTGTGGTCGTACGTCCGGCTTGTGATCCGGATCCGGGCCCTGGGTTTAAAATAGATTGACCTCAGTGTTGAAAAAAGATTTTGCCTGGACGCTACCGTGTTTCGGAAGGCACGAAGATTTTGCCTGGACGCTACCGTGTTTCGGAAGGCACGTATGACGTATAACTGTGGGTACCCTGCTTCCTATAAGATATGTCAGTCGTCAGGTCATGTTGAAAGTATTGTAATAATATCGGCGACATGAAACTGCAACACATGAGTTGGCCACGCAACCTATAGTTGTGATTTGACTATGACAGTGTAATCAGGGTAACCTGTTCTGTTGGATTATCAACCCCATTATTATTATTGCAAATGTGAAATTTTACAAGTGTGGATTTGATATTTTTTTACAATAAGGCAACGCGATTGAAGAAATTAAATTAGTCTGAAAAATATTGCACAATAGGATCAATAAATAATTTTCATTTTACGGAAAATACTTGGCTGAGACTTGACATTTTATTTTGTGTCCGGATGACTTACTCGTAATGCATTAGACTTCGTACCTATTGATTAATTAGCACTACATCTGCGCAATAGCGTCGAGCTAGTATCGCTCAGAAAAAAAAGCGATACAAAAAAACTGCATTTGCTGTAATAATAATATTATGAATGATTGTTGACATAATTCATTAAGAAGCACCTATTAACCAGTCAGTTTTAGCAAATGTTAATTTAAATGTACACAGAAAAAATACATATTATATTTCGCATTTTGGTTTGTTAAAATGTGTTAGATAAAAATGGTTTATATTTATGTAAAGCTTGAAGCTTGAAAACGTCAATAGTTATTTTTGTAGAAATTGTATTTTAATCTCCCAACCCTACGTCAATGTACAATGTACGCCTACCTAACAGTTGTTAGGCAGGCGACGCGCGTTAAGCTCGGAAAAAAAGGTTTTAAAATTGTATTTTAGGGTAAAATAGTGTATTTACTGTTTGTGTTGTTTGGGTCAATAGAAAATTTATACTAGCATCTGTCTTTGATTTCTGATAGAATAAGTATATATTTATTTTACACGTGCATGGGAAAAGCCACGCTGGTCCGCAAAACATAGTTTAAACTAGTTGGGGGATTTATTCATAATATTTGTCTATACTTCGTTTCAAAAACAAAGATAACTTTTGCAGGGTTCGAAGGTTATATATCAATGAAAATATCATTAATAAATTAACAAAAACCGTTATATCTGATACATATTATGTCATATATTAGATATATTATGATAAATATCCGATATATATATCAAGTTTATTAAGATATTGATCCCTTGAGCCCTGCAAAAAATATCTTTGTTTTTGAAACGAAGTTATAATTTTATGTCAGAAAGTTTACTTTTTTACATTTTCTTGCTATAGTATTAATTTTTTATTAAATAGACTCATATAAAATATTATTTAAATAATCTACGTAAATAAACAAAAAAAAACAAGAAAAAAATCATACTAATATAATAATTGAAGGTATGTAAATAAATACAGGGCATTTTTTTGGTCTTGAATAATGTTTCATTCAAATGAGATCTGACAGGAAGCATACGGTATTAAAAACAGCCAAAAAAATTAAATCGTTTCATGTTTTAATAATTAGGTACCTTTAAGTATGCACTAAAGTATTCTGTTACAAAACGATGATTTGTGGAAAGTAGAATAGTCAATTAATATGCATATAATTCACTGCTACAAAATCGAAATTTGAGAATTCACGGCTACAAAATCGCTTTTTCACTCTATGTATGACCTAACAATATTAACATAAAATACTCGTACTTCAAATGGTAAATGAAATTTAAGTGACAATAGCAATTAATTCTATAAATTACTTACAAGGAACTACATAAAATAATGTTATACCTACTTACTAATTAGTATGAATCAAGTTACATAATTGTCACTAAAAGACCAATGCGCAGAGTCCTCTTTGGGCTTTTATTACCAGTAAAAAAAAAACATAAAATTGAAGGAACATGTTTATATAATATTTGTTAATAAAAAAAACTAAATAGAGAGCAGAATGAAGGAGAAGAACGTATTGTACTGACCCTACCTAGTGTGGGAGAAGGGCAGGAAGATGATGTTGATGATGAAAAAGAACTAAATAGTAAAAAATTGGCGAGATAAAAAGACCTAAAATCGATGGGGTTGTGTTGTTTATTTATAATAATTATTAATGAGCTGATATACTCGTGTATCTTAGAGAAGAGCTGGTGTTAGAAATGACCTTCTTAAATATATTATATATTTGTCATGAACATTTTCATTTGAATATTATTAATCTGTACCTACGAAATTTTCATGTATAGTGATAAATGGGGCAAGCTCGCGTACTAAATGAAATTTAAAAAAAAATACTCGAGTCTTGTCTGATGTTTGGCCGATAACGCCGGCTCATTCAAATCTCTCAAGCTTGTCTAATCTAAATATTCAATAAGTACGAAGTCCTTTTTGTAAACGGCGTAAAAAACGCGCACAGGGGGGACGCGCGGGCTATGTGGGACTCCCCATGCAGGATGACTGCACCCCTAAACGCGGCGGCACTCCCGCGTCGCCTTTTTGATGGAAGACTGGGATACGACAGAGCCTTAACATCCAGTCCGCAAGTACGAAGTCCTACGCATCATTACAATGCACCCGATATTTTGAGACAAGTATAGGAAGTCCCATATGCCCCCTAATTTCACGAAACGATTCCGACCGGAGCAAATCGCGAGGCATTATAATAATGCACATTATAGATAGATAGATAGATAACCCTTTATTGAAACACAAAAATGTACAAAAACAAACTTAGAACTACTATATAAAACTAAGTGTTACAATTGGCGGTCTTATCGCTAATAGCGATCTCTTCCAGACATTATAATATATGTTATATTATGCAGGTCAATAATTAACCTGTATATTGTATAATTCAGGTGACTAATGAAAGCACTCTTTAGAAGCCAGCTCCACTTCGTGCACATGTACGTGCGCTGTATCAAATTGTCAAACAATAGGTTCAAAACGTCAAAAGTATTTTAATGAGAATTTTACAATGGGCGCGCGGACGAGACCTACTAGTACCTACTCGTATATTTTATAGAGTGAAGCGCGTTTTTTTTAAACAAAATAGGCCTACGTTTGACCACATCCTACCTGATGGAAAGTGCAGATGCGGTCGACAATGAATGGATCACGTAAGATCCCTAGAAAGGTACCTATTCATTCGTACCTTAAAGATATTCAAGCTGTACCGTCGTTGTATTTAAGTTGTTAGAAAAGTTACCTCTACTTCTTTTTTATATAGGAAAAGGAAAGAGTGACTGACTGATCTATCAACGCACAGCCGAAACCGCCCAACGAGTTGGGTTGGAATTTGAAACACAGATAGCTTTTATGACTTAGACAGCCGCGCCAAGGCAAAGCCGCGAGCCTAAGCTGGCTTAAAAAATATCTCAAAATATCACTTACCCAATAAACCATCACCATAGAAACACCGACTTGTATAGCATTGTACACAACTAGAACATTCTTCAGTTGAACAGGTTTCCTGTTCCTCATGTACTCTGGTCCCAACTTCAAAACGAATAAGAGGTACATAGCAGTGATGGCTAAGATTGGATATGGAGAACTCATTAGAAACCATTTGTCCACAAAGTCATCTGAAATAAATAATAATAATTATTTTATATGAATCACTACACAGTACAAAATAAAGTTGCTTCCCGAGTCTGACTGTCCCTATGTATACTTATATCTATAAAACTACTCAACGGATTTTAATGCGGTTTTCATTATTAATTAGAGTCATTCAAGAGGAAAGTTTTTATGTATAATACATTTTTTTTTTATATGATGAAGTAGAAGACAAGCAAGACGCTCTCCTGATGTTAAGAGATAACGGCTGCCCATAATCAGTACAGTGTTACCTAGGATTTCACAATTATGTGAAATCCTAGACATGCAATAGAATGACATGCATAACATAGTAGAGAAACACTGATAATTATTTATTAAGCGCGACGAAGTGCGCGATTCCTATATAATATGACAGGGTTATTCAAATCAAGAGATATGTTTTACTAAATAAGTAGGCTAATAAATTATCATCGTTTTGTCAGTAACCAACAGGTGAGATTGCGGTCAAACGCTTGTTTAGCTAATATACGAGAAAGCACCAATCGATAAGAAAAAAAAAATTTTATAACAGAAATTTAATTAAAGGAACACTTCATTTGCAGAAAATCACATAGGTTTTGCTCGTATATAAAAATTTCATGGCACACTATTTTTATGTTACCATCGAACTTCTAGGAACCAGCTTAACCGATTTTTATAAATTTCTTTGTATATTTGGTCGTTTGTAAATAGAATCATTCGAAAATGTAGTTACTGTTGGTAAAATCTAAATTCCGAAAAAAAAAATCTACTTGTAAATCTCGAAATAGATTTTAAAACGGTGAGATTCTAAATGCAAGTAACTCCTCTTAATAATGTTAGGCTTTATCCAATCTTTAAATGCACTTTTCTACCATATTAAAGGTTTTAATGCAATTTAAAAATACTTGGATAAGTTTCTTAAGAGAGAAAACTTTAAGCTAATTTGTACAATCTCTGCCATTATAATAAAACCATTTGATTTCCCTTCGCAATACGTTTGCCTTTCGAATCTGTTTAAATCTTAAACTAAATTTCACCCGTAAGTTTAAAAAATACTTTTATTAATAGGTAAAAAACAATTACTATAAAAGTAACACGCATAACACGTAAAAAATACGTAGAGGTATTAATATATTTTAAAAATACTTACATTTTCCGGTATAATGCCAATAACTCGAAACTTCCAAAGAAATAGGATCCGCCTGTAATTTCTTCATGATTTAAATTTAAAACTTATTTAAAATAAATATGTTACAATTTAATACTATTTTGTTCCTATATTTTTTCTACTGCACTAAATTGAGAGCACTATGAAAACGCACGTTCCGGTCAAAACGTGCGATGATTGTGAGCAAAAGCGAGTCAAATACGAGCCAAATATTGGTTTTAGCCCGTGACCTTACAAGAATCGTAACAAAATATATTATTATTTAACATTATCTGTATTATATATTATGTTGTTTGCATATATTATGTACATGTTTGTTGTGGAAACATTATTTGGCAAAATAGTACACTATCCCTACTTAATCATTTTATAAAAGCGATAGTTTGGGTGTGTATGACTTATCTTTTAGCTTATTATGTATTTTATTAATAATAATATATAACATATTAATATAATATAATAGCATTGAGTTGCTTAGTATGGGGTTAAGTGGCGCTGTATGATATGTCCTGAAATATTTTTTTAGACATTTGGAAACTGCATTTCAAGTTAGGAAAAAAATGCGTATTTTTTTTATATACCATACTTAATGCAACAAATATTTATATGCTATTCTACTAACAAACCGCTTGAGTTGAAATTTCATTAGATTACTTTGTATTAAATAGAATAGATAATAAATTCTTATGGAAACCACAAACCACCGTGCCGCCCAGTGGTCACTAAGACTGTGTTCCGGCATGATGTTTGCGGAGCCAGAGAAGGGATTTATCCCACCTTCTAGGTTAAGTCTGGTATTATTTGTCTGATGTAACTAAAATAGCAGAATTTATATTAGGTAGTAGTTTAAGGAACTTATGCATGCTTTTTTATTTTTTCTTTGATGTTGTGTTTTTTATATGTCAATATATATTTTTTTTTATTATCTTCGGCTGCATCATCGCTACAGTTCAGGCGAGATTGTGGTCAAAGGCAGGTGGTAAAGGGTGTTGTGGTAAGTAAGTGTATCGATTATATACTTACAAAAGATCACCAATCATCAAACAATAAAGTACCTATGTATATAATATTATTTATACTCTTCTTACCTCTTCTTTCTTTTTTTTATTATCTGTAAATTATATCAGGGCTTCTGCAGGACGACTAGACGAGTATATATCTACTAAAAAAACTCGGCGGCACTCCAGCATCGTCTTTGTGATAGACGATTAGGAATCGGCAGATCCTTTACATCTGGCTGAAATTTGGTACACAGGTAAACCCATGGGCTATAACTACTGGGTGCAGTTTGATTTAAATATTTGCACTACCTAATGTACGGAAAACAATTGTTAAAATTTCAAAAACATTAGTATTCCGAAATGTTAATGTTACTAAGGTTTTTCTTCATTTAATTAAATTAAAATATTTCTGTATTCTTTTGTGCCTATTAAGCTATAAAATACAATTATTATGTTTAGTTTTCAAAGTTTAGTCTATGCAATCGAACTGTTATTCTTATTTCTAATGGTGAGCTTGAACAAATAATTATTTTTATAACACCAATTATTAAAATCCACCATTTACATGTACGAGTACCTGTAAATTATGACGAGTTATACAAAACCTAAAATAGTTTGTTTTTGTAGTAATAAAACGTTTAGTTGTATATTTTAATGAGGCATGTATAATGATAATAATATTTTTTTTGTGTATCAAGCCTTAAAATTGTAGATTCTTAATATTTGTTTTATACATTCTGCTATCAGACCAGAACGTTCATTCAAAATCTTATAATAAAAACATAGTGCAACTCATCCATAACCTTCTTCCTTAATAAAAAAAATAATCATGATTAAGATTTATAACTACTCTACGTATAAGTTGCAGTAATATAGTTAAATCCGTAATATAATTATATCCCTAGGGCCTCTATATAGGTCCCTAGGGTCTTAATCATATGTCGGAACATATTTATAGGGAAGCGATTTATTTTTGTATGGGGTAATCTGTGGTCTTTATTTAAACAAAAAAAAAGTTAGTGGAAAACAGGGGGGGGTGTCCATCATCGTGTCCAGATTCCTCGTTCCAGTTGATATTAGGTACATGCTAGGACCCCTCAATTATTTTGACCTCAATTCAGATTATTGATTATACCCAATAATCATCATCATTATTTTTTAATTGGATCATTAATTTAATATATTAAATTCCTCAATTTTCAGGGTCTCGCCTTACTAGTGCTACCGTTTCTCCCGGCCTCCAACCTCTTCTTCCCGGTTGGCTTCGTAGTAGCCGAGAGAGTTCTCTACATGCCGTCGATGGGCTGGTGTTTATTGGTAGCCCACGGTTGGAGGCTCCTTTCCAAGAAGAAGGCCAAACTTGCCGCAGCAGCTCTGACTTTCCTTCTACTGGCGTTCAGCGCTAAGACGTATGTGAGGAATTGGGACTGGAAGACTGAGTATTCTATCTTCGCTTCGGGGTTGAAGGTATGTGTTCTTGAGAGGAAAAATGTTAAGAAGTAGAAAAGTTTGTAGTAGTGGAAAGTAGTAGAAATTTAAAGGCTCGTACAACTCATACATGATATTATACAACGAAGTAACATCAGAAAGATGGAAAGGTACAGACTTGGTCACAGCAATGCTACAGTTTTAATTGGTCACAGCAATGCTACAGTTTTATTTGAAAGCATTCAAATCCTGTTAACAGGCTTTTGAGGAAAAAAACAACAATACTTGGTAGGCATCTAGTAAATGGTTATGACATTCGAATAATTGTATATTAATCATTGTTTCAGGTGAACAGAAACAACGCCAAACTATACAACAACGTAGGCCACGCGCTAGAAGCAGACGGGAAATACGCTGAAGCACTAGAATTCTTCAACACAGCAGTGAGCGTCCAACCAGATGACGTCGGCGCACACATCAACGTTGGCAGAACATACAATCATCTAGGAAGATACCAGGAAGCTGAAGACGCCTACGTTAAAGCCAAATCTTTACTACCAAAAGCGAAACCTGGTGAATCATACCAAGCTAGAATCGCCCCTAACCATCTAAACGTCTTCTTAAACTTAGCAAATTTGATTTCGAAGAATGCTACGAGGTTAGAAGAAGCAGATATGTTGTATAGGCAAGCGATTAGTATGAGAGCTGATTATACGCAAGCGTATATCAATAGGGGAGATATTCTGATCAAATTGAATAGGACGAAGGAAGCGCAGGAGGTTTATGAAAGGGCGCTGCTGTATGATAGTGGGAACATCGTACATGATCGTACATGATAGTGCTGTATGATGGTGTCACATCATCGTGGCCACCTGTGAGACAAAAACAGCTTACGGATTTTCATTATTTTATAAAAATACGCGATATATTGGTATTTTTGGTCATTTATTACTAGTTGAATAACATTGTATTGTCTCAAATTGCTTTAAAATTTTGAAAAAAAAAAAACGAAACACATAGGTATTATTGTGAAAGTGAATCAGTTTGACAGAGTTTGACAAACAACATAAACCGGCCACGCTGAAAGGGACGGAAAAAAATAGGTTCTCCTTTTTCTTCACAAAGAATTTTCCCTATTGCCTTCACACTCACACATAAAATGACTACTTCTAGTTGTATTACTTCTGTGGTGGAAAATGTTTTCGCACTACCACCACAAAAGTGATGATATGGGAAGAGTGACACTGGCACCTATTACAAAACATACATTCTTTATCTGTGGTCTATGACACCCTCTGTCTGCGGTTACGGGTGCGGCTGTTTTTGCGGTTTATTAATCACCTACATTCCAAAACAATTTTATTTTTTGTTTCACATGACATAACACAAACATGTGTACGGAAAAAAAGAGAGGTATTTTCGTCATACTAGCTCGTGTTTTCGATGTAGAAATAAGTACACTCTTAAGGCCCTTATACCTTATGACAATAAGTAAACATCTCGCTCGCACAATAAAACAAAATTTAAAATACATAGGTATACTTTCGTGGAACTTACTTTTTAATTTTTTTTGGTCAAACTTTTGATATGTTTATTTAATAACTTCTTATAAGATTTTCAGTTTGCTTACCTAAATAACATCAAAGTTATATGAAAGAGACATTCAGCTTTATAAACCTTTTACTAGCTATTAAAAAATCAAGCTGTAATTATTATTATGTAGTTCTATTGGCCCATTGCAGTTCAAAAATCCTCTTTCCCTGCCTCAATTAAAGTATGGATACTTTTAAAAATAATAAAATATTATATTATTATGCTAGCATAACTAAGAAAAATATTTTAAAAGGGAATTTTACGTTTCTACGTCAATATTTCAAAATTCGTCATACTGTGCGAGTGAGATGGTTGCTCGTCGATTAAAGACTCTTAAATTACAGGTCTTTCCCATAGACGTCAAGTAATGTTGTTTAGAATAATAAAGATAATTTATTAAATTTGTTTTATATCTATAAATAGGTGTCTCCCCTTTTTTATGTTTTATGAGCTAATGCGCAATTGATTACGTGTTATTTTATTGTTGATCACATTTGATAATTATAACCGACACTGCGGTAGATGAAAGGAGACTAAGAATACAGGATTAAATCAACTATTACATTACTGTGTTACTATTTTAGGGATTTCGAGATGGGGCGATGATATCCGGAAGGTCGCTGGGGGTGGGTGGAGAAGAAAGACGGAGGACCGAGTTGAGTGGTGTGCCATGGGGGAGGCCTATGTCCAGCAGTGGACGAACATAAGCGATGATGATGATGATGATTTTAGGGATTTATCCGAATTTTAATTTATCAGAAAAAATGTTTCATTGTATTCCGTTTATTCAAAGTAGTTTCTTTAGATGTCCTACATAGGAACTTGATATAGAAAATGGGAATAAACGACTCCCCAAATGGAAAAAGCAGAATGAGCTCACGGCGGGGTATACTAACTAATAAGGGTTCCGTTTTTTGCCATTTAGCTACGGAACCCTATAAACCTGGGGGTGTTCCTGCGGGATGCCACAATTTCGCAACACGCTTGAGCATTCATCAGTGGAATAAATTCTGCCCAGGCTTTACTGAAACTCGTGTCAAAACACGGCTTCAATTACCTACCGCTTAGTGATAGGCTTTAGTCAAGAAGATTTATAAAATCCAAGGTTAATAATTATAACTATGCCTTTATTTGTCTAATGAAATAATCTGTAGAATATAATTTTATGGTTTTTACTTTTCTAGGTCAACTTAGAAAATACTCAAATGAAACTACAAGTTACGCATTTAGTAAATAAAATTTTATTACATTTTAGTTCTTTATGAGTGTTCATTTTCACTTATTCCCTGCTTGAAATAAATATAATGAGTTTCTACTAAAATGTTGCCTAACAATTAAGATCTGTGATATAATAATAGTTGTCAGTTATCTACGGTGTCTAGTATTATTTGAACCTTTCTTAACTCCATTTGAATTTTCTTTTCCATTTTTAAGCTTAGCTGTTCTAGCTTCGTACAAATTCTCATTTTCATATGTTTTAATGAGTTTTCCATTGAAATCATTAGCTTCATCAGCTTGGATATTTTTCTTATTAGAATATGCTGTGGAATAAAATCTAGAGAATAGATAGAGAAACAGAATTAAATTTGTGTAAAAGTAAACGACAGTTATTCTTGATGGTTTGCATTCAGATATTAAGAGACTGATTGATAGGTGTATTATTAGCATCACAAACTGGGTCTGAAACAATAGAAAATGTATTAGATTTTTGCATCCTGATATGTACTCTAAATTTTATTAATATTATATTATGATGATGATGTTTATAATTATTAAAATTTTATTTGACTGAGCAAACTAGTATCAGTAGGAACGAAAGCACGAATTCTAACGCATCACTTAACTGCGCTCGTCATTAGGGGATCTCCCATTGAGAAACTCTCACACCGTTAAAATGTGTATAGCAGACACACATACAGTAGGTATTCGTGCGAGAGAGGTGTAAAATACATTATCATCGTTCACAGCCCTCTACATTCCACTGCTGGGCCTAGGCCTCCCTCATGTTATGCCACTCAACACTGTCCTATGCCAATCCGGTCCATGTGCGACCCGCCACTCTAACCACATCGTCCATCCATCTGGGTGCTGGACGACCGACACTACGTTTGCTTGTCCTTGGGCACCATTCAGTAAAGAAATACATTTCTTACCAATTGCAACGTCGTAATGTATTTCTTCCACCACAGAAATTTATGAAGACTTGGAAACGCAGACAGCCCATAATACGCGTACATCAGCACATGGACAAAGCAGTTCACAGTTCCGAGGAAAATCATCCAAAATCCAGGGTCATACTTCAAGAAGAACCAGCCGTTCAAAACCATCATTGTATGGTGGTAGACATGAAGGAAGGTGACTTGGTTGTTTTTCTTACGGAGAACGAAGAAGACTGTGTCGAGGAGTTCAGATATCTTGCAGAGGAAGTAGAGGTAGATTGATGATGATAGCTGTAACAAGTACCATGAAGTAAAAAAACGAGCAAGACGTTCTTCTGTTGGTAAGAGATAACGCTGTCCATAATCAGTACAGTGCCACCCAGGATACAGTGCCGCACAGCACCAACGCTTCTTACTCAAGAGTCATAGCTTTAGTGCCCTCCTACCGAAGCACAGTAATGTTTGCATATCACTTCTCAGGTGGTAGAATAATAACACTATATGATCGCTTTTGTAGTATATTTAAAATTTTCTTCAATTAAATCAATTTCAATAAAAAAAACAACACAGATGACTGGTCGGTCTGTGTTGATTTTTAGGCTAAATATACCCAGTGAATTATATTATATACTGAACAATCATAACATTGTATGGACCAAAATAAATATTCTAAATTCGAAATAAACTACGTCATAAATTTAAACAGATGTTAAATTTTATTCAATTTAAATCTAATAGCATAATTTAAGATATAAAATTTCCGCGGATCCAATAATTGTAAGGCAAGCAAATAAATTTCAATAATAATAATTAATATCAATAAATTATTTCCTCAAAATAAATTAGGTGAAGAATTGTAAGGCCTCATTATAATCGTTTTAAATATATTTTTGTTAGTATTGTTCTTATAGGAAAAATATGGATTTTTTGTTTAAAAAACAATAACAGTTAAATTGTTGTTATGCATACGTGTTTCCACGGGTTGTTAACGAACAATTCATAATTAACTTTACTTAGGAATGTAATTATTTTTTCCTAAGAATCTAGAGAACGGATATTTTTGAACAAATAAATGAAGCACTCCTTGTACACCCAACTCGTGTGTAAGGTGTACACTCTTACACCTACAAAATGCATATCCACAAGTGACGTCACCCGTCCTCACCGAAAAACTTATAAGCGATAAATGTCTATACCTCAACCATTTTTTGTTTCATTTTTTAACAAATAAATATGTTGCATTTTTTTTATTATTAAAATCACTAGTAGTAGTTTTCGCAACAAAATCGAAGAATGAAATTCGTCCGCTATTTTTTTCCTCATCGATAATTATTTTAATATTATTATCTCATTGATTTCGTACCGGTTTTACCCTATTGTCTGAAGATTTATTTAATATCTAGCAATCTTATGACGTAGAAAACTGGTTATGATAATATTTTAGTTTGTGGTTTATACGTCGCGTGCTTTTCATCTCTTATGGTAATTTTATGGCGATATTAATTCTTGACGTGGTTAAAATTTCCAAAACATTATTTGCGGGTTTTGTTGTTTATTTGATTATTGTGATATTTTTAAATTATATATTATTTGACCTTCGAATTGGTTTTCATTATGAGGCTAGCTAACTAGCGTAACTTCGTCAGTGTGGGTTGCATAAAGTTATATCATAATAAATACTTAACCCACCTCAGCTGCGCCTCAGCTCAACGCTGAGGCAGGTCCCATTCGGTGGCTTAGTGGATGCTCATGTACATTGATATGTATTATTGTAATTGTATTGTTTTTTATGTTGTTTTCACTAGCCGTCGAATAAATGATTTTTCTTTCTTTCTTTACTTATTATAAATATAAATTCTTTAAAAATCGGATCTGGTGGTAGGCTTCGGCCGTGGCTACCACCCACTGGTCAAAACCATGTCGCTGTGCAGACTGTGCAGTCATTACGACTGTGTTCCGGCACGACGTTCAGGTACGAAAGATCACAATACACGGTGAAGACAAAGTAGATAAAAGTCACTAAAATATATCTTAACTATAATATTAATTTCGAATCTATCTCAATTTATCTCTCTTTGAACATGAGCTTACATTGCGAAGGTTTAAAGTTTTAAAATATAATCTGTTCTTACAGATGCAACACAAGAAATACTGTCTGAAGCTTAAAATAAAATGGGAAGATCCGGCACAGCATTGCTATGCCAAACTTGGGCTTGTTGGATCGGAAAGTGTCGGTTGCCGCGCCGACTCACGCTGAAGTAAAATTGTTTCCGACGGCCCTAATTGAAGCGGCCCATGTCAGAAACGTACTGAATCTTCCTATTTTTTTAAATCTATGGTCTGAGGTTAATATCTGAAAATTAACTAAAACTTTAATTTAAATTTCCACAAATCATCAATAATAAGCGTATAATGCTAGTAATGATTTTCGAATTATAAATTAGATTTATTCGAACACTTCACCTTTGTAACCCCAACTGTAACAACATACGTAATACTTATATTATGTATTTAAATTTCCTTACATGAAGTTGTGCTTCTGGCGTCTCTTTTATGCAGGCAATTTGTAGTAAGCCATACTTTGATATGAGCTCGTAGCACTGAAATAAAAATAAAAAAATATCAAAACTGCAACATCCCTAACATTTTTGTTTGTTATTAAAAAATTTGGGACACCTGACTTGGGTTGCGACGGAATATTAGAGATGGTTGTAATTAAAACTATAACATGGTAGGTACTAGTATCTGTGGTAATGGTAAGTAGTATGGTAAAATGCATTTCCCCTGGTCATAAAAGGCATCCCTCTTTACACCTTATAACTTGATGTGGTTGCCCACCATTTGTGTCCAAAGTAACCAAGCGTTTTACTCAGGTCATCGGAGAAGTTTGCCTCAGATTCATTCCTTTCTTTTTATGCCATAGGTGGGAAACAACCATACGGCCCGCCTAATGATCAGTAAATTTCTGACCATTTAAGACTCTAGGCATAATTACACTAAAATTATAAATGCGAATGTGATTGTGTGATTGTGAGTGTGAGTGCTTGTTACTTCTTCACCCCTAAACGGGTGGACCGATTGAGCTGAAATATGGTATAGAAAATAATAATTGGGGTTTATACTCCAACAAAACAGGTTTCCCTACTTACACTGTCAGAGTTAAATCACAATTTACAGGTTTTTTTTGAAGTGAAAACTTCTTTAGCGGCGCTGAGCACTTTTTTGTATGGGTAAAAACTTTAAAACTCGCGTCAGGGTCACGTGATGCTGATCGAAAAAGCGTAAGATCGAGGGGAAGGGAGAGGAACTAGTATCTCCCACTCTTTCTACCGTGCCTGAGTGTGCTGCTCTGTTGATGGTGTAAAAGTCGTCGAAATTATGGATGGAAGTTGATTTTTCTGAGAGATAAAATTTAATGTAATATATAAATAACGATATAATATTATAAATAACAACATATAAATTGTCATATGTGTGTACGATAGCGCAATAAATAAACATTGTATTCTACCTCATAAATGATAGTACTTTTATACTTATAATTAAACACAACGTTAATATTGAAGTTTTCACTTCTGCCGGCACTCCCGGAGTGCTACCTTTTTTTATAGAAGACTAATCAAGCGTTTGACCGCAATCTCACCTGTTGGTAAGTGACGATGCAGTCGAAGTTGTAGCACGCTTGTTTAGTAAGAACCTATTCACTCTTGATTTGAACAAACCCACGTTATAGCATTCGGGAAACACTGAGAGTGGTAGCGAGTTCCATAACTTCGCGGGCTTTCGCAGGTTTGTGTGGCGAACCTATATGTTGCAGTTTCAGGTCGCCGAGATTACTACAGGGCCTGCAACATGACCTAACGACTGCCTCCTACATATCTTATAGGAAACAGCCGAGACCCACAGTTTTACGTGCCTTCCGAAACACGGCTAAATAGCTTAGATCCTGGAATAACATATAGGCTATACAGTACGGCGGGTAAAATCACTGGGCGCAGCTAGTGTTTCATATTTTAATCTTTTCTTTTAGATCAACGTTTATACCGGAAGAGGGAATTATTTTCACAGTTTGCAGGTGAGGTGTGAGGTTATTTCTTGTGGTTGTAAGAATTTCTTCTCTATGTGGTAGATGTGGTATCAATAATGATTTATTATCTTTATAATCTTAATCTAAATATATAAAAGGAAAGAGTGACTGACTGACTGATCTATCAACGCACAGCCCAAACCACTTAACGGATTGGTTTGAAATTTGGAACACATATAGGTCTTATGACGTAGACCTCCGTTAAGATAGGATTGGTCCACGCGGGCAAAGCCGCGAGTATAAGCTTGTCTAAATATATAAAAGGAAAGAGTGACTGACTGACTGATCTATCAACGCATAGCCTAAACCGCTGATCGAATTGAGTTGAAATTTGGAACACAGGTAGTTTTTATGATGTAGACCTCCGCTAAAGTAAGCTAGTACCTAATATTATAAAGTTTATGAAAGAATATATAACTTACGAAAACAAGCATCAACATAGACACGCCAACTTGAACTGCATTGTAGACAACGAGGGTATTCTTTAGCTCAAAAGGTTTTCTATTCTTCAAGTATTCTGGTCCAAACTTCAAGATAAACAGAAGATATAGAGCAGTGATCGCGAGGACGGGATATGGTGTGCCCATGAGGAACCATTCGTCGACGAACTCATCTGGAAAAGGAGTTTTTTACACCTGAGAATATTCCTCCAAGCTTTTTCTATCTTTAGACGTCATGGGCAGTATCCATACTTACTAGCTCTACCAACTGCGCTCACCAAGCGGTTTGCTTCCACTCTTTTAAAAAGAACAAGTCACAGAACAGAATGCAGTCATCCATGATTCCAGAGCGAAAAAAATTAAACAAAAGGCACGCGTGAATATCTTCTTAGGCATTTTACGTCATTCATTGTCAACATATCTACAACTTTCTTCTGGGGGACGAATTTTGGGGGTCGAGTGGGTTCTATCCCACATTTTCCATCAGAGGGCATAGGCCCTAGCCAATAGTGGCTATCTTCAAACGACATATAAAACACTAAAATCCATAGATAACATTGCGTACATTGATCGCTTAAACCTCCTCACAAATTTGAGTAATATAACAAACGCAGCAATGTACATTGAAGTTGTTATCAATCGTAGTGGGTGAGAATTAGCCAATAGGCCCTCTGGTCACTTTAATAACGTGAGGTTGTTCAAATCGAGAGTGAATAGATTTCTGATCACGATCACCGATCAAGCGTGTTACAACTTACGATCAGCAGGCTAGATTGCGGTCAAACGCCTATTTAGTATGAAGTAAAAAAACAAATTGGGATGTGGTCAAACGTAGGCCATATGGAGTAAATATTTATTTTAAAAAAACGCAGCTTGTACTACTCTACAAGAGGTCTTCTATAATACAGAAGTCTATAAAATCATCGCGATAGCTATTATATTAAGTTGCGCACTGTTTAAAGATGCACTGTTTTACCTGAGATTCGTTACCAATAATGGTGCCAACTTATAAGGGTTAAGGTGTCAATCGGTTTTTATAATATTAATAATTTGTACTTACATTTACTTTTAAAATCCCAAAGACTGGATTTCTCCGTAATAACCTGAGCTGCCTGTAAAGTCGCCATGTCAAACCTGGACTATGTAATAAAGTATAATAATTGGAAAATGCTTGTCACTTGGAATCCAATTATTTATTATTCAAGGTAGTCCTTACATAACAACTAATCAATTACTTGTTGTTATTGGTGCGCGTGATTTTATTTAAATTGGGAAGCAACAAAGAAGAGAAAATCATATGTAAAATATTCGAATGTTTTGCTTCTTGTATGTACAATGCACACTATAATAATTAAAGTGTATTGTGTTTTATGTTAAGCATTTTAAATAGGAGGATAGGTTTTTAAATAGGTTTTTAATAGGATCGTAGTGTAACACGTCCTTGGGCGAGATGGGGTGACGATATCCGGAAGGTCGCGGGGAGCGGGTGGAGGAGGAAGACGGGGGAACGAGTTGAGTGGCGTGCCATGGGGGAGGCCTATATCCAGCAGTGGACGAGCGTGGGCTGATAATGATGATGATTTTA
The DNA here is from genome assembly GCA_947507615.1 of Hemithea aestivaria. Lineage (NCBI taxonomy): Eukaryota > Metazoa > Arthropoda > Insecta > Lepidoptera > Geometridae > Hemithea > Hemithea aestivaria. The sequence goes on along the minus strand of OX382325.1, from coordinate 2,400,505 downwards.
AATAGCACCTATATTAGCTAATCGAACTCAAACTTAAAATAGGAAAATTTATTAAAATTAGGCTACATTAATCGAACATTCTTGCAAGTTAATTTGTACAGAGTATTAATATACAAATTTATGATTCTGTCACCCTTCACCTACCGGAAAGGAAAGATGAAGAAATTCATAAGATTTTTTTAAATTAACACGCAGATGTCTACTACCTAGAAGGTCCTTGTTACACCTCAATTGATACCCAAAATAGGGATGTCCACTGTGGATTACTTAAAAATATTGTACACTGGACACTATTTTTTTCTTTGTATATTTGATAAAACGCACGAAAGTTGCTTGATAGTAATATCACTGACCAAACTCTGGTACATCTAGTTTGTACTGTATAGTGACGTACCTACCACTACCCTACCCAATAACGTAATAATATACGTTCTTATAGCTCAGACATTTTATTTGTATTATCTTTATCTAAATTTATAAAAGGAAAGAGTGACTGATTATTTCAGGACATTTCACACAGCGCTACCTAACCCCAAACTAAGCAACTTAATGCTTGTGTGATGGTGGTTAGGATAACGGATATAATGCTTATTTACTTTTCTTTTGTAAATACATACTTATAATAGATACAGAAAGCCACCCTAGACCAGAAACAAATACCTGTGGATCACACAAACATTTGTCCCATGCGGGAATCGAACCCGCAACCTTCTGCGTTGCAGGCGGGTATTAGCCCACCGCGCCACAAAGGTCGTCATTATTGACTGATCTATCAACGCACAGCCGAAACCGCTGAACGGATCAAGTTGAAATTTGGAACACAGATAAATTTGATGGCGTAGACCTTCGAAAAAAGGATTTTGCCATGCTGGTAAAGCCGCGAGTACAAGCTAGTTATATTATATCTAGCCTAGACTGTCCCACTGCTGGGAAAAGGCCTCCCAAAAATTCCTCTATTCCTTTCGATCTAGCGCCGCCTTTTGCGAACCCTCCAGATCAGGCTATTTTATTTACGAACCAAAAATACTTTTGTATTATTTTATTTTATTACAGACTCATTATTATTTTATCACACATTACATCTCTAATGGCTACTGCGTAAGGCAAGTTCGTAGAAAAAACAGTATGCCAACAAAAGATTTAACGTAGGATCGTGCATATATTAAATTATTATTGTATCTTCTAAAAAAACCGTGTCAAAATCCGTTAAGTAGTTTTAAAGATCTAATCATACATAGGGACAGACAGCGGAAAGCGACTTTGTTTTATACTATGTAATGATAAAAAGACTAATAAAACTACAAATAATTTTCCTGTAATATTATATTTATTAATATCATCTTATAATTCACAATTTTGTACTATAATTAAATTGCAATGTAATTACACAAAACAAAACGCTTATTTTTACAAATTAACAAAAATATAAATTAATTTTAGCAACAAACACCTGTTTTAATTATCAAATTATTACGTATTATAACAATTATTTTATAGTATTACTACCTTAAATAGCAAGCATCATTTATTATTAATAACTACATTAACCTATCTTAATTATTTATAAAATAACGGACCATGTTTTCAATTATTATAATAATTATTCGAGTTTATTTTTACGTGTAAACTAAATCGTTTTTTACAATCTAAAGCCTCTAGCATATTGTCATGAAAATTCTTATACTTTCTGGGAAAAAAACCAGTAAATTAATGCTGAGAGGCTTTGGTTTGTGTGAACTTTTAATTTAAAATAATACAGTACAAAAGTCCTTTTACTTAAAATGTTAAATAAGATTTAATTAAATTATAATGCATCAAGTATATTATTATTATTTCCTATGGTCTAATCGCGGTTTTTCTGAAAAGCTTTTTCCGTTTTCTATAGCAGATTTCATATTTTCAATAATTTTATAATAGTAGAGGCTGTCTTTGAGCCCATTTTCCGTAGCGTTTATTCCCAGTAGTTCCTTTTACAGGTCCTTCAAAGGAATAAATGGGTTTTTTTTCGAACTAATGGGAGTATGGAGGAGAGGAGAATAAGTCCCATTAGTTTCTTTGAAGGAACTGTAAAGGAACTACTGGGAATAACCGTTACGGAAAAAAGGCTCAAAGACAGACTTCATTAAGTGTCATAAATGATACAAATTAAATGCTCAAAGAGGAATCTAGACGTAGAACATTTTATGTACGCCTATCCAAATTCTGGATTAGCCCAAAAGGAAATAATTTTTTTTTTCTACAAAAAAGTTGGAAATAAGCTTTTGGAAAAATAATAATTCTTTTGTAGAAAAAAATCATAGCCTACTGATTATTGTACAAATAGGTATACACATATTATAATTACGAGTATTATACTTCTAAATTCTAAGTGCTGTAGAGTCTGTACAGCAAAGTGAAGATCTATTACTAAGCCCGTTTTACACGGTCGACGGATCGTGTCGTTATTGGCCCAATATGTCGCGTAAATATCTATGAAGCGACCGTGCTTATAAACATTCAACAGATGTTTCAATTAATATCGATGCGATCTGTCGACTGTGTGTGGTGGACTTACAGTTTCAAGCATATTTTAACCCTTAACCACTAACCTAACACGATTGTGCGGTTGGCATTATATTGTAAATATGTTTTTTTTTATAAAGCGTATTGTTCTCACTGTCAAAATTTTATTTTTAAAAATTGAACTTGCGTACTAATCTACGATATGGTTTTTAGAATTTGGACTATTCACTTAATTTAAATATTTAGGGCTCATTCAAACATCGAATCCTAAGAACACACTATAAGCACCAAATGGTCCTCTTGTTTCCTTTTTTATAAAAATTTTTGAAGAAGCCCTAAACGTCACAATCAGCACTCGCTCCAAATACCATCACAAAATATCAGTCTCAATAAAACTTCCTTGGAGTCTTTGAGGTATCATTATTTTATCATATCATAATCTGAATTCTTAGGACGTCGTGTGATATACATGTTACTCGCAATGCAATCTCCACACGCGCCTTTCTCGAAAGACTCCTCATTCTTTTCCCCTGTCACCCCATTAACTTCTTTAGCGACTCCATTCTTATAAACCCCATTAGAATTGACCCCGTTTCGGCTCTTGGCATACTCTTCTTTGATTTCCTTCTCTACGTCTTTCTTCTTATAGCTCTTGGAATAGAAGTTGAGGAATAAGAAGAGAAATACAATAATGTTGGAGCTGATAAAGTAGGTGAATCCTGATGCGTATTGACAGCGAGGAGAGAAGTGAGTGTGGGCGCAGTAAGCTAGCATCAACACGAATTGAATCTGAAAAGAACCAAAAATAAATATATCATCACGATTTTAAAATACACTATGAAAACATTCAGAACTTTAGAAGAATCAGGTTAAAATCCTAGGTTTTGTCGCCTATTTACCATTATTGCGACAATGTGTTGATAGGTATCTTACAATATGGATCCCGGTTGTCGCCGCTTTATGGTGTGTACTTAGGGTCAGGTTGTTATAATATTGAAGGCTTTGTAGAAATCTCAGGGACTGTATCTTTAGTTAATTATGCTATTTAGTACTTTTCCAAGACTTAAGCATTTTGAAATATCTCCATTTTTGGTTTGAATTTTAAGTTTACTTCCAGTTTGGATGCTCACTTTGCAGATACGAACTGCCTTGTCAATATGTACAATTTAGGATCTCACAATGACAGATGTATAGTTTGTCTATTCACTGATCCAAGCATATAAAAAAAAACATTCCGACTTGCAAAGAAAAACAAAATCAATTTTCATACCAGCTGCATCTTCGTAACATACTTCTTCCACCACAGATACTTCTGGAACCTCGGTCCTAGCCCGGACAGCAGATAGTATGTGTACATGACGACGTGGACGATTGAATTGAGTAGAGCTAGCACTGCACCATCACCGCCGGCAGCGAATTTAAGGTAGCTCCAGGAGTAAAGTGCCATTATCACGTGATGGTAGACATGGAGGAAGGTTATCTGGAAAGGAAGAATCAGAATCAGAAAATCTTTATTTGTAACAAACATGGTTTATACAAAAAAATGTAGATACAAGACTGAAGGTAGATCCAGACTACTGTGTGTGTCTGTAAACTGTTCACATTTGGAACATATTGCCGTCTTCCATGTTTCCCGAGCAATGCAACTTTGGTATCTTCAAGGCACGAACGAACATGTTTCTGAGCATTTTACGAGATTCTTTGTCGACCGCATCTGCACTTTCCATCAGGTGGGATATGGTCAAATGTAGGCTCATTTTGAATAAAATATATAATCAAATTCTTGTGTCAATACAATACACATTTATGTGCAATTAATCTTTTTTATTAAAATGTATTAAACCAGTATGATTCTTTAATATACAGTTGTAGTAAATAAAGTTAATATACCTGTTTATTTTTCTTTCGCAGCACAAAGAAGACAGTGTCCAGCAGTTCTGTGAACTTAGCGAAGAAATACCACCATCCCAGATCCAACAACTGAAAAAAAGGAAATATTTATACACCTTACAAATTGCAATAGCAAATTCTTATTACTACTCAGTGAATTATTTTAAAACTGTCTATCTACAGACTGTTTTCACAAACTACTGGGTAATAAACCTCCTCCTCAGTCATGCCATGCCACACATTCTGGTCCTGTGCGAGTCTAATCCCTTCCCTTCCGATGGGAGGATATCAGGATGTTGAAGAACATATTTGGCAATATCATCTGATCATTGGCCTCGAGATTTTTGTCAAATTTAAAAAATATTAATCAAATTTATAACATATAAATATTTAACTACAATAATAAAAACGGCACAACTCACGTCAAATATTGCCGAGAATATCTCGACCACGGTTTCGGACAATTACGATTACAATTACGTTTTTATTATTGTAGTTATGGAGAACACTCGCGATAGTTTTAAAAATCGTATATAAATATTTATCTTATGGATATTAGTCATAGCTGCTGTATCCAGCGGTTTTGCTCCAAGGTCTAAGCTACCTTCATACCAGATTTTAGCGCAATCAGTCAAGCGTGGAGAAACACGCATTATACAAACATGCATACTTTTATAAATATCATATGAGTAGGAACTTTTCCAACTTTGAGGGTTAAAAGGTTAAAAATAAGGCAGCTCATGCTAAATCCAATAAATAATTCAAAGTTGTCAGAAAACAAAGAAGTTGTAGGCGTTCAAATTGACAGCCATGAATTACTTATCAGATATCATAAACTAAAAATAGATTATCGATTGTTTCAGTTGTGATTTTGGGAAAGGGATTGTAAATTGAGGTCATTCACATAATTTTATCAACTTTTAGTATAGTCCTAAACACCTATACACCTACCTAGGTTATATACACCTTTTGACAACTTAAGAGTCAGCTCCACTTTTCATATACATATTATTATACCTAATACCTATGCGCACAGTCGCGCAGTGTCGAGCCCTCAAAAAATACAAAACTTTTTAAATGAGAATATGACAATGCGTGTGTACATGTGCACCATGACGGTAGTTTCCAAAAGTCGAAAAGTTTAATTAATATATTTTAAACTTACTTTAAAGTATAAAATAGAGTCAGAAAATACGTATTATTATATTTCTTACCATTACGTTTTGTGTATTCGACGTAAAACGACATCCCGCGTAAATAATACCATCTCTGAATAAATTCAAATTGAAAACCTGAAAAAAGAAACAAATTTCTATACATATAATATTACAATCACTATACATAGGTAATTTCACTATACATAAAAATCTGACATAAAGTTTCATTAAAAAACGAGTTATTTACATATATCTGTTCTTTTACAAGGATCCTCTTAGGAACCAAATCATTATATTCTCTTATCTTATCTTACCTTAACACAAATCATCACAGCCAAGAATACTTGAAAGGCATTATAGTAAGCAATGAGGTTGTTCATCTGTAGAGCCGGCCTGTTCTTCATGATCTTCGGTCCGATGCTGATGAAGGACAGGTACGCCACTACCACCGACACGATCGAGATCGGACTGGACATCATGAACCAGGAGTCTACTAGGGCACCTGGAGAAGCAAGAGACGTTATCTAGTTAGAGAAGTGTAGGCTATTCGAGTAGTAGAGTAGGTCAGGTAGAAGGCTAGTAGTTCTTGACTATTAATTTCGGAATAGGCTTATGTTTAATGTATGCCGCAGAACCGATGCCCCGAATAAGACATATCTGGGGGGAAATCATATCTCGGTAAATGTAGGTTAGGATAGCTTCTTCAGCAACATGGGATGAAGATGATAATATTTGGAGGATTGCTGGAAGTGGTTGGAGAATGGCATGGATGAATGAGTTGAGTGGAGTGCCATAGGCTAATGTCCAGCAGTAGAAGAACGTGAGCTGATGAAACTCTAGATTATCATTACATGTGAAGTTTAGATGCTGTTTATGACAGTGCACTCCACATACGTACGCTCAGTCCAGTATGGAATATGTTTATAGTGTATTTCTAGAAATTTCCTGTGAAATGTTTTGCCTAAGTCATTCTTTGATGGACAAATAAATTCTATCGTCTAAGAGTCCACAGTCCACACTATGAGAAATTGGATAGCTTCATTAGATTTTGGAACCGATTTATAGTTTTAAAGTAAGTGATAAAATTTTACTCACTTTTCCCAACTTTGAGGGAATCGAAATAGTGATCCATTTTCTCCAAATAACTCATGGCCGCGGTTCACCTGAAAATAAATTATTTTACGTGAAAATTAAACTCTTCTCTTGCACTTTGACAGATAGAAACATGGCACATTTATTATAATCTATCAAGGAGGTAATAAACTAAAGAGTTTTAGATTTAATAACTCAATGGTTAGTCTTGATGATAAAAAGATTACATTTAAAAAAAAGAACGTTTTTAACCAGATTTATTTCTAACGATAGTTATAAGAATTATTTTTTCTCATCTATTCGAATCCTAATTCTCTCCCCCTCCCCCCTCCTATTTTCTTTGACATCCTAATTCTTTTTTCGGAGTTTCATATTTTATGAAAACTTTATAGCTACTTAAACTACACTTAAGCCAACGGATATTCCCTAAGCGACTCTTAAGTTAATTTCATTATCCCCAAGCCCGCAAGTTGGCGTAGTCTTAGAATAAGTAATAGAATTTCTCAGGTCGTCGACCTAACTTAAATTTAATAAATCTTTAAACATAAATGTCGTGAAATTTTCACCATGAACTCATATTAGCATGTAAATAGTCCGTATTCAGTACATTTTATTATTTTATTTGGTTACTTAACAAATTATAACAAATGCGGTGTTTTTGAGAAATAGTATTTTAGTGCCTATTATTTAATTAGTTATTTGGTTTTAATACTTTAATGTAAACGAAATTTAATAAATAATAAAATATAGCCATTTTCGACTCGAAAAGAAGAAGAAGAATACTTTAATGTTAAACAGCTTAATATATTAGATATATTTTGTAACGAAAGTTAATATCTAAATAAAGAAATATAGCCATTTCCATTTCGACTCGAAAAAAGAAATATTTGAATGCTGGGGAAACACTTAATATATTCCCCCATATTTCTCATTAAGTAATCTTTAAAAATAAAATATGTATAAACCGCTTAATCTTATATTTTTACCCGTTTCAATTATTTTTTAATAACTTCGACTGTATCGTCACTTACCAAAAGGTGAGATTGCGGTCAAACGCTTGATTAGTCTGCTATAAAAAAAAAACTTAATTTACATTTTGGATTTTTTTTTTATTTTATCGCAGTAGGTATTTTATAATACGAGTAAATTATAAAAAAAAAACACTGTTAATAATTAGCTTTTAGTGCGCAAAAGTACCAGGACACCATAAATGCTGAAGAGATATCAAAAATATGTGTCAAGCCAACAGGCGATGCAACATTGAGGTCAGTAGAGCATCGCGGCGCTCGATACGTCAGAATCCTTACAACTCAACGACCCACTAACTCACTAACTCAGGTGCAAAATAATGTCATACACTGTAATAAGAGAAATATTGTTGGCCAAGCTATGTCATGTCTTAGATATTTAATAAACTAGTGCTTGAATGTTAGTTTCCAATTGCAACTTCTTGAATATATAGTAAGTATATAAGTACGTAAATAGTTATTATATCCTATAGAAAATATTTTAAAGTTGTAATGAAAAACTATTATATTGTAAGGTAAATCAGTACAACAAGCTTTGCCGATATAAACTTTTACGTTTATTATATCAGTAACATTACATTCCAATTTCAACATTATAGGTACCCTATAGGTTGAACTACCGTTAGCATCACAAATCGATGTCTTTCATCGCTAACGACTGTTTCCACCTGTCAGTTACGGTTGAGACCTAGGTACTGTACCTGGAACCTACAATACCTACCTGACCTATTCACGGCCTATTCTAGTGGACACTCCATCAATCTGACGGGTAACGGCACTTGAAGGATAAATTAATAATATAATTCCGATTGAAAATAAATACATATTTTTTTACTTTTCCCAGTGTGGGATCTATAAGATTTTTTTATTGTTTTGTTATAGGAAATAAAATGTTTGTATATTTTATTTTCTTGTATTAACATTGCCATGTTACATGTACTATCGACTATTATTTTATTACAATGTAAAACAAAGATTTTTATGCATAAATAAAATTAATTTTGAGCGAAAAATGATTATTGTAATGTTGTATAGTGGTTTAAAAATTAATTTTGAATTCTTTTATGCAAAGAAGTGAGTAAACGAGCAAGACGCTTTCCTGATAGTAATAGATAACGCTGCCCATTATAATCAGTACCGGGCCACTTAGGATTTAACAATGATGAAACCATGACACTTATTCCGCGGCCAGCGAATTCCTATGAAAACATTTTCCATTACAATTCCATTACTTGAATAAGCATAAAGTACAAGCATGACCGTGAATATGGGACCCAACAAACGACATAACGGGGCAAAACAACAAAAACTATGCAGAAATGGTAAAATGGCTATTATTATTCCTAATGGCTATTTTATTGCGCGCACTTCAATGATATTCAACGCTGCGCTACATAGTGTAAATAATGTCTGTAAATATTTACTGTGTTTTAACCCCCGACGCAAAAACGTCGGGGTGTTATAAGTCAGGGGTGTGTCGGGGTGTCTGTGGCATCGTAGCTCCCGAACGGATGATCGGATTTTGATCTAGTTTTTATTGTTTGAAAGGAGAGTTAGTCGAGAGTGTTCTTAGCAATGTTTGGTGAACATCGATTCAAGATACAACCCTTAATATGGGTATCAATAAATGAAAGGGCCTAACTAGTGGAATACAACGCATTACATATTTTGAAAGCGTTGCGTGGGGTTTTTTTTAATTTTTAATCTAGACACGCGGCAGCGAGTCAAGCCAAGTTCAAGCAAAGGAACTGGCGACCGCGCCGTGTGTTATATTACACGAACCATCCAAAGCGCGTTTTGACGACTGTTTACACCCTCGTTATACAAAAACTATTACACATAGACAAGTCAAATTTGGCACATATACTTAAATATACGAACTATATCTCTGTTCCAAATTCCAATAACACAGCTCAAACGGTTATTTAGATATGAACATTCAGTAATCGGTGAAGTTAATACATACTGAGGGATAGATCAAAAGTAATATCCCAGTTCCAGATGACCTAGAAAGCTGAAATTTGGCATCCCGATAGGTAATGTCGTAGTAACAAAGGGAAAAATCAGAAACTAGTATTTTTTATCATTTTAAATTATTATTATTTTTTTTTAAATGTATGATATTAAAGTTTACGACGCCTAGGAACACATAAAGCAATACATGTTGCATGTTGCTATAATTTTTGTGTAGGCGGCTATTTTCTGTTAGATACTACGAAGTGCGCGCGAGTCCACTATTCCTACTAATATAATTATAAATATAAATACAAACTTTATACCTACTGTACGTATGGATATTATGTTTTTTACTTTTTCACGCCTAAACGGGTGGGCCGATTGACTTTAAATTTGGTATTATAAAAAATATAGCTTAGACCCCTGGAATAACATAATATACACTACTGTACCAAACTGTATAGCGGGTAAAACAGCTAGGCACAGCTAGTCACTAATAAAAATAGGTTCCTGGTACCTACGTAACAATTGTATATCCTATGTAAATACCTATCAATATATCGACTCACCAGCACAAGGCGGCTCAGTAACATAGAGGTAATAATATTAACATTGTTTACAATAAAAATAATGTATGTATATCGCCTTAGGTGCTAGTTGGTGTAAACATTTTAGATACCTACGTACCTGTAACGTATAGTCATAATATTATAGGTATGTGGCGGTATCTGGGGGCACGGCAGTGCCCCCGCCAAGTCGTCGTCATTACAAGTCTTGTCGGCTTAGGTTTCTTTTGGTCGAAATTCTAATCCAGTTTCAGATGATCTAAAAAGTTAAATTTCCAACCAGGTAGGCGGTCGGCGGTAGGTATATAAGATAGCTGGGTGAATATAGATAAATTTATCAGTAACTAGTATTGTTTAAAAAATCAATTGATTAGGTACAATATTCAAATCAATAGTGCACATAAATGCTATATATAAATAAGTACTAAATTAATTATAGGTATAGGTATATCGAAGCACGGCGAGGCTCACGGGCCGCGGTACCGCGGTGCGACGGCCGTGCCATGGAGCAGTGGGTGGGGGGAGGTGCAATAAAATAATCATTTGGTATTAATCTTATTATGACTGGGTGTCTTAAACCTATTACATACTAAAAAGTACTGTACAAAAAGCAATGATATCCCATCAAAAACATAAATGTGAAAAGAGAGCCAAGTTCAATATTACGATGTATGTACTCATAGTTACCTATGATTTGGTAGTTGACTTCAACGACAAAAGAAGTGAGATCTAAATGGGTGCCAAGTTCAATGGTCAGTCCTGAAAAATATTTACAACATAAAATATTTTATTACAACTTAAAAGATTATTTCTTCTTATCACTTAGAATTAATATTATTTTGAAGCCCAAAGTTTGACTTGGCTAGTTCTCATTGGTACCATACGACGAAGTATCATTAAGATAAGACAATAGATACTTTATTGTACACCACATAATGTTACAGAAAATACACAAGTACATAATTAAAATTAAAATGTACAAGTGGCGGTCTTATCGTTAAAGAGCGATTTCTTCCAGACAACCAGTGGATGGAGGGGACTAATTTACACGATAAAAGACGGTGGCGCACTAATTAGCATTAAGTGCGTTTAATAGTGATTAAGCTAAAGTTAAGAGAGTATCTACCTAGTATATTATGAGAACTGGCCAAGTCAGTCTTTAGGCTTCAAAATAATATTAATTCCAAGTGATAAGAAGAAATAATCTTTTAAGTTGTAATAAAATATTTTATGTTGTAAATATTTTTCAGGACTGACCATTGAACTTGGCACCCATTTAGATCTCACTTCTTTTGTCGTTGAAGTCAACTACCAAATCATAGGTAACTATGAGTACATACATCGTAATATTGAACTTGGCTCTCTTTTCACATTTATGTTTTTGATGGGATTTATTTTAAGTGTTTATATGATAATGAGTGCCAGGACGAGCAACACATCGACTACGACGAGACATTACTGTGCTTCGGTAGAAAGGCACGCTGTAACTCTTGAGTTAGAAGCATTGGTGTAGTGCATCTAGAATTTTCGGTCATTGTGAAATCCTAGGTAGCACTGTACAAATTATGGGCAGCCTTAATGTAAAAAAAATTTTTTTTGCTGAACGTTGGGGGGAAGATTTGATTATAATGTGACTAAATTTTCATGGTTTTTAATTTTCAGATAATATCCGGCCAAGTTACAGTGAACACCGTAAATTGTTTTTTTTTTTCCCAAGACGTTCTAGGAAAAGCTCTGTTACCGGCTTATACTTCAATATTTCTGCGTGAAAAAATTAAACAACATTGTTAAAAGTGTGTTCAATAATGTACAAAAGGTTTAAATAAAATGGTTCAATCCATATTTGAGAAAAAAATCGCAAAAAAAGTGTATTTTTTTTCGCTGAAACCCCTACCCCCCCCCCCCCTTAAAGTTTTTTGGATTGATATAAAATTCTCTAAAATTTTATAATAAGTAATACAGATTGCCTTAGGTATAGCAGTAATTTAGCTGGTAGCTTCTAGGTAAAAATGTACAAAATGTGAAATGTTTTCGGTTAATAAATATTTTATCGCTTTTTCACTGCCACACTGCGACAAAAATTAGGTAAAACAATATTTAGCAGGTATATATCACGAATAATTTACCAACTCAGGGATTTTTTTCACCATTAGGTACGATTTTAGACACCATTTCATTTAAGACCTACCTATAACTATTTTCGTTAAATTAAAAGCGTTACATCTATTTGTAAGTTTCATAATGGCTCTTTAAATTTTAACCGCCAGTATTATTAGAATTTAAAAATAGAATAAACTATAGGTTCATTAATGATGACGCATGCCGTGTAACATTTCCCAAAAGAAATTACTACTTGTTTTGAAAAACCAAGTTTAAAGTTTAAGGCGAGTTTGATTCGACTTATGATTTTTTGACGTTACTAAATTGATTACTTATTTATTAAGTACCCAAGTTATTTAGTACGTAGTTTTAATATTTTTAAGGCCAAAAAATAAAACACGGTAATATTAACAATATTTTAAAAATAATATATTTAAATATTATTAGTTTTAAAATTATTTTATTACTAACAAATAATTATAATTTATAACAACTCTCAATAACGGCTTCGGTACACGTTATTATTATGTGCTGAACTGGTATGTACCCTTATACCTTATTACAGCAAGTTTTATTAGTATTTTTGTATATAATAATATTCATATAATAATTATTTCTCTCTTCGAATAATATATTGTGGAAAATTGATATACGTATTTCTTTTTCTTTCTTTGTTACAATAACTGTTCTTAATATTCCCCCTAACTTTCACTGGAAGAGATAGCTTTATGCTACAAGACTCCGCTTTTGTTTTGTATTTATAACTATACCCTATAACTAAGTATGTAATATAGACTTACTAGCTGCGCCCAGCGGTTTTACCCGCTGTACTGTAGCCTATGTGTTATTCCAGAGTCTAAGCTATATCTACCAAATATTGTAGCGTCCGTGGCCCAGTGGTCATACGTCCGGCTTTTAATACGGAGACCCTGGGTTCAAATCTCAGTGTGTGGCAAAAAGTTCGCCGGGACGCTACCGTGTTTCGGAAGGCACGCAAAAACTGTGGGTCCCGGCTGTTTCCTATAAGATATGTAGGAGGCGGTCATTAAGTCATGTTGCAGGCCCTGTAGTAATCTCGGCGAACTGAAACTGCAACATAGGTTCGCCACACAACCTATAAATTGTGATTTGACTCTGACAGTGTAAGTAGGGTAACCTGTTCTGTTGGAGTATAAACCCCAATTAAATTATTATCAACTCAATCGGTGCACCCATTTAGGCGTGAAGAAGTAACAAATATACACACTCATTCAAAAAAATTCGCAAAGATTCGTCTCTATAGTTATTATCTATTAATTTATGGAACTAGGCGTTACTTTGCGGAAATCCATCACAACAATTATTAGTTATTATTTAATATTTAGTGTTAATTCCGCTCTAAATTTCTGAGTCTAACTAAGTTTTTAAGAGATGGCGAGGAATTCAAACGTTACCAAAATAGTAATTGTTGTTAGTATTATTTGGTGGAATTAATACTAATAACTATTTTGGTAACGTTTGAATTCCTCGCCATCTCTTAAAACTTAGTTAGACTCAGAAATTTAGAGCGGAATTAACACTAAATATTAAATAATAACTAATAATTGTTATTATCTATTATTAGAACTAAATTGTATCCGGAATAAATAACGATACAGTAGTAGTGGTAACAATTACTTTAATGATAAAATTGCTTTCAGAATTCACGTAGGCGTTTGCTATTTCTAAATCAACTAGGAAATAAGAAATAATGTTTCGTAGATATTTAGCTCAAAAGTGGTGATAAAAGTACGTAATAAGACTTAATTTTATGATTTAAATAGCTTTAATAGTATAATTGTTTATAGCTTAACTATTAGATATACTCATTACAACGTAAAATAAATACGTAAAATTCTATTTAAACGCTGTAAAGTTATTAGACAAAACAAATAAAACTAGAACTTTTTCTAATTATATTGTAGAAATTTATATTCTCTACTCAAAGATATTGAGAAAGTTTTTTTTTAAGGCAATCTTCTTTGTAAAAAATGACAAAGCTATACAACTATTACTTGTACTAATAATGATACAGAAATAAATAAAAAAACATTTGTGTACAAACCACATAATATCGATTATAATATTATGAAAGTCAACTATTAAATTTAGATAAATTCAATTTAACCATTTGTGAATGAGACAACCTTTGTTGTTTTATTTTCTTGTATTGTGGGTCAATTTTAAATAACCCAATTTATTTATTATACACACAATACACAACATAAGCCTTATATTATGTCGTATTTTTAACAATACCAATTTTAAATATATCAGAATTTAAGGCGAAGTGGTATATGACTCAATTTAGATTTGTTTCTGGAGATTAAGACACCCTCGTTATTAAAGTGGATCAGCAAATTATGCTTCAAACTTTACCCTCCTTGAAGTCTGACGAGTCATACATTATTCGCAAATACTTGGAATATTTACTGCATTGGACCGCAATGCGACATAATTTACCTGTTTCTATCTTTGTAATGTGTTCAAGCCTTACTTACTTTAAAGGTTTTATTATGCCGTGTATAAAAAGGACTTTCAAAAGATACTATACTCGTATGTAGGATTTTTTTTGTCCATCCAGTAGATTAATAAAAAAAATTGACACATAATATTCTAAACTTTTTAAATCTCATTTGTTTTTATTCGATATAGGATAGCCTTGACCATAATCTTGCCTGATTTTAGGCGACGGCGATGATGAGGCCGTAGATGGTAGCAGACTCAACCTAGAAGGCGGGATAAATCCCTCCCTGGCTTCTGTGAACATTATTCCGGAACACAGTTGTAATGACAGCTTGGCGACCCGGCTTTGTCCAGTGGGTGGTAAATATAATATAAAAAAGTGACTGACTGCTCTATCAACACACTTTTTTTTTTTTTTTTTTTTTTTGTTAACGCCGGGAAAAAATGCATTACGCATACCCTCCCATCGAGGGAATGGGAGGGTTATGTGGGACTCCCGTGCAGGACAGCTGCACGGTTTACCCACTAAAACGACCCGGCGGCACTCCCGCATCGTCTAAGTGACGGAGGACTGGGAATCGGCAGAGCCTTGGCATCCAGTCCCCCGTCGACGACCGCCCGTCTTTATAAAGACGGGCCCTTCACGCCCCTCTCAACGAGGAGGGGCCCGGGAACGGTCCCGAGTCTTGATTAAACTACTAAACTGATTAGGTGGCTATAAGAGAACTAGCTTACGCTCGCGGCTTTGCCCGCATGGCGCAATCCTTTCTTAGCGGAGATCTACATCATAAAGCCTAACTGTGTTCCAAATTTCAACCGAATCCGTTAAGCGGTTTAGGCTGTGCGTTGATAGATCAGTCAGTCAGTCAATCAGTCACTCTTTCCTTTTATATATTTAGATAAGATTAAAATTACTAGAGAAACATTACCGTGAAGGACATTGCCATATCGCAGGCAATAACCAACGACACCAAAACATAGCACAAAAAAATATGTTCACACATCACAAAATACACACATTGCCTTACAGAATTGCTATTATGTATGTATGTATACTCGTATATGTTGCCGCTAAAGCTCGAAGTGCAGCTACACCTAGATTTAGCTGGGAAATTTTAGGTTTATTTTTATACAAAGAAGTAAGAATACGAGCAAGACGCTCTCGTGATGGTAAGAGATAACGCGCGATTTTACAAAGGTAAAATTCTGGGTGCACTGCGCGAACCCTTCTTACTTGAGAGTCATAAGATGTTAAGACTCTTCAGCAAAAGGTAGGGTAGGGTAGTTTTGAGTGACCGGTTTCTAAGCCTAGGCTGGGCTCGCCTTTGTAAAAGCGGGCGATCGTCGATGGAGGACTGAAAGAATTTGAGTAACATTGACATAAGGCTCAGCCAATTCCCCGTCCTCCATCACAAAGACGATGCGGGAGTGCTGCCGAGTTGTTTTAGTGGGTATACCGTGCAGTCGTCCTGCAAGGGGAGTCCCACATAACCCTCCCATACCCCATACCCCGGTGGGAGAGTATGCGTAATGCGTTTTTCTCAGCGTTAAAAAAAGGTGTTGCTACACTTCAGGTCTTAGCCGCGACATACTCGTATCAAACACCGATGCTTTATATGCAATAAAAAGTTTACTACTGACCAGTGTGTTATAGAATTTACGCATACTGTTACGTTAGGTTTGCGTCGTATATTTAGAACTATTTTTTGGAACCACCAAGTTATTTTATTCTTTAAAAAATATTTCCAACAGTTTATAAGCATGTCCCGTTCCAAAACACATTTCTTAAAGTTAAATTAAAAAGAAACTTTCAATACATAATGAATAGAATAGAATAATATTATAATGTATCTTACTAATATTTTAAACGTGAAAGTTTGTCTGAATGTATGTTTGTTACTCTTTCACGCCTAAACGGGTGGACCGATTGAGCTGAAATTTGGTATAGAAATAGCTTAGACCCTGGAATAACACATAGGCTATAGTACAGCGGGTAAAACCCCTGGGCGTAACTAGTACCAAATAATTACAAAGAAGCTTATTGAGCTAGATATCTTAATGCTAGGTAAACAATCGGCGGTCTTATCGCATTAGGCAATACTTTACTGTCTTACTTTACTTTATTTTCGTATTTAAATCTTTTAAAATGAATAAATGTAAGGAGAGCAACCGTCGTGTATTGTCCCATTTGGCTTTACATTGTTCAACATGATTTGTATTCAGTTTGCCCTATATATTTAATCGTATTTAGTACATTGACTCACATTATGTAAAACATTGAATACACGTGTTTTTTTTTAAATAACTAGGTTGGCGCGTGAACCTAAAATGAGCTTCAGCTTCCGATTCATAAAAAACCGCTAGACTATAATAGACATACATATTTTATTGTATATTGTATAATGTGATTTATAATAATAATATTTATCTATCACACAGCCTTAAAGAGCCTCTACAACCTTATAAAAGCCTTTCTAAATACGTTTAATCTACTACCATCTTTATAATATTTTCCTTTCCTGCTTGGGTGTCTGGAAAAGATCGCTATTAGTGATAGCGTCCGCTCCTTATGATATTTGTTTTTCTATCAATAAATGTATAATTTAATGTTGAATATTTTGTTTTGTAATAATGATGTTCAATAAAGTATTAAGTTATCAAATCGAATGGCATCGTAGCTAGCAAAATTACTGGACTTGAGAATCATAACTTGTTATCACTCTTTGTAAGTCAGTGTCTCTTGAGAAAGAAGCTTTAAAGCAGTACACCTTGAATTTTCCGTCATTGTGAAATCCTGGGTGGCACTGTACTGATTAAAGGCAGAGTTATCTCTTACCATCAAGATAGCGCATTGCTTGGCTTCTTACTTTTTACTAGCTTTTATTTATTATATTCACCCGTCTGTTGTCTGTCTGTCAAATCTTGCAAATTTAATTTGACCGACTTCCCGGTTTCCAATTGAGCTGAAAATTTGCATGTGTGTGTAAATCGGATGACAATGCAATATTTTTATGACGTCGAGCTGATCTGATGATGGAGCTGGAAGGTGGCCAAAGGAACTCTGTCATAAAACAACGCAACCCCATCGAGTTTGGGCTCATTTGATTCGTCTTGACGAGTACTTTATGATGCAATATAATAATAATAATTAAAGCTTGTTTTTAAAAAGTATTTTTTAAATTTCACTTGTTTACATTCACCCGTCTGTTGTCTGTCTGTCAAATCTTGCAAATTTAATTTAACCGACTTCCCGGTATTCGATTGAGCTGAAATTTTGCATGCATGTATAAATCGGATGACAATGCAATAATGTTTATGACATGGAGCTGTTCTGATGATGGAACAGGAAGGTGGTCATAAGAACTTCGTAATTAAAACACACAACCCCATCGAAGGGTTCATTTGATTCGTCTTAACGAGTACTTGGTGCAAGATGGTAATAATAATAAAAACTTGTTCTTAAAAAGTTTTTTAAAAAATTCACTTGTTTCATTACAAAATATCGCAAATCGCATCCAAGCCAAATTGTCATATTATGAATTTAAGAATACCTTTCAGCGGGTAAAACCATGCTATAGCTGTAATAAACGAGCCGCTATGACGTAGATGATGATAAATAAAGCGTTTGATTGTAATCGTTTGCCGCCCCCGTCGCTCGACACACAAACGACGGAAGTTCTGATTTAAACACTAACCTACATATTTTACATTCAATTGAATGTTATTCATGCTTTAAAATCACTGAAGATCTGGATTTTTTTCGGCCTATACATGACATGATTAATCACAAACTAAACTAAAAATAACTTTAGTTAATTACTAGGCTGATCACAATAGGCCAATCATGGCCGCAGTGATATCACAGCCGCAAAACATACTAGGCTGAAGAGCAACATCTTTTGACTTTTGAGAAAGAAGCGTTGGTGTAGAGCATCTAGAATTTTACATCATTGTGAAATCCTGTGTAGCACAGTGCTAATTATAGGCAAAATTATTTGTTACCATCAGAGGAGCCTTTGCTCATCTTCATGCTTCAATAAAAAAGTAGCTAACAAAAAAAAAAAAAAAAAAAATCGTAAAAAAGTAGCTGTTAGTCCGATTTCAATTATTAACCACTGCAGCACACGATGCTACCTTTCAAGACCAGCCGACTCTTTTCTTACTTCAAGAGTAGTCAGACGTTTGTAAGAAAGAGCACACTAACTTTAAGAATAGCTGTCCCTCTAGCATGGACAATGCGTAGACTTGTTTTGCTGTCAATTCATTAACTGTCATCCTTTACATTCACAAAGTATAATGTATGAGATGACAGTTTGACTTGACAGCAAGACAAATCTACGAAACGTCTGTGCTAGAGGGGCTGCAAGTCTGTATGCAATGACAGTGGGAATAGCAAGAGTAGCGTCTTCCTATACGTCAGTGGCCGTAGCATGCCAAGACATTGAAGTAAGAGTGGCTACGATTGACAATACTTCAAGAGTAATCTGAGATAGATATATCAAGACGCTCTCGTTGCTACGCGCACTGACATTGCAATTTGTAGCTACTCCCAATGTTTTCCTCTTACAAACGTCAATTACTCTTGACAGTGGGACGGCAGTTGCCAGTCTTATGTCAATGTTGCGATGTGCTACGGGGGCTGACTACTCTTGTGTGACATTGTGTGCTTGAGGGGTTTTTTCAGTACCGCCTTATAAACAAAATCCTGCTTCTATGGGTTATTGCAGCACTTTTAACTCTTATAAACTATTAGATTACATACAATAAGTATTTTAATTCCTTATTTTTTTGCTTTCTTTTCATTTTCGCATATTTTGTATGTTATTTTAATCTGATCTGATTTGTGTTTAAGGGATTAAGCCGGGACTAAGCAAACACACGGCTAAGAAACGAACGAAACTAAATAGTTGGCAATCGCTTAGTGAAAGATTTTGCGAAGGCTAACACAACCAAAGCGCGAACTAATTGTCATTTGTTGGCCTTCTTTCATTTTGTATGTACCCAATTTAAAATTAAAGTTAATTATTTATCTCTAAACTGATAGATTTATCTGTAGAAATTGACTTTTAACTAATTAAAAATGTTTTAAAGCAACTTTAAGTTCGCTTTCAATGAGCAAGATTTTTTATGTTACCGACAGACTCAAAGTAGACGGCCCACCTGATGATATTTTAGCCGACTTCAAGCTTGCTTTTATAAGAAAGTTTTTTTATTTTACCATACGGGCAGATGTGCCACCTGATGATGAGCAGATATCATCGCTTATAGATGTCATGCCAGTGGTGTTGATGACCATGGACCCGTAATGTAATGATTAATGACGCGGTGTCGGTCATTGCTGACGCGTTGTCAGCACCATAGATCATAAAACAAAGTCACTTTCCGATGTCTGTCTATTTATGTATGCTAATATTTTTTTATATAAATTGAGCGGCAAACAAGCAGACGGCCCGCCTGATGTTGAGCGGTTACCGCCGCCTATTGACCCTTCCAACACTAGAGGTGCTATCAGAGCGTTGCCGGCCCTTTAAAAATTTGTATATACCCTTCTTAATTGCAACAAGATTAAAGGATTCATATAAATTAAAGGATTAATATATTTTTTATAGAGAATAGGGCTGCGTTTGACCACAGTCTCGCCTGTTGGTAAGTGATGACGCGGTCAAAGATACACACAGACCTAGTAAATACCTATTAACCCTCGATTTAAAGATTCCGAGATAAAATTCGAAACGCACTTCTATGAGAAGAATGAACATGAAACTAATTAAAAATACAATACAATACTCTTTATTGCAGTTAAAACATAAAAAAGACTTAAAACTAAACTATATACAGAACTATACTTTTATAGGATTAGGTGCAATTTTTTTTCTGTGAATAGGTAAATAAGCGGCCTGCCTCTTAATACTAAATTTGAATATCTCATTATGGTCCCATTTTTTTTCGATTTATACATAAAAACAAAATGGAAATAGTAAAAAGTATTGATTTAACTAAAATCTATGACATAACGTTTACACGTCAGCTGATTGCGGAAGCCCCGAACTTCGTTGTTTACACGTCGCGTCGCGTTACGTAACGTTTGCAGGAAAGCTCACAGTTTTCAGTAAAGCCTTCTAATTTATTTAAAATCAATTTCTATTTTATTCTCTCTTTTAAACCTTGAATTCTCTTTATACTATTATTGACCAAGCTATTGAAATTTTAAACATTTTTCATATGTAGGTTTTTTTTTTACTCTATAGGGACCACGATCTCGTGTGTTGTTAAGTGACAATGCAGCCGTAAATAGTAGCAGACCAAACCTAAAACGCGGGATAAATCCCTCTATGACCTCGCTGAACATCATGCCGGAACACTGTAATTTTAATAACTTGAGGTCAAATTCATCTCATTATAAAGAAAAAAATTGTATCCTTAATGAGGTTTTAAGGTTTTAATACAAACATTAGTAATAATTGTTTCCTTGAAATAAAAAAATTAATAAAAACAAAGAACAATCCCAGTAACGTTCTTATTTGAAATTACCATATCATCAACAAAATTTCAATGATTTCTTTATATATATAGCCTGCCAACTACAAAACATTACTTTTAAGTGATTTAAATTTATCATTACAAATTTGAATCATCATAAAAACTTACCCTTACTACGCCTGTCATTTATGTGTTAAAAAATGAGTAATGCGATTTTAAAATCATTCCAATTTTTTAAAATGAATTCAATAAATTACTCTTTCAACTGACCACAAATGTAAAAAACTTACCCCTGAACATCAGAAATAAGTAAAACAGTACCTAACATAAAAGGTTGATTTAATTTTAAAAGGATTCCAATTTTAAACATAATTCAAATCACTGTTACAACTGGCCATAAATACTTATAAAAAACCTACCCTTACAATTTTAGTAATAATCTATATAACAGGTGATTAACCTTAAAAACTATTCTAATTTTAACAAATTTCAATTGTTATAACTGGCCACAAATAAAAAAAAAAAACTCACCCTTAGACAGAGTGACTTAATTTTAATAGTATTCCAATTTTAAACAAAATTTAAATCTTTGCTACAACTGGCCACAAATTAAAACAAACTTACCTCTTCCAATTTTAAACAACATTTTTAAACACAAATATTTAAAAAAACTTACCCGTTAAACAGTAAATATTATATTAAGTGGAAGGACGGGTGGTTCGCGGCGCGATTCGGGACTCACTGCGGCATATCGACCGGCCGGCGAGCCACACGCGATCGTAGGACATCTAAGATCTCCTACTTATGTTACAGGTATTAAGGTACACTTTTACCTTTTTACTACCTAAAGTAGGTACCTACTTAACTACTGTTGTTGAAGGAAACCACCGCTTATTTTGACCGACAAAAAAAAGGAGATTTTCAAAGCATAACCTAATAATATTGTAAATGTTAAAGTATGGATGTGTGTTCGTTACCTCAACAAATCTGAACGGTTGAACCGATCGAGGATCAAACTTTGTAGAATCTAAGTCCTCCTGAGCCACCGTAGGGCATCTAATATATCCTACTTATGTTACAGGTATTAGGGTACACTTTTACTAGATTTTATTTACTTTCTTCTGTCTGTCTGTAATCAAATGTTGGAAGTTTAATTTGATGCACTTCCCTATTTCTGGGGAGTAGGTAATATTATATTTATATTTATTTTCAACCTGGTTTTTCCCATCATTGGCCAAAAGGCCTCCCTTCCCTCTCTCCATTCTTTTCGGTCAAGAGCTATAGTTGTCCAGTTATTGCAGTAGGAATCCAGTTCGTCCCGCCATCTCCGTTTGGGCCGCGACGTCTGACTCTTTGTGGTGTCCATAGGGTGGTGGTTTAGGCCCATCGTTCATCAAATATACGGGAGAGTAGGTATAGTATTTTCAAAATAAAAACAATATGTGTAACCTGTCAGTCGCTATTGTATTGCTACGTGTTCAAGTTGTCTATTGGTAGTTACAGAATTAACGCTTTTAATATTAATTACCTATTAATTTAATTCTTATAATCATCGTAATAAACTATAACTTTTAATAACTAAAAACAAAAACGGCACAACTCACGTCTAATATTGTCGAGAATATCTCGACCACGGTTTCGGACAATTACGATGTCCTTCATCAGGAGATCACGCCTGCAGTAACCGACGCTCACTGCAGGCGTGATCTCCTGATGAAGGACATCGTAATTGTTCGAAACCGTGGTCGAGATATTCTCGACAATATTAGACGTGAGTTGTGCCGTTTTTGTTTTTAGTTATGGAGAACACTCGTGATAGTTTTAAAAATCGTATAACTTTTAATGTTCCCTTTCTAGCTCTAAAATCACGGGGAAGTGATTTTTCTGGATTACCTGGTACTGAGTGGATTCCTAAATAAGATTATCCAATTATATCATTAACTTTGTCTTCGTTAAGGTCGTGCGTAATTTTACTAATTAAAAAATGTGGGCGTTAGACTAAAATGTCGACTTCTGTGGTGCGGTGGGGTTACATCTGCTTGCGAGGCTGTGTGTAGCGGGTTCGATTCCCGTTTGAGACAAAAAAAAATCTATAATTTACAGACATTTGTTTTAAGTGAGTGGTTCTCTGTATTCATTGTATAAGCATGTATTTACAAAAGAAAAGTTAAAATAAGGGTTATTAATGAAACACGTATATATTTATCATTTTCAATATAATTAATATAATAACATACACATACACATTGTCATAGTAATTTTAAGTACATTCTGTTATATGACCACAATAAAAAGTAATTCTATTCTATTCTAATATTATTTGATACAAACTAATAAAACATGTAGTAACTATACAATACCTATACATTACATTAATATTACTAAGCCCTAGGCCATAGTCGAAAACTCACATTGTAGCGACCGCAGGCATCAAACTGTCTTCGATGCATCAAACCGACGACACTCGCCGCCCTATTCGCCGTAGAGTCGCCGGAGAATAGGGAATTTGACAAGGTCAAATTTTTTTAAATACAATTATTCCATAATTTTAATAATAAATATATCCTGCCGCCTGCCTAATCGCGCTTGACGCCTGACACGTGGATTTATGTAAACTTAGAAACAAAATATGCGATCTTAAGTAAGAATTTATTTTGCTAATTAATATAGGGGGCTGTTTCCTTAAGCGACACATCATGACAACTTTTTAAAACCTATTTTTATAGAGATACTTTTCTTGTATACTTAAGCCGCCCTCACATTGGACGACAGTGACTCTTGGGGACACAGACTCTCTGGCTACCTGCTTGTGACGTCACGTCGTGTGGTTGCCGCAATATACTCTCTCCCGACGACTTTTGTTGCCTGCTGCAGAGACACTGTCGTGAAATGTGTGGTGGGCCTTATTACATAAGACGTTATCATAATAATATCGTCACGGTACTTTTAGCTCGTGGAAACAGCCCAACCGAAAACATTTTTACAATAGAAAAAGAAGATTACGGAAAGCGTGTCCGGAAAGGCAACTGATGTTTATTTACTTGTAAGCTAGGACTTGTAAAAATAGAAGTCCTAAAATTTTACTGGATTTCTTACTTTTTTTTGGCTGCATCAAGGCTTAGCAAGGGTTTAATTAATTCACATTATTGATTTCTAATTACTTACTAAATTCGAGATGGCAACATTTTGCGTATACTAAAAAGTACATATCGCCTGTATTATAATAAAATCAGTTTGACAGCTCAGGCCGTTCTCCCATTTGACGACAGCGACTCTCGACGACATCGCCGCAACACCTCAGTGTTGTCGTCGCAACTCTCTGGCTACTTTCTGGCGACCGGCGTGTGTCGATGAGTAACTCTTCGACGACTTTCGTCACCCGCTCGAGAGACGCTGTCACTCAATGTGGGGTGGGCCTTAGGCGTTACGAAGTAATTTATACAGTTAATATCAATAGAAAAAATGTTATGTAGAAATTTTTATCACCGCTATTTTTAGATTTCGGCCACGTAGTTTTTCCTTTCCAAACGGTATACGAGTAAGTTCATAGCTTTGCGTGTCAGAAGGTAGTTTTGTCCAAACGGCTCTTGTTCGAATGCTAAATTCAGTGAATAACAATGAAGTCAATTTTTCATGTTCTCATTCCACTTTACGATCTATCCGAGACACAAAGTATCCTGTTTTTGATCCATTCTCTAAACTATTCTTTGATTTTACTGTCTGGACATCTTTTTGTTCTTTTTCTTCTGCTGGTTTTCTTATGTAAGCTTTGATGTAGAAATCTATGAATAGGACCAGCATGAAGAAGTTTTGTGGCAGAAAGACGGCGCTGGTCCATCGAGGGTACTCGCAGTCAGGCTTGAAGACTATGGTGCTCATGTGGACCACGCACAAGAAGAATTGCAACTGGAAAATTCGAAAAGGACACTTTGAATATTATGGATGAACATCATTTTGTCATCGGCATATTATATTCCGGCCACTGGGAAAGGTGTATCTTGCACAGAGGTTTTAACCATTAGTAGCCTATATGAAATTCAAGGGTCTTAACTAACCATATAATATTTAACATCAATCAAATCAGTTCAGCTGTTAGGGCGTAATAGACAAACAAACATCTGACTACCCATCTACATCCATATTTCATATTATCTTTCTCATTAATATTAGTGGAATACTTACAATTTGTAACTGAGTGATGTATTTCTTCCACCACAAAGAGTTTTTCGCGCTAGGAACAGCCACTGAATACAGGTAGTATGAGTACATGACGATGTGGACGAATGAGTTGATCACCCCTATTAGAGTCCCATGGCCACCTGAAACATAGGAATTGAACTATTTATAATACATTTCCACTTTGAACTAGATTTAGAACTATTGATAGAGCTATTTATGGCCTTAAACACATGGAATCAATAATGATCGTTTAGTCTTCATGTATATCTTAAACCTCTATGAAAATTTAATGACTTCCTAATACTGGGAATTGAACAATAAATTGGGGTTGTTCACTCTATAAAAGAACTACATTTAGAATCAGTATAAATAGAGCAAGATGTATCACTTTTAAACATAATATGTAGTCAAAATGAACAATCATTCCATCATATTTGGGACTCTCGCCTGGATGCTACCGTTTTTAGGTAAACTGTGGGTCCTGGCTGTATCCTATTAAATTTGTAGGAGCAGTTGCTGCCCTTGTTGTAATCTTGACAACCTGAAACTGTAACATATTAAAGGCAAGCCAAACAACCAATTTGACTCTAACAGTCTAAGTAGGGTAATTTGTTCTGTTGAAGTATAAACCCCAATTATTTATTTTTATTTATTTATTGGAAAGATGTTGCTAAGGATTAGTGAAATGGCATGCATATTATTAAAACTTCATCATAACTATTTTTATTGATGAGTTACATGGTGGACCTTTACTTGCAAAATTACGAAATCTTTTATAAGCTCATCATGCAATTTACCAGATCAGTCTTACAGCCAAGATAAGTGACTCAGTGTTCGAGAACAATGTTCTAGGGACGAGTATGTGTGATGAAATGATTACAGAACAGAGAAGTCTGGTACTTGTAAACAATCCATGAGACGAAAGGTTAACCGGACATAAAAACTTTCATAAGGAAAACACGTCATCATTGAAAGTCCCAAAATGGGTATGAAGTGATTATATCATGTAATAAGTAGCGACATAATATTATGATGTCCAAGATTGCGCTTGCATGTTCATCTTGATTCATGTGCAATGGTTTCTCAGGCATATGTAGGAGGAAAATGTGCAATAAACGTGAAAACGTTGAGCAGTAAGCTAAAAATAGTTGACAGTTGTAATTATTGTATAACATGTAGCGTCCATGACCCAGTGGTAATTCGTTCGGCTTGTAATCTGAATACCCTGGGCTTAAATCTGAGTGTGTGGCAAGTTTTTGCTTGTACGCTACCGTATTTCGGTGTTGTGGGTTCCGGCTGTTTCCTATAAGCCATTACCTCTACATACACAACCTATGATGTGTAAGGTTCTATATTATGATTGTGTAAAGTTATTCTGTTGGAGTATAAGCCCTAATTATAATTATTATTTAGTATTATAGGTACTTATTGATTTAATCAGATTTTAGATGTTTTGCAGTAATGCCCACTGCAACCTATACTAAATATTTGTTAGATTTGCATCAGCGTGAAAATTATGTATTGGGTTAATTCATAATTCATTTATTTGCATAGCATAATTCATTTATTTGCAAGATCTGAAGGCTAGATTGAGTATATCGCTGCAACTCCTTCTCAGTGTTAAACGCATCGTAACACAACCGCGTCAAACGTATAACTAGGTGCTGGTATATTTGACGACCTCTGTGGCGTGGTGGGCTAATACCCGCTTGCAACGCAGAAGGTTAAGAGAAGTAATATTGTACGAAAAATGAAGAATGATAGAAAGACAAAGTATGCAGTAAGAAAGAAGAAAATATAAATGAAAAAGACGCAATATAGGCTCCGATTCTGTTGGAGGTTGGTTAGCTCGAGGGCCGGGCCAGTAAGCGCCCGGACAGGAAAAAAAAAAGGTTGCGGGTTCGCTTCCCGCATGGGACAAATGTTTGTGTGATCCATAGATATTTGTTTCTGGTCTGGGTGGTTTCAATATCTATTATAAGTATGTATTTACAAAAAAAGTATATAAGTATTATATCCGTTATCCTAACCAACATAATACAAGCATTAAGTTGCTTAGCTTGGGGTTAGGTGGCGCCGTGTAAAATGTCTTGAAATATTTATTTTTATTTTTATTTACTGTAACGTGTTTTCACGTGCTTATAATGATTAATTTTATTGTTTACCGGGTTGGTACGTAAGTGCACCCCATACGAGTAACACCATGCCGAAGTGATGGTATATGTGTAGAAACGATATCTGCTTGTTCTTCTTTCTCAGTACGAAGAATATCTGTGAATAAAACAAAATAACATAATTTAATTGGCTTATTTGTAAAGATTTTATTTGACACATACACATACATATAATCACGCCTGGTTCCCGTTAAGGCAGGCAGAAACTATTTCCCTCCATTTGGTACGATCCTGACACACCTCTTTCGCTTCCTCAGCTTTCATCACATTCTTCATGCACGCTCGCCGGTTCTTGGTACTCTTGACCTGGCCTTTCCTTAGAACGACATTTATTTGGTCAAGGAAAGTACGCCTAGGTCGACCAATTTTATTTGAAGTGTATATAATTATTGTTACATTTAAAATGTTCATGATATTTAGAAACGTGCGGTTTATACATTTTGTAGGCGATCTCTAAAATTTCGGGTAATTAAAATTACGCGTCCAAAGGTAGATTCTATTTTAAAATTTCGTTAATAATATAAATCTATTTTATATGTAAACCTTATGCGAAAGACGACAATCAAAAATCTAACGCTACATTGTTAAGGTCTATTGTTTGATAATTATTTCCGATGACTGCGGTCTTTTTTTATAATTTTGCATTACAAATTAGTGCATAGGCACTGGACTAATACGAAATTTTTTAAAACTTAGTTTTATAATTTAATTATAAAAATATTTATTGTATTTTTTCTTTTTACGCTATAATCATCGTCTGCCAAAGATCAGCCCTCTCAGCATAGATTTTCTTATGCTTACTCATCTCTTCTCTATTTTTCATTCTTCGATGTCATTCACTCATCAGGAAGGTGATCTGCAGACGCTGAGCTTTCATTTCAAGGCTTCCCTTCCCTTTAGAAACAATCATCACCTACACTGCAAGGACTGTGAGCCCAGCAATTTTCTCGCCAAGTCTAACTTCAATTTATATGAAAACCAGCTGCGCCCAGCGGTTTTAACCGCAGTACTCTATACAAAATTTCAGCTCAATCGGTCCATCCGTTTAGTCGTGAAAGAGTAACAAACATCCTGACATCCAGAAATCCATTCAAACTTTCACGTATATAATATTAGTAAGATTTTAGACAGTAACTTACAGTATCCATCAGGTCGAAGAGTTTAGTAAGGAAGTAACTGTAAATCACTCCAGCAACTGCCAATGATTTTGGATTATTTGACCTATCCACCGGTTCACAAATCCATTTGTAGTCCTTCCACCAAGCCACTCTCAAAGCCTGAAAAGATAATTATTAATGAAATCGATTACTAAGTCTTTGTTCACGTCTTATAAAAAGGCACTGAACACAAGACTTATTAATATAACTATTCTTGAGTCACCAGCAGATAAAGGTGACAAAACGCTTATCTACCTACTACATGCGATCAAAGATCGATTCGAATTTGTAAAATGTCGTTCTGGCGTAGTCGTAGAACATTATCTGTACAAAGTCATCCGATTTCGGAGAAAGGTACCAGGTACCTATCCTTACCTGTGCCTTCGAAGTACCGTAATAATAACTTGTACCGTCGTCACAAATGTCTGAAGTGCCTAGTGCGAAAAGTAATATCCGAATTCGACCCATCTTGCGTCAAGACAGGTCTAGGATTGGATTTTGATCAGATTATGTGCGGAAGCGCTCTAAATATGCCTTAAGAAAGATGTCCCACCGGCAACGATGAGCGAGTAACGAGTAGAGTTAGAATGTAAAAACGAGTTGGCGAGCGGCGAGGAGCGAGTGCTCAGATCCAATAGTTGTGTAGCTCGTCTATAAGCGAGTGTCCGAGTGAGACGTGTTTGTACGTTTCTTGAGAGAGAAATAAGCCGATAGTTACTCGTTTTCTCGCCTTCGGTGGGACAGGTACCTAAGAGAAACATGAAAGAATGTAACTTACCTCTTTGAAGACGTACATGCACGTCACAACTTGCAAAAAGTTGTAGACAATAAGAACTTTGTCCAAGTTGTAAGGAGCTCGTTTCTTCATCCATCGTGGTCCCCAATTACATACAAACATGTAGTACAAACCCAAAATTGTTACCACTTGATAAGGTTTAGCTGCTAGAAACCATGATTTAGTCCTTTCATCTGAAAATGATAAAAAATATTGACCTTTTTATCTTCCTGATTTACACTCTCTAATTATAAAATTGTTCTTATTTTACTTCTTTATTCTATTTACAAGTATTACATCTAAATGGGTGAACTTAAATTAAATACTTAAGGTTAATAGTATGGGTTTAAAAATATTATAATATAATCTGTCCTTGGATAAACATTTTCATCTTTGGGATTCTCATTGTTTTCGTTTAATATAGTTTTGATTTGTAATCTTTCCTTTGCTTTTCTCATATATATGTATTTACAATCCATAATGTTACCTACATTTCATTGTACGTACAAAGAACATAATTAATTATTATTCTAATGATATTATTAAAGTCACTAATGGTATGTGACCTTTTGACTTACGCGTCTATATAAATAGAATCAACGATTGCAGGCAAATTTATATTTGATTTATAGGTTTATGATGTATATGTAAAACTATAGAATAGTCTTAATTTTAGTCCTGATCCCCATCAAATTTTAAATCCCTCAGTTTACTCCTTCTTTTGTTTCTTTTTAATTATTTTGTTTAACTTAACTTTTTTCAATCCAGTTTAAAAAATAATGGGTAGGTTATCTTCGTGATAAGTGACATTATAAGGTTTAATGAGAAATGATTATTGTGAAAAACACTATTTTAAAATTATTATTACAAAATTATTACAAGTGTATCAAAAACTCGCCAACAATTTTAACGATTCTTAAATTTTTAAGATCATTTGATTTGAGATTTGTTTATTATCTCTGACGCTTATACTGTTAGACCGATTAAGCTGAAATTTGATTGTAGAAGTAGGTAAGTTTAGACTATTGCTCTCAGAGGGCTCTCTCAAAATTGCTGGTTACAGCTGGTTCAAGAATATTTTAAACTATTCAATATTCCTCTCCCTGCAAGGATGTCTTGAATAGATCGTGTTTAGTAAAAAGACCGTCAATAATTGTTACACTTAAGTCACAAAATTGTGTTTGAGTCCTACCGAAGTTTTTGTATATCTCTGGTGTTTTAATGAAGAGTTATCTTATATTTATCTATCTACTACTTTATAGTATAAAACTGATTTCTTACCTGGTAGTTCTTCAAACAATACATTGTATAAATTTCCAAGGTGTCTAAGAATTACAGCCATCTTTTGTTCTGTAGCTACTAGTTTCAACTTTATTTCTATTTTAACATTTCCTATTTCATTTTCAATAATAGATGATTGTCACACAAAAACGTTAAATAGACTGAGTACGTTTCAAATTACTATGAATTAAATTTAAATTTTATTATTTTAATTTACATTTGCTTCATTAGTCATGAACTTTGAGTTCATGTGTACGGTTTGTAATTTCTATATTGAGTTCCGTATAAAATATAGCTATTTTTTATATATTTGGTACGGGTATGGTATCTATATACGAGTGATTTTCCTGTTCAGTTAATTCGCGGCGTTACAGTTCACCACTGACCCTTGCAGCTTTAAGAACCTTAGGACCTTAAGAACTGTAGGATTTTTCTTTGGGTTATCTCTCTTAACAGATACTCTAAATAGAAGTTATGAGGTATTTCAATTTTCCACTGATAACTTCTTCTTAAAATCGTTCGTTATTTTCTCCCATTTCATCATTATTGTCTTTTAACTCACCTTTAACGTTGAAATTTCTAAATTTAAATGATTTCGAAGAGACAAACTTATTATTGTTATTTTCTTTAAAACTACTGGACCGATTGAAAAA
Organism: Hemithea aestivaria; assembly: GCA_947507615.1. Lineage (NCBI taxonomy): Eukaryota > Metazoa > Arthropoda > Insecta > Lepidoptera > Geometridae > Hemithea > Hemithea aestivaria. The sequence continues at coordinate 2,369,031 of OX382325.1, read as the reverse complement.
GTCTGATGCTATAGAATGCTAATTAGTAACATAGGCTTGATTTCATCATCATTTATAACATTTATACTATTAGTTGGATTATATCAACATGATGGAAAGGTTGTATGAACTCTAATATTGAACTTCAATTTAAGGGCTATACAAAGTGCAATCAAAACACAACGTCATTGTATGATTGTGAAACTATGTAGTATTCGTCCATACAATCCCTGCACGATGTGGACTTGATTTATCATGCAAGTATTTAACATTCTGCCGCAATTCATTCCGACTGAAAGGATAAGATGGCTTAGGGAATCATTGGGTTAAAAAGACGTTATTTTTTATTACTGAGGATAATAATGCGTGTTCCGGCATGATGTTCAGTGAAACCGAGGTGAGATTTATCCCGCCTTCTAGGTATAATCTGCAGTCTGCTGCCATCTACGGCCGCATATTCGCTTAACATCACGTGAGATCGTGGTCAAAATGCTTACCTATAATGAATAAAAAAAAATGAGGTTGAGGGTTTTATGCTCCAACAGAACTTTTCGGAACACGGTAGAATCCAGGCGAATATTATACTACTTACTATGATTTGAACCCATATCCTTAAGATTATAAGCTGGACGTTCAACCACTACAGAGGCTATGGGTTCGAAGACTACGGAGGCTATAGGATGAGTGCAGTACTGTATAGTGGAAGGCTGGCCCTATATTTGGCGTCAGCGAGTTTCAACATCATCCATGTTGACGTCATCATCAGCCCGTACTCGTCCACTGCTGGACATAGCACTGCGTCCGCGATGTTTACCGAAGCCCGCCTGCCGGGTCTTAATGCATTGATCAGGCTGCGTGTTGCTAGGTTCAGAGAAGCACTTTATAAATCTGATAATAATGTGATTAAAACATTAATGGGTACTTGTTTTGATTTTTTAAAACAATGTTCTAAATTACTGCATTTTTGTAAAAACACCTAAAATACATTTTTACTTAATAAGATTTTTCTTCGGTGTATCTTTAAATTTTCTAAATTTTTTTTGGATCTTGTCTGAATAAATGAATAGTATTATTATAGGTCTCTCCTAATACGCGCCACTGAGCCCGGTCCTCAGCTCTTCTCATCCAGTCTTTGCCTAGAAGATAGCTTCTTCAGGTCGTCACAATCAATCAATCAATGTTGTCGTCGTGTGGTCGTCAGAGTTTACGTCGCGACCTACGAATAAGGAATTTCTTTGTAAGTCGCGACTCCCCGGTAGCTTTCCAGCAACCAGTGCTGCTGAGTGGTATGCGCGATATTTCATTGTTGTCTTTGCGAGGATTTCGTCACCTGGTCGAGAGTCGCTGTGGTCCAATGTGGGATGGGCCTTAGACTTTTTTTTTACGAACCTCTGACATTGGCGCAGTCTATTTTCTCTACGCATTCATTCCAGTTCTATCTTGTATGCTTCTTACTTTCTCGCTTCATCCGTTCCTTTCAAACAAATAGGGCTTTCTTTATTTCTGTTCTTTTTCTGACCACCCAAAACCACGACCCAAGGCTCTCTTTCGTGAGCCACCCAAGACTATCTTTCGTGGGTGTTATAAATAAATTAAAAGATCTATTAATTTTATTAGTCTTTTTAATTTTCTAAACTATGACTTACAAATAATATATTTAACAACAATCACACGACACTGAAATAACAGGGAAATAAAACAATTTATTTAACACAACAACAAAAATATTTTACACTACTATTACCTAACGTTTAAAAAAATCAATTTTACAATTAAATTAACTTATTTTTTTTATTTAATAACAATTTAAGAAAGATTGCAAACTTAATATGTTAGTAAGTTGACTGCAATTTACACTTTTTATCGGATATTTTTCACAAATTACTGTATTTTTTTATGCTTAGCAATATAATTCTTATAGAAAAATTTGCCAAACATGTAAAAGAAAATAATACAGTTGCTCATAACGAATAAGTTGATAAACGTTGGGTAGTTTCCATTGTTATTCAATAGGCAGTCCATGTTTAGGCAGGTGACTATGCTGAACTGGATCTGAAAATACAATAAATTATGATAAACTAGCTTCGCTCAGCGGTTTTGCCCGCTGCACTGTAATAGCCTATGTGTTATTCCAGGGTCTAAAAAAACTCTATCTCTACACCAAATTTCAGCTCATTCGGTCCACCCGCTTAGGCGAGAAAGAGTAACAAACATACATCCAGACATTATTAAAAACTTTCAAGTTTATAATATTATTAAGAAGTAATATTACACAATTTAACTCAAATTCTACCATTATACTTAAACGTATCTCAAATCAAATTCTGAGAAAATAAGATAAAGAAAAAATAAATAAAATGGGAAACCAGGACAGTTTTACGAGTCTTCCGAAATACGGTGCCACATACTGAAATTTAACCCAAGAACTGACAAGAATTTACAAAATCAGAAATGAGTTAGTGAGGGGAAGCCTGAAAGCTGCGCGGGATAGGTACCCGGGAAGTAGGCGGCCAAAAAAGGTATGGATAAACTGTGTGAAAGAGGAAACGCGTGGTAGGCGAGTGTTTGAAGATATGACGGATGATAGAGTAGAATAAAGAAGAGAGACGTGTTGTGCCGACCTTATATGGTATGGGATTAGGAAAATTTGAACCCAAGGTTTCTTAACTACAAACAAACTATCACTAGAGGTCACGCTACAAATTGTCCGCTTACGATGACAACTCAAAAACCGTAATTATACGAGTACATAATAAACTTTGAACTTTTTATCAAACGTTTTCTAAAATATCGCATTTTGAGATGTCAAATTGTCATGATAATGAAAAGTTATAATAAAGATATTGACTAAAAATTTTTTTCTCCATAATATAGAATATTGAAAAATATTGGACATGTAAATCTGATAAAAAAAACGTGAGAGATACAACGCAAAAAGTTGCTTGATCGTGACGTCACACCACTAATTCTAGTATATTTTTGTTTAGTGGTGTGACGTCACGCATTCCAACACAGAATATTATAAGCGTTATATCTCCGCTATTTTTTATTTTACTTGCAAGAAAAAAATACGTATCAAAAGTACGTATATTTAATAAAATTACAGACTAATAATTGTATTTTAAAAAAATGATCTCGTCAACATCCCTATTGGGGTTTTATATTCCAACAGGACAGGTTACACTACGCCCTACTTACGATGTGTGACCAACTTATATAATTAGTAAACTATCGCGAGTGTTCTCCATAACTAAATTAACAAAATGTTACAACTCAGTTCTTATATTGTTGAGAATATCTCAACAACGTGAACGTCGGGAACTGCAGGCGAACGACATTGTAATTATCCGAAACCGTGGTTGAGATATTATCAACAATATTAGTCGTGAGTTGTGCCGTTTTGTTAATTTGGTAACCTATATGCTGTAGTCACTATGATCCTGCTTCCTAAATATCTTATAGGAAACAGCCGGGACCCACTCACGCTCACAAGTGGACGAAATGTGCTTACCAATTGGAAGGAAGTGAGGTACTTCTTCCACCACAGATACTTCTGGTACTTAGGTCCGAGAGCGGCGAGGGCGTAGTATGTGTACATCAGAACATGAATGAAAGAGTTCAAACCTCCGTCTATGATGCATTGACCTCCTGAAATTGTAAGTGAGAAGTTTAGTTTTATTTACAAAAAAAAATTTCAACACTAGCTGCGCCCAGCGGTTTTAGGGTCTAGGTTATCTCTATCACATTTCTACCAAATTTCAGCTCAAATGGTCCACCTGTTTATGCATGAAAGAGTAAGAAACGTACATCCAGACATCCATGTATTCATACAAACTTTCGCATTTATAATATTAGTAAGATTAAATACATTTGATTAAAAAGTGTTACAATTGGCGGTCTTAACACTAATAGCGATCTCCCCCCGACATTCAAGTTTCTTTTGAAACTACCTAGGAAAATATTTTTTATCGAAAGTAAGAATTAACCCCTATTTAATTGGCACCTGTACATTTTATTTTACACTGGAGCTATTTGCTGTGCTATGAAAATAAGGCATCGATATACGAGTAGGTATTATTATAATTTCAGAATAGAAAATCTCTGATTAATTTGAAGTATTATTTTGAGAAAAAATATAGGTAGGTAATTATTAAAAAAAGATATATGCCCAGATTTATCCAATTTTAAAAAGATCTTAACTAAATGTTAAAAATGTGAGAACCACAGCGCCTACTGAAGTTATTAAAACTATCATATTTTTTCATGTTCATAAAAAAGAATTCAGCTGGGAACTTTTGATAATTATTTTTATCATAACTTTGACCAATAAAATTGACCAAGAACCAAAAACTATAAAATAATATTATATTTTTTGCTAAAACGTGCACTTTTGAAATAATATGCTTTAAAAGGCCGTTTATCAAATTGCTATTTTTAGAGATTTCATCCAAAAGAAATAATTCACTGTTCTTTTAAAATAATCATCTAAAATATATAAAAGGAGAGAATGACTACCTGACTGATCTAGCAAGTCCAGCGGGGCTATGATGCGCACGTCGACATAATGTCGCGTGAAATTTGATTTAATGTGAATAATACTCTATGTGGCTGTCATAAAGTCGAGATTTACGCACCAGTGAAATGATTTTGTCGTTAAAACTCTTATGTCAAAATGATCTCACTGGTGTGTAATTTTCGACTTTATGCCTGCCACATAAAGTATTATTCACATTAAATCAAATTTCACGCGACATTATGTCGACGTGCGCATCATAGCCCTGCAGCTCAAACCCCTGAATGGATTGGGTTGAAGTTTTGAATGCAGCACCTATTATCTGTATGATGTTATGATGTAGACCTCTGCTAAGAAAGAAAAGCCGCGCGCGTAAGTAAAATAAATAAATTTAGACACGCGGCAGCGAGTCAAGCCAAGTTCAAGCAAAGGAACTGGCGACCGCGCCGTGTGTTATATTACACGAACCGTCCAAAGCGCGTTTTGACGACTTTTTACACCCTCGTTATACAAAAACTATTTCACATAGACAAGTCAAATTTGGCACATATACTTAAATATACGAACTATATCTCTGTTCCAAATTCCAATAACACAGCTCAAACGGTTATTTAGATATAAACATCCAGTAATCGGTGAAGTTAATACATACTGAGGGATAGATCAAAAGTAATATCCCAGTTCCAGATGACCTAGAAAGCTGAAATTTGGCATCCCGATAGGTAATGTTGTAGTAACAAAGGGAAAAATCAGAAACTAGTATTTTTTTATCATTTTAAATTGTTATTAATTTTTAAAAAATATATGATATTAAAGTTTGAGACGCCTAGGTACGCATAAAGCAATACATGTTGCATGTTGCTATAATTTTTGTGTAGGCGGCTATTTTCTGTTAGATACTACGAAGTGCGCGCGAGTCCACTATTCCTACTAATATAATTATAAATACAAACTTTATACCTACTGTACGTATGGATATATGTTTTTTACAAGCTTTATATTACTTTCACCTGTCTGTTGTCTGTCTGTCTGTCTGTAATCAAATCTTGCAAGTTTTATTTGACCCACTTCCCGGTTTCCAATTGAGCTGAAAATTTGCATGCGTGTGTAAATCGGATGACAATGCAATATTATTATGACATAGAGCTGATCTGATGATGGAGCTGGAAGGTGGCTATAGGAACTCTGTCATTAAACAACGCAACCCCATCGAGTTTGGGCTCATTTGATTCGTCTTGACGAGTACTATATGATGCAAGATGGTAATGATAATTAAAGCTTGTTTTTAAAAAGTATTTTTAAAATTTCACTTGTTTCTTTTTCACACCTAAACGGGTGGGCCGATTGACTTTAAATTTGGTATAATAAATATAGCTTAGACCCCTGGAATAACATAATATACACTACTGTACCAAACTGTATAGCGGGTAAATCAGCTAGGCACAGCTAGTCACTAATAAAAATAGGTTCCTGGTACCTACGTAACAATTGTATATCCTACGTAAATACCTATCAATATATCGACTCACCAGCATCAAGGCGGCTCAGTAACATAGAGGTAATAATATTAACATTGTTTACAATAAAAATAACGTATGTATATCGCCTTAGGTGCTAGTTGGTGTAAACATTTTAGATACCTACGTACATGTAACGTATAACACGGTAAAGAGATATACAGTAGTTTGACTCCATAGAAACGGTCGGAATCTGGGAGTGAGTAGATGTGGGCAGATGTGGGTAGAAATTAATCCAGAAGCGGGTGCCACGCAGCGACGGGCGGACGTCGCGATAGTTTTTTGCAAGTATTTAGTGTAATTTACGTTATTTACTTTGGACGTATGTATACATAATATAATAAATTATATAAAATGGCAAAAAATAGCATGCGATATTATGCTGTTTTTCAGGTAAGTTAGTAAGAAGTAATTTATTTTTTATTTTTAAAAGTATTCTGCTGAAGTAAGAGTGCGAGTAAGAGACCGAGTAAGAGTGCGAGTAAGAGTCCAAGTAAGAGTCCGATAAGAGTCCGAGTAAGAGTCCGAGTAAGAGTCCGAGTAAGAGTTTGAGTAAGAGTCCGAGTAAGAGTTCGAGTAAGAGTTTGTCTAAGAGTTCGAGTAAGAATGCGAGTAAGAGTCCGAGTAAGAATCTGAGTAAGAGTGCGAGTAAGAGTCCAAGTCTTGTCTCTTGTCTTGTCTCTTGTCTTGTCTCTTGTCTTGTCTCTTGTCTTGTCTCTTGTCTTGTCTCTTGTTTTGTCTCTTGTTTTGTCTCTTGTCTTGTCTCTTGTCTTGTCTCTTGTCTTGTCTCTTGTCTTGTCTCTTGTCTTGTCTCTTGTCTTGTCTCTTGTCTTGTCTTGTCTCTTGTCTTGTCTCTTGTCTTGTCTCTTGTCTTGTCTCTTGTCTTGTCTCTTGTCTTGTCTTTTGTCTTGTCTCTTGTCTTGTATCTTGTATTTTCTCTTGCCTTGTCCGAGTAAGAGTTCGAGTAAGAGTTTGAGTAAGAGTCCGAGTAAGAGTTCGAGTAAGAGTTCGAGTAAGAGTTTGTCTAAGAGTTCGAGTAAGAATGCGAGTAAGAGTCCGAGTAAGAATCTGAGTAAGAGTGCGAGTAAGAGTCCAAGTCTTGTCTCTTGTCTTGTCTTGTCTCTTGTCTTGTCTCTTGTCTTGTCTTGTCTCTTGTTTTGTCTCTTGTTTTGTCTCTTGTCTTGTCTCTTGTCTTCTCTTGTCTCTTGTCTTGTCTCTTGTCTTGTCTTGTCTTTTGTCTTGTCTTGGGTTTTAATATACGCCGCCACGACATGATAGGTAAGTAGGTAGGTCGACGACGCAAAGACGTAGGGGTGTGATAAGTTTGACGTGTCTGTCTCATAGATTCGATTTAGATTTTGTTTGAAAAGTAAGTTAGGCGGAAGTGTTCTTAGGTATTTTTAGTCCTAGCCGCAAAAAACGCGGGATGAAGGGTGTACTAAGTTTGATACAATACATTTTCAAATCTCATTCGACTGTTGCACTTTTGTAACGGACATTCAGTGGTTCCTAAGCGGACATAAGTAGGTAGGTAAATATAGGTAGGTAATTTGAAAATGAAATAAAAGCTTGTAATAAAAATATCAATATATGTACAAAAATAATATAATTAATTTACAATAACTCACCTATATAGTAGCTCAAGTAAGTAGATGATATGAAATAGGTAGGTACCTTCTGTATGCGGGCAGCGGCTGCCCGGCAGCCCTATGACTTGCGCATGTACCGCGAGACTGTAGGTATTTATGTTCAAAAATCACGCTCAGTCAAACTACTGTATATCTCTTTACCGTGCGTATAGTCATAATATTCATTCATTCTTTCTCATTCATTCATTCTTTCTTACCTGTCACTGGGCTCGTAATACTTTTATTTTATAAAACAGTGGTCAAAGTTCACATTTCAGTATAAAAGTTAATCATTCTTGTGCGGAACTATTTTCATTATATTGTGCAATAATTTTTCTCGCAAATTATAGTGTTTTGTGATCGTGTACTGCAAGATACTCAGTGATTTGCGACCCACCATCAACTTTTTTCTACAGTATATCTTTAAAACAGGGTACATCATCATTAAATCGGAAATAATCGTTCTTGTAGGCTATCGAAAGTGACTGTCATATGTCAATAATCTGCTAGTGTCACCGTAATAATATAGATTATCTAACACTGTAATGTATTGAACTTTCCATTAATTGGCACTGGCAAATACGCAATCTGTGTACTGCGCATCATTGAACTCAGAAAAATAATAAAAAACAAGCTGTCAAATCTATTGTTGTCATTTGACAAATTAATTACGACGCCATTCTCCAATATATTATCATGAAGTGTTCAGCCTGCAAAAATGGACTGAAAACTAATAATTTCCTTGATTGTTTTGAGTGCCAAGATAAATTCCACGCAGAATGCCTGAATTTAAGGCCTGAACAATTTCGTGCATTGACGCCGGAATATCGTACAAGCTGGTTGTGTCCTACTTGCAGCAATGTCACAAAGCGGCAACGATCAAATGTTAACACTCCAGTTCGCAAGGCGCAAATACCTATTGTGGATGATTCTATGAATATGTCATATGATAGTTTTCAGCGGACTGAGATCCAATCTTCATCAATGACTCTTGCTCCCTCTACACCAACTAATGACAACAACATTGTTACAATGGAGAAGATAAGTGCCCTTCTGGATCAAAAACTAAATTGCACTTTGAACGAGATCATGGCCAACTTCAGAAAGATGCTAGAGAGTGACGTGAAGAAGATAATTAAGACCGAAATGGACGGTAAAATGCAGATCCTTAAGGATGATTTCACTACAACAACTAATTTTATTTGTGAGGAACAGTTAAGTCTCAAACGTGATGTAGAAGATAAGGCGCTTGCCATAAAAAATCTAGAAGCGGAAAACTCTCGACTTCAGAATGAACTGTTCTCTGTCAACACACGTTTATCATCCATGGAGAGAATGACCCGTAGCCAGAATCTTGAACTCCAAGCAGTACCAGAAAGTAAAAACGAAAATCCTTTAGCACTTTTTAAAAACTTATGCAATACTCTAAACGTACAACTGCAACCAGACCAAGTACACTCATGTCGAAGAGTAGCTAAAATAAATCCCGACTCTAATAGGCCTCGCAATCTTCTTGTGACACTCAGTAATCCTCGCCTGAGGGATGTGATTCTGTCTGCTTTCCAGCGCTACAATAAAACAAATAAGACCACTCCGCTCAATTCTTCCAACCTCGGCCTCACCTCTATGTGCACCAGGATTTATGTAGTGGAGCATTTATCCCCTGAGTGCAAGGCCCTGCACGCTGCAACTAGGAAGGCTGCCAAAGCAAAATCATACCAGTTTGTGTGGGTCAAGTACGGGCGTGTCTACGTTCGTAAAGATGAATCTTCAGGCAGCGTGTTGATTCGAAATATGGACACTCTCAATAAACTTTAAGTGGTAGTTGATTAGGTTATCTTGGTTTTCCTCGGTTGAAATTATTTAGTCATTTTTGATTTAATGATGTTAATGTATTATCAAAATGTCAACCGTATTAGATCTAAGACTCAAGATGTATACCTCAGCGTACTCAATAGTGGTTATGATATCATATGCCTGACGGAAACAAACTTAAATTGTAGTGTTAATGATTCTGAACTTTTTGATGCACGTTATAATGTTATCAGGAGGGATAGACAAGACACATGTTCACATAAGTCTGATGGAGGTGGTGTCCTTATTGCTATAAAAAAGAATATAAGTTTTATCCGTCAGGCATCATGGGACTCTGAGGTAGAGGACATTTGGGTAACCATCATTTCAGATAATTTGTCAAATAATAATAATATTAAATCTCTAAGTATCTGTTTATGTTACCTTCCCCCTGATTTGTCATTGGATAAAATTCAGGGTTTTTACAATAATTGTCAGCGGATTATTTTGCAATCAGGCATAGGCAGTGAATTCATCTGCATAGGTGATTTCAATACCCCTAATGTAGACTGGTCTAAATGTGAAGATTCTTTTTCAATGTTACCAACTGGGTCATGTGGCTCTAAGGCTTCACTACTTCTGGAATGTTTAGGCATTTGTAATTTTTATCAATTCAACAATATTCCTAATAAAAACAATAGATATTTAGATCTTGTTCTCTCTACATCATCTTCCATACGGGTTTATGGTGCTGATCCTTTGAGCAGGCTAGATGAACATCACCCTCCACTCGTCATTGACGTTAATAATTTGGTTACTCCTTGTAAAACTTTCAAACCGCTAAATCATAAACGATTAAATTATAATAAAAGTAACTTCTGCCTTATATCAAGAGATTTAGATCTAATAGACTGGGTAGAAATTCTTAATTCTTCTGATATCAATGTGGTTATGGATAAATTTTATGATATTTTAATGAAAATTATTGAGACCAATACTCCATATACAAGTAAGATTTCTAACGAACAACCAATCTGGTATTCTAATGGTTTAAAGCGATCATTGAGGGAGAAAAATAAATATCATTGGCGTTTCATCAATTTTAAAAATCCCCGCGACTATGACACTTTTGCTTTACTTAGAACAAGGTGCAAAAATTTGATGGATAAGGATTACAAAAAATTTATCTTATCAGTAGAATCGTCTCTTGATAATAACATCAAGTATTTTTGGCGTTACGTCAACTCTAATAAAAACACTAATGCTCTCCCCCAAACCATTAGGTATAATAATATTATTTCGTCTAACCCTCTTGAAATCTGTGACCTATTTGGTACTTATTTTGCTTCTGTCTTTGAAAAACCTGATCCACCTTGTTACTTGAACCCATCTTACAATTACCAAGTAAATAATAGTCATTACGCGTTGGGTGAAGTTACTATATCACAAAATGATATTATGACAAAAATTTTCAAACTTGACGTTAATAAGGGCCCTGGTCCAGATGGTATCCCGCCTAAACTTGTTGTGAAGTGTGGTAAAGCCCTTTGTGTTCCTTTAAGCATCATTTTTAATCTCTCGCTTAAATCTGGCATTTTCCCAACTATATGGAAGACTGCTCACGTTGTTCCAGTGTTCAAGGCAGGAGATAAATCACGCTGCGAAAATTATCGTCCTATAAGTATTCTTTCCTGCCTTGCAAAATTATTTGAATCATTAGTTTATGAGTCTTTATATCATCATATTCATCCAAAAATTTCCCCCAGCCAGCATGGATTTGTAAGAAAGAGGTCCACGGTTTCTAATTTACTTGAGTATAAGAACTACTTGTGTTGTGCATTTGCTAAGAGGTACCAAGTTGACAGTGCTTATACAGATTTCTCAAAAGCGTTTGATAAAGTAAACCATCAAATTTTATGTGACAAGTTAGCTACGATATATGGGATTCATGGTAGCTTGCTGCGTTGGATCAAATCATATCTGTCAAGACGAAGTCAGTTAGTCGCTATTAAAGGCTATACATCATCTCCTATCTTCATTACATCTGGCGTGCCACAGGGCTCTCATTTGGGTCCCTTGCTTTTCATAGCATTTATAAATGATCTCATTGTTCGCCTCAACTGTCCATGCCTTTTATATGCAGATGATCTTAAGCTATATACTAAAATTGAGCGAGCAAGTGATTGTTTTATGCTTCAAAATGACCTTAACACTATTGATAAATGGTGTGAAGAAAATTCTATGTTTTTAAATGTTGAGAAATGCTGTATTATCTCTTTCACTACCAAAACGCAACATAAAATTATTAATGAATATAAACTAAAAGGACATATTTTGCAAAGAAAGGCTGTTGTTAAGGATCTTGGGATCATGTTTGATGAAAAATTGTCATTTCGGGCCCATTATGACTATATTATAAGCAAATGTAATAAATTACTTGGTTTTCTTGCCAGAATTACAAAAAAATTTAAAGATCCTCGTACCCTGCTTTATCTTTACTTTTCAATGATTCGTAGCATTCTTGAATATAATTCTTCAATTTGGTCTCCTTATTATGCTATCCACAGTGACAATATAGAGAGAGTACAGAAAAGATGTATGTATATACTCTGCTGTAGATATGGACTTAAACGTAAACTCAACACATATGAGGACAGGCTTAAATACTTCAATTTACCATCACTTAAAATTAGACGCCGTTATCATGACTTAATTTGTTTATTTAAAATTATTCACTCAGAAATCGATTCCCCTGGTCTTCTCTCAGTAATCAATTTTAATATTAGACCAAGAGTTCGTAACCCACATATAAATATCTTTAAACTGAAAGCTTATACTAATAATACTTCTTTCTACAACCCTATTGTTAGAATGACCAGGGAATACAATGATATACTTAATTGCCACCATGACTCGGTTGATATATTTGAAAAAAGGTTACCTAAATTTAAAAGAGATGTTCTACATATATTGTTGAATGATTTGTGAATACTGTGTTTTTCATACTTAGTGATTATCTTTATCTTAAATACGTTTATAACTTTCTTATTATGTATAACTTTGTTAGGCTTAAACATAGTATTAGGAACTAACCGTTAAAACTGCCCAAGTCAGGTATTTTGGTTCATGATGTGTACACATAATTTTGGAGTAGAATTTAGTACATAAACCTCTATTTCTTATATTTTTAGACTAGTTTTGATTGTACTCTGTTTTGTGTACCTTTAAATAAAATAAAAATAAAAAAATAATATTATAGGTATGTGGCGGTATCTGGGGGCACGGCAGTGCCCCCGCCAAGTCGTCGTCATTACAAGTCTTGTCGGCTTAGGTTTCTTTTGATCGAAATTCTAATCCAGTTCCAGATGATCTAAAAAGTTAAATTTCCATTCAGGTAGTCGGTAGGTATTAGATTAGGTGAATATAGATAAATTTATCAGTAACTAGTATTGTTTAAAAATCAATTGATTAGGTACAATATTCAAATCAATAGTGCACATGAATGCTATATACTATAAATAAGTACTAAATTAATTATAGGTATAGGTATATCGAAGCACGGCGAGGCTCCAGGGCCGCGGGGCGCGGTGCGACGGCCGTGCCGTGGAGCAGTGGGCAGTGGCAGTGGGGTGGGGGGAGGTGCAATAAAATAATCATTTGGTATTAATCTTATTATGACTGAGTGTCTTTAACCTATCACATACTAAAAAGTACTGTACAAAAAGCAATGATATCCCATCAAAAACATAAATGTGAAAAGAGAGCCAAGTTCAATATTACGATGTATGTACTCATAGTTACCTATGATTTGGTAGTTGACTTCAACGACAAAAGAAGTGAGATCTAAATGGGTGCCAAGTTCAATGGTCAGTCCTGAAAAATATTTACAACAACATAAAATATTTTATTACAACTTAAAAGATTATTTCTTCTTATCACTTAGAATTAATATTATTTTGAAGCCCAAAGTTTGACTTGGCTAGTTCTCATGGGTACCATACGACGAAGTATCATTAAGATAAGACAATAGATACTTTATTGTACACCACATAATGTTACAGAAAATACATAAGTACATAATTTAAATTAAAAATTACAATGTACGAGTGGCGGTCTTATCGTTAAAGAGCGATTTCTTCCAGACAACCAATGGATGGAGGGGACTAATTTACACGATAAAAGTCGGTGGCGCACTAATTAGCATTAAGTGCGTTTAATAGTGATCAAGCTAAAGTTAAGAGAGTACCTACCTAGTATATTATGAGAACTGGCCAAGTCAGTCTTTAGGCTTCAAAATAATATTAATTCTAAGTGATAAGAAGAAATAATCTTTTAAGTTGTAATAAAATATTTTATGTTGTTGTAAATATTTTTCAGGACTGACCATTGAACTTGGCACCCATTTAGATCTCACTTCTTTTGTCGTTGAAGTCAACTACCAAATCATAGGTAACTATGAGTACATACATCGTAATATTGAACTTGGCTCTCTTTTCACATTTATGTTTTTGATGGGATAAATATTTCAGGACATTTCACACAGCGCCACCTAACCCCAAGCTAAGCAACTTAATGCTTGTGTTATGTGGTTAGGGTAACGGATATAATACTTATATACTTTTCTTTTGTAAATATATATTTATAATAGACACAGAAAGCCACCCAGACCAGAAACAAATATCTGTGGATCACACAAACATTTGTCCCATGCGGGAATCGAACCCGCAACCTTCAGCATTGCAGGCGGGTATTAGCCCACCGCGCCACAGAGGTCGTCATTAAGGTATAAAATTAAGTAGGCTCTATTTTATGTATTTCTTTTCCCTGTTTAGTTGACTGGAAGAGATCGCTATTAGCGAGCAATAAAGAGTTTTTTATTCTATTCTATTCTAGGTACACATACCTGCAGCATATTTCGTCGTATACCAAGCAAGTGACGTCATAACAGTATGATGGTAGACATGTAGAAATGACACTTGGTTATTCTTCTTCCTCAGCACGAAAAACACCGTTTCAAGTAGTTCTGTCACTTTTATGAAGAAATAGATCCACACTGTGTAGGCTTCCTGAAATTAAAAAAAAAAACATATTTTTAATATTCATTTTAGGTTTGCTTTTTACCACTATCTCGCGTTATTGAAGCGTTAATTCTGGATCACTTAGTTCTAATCCCACCCCTGCACTAATGACTAATTAGTTATGCGCGGTTTTTCCACTCACTATACTGGTGTTAGACTTCGGCCGTGGCTAGTTAACAGTGGACAAAATATATGTTTATATGTTATTTATATGTTCCGGCATGATGTTCAGTGAACCTGTGGGATATATCCCCGCCTTCTAGGTTTTATCTGCTACTATCTACGGCCACATCATCGTTTAATTAAATATTATTCAAAATAGTATATTATTTGCTTTCAGGCACTTCACGCCAAAAATTTTATACTGTAGTACTTACTTTTATTCCATTCGGAGTATCAGAATAGTCAACATTAAGGCAGCGGATATTATTTTTATAGTCTCTCACACTCATAAACTGAAACATCTGAAAAATATGCAAAAGAAGCTATAAAATTCAAACTAAAAACTTTTTGTGCAAAAAAGTAAAGAAGACGAGCAAGACGATCTCTGATAGCAAGAGATAAGTTGCCCATATTCAATACAATGCCACTCAGGATTTCACAATGATTTTAACTTCTAGGTGTCCTTAATTCTAGTCTTGATCTGTACGATTAACTTTATTGTGCAATAAAACAGTGGTTTGGAGACTGATTATTTTATAGAATGGCATGTGGACACGAAGTTTTTTATTTATATAACTGCTATCTCAATACATGCTTGTAAGTAGCTGAAATAAATTGCAATTGTTTTTTTTTACTTAATAAATAAAATGTAAAAAAAGTGATTCTATACGATATCAAAATAAATAAAAGGCAAGAGTGACTGGTTGAAAAACTGGCCTAGCAATGCACAGCTCAAGCAGCTCAACGGCTTGGGTAAAAGTTACCTAAATCCAACCAGCAAAACTGCAGGCGTTAGCTAGGTATAATATTCATTTACATGGATAATGTGTGAAATAGACTCGTTTTCTCCGATTTTCTAGATGTTTCCAACAGTTTTACCCGCTAAAATATAGATATATAACCTATGCGATTTAGGGTCAAAGCCACCTATGTCTCAAATTTCAGTTCAATCGGTTCAGCCTATTAGGCGTGAAGCGGTAAAACACACACAGACACCGGATGGTGAGAGACACAATCTGGTTAAATATACTTAGTTAAAATACATACTTGTTACGACTTTTAGTTAAAACATTATACGGGTAAAATTATTGGCTTAGGTAAAGTGTTACATTAATTTATTTTATTTTAATTAATAACTGATTATAAAGTTATCATAATGTAGGTAAATATTACGTTATTATGGCTACAATCAGATTAATTAGAATAAATTCAATATATAATTTTCATAATACTTACTAACATTATTTATTGTTTTATTACATAATACACAGTACCTACCTATTTAGAAATCAAAAATAGGTACAACTTTTAGTTAAAACATTATACGGGTAAAATTATTGGCTTTACCTACCTATAAGAATTACAAAAAACGTTACCTATGTACCTACCTAGATTTCTAAATAGGTACATATACTACGTTTCGAAAACAAAAATAATAAATATATAATATATATAGGTATATTTATATATATTTTTTTTTTCATTTATTTATCATCTGAACATACATTTAAAACAAATCAACTAAACAACATTTATAAAACCAATGAGGTTTGTGTAAAATGTTTATACATCTACGACGTCTACCATACTGTTTAAAAAATGGGATTTTAGCTTATGCTTAATATTATTCGGTCGAACATTTTCGATAGTACGTAATTATATTACGTATTATTTTTATTTTTTTGATAATTTTTGCAGCGTTTGAAAGCTCAATATCTTAATTAATTTTATATAATATATCGAATATGTATTATAATACGTATATCCAATATTTATCATAATATATATCGGATATAATGTTTTAGTGCATATATCAATGATATTTTCATTGATATATAACCTTCGAACCCTGCAAAAATTATTTTTATTTTTGAAACGAAGTATAGGTAGGTACCTAATATTTTTTGTAATTCTTATAGGTAGGTAAAGCCAATAATTTTACCCGTATAATGTTTTAACTAAAATTTGTACCTATTTTTGATTTCTAAATAGGTAGGTACTGTGTATTATGTATTAAAACAATGAATTATGTTAGTAAGTATTATGAAAATTATATATTGAATTTATTCTAATTAATCTGATTGTAGCCATAATAACGTAATATTTTACACACATTATGATAACTTTATAATCAGTTATTAATTAAAATAAAATAAATTAATGTAACGATAAAGCCGACGTTTCACAGAGCCGGGACATGCGGTTGCGATCCGGAATGTTGTAATATTCGAATTTGTGCTCACCCTGACACAAAAAAAAAACTGGATTGCGCCCGCATTATAAGTAGGTATACCTACTAGTGGACCGCGCGCACTTCGTCGCGCTTAATAGAAAATTATCAGTGTTCTTCTACATATTATAAACTTCTCTTGAATCACTCTATCTATTAATGAAAACCGCATCAAAATCCGTTGCGAAGTTTTAAAGATATAAGCATACATAGGGAGTCAGACGCGGGAAGCAACTTTATTTTATACGAGTACTATTTAGTGATATGTATCACTAACTAGGTTGTCGCGAGAACACAAAGTGAGTTTTAGCCACTTAGAGTAATAATAGCCAATCCTTACTTAGACTTAGAACGATGCATCATGTTCTTCAATTAGGTATACTTTTATTTTAAACTAATGTTTTTCATATTAATTATAATAATTGAGGTTTATAATACTCCAACAGAAAGGGTTATCTTTACGCTGTCACAGTCAAATCACAATTTATAGGCCGATATCGTGTCTCAGTGAGTACGTACGAATTCGAACGTTACAAAAAATCCGTACCACTTTACCGCGCGTCCTGAATCTATGTGACGTCACCCTAAGTATCTTAATAACCAACTGTGTATGCAATAGAACATAATATTATGAATAAACATTTAATTTTGGTTATTTTTATGCATACTCTTACATATCTTGTTGGTTACTCATATCATAAATGTTCCAAATACGGCATTTTTATAAAGTACTGGCTGCGCCCAGCGGTTTTACCCGCTACACTGTAGTCTATGTATTATTCTAGGGTCTAAGCTATATCTATACCAAATTTCAGCTCAATCGGACATCCGTTTAGACGTGAAAGAGTCACAAGCACACATCCAGACATACATCCATTCATTCCTACATACTTTCACGTTTATAATATTAGTAAGAAGTAAGATTTACTTTACAAATTTAATAAATACAAAGGGCTGAGGTACGACGCATTACTGAGGTAACAACTAACTCCTTTAGGTCCCTATGGCCTCTGGACCGCCGTTTCACAAGTGGTGACCCACGAAAGTGCCTCGTGATTGTAGCCACGTTTATTATGCACAATGTAATAAAAATATATACCTACATGTAATTAAGTATTTAATAATATAATTAATTCAATTAATTATACACATAATTAAACACATTGTTAATTTTTGTTGCGTACGTAGGTACGATTTGTTCAAAAAAATATTTATTTAATGCTAATTACGTGCACGTAGTTTTCATTAGGTATCACATAATATTATGTATATTATTAATTACTAGCTGTGCTCAGCAGTTTCACTCGCTGTACAATAGGATATTGGTTATTCTAGGGTTTAATCTATCTCTATACCAAATTTTCAGCTCAAGCGGTCTACCAATTTAGGCGTAAAAGAGTAACAAACATACATCCATACATTCTTACAAACTTTCGCATTTATAATATCAGTGTGATAAGTAAGATGCATGTAAAGAAAGATTTAAGAATTTCGTCCTTACATGCGACTCTCTCGCTCGCTCCATTATGATAATTTTGAAATATCCCATATATTCGTAAAATTCACTTTTTGGAAAATGTCACACGTTAAAATTGAAGATAATATTTTTTTTGTAACTTTTAAAAATATACCACACCACAAACTATATCACATCACACTAATCTTTCTAATATTATAAACGTGGAAGTTTGTAAAAATGGATGTCTGGATGTTTGTTACTCTTTCATGTCTAAATGGTATAAAGATAGCTTAGACACAGGAAATATACATAGGCTACTGTTACAGTGGATAAAACCGCTGGGCGCAGCTAGTTAAGTATATTATAAAAAAATAATACTTACAAGAACCACCAAATAACCATTCATAGCAATTTGAAACAAGTTGTATATTTTTATAATATTCTTAAGATCATAAGGTTTTCTGCTTCTCATGTACAGGGGTCCAGCATAATTGCAAAAGAACAAATATGTCGCTAGAATTGTGATAATTGGGCCTGGACTCTCGATTAACCACCAAGATTTGACCCTTTCATCAGGCTCTGAAAAGGAAAATTATGATCTTTTTACTGTCTTTTTTCTGCAGTAAGTTAAGAGTATAGGATAGAAAAATACTTTATTAAGTTTTAAAATAACTTAATCAGCCTAAATCGCATTTTTTTTCAGCGGGGCAATGCCGCTAGCTTTCTGGCCACATATCTCTCCACCATAGGTTTGTTAGATTAATTATTTTTTTAGTAGTAGGCATTTATAAGCTTTAGATTATTATAATATAAGGAACCTTTTTATGCGTGACTTTTCTGTTTTGTATTTAACATTTTGGTGTTATATAGCATAAATTTTGTGAACAAAAACTTTGTCTTTCTTTCTTTCTTTTTTAGTTTATAATATTTTCATCAATTGTAAATGTGTAACTTTTTCGATGCATTCAATTTCGTAGACATGGAAATTATTATGAATATTAGTGGCTTAAAAAACTATAAGTTTTCACACAAAATTCACGGATTGTGCATAAAAACATTGAAAGAAAGTTAAAAGAAAATCAAATTAAAACAAAAACTTACCTGGCATTTTATCTACCATTAAATGGTATTTTTGGTAAATATTTTGAAATAACCCCGCCATAGTTAATCACTAAACTTTTTTTACTTATTTATTTTTTTACTTAATTATATTTATATATATTTTTATTTTATTAAGACCTGTCTTCCCGACGCGCTAGACAATGCGTGAATGAGCTCTAATTATCGGAGAACTCCATTTATTTTATAGGTTATTTATTCTTTTCAAGTCAATGTCATACTAGCTGTTTAATCTGCCTCTGCTCAGTATATACCTCAACCGGATATATTTCCGGATTACTCGTGTAAAGTTGGAATAAATTAATTTTACGGTATAACCAAGGTCTCGCAAAACGTGTGTCAATGTCAAGGTAGACCGGTATGGGACTTGGAAATCAAAAAACTTTTACTGTGGGTCAAGCACATACATAATTATTGCTTATTGCTTTATTGATATTATAATGTATATGATAGGTTATACTGACTCCTCTACAAAATCACACCCTGCTCTTTAGGTTCAAACAATACATGCAAAGCTAATTGCCTGGAAGAGATCGCTCTAAGCGATAAGACCGCCTATTGTAGACCTTTATATAGTTTAGTTTTTTGTTATCTTTTAACTGCAATAAAGAGTATTGTATTGTATACATTGCATAGACATGCCATGCTGTCAAGTCAAACTGTCATCCCATACATTGTACTTTTGTGAATGTATTGAATGACAGTTAGACTTGACAGCAAGACAAGTCTACGCATTGCCCATGCTAGGCCCACTGTTTCGAATAGTACTATTAAAATCATAGATTAAGTATATTATTATGTAGATAAAAAAAATAATGATATTCAAAAACGAGAAACTAATTTTGAATTGTTAATAATTATAGGTATAATCATTAATCGGAACTTAAGTCCCGATCATTTAAAATTTACATTAGTTCAAATCTCGAAAGTTAGTGTTAAAATTGGAATATTATTAATGTGTCAAAAATATAAGATTCAGAGGCACTAGTTAGGTCTTGTTTCGATAATTCAACCAAATCTGTCAATCAAAAACGGTAACCGTAAAAATTAAAATAATAGGATGTAATTTTAAAAAATAAGCTATTATTATTAATACCATTTAGCACCAAAGTACTCGTCAAGACGAATCAAAAGAGCCCAAAAACGATTATAGCCTTCCAACTCCATCATCAGATCAGCTCGATGTCGTAATAATATTGCATTGTACCTAATCCAATTTATACATGCTTCCAAATTTTCAGCTGAATCGAAAACTGGGCAGTAGATCGATTTAAACTTCCAAGATTTGATAACAGACAGACAGATAACGGACAGGTTAAAATAAATAAGGTTAAAGAAAATAAAAGCTTGTAAAAACATGTTTTTTTTTGTCTCGCGACTTTGTACCTCTATGATCGAAATACGGGTTTTTCATTTTTGGTTAACATTTACAGAGACTGAGGTCACACAGAGACCAATTAAAAAAAGGTTTACAATTCGTCGAAATCTTTTTTATGGTATAGGTATCTTCATCGACTTTTAGAGGCCGCCTGGACCGATTTGGAATAACTATTTTTTACCGAGTGAGAAAAGTTAGTTTTCGGTGTGAGTAGGTACCGAGTTCAAGTTCAAATAATACCTCTACTACCTACTTAGATCATTTATTTTAAATTATATTACTACTTTAAAAAAAAAACAAGAAACATTAAATTCATAGATTTAAAATACAATTTACTGTTACAATTAGACTAATAATGATGCTAAAATTAGTTTCTGAAGATACCATCCTATAATCTCAATGAAAATAGTGTTCAAATTTTGAATCATTTTCCTCCCTAGTGTGCAAAAACGGCTTTTCCTCTTTGACATCGAGTGCCAAAGAAGAGTGCCTCTTTTCGAGCGTGAGAGGTAGTAAAATTTTATGTACGTCTTTCTTTTGCGCCAATTCCGACCAGACGGTTGCTAAGAATCTATTAATAGTATTTTTCATAACGTTTGATCAATTTAAAATGTAAGGTTCCATAAATTATGACCTTTTTGTGTTTCCTTTATTGGTTTTTAGTTTGATCGAAAAGGTATTTACCTTAAAAGTAAATGATTTAATTGAAAGTCGCTTGCTGATTACGGATGTACGTGATGGGTGTGAGATAATTGAGTGACAAAATATGTGATTTTTGAGAAGACTTAATATACAAACGTTTTTATATAGTTAATTTAATGTTATGTATTTAATATTAAGGTTTTGATATATTTTATAATTAGCATTTAATAATAACTGTAAAATGGGGAGTATTAAAAGTAGTTTGGGGGCTTCCGTCGAGAAGATGGCGGCAAAGAAAAGAATAAAAAAAAGGATAGGAGGGAGAGGAAAAAAAAAGATTGGAGAAGTGAGAATATATTGTGAAAAGTAATAAAGATTGTAGAAGTTAGAGTATATTGTGGAAAGTAATAAAGATTGTAGAAGTTTGAGTATATTGTGAAAGTAATAAATATTGTAAGTATATCGAAGACAGTGTTTTTATTATATATCAGAAGTGGTAAGTGCATGCCCATAAATTATGGAATATATTACATCAGATTTTCTAACAGCCATACACTTTTTCTGTTGATAATCTCGTTAAATTTACTTTAACGTTACATAATTGTGTGCTGTATTGTGTGTAATGTACATGAATAGTTTGCGAAAACCTTTTGATGAGCGGCAGTTTAAATCAAATTTATTGTTTTTAACTTTTACATGCGTGACCCGTTATGGAGTGTAAATCTAAGCGGCGAAGACGTCGAGGATCTTCTGGGCATCATGCGAGTGGGGATGACGTACGAACATCAACTGGCAATCGGAGCTCCAGTTACGTCAGGTCGCGCAGTCCAGTCCGCAGCCCGGCCCGTAGCGGCCGCCGCGTGGTTCTGCCGGACCGAGGCGGTCGTCGTGCATATTCCCTGGGGGAGGCCAGCCGCCGCGCGTCTCCCCTGAGGGAGGCCAGTCGCCGCGCGTCTCCCCAGAGGGAGGCCAGTCGCCGCGCGTCTCCCCTGAGGGAGGCCAGTCGCCGCGCGTCTCCCCTGAGGGAGGCCAGCCGCCGCGCGTCTCCCCTGAGGGAGGCCAATCGCCGCGCGTCTCCCCTGAGGGAGGCCAGTCGCCGCGCGTCTCCCCTGAGGGAGGCCAGTCGCCGCGCGTCTCCGACGAGCCGCAGCAGCTGCCGCCGGTCACGGACGAGCCGCCGCGCCTCTCCGACGAGCCGCAGCAGCCGCCGCCGGTCACGGATGAGCCGCCGCGCCTCTCCGACGAGCCGCAGCAGCCGCCGCCGGTCACGGATGAGCCGCCGCGCCTCTCCGACGAGCCGCAGCAGCCGTCGCCGGTCACGGATGAGCCGCCGCGCCTCTCCGACGAGCCGCAGCAGCCGTCGCCGGTCACGGATGAGCCACCGCGCCTCTCCGACGAGCCGCAGCAGCCGTCGCCGGTCACGGATGAGCCGCCGCGCCTCTCCGACGAGCCGCAGCAGCCGTCGCCGGTTACGGATGAGCCACCGCGCCTCTCCGACGAGCCGCAGCAGCCGTCGCCGGTCACGGATGAGCCGCCGCGCCTCTCCGACGAGCCGCAGCAGCCGCCGCCGGTCACGGACGAGCCGCCGCGGCCGCCGCGAGTCTAGGACGAGCCGCCGCAGCAGCCACCTGGATCGCAGCGTCAGCCCGAGTAAGAAACGAGCGCGTAGGCTGCAGACACCAGATTCCCCGCGTCGGAGCCTCAGCCACGGTGAAAGCGCCACGGCGCAAGAACTTATAAAATACTTCAAAGGTTTGGCGTCACAGCCAACGACATCAGCCATTCGTACAAGAACTAATGACTATAAAAATATTTTACCAGATTTTGATCCATCCTCTAATAATCAGCGTATAGATGTGTGGCTTAAGAAAGTAAACGAGTGTGCTGCTGTCTATGGCTGGGATGACAAGACTACCACTCATTTTGCTATGCAAAAACTTCAAGGATTGGCCAAAAAATGGTATGAAAGCTTGAATACTATTTTGTTTACTTGGACTGAATGGCAAGACAAACTAACTAGCGCGTTTCCGTATGAGTACAATTATGGCCAGTCCTTGGAGGATATGCTTAGGAGGAAGAGTAGGTTCAATGAAAACATACAAAATTATTTTTATGATAAGTTAGCGTTATTGAATCAGTGTGAGATTTTTGGCAAGAGGGCGGTCGATTGCATAATACACGGTATAAGTGATAGAACTATGAAATCCAGTGCTTTGGCGTTGCGGTGCTCCCACCCAGATCAATTACTACAGTTCTTAATGAGCAATAAAGAAAGTGCTGGGTTTCAGGATAGGTCTTTGGTTAAGTCTAAAGCAGGGGCAGACAAAGCCAATTATATACGAACGGACAATAAAACTAACCTAACTCCGGTTTGTTTTAATTGTAAGGAGTCGGGGCATTTCTTTAACCGTTGTCCGAAACCGTTAAAGAAATGCTCCCGTTGCTCCAAAGTCGGCCATAGTGCAGAGAATTGCACTCAACGTGTAACAACGGGGGAGGCAACTAAAACCATGTGTATCTCGTCTACGTCTCCGAACGCTAAATATTATAAAAATGTTCAGGTCAATAATGTTAAAGTGCGGTCTTTTATAGATTTCGGTAGCGAAGTTACTGTGATTAAAGAGTCCTTTTTAGACCAGTTGAATTTAAAACACGATGGAAAGTCAGTACCAATGAAAGGTTTCGGTAATGATGTAGTGCTCTCTGTGGGGAATGTGAGCTTAGATATTACCGTAGATGGGGTTAATGCGAGGGTTAGCAGCAAGGTAGTGCCTGATAAATATTTAGAAACTCCTTTGTTAATAGGACAGTCGTTTACCGAACAAAAACATATTATTGTACGAAAAAGCGCCGAAAGTCTAGATTTCTTTGACATTGGAGATGAAATGCCCTTTTCGGAAGCTCATGAGGTAAACAGAAGTTCGGTTAAGATATTTGTGAAGGAGAATGTGAAATTAAGCGGTAATGGCTCCGTTAGAGCCATTACTGAACCTAGTTATAATGGATACATACTAGTGGATAGCAGAATAATTGGCAAACCGACGCAACAGTCCTTAGTTAATGGGGGGGTGTATCGTTGTGTAAACGGAAAAATAAACGTACTCATTTCTCCAGTATCGTTGACATGTCAGCTAGATAAAAACTCGATTATATCGCGCGCATCAGCAGTAAGTGTAATCAATCGCATTACCGCGTCGTCTCCCAATATCCAGGTAACTGACGAAATGAATGGCCGTATTGAAATGAAACAATTGCGTATTGGAGAATCAGTTAGCGAACCAGATCGCGGTAAACTAGTAGAGCTTTTGAACAATTATAAACACTGTTTTGCGTCCTCCCTTCAGGAGCTAGGATGCACTAATGTGACTAAGATGAACATAGAATTGAACAGCAAAACACCTGTTGTGTATAGGCCATACCGGATGGCTCACGCGGAACGCGAAAAGGTTCGAATGATGATTGACGAAATGTTAGATGCTGGCGTCATTAGGGAATCCGTTTCGGAATATGCGAGTCCGATAATTTTAGTTCGGAAGAAAGACGGCAAATTAAGGCTTTGTGTTGATTACAGGATGCTTAATTCAGTGACTGTTAAGGAACGTTACCCGATGCCTATTATAGAAGACGAAATTGCCAGGTTGTCTGGACATGCGTGTTTTATAACACTGGACTTGGCTTCGGGATATTATCAAATACCTATTGCGGAAGAATCTAAGGCTTTAACATCTTTTGTGACACCTGATGGTCAATTCGAGTTTAACCGTATGCCTTTTGGGCTAGCCAATGCTCCAGCTGTGTTTCAGCGCATGATGAATAAGGTGTTAGGCTCGGCACGTTTCACAGAAGCTACTGCGTACATAGACGACGTATTAATTTATGGGGTTAACGTAGATGATTGTCTAAATAAATTAAAACACGTGCTTCAATTGTTAGCTGACGCGAATTTAACTTTAAACTTAGACAAATGTGAGTTTTTATGTGACAAAATTGATTATTTGGGATATGAGATTAGTTCGGAAGGTGTACGACCGGGTGAACACAAGATAGCTAGCGTACAAAATTTCCCACGGCCAGTAAATCAACACGGTGTGCGCCAGTTTTTGGGTTTGGTTAGTTATTTCCGGAAATTCATCAAAAATTTTGCGTATATGTCGCATCCTTTGAACAAATTGCTCAAAAAGGATGTGCCGTTCATTTGGACTGATGAGCAAGAACAATGTTTCCAAGAATTAAAAACCAGGCTTGTGACAAGACCTATACTGGTCATATATGACCCCGCTGCTGAAACGCAATTACATACCGATGCGAGTAAGATTGGGATTGGTGGAATCTTGTTCCAGCGGAAGAACGACAGTGATCCCTTTAAGCCGGTGGCTTTCTATAGCCGTCAAACTTCGCCGGAAGAAAAGAATTTCCACTCCTATGAATTAGAAACTTTAGCGGTGATTTGTTGTCTGAGAAAATTTAGAATTTACTTAATCGGTTTAGAGTTTAAAATCGTAACTGATTGTGGTGCATTACGCACCACCTTTTCCAAGAGAGATCTAATTCCACGGGTGGCTCGTTGGTGGTTGTTGTTACAAGAATATCAATGTACTGTGGAATATCGTTCGGGTTCGCGAATGACTCATGTAGACGCACTGTCCCGAAACCCCTCTGACGACAACGATGCTGACGAACTTGGTCAGTATCCTACGATCATGATGATTACAAATGATGACTGGTTGCTGACGCTACAGCTAGGTGACTCTGAATTACAGAGAATTAGGGACATAATCAACACAAAAATTGATATTGAAAAACTAAATTATATCCATGAAAATTATATGATGAAAGATAACAAGCTTTACAAGATTTTAGATGGCGATAGGGACAATTTGAGGTGGGTGGTACCGAAAGGGGCAAGGTGGCAAATATGTAGGATGAACCATGACGAAATTGGGCATTTCGGAGTAGAAAAGACCTTAGAGCGGATAAAGGACACATATTGGTTTCCGAAAATGACGAAGTTCGTGAAGAAATATGTAGGTGCATGTCTGGAATGTGCTTTTGCAAAAAAACAGAGTACGAACAAGGAAGGACAGCTACATCCGATAATTAAGATTGAAATTCCATTTCACACCCTGCATATTGACCACCTTGGGCCTTTCGTGAAGTCTAAAAGGGGAAACTCGTACTTGCTAGTTATAGTAGACGCATTTACAAAATACGTATTTGTAAAACCAGTTAGGAACACTAAAACTAAAACCGCTATTGGCATACTGGAGGATATTTTCGATATGTTTAGGACACCCGACCGTATTATTAGTGATAGAGGAACGTGCTTCACCTCTCACATGTTTAAAGGGTTTTGCAAAGAGAGGAACGTGAAACACGTTCTTAACGCTGTGGCTAGCCCACAATCAAATGGTCAAGTTGAGCGTTATAACCGGACGATACTTAGTGCTCTTACAGCATTGAATCTAGACAGTGATGAAAGGAGTTGGGATGAGAAAGTAGGGCGAGTTCAATGGGGTCTCAACAACAGCGTTCAAAAGACTACAGGTAGGAAGCCAGCCCAAGTGTTGTTTGGCACAGACATGGACTGTGAAGTGAATCCTATTCTTAATGAAGTGAGAAATGAGACACGCGAAAATATTTCTGTGGCATATATTAGACATGAAGTTAAGGACAGGATTGACTACGAACAAATAAAACAAAAACAGTATTATGACAAGGGAAAGCAACCGGCACGGGTTTATTGTGAGGGTGATTTAGTTAAAATCACGAGGACTTCTTTTAAAAACGATGGAAAGAGTAAAAAGCTTATTCCGCCCTATGTAGGGCCATATCGTGTTACTGCAGTGCTAGGCAATGATAGATACAGAGTAGCGGCAATCCCAGGGCTCACAAGTAGTAAAAATAAACGTAAAACTACAGTTGCCGCAAGTCGCATGTTGCCCTGGGTGCATATAGCTGCACTCGAAGTAAATGACGATAATGTCAGTGAAAATGACGGTTAAGATGTTGTTATATAGTAAAGCAGTAAGCGTATATGTTAATTAAGTTGTTTAGAGAAGAGAATGTAATAATATTTTAAGTAACATTGAAAGTAATGATTACGTTCATAATAATGTTTCCAGTATTAAGTGAATAATATCGAAGACTGTAGATTAAAGATCCCATGGGTGAAGTAGACGGTCAGCAAGGCTGGCTTGGACTACAAGATACCATTGGGCCATAGATTAAAGATCCCATGGGTGAAGTAGACGGTCAGCGAGGCTGGCTTGGACTACAAGATACCATTGGGCCATAGATTAAAGATCCCATGGGTGAAGTAGACGGTCAGCGAGGCTGGCTTGGACTACAAGATACCATTGGGCCATAGATTAAAGATCCCATGGGTGAAGTAGACGGTCAGCGAGGCTGGCTTGGACTACAAGATACCATTGGGCTGTAGATTAAAGATCCCATGGGTGAAGTAGATGGTCAGCAAGGCTGGCTTGGACTACAAGATACCATTGGGCTGTAGATTAAAAAACAGATTAGTGAAGTAGATGGTCAGCGAGGCTGACTAGGACTAGGGTGCAAGTGACTTTCAATATTTTTTTTTTTTTTTTTTTTTGTGTTTATCTTTATTTAATTTTATAATGCCGAGTGTAAGGTGTGCTGTCCATGTGTATGAGGACATACACTTTATCAGAATGGCCGAGTGTAAGGTTCCATAAATTATGACCTTTTTGTGTTTCCTTTATTGGTTTTTAGTTTGATCGAAAAGGTATTTACCTTAAAAGTAAATGATTTAATTGAAAGTCGCTTGCTGATTACGGATGTACGTGATGGGTGTGAGATAATTGAGTGACAAAATATGTGATTTTTGAGAAGACTTAATATACAAACGTTTTTATATAGTTAATTTAATGTTATGTATTTAATATTAAGGTTTTGATATATTTTATAATTAGCATTTAATAATAACTGTAAAATGGGGAGTATTAAAAGTAGTTTGGGGGCTTCCGTCGAGAAGATGGCGGCAAAGAAAAGAATAAAAAAAAGGATAGGAGGGAGAGGAAAAAAAAAGATTGGAGAAGTGAGAATATATTGTGAAAAGTAATAAAGATTGTAGAAGTTAGAGTATATTGTGGAAAGTAATAAAGATTGTAGAAGTTTGAGTATATTGTGAAAGTAATAAATATTGTAAGTATATCGAAGACAGTGTTTTTATTATAAAAATAAATAAATAGAGCTCATAAACATCGTTTCAGTATACATCAAAATCATTTAATATGACTGACAGTTATGTACAGTGTACGTTATGACTAAACGGTACTAGGATTTCTGCCCTTCGTTAAAATAAAATAAATATTGCGATAAAAGCGAGAGTTGGGTTAGTTAAGGCCGCCTAAATAAGCGAATAATTCTATCCTATAATATATTAATATTTCTTGACGACCACTGTGGCGCGGTGGGCTAATACCCGCTTGCAACCCAGAAGGTAGCGGGTTCGATTCTTGCATGGGACAAATGTTTGTGTGATCCACAGGTATTTGTTTCTGGTCTGGGTGGTTTTCAATATCGATTAAAAGTATGTATTTACAAAAGAAAAGTATATAAGTAATGATATCCGTTATCCTAACCACCATAACACAAGCATAACGTTGCTTAGCTTGGGGTTAGGTGGCGCTGTGTGAAATGTTCTGAAATATTTATTTATTACTCAGGTAATAATTTTGTTGCAATTATCGTAACCAAGTTCTTACAAACACCAAATTCTTAATTTTTTACACAAAAAAAAAACCTAATACATAAATATGAATTATAATAGCAGATAAATGAACCAATCCACTAAACAGTCATAATATTAATAATAAAATATAATGTTTAATATCCTAATTTATCATCCACCTAATATGCCTACAGCACACACATAGCCTAGTTTAAGTAATTTCCATTAATTTTGACGGAGATTGTCTTTGGCCCCATTTACCTTAGATAGATCATAGATTAATTATTATATTTAAAGAGGAATAAAGCTACGAGACCAATACCAATATAAAATAACTGTCTCTTCTTCTTAATCGTACCTACACTCTTGTCAGAGTGGTCGTGGTTGCTGTGATGAACGATACAGATGCTAAAAACAAAAACGGCACTACTCACGTCTAATATTGTCGAGAATATCTCGACCACGGTTTCGGACAATTACGATGTCCTTCATCAGGAGTTCACGCCTGCAGTAACCGACGCTCACACGCCGCTGACCGCCGCCGACGCTTTTAAAAATCGGATAGAGATGCTCAGAAGACCGAGCTTCTGCTTGGATTTTCCCGATGGATTTAGCGATGTGACGCCATTTTTGTCTGTTATTGGCGTTGCGAGAGCACTTGGTCATAGATGCCTCTGTGGCCTTCTTGATGAGGTCAGTCCAGCGAGTTGAACCAGTGACTTCTCCCATTTACGAATTTAGGTCTATTATGTCACACATAAAATAAACTCTTACTGATATATTATAACAAAATAGAACAAGTGAAATAAAAAAAATATTTTTATATATTATCTTCTAAATATATAAAAGGAAGGACTGACTGATCTATCAACGTACAGCCTAAATCACAGGACGGATTGGGTTGAAATTTGGAAAACAGGTAGGTTTTATGACGTAGACCTCCGCTAATAAAGGGTTTTGCCATGTGGACTAAACCGCGAGCATAAGCCAGTCTTCTTATCTAAATATATAAAAGGAAAGAGTGACTGAATAACTGATCTATCATAGCATAGCATATCACGCATAGCTCACACCGCTGAACGGATTCGCTTGAAAATTGGAACACAGATAGTTTTTATGATGTAGACCTCCGCTAAGAAAGGATTTTACCACGCGTTCAAAGCCGCG
This sequence comes from Hemithea aestivaria, assembly GCA_947507615.1. Classification (NCBI taxonomy): domain Eukaryota; kingdom Metazoa; phylum Arthropoda; class Insecta; order Lepidoptera; family Geometridae; genus Hemithea; species Hemithea aestivaria. The sequence continues at coordinate 2,338,660 of OX382325.1, read as the reverse complement.
AGCAAAAGCAAGTTATAAGTATAAAGCTTTTATTATTACCATCAAGCACCAAAGTACTCGCCAAGATGAATCAAATGAGCCCAAACAGATTCAGATTCAGATACTTTATTCATTTTCCACAATTTTTTCTTAAAAAGTTCTTACAAACTAGAATACATTTCACAATAGTAGGTCATTTGTGGACCCTGTCGGGGTCAAACTCTATGGGGTTGCGTCGTTTAATTACAGTGTTCCTATGGCCACCTTCATGCTCCATCATCAGACCAGCTTGATATCATAATAATACTGCATTGTCATCCAATTAAATTTAATGAAAACGATTAAAATACAAATCATTAAAGATGCTTGTTAGAGAAGATGAAGTAATTTCTTAAAACTTAACTAGAACATTTTGGTATCAAGATTTTTCATCAAATCATACAATTTTTGTAAGAAACTAACAGAGCCCAGCGGTTTTATCCGCTGAAAAATTAGCCTATTTTAAGCTACCTGCATAATAAAAATATCCCCTCAATAGGTTCAGAGGTTAAATGAATAAATGCTAAAAGAAATATTGTATTTAAATATTTTAAACATAAGTGTTAAATGGATAATACAAAAAAGATACAAAATATTATATTAATTCATAAAGTTTTTATTCGTATACTTTGTTATGTATTAAAAATAGTAGATTTAATAAAAAAAATTGTTTATCCGTTTGTTTAAAAAAAGTGATTTATAATATTTATGATACGTAAACTAGGTCAATAGGCATAATCATAAGAAGACAAACAGGAAGTCAAAATATTTTTATTTTATTTAGGTATTTTACCTTAGAAATATATATTTACTTATGTACCTGCCTATTTTTGCTTTGTAGATAAAAATTTAAGAAAATATGGCGCATAAAATATCGGTGTGTCGTGCCCTGAAACGTAGCCTGGCTGGTCTGTGACGTCACCAGCGAATAAAAATAAAATGTATTGTTTTATATTGTAGCAGGGAATTGCGACCGCTTTCCGGCGCGTTCCGGCGTCTTAGTGACGTCGGCTTTATGGTAAGCCTGAGCCTGGTACAATGAGTTCACCAGCCCTTCAAGCACAGACGCTGCGTAGGCTTGTCTTGCTGTCAAGTCAACTATCATCTCATACATTTACAAAAGTACAATGTTTGGGATGACAGTTCTACTCTTGAGATATCTGCGGGATCCCATGTGTCATGCTACGGCCACAGCAGGGTTATTCACTTTTCACTTATCCGTCAGGGAACCGAACCAAAGACCGAATTGTCAAAAATGGTTACGTATCATTATACCTACGGTCGTTTCAACTACGGTCGATACAACTACGGACGATTCGTCTATGTTCATTACACATATTGGACGACTCTCCTACGGTTGATTAAACTATGGTCAGCTGAACTAACGAACGATTCGGCTAATGTTCATTTGAGATATTGGTTAATTCAACTATAGACAACTCACCTACGGTTTAAAAATTCTATGTTCCGCGTGTTTTTAGTACAGTATTCAGGGCAAACCGAAATCAGTTGGTTAGTTTAGGTTTGAACAGTGACCACAATGCGCGAGGTGAGCGAGCGAAGCGAGCGTGCCGCGGCAGCGGCCGGCGAAACGCCAGATACAAGTTTTTTTCTTATTACTGAATGATTTGTACTGTGTAAATGTATCTTCTGGCATCTTGGGATCTTCTTTCATCATGGGATCGCGGCATAATAAGCTGTCTGCGAATCTACAGATAGAAATCATTCAGGTATCAAAAACAACTCGTATATGGCGCTTCGACGGCCGCTGCCGCGGCACGCTCGCTTCGCTCGCTCGGCTCGCGCATTGTGGACACTGTTCAAACCTAACCTAACCAACTGATTTCGGTTTGCCCATAATTCTGTACTAAAAACAAGTAATTTTTAGATATCATACCTGACTAATAGCCGGAAACATGATTTAAAAATAAAAAGTGAATCGTCCGTTAGTTCAGTCAAAAATAGGCAAATCGTCCGTTAGTTTAATCAACCATAGTTCAATCGGCCGTAGTTGAGTTAACCGTAGGCGAATCGTCCATTAGGGATTTCGACCAATAGTTATTATGAACGTAGGCGAAACGTCCAATAGTAATTTTGAACAGTAGGCCATTCGACCGTAGTTATATCGACCGTAGTTGAAATGACCGTAGGTATTATGATACGTAACCGTCAAAAATGTATGAAATGACGTGAAATATCACGTCAAGTCGATACGACCTAATTCGTCATTCAGGTCTTTGGTTCAGTTCCCTGACGGATAAGTGAATAGCCCTGCAGCAGGGCAATTCTGATCTTAAAACGATTCGGCGATGCAGCCGAAGATGGTAGTAGTCTAAACGTAGAATTCGGTATAAATCTGTCTCAGGCTTCATTGAACGTCGTGCCGGAACACTGTCATAATGATTGATTGACGGCCACGGCCGAATCCCAGTAAAACTACGGTAAATAAAAGAGATTATATATACAGTAATTTGACTCCCTAGAAGCGGTTGAACTCAGTCGCACGAGTTTGCAACGCGGTCGACAGGGATCGGCAAGAAGTGAGGTGCCGAATAGACGTTTTTATGCAGTAATCTTCCGAATAATGGTTGTGAATTAGTAAAAATGTCACAAAGGATTTAATTTTTTTTTATATTTTGAGTATAACGCCTATTCGGCACCTCGCTGCCTACCGAACCGTACCCATTTCGTTGCAAACTCGCGCGACCCAGAGTTCAACCGCTTCTAGGAAGTCAAATTACTGTATATCTCTTTACCGTGGTAAAAGTAAACTAATGACTATGTAGATTTATTAACATCAATAAATTAATTAAAACATCACACCTAAACGAAAATATTTAGCAAATACAAGTTAATACGATATTGTTATAATACGAGTAAGTAAAATTTAACTTTGAAATAGTAACTTTTAGAGGTTAATTTATCAATGACAATTTCAATACCTTAGAAGGTCTTTGAAAACAATGATTAAGTATTTGCAAATAACAACGATTTCTCAATTACCTTCAATCCCATACTCTATTGTTTAAAACTTCATTGTGAATAAAATGTAAATTTCCTCTATGAAGCAATATAAGAGGTCCTAGTCGTTTAAATATTCCATTTTATTTTCTCATAAAGGGGGCACACACCAAATAAAGCGGTTCGTTGGCAATCGTTGGCGCTGTGTGGATGACTTAACGTTGAACTTAACCTTGATACCCACGAGGTGTTTCTGCGCGATCCTTGAGAGGGCAGGGTGAAACTTTTATTTATTTATTACAAGTAAGTAATGGACCACGATCTCGCGTGATGTAAAGCGACGATGCGGCCGTAGATGGCAGCTAGTATTCTTCTGATCTGTGATGGCAGCAGACTATACATAGAAGGCGGGATAAATCCCTTCTTGGAGTCCTCTTTATCCTACCGTGGAGGGGTCCCCCTACCAGTGAGGACTAAACGCCGTCAGGGCCGCAGACGAGTGTTTAGGCGATCCCTCTGCCCTGACACTATGGCGTCCCGCAGAAACACCCCTAGATAATATTTAACCCTCCCCCAGGTTTTCAGTGGGTATCCCCGCTGCGCACATTATTGTAGAAGAACTCCCAGGCGGAGGGTGACGATGCGTAACGCATTTTCTCTGGGTCAAAAAAGCCCAACATATCCAATGTGCGTGTGGAGCTGATTGAAATTCGTTGGCATTATCGCTTGTTTGGTGAGTGCCATATTCAATACCCTACTTGCCGAAACCTATTAATATGTATGAGAAACTTAAATATAGAGAAATAGAGTTTTTATAAAACTAAGTAAGAAGACCAGCAAGGCGCTCTCCTAATGGTAAGAGATAACGCTGCCCATAATTAGTACAGTGCTACCCACGATTTTACAAAGGTAAAATTCTAGGTGCACTGCGCCAACGCTTCTTACATGAGAGTCATAAGATGTGACTTCAGCCCAACAGGGCTGAAGTAAAATTACTATTTTACTAGGTACTCGTACATTCTCCTCCTACCGAAGCACAATAATGTTTACACACCACTGCAAACATTTTTGCGTATCTCTAATCTTGATCTCAGTTCATTATATTATAGTAAGATAGAAGGAATAGGAAGTAGTAAAACAAAATATTATTTTTTTAAATATATTAATAAATCAAAATAAGCTCAATTATGAATGTTTTTTCCCTCTAACATAGTTACTTTTAAAGAAGTTCGTGAACAAGTAAAAGAAGATCACACAATTTATGAGAACGGAAAGGTTGACAACGAGAGGGTAGTTGCAGGTTTTGGTGAATAGACACGCAGTATTCAGGGAGACGATGATGCTGAATTGGATCTGAAAAATAAAATAATAAACCTTTAGGCGTTGTAGTCTTGTAGAACAAAACCTTAGTTGAATATATATTTTTTTAAAACTAAGCAATTCACTTCACATTCTCAATCATAGTAATTAGGTTGTGTGGTCAACCTCTATATTACAGTTTTAGGTCCCCAAGGTTAATGCCATGCCTGCAACGTGACCTAACGACTGCCTCCTTCATATTTGATTGGAAACAGGATTCACAGTTTTACCTAACTTCCGAAACACAGTAAAAAGCTGAGCGGTTACATTTGCATTCACAAGTACTCGTATACTCATTACTATCAGCCCACGTTTGTCCACTTCCGGAAATATGTCTCCTATGGCCTCTCGAATTGGTCCTCCGTCTTCCTCCTCCAACCATGACGAAAAAGACATATTTTGAATTACTAACTGACATAAAAGTAAACTTACCAATTGCAAAGCAGTGAGATATTTCTTCCACCACAAATATTTCTGATACTCAGGCCCGAGTGACGCGAGGAAATAGTAGGTGTACATGAGAACATGAATGAAGGAGTTAAGACCTCCGTCTATGATGCTTTGTCCTCCTGAAATACATGTGTTATTGTCATTACAGATAATATTTATAATATTTGGGTTTTATACTCCAACAGAACTAGGTTACCCTACTTACACTGTTAGAGTCAAATCACAATTTATAGGTTAGGTAACCTTTGTAGGTAACCTATATTGCAGTTTCAGGTCGCCAAGATTCCTACAAGGCCTGCAACATGACCTGACGACTGCCTCCTACATATCTTATAGGAAACAGCCGGGACCCACAGTTTTACGTGCCTTCCGAAACACGGTAGCGTCCAGGCGAAAATCTTTGCCACACTGAGATGTAGAGGTACATTCGCCAAGTCGGTGAAGCAGGACAGCTATGATAAAAATCCCTAATAATAGCATTATAATACTGTCTTTGAGGCCATTTTCTATAGTCGGACTCACAGATAGACTCTTAGTGTCACAGTCAGATTAGTGTCACTCATTACATTTTTATACTAATAAAAGCTCCAAGGGTCTTTACTCGTTGGACTTTATTGTCCCCGTGTATACTTAGGCCAATGGCCGTGGTCCGTGTGGCCGATGTGGTTGAAAAGTGCTCGAGTGGAGACCACTGACTAGCAAACGCAGCATAGGACGCCCACCCACAAGGTCGACAGACGACCTTATAAAGATCGCCGGAAGACGCTGGATGCAAGTCGTTTCCAACATGTACTATAATGAAAGTCCAAAGGGGAGGCCTATGTTCAGCAGTGGACGTTCTACGGCTGAGATGATGATGATGATGCCTAGGCCCGGGTTTAGCCCGTGTTTTTATGAGCGACATTTTCTAGTGTAGGATATAATAATATTAACGCTCTGCAGTCTGAGCTTAGCTAAACAATAACAAGTAATAATAACTTTTCTTACCTCCAGAATATTTAGTAGCCAGCCAACTCACAGAAGTCATAACCGAGTGATGGTACAAATGTAAGAATGATAGCTGGTTGTTCTTCTTTCTCAGCACGAAGAATACTGTTTCTAGAAGTTCGGTAACTTTGAACACAAAATACCACCAGACACCTCGGGCTTCCTGAAAAGAATTTATTAGAAAATTACAGTAGACAATGAGGACAAAAAAAATATACCACATACCTCATGCTCAACCGATTGAGCTGAAATTTAGTATTCAACTATTAGACTCTTGAATGTGACACAATGAAGCTAGCTGAATGAAGAAAAGTTTCTTCGTAGAGTTGAGCACTGCCAAATAATATCATAATGTAAATTTATACCTAATGTAAATTTCATAAGAGTAGATATACTCGACGCCTGATCAATATATTTTCAGTGTAACCTAGGTGCCAAATTTGGTTTAATTTTGTATTTTTGAATGATGTGCTAAAGCACAAATACATAAATTCTTCTCAGGCAGTTTACTGAATTTATTCCGCCTAGCCTTCTAAGTTTAGTCTGCCATCTTCAGCCGCGTCGTTGCTTTACATCACGCTAGATCGTGGCCAAAGGCTAACCTATTATAATGGATAAATAATAAAACTAGGTTTATTTTTGACGGGAACATTTTAGACATGCCTTTTGTCCCTAGGTTTAATTAAGTGGACAATTGAATACTAATAAATAATATATTAAGATTATAGGAAAAAAAATCCGATTAAAATACTAACCCTTATTCCTTGTAGACTGTTAGAAAAGTCTATATTAGGACATCGAAAGTTATAGTTGGTTGTCATCAAGTATTCAATCGTCTGAAAAAAAAAAATCATAAATTTATAGCAGGTTTCGTTCATCGGAAACTCAGATTGCACTACCTCTGGACAAGTGCAAACTAGATAACGCCTGTGAAAAATTTACACCAATATTTAATATTGGTGTATATATTTTATAAGATACTCGCATAAAAAAGATAATAATAATATATTATTATGGTACCTGAACTTATTTGGAAAATAATTTATTTGTTTTATAGGATGTATATACTTTCCATGTGTTTGCATTTTAGTTTTATCTAAATTCATCGAGTTTATTTCAGGACATTTCACACAGCGCTACCTAGCCCCAAACTAAGCAACTCAATGCTGGTGATTAGAGTGACAGATATTATAATACTTATGTACTTTTCTTTCGTACATACATAATATAAAATAGATATTTAAAAATAATATTCAGTTGTTTTGTTGTTGTTATACTTACAAGATAAACCAAAAACGAGCTCATCACGATTTGAATAACATTATAAAACCTTATTATATTTTTTAATTGATAAGGTTTTTTATTTCTCATGTACTGTGGACCAGCATACGTGCAGAAGAATAAATACGAGGCTACAATAGTGAGGACTGGTCCTGGACTTTCCATTAACCACCAATCATTCACTCGAGGATCTGAAAAATACTACCATGATTACAATGTAGAGCTTATGCTTATGAATGACAGAAAAAATCTTTTGCACGATGACAAACTTTACAACATTTAAAGCTTTCGCGATTCGAACCCATGTTTTTATTTACGCGATAAATACCAATTAATAAAATTATTAACATGACGAACTTTGAAATATAAATTTAATTTTATTCAATTTAATAATTTTTTGCTGAAAACCATAAACATGAGTCTGTAAGCCCTTCGCTGCACGCCCTACAGCTTCATAAATTTTTTAAGTGATAGCTATTATTACTGTAAATTAATAAAAGGAAAATGTACCTGCAAGATCGTCAATAAGATAATGATATCCTGACGTTAAATTTTGAAACACTTTCGCCATGTTCAGTCACATTTATTAAATTAAAATAATTTTAAAGTAAATGGTGACAATTCTTCTCGGCAACCAAATTACGATTGTCACTCACGCATTAATTAGGATTCTTTAAAGCTAACTGCTAATGAGTTATTCGCAATTACTGCAATGTGCATTGCAATGGGCATTGTGTATTAAATACCAGGTCAAGTATTTTGGTTTTTAGTACCTAGTTAATAACATTTAGGTCCAGTGTTTCTTAAGTTTTGTGACCTAAGGTGCTTAACAAACTGAGTAACTATTGTAATTAAATAAACCAAAACAAGTGAGTTTACCGGGTGACTTTCTTTGCAAGAGGTCGACTAGATGGGTACCCCAACAGTGCCAGTTATTCTACCGCCTGACCAGTGATGTGCATTACTGTGATTCGGTAGGAGGGCACTGTAGCTAGTGAAATTACTGGGCTGAAGAGTCTTAACATCTTATGACTCTTAAGTTTGAAGCTTTGGCGCAGTGCACCTGAATTTTATATCATTGTAAAATCCTGGGTAGCATTATACTAATTATGGGCAGCGTTATCATCAGGAAAGCGGCTTGCTGGTTTTTTTTTACAACGAAGTAAGAAGACGAGCAAGACGCTCTCCTGATGGTAAGAGATAGCGCCGCCCATAATCAGTACAGTGTTACCCAGTGCACTGCGCCAACGCTTCTTATTGAGAGTCATAAGATGTTAAGACTCTTCAGCCCAGTAATTTCACTAGCTACAGTGCCCTCCTACCGAAGCACAATAATGTTTGCACATCACTGCTCAGGCGGTAGAATAACTGGCACTGTTGGGGTACCCACCTAGTCGACCTCCTGAAAAGGAAGTCTACCCCCGGTATAACTGGTGGTCTTCTTATTTCTTTGTATAAAGTGACTTTTGAAAATTTCCTGGAACTATACTAGCAGTTTCATAAATATACGACCACTGCGACTATGTACGAGTAGAATAATAGGCAATATTATTCATGATCAGTTGAACGTTGGACTCGCTTTCAACTAATCCCTTAAAAAAGTATGTAGGCTAAAGGAGAAGAAAAACAGAGAGGAGAGGGGAGATATTTATCCCGCCTTCTAGGTTTGGTTTGCTACCATCTACGCCCGCATTGCTTAACATCACGCGCGATCGTTGTCAAATGCTAACCTAAAATGATTTTTAAAATAGAGAACGACTCGAATAAATCTTCGTTTCTTTAAAATTTTAACCAAAATCGGTTCAGTTTTTTCTTTTATTACATTAACACTGCGCGGTAGAAGATCAGTCAGTCTGTCACGTTTACTTTTCAATATATAAATGGAAAGTGTGATTTATCAACGCACGGTTCAAACCACCGGGTGAGTTAGAATTTGGCACTAAGGTGTAGCTACGTCACAGATCAGAAGAATTACTCCGTGAGCTATGTAGACACCAAGGATTAGTCAATGCAGGTAATGCCGCGAGCATTAGCTAGCTAGTTTTAAGATAATTGATCATTTCATGCTACGATTATATTAAAAATTATAATAAATAGTTTTTTTTGTTTCCTACTTAGACTCGCACGAAAGGCAGCATAAGGCGGACTTATGTTAATACGAGTATTATATTAATCGTAACTTATCGCATAATTATATACCTGCAAAAACATAACTTGTAAAAAATACCAAGTCTCGCAACTGCAGTTCTTCTACCGTAAAATGTTGTGAGATCCATGTACTACCAAGTCGGTAAAAACTTTTGTGTTTTAAATCAATAGATCGACTTGGCCATCGCATGAAAATACAATGTATCTCTCAAGTACATATGTATGTACCGACATAATAGTGCGATTGCCAAGTCAATCTATTAATTTAAAACACAAAAGATTTTACCGACTTGGTAGTACATGGATCTCACAACATTTTACGGTAGAAGAACTGCAGTTGCGAGACTTGGTATTTTTTAACAAGTTATGTTTTTGCAGGTATCTCACTACTTTTTGTTTTTTTTTATTCGTTATAGGTTAGCCTTTGCCCACGATATCGCCTGATCTTAAGTGACGACGCCCGTAGATGGGAGCAGACTAAACCTAGAAGGCGGAATAAACTCTCCCTGGTTTTATACATTATTACGGCATATATATTATGGCATTATTATTTGGATTTTATGCAATTTTTACCGTTGCCTGCAAATGTAACTTTGTAATCCTATACATTTATATGGGATTACAAAGTTATTTATGCAGTTTATGTATCTCGAAAACTAGACCGAAATTGCATGTTTTTTTAGTTTTCTTATGGTTTATACAATAAACTCTAAGTATATACCAAGTTTGAAGCTTCTATGTTTGCTAGAAGTGCCTTAGACTTTTGATGATCGGTCAGTGAGTGAGTGAGTGAGTGAATGAGTGACAAAATTACAAAACTTTGACTAGTTATAATTTTTAAACGACTAGTTCAAATTGAATGAAATTTGGAATAAATCGTGTTTATACAATGCATACTCGGTTGTTAAAAATTGAAGCTTCTAGTTTTTTCCACAACCAAGTTATAGGGGGTCGAAAATGGTCTGAACTGCTTCCAGAAAAGGATGGTACGGCCGTGCCGCTTTTTTTGCTCGACTTGGCGGGGGCACTGCCGTGCCCCCAGATTATGTTATTTTTTCTAAAACATTATAAAACCAACTTCGACCGACTACCGAAACGTAGAGTTATAATGTTTTTGTTAAACTAACATAATATAATTACGCAATAATTCCCGGTTAGTAATATTAACATGAGTTCAAATCGCAGAAGTTTGAAATGTTATAAGACGGACTGTTTATCATAAAATTCTCGTATCTGACAGTTATGTCAGAGTCGTGTGTGAGTCTTAACATCTTATGACTCTCAAGTAAGCACAATTGGCGCAGTGTACTGGGTAGCACTGTACTAATTATGGGCACCGTTATCTCTTATCATCAGGAGAGCGTCTTGCTCGTCTTCTACTTATCACTTTAAAAAAAACACCTATTAGGAGGTGAATGAAATGAATAAATGAAATAATTTGTCAATCACCGAATATATAGACTAACAGAACTGGGGGGCCGAGGGGGCTATAAACTTTAAAGAATTTCATATTCTGTGTCGGACATTGACCTGACAATTTATATTCATAATATTACACGTTTTTCGTATAATTTATGCAGAACAATAAATATAATGATCAATTTAGATTTAATATATTTAAATTGATTTATAATAATAAATAAAAAGGGCCAGCTCAATGGAGTAAAAATAATTAATAATAATAATTGGGGTTATACTCCAACAGAACAGGTTACCCTATTTACACTGAGACTTTTTTCAGAGTCAAATGACAATTTATAGGTTGTGTGGTGAACCTGTAGATTCAGGTCGCCAAGATTACTACAGGGCCTGCTATAAAAAAAACAGCCGGGTATCACAGTTTTACGTGTCTTCCGAAACACGGTAGCGTCCAGGCGAACTCTTTGCCAAACACTGAGATTTGAACCCAGGGTCTCCGGATTAAAGCCGGACGAATGACCACTGAGCCACGGACGCTACGTTGTACAAAATGTTGTGGACAAGTACGCGCGCAGTTTTTAATTCTCAAACAATACAAAAACATTTTTAGAATGAGAATCCTGATAGGAACAAAAAAATTCAAAATTGAAATATTATAGACAAACAATTAATAATTATAATGAGGAAGGACCCAATCAGCAGCTTCATTAAGAGTAGTGGCAATTAATCAGCCAGCCTGAGACACGTTTCATTAAAGTACATATTTCCCGAAAAACTTTGTAATGCTAGTAAATACCTTGTGTGCCATGGAAAATCTTTGTATATTCGAAAAACTCTTTTTTCCTGGAAATACTATGTGTAATCTTTGTAAAATCTCTCTTTAATCTGTTTCTTGGAAATATACGAATTCCTGGAAAACTTTGTACATACTGCAAGAATAACTTTTTATTCCGGTTAAATAGCTGTAATCCGCTTAATTCCTAGAAATGTTGTATTCCTCTGAATTTCAGGAATACTCTATTTTTCTGTAAAAACTTATTTATTTACAAATTATTAAGCTTAAAAAAATTCAGTGTTAATCAATAATATTAATGTATTCGTCTTAACGTATCAGTTTACAAGATAGTAAACCCAAATTAGTATTGAAGGGTTTTTTGTTTTACATTTTAGAGGTAAAGGTCATTTATTTTGATATTCGCATAATAATATAATTTAAATTTCGCTACTGATGAGGGTAAACTACTTTAACAAGGTTGTGATTGTTTTAAACGCTTCCGGAAAATACTTATAACTATAAAAAATATAGGTTCGTTACAAATCTACCTCGAATCTGCTCTACCAAACTTTTTCTAGAAAAATGTCGAAAAATGGAGTCCTTTCGATCATTTTCTGAATATTGTTACACTTTTCCTCGAAAAAGGTGGAAGTAGAGTATCTAAGTAAAGTAGAGTATCTAAGAGTAGAGCAAAGTAGATGGCGAGGATGCGACAAAAATAAAGGTCTAAGCTACTTAGCAATGCATAACAAATTTCAGCTTAATCGGTTATATTGTTTAGGCAAGAGGAAGCTAAACTAATCATAAACATAAAACAAAGTTTCATCTTTTTGTGTTTTTCAGTTTTAAGTCCAATGGATCCTTGCAAAAAACGACAAGCAATTGTATTACTGTGGATCAAAGAGTTTATGATAATCGTAAGCTCTTTGCTGTGGATATAATTTTTTATAGCAATTGCGCGCACGCCTATCAAAAAGGCTTTTTTGTTCACGTTTATCTATTTTTAGTGTGTTACATACCCAACCTTTTGTATCTTATATTACTATTATTATTGTTTTCCATAAATACGTTTATAATTTATTTTAATTTTATAAAATAAAACCGTTAAAAAACACTTCGCACTTGAGAAGCGCGGCCTTAATTTCAAGGACTCAATTTTTTTTACAGACTGTACTTAGAGGTATAGATGATTATAATTAACTGGCGTAATGGTCACACTAATCTCTGGTAGGGCTAAGATGTGCAATAAACTATTGATATCGTGAAAAATGTCTTTTAAGCGGTTAATATATCAATTAATAAAATTTACTTTTAAATGTATTTAAACAAAGATTTAGCTCATAATTTTTACTATTTTTTTAAGTATCATTTGATACTTCATAAAATGGTTAAGGCATTTTTAAAAATAGGTATTTTTTTTACATATATACATATTGTTGTTATTTAAGGTAGCAAACTAGGAATACTTATAAAATAGTTAATCTAAAGAATAAAAAATATGACGTAAATCTTCATTTCAAAACATTTTCAGAAATTGAATTGAACGAATTGAAATTTCAAAATACGTCACATAGTGCGAGCGAGACAGTCGCCTAGCGTATATTAAGCCCTTAATATAAAATATATGTTGCTGACTTAAAGTAGAGTTTTTTAATATACGAGAACTAAAAAGTCGAAATAAAATCTTGTCGTCTTGCGCGTCATACCTTGCAGGCGTTTATATATTTAAGAATATAATGTACAATAAATTATGTTTGACATTAATTATTGCGCAGAGTCGGTTGATGTATGGTAGAATTAGCATATATGTATATACATTTAACGTTAATTATTGTTCCTAGCAATTACGAGTAAAATACATTTAGTTTGACTGTATTAATTGGTTTTTCATGATGAAAAGTAGCTCTTGTATTATTCAAGGGTCTACTAAACTTCACATAATTTAGTAATAATTCCTTTCATCACATCTTTTTAATTTGTTTAAGATCATTATATTGAACAAAACTATATCATTATTTTAACGATAAATTAATCTACTATTTCAATTTATATTCATCTTACTAATATTATAGTACTACTATAAATTAAAAGTATAATATATTTGATGTTGTAGGAATGTACAACCTTTTCAGCCTAAATAACTGAATCAATAGAGCTGATATTTTGTATTTATAGTAGATACTTTGACTCCGGAATTATACATGGGCAATATGCATTATACATATCAGCGCATAAAACCACTATAAAATCATCAGATCGAGTCACTTAAGAATCTCTAAGTTAAGTTAAAACGTGCTAAAATTTTATATGTGTTAATTTACAAATCTAGTATTCTCGCTAATCATTCCAAGTCTTAATTGCACTTACTATTCAATGCGAACCTGTCCATTATTAGTCTAAAGTTTTATTATTACCTATTCATAGCTACCTTTAAACTCAGAGTTACCTGTATTTTTGCATGGAAAATTTTACAATAATCTTATATTTAAGGTCGCGGTCTGTGAAAAGGTCATTTACTAAAGGAAGTACCTAAAACTTGTTTTGGGAGGCGATCTATTGGAATCTCAAACATGTTACTGATGACAATAAAGTTATTATTAAACAAATTATTGAATAATTAAGCTTCTTTATACCTATTTGTTGATTTTTTGATAGATTAAAGGCTGGCGTAAGGCACGACAAGCCGCACAACTACGCATCGATTAGATCCACTTACATCACTTTTGTTCGTTTTATATGAACTAATGCGTTTGTATATTGATATAGTTAATTCGTTTTTTCATTCTAAATAGGTTAGCCTTCACCACGTTCTCGCGTTGTTTAAGCGACGATAATATGGCCGTAGATGGTTATAATAACATATGGATGGATTTAGTTTGAATACAAGTTGGTTTCAGACGCTAGGAAAAACCACATTTACTAGGATGTACCTCTGCGTAGAGCATCAAGTAAATAAAAAATATGTCATTTAACTCAATAAATTTATCATTATTTTGTTTTTCAGGTATTCAGGTAGGTACCTACCTACTTATACAGGTATATACAAAAAATAATAATTAAACATGGAAACAGCTTTCAAACATAAGCTTTTTATTTTAGATGGATGATAGTATTAAAATTATTATGGTATATGGTCAAAGTTCAGTGTACTTTAGAGTCAAAAAAACCCTAAGCCTATATCTATATATTTCGGCACTACCTCAATGAACGTAAGATCTTGTTAACCTACAACTTATAAAGGGTACAGTTCAACTAATTTTAAATTGAGGGTTTTTCCCAGGGTCTTCAGGAACACTTGTTTTGGCTTACAGACGCAATTTAATGGCGTTTTATTACATAATATAAGTATGAACACCAATACCGTGTTTTTCTTAGTTTAAACCCTAATCTAGATCAGAAAACAGTGTGTTTTCGCATATGTATATAAAAGTCATTAAAAATAATGTTTTATTTATTTAAAAGATCATAAATGTTTAAATTCACCTTTAAAATAAAATTATTTAAAATAATCGATTTATATAATATCGTCTAATTCATTGGTCTCCCTTATTTTAGTTTCAACCGCGGTTTGGAAACTTTGTTATACAATTTTGATTTTATTGCAATAATAAAAAATGCTTACAATTGTGGAAAAAACTTCGAGAAATTTTAACTATGTGTTCGGTGATTTGTATGGTAAGTTTTCATTTTTTTTATTTTAGAGATTGAAAATGCAAAAGAAAACATATTTAATATTTATTGTAGAAGATCAATTTGAATAGTTATTGTAGTCTTTACACGAGCCGTGAGCCTGTGTCGTAGGGATTGGAATGACGATTACTTATTAAATAACTTATTTGCTTTAAAAAAGACGGCGTAACACAGAAAAAGCTTACTATATTATATACCACTACTTTTTTTTATGTGTTGAAGTAGAAGACGAGCAAGACGCTCTCCTGATGTTAAGAGATAACGGCTGCCCATAATCAGTACAGTGTAACCTAGGGTTTCACAATAGGGATGTTGACTAATTTTTGAAATTGCTTTTATATGATAGATAGACCCATTTCATACACGAATATCATATTTTTATGCAAAAATATATGATATTTCAATATAAAAATACGTAAATAAAAAAGATTTTTTGAATTCTGACTA
Source organism: Hemithea aestivaria (assembly GCA_947507615.1). Taxonomy (NCBI): domain Eukaryota; kingdom Metazoa; phylum Arthropoda; class Insecta; order Lepidoptera; family Geometridae; genus Hemithea; species Hemithea aestivaria. The sequence continues at coordinate 2,323,125 of OX382325.1, read as the reverse complement.
AAACGTTCCGAACAGTCATCTGACAGCGCGTGACGTTACACCACTGGCCTGTACTTACGCTTCCTAAGCAATGTTCCTGAATTCGATACATTTTAATTATTCATAACTCAAAAACCACTTAACCGATTTTGATGCAACTTATACTGTGCCCTTAGTTGGTCAATATTTAAGCCAAAAATAAATTCAATAACTAAAATGTCTCTCTGAAATATAAGATCCATTTTGGTTATTGACTTTTTTTTGCTTAAATTTAGACCAACTTAGAGTACAGTATAAGTTGCATCAAAATCGGTTCAGTAGTTTTTAAGTTATGAATAATTTAATAAGTCGAAATCAGGAACATTGCTTAGGAAGCGTAAGTACAGGCCAGTGGTGTGACGTCACGCGCCCTGATTGGCGTTCGCATTCGCGTAATAATAAGTAAAAATTATTGAAATTAAAATTGTTTTTATTTCATTTTGGCTTGTAAATAGATCCTTAAAATGTGATTGTAGGTTTTTAAATACTGTCTTTTATGTGAAAAACATAACTTTATATGAATTCGTAACATGTGTCAACATCCCTATTATGTGAAATTCTAGGAGCACTGCACCAACGCTTCTTACTCAAGAGTCATAAGATGTTAAGACTCTTTAGCCCAGTAATTTCACTAGCTACAGTGCCCTCCTACCGGAGCACAGTAATGTTTGCACATCACTGCTCAGGCGGTAGAATAACTGGCACTGTTGCGGTATCCACCTAGACGACCTCCTGCAAAGGAAGTCTACCCCCGGTGTTTAGGTAGAGGATAATAATTATAATGTAATGCTACGGAAAAGAAAAAGAAGAAGAAGAGAATAGATTACTATTTATAGGAACAGTCCATTACAAAAAAGATACAGAGACAATATTGTATATAAATAGCGTTAGGTAAAATTACGATCTTATACCACCTAACCTACATTTATATGATTCTTGTCTATCCAGTTTGGAACTCCCTGCTTCCTAAAAAATTAATTGTTTTGATTTCCTAAAAAATATAACTGGGGTCTTCAAGTCGAAGGTCAATAATTAGGTATTCGAAAAGCCTCTATGCAAAATATTCGACCACATTATTACTTACCAACGGGTAAGACAGTGGTTTAAGGCAGTGCTATCAAACAAAAATAAACATATTTTATGTTTTTTTCAGCACGACTTTGACCTATAGCAAGCTATAAGCAATTGTAGACATTCTCTTGATACATCTCGATGATTGAATTTATATTATTAGCTGTGACGCTATTTTACGGAATGAATTATTATTTAATAATTACATCATTTGCAATCCTGTTTTTTTATTCAATAATAGGTTAGGCTTTGACCATGATCTTGCGTGATGTTTATCGACGATGCGGCCGTGGATGGTAGACTGAACCTAGAAGGAGGGATAAATCCCTCCCTGACTTCACTGAACATCATGCCGGAACGAGCGACACGGTTTTGTCCATAGGTCCACCCATTAACTAGCCACGGCCGAAGCTTACCACCAGAGCAGCTGGTGATTTGCAAAATTAAAAATATATATATATACAATCTTCTTCTTCCTAGCGTATATATCCCGGCTAATAGCCAGGGTCCGCTTTCCTACTTCTTTCTCTCCACTTTGGTCCTCCAATATACAATATTACAGATTATTAAGTACATTTCACAGATTTGTAGCAAAGCGGGAATGAATTACCCAAAACATTTACCCAAAACGCTTAATTTTTTTCAAAATCTCCGTCACAGAATCGCCATCACAGCACTGTGATTGGTCAATTCTAATCTGCTTCGGGCAGTTCCGTGTCAATAGAGAGAGACCTTTATGCTTGGATTGTAAAAAAACGGTATTTCCGTAAAATGAATTAATTTTGCTACACGTGATAATATCAAAAAACTAGCCGAGTGACATGTGACCACATAAAATGTACGACCGGCATCACAACTAGGTTCACGCTGAGAATACGGATTCTTTAGTAACATGAGTCTTATTTTATGGAGGGTGGTGTCTGCATGTTTTATATTAAGTATATACGAGTATATAGGATTACTTAAGGCTGAAAATCATTATATTTCTTCTTCTTAGTCGTTTTTTTCACGAAGTGAAGGTCGTGTCTAGTCTGCAGGATTTGCCATCACTCTTCGAATTACACTCTGCCAGGTTGTTCTATCCGTCGCTGATCTTATGGCTTGAGCCACTGGCATGCCGGTAAGGGATTTTATTTGGTCCGTCCATCGCATCGGAGACCGTCCGCGAGGTCTCTTTCCCTCAACCTTACCGACTACCAACAACTTTTCGAGGTTGTCTGGATCTCTCCGAGCAATGTGGCCAAAGTAACTCAGGATACGTTGGGAACAGATTCTAGAGAGCCTTGTGGTGATTTTAAGCTGGGCGAGAACAGATACATTGGTTCTACGGGCTGTCCATGGTATACGCAACATGCGCCGCCAACACCACATCTCAAACGCGTCAATCTTCTTCCTGTCACTTGTTCTAATCGTCCAGGACTCCACACCGTAGAAGAATATAGAGAACACTTATGCCCGCACCAGTCTCACCTTCGTTGTATTAGATATATTTCGATCTTTCCATATGCGGGTGAGTTTTGTCATAGCTCCTTTGGACATTTGGATTCTTCTCCTGATTTCTTTATCACTTCCTCCTTCATTAGTGACAACTGAGCCGAGATATTGGAACTGATCAACAAATTCCAGGTCCTTAAGTTCGTTTGAACGAATTTTTGTCTTAGCCTTGTTTATACTGAGGCCAACGGATTCACTCTCCTTCTCGACTCTAGAGAGCAGAGCAGCAAGTTCTCCCTCGGATGCCGCGAACAAGGTTGTGTCATCTGCGTATCGCAAGTTGCATATCATCTTGCCACCTATCGAGATGCCTCCTTCCCACCCTTCTAAAGCTTTCCTCATGATATACTCCCCGTAAATATTAAAAAGGGTCGGAGATAATATACAACCCTGTCTAACACCTTTCTGTGGTTTAAAAGGTCGGGATAGCACATCTTTGACCCTCACTACCCTTACTTACCCTTCAGATAGAGGTTCGCTATCAGAATAGTGAGATGTCTGGGTACTCCCATCTCCGATAGTATGTTCTATAGACAATCCCACTTAACACAGTCGAAAGCTTTTGAGTAGTCCATAAAGCACATCAACACTGGAACGTTAAATTCGCGGGACTTTTCTATGACCTGCTTGATATTCAAAATCTGTTCTCTGGTACCTCGGCCTCTAACGAAACCTGCCTGCTCTGGTGAGATTTGCCATTGCAGGTAGGACTTTAGCCGGTCGTTTATAATGTACAACAAGATCTTACTAGCATGTGAAATAAGTGCCACTGTCCTATAGTTTCCGCATGATTTGGTGGAGCCTTTCTTGAAAATCATTACTTAGTGTAAAACGATTCGCTTCCTGTGGCTGTCTGTCCCTAGCTTAGATCTTTAAATCTACCTAACTGATTTTAATGCATTTTACAAGCTCTTATTTACTTTCACCTGTCCGTTGTGTCTATCTGTCTGTCTGTCTATATTCAAATCATGGAAGTAAAATTTGATCCACTTCCCGGTTTCCCGGTTATGACATGAAGCTGATCTGATGATGGAACTGGAAGGTAGCCATAAGAACTTCGTAATTAAACGATGCAACCCCATCGAGTTTGGGCTCATTTGATTTGTCTTGACGAGTACTTTGGTGTTAGATGGTAATAATAATAAAAGCTTGTTTATAAAAAGTTTTTTTTTTATTTCACTTGTTTTAGATAGAATGATACATAGGGAAAGTTTAAATACTTATAATAACGTATTTTTATATGTATAATAGAAACACTGATAAATTTTTGATAAGTGCTACGAAGTAAGCGCGGGTTCACTAGTATTATTATATTACGAATTGTTTTTGCCATAGTAATTTTTATAAAAATAATTTAATTATATTTTTGATTTGAATAATATAATTTATCTGCGTCTAGTACAAAAGATGAAATCACTATTATTATTATCGGCGTCTGATTAATCAGACAAGTTGATCAAGTCATTTTTATTGAATATAAATATACCACTACTATAATAACATCAACAACAACAAAAACGAAATATTATATCCCATATACTACGCAAACTAAATTCATATTATATAAAACAAGTTTTAATTATCGAAACGAAAAAAGAAAATGAACTATTTTAAAAAAACTGAAGCAAAGGTAAGCTAATAGTCATACTTTAATCTGAGGTTTTTCGAAAATTTGTAAAAAAAAAGACTTGTGGCACTCGGAGACTGCTGCGGTAAAGCTATTGCATAGGATTTTTATCTATAGATGGAAAAACTAAAAAGTATCACCGCTGTGCTGGTCGGAGTGGGGGGTGTTAGGTTTTTTTTCGTTACGGAATTTCTGGATTCGGTCTCCACGCTCAAGGCCCGCGATAGAAGCTATGCAATAGCTTAAAAACACAATTCACACTTAGCCACACAACCTACATTTTATATGATTTAACTGACAGCGTTATAAGGGTAAACGGTTCTATTCAAGTATACACCCTAATTTTTTTTTTCAAAATCTCTAATAGAAATAATGATTTTCTTTCAGATGATCGTACAAAAGACACATGGCCCACTATCGGTATACTTTTCACAGTGCTGGCAAGTTACCTATATTTTTGCAAAAAAGTTGGTCCAGCGTGGATGAAGGAGAGAAAACCTTTTCAATTGACTGCTTTTATCTTTTACTACAACATAGTTCAAATTGTATTGAGTTTTTACATATTTTATGAGGTAAGCCAATTTTTAAATGATATGAGTAACTAGACGAGTAAATCAGGTGCCCGATGGTAAGCATCATGATTGTCCATAATTCTAAGCTTTTATTTGCTTTCTCTTGTCTGTTGTCTGTCTGTCTGTAATCAAATCTTGGAATTTTAATTTGACTTACTTTCCGATTTCCGATTTAGCTGAAATTTGGCATGCATGTGTAAATAGGATGACAAGGCATTACATGGAGCTGATCTAATGATAGAGCAGGAAGTGGCCATAAGAACTTCGTAATTAAACGACGCAACCCCATCGAGTTTAGGCTCATTTGATTCGTCTTGACGAGTAATTAGGTGCTAGATGGTAATCATAAAAAAAACTTTTAAATTTCACTGGTTTTCTACCGATTCCCGGTCCTCCCTCATTAAGACGAGGCGGGAGTGCCGCCGTTGTTTTAGTGGGTATACCGTGCAGTCGTCCTGCAAGGGGAGTCCCACATAACCCTCACATTCCCTTGATGGGAGGGTATCCCTAATGCATTTTTTCTCGGCGTCAACAAAAAAAAAGAAAAAACACAGAACCGTCCTGCCCAGTATTTTGGCATGTTTTACTTTACTTTTTTCTGTGTAATCTTAGTTGTAAGCTTATATTATTGTATTTGTGTGTGCAATATAGACTTATATTCTATAGTCAATGTTTTTTTTAACCCCGACGCAAAAACGACGGGGTGTTATAAGTTTAACGTATCTGTCTGTGTGTGTGTCTGGCTGTGGCATCGTAGCTCCCGAACGGATGAACGGATTTTGATTTAGTTTTTTTTTGTTTCAAAGAATAGTTAGTCGAGAGTGTTAGCCATTTTTGGTGGAAATCGGTCCAAGATGGCCGCCACCACAAAATGGAGTATTACTTATTGCGTTGGGGGTTTTTTAAATTTTAAATTTAATTCACTTGTTTTTATTGCAGGGTATTAAAATTTGGTGGAATGATTATAACTGGACGTGCCAGCCTATCATTCAAGGAGACACACCCATAACAAGAAAAGTGAGCACACTACTAATAATAAAAAATTGAATTCATATAACTTGTTGCTTAAGGAAAAATCATATAATTATTTCCATCTAGTTTATTTAATAATCGACTTCAAAAAAGGATGTTATCAGATCGATATGTAGATAGGTACATAATATGGAACTACGAGAAATTTACATTACACAATCCTTTGAGGTTTCCAAAACCAATGTACCAAATTTCAGAAACGTACCTCTTTAATTTATGTTTGTTCTAACATATCTCTAAACCTAGAGATCGGATTTGGACTTAATTTTTATTGGCTTACATTTATTCTAAATTAGGCTACTGTTACAGTACAAGTTTCATCAAATCGGTGTAGATATTACCTAATTAAAACGTGCGTGTCGTCCTCGCAAATATAAATAAAGTTAAGCGCACGAGATAGTGCGCAGTTTCTTTTTTTTTATTCGTTATAGGTAAGCCTTTGACCACGATCTCTAGGCCGTAGATGGCAGCAGACTAAACCCAGAAGGCGGGATAAATCCCCACCTGGCTTCACTGAACATCATGCCGGAACACGGTCACAATAACCGCTTGAATATTTTTTTTTTACTTTTGCTTGGCTTTTTTCTTCATAATCGCTTTCTATTGACATTTTTTTTAAATATTTTGTTTTCAGATTATCCATTTGTTGTGGCTTTATACAAACTTAAAGTTGATAGAATTGATAGAGACGGTTGTGTTCGTGTTGAGAAAGAAGTCGAGACAAGTGTCAACTTTACATGTGTACCATCACTTCATGACGCCCATCTGCGGTTTTATTGGACTCAAATATTATCCCAGTATGTATTTCTATCACGCCATCTTATTCCGTCAGTAAATATAATTATAATATAAATAACTCTATATTGAAACGCTAAAAATATATCGCGCACCTAATAGAAAAATACAGAATAGATTTTTTTTTTAAACACTTCATTACACAAACAAATCTTCAGTAAATAAGGTATGAAAATCACAAAAAATTTTAAAGATTGTAAAAAAAGTTATAATAAAAATATGTTGCAATCGGCAGTCTCGGTTGTCTGGAAATGATAATTTCAATACCTAAGTATATCTACTTATAGTTGCGTGAACACTCACCAACTTCCATTTCTTTGTTTTTTTTTCACGTTGTTTGCATATTTTCTTCTTTTTGTTTTTCAGCTGGTCACAGCTCATTGCTTGGTGTGATTAACAGTTTCGTCCATACAATTATGTACATCTACTACTTCATCTCTGGCTTAGGACCTCAATGTCAGAAATATTTGTGGTGGAAGAAACAAGTCACTATGATACAGTTGGTAAGCTTGAAAACATGACGCAGCTTCTTGAACATAATTTGTTTTTTTTGTTTGTATGATATACTGTCCCAGTGCAAGACAAAGACCTCCCTCGAAACCTTCTACTGATCCCTTTCCTGCGCCTCATCGGCGTTGTTGCGCGTCCTTGCCTAAAAACCTATTATCTCAGCCATTTTTTATATTATTAACAATTTTTCTTTAAATTCCGGACTAATTATGTATATTTTAATTTCTTTGAACTTCATAGCACCCTTTTTCATAATTTTATTTCAAATTACAGATTCAATTCAGCTTGGTATTCTTGCACAATCTGCTACCCCTCTTCAACGGCTGCAACTATCCAAAGTGGATCAACATTGCCTTCTGTTTCACATCTCTCCAATTCATGTACATGTTCGGAAGTTTTTACTACAAGAACTATATCTGTCCTCGGAAACGTGAAGAAAATTCTTCAAAATCAGAATGACATTTCAAGGCCAGTAAGCACATAAATGTAAGAGCCTATGCACATGATGTTATTTGCAACGTGCGTCAAACGCAATGTAGCACAACTGTTTCAGTAACTTAACATGAGAGGTTGTTCTCACCTAATATCTTTAATATCGCATGTATGCGTCGATTAGCTTCTCCATTTTGAATTATTCTGTGAAACTAGAGCACCCGTGGCCCAGCGCTCATAATTCGGAGGCCCTAGGTTCAAATCTCAGTGTATAGCAAGTTTTTCGCCTGGATGCTATCTTCCAAAAGACACGTAAAATTGTGGGTCCGGCTGTTTCCTATAGGATATGTAGAAGGCAGTCGTTATGCCATGTTGTAGGTGTTGTAGTAACTTTGGTGAACTCCGATATAGGTAAACCACACAACCTATAATTGTGATTTGATTCTGACAGTGTAAGTAGGGTAAGAAGACCTGTGCTGTTGGAGTATAAACCCAATTTTTTTTTCTTCAAAAGAAGAGTTATCAGTTTTATTTAGTCAACAACGTATTATAGCAATGTCCTATATTGCAGATAGTTAATCACTTGCTAACGGGTAGACGGTCCGTTTGTTCCGTTAGTTTGCCAACTTAAGCATTAATTTAAAAAAGTAGCTGTAAAAACCCAAAGAAACACATAAAACCAGCTAATATGACGCGTAGAAGACAAGTTCATAAAATGCGAGCGTCATAAGGAAAAAAAATTGTGTGCATAAGCTCTAAAATTTATAATAATATATAAGTCCATTGCAGCCTGCAGCAAGTTTCCTGACTTTTTTCTCTTTTTGATGTTGTGCATGTGTCGAACACTTAATATGGACGCTGCTTAAATCATCTTTTATAGATGTAAAAGGCCAGTGATGATGATGATGATGATGTTGTGCATTAGGGTTTAGTGTTATTGAACTGGCCATAAATTAAATACTCGTATCATTAATATATTACTAGATTACTAATTTATTTATTACCTTTAAGTACTGCTATGTAAGTTTGTTATTTACTTTTGTTTTACAGTTTAAAATTTTGTCTATTTATTATAAAAATTAAAATAAAAACGTTGTTTTATTTTAAGGCTTTATTACTTTACAAGCTGTGATCGACGCTTTACTCGCTTGAAAGTATTCTACCTATATTATGTTAAGGGTCTAAGTTACCTACTTATTTCTGTTTTATCTGCGCTGCCTGTCTGGACAATAGTTCAATCAAATTTTTTTTTTTATATGAAATAGACCTACGTTTGACTACATCCCACCTGATGGAAAGTGCAGCAGCAGTTAACAATGAATCGCGTGAGATCCCTAGAAAGGTACCTATTCACTCGTGCATTGAAGATTTCCAAGTTGTATCACTCGGGAAAAACGGATAACGACAAAAGGTGCTCGTGGCCAACGTTTAAAAATGTACTAGAATTGTCATTCTAGATCAAGACTGTCGTCTTTATGGAAAAAGGACAACGTCGCGAAAAAAAGTCAGTCCCAAACTTTTGCATTTCTGATATTAAGTCTACGAAAAAATAATTACATCCCTAGTTCGTTGTATTAAGTGGATTTTTTTGGGACTCACACATAATAGTAAATAGTAGCGTCCGTGGCCCAGTGGTCATACGTCCGGCTTTTAATCCGGAGATCCTGGGTTCAAATCTCAGTGTGTGGAAAAAGAATGCTACCGTGTTTCGGAAGGCACGCAAATCTGTGGGTCCCGGCTGTTTCCTATAAGATATGTAGGAGGCAGTCGTTAGGTCATGTTGCAGGCCCTGTAGTAATCTCGGCGACCTGAAACTGCAACATATAGGTTCGCCATACAACCTATAAATTGTGATTTGACTCTGACAGTGTAAGTAGGGTAACCTGTTCTGTTGGAGTATAACCCCAATTATTTATTTATTTATAATATGTACCTATCGTGATTCTCTATAATAAGTTTAGTTACTCGTACCTCGTTTATCATGAAAATAAATGTTTTTTAACCGATATAGTTTCTACATCAATCTTAAGTATGATTAAGATTTATAACAAAAAATTATAAGATGTCTTGGGATGCAAAAAATTACACACCCAAATTTTCTTTTCTTTTTTGGGATAAAAAGTCCGCTGCCCTTTTTATAGACCTTGTGTTTTTATTGTTTTAAGTAATGAAAAGGTAGTGGAAGGGTTTGTGGGGGAGTGTTAGTAACTAGTGCAATTTTATTCATTCTTGTTGTCGTTTGACAGGTGTGTGAAGTGTTTTGTAAATATTTTACCAATTATTTTGCAAGTTTTACAAAAACATACATAATATACGAAAATAAATATAATTTTGGTGGTAAATAATGGCTGTTTCGGGTAATTTGTCGTATTACAACTTTGTTTTTGATGAACTGTATGGTAAGATTGTTTTTTTAAATATTTTACTAAAACTGGCACCATTGACGTAAAAAAGCAACGTGAACTATTAATATAATACTGCGTCATCATGCCCTGTACTTGAACAAGGAATTAAAAGAAAAACAAATAATATTCGTTAATAATTCTCTTAAACATACCTATATCAAAATAGAGTATTTTACAAGCTTTTTTAATATGCAATGTATAATAAATTATGTATGTCCGGTACAATCTAGCAACTCAATTTTAAGGCAGTTAAAGTGCAGTCAAGTGGCACCATTAGAGTCATCAGATGTAGCTGAAAATTTTATTTACATTGTAGATTTAAAGACGTTAATTATCTTAATATATTTTGCCACCAACGTAATAACATAGCTTTACTTAACTGACATTGATAATAATAATTCTTGTTCGTCGTCAAAATGTTTAAATATATTATAGCTTAACCAATAAAAACAAATAAAACAAATCGTAAAACAAATAAAGGTGTTTCATTCGTTAAAAGGTAGGTATGAATAAGAATGTAGAGGTATATTATATTGTATATTATGTGCGCAATAGATATTGCGATCGTGTTTGTTATCTATAACATAATAAAGTAAAACTGAGACTTAAGAACTTATAATATACTAGCAAACCCGGCGAACTCCGTTTCGCCACCAGATGGCTTCGTTTTAAATTTTTCCTGAATTTTCTTTGCTATAAACCTCACGGAGCCCGAGACCTTTCCAACGAATGCAAAACCGTGGAAATCGGTTCGTGCGTTCTGGAGTTATAGCGTCAGGAAGGAAAACCCGACTTATTTTTATATAGTAGATTAAAAGTTTTCAGATTTTTTCCCGTATTTAAAATATATGTTAAGGTATGCCAAATTTCATAAACATAGGGTAACGGCAAGTTCTCTATGAATATTGATTTATTCAGAGGGTCAAAACATTTTTTTAAGGATAAACGGGTGTATTTTTTCGACTTAAAGTTAAAGTTCTTGTATTAGGATATTTTAAAAAAAGTCTAAGGTCTAAAGTCTAAGGTTTAACGGAAATTGGGCCGCGAGGTCCCAGTTTGAAGCGGAACCCAAAGAACTTGAACTGTTGGGAACTTTGGGTTTGGGTTTGGGCGTTTGGTTGAAATGAAAATGAAAATGAAAATATATTTATTTAACATGATGAGCAAACAATAATGTGAGTACTAGTGGTCCTCACACTAGACGTGAGTCTGTGTCGTGAGGGCCGAAATGACGATTAACAAGTGTACGAATTATATGCTAAGTTGACTATATCTAAACATGATTTCGTTTTTAACTTAATACCTAAAATAAAACTTTTAATACTAAACAGTTTTTAAAACGATTTGATGAAGGTAAACTATTAAAGAAATATAAGAAACATAACCTAATTTTGATGTAAAACCTAAGTGAAATAAACATCCCTTATGATAATATGGAATAAATATAGCACAATAAAAATAAATAAATTATATAGTATACTATACATAATAATATATTTGTAATGATTAAATACATTATAATATTCAATATTATATGATATAATATAAATATTTGTATATATATATAATATAATACATACCTAGATATATATTTACAGGTAAGCTTAGATCCATTTTTGGTTTTTAGTATATTATAAAGGGTGTGATCATTGGGTGGGTATAGTATACATGTATCGATTTAAGTTTAGGATATATGTTTAAATAAATTTTCTGTTTCGTCATAATTAAAAGCGGTTAACCAATTGATGATTACGTTCTTAACTTCAAAGACAGAGCGATTTTTAATTTCACAGTGAAGTAGAATTTTATTATACAACCGCGTTTCAACGTAAGGGCTGAATCTTCGTGCGAAAACTGAATTAACATGCGGTATATTAAATTGGAACATTCGTCTACGTGTCCAGATTACATCAGACTGGGAAGGTATTTTGAGGTGCTTATGTGCCGACATAACTGTTTGTAGTATGAACAACTGACGAACATTGAGCAATTTGGCTTCCTTGTATAATGCATCTGTAGGGTACCTAAAATTCTTTTTATACATCGTTTTTAACACTGATCGTTGAGCCCTTTCAATTTGTATCATTACAGTCTTTGCGGCACTACCCCAACTCGTAATGCAATAGCCTAATAGAGATTGACATAGTGCATAGTAAACGATTCTCAGTGCATCTAAGTCTGCCGAATTTCGTAGGAGGCGCATAATACGGGTAACGTTGCGAATCCTACCAGATAGCAGTGCAATATGGTCCTTGAAATTTAAGTTGTGATCTAGCATAACACCGAGGTACCTAATAGATTCAGTTGCCACTATTTTATCACACGAGCACATCAAATTGCCATAATTGCTACAGCGATGAATTTTAATGCTATGTCGTGTTGGTGGAGATGATGCACGAGTCTTGTGGAAACATAGGTATTTCGTTTTTTGGGCATTGAGGGTAAGGAGATTATCTTGGAGCCACTCGGAGACTTTCGACATACCCTGTTCCGCGGTTTTAAGAACTTCCGACCAGTTTACATCGTGATACAAAATGACAGTGTCGTCTGCATAACAAATAAGTTCTGCATTTTTAAGATTAATGTTGAGAAGGTCATTTATGTAAAGAATAAATAAAGTGGGACCTAAGATACTACCCTGAGGGACCCCAAAGCTTACAGTCTTTAGTTCACTGTAGTGCTCCCCTACCCTAACACACTGCTTCCGTTCTGCGGATCATTATGTGATTTTTTTGTGTAATCACATTTTAACGTTAAATCCTTTCTTTTTAAATATAAGGTATTAAAAATAGAATAATAATAATATAAAAGACCGTGTAACGACGAAATTCGACAAAAATACAAATTCGCCTTATTATAATTTAAGTTTTAGCAATATAAAATGATATCGTGTAATAATGCTAACTTTAAATTACGTGGTTCCTGTTACCACCTTTCAGCTCCATTATCAGACCCTGGTTACTATATCGTATCAAAGTACTCCTCGAGACGAATCAAAGGAGCCCAAACTCGATGGGTTTTGTCTTTTAATCATGGAGTTCCTATGGCCACCTTCCAGCTCCATCATCAGACCCTGGTTACTATATAGTATCAAAGTACTCCTCAAGACGAATCAAATGAACCCAAATTCGAAGGGGTTTTGACTTTTAATCACGGAGTTCCTATGGCTGCCTTCCAGCTCCATCATCAGACCCTGATTACTATATAGTATCAAAGTACTCGTCAAGACGAATCAAATGGACCCAAACTCCATGAGGTTTTGTCTTTTGTTTACGCGGTTCCTATGACCACCTTTCAGCTCCATCATCAGACTTCAGATCACTTCCATGTCATAAAATTATTGCATTGTCATCCGATTGCCGGTATGCGAAATTTCAGCTCAATCGGAAACCGTAACTGCTAGGTAGAGTCTAGTATTATTTTATCTGTGGTAGAGTGCTTTTCACGAAAGGAGTTCTTTTTGCGGGGCGCCACTATCGCAAATTTTAAAAGTTAGCATATTAAATAACTTTTTAACACCTCATAATTTCTCATGTGTAATTTCTTTATGAGACATTTTAGTTATTGACTTTATTTTTGGTTTAAGTATGGACCAACTAAGGGCACAGTATAAGTTGCATCAAAATCGGTTCAGTGGTTTTTATGTTATGAATAATTAAAATGTATCGAAATCAGGAACATTTCATAGGAAGCGTAAGGTCCAGCCAATGGTGTGACGTCACGCGCTCTGATTAGCGTTCATTTATTTTATTTATTTTCATCCCTATTTAACCTCAAATTCACGATCCACATAATTTACACAGTTCAACTTACCACCTTAAAGACAAATGCCTGCTGTTGAAATTTAATAAAAATTTGCCCAAGAACACGCTTTTTTTTTGTATTCATCCAAGGAGAGCCATTGGCTACTACGTTGCCAGTATTAATTCGAAATAAGGTTGCAATAAAACTTATCAATATCCTCCGCGCCGACACGGCCATTACCACCTTAAAGACAAATGCCTGCTGTTGACATTTGCCCAATACGCGCGTGGTTTCCAATTGAATATTATTATATTATTTTTACTTTTTTTATTTCTTTTGAAATTTTTCCTGAATTTTCTTTGCTATAAACCTCGCGGAGCCCGAGACCTTTCCAACGAATGCAAAACCGTGGAAATCGGTTCATGCGTTCTAGAGTTATAACGTCAGGGAGGAAAACCCGACTTATTTTTATATAGTAGAAGATTAGTTAGGCAATTATTCTTTTTAAATTATTATGTAATTGTAGGTATCTACACAATTGTTACTGTGGTACGTAAGAATAGATTATCATCATCATCTACGTTCGTCCACTGCTCAATCATCCGCAGACGATACAGTGCTTCGGCGTACTCGCTGCCCCAGCATTATGGCGTCCCGCAGGAACACCCCAAGCAAGGTTTTTAGTGGGTATCCCCGCCGCGCACATCTTCGGTGGGGGAGTCCCACATATCGCCCAGCGCTCTCCGGGGCATGATGACGATGCGCATTTACCTGGGCATGGGGACCCAAAAGGAACAGTTGCAGTTTAGTTTAACCCTTTGACGACCACGGGTACACCCGTGTCCCAAGCACAAAAGTGTAAAAATCTAAATAAATACTAGGCCAATTTTAAATATTTTTTTCTTTTCTAATATTTAAATGTCCACTTTAACCATTCATAGCTAGCAGCCCCATAAAAGTAGAACTATATTGTGTCTATAATCTATAAAAGATGACATATCATCTGGTGCCAAAATGAAAAAGTTTACACAAGATTCACAAGATGTTAAAGTGAGAATCATAAATTAATTTCATGAAAAAACTATAGCCTGGTTAATGTTATATTTATATAAATTACTACACTATATGATAATCTGATCCTAATAAAGCTATAAAGTCATAAATAAAATGGGACAGTACTGTCCCTATGGTCGCGAAGGGATACTTTTTTCAGACGACGATATGAACAAAATATTATGATTGTTATTCAAAAACCGAATAGTTACCAAGCAATATCAATAAAAGAAAAATAACTGATTTCAATAAAGTCATAAACCTTTAAAAATATCGTGTAATGAATAGAAACAGCCAACTGTAAAACGATATAGATTCTTAGGATAGCCGTAAGATAATAGTAGTCGTCATAAAATGCATTCTTGTATCATATAAAAAATCCGTGTGAATTCGGGTAAACTTTCTACCTGGGTAATTAACGGTACCTACACCGTTAGAGCCGTATTATGCAAAGCTTCTCTTACTGTCCCGTTAGGATAGGACGCATGGGTTACTGTTTAGCCAGACTAGAGGGTAAGATTGGTTGCATAAAAGTGCACCAAGTGATGGTCAATCATGTCATTCCAATAATTGAAGCTGGCTACCAGTCAAGCTTCCAGCTGATTACCATGGTAAAGTCGTAACGCTCGATTAGGTACGATTTTTTACTAAATATGTTTCGTATCACACTACAATCAAAATATGGGTGGCATTGGTCTAACGGATCAACGAAATAATAACACACGAGCTTAATCGCAGGTCAAAGTTAAAATAAGAATAAGAAGATAAGATATATTATCTAAGACTATTCTTCGACCTTTTTGATACAACACTGAACAACGCATATACCATGTACACAGAGAAGCACGGTCAGAATAGATTGATTGGTTGTTTGTAGATCAAGCAAGTCTCTGTGGCTTTCTGAAAAAATGAGTAAGTACCTACCATATTATGCAAAGCTATAAAACGATCTACCCTATTACAACCCATCGAAAAAAAGATAAACAGAAAACGATGCGCGTATTGTGCACGTTCCAAAAGATAATCTCACTAACAACACCTGTATATGCAAAGTTCACCTATAATATACGACCGATTATATTGTTTTATTATGTACCTTGACTCATTTCTTATAAATTAATAATTATAGGTAGTAAATTTGCGTTTTTAATAAGTGTTTAGATCCTAGATATTCCTCTAGCCTTGAAACAAAACCGAAAATAATTTCGAATAAAATTTACCGTTAACGACCATAGGGACATCCATGTACCATTAAATTCCAAAAAAACTAAAAAAGGTTTTTACTTTTTGACTTTAAAATATGTTTTATAGACATCAAAAAGATCATATTATACAGAAATAACCATAACATTACCTCTCCTAGTCTTATGGTCCTGAAAGGGTTAAAATAATTTCGCTAGATGGCGTTACATATATCGATTTATAAATAACGATTGAGAAAAATTTTGAACAGACTAATATATAATGTATTTACTTCTTTTAAAAAATCCCCTTAGCATAGATAAATGAAAATAATTTGTTTTTAGTTTAAATTTCGATAATTTAACAAAATTCAATAATTATCGGCGTTACCCTGGCGGAAATTCTTTTGTACTACGTTGAGACTGGCACACAAGCACTGTTCACTTAGTTCAAAATAGTTGTCTCGTAATGTAGGTGGCGCTGTTTCTAATTTTCTTGCGTTTTTTGCACACGTACCTATTATAATAAATTAAGTAGAGTGCTTTTCACGAAAGGAGTCCTTTTTGCGGGGCGCCACTATCGCAAATTTTAAAAGTTAGTTTATTTATAACTTTTTAACGCCTCATAATATCTCAAATTTAATTTCTTAATTAAATATGTATTTATTATTAAATTTGTCTAACTAATAAAAAATATTTAGGACATAAAGTCCGGTAATTATCGAAATAATTCAATTTAGTTCCGCAAAATTCCGCGGGACCTCTTTCGTGAAAAGGACTCTAAACTATAATATGAAATTGTTATGACATTCTACAAAAATACTTTAAAAAGATTTAACATTATTTTCCTTGATTTCCATATTATTATTATAAATTTATTTTCGCTATAAATAAAAAAATATCACCAGTCAAAGAATTAATTTTTCTGTGTCTTTCTGTGTCACACGGCACACGTTAATATGTTCGGTTACAGTTAAATAAAAAAAATTAAGGATTTTCATTGAATACTATCGCAAAGAAGTGACCTGAGGGCCCATTGGCTATTATCGCATATCGTTTGCAACTACACTCTCGACTTCACTTCGGTGACTAGAAATAGGTAATTTTACAATTTGCTGTTGCTGGCACTTGTACTTATAAAAAAATGATATTATTTTAATTTTGGTTTTATCTGAAATTTAATTGTTTAAATATATATTTAATTTTTGCTCGACTATTGTGTTTTATTTCTTTTAATTTTCCTTTTCTTTACCTCACTTCCCATCTACGATAGACCTACCTATATAAGTATGCGAACCTGCTTGTCACGCGGCTTCGCGCTAATATCATAAAAGGTAGGTAGATAAAACTAGAAGCAAGAAATTTTAAAGTTTGCTGCTATTTTGTTTTCATTTAATGTGAAATCCTAAACACAGATAAAAGAATACTAGTAACCTAAACTTAAAGGGGCGACCACTCAAAAACCTAATAATATGTACCTACGTGCTTTACATTTGCTAGGTAGGTAGTATTTTCTAATATGGACGTAGTTAAGCGAAAATGTTCCAACCCACAAGTCGTCTAAAAATGAGTTAGATAGACTAACCCACTCAGTTTTATATCTTCTTTCATTAGGGAACAACGTGTTCAGACTACAATAAATATCTAGAAATATGTCACATTCTGATATATTTTTTGTCGATATGTTCCATCCAACATTTTACTAGATTAAAATCATTATTTAATTTTTAAAATGTATCTATCCCCTTGAAACATTTTAGTATAATATTATTAACCACCATATACCTACTTTTCTCAAATGTTTCGTTTATCTTAAAACATTTTTGCAAAATACCGTAACAATCATTTTACTAGATAATGTTCCAATATTCTTGGAATGTTTTAAACATATAATATAAAAATCAAAATCATCATCTTATTTTTTTGAGAAGAGTGTTCCAATATTTATGAAATATTTTAGAAAAATAATAATGGTCTTTTCACTTAAGTATGTTTCAAAGTTTTTGAGCCATTTCAGTAAATTTATAAAATTATTTTTATATTAGCTATTATTAATTATAAAGTGTTAATTCTGCATATGCATGCATTAAGGGTTATAACTATTTGTTAGTGTTAGTTATGTGGTTACGCGAAACTTAGCTAGAACATTTCTTCTTTTCTTTCTTTCTTCTAATTACCAAAAAAAACCCACAGCTAAAAGTTCATTTTATTATTCAAACTTCATTCTTTTTAAATGTATTTCTGCCTGTAACTAACCACTATGAACTACGAAATCAAGAACAGACCTAACACAGTCAAGTACGAGTAGGACTCCAGCATCGAGGGTTCCGTACAAACCCTAGGTTCTAGGTTTGTATGGAACCTTAAGGAAAAGTGAGTAGGCATAATATTATATACTGTAGGTTTTGATTCCCTTGCGAATACTTTCGAGTTTGAAAATATACGGCTAAAATTCCTGTTTCTTTTGATTGTGTTGTCATAGATGATTGATTTTTTACAGCTTAATGTTATTATATAGCTGCATATATGATATGAATTTCAATTTATTACCAGTACGCGTTCTTGAGGAAAGGGGTGGTAAATAGAAAATTAATAAAAATATATTTTTTTATATGATGTTACTAAAAATTTACAGTTTTCACAATTCTTCCTGTGTCTATGACCTCAGTTGCTACGTTGTAATCTACGTTGCTGCGTACCAAATTTCAAGATTCTGAGTTAACGGCAAGTACCCTGTAGGTTTTGATTCCCTTGAGAGTAGTCGCGAATTTAAAATTGCTGTTTCTTTTGAATGCGTTAACATAGAGGTCTGATTTTATTACAGTTTAAAGGTATTATAGCCTTGAGTATTTGATATGAATTAAAATTAAATACGTTTACACGTTCATGAGTAAAGGGGTAGTAGGTATAAAATTATTCAAAATATTTTTTTCATATTATACAAATACATATTTATGGTTTTCGCAATTTTCCCTATGTGCTCTAAGGAGTTGCTTTGTGCCAAATTTCAAGATTCTGAGTTCACAAAAACTGCCCTGTAGGTTTTGATTTATTTGGGAATGTCGAAAATTTGCTGAAATTTGCGACATATTCGACTATATCTTTTGATTGCGTTGGACTAGAAGTTTGAAAATTTTACAGCTCCAAGAAGCAATAGATTTTAGTATTTTCTATAAAATTCTGCTTGTTACCTCCACGCGTTCCTGAGAAAAAGGGTCTTGACAGACAGACAGACAGACGGACGGACAATAAAGTGACCTATAAGGGTTCTGTTTTTCCTTTTGAGGTTCGGAACCCTAAAAATTATTCTATTTCTCCTGCTTAACGATTCTGTGTTACATCGACTGAATTGGCTACCGGGCAGCTGAATATTATGGTAAAAAAGAGACAATATTTCATCAGGAGAGTTACTTATTCTCTATCACGTACAAATCTATTTTTAATGGAGTATAGTCCTCATTTTTGGGATGGTACTGTCAAGGACGAGCCATTAAGCTTGTAGCGACCTAATGGTGACCAAACGCTCGTGGAATCTCATCCTCAGAGCTTTAAAATCCGCAGAAGAAAAAGTCGATCTATGACTTTTTTCTTAAGATTCGTTTTGGAGGGTATGCATAGGAATTACATCCATCATCCATCCATCAATGATGGATTTCACAACAGCAGACCGCAATGCGGAATTCATACTCTATTATAGTGGATGTAACGTACTGAGCGTTTTAATTCTACTATTTTATGTCATACTTGAAATACTTTCCTGTCATCCGTGTCTCTCGCGATACAAATTGGCCATCTTCAAGCCTAGGGATTTTTAATAAGTACTGGTTGCGTGTTGTGTTGTCACCCGGATATGTTACAGAGGTTCGGAGAATTAACTTTTATGATAGTAGTATCATAAATAGTCATTTTTATAAAAACAAATTGCACATTTTTTTGTAAGGTTTACCTATAACAAACATAATTTACGACCCTAAAACTGTCAATCGCTTACTTATTAGTTAAACAGTGAGTTTAATTATTTTTTTCCAATAAACTCATTTTATTAAAATGAAATAAAAACAAAATATTTATTTCATTTACGGTGTACGGCTAAAACACAAAAGTGCATTTATCCCAAATTGACACGCCTGTGGATTGGAACATTTTCGCTTAACTGCGTCCATATGTAAATGTGTTTTAGTAGGGTTATTGTGAAACAAGGCATTAAGAACGACATGTCTATTTATAGATACCTACCTAAGTACGTAGGTACAGGTCGGATGTTTCTTTTATGAATAACTAGCTGTGCTCAACGGTTCTATGCGTACGTGTTATTCCAGGGTCACAGATAAAAGAATCCTATCAAAAACATAAATATGAAAAGAGAGCCAAGTTCAATATTACGATGTATGTACTCATAGTTACCTATGATTTGGTAGTTGACTTCAACGACAAAAGAAGTGAGATCTAAATGGGTGCCAAGTTCAATGGTCAGTCCTGAAAAATATTTACAACAACATAAAATATTTTATTACAACTTAAAAGATTATTTCTTCTTATCACTTAGAATTAATATTATTTTGAAGCCTAAAGACTGACTTGGCCAGTTCTCATAATATACTAGGTAGGTACTCTCTTAACTTTAGCTTGATCACTATTAAACGCACTTAATGTTAATAAGTGCGCCACCAGTCTTTTATCGTGTAAATTAGTCCCCTCCATCCATTGGTTGTCTGGAAGAAATCGCTCTTTAACGATAAGACCGCCACTTGTACATTGTAATTTTTAATTTTAATTATGTACTTATGTATTTTCTGTAACATTATGTGGTGTACAATAAAGTATCTATTGTCTTATCTTAATGATACTTCATCGTATGGTACCCATGAGAACTAGCCAAGTCAAACTTTGGGCTACAAAATAATATTAATTCTAAGTGATAAGAAGAAATAATCTTTTAAGTTGTAATAAAATATTTTATGTTGTTGTAAATATTTTTCAGGACTGACCATTGAACTTGGCACCCATTTAGATCTCACTTCTTTTGTCGTTGAAGTCAACTACCAAATCATAGGTAACTATGAGTACATACATCGTAATATTGAACTTGGCTCTCTTTTCATATTTATGTTTTTGATAGGATATCATTGCTTTTTGTACAGTACTTTTTAGTATGTAATAGGTTTAAGACACCCAGTCATAATAAGATTAATACCAAATGATTATTTTATTGCACCTCCCCCCACCCCACTGCTCCATGGCACGGCCGTCGCACCGCGCACCGCGGCCCGTGAGCCTCGCCGTGCTTCGATATACCTATACCTATAATTAATTTAGTAATTATTTATATATAGCATTTATGTGCACTATTGATTTGAATATTGTACCTAATCAATTGATTTTTAAAAAATACTAGTTACTAACAAATTTATCTATATTCACCCAGCTACGAGTATCTTATACCTACCGCCTACCTGGATGGAAATTTAACTTTTTAGATAATCTGGAACTGGATTAGTATTTCGATCAAAAGAAACCTAAGCCGACAAGACTTGTAATGACGACGACTTGGCGGGGGCACTGCCGTGCCCCCAGATACCGCCACATACCTATAATATTATGACTATACGTTACAGGTACGTAGGTATCTAAAATGTTTACACCAACTAGCACCTAAGGCGATATACATACATTATTTTTATTGTAAACAATGTTAATATTATTACCTCTATGTTACTGAGCCGCCTTGTGCTGGTGAGTCGATATATTGATAGGTATTTACATAGGATATACAATTGTTACGTAGGTACCAGGAACCTATTTTTATTAGTGACTAGCTGTGCCTAGTTGTTTTACCCGCTATACAGTTTGGTACAGTAGTGTATATTAGGTTATTCCAGGGGTCTAAGCTATATTTTTTATTATACCAAATTTAAAGTCAATCGGCCCACCCGTTTAGGCGTGAAAAAGTAAAAAACATATGTACCTATATCCATACGTACAGTAGGTATAAAGTTTGTATTTATATTTATAATTATATTAGTAGGAATAGTGGACTCGCGCGCACTTCGTAATATCTAACAGAAAATAGCCGCCTACACAAAAATTATAGCAACATGCAACATGTATTGCTTTATGCGTTCCTAGGCGTCCCAAACTTTAATATCATACATTTTTTAAAAATAATAATAATTTAAAATGATAAAAAAATACTAGTTTCTGATTTTTCCCTTTGTTACTACGACATTACCTATCGGGATGCCAAATTTCAGCTTTCTAGGTCATCT
Source organism: Hemithea aestivaria (assembly GCA_947507615.1). Taxonomy (NCBI): domain Eukaryota; kingdom Metazoa; phylum Arthropoda; class Insecta; order Lepidoptera; family Geometridae; genus Hemithea; species Hemithea aestivaria. The sequence continues at coordinate 2,300,925 of OX382325.1, read as the reverse complement.
GGAACTGGGATATTACTTTTGATCTATCCCTCAGTATGTATTAACTTCAACGATTACTGGATGTTTATATCTAAATAACCGTTTGAGCTGTGTTATTGGAATTTGGAACAGAGATGTAGTTCGTATATTTAAGTATATGTGCCAAATTTGACTTGTCTATGTGTAATAGTTTTTGTATAACGAGGGTGTAAAAAGTCGTCAAAACGCGCTTTGGACGGTTCGTGTAATATAACACACGGCGCAGTCGCCAGTTCCTTTGCTTGAACTTGGCTTGACTCGCTGCCGCGTGTCTAGATACCTCCAAAAACATACCAAGTTCTGCAACTCGCAGTTCTTCTACCGTAAAAAGTTGTGAGATCCATGTATTATCAAGTCGGTAAAATCTTTTGTGTTTTAAATTAATAGATCGACTTGGCCATCGCATGAAAACACAATGTATCTTACAAGTAATATACCGACATAATAGTGCGATTGCCAAGTCAATCTATTAATGGACGTAGTTAAACGAAAATGTTCCAATCCACAGGGGTATCAATTTGAGAAAAACGCACTTTTGTGTTTTAGCCATACACTTTTTTGTTTTAAACAGTATACAGTATATCTAATTAAAAATTACTACAACAGTATACCTAATTAAAAACTGTGAGTTTTATTGTAGGAATATGTCAGTATTTTTAATGGTAATTTATTTTTTTAAATAGCATTTATTTTAGCTTAGTAATTAAAAAAATAGGTACTGGAACATTTTCGCTATATTACTAATATGTAGGTTATGAATTTTGCAAAAACAATCCACAACTAATGAAACATTTAAAAATTCAAGTTAAACATAAATTCATGTTAAATCATTACATTTTATTACTTTGATCAAATAGTAAATGAAATAAACATTTTATTTTCTTTCATTAAAGGAGTTAACTGGAAAAATGAATCAAACACACTGTTTGACAAATTAGTGGGCGATTGATAGTTTAAGGTATTACTTACGTCGTAAATTATGTTTGTTAGAAGCAAACCTTACAAAATAATGTGCGGATTTTTTTATGAAAATGACTATTTATCTTACTAATATCATGAAACGCCGAACTTCTGTAACATATCCGCCGAACTTCTGTAACATATCCGGGTGACCCAACACGCAGCCAGTACTTATAAAAAAACCCATGTCTTGAAGATGGCCAATTTGTATCGCGAGAAAAAGACGGATGACAGCCATGTATTTCAAATATGACAAAATTGTAGAAGCAAAACGCTCAATACATTACATCCACTATAATAGAGTATGAATTCCGCATTGCCGTTTGATGCTGTAAAATCTGATCTGATGTAATTTCTATGCATACCCTCCAAAATGAATCTTATGAAAAAAGTCAAAGACTTTTTCTTCTGCGGTTTTCAAAGCTCTGGAGATGACATTCCACGAGCATTTGGTCACTGTTAGGTCGCCACAAGCTTTATGGCTCGTCTCCGATAGTATCATCCCAAAAATGAGGACTATACTACATTAAAAACTAGATTTGTACGTGATAGAGAATAAATAACTCTCCTGTATCCTACACTTCATGTATTGCCTCGTTTTTTACCAGAATATTCAGTTGCCCGATAGCCAATTCAGTTGATGTAACACAGAATCGTTAAGCAGTAGATATAGATTTATTTTAGGTCTATTCTTTATTTTATAGTTTATGGTAATAGTTAGAAATACATTTAAAAAAGAATGGAGTTTTAATACTAAAATGAACTCCTTTTAGCTGTGGGTTTCTTTTAATTTACTAAATCGAATTAATATCAACTGCTCTATTTAACCATAGACTCCCTACATAATATTATCTGGGTTTCTTCTCCAATGGCTTTAGCGCTTGATCTTTATCGCTCTACTACCGTGCTGTCACCTGCATATCCAACAATATCTAGTTCAAAGTTATTATTATACACCAGAAAACAGTGGCAGAGAAAATTGATCTCAAAAGTACTCTGAAATGGTCCAAAAACTTTGAAACATTCTACTCAAGTGAAAAGATCATTAATATTATTTTTCTAAAATATTTCAAAAATATTGGAACATTCTTCTCAAGAAAATAAAGTGATGATTTTGACTATATTATATTTTAAAAACATTCCAAAAACATTGGAACATCATCTAGTAAAATGATTGTTATGGTTATTTTGCAAAAATGTTTCAAGATGATCGGAACATTTAAGACAAGTATATGGTGGTAAAATATTATTAACAAAATGTTTCAAGGGGATAGATACATTTTATAAAATAAATAACCATTTTAATTTAGTAAAATGTTGGATGGAACATATCGACAAAACATATATCAGGATATGTCACTTGTAGCCTGAAAAAGTTGTTCCCAAATGAAAGAAGACATTAAACTGAGTGGGTTAGTCTAACTCATTTTTGGACGACTTGTGGGTTGGAACATTTTCGCTTAACTACGTCCAATTTAAAACACAAAAGATTTTACCGACTTGGTAATACAGGGATCTCACGACTTTTTACGGTAGATGAACTGCGAGTTAGGAGACTTGGTATTTTTTACAAGTTATGTTTTTGGAGGTATCTCACTACTTTTTGTTTTTTTATTCGTTATAAGTTAGCCTTTGCCCACAATATCGCTTGATCTTATGTAACGATGCTCCCGTAGATGGGAGCAGACTAAACCTAGAAGGCGGGATAATCCCTCCCTGGCTTTATACATTATTACGGCATATATATTATGACATTATTATTTGGATTTTATACAATTTTTACTGTTGACTGCAAATGTAACTTTGTAATCCTATACATTTATATGGGATTACAAAGTTATTTATGCAGTTAATGTATCTCAAAAACTGGACCGAAATTGCAAGTTTTTTTTAATTTTCCTATGGTTTTTACAATAAACAAGTATAAATAAAATTGCAATTGCAGTAATAATACTTTTTGAGTTGACCCCGTATTGTACTACGTGTGCGAATATTCTTACAAATTTTTACGTTTATAATATTAGTAAGATTTATTTAACATCCGACCTTATTTTTGATACTTACCTATCCATAAGGTTCGATATCAATAGTTGATAAATCATACATCCTAATCAATTAACCTTATGGTTCTAACGGCGGGAGATACGCGCAGATAATAATATTATATCGAAACAAAATAGCGTTTACCTACTCTTCCTTAATCCTTGCTCAGCTACCTACTCTACTGTATTCGATGAAACTAGCGCCATCTGTTGGCCCCTTACTATTAAGGGTTTAGTAAATCCATAGGCACGCGATAGATGGCACCTCGATAGATGGCAAATCGATCCTGTCGTAGCGCCATCTCGCGACAACAGAGGTCAAACTAAATAGCCCGCAGAATAGCCCGAGTTAGGGCGGTCCGGTTTCAATGTATGAGATGAGGTATCTGTACTAGTATTCTTTTATCTGTGACCTGGGTAAAAAAGGGCTTAGCAATAAATATATTATTAGAAATTACATTAGTATACTCTTCCAATTATCTATATTTTTATTTTTATTACAAGCTGTGTATAAAGATTAGTGAAAACTATAAAAATGGAACTACTAATAATTTTAACAGAAGACACACTAATCGATTACATTATTATTATAATAATATATTTTGCTGGTTATAGTTATTCGCTTAAAAAAGCAACGTAATCGTAGAAATATAGCAAAATGGATGCCACCAATGTGCTTAAATAAAAACATGCCTTTTAAATTTTTGTAATTTTCTATCAGCGATTTAGATTTTGTCCAGTAGAGGTGAACTTGCCTCGAAATGATTCGCTCACACAATTCACTAAGCGTAGGACCTAATACAAGGTGCCGTCGGGGCAGCGGATGAGTGCTTCGGCGCACCCGCTGTGCCGGCATTATGGCGTCCCGTAGGAACACCCCCAGGTTTTTTAGTGGGTATCCCCGCCGCGCCCATCTTCGGCGGGGGAGTCCTACATACCGCCCGCGCCCTGGCGTGGGGTGATGATGGGTAACGCATTTTTCCTGGGTAAAAAAAGGACCTAATACAAGGTGACCATAGTCCATACATTGCGACCATAAGCATCGCGCGAAGTAGGAAGCACACGCGCGAATCGAGTTAATGACTTGTTGAATGTGTTTTGAATCAATTCGCGGCGAATGCACTTTTTGGACAAGGTTTTAGTGATTATTATTTTTACGTATTTCGTTGCCTCGAGAGGAAGGCTTTAGTAAATCAAAGCGGGTCGATGACACTGCAGCGATCGCAGGAAAAACCTTGACGCTATCAGTCTGATACTAAATGCATGGTACAAACGGAAGAAAGCCTTTTTACAAGCTTTATATTACTTTCACCTGTCTGTTGTCTGTCTGTCTATCTGTCTGTCTGTCTGTCTGTCTGTCTGTCTGTCTGTAATCAACTCTTGCAAGTTTAATTTGACCCACTTCCCGGTTTCCAATTGAGCTGAAAATTTGCATGCGTGTGTAAATCGGATGACAATGCAATATTTTTATGACATCGAGCTGATCTGATGATGGAGCTGGAAGGTGGCCAAAGGAACTCTGTCATAAAACAACGCAACCCCATCGAGTTTGGGCTCATTTGATTCGTCTTGACGAGTACTTTATGATGCAAGATGATAACAATAATTAAAGCTTGTTTTTAAAAAGTATTTTTTAAATTTCACTTGTATCAGTGTAAAATAGTCAAATAAGTGATCCCAAGTTGGAGTTAATAATATAATTCAATAAAAGGCGGCATTACGTAGATTCTGAGAAATTCAAGGACAATAATTATACATATATACAAACAGACACTTTTGATATTTAATTAATGGAATTAGGCGTTACTCTGCGGAAATCCATTACAATAATTATTCAATTTAGAGCAGAATTAACACTTAATATTATTAATTAGTTGCCAATAACTTTTGATATTTTTTATATATCTTAGAAGTAAAATATTGTCCTCGCGTATGGCAATATCTCATTTTTTTATATCATAGTTAGCAAACAATTTTTTTGTTAAGGATATGTCAGAGAATGAACTAACTTTTGGAGCATTTTTCCTCTTCAGACAATCTTATGGTGAACTCATGGCTTATTACTCTGATAATACTATAAATACAAGTTATAGGATCCTAGAGTTTTTGGTTACCATAACTAGTTCTATAAAATTGATTATTACTTTGGCTTAATATTCTTTGTGGTAAAGCAATTTTGGAAGGTTATAATATTATGTAGGTGTAGAGTAAAAGATCCTTTTATATACATAACATTATTATGTAAATATCTCTATGTATATTTTATATACTTTTATTTATAAATAAATAAAATAAATATTTCAGGACAATTCACACACCGCCACCTAACCCCATACTAAGCAACTCAATGCTTGTTTTATGGTGATTAGGATAACGGATATAATACTTACATACTTTTCTTTTGTAAATACATACTTATAATAGATATTGAAAACCACCCAGACCAGAAACAAATACCTGTGGATCACACAAATATTTGCCTCATGCGGGAATCGAACCCGTAGTAGCCTTCTGCGTTGCAGGCGGGTATTAGCCCACCGCGCCACAGAGGTCGTCGGTAATGGAAAGGCGGAATATGATTGTTCGTGGTAGGCATTTATTTCCAAACTGGCTCTACCCAGTGGTTTTAACCGACTAAAATTAAACCCATATTATGTTCCAAGGTCTACGCTACATATCTAGACACGCGGCAGCGAGTCAAGCCAAGTTCAAGCAAAGGAACTGGCGACCGTGCCGTGTGTTATATTACACGAACCGTCCAAAGCGCGTTTTGACGACTTTTTACACCCTCGTTATACAAAAACTATTACACATAGACAAGTCAAATTTGGCACATATACTTAAATATACGAACTATATCTCTGTTCCAAATTCCAATAACACAGCTCAAACGGTTATTTAGATATAAACATCCAGTAATCGGTGAAGTTAATACATACTGAGGGATAGATCAAAAGTAATATCCCAGTTCCAGATGACCTAGAAAGCTGAAATTTGGCATCCCGATAGGCAAAGTCATAGTAACAAAGGAAAAAATCAGAAACTAGTAAATTTTAATGATTTAATAATATTTTTAGATTTAATAAAAATAGTTAATGTTAAAGTATGGTAATTAACTTGCAAATTAAATATGATCCACCTTCCGGTTTCCGATTAAGCTGAAATTTGGCATGCATGTATAAATTGGATGACAATGCAATATTATTGTGACAGGTGATCTGACGATGGAGCTGGAAGGTGGCCATAGGGACTCCGTAATTATATGACGCAACCCCATCGAGTTTGGGCTTATTTGATTTGTCTTGACGAGTACTTTGATACTATATAGTAATCAGGGTCTGATGATGGAGCTGGAAGATGGCCATAGGAACTCCATAATTAAGCGACGCAACCCCATCGAGTTTGAGCTCGTTTGATTCGTCTTGATGAGTACCTTGGTGCTAAAGATAGTAATAATAAATGCTTGTTAAAAAAATCACATGTTACCTACTATAAGTACAAACTACCTCTATGACTGATAATAATGGTATGGTCATTTTAAGTAGATACTTGTGTTATATTGTTTATGAGTCACGATAAGGAGTAGATACCTAATACCTATTCTATTCCACCTCGATCCTCTCTCGTCAGCGGAGAGTAGAGCGACAGTCCCATGGCCGGTGCACCGGAAATAATTAAAATCAAATAAATATAAATTAAGTTCTAGTAAGCCCAAAGGGCTTGATAATTAATCTATATGATAGGGCTTACTATGACTACTTCATTTCTGATATGCATCTGGTATTGGCTCAGTTATTTATTACATGTGGATTTTAAGAGCTTCACGTGAGAATAATATTATAACGAATGGAGTAGGTATTATACCACCTTTATTTTATTTAACCTTACTCTTATCAGTTTTAGTATACTTACATACAATTAAATGATAGGTATTTCGGACCACGCCAGCGCATTAGGTATACATCATTAAATTATGGATAAGTACCTACCTACTATTAAATTCTGTACAAAAAGTAATGATATCCTATCAAAAACATAAATGTGAAATTAGAGCCAAGTTCAATATTACGATATATGTATTATGTAGGTACCTATGCGTTAGTTGTATGTTGACTTCAAATACAAAAGAAGGGAGATCTAAATGGGTGCCAAGTTCAATGTTTAGTCCTGAAATATATTTATAACATAAAATATTCTATTACAACTTAAAATATTATTTCTTCTTATAACTTAAGATAAATATGTTATTGCTTGAGATCTGACTTGGCTTGTTCTCATATTGTATTATGCGAAATATTATAATTAACTTGCCTACTAAAACTGTCTATAAAACTAGCCGCCGTGGAAAATAGGGCTCTTTCGTGACTGTTTTTGCATGCAGGTATCTACTTAATAATATGTCGTACTTACCAATTTCAGCTCGAATGAGCTGAAATTGGTAAGTACATATATGTAGATAGAATGAGCATAGATAGAATGAGAATAGAATGATAGAATGAGCTCAATTTCAGCCTTTAAGGCGTTAAGAGGTAACAAACACACATACATACATACACACACCAACACTACCATAATAATATATTATTATAGGTAAGTAAGGATCGCAAACTGGAAATGCATATTTATTTAAATAGGGTACAAAGGGTGTGATAAAGCTTTGCAAGTCAATTATTTTGATAGATTAATATTCTTTTTTAAAACTGCCTCCACCATCATCAAAGTATCATTAGGTTAACTCTTGACCAAGATCTTTCAAGAAAGTATCTCTTTGAGAAGTACGGACAAGGAACTCTAGGTTTTTTAATATATTTCATCGAGCATGCTAAAGTTACATCAGTAGTTCTTTTTTTTCTGCATTTCTTCGTTCATAATAAGAAAAAAATTGGCAATAAATTTAAATTATAAATTTTATTTCATTTTAGAACAGATGTAAAATGGATTTAATTAATGTTATATTAATAGAAATGGAATACGGAAATAAAACAGCTTTTACATTTTTATTAATAAACTCTAAATAATTCCTAAATCTAGATCTGAATGAAATTAAATGTCATTTACCTAACCTTGACTAATAATATCGAATTTTACGTCGATTCTAATAATCTATTCCACTTTCTGGTAGGTATTTTTTTTATCAATCAGGTCCTGCGACGACTCAGGAACTTGAGACTTGCGAGTGACGTAGTAACTTGAACCATCAGAATTTTTATATGAACATTATTATTTGGGATTCTTAAGCTAGTGCGGTCAGATGTTATAGTGACATACCAAAATTTAAAATGGTTTCTATACCGGATAATATTTCGCGAAAATTTAACTATGTGTTTGGTGAACTATACGGTGAGAGTGTATTTAATTGGATTTTTTTTTTAATATCTATTGATAACGAATATTGATTCAGGTAGGTATAATAGAAAAAAAGGAAAAAGAAGGAAAATAAGAAGGAAGGAAAATGAGATTACAAAAAATATTTTTACGTTATTTTTCAAGTGTGTTAAACATTTCTAGATACGTTTCTTTCTTTTTCTTCATTTTTTTTTCTTTTTTCTGAGAGTAAACTCTCAAAATATTATATCAGTATCAGTATTTTGCGTCGTTGTGAAACTAGTGTTTTGGGATGATTTTATTTACAGCTTATATATACTCCTACAAAATTGGGGACAGAAGCAATGTGTAAAAAAATATGTTAAAAAATCAAATAAAAATTATTATAAAACATGTTAATACCGTTTTTGAGAAGTATTTAAATTTACGAAAACCAAGAGTATTTTTTAAATAATAAAATTTACAATTAATTATGCACTTATATTTGAGTACCTAACATAATAAATATAAGTAGTAGGTTGTTGGTAGTTGTACATATAAAGGTTATAGGTTACACGTTTTGGTTAAATTATATAGACAATGTGTTTTTATCTGTTTTAAATTAAATAAATAAGGAAACTGGTTGACCCTACATAAGTTTTCTAGTCTCTAAAATATTAAAATTCTGCTACGTGGTATCAAATGACTGAGTTATTTAAATGTTAGTTAGAAACTCTCAAGTCCTAGAACGTTGTAATTTCGCACAGAAGTGGGTAATGATTAGAGTAAGAAGAAAAAGTAAAGAACGGTAGCAAAAAATAATTTTAATTTAAACATGTGTATTATGTGTGGGATGCATTTTTTTAACATTGAATAGGTATTTCAAAACGAAGGACGGGTTGCTATGAAACTTTTTCGATTTAGTGATCAATTTGAAAGATATTCCAGTTTAAAACATTTTTTTAGTCCCTATCTAAAATCTAAACAACTGGCTTTAAAATTCTGAAATAGGTAAATCACGAATATTTCGATTATAATATTATTAATAATGTTTTTTACATTTTAACTAACTAATGAATATTATATACTATGTATATTTATTGTATTATGTATGTATTATTATATTATATGTATGTTATGAATATTATATTAAAAAAAGTATTAATTTGAACACACCACCTAACTCATGTGAATTTCAACTTTTCTCCTCTCCCTGCACGGTTGTCTGGAAGAGATCGCTATTAGCGATAAGACCGCCAATTGTAACACATAGCTTTTGTATTGTTTTAGTTTATAAGTTGTTTTTGTACTTTGTCTCTTGTGTTCCAATAAAGGGTTATCTATCTATCTATCTATGAATATTTTTACAAAATATTTCAGATCAGCGTACCAAAGACACGTGGCCAAGTATTACATTTCTTGCACCAGTATTGATCACTTATGTACTTTTCTGCAAGAAAATTGGCCCAGCTTTGATGAGGGATAAAAAACCATACGATTTGAAGGGATTCATCTTTTACTACAACATATTTCAAATTGTTACGAGCTATTATGTTTTTCACGAGGTAAGAAAATACATTTTTTGTTGCTGTGGATACAAAGTTATTATTTTTTTGCTTTTTTATTAGTTAAGAAAGTGTTTTATTAGTTAGTACTGATATAGACATTTTTCACAATAAAATCACTTTTTAAAACTAGGCTAGCCTTTGACCACTATCTTCCCTGAGCTTAAGCACTAAAGCGGCCAAAGATGGAAGCAGACTAAACCTAGAAGATGGGATAAATCTCTCCTTAGCTTCACTGAACATGTTTGCACAGTTTTGTCCACTTACTATAATAATTATGTTTATTACCACATAATAATATATTAATTTCTTCGTATTGTTATTAAATAAAATAATTATTTGAAGTTATATTGACATTAATGATGTAAATTTCAGGGAATTATTATCTTTTGGAATGATTACAACTGGACATGTCAGCCTGTCATTCAAGGAGACACACCGCTGACAAGAAAAGTAAGTCTATTGCTTTGCGTGTTTTTTTTATATTTATATCTTACTAGCTGTGCCCAGCGGTTTTAACTGCTTTACTGTAGCCTATGTGCTATTATTCTAGGATCTAAGCTATCTTTATACCTTTATGTTCAATAATTGGCCCACCCGTTTAGGCGGGATAGAGTAACAAACACACATCCAGACATCCATACATTCTTACAAACTTTCACGTTTATTAAGGCGGCCGCACATCTATCCACATCGACCGCACCGATCGAATCGCATTTTGAATTTTTTATTATAATATGAAATCTCATGCAACTTTGCACACAGCTGCACACTTGCCAGAGTGAAATCGTCCGAATCGGAAGAAGATTTCCTATACATAATTTTTTTTGGCGCGTTCGATGCTGATAGATATGCTGGACGTACATTATCACCTTTATAATATTAGTAACTATTGACACAAGTGTTCAAACAAGTGATTGAATTGAAGATTTAGCTAATCTTCACAATACCATGAAATGTCGGGGATTTTCATGGGTGATAACTTTCCCTAATTCGTTGGTGATAACATTGATTTAAAATATTTGTCTATGACAAATAGATCAACTCACCTATAAATGCGTAACCAATTTTTGTTTTTATTAAACGGTTTTATTTAGCTTACTCTGTTTGTTTTATTCTTTTTTCATTTTTCTTTTTTCTTGGGTCAAATTTAGTAATTGATATTTCACCCTCTTCCTGTCAACCGATTGATCTGAAATTTGGAATACGCCTTTGGTTCTGGTGACAATACAATTATATATATTCAATATTATTGTAAGTCCAAGATGGCCGCCGCTACAAAATGGCGGATAACGTTTTTTTTTTAATCATATCAATATGGGTATCAAATGAAAGGGCTTGATAAGTAGAATACAGTGCACTATACAAAATCAGAATCCAAGATGGCCGCCGCTACAAAATGGTGGATAACCTATTTTTTTTTCAATCTCATCAATATGGGTATCAAATGAAAGGGCTTGACAAGTAGAGTACAGTGTACTAAAAAGCCTAAAAATAAAAATGGTAAAAAAATGTTTTTAAGTTAAACGGTTTTATTTTAAACATGTTATGTACTAAAAGCTAAAAAATAAAATCGTGAGGCACGTCAAATATCTAAATCTCTAATGAACATTTTCCCTTACAATTGTAGATATTTGACGTGCCTCACGATTTTATTTTTTAGCTTTTAGTACATAACATGTTTAAAATAAAACCGTTTAACTTAAAAACATTTTTTTACCTTTTTTATATCAAAGTGTGATTAATTATAATCGATGGAACTCTGTGTCTGTGGGTGGTATTATGTAAAATATGTCAATAATACTATATTACTGGGGGCAGACTTTTTATGGTCTACTATTTTTTTTTTTTTATTTGCTTTTAGTGGCTTTACGTATCACTGCGGCCAGATATGTCCTATTGTGATCGCCACTTTGAGGGTGAGCAAAACCCCGTTTGCGCGGCGTTATAGTTCGCCACTGACCCTTGCAGCTTCGAGGAACTGAAGGATTTTCCTGGGGTTGATCTCTCTAAGCTCGTCCGGGCTAAGCTGGTGCTGTCCCAGAACGATGCTACGTATTCGCATCAGAGCTTCACACTCCCCTAGTAGGTGAAGAGGCGTTTCATCCGCCTCCTCACAATATCTACAGATTTGTGTGCTGCATAACCCTAATTTGAACATGTGCTTGTTAAGGCGACAGTGTCCAGACAGGGCTCTGGTTAAGATGCGTAGGTTGTTTCTACTTAGCGCTGTGACTTGGTTATTAAACCGTTTATCATAGGCTTTCACTAGAGACTTGGAATGACTCATGCCAGAACAGCCTTTCCAGAGCTTGGTTGACTCTCCAATGCATGAATTCATTAGGGTTCTGAGAGCTAGGCTTTTGGGAATGCCACAAAAGGGCTCAGGGCCAAACTGCGAGCCCCCTGTCCCAGAGCGCGCGAGCTCATCGGCACACTCATTACCGTAGACGCCCTCGTGTCCCGGGACCCATCGGAGGACAACGCTGTTTCTAGTGCCCAGAGCGTTCAAATGCGACATACAATCCTCAACCAACCTGGACGTGAGAACTGTCGAGTCCAGCGCTAGGAGGGCAGCCTGGCTGTCAGAATTTATATAGATGGTGTGGTTGGTGTAGTGCCTGTGCAGGTTGATATATGCACATTCGAGAATGGCATATACCTCCGCCTGGAAGATAGAGGCGAGGGTACCCAAGCTAGCACTCTTGCCAAACCTGGGACGCTCACCATATACTCCGTAGCCCACATCAGCCCCCATCTTTGATCCGTCCGTGAACCAATTAAGGCTCCCGGTTTTGTGGAAAAGTTGGCTGTTTAGCCAGTCTTCTCTAGTAGGAATTTCCACGCTGTATCTTTTTTCAAATACATAGCGCGGGAGCATGACATCGGATGTCATGCTCAGAGTTAGAAACTCCAGAGTTGAGTCTTCGAGAGACCTCAATTTTTGGGAAAGCCAGTTCCTTCCTCCCTGTATTATGGCCCGGTACATGCTGGCCCTTGCCTCCTTGCATACAAATATATGCAAGGGTGGCAGCCCCAGCATTGCATCTAGTGCCGCACCAGGAGTAGTGGACATTGCTCCCGTGGCCATAAGGCCAGCAGTCCTTTGCAGACTGTTAAGTTTGCTGATAGCAGTAGATTGTGTGACTTTATAGTACCAGACCATGGAGGCATAAGTTATAATTGGCCTCACAATGGCCGTGTACAGCCACAGGGCTACTCGGGGATTTACGCCCCAGTTGTTCCCTACCAATCTGCCACTCGCACCTAGCGCCATCTTAGCTTTCTGCAGGACGTTGGCTAGGTGAGTATTCCACGTTAGTTTATGGTCTACTAGGTGGGTACCCCAACAGTGCCAGTTATTCTATCGCCTGAGCAAGTGATGTACAAACATTACTGTGCTTCGGTAGAAGGGCACTGTAGCTTGTGAAATTACTGGGCTGAAGAGTCTTAGCATCTTATGACTCTAGGTGGCACTGTACTGATTGATAATTATGGGCAGCGTTATCTCTTACCACAAGATAGAGCGTCTTGCTTGTCTTTTTACTTCTTTGCATAAAAAAAATGTTTGTATAATTTAATATTTGAATTTTTTTTTCAGATAATACACTTAGTATGGACTTATGAAAGCTTGAAACTGATCGAACTCATGGAGACAGTTGTGTTCGTTCTAAGAAAAAAGAAAAGACAAATCTCCACGCTTCATGTGTATCATCATTTTATAGGACCCGTCTGTGCATTTATAGGACTTAAGTATTATCCAAGTAAGTTTACAATACAATACAATACAATACAATATTTGGCCCAACGTATAAGTATTGCCATTCAACGTGGCAATGCTGCCAGCATTCTGGGCACTCTGCCAACTGACAGTGGTTTGGAGCACTTGGATTTTCTGTAGATCGGCTTGTGGCCGATCTGTGATTAATAAAAGTGTTCTTTACTGCTGTAAGAAAAACAAACTAACAATACTACAGCTACGTAGTATTGTTAGTTTGTTTTTCTCAATAAAGGCATTTGCCACGATAAAAAAATTATGATAAAAAAAAATACTATAACTCTTTATTGCAAACCAGGTTACAGGAAATTGTTTCATAAGTAGACAATACACATAAAGTCATAAAATTTATTATAAGTAATTTATGAAAGTACGTATTAAGTAAGTAAGTATTTTATTATAAGTTTAGTATAAGTTTATTATGAATGTATTATTTATTATTCTATTGGTTTTAACACTGCAGTACACGCGCCCCTTTTCTTTACACGAGTGCTCGCGTGGCCTACTATAGTAGACCAAATTAAAATGGCTTTTGTCTTTTTTTAGTTGTTATATATCTAAAATACCACAAAATATGATAATTAAATATATTTTACTTATATAAAAACAAAATAAAAAAAACATTATCTATACATAATGTTAAAATTTATTTCATTTTTAAAAACATCTCTCGAAAATCCAACATAACAGCTCTTCTATGACAGATTTAAATTTTTTAAGTTACTATTTGAGTCATATGAAGATTTTTTTATGATTTATCATAGTAATTGAATGCTACATCTTGGTGATTGGGACAAATATTTAGAATTGTAAGTTTTGATACGTTTTTGATGAACCTATTTTAAGCTCTTGAACACAACGCACAATGACCAATGCAGTCAATCTTTGGTGTGAAATCGTATTGTGTGGGTTTGGATACACCTGCAAAGCATTTTATTCTGAATTTCAGTGATCGGAGAAGTGATTCAATGTTTGTCTGACGAATTAGTAATGATTTTACCAAACTGAAGGACACTTTTCGAAGGAACGTAGTTCATATAAGAATTGCGTTGATTGCTACAGTGTTCATTAAAATAAAAACATAACTACAAGTTGTAATCGACGGCTGTGTGTCAGGACTGTATGCACATTTGGTAAAAAGTATCTTCGTAACATTTAGGAAGGTTGTAAATTATGGCGATTTCAGGTTTGCGCTCTTCTCGTATATTATGAATCTAGATCGACGGTTGTTTCGTAATTCATAGTTAAAAGTAATAAATTAGGTTTATTTACTTGACTTAGGCTCACAAGACATTGATAAAACGTCTTTTAGAAATTCCAAAATTTTGTTTTTGTTTGGTTTTGCCTATACTTTGAATTATTTCAACATTTCTGGCCTCGGCACGAAAATCGTCATTTTGAGTTATAATATCTTCTTAGCCAGTGAATGGCTGGTATGTGTAGACATAAATATGTAATCAAATTATAAGAAAAAAACGTTAAAAATAGCCTAAAATACCGTAAAAGAAAAAAACACGCTTCCAAATTTGTTACGCCAGTGCTCGCGCGGACTACTATAGTGGGCCCGCGTTTTAAAATGCAATTTGCAAAGAATTGCACTTGCACTGGCTTAAAACACATAACTGACCAGCTGTCAAATTTCATAGACGAGGCTTATCTGGAATTTCAAAGTTCTAGCTTGTAAAATTTAAAAGTTATCATCAAAAATGTTACCCTGGTCTACTATAGTAGGCCACGCGTGTACTGCAGTGTTAATAGTATGTATTGGTATATTTTTATAGCTATGATTAAAAATATTATATACTTATGTCTCCTTATATATCTTTATAACCACCGTCGCTCTATTTTATGTATTTCCTTTCCCTGCTTTGTTGTCTGGAAGAGATCGCTATTAGCGATAAGACCACCAATTGTAACACTTCTTTCTGAGTAATCTTAGTTCTAAGTTTATATTATTTTATTTGTGTGTACAATAAAAAGTTTTCTATTCTATTCTAATATTATCTCTCATGAAGTACAATTATTTAAATACTAGCTGCTACATACTATAGCCTATGTGTTATTCCAGGGTCTATGCTATATTTATATCAAATTTCAGCTCAATCGGTCCACCCGTTTAGCCGTGAAAGAGTAACAAACATACATCCAGATACAAACATTCTTACAAACTTTCACGTTTAAAATATTAGTAAGAAAACATACCTAGAAGGAAATTTTTAATTAGGTGGATGCGCCGTAGTGTAAATAAAAAAGTTATAATAATAATTAATAATTGGGGTTTATACTCCAACAGAACAGGTTACCCTACTTACACTGTCAGAGTCAAATCACAAATTATAGGTCTTGTGGCAAACCTATATGTTGCAGTTTCAGGTCACCGAGATTCCTACAAGGCCTGCAACATGACCTGACGACTGCCTTCTACATATCTTATAGGAAACAGCCGGGACCCACAGTTTTACGTGCCTTCCGAAACACGGAAGGCAATGTTAAAAAATATGTTGCCCTTGGGTGAACTTTGGCCCCCAATTCCAGTTAAGGGTTAAATAACAAAATCTGCAAGGCACTGCACTACGCCTGGCACTCTGAGAAGTTAGTTGTTGAATTTCGTCCTGCTCAGTGATTTGCGCAGGTAACATTGGCCTACAGTCTGAAACACAATAACACCTGCACATTTCTGCTTGGCGGATGAAGAACTGGCAAAGAAACTTCCCTAGGTGGCCTCTGCAATAAAGGCCTAGTATCACTACAAATGTTGTTATGATCCTATTTATTTGTCTGCTTTAAACACTACAATGTTGTCATGACCTTATTAATTTATAATTTTTTTTTTCTTTTTCAGCTGGCCACAGTTGCTTGCTCGGTGTCCTGAACAGTTTCGTGCACACAATCATGTACATTTACTATTTGATTAGTGGACTGGGCCCTCAGTATCGAAAATATTTGTGGTGGAAGAAGGGCGTCACGGTCATACAAATCGTAAGGATGTTTACTATAAATTATATATTATTATATAAATGTTATTTCGGAATAGTTAGCTATATCCTTTTACTATGTTAACATCATATTTTTCATGTAGTTCAGTTAACAAATTAAAACTTGAAGGAGCTCTATGATGCCTCGCCAACGGCGATTTTTGTAGCGTTTGGTTTTATGTTCGCCTTATATAGCGACCGCTGAAACCTAAAGTACTTAATTTACTTTTATATTCTCTTACAGGTCCAATTTTTCATGATCCTCGCTCACAACATGATACCTCTCTTCAACGGTTGCGACTATCCTAAATGGGTCACCGCACTTCTCAGCGTGTGTTCCATTCACTTCATCTACTTGTTTGGTAATTTCTACTACAAGAACTACGTGGACATACCTAGCAGACAACTTAAAGCAACTAATGGACACGCCAAGAAATTGAAATAATATAGCTATTGATTAAAGAGATTTCTTTAAGAAAACATGTGTAAAAATTGTACGTTTAGTTTAACTGAAAAAAAATGTACGTTAGTCATAGATATAAAAAATAGGAAGATGCGGATACTGTTGATTCTGACATGGTCCGCTCAATTAGGCCCAGGGCAAAATTTACTTCGGCGCGACCGACACTTTCCGATCCAACAGGCCCAAGTTTGGCATAGTAACAATAGCGCTATGCCGCACCATTTTCTTTTAATCTAAGACGTTAGTTAAATTACCTAATATGGTTTATCTAGATCAAGGAAGGTGTGTATAATAGGCCTCGTCCACGTTGAAATTTTGTGGCGCGCGTTTTACAAAAAAATTTTTTGAAGTCGTTTTATGAAAACGCGCGACCGTTGCTGATGACATAATATTATGTTTTCACATATCTATTTCGATTGTCGGTGCTGAATCACATTTGCATATTGCACTGTAACGATTAGAATTAGAATAGAACGATTACGATTAGAATTCGCAACATCATCGCTACAAAAGGTCACCGAGCTTTTTCAAATAGGGGCATACAGCAACTGTCACGTTTTAGTTTCTGGTAACTCTCTGCAAATTACGTGTATTTAGTATAATATCTTAATAAACGGCCTAAATAAGCAAGATACATCGATATTAAAGTTTGGTAGCTTAGATGAAATATTTCCATCCCTTTGAGGGAATTTTTCATCAAGTTTGTTAGAAAAAAATTAATGTAAAAAACCTACGAGTAGTTCCCAGAAAAATGCTCTTGTCCAAGATTAGTACGAGTAAGGGGCTGCGCAGACGACAGACTATCCATGACGCACTTTTAGTCTGTGAAAATAGAACCTATGCAATTATATTATTTGTGCGCCGGACTTTTTGCGCGTCGTGTGCGTTACTGCATATAATTGCATAGGTTCTATTTTCACAGACTAAAAAGTGCGTCATGGATAATCTGTCGTCTGCGCAGCCCCTATTTACGATTTTCATGTTTTAGTTTTTACGTTTTAGTTCTTGTTGAAGACACCTTTTTTTCAATAATATATTACAATGCGGATGTAGGAACTCTATGATGTAAGATAAATGGTTTTAATTAATAATTGTGACCTTTACTTGAATATAATATTATGTAGTTTGGTACAGGAATAAAGTTTATTATTTCAATTATTGTAATTGTTTACGACTAAGTAATAAAAACTAGGATAATAATTATTTTTTGTTTTAATTATTAATATTATACACACAACTATCTATATTAAAAATTAAAATATTATTATTTTATTTAATACATAGGTATTTTGTATTATCATGTAATTGTCATGTCTATATATAGATACATGTCTATATATAGATTAAACATGATTTCATTTTGTAAAAAACAATCCAATCATCCAAGGCTTTGTAAAAACCTTGGAAACCTTAGCCTTTTATAAATTAATTACTTACCTATATAACAATAACATTATTATCATTTATTATTTTTAACCTAGTTTGTCTCACTTTTGGGCAAAGGCGTCTCTTCGCCCGATCGTCCTTATCAAGGGCTATGGTTGTCCAGCTATTGTAGAAAGAATCTAGTTCGTTCCGCCACCTCCGTTTGGGGCTGCCACGACGTCTGACTCTGTGGTCCCTCTAGGGTGGTAGTTCAGCAGGGCTCACTTAACTGTTAGGGAACCGAATAAAAAAACCGAATGGTCAAATGTATGAAATGACGCATTACGTTATATCGATTTAATAAAACGTCATACTTGACATACATTTATTGTGACAATTCGGTCTTCGATTCGGTTCCCTAACGGATAAGTGAATAGCCCTGCAAGAGTTCAGGTCTATTGCTTGTCAAACATGCGGCAGATGTGTCCAGCCCATAGAGCTACTTATAGAGAAACAAAACAAAAAGCCGAGCAAGACAAAATATACTTTCTTACAGATAATATATAACAAGATAGAAAAGGAAAGCGAACCCATTTTTACTATGACTGTTTTTGAATGACAGGTTTGTATGACTTGACTTCACAATTTCTAACTAGCGCCTCAGAATATTGATTATTGTCAAATTATCAAAATTGGTCAGGCGTTTTCGGAATATCAGTTCATTTACGTATATTTGCTAGATCTATATGGTCAAGCCTAATAAATAACACCGTAACTTATAATTATTTAGCTTTTTGTACTTCATCTTCTTTTTTCTTGATGTAGTTGACATAGTAGAAACTTCCAAACATGTATATGAACTGAAGCGAGCTAAAGCATAGGGCATAGTTCACCCACTTGGGATAATCACACCCGTTGAGAAGTGGCAGGAGATTTTGCGTGAAAATCAGCACGAATTGGATCTGGAATTTAATCAAAATTTTATTAGATTTGAGTGGGAAGAAACCTTTAAGGGCTGTCAAATTTTAAAATTTACAATTTACTTATAAATATTTCTGTAATTATTAGACTCATTTCGTAGAACGTAATTGATACATTTTTATTTACATGTACAAAATTAAAATTTACATTACCTAACTATAATATTAAACAATCATAAAATTTTAAATCCTACTTATAAATAAAAAACGTCATTGAGGCGGCAGGAAGACCCCTTATAAATTAAATGTTTTTTTTTTATAATATTATACTTTTAACAATATAAAGTATTACCAGTATGATACTCTAAAACATGGTTATATCGATGTTAAAAAATATTTTCTTCATAATAAAATTACTTTTCCATGGCACACATTGAAATCTAACAGTAAGTATTAGTAATACTCACCAATTGTAGCATTGTGACTTGTTTCTTCCACCACAAATATTTCTGATACCGTGGTCCTAGACCAGAGATCAAGTAGTAAGCGTACATGATCGAGTGGATAAAACTGTTGATAACACCGAGTAGGGAACTGTGCCCAGCTACAAATAAGAAAATACTCTTTAAATATATATTACGTGACTTATATGTACAGTCAACTACAAAGATGTATCCATGTTAGTCTTACAAAATGAAGGAACTATAATATGCAAAAATTATTTACCCTTACTTCGTGACATTTTCAGTATCCACCAAATCTTATACTATATTCGATTCATTTTAAATGCTATTATTATGTATCACCTAAGGAAAAGTAGTAGGATACATCATAGTTGCATATTAAACGAGTCGATGATAATATAAAGTTTGATTGCTACTAGAAATTTCACGGACCAAGGGTAGTTCATTGTGGCAAATGAAAATTTACTTCATTTTGTAAGCCTAACATGGATACATCTCTTTGTAGTTGACTGTACAAGAAAAAAATTAAACACAACAACCGCGCTTTCAATGAGCGAGAACGAGCCGAACGTATTAATTCATCCAAAAATATGCTAGACTGATTTGATAACATTTAAAAAGAAAAGTCACCACGCGACTCAGGCGTCTTCGATTATTCGGTGAATATACAAAAAAATATCGAAAAAGATTCTTAAGAATTGTTATAATTTCCTCTTTTTATGAGGTTGGTTAAAGGAATACACACACTGACTGATCTATGCTGCGTAGCTTAGTTCAAACTGATAAACGAATAAGTTTTCATTATAAACACATTGCTATTAAAAGTCAAGTGATATTATCCTAAGGTGACCTAAATTTATTTTTATCGCAGAGTCTTTTGACAAGTTTCTTAAATACTAAACCATTAAAAAAATGGGGTGCAGACTCCAGAACAGGTTACTGTCAGAGTCAAATCACAATTAAAGTTTGTGTGGCCAACCTATACCAAACCCTAACCTGTTGCAGTTTTTAAAAGGTAAAGCCACTTACTCGGATAATACTTAAGCCCAATGAACCCGCAGAAAGTCATGATGAAATGGTGGTAGACGTGTAAAGTTGAAATTTGTCGTCCCTTTTTCCTCAGAACAAAGAATACTGTATCCAAAAGCTCTATCAGCTTTAAATTTGCGTAAAGCCATACTAACAAGATTATCTGAAAAAATAAGGAGAAAATTCATGGAAAATTAGGCTTTACTTTGCGGAAATCCATTTAAATTACTAGTTATAAATATTTAGTGTTAATTCCGCTCTAAATTTGTGAATCTAAGTTCTAAGAGATGGCGAGGAATTCAAACGATACCAATATAGTATTAAGTATTAAGTCCACCACCGAGTGCACCGCCCGCCCTCCTGCATATGCATGCATTATGGGTTATAACTAATTGTTAGTGTTAGTTATGTGGTTATGCGAAACTTAGCTCTCTAGCTAGCCCCGCTATCTCTTAGAACTTAGACTAAATAAAATAAAATAAAAATTTTCTTTATTTCCTCTCACAATAGTAGTGAACAATAAAAGTACATTTATAATTAGTGAACAGTGAACATATTGACTACTGTGAGAGACTGGTGCCTACTGTAGGTCTTATTTAAAAGCCTGTAATGCAGGACACCAGACTGATAAATTTAGAGCGGAATGAACACTTAATATTAATTAATAACTAATAATAATAAGTAGATAAACCTTTTATAACGAAAATACACGTCCTACAATTAGTTTTACTTAAATGTGGTAAAATTTTCCAAAATTTGCGAATATTAAGTCACGCATCGTCAAAGGTTACCCCTTGAAGATACGACCGAAGATAAACCAGGTAAACCTAAAAGCTGGGTCCTAAAAGTACGTACGTCTAGTAATCAAAACCTTATCTCTTTATTTATTTTAATTAATTACCTATGTTTTGGTCAGTTACTTATTTCAAAATGATTTATAATATCATAAGAAAAGTATATAAGTATTATATCCGTTATCCTAACCATCATAATACAAGCATTAAGTTGCTTAGCTTGGGGTTAGGTGGCGCTGTGTGAAATGTCCTGAAATATTTATTATTTATTTATAATTATTATTATATTTGATCTGGCACCAAGTCAAATAAAAAAAGACTTAAGCTAGTTTGAAAGCGGGAACTAAGCGCGTGAGCTCGAAAATTACTTAACCGGTATTGATGAAGCTTACAGTGTAGTAAATTAGACTAAACATAAACTACTAAAAAAAAGAAAGGCCAAATCCGATCAAAAGAGACGATTTTTACTGATAGTAGGCTTCGGCCGTGGCTAGTTAGGTACTACCCGCTGGACAAAACCATCATCATGTGAATGTCGAGGCTATCTAGCTCGTCGAAAACACAGACCTAGTAAGACGACTCAAAACAACAAAGCCTTTTGAGCTAGTGTAGTGATAGTGAGATTAGTGTAAATAGTGTAGTGCTACAGCAAGACACATGAACAAAGTGTACTTCGCCAATAGAGACTGTAAGACAAGTGTTAAAGGACACTGTCTTAGATTATTATATAAAATTGTAGAAAAATATGTTAGAGTTAAATTACTTATTAGCCCACATCCTATATATTATCGGGATATGTTATCTAAAAAAAAAATATGATCGTGTTCCGGCATGATGGTCAGTGAAGCCAACTAGGGAGTTATCCCGCCTTCTATGTTAAGTCTCCTACCATCTAAGGTCGCATCTTAGCTAATCATCACGCGCGATCGTGGTCCAAGTCTAACCTATAATGTATACCTATTATAAAGTCTTGAAGAATTGCGAGGACTAAAATACCTACAAACTATATACCTAATACGTGTCTAAAATGTTGTATTCCATTTTATTTTGGTTTGTTTTGGTCCAAAGTCAAAAAGAAAATTTACATAGGGCGACCTATGTAGATTTTTCGCAATTCTATGGATATTAATGAGATACTTAGCGAATTCATGTCTTTTTGTAGTTGGTTAAATAATAATAATAATTGGGGTTTATAGTCCAACAGAACCTACTTACTTTAAAATGTAATAGTTATTTTTACGGTTAAAGATCTTTATTTCTCAGAAGAATATTACAATTTACTTATTGAGAAAATACAGTATTTATTTTTATTACCATTATAGGCATACGAAAAAGGGAGTTACATTGGTTTTGGAAAAAATTTAAAATATAAGAATATCACACTTCCTTTTTAAAAGGAAAGAGTGACTGACTGATCTATCAACGCACAGGCCAAACTGCTGGACAGATTGAGCTGAAATTTGGCATACAAGTAGGTTTTAAGGCGTAGAGATCCGCTAAGAAAGGATTTTGCCACGAGGGCAAAGCCGCGAACAGAAGCTAGTATATTATAAAAGCGAAAGTTTGTGAGTGTGTATGTTTGTTACTTCTTGACGCCTAAACGGGTGAACCGATTGAGCTGAGATTTGGTGTAGGGATAGCTTAGACCCCGGAATAACATAGACTACAGTACAGCGGGTAAAACCGCTGGGCACAGTTAGTTCTTTATAAAATTTACCTTTCTAGTCAGCGGAGTATCCCCTTGAATAAGTGGTTGACACATCCAGTTGTAGTCATTCCACCAAATTATGATTCCCTGAAAAAGATAAGGCACATAGGCAATTTGAAGCATTTTCAAAGAAAATTTCAGTGTTTAGAGAGCTTCCTTGGTCACTTGTGACCCGAGATTCCTATAATCTCTTATCCGATTCTTAATTTTAATATCTCTTTTGATTTCATTTTATTCCTTATTTGTATTTGTAAATTTGAATGTCGGTTAATTTTTTTCTTTTTTACTCAATTTGAGGTGTAACATCAGAAATACAATTTGATTATTTCCTAACCACTCGCCCGAAGTGTTAAGGCAGACTGTGGAAGAACGTGGGCTGATGATAATTATGAATTTACATAGTAATTTTATTTGTATTTTTTTATGTTAAAGACATACAAACAAGCAAACGGCTCGCCTGATGGAGAGCGGTTCAATGTCAATTTTAAAGATTTTTTTTTACTTACCTCATAAAAAATATAAAAACTAATAATAATTTGGAATAAGTTGTAGCAAAAGATAATGTTGGTCAGTTCGAAAGGTTTCCTGTCCTTCATCCATGCTGGTCCAGCTTTTTTGCAGAAGTATACGTAAGTTACGCATATTGTTAACAGTGTGCCTATACTTGGCCATGTGTCCTTTGTTCGTTCGTCTGAAAAAATATTAATAATTAAGTATTTTTTATACATAATATACGATTTTGAAAACTAACGCGCTTATACCTTAACCGACTACAATGACTACAATGTTAATGGAAGGAAGATAATAATTCAATGATATCTATTGTATTTATTAATAATAATATGTTTATTTTTAATAAATAGTTTATAAGGGTGCTGCAATAACCCATAGTATCAGGTTATGTTGTCCGCATAAGGCGGTATAAAAAACTTAACCAACTAAAATTTACGGATATAAAAGTCGAAACTAGGCTCGACCCTAAGTTTCAGACAATAACGATGTCCTTAATCGGGAGCTCACGCCTCATTACGACTTTTATATCCTTGAGTTTAGTCGGTTAAGTTATAATTGTTTATACAGATATTTTAAAAGTTTTATAAACAATTTTCGTCGTTCTTTAAAAAATATATTCAAGCTTTCAGTTTCTTTGTTATTATTTGGTACGCAATAAAGTATTATTCTATTCTATTCTATTCTTTCAATATTTGTGAATGATATATTATTATAACATCACACTTAAAATAATAATAAAAAATTATAAATGTGAAAGTTTGGGAATGTGTGAGTGTGTATGTGTGAGTGTGTTGTTGTGTGTGTGTGTGTACTTCTGCATGCCTGAATGGGTAGACCGATTGAGCTAAAATTTAGTATAGAGATAGCTTAGACTAGAGTTACATAACACATAGGCTACAGTACAGCGGGTAAAACCGCTGGGCGCAGCTAGTTTTTATATAATTTTATTATTATTAACTACTCGTACTTAACTAGTAATATTTGCAAAGATTTTTTTTACTCTGAAGTTTAGACTGAATTACTTGATGACTGACTTGGTTTGTTATTTTTTTATATGTAAGTCACGAAAAACTTACCATAAAGCTCACCAAACACATAATTAAAATTTTTCGAAGTATTTTCCAAAATTGACACCATTTCAAAAGGATCCTAAGAAACTCACGTTCAAACTGTATCAAAGGTATAATGTAAAGTATAATTTATTCTCCTTTATTCAAACACTACAGTTAACTTCTACTAACACTAAAGTTATCTAAACAAGGGCCGAAACTCGAATGAAAACTATTCATTACATCACGCTTATAAAATTGAGTAATAAAGTAATTATAATAATTATTAATTGTACGTCATTAATATACCATCAGTCATTTATATTTGGTACAAATTAGGCAGTTGATGCACTGTGATGTATTGGAATCTATGATATTATATGCCTTAAAGTTTAATTGAAAAAATCTCATTAAAAACGATTTAGTAACCTGCTTAATATTTTATAAGATAAGATAAGAAACTCTTTATTGATCCACATACAAAGTAAATTTTACAAATACAACAATTAAAACTAAAGGTGTATCAATTGCCGGTTTAATCGGTCAAAGCGATCTCTTCCATACAACCGTGCAGGGAGAGGAATTATACAACAATGGATAGACGGTGGTTTTACAAACTTCAACAGGAAACACATAAATTAAAATAACTTACGCATATACATACGTAAATTTTTTTATATAAACATACAAATAAAGATACATACATTACATAAATACATACAAACACACGTACAATGGCCGAAACATGTACATACATACATTAATTTACATAATGTTGATTATATTAAAAAAAATACTGCATAGGTATCATGAAAAAATTTGATATAAATAATATAGGTAAAACACTAGACTGAACTAGGTATTCACCCAGTATATGCTGAATGCATCCCTTTTGCCAACTGATTATAATATATAATATCATTGTACTCTTAACTAGGGCAAGTCGTTGACTCGAAGTTGAAAAACTTGCAAGAGATGGTGCTTGTCTAACTTTTGTCTGATTAAGACAGGGAGATCGTTCCACAGACGCACGGCTTCGACCGTGAAAGAATCACCATAATAGCCGGTGCTGTGAGCAGCACACTTTAACATTAGATTCTCCGATGATCTTAGCGTGCGAAAATGTGATGTATGGAGAAAATTAAAACGTTCTCGAAGATAGCGCGGGGAAGAGGGATTGGCCGCGGATGAGTGATGAGTGATTCGGCGTACCCACTGCCCCAGCATTATGGCGTTCCGCAGGAACACCCCCAGGTTTTGTAGTGGGTATCCCTGCCACGCCCATCTTTGGCGGGGGATTCTCACATACCGCCCCGCACCCCCCGGCGTAAGGTGATGATGCGTAACGCATTTTTCCTGGGTAAAAAAAAAAGGATTGAACGGAACACTGTAAAGGAGAGACAGGCTATGAGTATTCCGGCGATGGCGAATAGGCAGCCACTTGAGCTTGGAGCGCAATTCGGAGACATGGTCATATTTGCTAACACCAAATATGAACCTGATGCGAACATTTTGGAGACATCATCATCAGCCCGTATACGTCCACTGCTGGACATAGGCCTGTCTTAAAAAGCGCCACTGAGCTCGGTCCTCAGCTCTTCTCATCCAGTCTCTGCCAGCTATCTTCTTCAGGTCGTCTCTCCACCTGGTCGCAGGGCGTCCTACACTACGTTTACGTAAGCGTGGTCTTCACTCCAAAATTCGACTGCTCCAGCGGTTTTGGAGACGCTCAAGTTTATTCAGCTGATCTTCCCTAAGATCAAGACAGCAGACGTCCGCTTAGTCAAGAACGGGGAGAATGTGCGGTTTTCCACTCCCTATACTGGTGGTAGATTCAGCCGTGGCTAGTTATCACCCACTGGACGAAACCGTGTCGCTAAGCGGTCATTATGACCGTGGTCCGTACGGTATGATGGTCAGTGTAGCCAGGAAGGGATTTATCCCGTTTTCTAGGTTTAGTTTGCTACCATCTACGGCCACATCTTTGCTTAACATCACGCCAGATCGTGGTCAAAGGCAAGCAAAAAAACTAAGCGAATAAAAAAATCTTGTTTTAGACCTTGTACCTTACAACAATAGTTTCATCTATTAATATACAAGTTATGGTGGAATTCAGCGGGCTATTTATAGTAATTTAATTGTAATGTTAATAATTAAATGCTATTTTTAATTTTTAGATTACATAATGACCAATAAGTGACCAAAATTATGTTCATTAGAAAATTGCATGACTCATGACGGGTTCATATTTTTTTCTATATAGCCTTAAAAATCTAAATCTTAATGTAAATATATATATTAATAATATGCCTTAATAAGTCCTATATTTATAACACAGTAAAAATAATATTATTACCAACTTTATGCCAGCTTTTAATGTTCGAAGGCAAGACGCAAATGG
Organism: Hemithea aestivaria; assembly: GCA_947507615.1. NCBI lineage: Eukaryota > Metazoa > Arthropoda > Insecta > Lepidoptera > Geometridae > Hemithea > Hemithea aestivaria. The sequence goes on along the minus strand of OX382325.1, from coordinate 2,273,577 downwards.
GTAAAACCGCTGAGCACAGAAAGTATTAATATTTTAAGTTTAATAATTAAAAAAAAATATAATATAGAGCTAAGTAAAAAGTTTTAATCATATTTCCGTTTAAAAAAAACTGTTATAATAAAAACAGGAAGCAACCCATATCTTCTTCAATATTAAAATAGCAAAAAAATAATAATAGCGGAAAAATAAAATAATTATTATATTATTTATGTATGTTGTTTTGGATGAATCGACGATGTGTGATTTAAAGCTACACTTTGTGTACATTTTGTACGCACGCAGTGTGCACGCAGTGTGCACGCAGTGGGCAGTGTGTGTTTCTAAACAATACAAAATGGCAAAAGTGATTGTAAGCGGTGGTGATACAATTCTGGATCACCCAGTTCGAATCCAGCCCCGTCTCAATAACTATCTTACTAATATTGATTAAACGTGAAGGTTTGTAAGAATTAATGAATGTCTGGATGTATGTTTGTTACTCTTTCACGCCTAAACGGGTGGACCGATTGAGCTGAAATTTGGTATAGAGGTAGCTTAGACTCTGGAATAACACATAAGCTACATAAATACTGCGGATAAAACCGCTGGGCGCAGCTAGTAATGGATAAAATGGTAAATTCTCAATCAAACAAGTGAAATTTTAAAAATACTTTTTAAAAACAAGCTTTAATTATCATTACCATCTTGCATCATATAGTACTCGTCAAGACCAATCAAATGAGCCTAAACTCGATGGGGTTGCGTTGTTTAATGACAGAGTTCCTATAGCCACCTTCCAGCTCCATCATCAGATCAGCTCCATGTCAAAATATTATTGCATTGTAATCCGATTTACACACGCATGCAAATTTTCAGCTCAATTGAAAACCGGAAAGTGGGTCAAATCAAACTTGCAAGATTTGATTACAGACAGACAGACAGACAACAGACAGGTGAAAGTAATATAAAGCTTGTAAAAAGAAAGCGTTTTTTGATTGAGAATTTGCCATTTCACGCACACGAAAGGGAGCGTAGAGTCTAAATTACGATTGTATTTATTATACGAACACAATAAACTAAATTAACATTCCAATACAAAATACGTCAAGGTATAAAAACTATTCATCTTACGTCACTAAACAATAATGTTTATAGTTTATAGCTTGTTAAGCCGATATGGTATTTTCCCTTATTTTTATAATCCGCACTTAACAAAAAACTTATTGGTATGGAGTATGAGTAATATTAGCTAATATTGTTAACCAAGCCTTTGGAGACTAAAAAGTTTTTCATAAAAAAATTGTATTACTATCTATAATACTAGCAATGTTGCCAGCACTCTGGGCACGCTGCCATCTGACAATGCTTTTTGTATTGCCTGTCTGCAGATGTTCGTTGTGAATTCATCGAGCCCGCCGGGCACCTTCATTGGAGTGAAGCTTGCCGCCTTAGCATCACCGCCGTGATTGACGTCAACATGAGTCCTCAGCAGGTGGCTCGTCACACTGTTGGCTACTTCTCTTGAAAGCATATGGTCAGCATCGTCCTCTAGGTTTCGGCCAGCAGGTCCTCAGGCAGGGGGTTCGGTTAGCAGGCTCGCTTACACTAAGGACGATTCCGTCATCTGACTATGGTTTAGCGGACTTGAACTATTATTTTCTTTGTCACTGTATAATAAGTAGTTGAAGCAATGACCCTTAACTCGATAAATACTTATATTATTTTTTATTAATTTATAGGTTAGCCTTTGACCAAGATCTCGCGTGATGCTAAGCGACGATGCAGCCATAGATGGTCGAAGTAAACTAAACCTAGATATTGCTGCTTGCCTTGCCTGCTGAGCTTAGACTGGTCAAAAGCTGACCTTTAAAGAATAATAAAACAAATCTGTTCAAGAAAAAAAAGTCTGTAATAAAATACATCTAGTTTTATTTATTTTTTAAGTCTTCATTCTTCATGACATTTACTAAACCATTGGCATGACCATTCTTTATATTATCGTCATGTACATTTGTATTGCCACATCCATTAACAAAGCCATTGCCCTGCCCATCAGCAAAACCATTTATCTTCTTCTTATGGTCTGGTTTATCATAAACTTTATTATAGAAATCATGAAATAGAAAGAAAAAGAACATAGAGTTAGGAAGAGAAAAAACGACGGCCCAGCGTGGGTAGCCGCAGTCGTAGAAAAGAAGTTGAGACGAGTGAAGGAAGGCCAAGCAGAACTGGAGCTGTGAATCAAAAGAAGCATAATAAAGAACCTGTAGATAACATTCAAATTGTGCATGACTTAATACCTACTTTGTTTCTTGAGATAATCTCTATCATGATAATTTAGGCAATCTGTAGAAGTATTTTATGTCAACCAATGAGAAAAGAAAAATTGGTGTATTTTTAATAGACCTGTATCATTTCAAACTAGTATCCCTAATTAGGTTTTCCCTTGTTATAGGATTTTTAAAAGGGTCAACAAGATCTTTAAATTTAAAGTAATAAATAAATAAATAAAATAAATATTTCAGGACATTTCACACAGCGCCACCCAACCCCAAACTAAGCAACTTAATGCTTGTAATATGGTGGTTAGGATAACGGATATAATACTTATATACTTTTCTTTTGTAAATACATACTTATAATAGATATTTAAACCACCCAGACCAGAAACAAATACCTGTGGATCACACAAACATTTGTCCCATGCGGGAATCGAACCCGCAACCTTCTGCGTTGCAAGCGGGTATTAGCCCACCGCGCCACAGAGGTTGTCAAAAAGTAATGAAGAAGCGTCATAAAGACAGCCTTGCTTGTGGTACAGATATATATGTTAAATTTAGAATCAGGAGACAAGAAAAGAACTCTTACCATCTGCAAAGTCGTAATATACTTCTTCCAGAACAAATATCTCTGGTACTTCGGTCCCATCGCTGCCAGCATGTAGTATCCATACATGAATATATGAACGAACGAATTCAACAATCCGATGAAGGTACAGTGACCTCCAGGGTAGTATTTCGTAGTTCCCCAGGATATCAACGGCATCGCTGTATGATGGTACAGGTGGAGGAAAGTTATTTGTTTTTCTTTCTTCCTGATGACGAAGAAGATTGTGTCAAGCAGCTCAAACATTTTTGCTAGGAAATACATGTGGACTACCCTTGCGACCTGAAATATTGAGTTTATACTGTTATCTTCTCTTTCTACGTACCGCTTTTTTTTGGGTTTTCGATCAAACTTTATGGTGTTCTTTTACCACTTTTCAAGCTGATCCGTATTTTACCTCCATTTATTGAGTTACTTATGGGTGTTTTACGAAATATAATAATATCCATTTTCATCACCATTTCACCATACGTTAAACCATTTAGTATAATCCCCTTAGACTTCAAAAAAAGAAGTTATAACCGTTCTTGACTTGAACATATCAAATAATGACCAACTGTAGACAAGATTTTTACAAAAGTGGTTTATGGACTACATACCCTGATTGCTTCAGGAGTATGAGAGAAATCGACTGGTTCACAATTCCAATTGTAAGTTGTCCCCCATGCCGCTTGGTAACCCTGAAACATGAAGTTACGGATCAAGTTAAGGGGTCAGGTTACGCTTAAGTCGGGGAACATAATAGTTAAGAAACTCCCTTTACATGCTAAAGTAAAACATCTTCCTTTTAAAAACAGCCCGCAGTTTCATAATTATTTTGTTGTTACATAGTATGGCGCATCGTTTGCATTTATAATATTTTTATATTAAATATTAATGCTTTATTGTTAAACGAGTCTGCCTCCACTCCATCAGTATCTTGAACATAATCAACATCAGATAATAATAATTATATAATCACGTTTCGATATCTTTCAATGCAAAGATTATACAAAATGACCTCAGTCCCAGAGCTTCTTCCGCCAGAACTTGGATGGGCGCCGAAAAACAGGCCTTAGCAATAATTGCCTAGGTCATTGCTAAAATAAAAGTAATAAATTGTGGAATAACAGTCTCCTACCTCTTTGACAATATAAATACTGATGATAACATTTATAAAATTATAAAGGACCAATATCTTCTGCAGCTTGAAAGGTTGCTTGTCAGCCATATACCTTGGACCCCATTTCAATGAAAAGTACAGGTACAAGCCTAATATAGTAAATGCAGGTAACGGACTCGAAATTAGGAACCAGTCGTTTGTTCTCTGATCTGGAAGTAAGAAGAAAATTCAAGAAGATAAAAATATTATAATTGAACAATTTCTAGATGTAGTGAACGCTCTCAGTACCTACTTCACCCTACTTCATCTTGACGTCAAAATGGCGGGACCACATATTTTGTTTTACTGTGTTATTTTAGAAGAAGCTAAAATTGAGCAAAGGTAACAATAAATATAACTTAAAAGGTACTAAATATTTATATTGAATATTATAATATTATAGGATGCAAATCCAAGATTAAGTCCCGTCATCATCTTCATAATCAAGTTACCTAATTGATTTTTGGGTTAGAGCGAAATTAGTCTGACCATTCATCTTACCTGCAAGTTCTGTAAGCAGATAGTGGTACGTCGCTCCGATAGAATTGTTATACAATTTTACTTTCAACATTGCTCTTCCTTATTTACAATTTAATTTAAATGAAGTTTATTATTTCATCACTTATTTTATTTATTATTATCTAATAAAAAAGTATGGAAATTTGTAAAACAAGTAATTAATTAATATAAAAAGGTTAATACGTTTCAGTTTAAACTGGCAAGCAAATTGTGACACAATTGCGGTAATCGTAGTACTGTGTAATTAAATTCCAGGAAATCAGTTTTTAATTGAATATGCATTAACTAACACTAGGGTACAACTACACTCATGAACCTTATAATATATTACAATACTACATTACTGGCTACCCAGTTTTACTCGCTGAACCGTATGTCTATGAGTTATTTCAGGTTCTATGCTACCAGCGGATGGGCCCTTCTGTCAGTGAGTCAAACGTCGTCGAAACCGTGGACGAGTTCTTCGGTGTCCCGCAGGATCACCCCCAGGTTTTTAGTGGGTATCTCCGCCGCGTCTTTCTTTGGCGGGAGATCCATATCGATATGGGTATAAACGTGAAAGTTAATATGGGTAGATGAATGGATTTTTGATCTCATTCACACGTAAACGACCGGAACAAATGGACTAAAATTTAGCATGTAGATAGCTTAGACGCACGCTACTTTATAGAGTGTAGAATCGTTGTGCGAAATATTTCTAGTCTATATATTTTTCAACAGCTTTTATAAAATAGGTACCTAAACTACTATTTAAATAAATGAATAATATATTATGTACTAGTCATCAAATCAGTATAGTAAATGGACTAATAGGTAACTAAAAGGCTAAGGTTATTTCTGTGCAACAATACTGAACAATGTCAAGAAATAGGTATGCATTCTTATTTAAAACACATTTAAATTCGTACATTGACTAAAGCTAGCTACGCGATGTGGCTTAGGCTCACCCCACATTGAGCGACAGCGACTTTCGAGCGGCGGGTGACAAGATTGGAGAGTCGCGATGAAAACGCCGAGGCAAAGGATAGATACTATTTATTATTACGCTGAGGTGTAGTGGCGATGCTGTCGAGAGTCGCTGTCACCCAATGTGGGGCGGCTTTACCCTCTTAAAAGTCTTTGTTATATAGCCCCTAAACTATCTTCATCATCATCAGCTATGACATGGGACTCTTCAAAAGGCAAGTGAATAGAGTCTTGAAAGGTAGGCAACGTACCAGCGGTACCCCTGGTATTGCAGGTATCCACAGGCGACGGTAGCCACTCACCATCAGGTGGGCCGTCTGCTTGTTTGTCACCTATTACATAAAAAAAAAAAAATCATCATAATGATGAAACTATCTACACTTTTAAAATAGGTCAATCAGTTCAGTAGTTAGGCGTAAAGTAAAGTAAAGTAAAGTAAAGTAAAGTAAAGTAAAGTAAAGTAAAGTAAAGTAAAGTAAAGTAAAGTAAATTAAAGTAAAGTAAAGTAAAGTAAAGTAAAGTAAAGTAAAGTAAAGTAAAGTAAAGTAATTTTATTTGTATCAAACATGGTTACAGAATATAGATGTTATTTACAATTTTAATAACAACGTAATAAACAACATTGGCTTTTTTAATAACATTATGATAGCAGCACTATTTTCAGTTGTTATTTATTATTCGTCTATATTTATTTTTCTGTCGTTTTGTGATTTTTCTGTTCTTTTTTTTTCGTCCATAATATATTTTTAAAACTGTATTTAAAAGTAAAAGTCGATACTATGTGAGTATTGTTTTTCTGACTATGATAGGTTACTGAGTATAATATAATATGTTACACATACCATGTTAAATAATGTGAGAATCTGTCCATATGAGAATAATCCAAATAATGTGTTACCGGGGTAGACTTTCTTTGCAGGAGGTCGACTAGGTACAAAGTGGGTACCCCAACAGTGCCAGTTATTCTACCGCCTGAGCAGTGATGTGCAAACATTACTGTGCTTCGGTAGGAGGGGACTGTAGCTAGTGAAATTACTGGGCTGAAGAGCCTTAATATCTTATGACTCTCAAGTAAGAAGCGTTGGCGCAGTGCACTGGGTAGCATTGTACTAATTATGGGCAGCGTTGTCTCTTACCATCAAGAGAGCGTCTTGCTCGTCTTCTTACTTCGTTGTATAAATAAATAACTAAGTGTTGCCAACCAATAAATAGTTTAAGTGTTGCCAAAATTTTAATCCATCGCATCGTATCGTTTTCAACTAATAATAGTTAAATATAAGGCTCCTATGGACCCCAATTACAGTAGTCTATAGTATAAACTACCATTACACAGTTATGTAAAAAAATCAAACAATATAATAATACAAAAGATTTTTTTATTTTATCAGATAATATTTACAGTTTTTATTATATCTAAATTCTTAATAGATATCTCGAATATTGACATAACCCGTAATCTGATAGAATAATATTTATAATCAAGTAAGTAAGTAGGTAAATAAACAATTAAAATATCTAAAAAAAACAGATAAGTAAATCCAAAATTATAACATGATATAATAATATAGGTAATTAATAATATCAACAGTCATTATGAAGTATAAGAACTAATTATCTATAATATTATTACAAAGAAACCCAATAAAAGTACGTATAATAATAATATTTTACTTATTTAATTAAATATGAGATATAATTATATTAATAAATATATATTATAATAAAATAAACGTTCGTAAAAGAAGAATTAAAACACGTATAGGTAACAACAAATGACAACGAATTATAGAGGAGCATAATAGGTCGAGAATACAATAAGAAAGTAAGTTTCATTTTCTAGGTACAAATAAATAAATATAAATTATATAATAATAATAAACTATTAGTAGATAAAGAGCAGTCAGTCAGTACAAACAATTAACACAAAACAAAATCTGTACAAGCATTAAAATTATAAATATTTGTAAACAAATATATTAATAACTAAAATCTTGGAATGAAGAAAATAAGGTCCCTAGTAAAAATATTTCTAGATCACGAATTAAGTCAATGAGATGCATTAAGGCACCGATCCCCGAATCATATAATTACCTCTATTTGTACAACTATCGGAATTTGGTGATACTAAAACATTATTATCACATTAACTTAATAATAATTAACAGTTAATCTTAATTACTAAAGCTGATATTCCACCATTACTTATAAACTTAACGTTAAATTGTTAAACCAACGTCTTAGTCTAATTTGTATAAAATTTTGAATTTCCACTAATTGTGCTACATTTATATTACGCTTCTTTTCTTTCTTTTCGATTTTCAGTACTACAGTGGAATTTCAACAGTTAAAGCTACTCATTCTTGTTTCGCTAGCATGCTTTCGCTTTTCCATTTGTGTAGGCGTGTCCATTTGAACTGATAGCACCATTCTCTTTAATATGTTCTTTAGCATTGTGATTACTATCTGTGTCTTCTTCGCTTGGTTTTCCATTGAGGGCGGCAGCTTTAGCTTTGGCCTTAGCGTTCTTGACGTAGTTTCTGTAGTAGAAGTTCCCGAACATATACAAGAAGATGCTAGCGTTCAGGGACAGAAGGAAGTTGATGAATTTGGGGTAGTTGCAGTCGGTGAACATTACGGAGACGTTGTGATAGAAGATGATGCAGAACTGAATCTGGAATTAAATGAAAATAAAATTAAACTTGTTTAACATAACGAATATACTAACATAATGTGAGATTATATATGGCATAGGGTATAATATACTTCTCGATATTATATGTGTATGAATTAAACCCGTTCTACACATTAAATGAATTTATGGAAATGCGTATTAGTGAATCATCATTTTTGTATACGGCCATGAAACGATGAATATTTTGACTGAGTTGAATTGGATTATATTTACTTTATTCTTTTTATTGACTTTTGACACAATTTGTAATAATGTTGATATAATAATATTATTTAAATAACTTCAATTTAATTTATCTTAATTTTATATTGCTTTTATCTGTATTTTATGACTTGCCAATATAACAACAATTTGTTATATTTATGGTTAAATAAATGAATCTGAATGATGGTGGTATTGATTTATAAAACAAAAAGGAAATATAGAAGATCTCATTATATAATGCAAAAAATAAAGAAAAACACCAAATTTGACTGAATGCTGTAAAACACGAAAAAAAATTAAAATGTCTTGGCAAACATCTACATATAAAAAAGTTTAGAGCTAAGCTGAAGCATAAGATCGATGGAGAGGAGAGGCTAACGATGATAATGATCTATCCAAACAAAACTTACAAGCTGAATGGTGGTGACATGCTTCTTCCACCACAGGTACTTCTGGTACTGAGGACCAAGACCGGAGATGAAGTAGTAAGTGTACATGACGACGTGGATGAACGAGTTAATAACACCAAGAAGAGTGCCGTGACCACCTGGAAATAATAAAACAATTTTATCAATTTTGTGACTGAGGAAATAACGGGGCTCACGGAAGGTAAATTCAAAAGTCGTGTTAAAGACACAAGGGCGGATCCAGGATTTGGTCCTAGGCCAAGGTGCAGACAGGCAAAAATATTATAATTTTTACTACGAAAAGTGTGTGTTTAACTCGCTCTGAACAGTTAGAAAGATTAAATAACCTTAATAATAAGTGCACGAGCAGCTTGCTGCGAGCGCCGAGAAAAAAATTATAATGTTGGCCATGAAATATGTGCAAAATTCGTAACTCTACAATGCTTCTGAAAGCCTAATATAAAATTAGCCAATACATGGAAAACAAAGATACCTGGATATTTAAAATAAGCAATCCCTATGAGTTTCTTGCTCGTTCTTCTCATAGAGGTGCCTTGCGAAAGAGCGGTAGAGTATTAAAATAAAATGTAAAATTGATTTGCAAAAGTGCTGTATTGTAGCCTATTTGAATAAATTTTGAGTTTATGTTTGGCAGGAGGTGGCGAGGGAGTGGAGAGGGATTATCTGAGGCCAAAACTCACTATGAGTTCTCGCCTCAATCTAGTAAGTAAAGGGAGAGTAGGGGTTTAGAAGTCCTAAAATTATGTTCATACAAAGACACATTTGTTTGTTTTCTAAAACATTTATTAACACTCTATACATTATTATTAATCTACATTAGCCTTGTTAGGATTTTGCTATGATATTTCTCGAAGTGAAGCGCATTTGGCATGCTTCCCAAGAATGTTAATCAAATCATAGTTAATGACGAAGAAGTGTTGTATGCTGATAATTATCTACATATCATTATGCGTTGCAATAATATTATCTAATATATAAAATTCTCGTGTCACAGTTTTTGTTGCCATACTCCTCCGAAACGGCTTGACCGATTTTGATGAAATTTTTTGTGCTTATCCGGTATCTATGAGAATCGGCCAACATCTATTTTTCATCCCCCTAAATGTTAGGGGTAGTCCACCCCTAAATATTTTTTAATTTCTATTTTTTTATGATACAACATACAAAAATACACACAATCCTCAATTTTCACTTTTCTACGATCAACCCTTATTTTTTAATAGCCATTTTAGTAATTTAATCATTTTTCCTCTCCGGTCGAAAACTGATCAATCGTCATTTAATTAGTTATCCCCGCCAGATGTCTACAAGTGTCACTTCTGACCCAGTAAACAGCACGGAGTAGGGATGAGAACGAAGCCGGTCTCCTTTCTTTCTCACTCCCTACACAGTTGTCGGCCATCATTATTATTTATGCATCAAGTGTAGTAGTAACGTTGACAATTATTATTTTGCTATCTCAGTGTAACTCTCATATTAACTTTTAATCATTCCTATTTTATCAATAATAATTAAATTATCAATTTTGAGTGTATTTTGCACGATTAGTTAATCAAGTGATTTTATAACCTCAAAAGTACTCAACACGTGACACGAGCTTCCAATAACAACGGATTTTGTGTTGTAAGTATAATTTATGGAACTAGGCGTTACTTTGCGGAAATCCATCACAACAATTATTTGTTATTATTCAATATTTAGTGTTAATTCCGCTCTAAATAAAAAAAAAAAATAATAATTAATATTATTAATATAAAAAAAAATAATAATAATAATAAAAAAATAATAATAATGTTTAATATTATTGATTTAGAGCGGAATTAACACTAAATATTGAATAATAAATAATAATTGTTGTAAGTATACTTTTTTTTATTTATATCGAAAATGTTGTTGATCTTATAAAAATGTAATTTTAATTTAATTTTATAAAAAAAATGTAATTGAACAATTAAGATTTTCATAGTTTCCAAAAAATCAATCATTATGAATCTTTATTTTGAAATGTCAATGGAAATATTGGTTGTATGAAAAAATTATAAGAGACAATGTTTTCATAAAATTTAATTTTTTACTTTTGTTTGAAAATTTTTTCCATAAAATAATGCTTATTTCAAGCATATACCACATTCTTACATACATACAATATACACATTCTAACATACAAACATACTTCCAATAAGTAAGCTATTTTTTGTCTACACTAGAAATTACTAGGAAATTATTTATATGGCAAAACAACGTTTGCCGGGTAAGCTAGTCTAATATATAAAATTCTCGTGTCACAGTTTTCGTTGCCATACTCCTCCGAAACGGCTTGACCGATTTTGATGAAATTTTTTGTGCTTATCCGGTATCTATGAGAATCGACCAACATCTATTTTTCATCCCCCTAAATGTAAGGGGTAGTCCACCCCTAATTTTTTTTATTTTATTTTTTAGACAAAATTTTTAATTTCTATTTTTTTATGATACAACATACAAAAATACATACAATCTTCAATTTTCACCCTTCTACGATCAACCCTTATTTTTTAATAGCCATTTTAGTAATTTAATCATTTTTCCTCTCCGGTCGAAAACTGATCAATCGTCATTTAATTAGTTATCCCCGCCAGATGTCTACAGGTTTCACTTCTGACCCAGTAAACAGCACGGAGTAGGGATGAGAACGAAGCCGGTCTCCTTTCTTTCTCACTCCCTACACAGTAGTCGGCCATCATTATTGTTTATGCATCAAGTGTAGTAGTAACGTTGACAATTATTATTTTGCTATCTCAGTGTAACTCTCATATTAACTTTTAATCATTCCTATTTTATCAATAATAATTAAATTATCAATTTTGAGTGTATTTTGCACGATTAGTTAATCAAGTGATTTTATAACCTCAAAAGTACTCAACACGTGACACGAGCTTCCAATAACAACGGATTTTGTGTTGTAAGTATACTTTTTTTTTATTTATATCGAAAATGTTGTTGATCTTATAAAAATGTAATTTTAATTTAATTTTATTAAAAAAATGTAATTGAACAATTAAGATTTTCATAGTTTCCAAAAAATCAATCATTATGAATCTTTATTTTGAAATGTCAATGGAAATATTGGTTGTATGAAAAAATTATAAGAGACAATGTTTTCATAAAATTTAATTTTTTACTTTTGTTTGAAAATTTTTTCCATAAAATAATGCTTATTTCACGCATATACCACATTCTTACATACATACAATATACACATTCTAACAAACATACATACTTCCAATAAGTAAGCTATTTTTTGTCTACACTAGAAATTACTAGGAAATTATTTATATGGCAAAACAACGTTTGCCGGGTAAGCTAGTTTATTTATAGATGTAACAGCTCTGCATATACTATGCGACTGCGGCTCCCTCATGTTCAACAGAAGTATCCACCTGGGGCGACACATCATGCCCCCGGAACTGATACAACGAGTCACTCCCCGAAACATCTGGAACTTCCTAGAGGCCACGGGTTTAAGCAGTGAATTGTAACTCAACTGGACTGCCACAAAAGATCAAAAATAGTCGAAGCGGCTTAATGTCATTTTGAGATCCCCCAATAATAATAAATATTATTTATTTAGTATACATAATATACTCTATTGTAATCATACTAATATTATAAGGTGAAAGTTTGTGAGTGTGTATGTTTGTTACTTTTTCACGCCTAAACGGGTGGACCTATTGAGCTGTAATTTGGTATAGAAATAGCTTAGACCTTGGAATACTACATTGGCTACAGTACAGCGGGTAAAACCGCTGGACGTAGCTAGTCTACCCTTTTAAACACGGGATAAACCCGGACTTTTAATTGGTACATGGATATGTTAAATGCAAAGAGGTTAAATGTCAAACACAACGTTCAGACACTCCATTAAACAATTAGGTACTCTAAGTGAATCACTCAAACTGAGTCTATAATAATTATCATTATGCACCCACAACAGATCATCTCCATCGTACTTATCTTACGTTTTTAATTTTTATAAACGATGAGCTCACTACTCATATAATATGTATAAATATTGCGGACGCGGAAATAACAAAGCCTCACTTGATACATATTACGATATCTCAATGCGTTTTTGGCACTAATCGTTTTAAATAAAAAAATATTATAAAAATAATTGCAAATTCAGTACGACATCCAATGGTCATTTTAAATTACTTCCTTAATTCTAAAATTAAGGATCTTGGTATTATTAACAATTGTTATACGAATCATTTTGAGTCTTTGATTTAGGTCTGGTAATAAAAAAGTATTTGTATCATAGACTTAGTGAGTGTTAAACTTATTAGTAGGTATTTCAATAGGTAATATTGTTTCATGTTATATTATTTTGCTCTTTTCTCGATTATTATTATTTTTTTCTTTTCTATGTGCCTGTGTCTCTGTGCTTAATTATTTTTTTTTCTTTCTTTCTTTCTTTCCTTCTATTGTATTATACCTGGTAAGAATTTAACACCGATCCAGGCGCAGATGGGCATGATGAAGTGATGATACAGATGGAGGGTGGAGATCTGTCGGTTCTTCTTCCTCAGCACGAAGAATACCGTGTCCAGAAGCTCGATGATCTTCGCAGCGAAGTACCACCATACAGCCGCTGCCATCTGAAAGTAAAACATAAAATTTTAAATGTAAGTAATAACTTCAAACTTTTTTTATACCAGCCATTACTATTATTATATTCCTATTTCAAAGTAGTTACTGATTTTAAAGAGATTTGTCAGATCCTTAAATTGAAGTATACATACCTATAGACATGAATATAATATAATAGTATTTAGTCCATCATTTAGTGAATAATAGTATTTAGGCCATCTAATAAAAATCGTTATCCTTTTCCTTTGAGATTGTTTGATATAAAAGTGCTATTGAGTTCTTTATGGCTGATAAAAAAAATGGTGAACAGAGATGATGCACGTTTAAAAATTGTGTACGTATATTATATTCTAGAGCTTTTAATTGATTGTTATACTCGTAGAACTCATATTACAGATTTAATAAAGTAATATAAACGCATAATATATTTTATAATTCCTGTTTTGAAAGTCGATTGATAAATCAATTCTATATAAAAAGTATGTTTACAAAAATTTCAAACAAGGAAACTATAAAATGAGCCAATTTCGAATTTGAATAGTCGCGTGGAATTTAGTATTGGAAGGTCAACGTGTTGCTTTTATGATTTGTTATTGTTGTGTCCAAAAGGGAATAATTAAAGTTAATATTATAATGATGACAATATCAGACTTGGTTAATTGGCGAATTTGGCTTGGAATTCGGTATTTCCAAAGGTCAAATATCCTGAACATGAAACCACGCAGCATTTTAACCCAGTCACGATCTCTAATAAGCAAAAACGAAATAAATAAGCTACAATCTCTTATTATAATCATAGAAAAAATACTTCTGTTCATCCATCATTAAGTACCAACTATTTGTTAAACTTTTTCATAAAAAACTAATCTTACTAAAAAGAAAGATATTTGAAACCACAGAGTAACATGGCAAAAAAACTTGACTTTCAATACCAAAAGATTTGACCATGTATGCTGACGTAAACATGGGGTCTAACCACAAAGATATTTAAAATTAATAAAAAAGTAATGTGAAAAAGTAATACATAAAAAATGGATTGAAAATTTTCTTTATTGTTCGCTTGGCTGTGATAAAAGCTGTTATTTACATTTTACAATCATTATCAGATGAAATGATCTACCAACCTTACCGACTCAGACAACACTATCAAGAAAGACTAGAATGCGATCCACTCAGAAAAGCGGAGAAAGACACTAGAGGGAAAAGTCCTGTTGCCTTTGTATGTCCTAAGCTAGGCTGTCAATGATTAGTAATGAGGATCATCACCTATATTACGTAGGTTAGGCACAACACATTTTCCTCTTCCAATCTGCGCTATCACCCGTTTATCTTCATTCATTCTGATCTGTGTTCTATATCCAAACCTTTTTCGGAAACCTTCCCTGATTCCCGCCTATCACCATATTAGTTTAGACAACTCTTTATTGAACAACATAAAACGAGTACACCAGAATAAGCTTCAAACTTCTTTTTTTGTCTTCTTTTGTGTTCTTTCTCTTCCAGACAACCAAGCAGGGAAAGGAAAAATAGAAATAGTCCATATTTATGAACTTTTAGGCTACATGATTTTCCTCCCTCCGCATAACATTATGTCCATACCATGACAACCTTGATTAAAGATGAAGATAATTATAATTATAATGGTGAAATTCTTACCCGATGAGCTTTAGGATTGTCCGAGTAGTCAACAGGTTGACACGAGAAGTTGTAGTCGCTCCACCATCCAGATACTAGACCCTGGAAACAGGAGATATAATTATTTAGCTTATTTTATGCAACACACAAGCAGACGGGTCGTCTGATGGTGAGCGGTCACCGTCGCCTATAGACGTCTACAGTCTATAACACCGGTGATGTTGACGCGATATCAGACATTCCCGACGTGCAAAATATTATTATTGACCCAAATTTCAAGAGTAGAATTCTTGCAGTTTTAAAATATATACCAAGGGTACACTTCCTTTGCAGACGGTAGACTACGTGCGTACCCCAATAGTTCCAGTTGTTCTACCGCCTGAGCAGTGATGTGCAAATATTACTGGGCCTCGGTAGGAGAGCACTATTGTGGCAAGTGGGCTGAGTATTACCATCTTATGACTCTTGAGTAAGAAACATTGTTGCAGTGCACCTAAGATTCTACATGATTATGAAGTCCTGGGTGTACTGATTATATATGGGAAGCGTTTTTTCTTGCCTACAGGAGAGCGTCTTGCTCATCTTCTTACTTCTTTGCATAACAAAAAAAAAATTGGTACGCCATTGACCTAAACGGCACTGGGTAATATTATAATTTAGTCAGCGGATGCATTTTAAGAGCGGATGATACCTTTTAAAGTTTGGGTTTTCCGTCTTTATAGGTAGTTTTTTTAACCGAACGATCCACTGTCATAGTGACTATGTAATAACGTGTCCTCAAAACAGGTCCAATTTAGGACCCAAGCCACAATTTATTGCTTATTTCGTAAACTTATTTAAATTAATGTCAAGGGATTTATCGAAATCCAGCTGTTTAATCTTGATGAGCCTAAAACACAACATCTCATTTCAATATGTATGACGCAATAATGACCTTAGAGAGGTAAAGGAATGGAAATTTATACCTCATCATACTAATTTACTACATAATATTATTAGTGTAATTTTTTATTAATAATATCTTTGAATAAAAACGGCACTTTTTATATAAATTTGGATGATGTTAAGTGATGTACTATTTTATTGTATTTAACTTTTTATTATTTGGATGATAAATTACAGTATAATGTTAAATTGTAATTAGGCATTCTGAGGTCATGCGCAAAAATTGTCGGACTTATGAAACGCGGATGATAAACAAAAAACAGCTGACCTCTGGTATTTTCGTGTTTTTTTGCTTCTTATTTGTTTAAGATAATATATACACTTTTACTCTTCAAGATACCTAGTTCGTTGAACCCTTTATAGAATGAAATGAACATTTTCTCGTTTCTACGCGGTTTTGGGAATTCCCAAGATTTTTGTGGTAATGTCCAGATGTCAAATCTTAGCTCTTCTTCACTACTTTTTTTCCCTTTTAATTTTAAGTCTTTACGATCAGCATAATATGAAACTCAAGTGTAGTATAATAATATCATCATGAGCAAGTTGGTTGTAGTCTTTAGGTATCATTAATTATTACAAATTTTATAATATGTAAAGCCTTTTACAAATAAAATAAAAGGAAAGCGTGACTGACCAACTAACTGATTTATCAACGTACAACCTAAATCGCTGGACGGATTGGGATCAAATTTAAAATACAGAGAGACAGATCTCCGCTAAGAAAATGTATATACTTAGACCCTGGAATAACACATAGGCTACACAAGTACTGCTGGTAAAACCGCTGGGCGCAGCTAGTTAATAATAATAACACATTTTTCACAATAGTTGGTGGTTATACTTCTCGGGTGCATTTTTATAGTGCACACAGGGGTTAATCATCAGCTATTGTCACATTACAATTTAGAGCAAATTGTCAAAGGGGCCTCTACGTGTTGGCTTCGGCCCTACGCACGCCTACCAAAGGACCGGGACACTATTGGCCCGAGATACCTAAGCGTTGGCCCACGTTGACGCGCGGGCGCGGGCGCGGGCGCGAAATATCAAACATACGACGTGCTATGAAAGTGTTCACGTACAAACGCACGTGCGGTGTAAGCAAAGTCTGTCGCGCCCGCGCACGCGCCCGCGCCCGCGCGTTCACGTGAACAAGCCCTAAATGTTGACAAACCTACTCATACAAATAATAATAATATTATCTCACCTCATAAACAAGGTATATGCTCATAAGAATCTGCGAAAGGTTATAAAGCGCTATTGTATTCCTCAGGTTGTACGGTTTCCTGTCCCTCATGTAGCGAGGTCCAGCAGATATGCAGAAGTAGAGGTAAGTTGCTAGCAGAGTTAGGAGAGGCCCTGGACCCGACATTAGCCACCAGTTCTCTGTCCGAGGGTCTGAAAAAGAAGAGAAAAAAATTTAAAAAGAGAGAAAATATCAATAAGTTCATGTTTTTACAAGCTTTTATTTACTTTCACCTGTCTGTTGTCTGTCTGTCTGTAATCAAATCTTGGAATTTTAATTCGATCCACCTCCTCATTGCCGAGCTGAAATTTGGCATGCATGTGTAAATCGGATGACAATACAATATTATTATGACATGTGGCTGATCTGATGATGGAGCAGGAGGGTGGCCATAAGATCTTCGTTATTAAACGACGCAACCCCATCAAGTTTGGGCTCATTTGATTAGTACTTTGGTGCTAGATGGTAATAGTAATAAAAGATTGTTTTTAGAAAGATTTTTTTAATTTCACTTGTTTTAAATCTACTTCTTTAGAAGCCGAAACTCTAATAGTGTGTTTAAATTTTTATGATAAAAGATTAAGTAGTAAACATGAATTCAAATGGCGGTCTTATTGAAAAGGTAATAAAGATTCCATGTAAAAACAACATGGAAAAGCGGGCTAGGCGGCGGATACAACTAGATAGCTAGCTTTATTGAGTAGCCAGATAGCTAGATCGCGAAAAGTGTATGCGTAACCTCGAATCTAATGCAATCCTAACGCTAAAATGTGAACTGGGATAGCAGTTGTTTTCATTCGTTTTTGAAATGAAATGAAATTAGATTTTTTGTCATGAATTTTGGTACAATGTGATCTTAATACTAAACTTTCCTGTTCCGACAAAATTCTACCTATTGAAGGCATACAAATATTTAAATAAAATTAAAATAATACTCATGCAATCAAATTGAAGTTAGAGAAATAATTAATAATTGAAAATGTCCAATAACAATAATGTCAAAAATTAAACAAATGAAATTTTAAAAATACTTTTTAAAGACAAGCTTTAATTATTATTATCGTCTTGTATCATAAAGTACTCGTCAAGACGAATCAAATGAGCCCAAACTCGATGGGGTTGCGTTGTTTAATGACGGAGTTCCTATGGCCAACTTCCAGCTCCATCATCAGATCAGCTCGATGTCATAAAAATATTGCATTGTCATCCGATTTACACACGCATGCAAATTTTCAGCTCAATTGGAAACCGGGAAGTGGGTCAAATTAAACTTGCAAGATTTGATTACAGACAGACAGACAGACAACAGACAGGTGAAAGTAATATAAAGCTTGTAATAATAATGAACAATAAAGTATGTATCTATTATAAATGAATTTACATGTCAAATTAAATATTATGTCAAAGGAACCAAAAAAAAAAATATATATCAATAAGATTTTTCTTTAGATTAAATAATAATATGTCAAGGAACTTAAATAATTCATATAAGAATGTTACATACATATGTCAAGGATATAAATATAATTTTAATTTACTAAATTCATTTACATTGATTTTTGTAATTCCAAAATTTCTTCATGTCATAGAAACAGTTTTCTGCCAACCATATCCGAAGCTTAAAACGAACATTTTCTAACGGTAGTTCTCGGATTTCTTTTGGCAGATGGTTATATATTTTTAAAGTCATTACCTTGCAACTTTTTGTGTTAAGGCTGTTTTACCGAAAATAATTTTTTAACTTGGTACTCTTACATGATTTAGCCGACTAGCTTTATCATAATTTATATAAAAACTGTTAGGGCTTGTTCACGTTTGAACGCGCGGGCGCGGGCGCGGGCGCGGGCGCGACAGACTTTGCTTACACCGCACGTGCGTTTGTACGTGAACACTTTCATAGCACGTCGTATGTTAGATATTTCGCGCCCGCGCCCGCGCCCACGCGTTCATGTGGGCCAACGCTCATTCCAGTCAATTTTTACAGCGTTAGCTACAAGCTTTTGGGGCTTGGCTATAGAAACTGACTAAATATGATATCTAGTTCTAAGCTATATTATTGTATTTGTGTGAGCAATAAAGAGTTTTCTATACTATTCAATTCTATTCTATATTTGTGAAGGAAAATTAAAACAAATATTATGAAGACAAGCGGAAGGAAACCTTGTGCTAATACACTTGAACTTTGAATGCAGTAAACAGACCAGCGACCTCTAGATATGCAACAGTCGGATGTATATAATATATTAATGATGATTAACAAAATACGCACTAAATTACAACTTTTGACAGCGCAAATATAACCACAATACTGTAGTATGTGTGTGTGTGTGTGTGTCGTTACACACTAGAATCATATCAGATTCATACATTCATTATTGCCAAAAAAACACTTTTTTAAAAATCACATTAATTATAAAGTGTTTCCGGAAGTAAATATTGGTGCTGTAGTGACGGTATGACAAATAATTACATATTTTTTGCATTTATCTAATAAATTTTTCATATTTCGGGTCTCTTCGGGTCATAATCTTGAATTCCCCAGTGGTAGAGGTCAGTGGGATGACTGGTAGTGACTCAAATAATAATAATATTATCATTCTAATGCGCTTTTAGCGCTCTACAAAACACCACTCCAAAATAGTGTGGCTAGCTTTATGCGACAAAATTTCATAAGTCGTTAAACCAGTTTCAAATTACACATATTAGCCATATAAAATGTTCCTAATAAGACAATGGTAGTTAAACTATACCCAAATTAAAACTAGTGAAACAACAAAAGGCTCTGATTCGCCGCCCCGCCATTTCCTTTCGCCGTAGCCTTCTATGCCCAATAAATTCACTGGCTACACTGTATATACTAAAAACTGTGCGAAACAGATTACAATCTATTGCACTATTTTTCTCGATCGCCATTTCGTAACGTTAATTTGCATAGACATTACTGTTTACATTGTTCTTAGTTCACAGAAATAACATATCAGAATAGATACCGCGTTTATTTTAGCTCATTGGAAGTAGACGAGAAGAATACACACACTAATATTATAAATGCGAAAGCATGTGAGTGTGTGTATTTTTGTTACTTCTTCGCCTAAACAAGTGGACCGATTGAGCCGAAATTAGGAATAGAGATAGCTTAGACCCTGGGATAACACATAGGCTACAATACAGGGAGTCAAACCGCTGGGCGCAGCTAGTATATAATATTTTATACCGCTCCTACACATTTTTTTGCTATGCAACGCAGTACGGCCTACGCGGCTGTAATCTGTGCCACTCGAGAAATAAATTGAAACTTTTTTGGTGGCGCAGCATTGCGTGTAAAGGACGATATATACTGCCTTTATTTAGTCTGAGCAAAGTCACACGCTTGGTTGAAAATATTACCGCATTTACGGTATCTATCTTATTATATTATTATCTGCAGTTCACATATTATGGGTTAAGGTTAACAACCGTAGCGTGTATTTTATGTTTTTTGTAAATTATGTGTCATACTTAAAATTAAAATAAAATGTTTATTGCCATTTCTGAAAATTATGGCTATTTAAGTTGGGAGCCACACATTGCAAACAGACACACACAACACAACTTCTAAAACTAATCCTTTTGTGAACTTACATTATAGAGGTACTTTCCAAATGGGTGGTCTTACAATAAATGCCAGTGTATAAATTTACTTGCAAAATTGCTCTACTATTTTTGCTCTATGTACTCGTGTAAAGGTTAGCTACACAACCTGTGATTGTGATTTTACTATGACAGTGTAAGAGAAGTTACCGGATCTGTTAGAGTATACTTTGCACGCCGAAAGGCAGCATAAGGCGGACCGTTATCACATTATTCTTGTATCAACTGTATTTACCCTTATACGCAAATAAACGAATTGAATTGAAATTGAATTGCATAAACCTTAGAATAAAAGAAAATGGGAAGATATGCCATAGCGCTATCGTTACTATGCCAAACTTGGGCCTGTTAAATTAGACCCATTAGCCTATGTTTTTTGTATGTGTAGTTTTTTTTAAAGTAATTTTAGTCGTGAGGTCACCACAACAGGGCACCAGCGGAAGACCAGCGTAGATCAAACCTGACCTGCACATGCTGAGCTGGTACCTTTTTGCGGCGAGACAATTTTTTTCTTTGTGTCTTTTTTATATAGCACTTGTCAATGTTTCTGTGTGTATGTCTGCCCCACAAGCACAGACGCAGCGTAGACTTGTCTTGCTGTCAAGTCAACTGTCATCCCATACATTCACAAAAGTACAATGTATGGGATGACAGTTCTACTCTTGAAGTTTCGTCGGGATCCCATTGGTCAAGCTACGCCCACTGGTAGCAAATAAATTTATTTCTTTCTTTTATTTCTAAATGAAGTGGTCCATGTCAGAAACGTCAATACCGCATATTTTTTATTTTTATTTTTTTGTGATGTAGAAGACGAATAAGACGCTTTGGTATAAATCCATTTTTTTGTAAGATAAAATCTTAATTAATATAATCGTGTCTTTGTCGTCGTTAAATCGTTTTGATTAAAAAACTGTACACTATTATTTCTACATAATTAATGAATATGAAAAATACTCTACATAAATATCCCAGATTCTATGCTGCGTTGTAAGAGACACATAATGTATGTGTCCATCTGATCGTAATAATAATAATAATATACGACTGTGCCAAAGTATAATATGACGTTAAACAGCTTGCCAAGACATCATCTAATATCTAGGTACAAATTAAATGTAATGATCGACCGCACTTAAATTGAAAATCATTTTATTAGACATCAGGAACAATGTGTTTGATAACCAGATGCAATTATAAAATGGTAAAGTTAATAACGTGTGATGTTTTATTAGATTCACACACATTCCACTTAGAGCATTTATTATTATACCAAGGACCAAGATACTAATTTCAATGATTAAGAATTATACCTACAATAAATAGAAATTGTAAATATTTTAGCGGAGATCTACGTTATCAAGCTTATGTATCTCTGTCCAAAATTTTACCCAATCTATTCAGCGGTTAAGCCTGTGATCAGTCAGTCAGTCAGGCAACCAGTCACTTAATCTAAAATAACTGTTTTTTATGAGAATACTATTATTTGTTGTGTGTGTTTGGATGTATGATCACTTATTATTACTCAAGGACGCATGAACCGATTCTGAAAATTACTTTTTGTTTTAAAAAAAATAATTAATGGAAAAAAAAGTGTGTGCGTGTAACCTTTACGCGCGATTGAAGTAAAACTTCAATTTAATATCCCGTGAACATTCACGAATTTTACTCGACACTGGCAAAATGCACATGTTGCCATATTATTAAAAAAAAAAAAGAAATTAGACAGACCATAGTATATGACATATACTTACAACCAATCAGAATTATTATTTTTAAATGGCGGAAACTACACAGACTATTATAGTAAGCGTTACTTCCGTCAGAAAAAAAAAAAGTAAGCGTTACTTCCGTCAGAAAAAAAAATCTGAGTTACTCCCTAGTCGCGCCTAAAGAAGTTTTACTTCAACTAGGCGTTACTTTGCGGAAATCCATCACAACAATTATTATTTAATATTTAGTGTTAATTCCGCTCTAAATTTGTGAGTCTAACTAAGTTTTAAGAGACGGCGAGGAATTCAAACGTTACGAACAGCGAGTGAACATCTCTCTGAAGATGCCTCGTGTAGAGGCGAAACACGTGTCAGCGTTGTAGTCTATTTTTGCGTAGCGTCCGGCAGCGGTTTGTCATCGTTGTCGTCGTCGTTTCGTATCCTTTGTTCTAGCTAAGTTTCGCGTAACCACATAACTAACACTAACAAATAGTTATAACCCTTAATGCATGCATATGCGGGAGGGCGGGTGTTGCACTCGGTGGTGGAATTAATACTAATTACTATTTTGGTAACGTTTGAATTCCTCGCCGTCTCTTAAAACTTAGTTAGACTCACAAATTTAGAGCGGAATTAACACTAAATATTAAATAATAACTAATATATAATTGTTAAAAAATATACTTCTTTTTAATTTCAAGTTAATTAAAATGTGCGTGTTTTAATATAAAGGTACCTATGCAAATTTTACTTAGGTAGGGGACACTGTAGATAGTAAAATTACTCTTGTATAGGAAGCGTTGATGCAGTGCACCTAGAATTTTACATAATTGTGAAATCCTAGGTAGGCACTGTTCTGGTTTTGGGCAGCGTTATCTCTTACCATCAGGAGAGCGTCATGCCCGTGATCTTAATAATTTGAATTAAATAAAATCCAAGGTTTACAAAGACGTATGAATAAATCGACTCAAATTAATGTAAAATTAAATAAAAGGTCATTAGAAAAACGTGCAAAAGATAATATTATTGTGCATTTAAATGCACGCATTTTAAAGCATGCAGTGTTTTAAAACACTTAGCACTAAAACGACATTTTTCCTGACGCGGAAGTTTCCATAACACCTGTTAGTTGGTCTCATTACAATAATTATGTTATTTGCTTGCGTACGCGCCGGTCGCTAACTAGCGGTTAGCATGAGTGGACAATCACATTGACACTGCAGTCTTTTAAGATTTTACTTTAGTCAATTATCTATTATACGTTTCTTTTGTGTCTGAGTACTTACTACTATACTAGTGTAAACCTTATAACAAGCTTTTATTTACCTTCACCTGTCTGTTGTCTGTCGGTCTGTCTGTCTGTCTGTCTGTAATCAAATCTTGCAAGTTTAATTTGACCGACTTCTCGGTTTCTGATTAAGCTGAAATTTTGCATGCAATTTTGTATAAATCGGATGACAATGCAATATTATAATGACATGGAATTGACCTGATGATGAAGCTGGAAGGTGGCCTTAGGTACTCCGTAATTAAATGACGCAACTCCATCAAGTTTGGGCTTATTTGATTCGTACTTTGGTGCTAGATGGTAATAATAATAATAAAAGCTTGTTTTTTTTTAATTTCACTTGTTTTATGTAAAAGGTGGCAAACAAGCAGACGGCCCACCTGATGGTAAGTGGCTACCGTTGCCTATGGATACCTGCAATACCAGGCGTATCGCTGGTACGTTGCCTACCTTTCAAGACTCTGTTCACTTGCCTATTGAAGAGAGAAATACCGCGGGCGGAAGCTCATTCCACATTTTGCATGTGAAAGAATATTTTTTTATTCACTTCAGAGATCGCTTTTAGCGATGAGACCGCCAATTGTAACACTTCGTTTTTTTTATATAGTTTTAATGTTTAAGTTCTTTTTTTACATTTTTTTTTGTGTTTCAATAAAGTGTTATCTTTTTCAATACTAAATAAGTCTACGTTTGACCACATCCCACCTGATCGAAATTGCAGAGTGCATTATTTGCTTTTAAGCATAGTAATTTGTTTATGTATTTTTTAATCAACACAAAAACTGATCCGCTATACATATTGACCTTTCAAACTAGAAGATTAAATGTTATTCGCTATTTTCTTGCTGAAAAGCCACAACACGAAATTACCAACTTTGTATCGGAAGCCAAAAAAATTTTTTTTAATGCAAGTGTACAAGTGTTGAATTCAACTCTGTGTGGTGCTGAATAAAAATGCATTATTTATGGATACGTTATACTTAAAAACAAAACCAGGACAGGACAGGTATATAGGTGGACAGACGACCTTATAAAGGTTGGCGGAAGATGCTGGATGCAGAATGCAGGTCGCTTCCAACCGGTACATATGGAAGTCTAAAGGGGAGGCCTATGTTCAGCTGTGGACGTCCTATGGTTGAAAAGATGATGATGATGAAGTCGCAGACGATTTGTATGATTTTCCTTTACATTACATATTTATACTTATAAAGTGATTGAATTATAAAATATAATTATAAGACTAAATGATAAAGGTTAAAATCGAATAACGAGTCATAATTTTGTAGGTATATGTTAGGTTTATTTTAAGATCAAAATGACTCGTATTTCTACTAGACTGTCCAGTTTAAAATTATAATTAAATTAATGTTCAATATTATTGACTTAATTAAAAATATTTTACTTATTTATCATGATAAGTATGCGTGACTTGTTTTAGAAAATATACTGATTACTTACAAGAACTTTGAATTTAATACAATTTGTAATGTAAACAGTGTAACAATTGGCGGTCCTATCGCTAATAGGGATCTCTTCCAGACAACCAAAAAGGGAAAGGAAAATAAATTACGGATGACGGTGGTTGCAAGATATTTAGGGATGGAAATACATAATATTATAATATAGATCGTTAATAAAGACTAACCTGTGGATAAAAAGATCTAAACTGTTAGGTAATATTACAGTTTTATGGCACTGATCTTTAGATTGGTACCTAAACGGTACCTACTCGGTTAGTTGCTACCTCTAGATACTGATCTAGAGGTAGCAACTAACCGAGTAAATGTAATAAAGTTTCGTGTTTTTTACTTTAAAGTAATAAATCATTTTATTTTATATAATTATTACATTATAACTACGATATAATTTGAATTCTGATTTTAATTACCTTTTTTATTACGTTAAATATAAATGGTTCTAAAGATGAGTGTTTTGCCTCATATATGTGGGTAATCAGTATATTAGTTATAATTCACTAGATTGACTTGACACGAACTACAAAGAACTAAAAATTATTCTAAACTCATCATAAATTTATTAGCCTTATAAGCAGAATTACAGTCGATCACCTTTAACATAATCTTTTAAATTTTCTGTTTCTACACAGCAAATAATATCCTATTATGTATTATCATCATAATTATAGGTAATTAGTTATAATTGTCTTTTGTACTGTTTTTATTTCTTGGGAAAATATGTTTCAAAGTTCGCTGACTACCTAGAGCATCAGACAACATCAAATGTATTTAAAAAATATGTTACAATACTCGAGAGCGAAACGGAAATTTTGATTCATAACATTATAACTCGGATAACTTCCATAATATTTTAATGGAACCACCTGGAAAGTATACATAATATTATTATCACGCCTGGTTTCGTTTGAGGTAGGCGGAGACTATACAAAAAGCTACAGAAAGTATACAATTTTGATTCAAAAGAAGAATTTTAAAGCCATAAGTATTATAAAGGTTTTACAAATGTAGAGGTTTTTTAATGTAGAGAGGTATTTATCACATAGGTGATTGATAGAATAAAGTAGGTACTTTAAGTTGGTTTAAATGACCTAATCTGTGAGGAATATACGTATGAATCACTTTAAATTGCTACGCATATTATGTAAACGTATGCATAATAAATAGCTTTATATGTATAGTTGGACCTACCGCATTTGTTTGAAATCAATACAATAACATTATAAACTAGTATTTGCCTGGGACTTGGTTAAGTAATATTAAGTTGAAAAATATTTTGATTATTCTAATTATTAATTGTTTAAAAACGTAATATAATACCTCTATATTATATCTGTCTCGCGCTATGAAATAATATTATAATAGACCCGTTTGTACATTTATTTCCTAAAATGATGTACAATAAAGCATTATCTTATAATTCACGCACTTCGTTATAATTTAAATTCAAAATCTAAATATATAAAAGGAAAGAGTGACTGATTGTCTGATCTATCAACGTACAGCCCAAATAGCTGAATGGATTGGGTTGAAATTTGCAACACAGATAGGTTTTATGACGTAGACCTCCGCTAAGAAAGGATTTTGCCAAAGCCGCGAGCGTAAGCTAGTTTTTAAATATAGCGACGTAAACTTGTTTTGTATAATATTTTATTATTATTTTGTTTCTGTGACTACACATATCAGAATGCACAATGCTTTCAACTTTTATTTTTTTTATCTTTCACTAAAATGTTCTTCAAATTACTACAATAAGACATTTAGTACAATTTTATGTGTGTTATATAATATTATCTAGATTATTCGTCTCACGTCTAGATTAAGAACAGGATCGGAATTCAAATGGCGTTATTATCAAGTCTACACTACGATAAAACTGACAATTTTGACATGCAAAATGTGTATCACAATGAACTATACACATAAAATATGCATAATAACGTAAATAAATAAAATAAAAATTATTGTAAAAGCGTGACAGTTACAATTATAATTTTAGGGTCGTCTGATTTCATTTTCGACCACATCATCATTACATGCAACATCGAGTACATGCTGTTGTTTCACACTCAGAAGAAATAATATGAGGCACTTTTGTGCTACTTACTTTAATTAATTAATTTATTAAGCGGCTACTGCATTTTTTTGTGTGATAAATAATATACTTTAGTTTTATTCCAATAAAAAAAGAAATATGTATTATTATTTACTAAATTTCCATGTAAGTTTTGTTAATTAAATGTATGTACATTTTTTTTTATGTACATTCATTCATTTCACAGCGCATATAATATGCTCTATGTAGATTTATATTTTCTTTTGTTAGCTTTAGTATTGTGTTTTTTTTTGTCGAAAATTACCTTTGTTCTAAATTTATATTTAACGTCATGATGTTGAATGACATAATAGACCTAAATTCTTAAATAGGAGAAGTCACTGGTTCCTGAAACACAGTTTTTACTAGTTCAGGAGCCTATGGATTCAGTTTATTGTATTGTACATTTATAGCGTCAAATAAAGTTATTTGTATTTGTACATTACATCCTTCAAACACGCCAGTGGGTGGTAACTAGCCACGGCCGAAGCCTACCACCAGTACCTATAGTTTATGGAAATCCAATCCTTGCCTTGACTGTAGTGCGTAAATAAAGAACCAAAATTGAACAGCTCTCAAGGATTACCAAACCACGCCGGATTGCGGCCCGGATTCGTGAACATCTTTAAATTGTTAACAAAGTAAGATTTCATCAACTCGTGATTCATTAATTTATATACAATTAACATTCCGAGTAAACAAATTGTGAAACACTAATACATTTTAATTTATGTCTGTAGTTAAAAGCTACTTAGACATAATTGTTTTTTTAACGATTTCACAAAAATGTTTAACAAGTCGTGGGAACGTCTTTTTTGTAGGTCAGTCAGCGATTCTCTTAAAGAAATCTTATTAGATTTGAAAACAAATCTTTTTTTATTGCTTCAAACGGGTATAAGCACTTTACAGGATCCATTTGAATTAGATCGAAATCGGCCGACTTTCTTAAATTTTATACTTTAACTATTTTACTTCGCATTTATTATTTCTAGTTTATTGAAACTGATCTATCCTCCCCTCTAGTCATGAAATGCCCAAATAACTATATGAAATATAATTTATGAAAAAAATAAACCTTGAGTTCAAATTCTAAGCTCTCATCACCTTGACATTCCGTGTTTATAATATTTTTATAATAAAAAATTTAAATTGAGCACCAACGTTACGTAAATGATAATTATAATTTTGCAACGCGGACCGTCGGCTATTAAACTTGACCGCCACTGGAGTTTGGATTATCGAGGCTATGGATGTATTTAGAAGGGATTGTGAAATTTGAAATATGATAAGTCATATTATATGTTGGACAGGTTGTTTGCATTGGAACGCCTATTAAATTAATGTCACTGTCTGACCGTGAACGCACCTAATGTTTTAACTTTTTAAGCCGGTGAGTGTGTCTAATAAAGGCTTTGATTAGAGCTTTGGAACGAATTAGATTAATAATAATACGTGTGATTTATAGGTGATATTGGTAACTAAGTCTTTTATAATTTTTTTTAGGTATATTATTATTATTTTTAAATCCAAAGGAAGCATATCAACGACTAGCTGCGTTCTGCGGTTTTTCCCGCGTAAGATTAAACGTATTTGAGACATATTTCTGTCATCCGTGTTTCTCGAGCGGTAGCTTGGAAATATTCTATAGGTTAATAGAAATATTAAATAGGTTGCTCATTCCAGACATCTGACTGAATCACTCATTGCCGACCTAATTTGCATTTTCTACCAGTTGGGATGTAGGATCAGATTATCTCTAAATAGAACATCATAAAAAAGATCCAGGAAAAAAGTGCTACAATTGGTGGTCTTATTACTAATAGCGATCTTCCAGACAGCCAAATTAAACTGTCAAAAGTATATTTACTATTTTTCCTTAACCATAACTTTGTAAAGTACCAGCTATTTGCCTAACGGCACGGATCTAATGATCATTGGTTCAAAGTTATAATATATACAGAGGTATTTACAGTCATTATTACCGCTCAATCGCCAATTAGTTTCATATAACATCAATCCTTGACTTTATGTGCATTTGGTCAAGTTTATTAATCCAAGGTTACCATGGTAGCATGGGTTATGTAAAAGTTATGCCCCATTCACAAAATAACCGGTTATTTAACTTTTACTCGTTCGAAGGTTTTCGGCTGAACATGCACTGTCCAGTTATGGGCATTATTGTTAATTATCATTAAAGTTATGGACGAGTTCATTAAAATTATAGATCAAGGTTGGAGTTGTATCGTATCAGATGGTCCGACCTCGATTATGTGTGGGAAAGAAGTCTTCGGAAAAATGTTTTTGTGAAAATCTTAATGGTTTTGTAAATCTGTACAAGTTGTTAACGAATCGTTTTTATCCATTGTGTATAAAAATCGCTTTTTAGTGATATTTATAATGTGTATTTACTTTATGGGTAAATCCAAAATCACAACTCAGAATCAAAACATTGTTTTTTTTTCAAAGCTCTGTTTTTGATTAGTTCTGCATTATTTTTATTTATTGGAATTATCAGATACGAGTATATTCATTTGATAAAAATTATTAGGTTTATACCAACGAATTAGGGAAATAATTGGTTTATACGACTAATGTCTAATTATGAAGAATGACAAATAGAATAAAAACGTCCAGTCATAAAAATGTCCTTTCGGAAAATAATCCAATCATAAAAATGTCCATTTGCAAAATAGTTTAAATTATAAAATTGTATTTTTATTTTGGCGATGCGATGTGTTAAGACTAAAATGCGTAAAATATAAAGGTCAATTACTCATCTCTAAATGTCTAGAACCTTCTACCTACGATGCGCCATAAAATAATTTTAAGCTTACTATAATAGATATATTATATCATATTTTATAGATCATAATATTTTATAGATATATTATTAAAGTTCAATTTATTTCGTAACTATATGCGCAAAGCATTTTAAACCTGCTGAAAAGAAGCCTATGTACTATTCCAGGTTCTAAGCCACCATACTACTTGGGAAACACTATGGCATGAGTAAAAAGGTCCTTTCTAGGCATCTAACGTGATTAATCATTGACCGCATCGACACTTTCAATCAGGTGGCATGTACGCAAACGTAGGCATATTTTTATATAAAAATGTAAATACCAACTTTCAGCTAAATCGGTTCACAAGTCATAATAAAATTAAATAAGAACCTAGACTCTCCTTGAATTTAATCAACGGTGAAGAAATCTACCTAATTGATGTAGAGAAAGAGCTCAAAAAAATTATAAGTGAAAAAGCTTTAATAAAAATATTTGTGTTAAAAAGTTTTAAAAGATCACTTACCGCTGTTCCGCTCCATAAATCTCTTGTAAGAATCAACGAAAGACATGTTGAATGTTGTCGAATTAGCTCCTCCTGCAATAGAGCAAATAATTTGCTTTAAATAAACACTCAACACTTGCCACTAAATCACAAAAAAGTTTTATGTATAAACACTTAAAAACTAAGTCTAAATACACTTAAAACTTTAAAGCCCAAGTTCACTTTCGAATTCAAGTCCGATAAATAAATTTGAAAATCGAAATGAAAAATTATTCCAAGTCGTGAAGTTTCAAGTTGCTATCACGAAGATAGAGAAGTAAATTCGATATTTAAAACAAATAAATCGTACCGTTAAAAAAACACCACGCGCGGTCAAAATACGATTGAAAACTGGCATCCAAAAATATCGTAGCTTAAAAGTAAATTAGCCCATTGCGAAAATAATTAACCTTCAGATGGCACTGGCCCACTTGAGGTGTCGTGTCACCATTTAACACCACTTTCTATGAAATAATTTAACATAATCATTATGTCAATTTTGTTTAGACCGCACGATATATTTAGTTAAGCAACAATTCAAGGTTTATTTTTATTTATTCATAATTTCGAAAGTTCCGTTGGAACTGAATGTTTATTCCGCTGCCAATTAAAACACAGCAAAAATGCGAATTTTGTAATGTTGGCATTGAAAGGTTTTCGTTGAGAGCTTTTGAGATTAAAATTTATTATATTGAGCATTCTTTGTGATTTATTAAGGCTTAGTCAATTATTATAATATTTATTTATGGATTGTAAAATATAGGATGAAAAAGGCTTTTATGTATGAGTTCTTGCACGTTCTTCTCATAGAGCTGATCATCGAACTAGCGGTTGAGAGAGTCTTAAAATTTAACTAAATATTCGTAAAATTAATTTTCAAAAGTGTTTTATTGTAGACATTTTGAATAAATTTTGAGGGAACATCATCAAAATATATAACAGGAAAGAGTGACTGATTGACTGATTGATCCATCAAAGCACAGCCCAAACCGTTGAACGGATCGAGATGAAATTTGGAATACAGGTGGGTTTTATGACGTAGACCTCCGCTAAGAAAGGATTTTGTTACGCGGGTAAAGCCGCGAGCTAGTATTATAATTATACTTAGGAATATATTGTTTTCATTTTTATGATCGTAGCTAATTTTAAACGGTGTTTTTGTGATTTCATCTTGAATGGCGTTTCGTTTCACCTAACTACTTTGAGGAAATAAATACGTATAAATTCAAAAAATCCATTTATTTACGATAGATGAAATTCAAGCTTACGTTTGTAGTAAAGAAATGTTTTTACTGCTATTATTTTCGACATAATATTATCTTTTTCGTCTTTTTCAACCAAATCAGCTCAGCGAAGCTTATGAGAATCGGCCCATCACATAGGCTGGGAAAACGTATGTCAAAATTTCAAGAACTGTGATAAGTCAAATTGAGTTTGCCCTGCTTCTAGAAAAGCTTCTTAAGCTAACATCATAAGTTCATTTATTTTACTATAAAATATTATGTTTATAGAAATATCTAGAATTAATTAAATATTTACTGTACTTAACCGTAAAAAAAAACAATGTATCTACGCATGTTACTAAAAATAAAATCTAATTAATTATGTTTTAAAATATTATGTACTATAAAAACATAGAAAAACAATATCTTAAAATAACTAAGGCGATACTCGTTTGTTATGTCATATGGTTAAATTTGGTTTGAAACTAATTTAGATTTATTATCTTGTGGCTGGTTTTATTCCAGTATATTATCTAATAGATTAACGGTTTTTTTTCGAGAATTCGCGATGCGGAATAAACATTTCCACTGACATATTTGTCAATGGAAATGTTTTAGTACGCATATGTGCACCTACATTAATGTTGTCTTCCTAAAATGTTTTTTGTTTAATAATAACACCTCCTAACAAGTTAAGTAGAGATAATAATGGGGTGTTTATGCAAGTCAATTTTTACAGAGTTAAGGCCTGTTCAAATTTGGGCGATATTCGCTACCTCTAGCGCTCTAAAAATAATATTTTCCGTATGTATGTATTTAAGAACTTAAACAGGAGAGAATGCCTTGCACAAAATTTTAACTAATAGGAAACCAGTTCATTATTAACTGTTATTTTATAAATAAACTAGCAAACCCGGCGAACTCCGTTTCGCCACCAGATGGTTTCCTGAAAAATTCCTGAATTTTCTTTGCTATAAACCTCACGGAGCCCGAGACCTTTCCAACGAATGCAAAACCGTGGAAATCGGTTCGTGCGTTCTGGAGTTATAGCGTCAGGGAGGAAAACCCGACTTATTTTTATATAGTAGATGAAAATGTCTATATGTATTATAGTAGTAGTTTAGTTTAGTATTTTGGTCTGAGAATAGGTCACAAGCTATCCAAACGAAGATGCAAACGAAGTTTCGTGCGTCAATGTCTAATATTATACAAATAAATAATAAGCATATAAAAATGAAAAATATATTAAAATAATTATAATTATTTAAATGAGCTAGGTCAATCTGCCGTGCAGAGACTAAACCGCAGTAAGTGCAAAATCGCGGTTTCGAGAAAATCGCGAAAAACGTTTTGAAGCCGTTTTTTTATATGTTATGTATAAAAAACAATAAATATTTTTTTCTATCGGAACAAGATACCACAGCAGTATAATTTAAGCAGAAAAAATAATGAAAATACTTGTTTTATAATATAGAAAATAATATTTTTTGAAAATGGTGTCAGTTACTACAGGCAAATTAGTATATATTAACTAATTAAAGTGCAGCAATAATACACATTACTGCAAAATTTCTAATTTTTGTATAACATTAACAACTAATTTGCAGTATCCAGCTGAACTTACTGCATTTTAATTTTATGTCTTGAATAAATTTTTCAGCAGTATATTAATAACTCAAATACTATTTATATGAAATGTTTCAAGTATATGTAAAAATATGTAAAATAAATAAGTTTCTGTATATGTTCTTCTTTTAAATATATAGATCTATCAACGCACAACCTAAACAACTGGACGGATTGGGTTTAAATTTGGAACACAGATAGGTTTTATAACGTAGACAACCGCTAAGAAAGGATTTCGCCATGCGGGCAAAGCCGCGAGCATAAGCTAGTATTGATATAAGTTGGATTTTAGGCTTTTGTAAATGCTTTCAGTCAGTTTTGTCAGAATTATGTCTCATATTTCGATTTAGATAGTTTATACGGTAGGTGGATGATACTTTCAAATAAAATTATAGAATTTTAGTACGAAAATTAGACAAACCGAATTCTAAGACTTGGTGGCTCACTTCTTTATTCTTGTTCAAATCATTGTAGCACTTTGACGTTTCTCTGTTCCAGGTGGTATAGCGAGGTTGTTTCTATAATTTTATGTAGGTGTGTTTTGTATCTGTAGCTTTACAAATCTTTCTCAATTGTCATTTAAATTTTATGTCCTAAGTTATATTCGTTATCATGTGAAATGACTTTGGTACTATTAGGCAACCTTATTTATTAATCTTCTATTCAATTTATTTATTTAAACACATCTGGCACATAACTTATCTTCTTTTAATATCTGCAGAGTCTTTCTTACACCTAAATTGGAAGAGATGGCAAAATTGCTGTGAGAATTGTGTACCCAAATACATTATTTGGTTTTTTTTTCACAAACAATGTGCTATGGTAAAAATAACTCTGGATCGTAATAATAATTTACTCTTTTTTCTCTCTTCTGTTAATAATAATTAACTCGTTTCTCTCTTCTCAATATCAGATTAAGCAACACTATGAAATTTGGATTAAACTTGCATTTCCCTGATCAATTACAATTAATTCCATTCACAGAAAACGATTTTCGTTTTCTTCGATATGCGTAATAATCAGAATGATTTCTAGATATTGATATTGTCTCTGTTAAGAATATTCTGACAGTTCATAAAATAAAAATCTGGATTGCTTACAGATGTATCGATAAAAAGATTATCATAATATATTTGTCTTTATTTTTAAGTTATGAGTAGTTTGGTGTTAAAAGGCTTAGGTGTGTCTACCTTTTTTATGTGGAGAAGTAAGAAGACGAGCAAGACGCTCTCCTGATGTTAAGAGATAATGCTGTCTATAATCAGTACAGTGCTACCCAGAATTTCACAATGATGTGCAATTCTAGGTGCAGTGCACTAACGCTTCTTACTCAAGTGTCATAAAAGTCTTTAGCCCAGTAATTTCACTAGGTACAGTGCCCTCCTACCGAAGCACAGTAATGTTCGGACATTACTGCTCAGGCAGCTTGAGTAGGAGGCGATTCTATTAGTATTTTAAAGTTTCTTCTACCCATCCTTGTATTTATAGATAGTTCTCTGCTTTCGCTGGCTTGTGTGGTTATTTATTCTTTAGTTCGATTTTGACTTAAGAAAACCTTTTGCTTTAAACACTGGTGTTTGTTTTGCATTTTATTTTACTAGATTAAAATGAACCAAACGGAACTTTTTTACATTTATGCAACACCGTTACTCATTTTTATAAAAATTGAATCGAACTAAGGAGTCAAAAATGTAGGATTATTATTCTTTATCTTTGAAGTCTGATAAGAGTAGCAATATAATATAACAATTGTGTGCTATTTGAGTGAATTGCTATACGCCATTAGATTTGGCGGGCCAACCTGTTTATTCAATGAAACTGTTGTGCGTAATGTAAATTAAATCAAATCTAATCCGACGCTTTCACTACTCGACGAATCAAGGGTAGATGCATACTAAATCGCAGTATGATCTATAACGAATGAAGTAAATTCCAAAATGACTATCTAAAATGCCGATAAGAATGCAGCCAAAATGAACTTAAACTGCAAATTCAGTAGTAACTATAATTTTAAAATTTGCTAGAAAACCAACCATACTGCAGTAAAAAAATATTTTACTGCAATTTCGTCAGTAATATTATTCGAAAACCAAAATGCAGTATAATTATTTTCAGTACATTATCGTGTTACTGCATTTTCGTTTAATGAATCATTTTTGGTTTTTGTAAATAAAACAGTAGTATGCGTTATATTGACTATGTTTACTGCATTTTAACTAGAGACTCTATAGGTCACAAAAGACGTAAATGCTCTTACTGTATTTTAAATAGTGTTTTGATAAATAGTGCTCAAATGTGACCCGCAGTAACTATTTTCAATCAAGGTTTTTACTACCTTAAAATTTATTAATTGACAAATGGGTTAGATTGATGTATTCCTTATTTTGTGCGCAATAAGGTGGCATATATAACTAAAAATCGACAAAATGTCGAATACTGCGGTTTAGTCTCTGCACGGCAGTAAGTGTGATTTTACTATTTATATAATACCTCATAGGTACACGTACTAACAATGTAATATTTGCATTAGTTATATGACCGAAAGCACTAACCGTTATCCTAACGGTTAAAACCTATTCTCAGACCTAAATACTAAACTAAATACATATACTCAAACAATATTTTCGCCAAAAATTTTCTTTTAAAAGTATTTTCACTTTGATCTTGCCAATAATAAATGACCTTTCTAAATAAATTTCATAAAATCAATTCAATGAATTTTAGAGTTCGTCATCGTCCAAGAAAAGAGCTCTGAAATCAGTCAAGCCGTTTTAGACCAATTTTTTTATTAATAAGATATTTATTGAATCCTACTAATTTTATAAAACGAAAAGGTTTGTAAGGATGTATGTTTGTTACTCTTTCACGCCTAAACGGGTGGACTAATGAAATTTGGTATAGTAATAGCTTAGACCCTGGAATAATAAATATTATTATTATAGGCTACTGTAGTACAGCGGGTTAATCCGCTGGACGCAACTAGTTAGAGATAATTGTTGTTTATAAAGCGATCGAGGGATCGTCGTATCATTGGGTAACATTTTCAAAACGCAACATGTATTAGTTAAAATATGAAAGGAACAACTTATGAAAGAGAATGTTTACAAGATGGTTGGTAAATAATAACGTAAGTAATAAGTAACTAACGAAACTATACCATTCTTGTAATTGCTAAGCGAAAGGAAAATGCAAGGATTTTGATGCAATTTTTCTTTTAACTTAATGTTACTGGTAGTAAGCTTCAGCCGTGGCTAGTTACCACCCACTGGACAAAACCGTGTCGCCAAGCGGCCATTGTGACAGTGTTTCTGCATGATGTTCAGTGAAGCCAGGTAGGATTTATCCCGCCTTCTAGTTTTAGTCTGCTACCATCTACGGCCGCATCGTCGCTTAAGATAAATAATGAATGAAAAAAAATGTAATTGATAGACAAACAGGGGAGAGTTGCAAAATCAAAGAGAAGCCTATGCCCCGCAGTTGAAAATTTTAGTGGAAAATAATCAAAAGATGATGATGAATGGTCAGAGCAGATAAAATTCAACAGGTGTGTTGATGTGTGCATGCGTAAGTTTATAACCTCTTCACACCAAACGGCTGAACGAATTGAGCTAAAATTATGTACCACAATAATTTCACGTGATGTTAACGACATGGTACATGGTAGCGGACTAAACCTAGAAGGTGGGATAAATCCCTCCTATTCGAAAAATATGTTTTTTCAAATACTAATCATCGTATGTTTTTACAATCCATAGATCTTTTCAACTCGATAAACTAGATCTCTCTAAGCTAAAATAAAATAATTAAACATCGTTTTTGATATTTTTTTGTCAGAGTATAAGCTCCATAAAGCAAGGTTGAAAGTAAAACTAAACGTTTGAAAGGCAAGGCTCAGGCAAGCTAACAACTATGAAGAAAGATACCTGGAATCGGTCCATTGTAGTACTTTTTCTGGGTTTTGATCGATCGGATAAATTGGTTGTTGCAATATAATAAGGTTTTGATTAAAACGCACCTCAAACAATCGTGTATTTTGTCTACAATCTATAATTTGAGCCGATTTCAAAACTTTTATAGCCGTTTCGTCCTTTCGCTTAATCTTTCAATTGAATGTTTGCTCAATACCTATTACATGTTCTAAAATAATGATTGAATTTTACGCTAGAAGTGTGATTTAACTAAATATTAAATACAATGTTTTTGTATTAAATGCGAAAGGTTCATTGTTTTTTTTTTTAAGTACATAAGTACTCGCATATACACTCAAGTAGGTAGATTATTCAAAAATATTGGAGACGTAGGTATATTGTATTTTGTAAGTTTTTTTTTAATACAAAATAGGGCTACGTTTGACCACATCCCACCTGATGGAAAGTGAAAATGCGGTCGACGATGGATCACGTATGATGCCTCTAAAGGTACTCAAAAAGGTACCTGTTTGCTAAAAAACTCATGAGATACAACACGCTAAAGAAAAAAAAGGTTGTGAACGCGTCTCAACCCAAAAGTTAGATACCTATATAATATATCTCAGCAATTTTTATATGATTTCCAAACCAAAAAAAGTAATTTTTAAGCGTTCTGACCGTGTCAAAATTTTTATTTGACACAAATTGCGTCAGTTAGATGTGTATGTGTGTGTATTTACATAAACTCATTGTAACGTGTTTATTTATATCATACTAGTAAAAAATAGGATAAAATTTACTAAAAATGCAACCCTAAACATTCTGTCAAGCAAAAATAAAAATAATGTTCAAATTATTTATTTGTAATAATTATCATTTTGTAACATAAATTAAGATATAAAAAGTGCGATAATAAAACAATAAATACGATACTTTATGGGTTTTAGATATAAAAAAGCTCCGAAGTATGAGAAGGTTTTTCCGTATACAAATCACAAGAACTAAATAATCAGGAAATCATAAATTAAAAATTCTATAATACGGACATTATGTCATAAACTCATTTTGGAAATATTGCTTATGTCATTTATGATTTATAAGCTATATGAAACGCTTGGAGGTAGTTTTTGTTGCATAAAATATTAAGAATATTATATACGTAGGTAGTTCAAAGTGCATGCCGTTGGACTGTTAGAACCTTTTATTTAAGGACCATAATATCAGTTTTTAGAGTTATAATGTAATCATCTTTAGACTAAGATATTTTTTTAATTTTTGAGGATAAAGAAGGTCAACAGCTCAACAGGTGGTCAACAGGTTAGTAGCAAAAGATTAGTTAAGTTTGAAATAGCCCCAATTCAGATGCAATATTGTATGATACTTTGTTATAATATTATTTAAGTTTACTTATTAATTCTAATTAATCTACATAAAATTATTATTATTATACAATCTTAATTCGACAAAGCCGCATGCCATATATTATGTATTTGTTGACGAAACTAAAAAAAAAAACGTTCTTAAAGTTAATAAATGTTTGGGTTTGTTTGGTCAATTTCGTCCCAATGCTGGGCCAGAGTGCTGTTATCCTATTTACTATATGAATCGGTTTTCAATTTACATAATTGTATTTCTTTAAACTCAAATCAGATAAAAAATCATTTATTTAAATATACTACAATAATAACGGCCACATATTCGAAAAATACCTCACATTTTACGGCGAAGACAAGCAAGAACTTATTGATTTTTAAAATATTTTTGCTTGGTAACAAAATTTGTTTCAACGATCACCGATTGATTGTTAGAAATTTCCAGACATCTTTGTAAATTGGAAAACACACTGTATAAAATATTATTACAAAGGTTAAAAAGTACATACCCGACATCAGAAGTTTTTATCTGAAGAGTTCACAATATGACACTTATACTTTGGTAATTTTTTATCGTGGTATAATTTAATTGTTATGATTAGAATATATATATATATATTATGTGTAATGAATAATTATTATTATAATATTATAACAAGAGCTCAAAAACAACACGTGTGTGTTTAACGATCGTTTTTTTTAAACGCAGCGCAAATCGAATGAGTAATTTTACCGATTATTAAAAGTGGCCGAAGAGAGTTTTGCAACAAACCTGATTATCGACCTTGTGGCTTCTTTGGAGAGATGTGTTGCAATATTCTGAAGGAATGTTGATTTAATATTATATTATGAATCGAATTTTGTCGCATATATTTAGTATAATAGTTAATTTATTATTATAATTCAAGATATCCGGAAGGTCGCTGCGAGCGGTTGGAGGATAGCGACCTCATCCTGCCCCGTAAAGGCGGAACGAAGGCCTACCAAGGGGTTTTAGTAGGTATCCTTGCCGGTTTTGCACTCCCACCGGCAAGTGAGTCCCACATAACCCGTGCCTCTCCCCCGGGAGGTACGGGTATGCATTAACGCATTTCCCCTTGTTAAAAAAAAAGACGAAGCCGGACGACCGAGTTAAGTGGCGTATTTTTTTGGCTTTTCATTTTTTTGATGTTGTTTTGAACTTTACAAAACGTTGAAATAAACATTTTATAATTTTGAACATTGGCGGTCAAAAACTCAAACCTGAGCTTACGGTTTGTAAAATTCAAATATAACACCAAATCAAAAACTTTAGTAAAAATTAGTTTCTACCAGGATATCCAAAACCAACTGTTACTCTAGTTATGTTTCTTTTTAAATTTTAAAATTATTGTTTTATAATTTTATATATTAAGCCAACTTGATGTATAAATATTATGATAGTATTACTTTAATTAAAAGATATTAAGCATTTTAATTAGGTTATTTAAATAAACTTGATTATTTAAAAATAATAGTTTAGTATTTTTTCTTAAACATAATATTTAAATATAGTTATAATTTTTTAAGTTTAAAAGTTCAAATATTACTGGTTAGATCACGTAAAAATCACAAAATATTGGGTGATATTTCAAACCTGATAGTTTGCTTCTTCTTTGTCCTCGCCTATGTCCCGTTTAAACAAGGTCGGTTTTTTATCTTGAGACGCCAGGGTGTTCTATTTTTTGTATCTTCCTCTTTTAGGTTAAGAGTTTTCATATTAGGTATCTCCTTTGATATTCGTCAACCACGTGGTAACGGGTCTCCCTCGTCCTCTTTTAATAAGTATCAATGGCGCGTAAACCTGATAGTTTGCAGCAGTTAAAAATAATAATTATGCATTACATAATATGATTTATAATTTTAAAAGTTCAATATAATTATATAAAACTAGTCTTTTTAAATATTTATATTCCAAAGTGATCTAAAATTAAAGCGCACAACCCATTAAGCTAAAAATAGATCGTGAATAAAAAGAAGTATAGTTAAAATATTTTTACGGCGAGGGCTTGTTATTTCGAATCTAGAACCTAGTGAACGATTCTAGAATAGATTAAGATAAGAGATATTCTAAATTGCCCTGTTGACGCAAGTGAAAGATAAAGTCCCGTATATCTACAATTTTCTATGGCAATGTTATGGGAATCCTTCGAAATTAGTTTACAAAAATAATCTTATTTTGTCTTCTGTTGGTTGTCAACAGGGTGATCCACTCGGACCGGCCATTTTCAGCCTGGCCATCCATCCGATTATTCAGCGTCTAAAGTCCAAACTTAATGTTTGGTACTTAGATGACGGAACTTTAGGAGGTGATGCGGGAACTGTACTTGACGATTTAAAAACTCTTATAGACGAATTTCGTCTCATTGGCCTAGAACTAAATTTATCAAAATGTGAAATTTTTATTTCAGATACATGTTTGGACAAAGATTTGGTACTTGATCAATTCCTTCGTTTGGCACCCAGCATAAAAATTGTAGATAAGTGCTCACTTCGCCTCCTTGGTTCGCCGATCCTAGACGAATCCTTCCCACCTTTTGTTGAGGAAAAAATTCAAAATTTTATGATGGCCTCGGACAGATTGATCAAAATTAATGCCCACATGGTATTTACTATTATCAGGTATTGTTTGTTTGTACCAAAATTTACATACGTTTTACGATGTTGTCCATTGTGGAAACACAATGAGCTTCTCGTAAGCTTAGACAACGTCATAAAAAATACCCTGATGTCGGTCCTGAATTTGAGCTTGGATGACAAGGCTTGGTCTCAAGCCTCCTTACCTGTCAGGTTTGGGGGCCTGGGGGTCCGTAAAATTTCTAGTGTCGCTCTCCCGGCTTTTTTGTCCTCAGTGCATAGTTCGGACAATCTCATTAAAAAAATACTCGCTCCCTCGCGAGACCCCGCATTATCATCTTTGGCTATAGCTAATTCAGCTGAGGCAAAAAATGCTTGGGTGGCAGCTTGCCCCAATACCGATTTACCTAAAGTACCATCTTCACAGAGACTGTGGGATGGGCCTCTCTGCGAGTTGGCACGGAATAGTCTAATACAAACGTGTCCCAACTCGTCAGACCGTGCCCGACTTCTAGCAGTCTCTGTTAGTGAATCTGGTTTTTGGTTGCAAGCCATCCCTTCCTTTAATACTGGTAATCTTTTAGATTCATCTGCTTTTCGTGTAGCTGTTAGTTTGCGCCTGGGTGCAGCATGTTATGTAGGTCACCGCTGTCAGTGTGGTACTGCAGTCGACGAACTCGGTCACCATGGTCTCTCATGTTCTCGAAGTGCTGGCCGAATCTCCCGCCACTCCAGTCTCAACGACATCATTCGCCGGGCTTTTACCAGCGTCAATGTAGCAGCCATTCTCGAACCGAATGGTCTGATGCATGACGATGGTAAAAGACCTGACGGTATGACTTTGATTCCCTGGAAGTTAGGTCGGCCGTTAGTGTGGGACGCGACTTGCGTTGATACACTGGCGCCCTCACATCTTCCAGAGACTCAAATTGCGGCTGGTGCGGCGGCAGTTTCTGCTGAGCGGCTCAAGCGGCGTAAATATGCTAACCTCGATAGCGGTTACATTTTTGAGCCGTTTGGGGTAGAGACTTTGGGTCCTTGGGGTCCGGGAGCTCACCGCATTTTCCAAAATTTATCTGAGCGCTTGGTCGAGGCGGTTTGTGACCGAAATGCTGGGGTATATTTGGCCCAACGTATAAGTATTGCCATTCAACGTGGCAATGCTGCCAGCATTCTGGTCACTCTGCCAACTGACAGTGGTTTGGAGCACTTGGATTTTCTGTAGATCGGCGTGTGGCCGATCTGTGGTTAATAAAAGTGTTCTTTACTGCTGTAGTAGCTGTAGTATTGCTAGTTTGTTTTTCTCAATAAAGGCATTTGCCACGACAAATAAAAAAAAAAATATTCTAAAGTTGAAATAAGAGCATAAAATTTTGAAATAGGCTAAAAAAAGGTGCCTTTTTTCATATACAATTTATTCTAAACCATGCGCTTACTATTTTATATCAAACGCAAAAATATAATATACTAATGTTTAAAATATGTTCATAAATTATAAAGTCTATGGCAGGTATCTACATACATGAACTCGTATGTATAATAATAACTAGTAAAAAAAACAAATAATTCCTCCTTTTTTACCGAGTAAGTTTTTACTTTTTGAAGATATTTCTTTAGTCTCGTACAACCTTGGTGGCCCTTAATGTCATAATTATGAACCCCAGTGATTATCAACAATGACATATCACTTGATAATAAGATACCACAAGATACGTCCATTGTATTCCCATACCACCAACTATTGTAAACAAGCAGACGCCGAGCTTCTTGAATCGAAATTGACGCCTTGGTGATAGTTTTTTTTATACAGAATAGGCCTACGTTTGACCACATCCCACAATGGACAATGGATCACGTAAGATGACTAGAAAGGTACCTCGTGCCTTAGA
The DNA here is from genome assembly GCA_947507615.1 of Hemithea aestivaria. NCBI lineage: Eukaryota > Metazoa > Arthropoda > Insecta > Lepidoptera > Geometridae > Hemithea > Hemithea aestivaria. The sequence goes on along the minus strand of OX382325.1, from coordinate 2,230,175 downwards.
TACGAGTTGTACTGCAGTAGTTAAGACACATTTGCATTTGTATACACATTTGCCTGCCTGCTAATAGGCTGCTTAATCAAATAGGCTGCATTAGAGTTTACTTTTGCAAGTCAATTTTAGAAAACATAGCAAGAGATAGCGGCAACGTAATTTCCAACAATTTTAAAATTTTGAAATAGTAGTGAGCGACAAGTTAAGCTAAAGTAGCTAAACCAAAATAGGTACTTCAGTTTCGATTAATTAAACTTGGCTTTCAGTATATTGGTGGGCGGTGTCTGCCATTACTAAGTAATTGTCTGTGACGCATACGCCTGTCACAATCTTGCATAATATGCACTTAGACTGATGAAAAAATGACGAGTAATTAAACAACAATATGACCAATTAAGTGACGCTAATTAATTAAAGTATTTTAATAATTATTATAGTAGATTTTTGAAATTCTTGTCATTTTTGTGGAAACTCATTAGAGCTATGGAATTTTTCTGATTGGGTCATTAATAAAAGACTCGAATGTTTACTAAGACGCAACATCCATTCATCATAAAATCCACCATACTACAGGCCATCTACGGCAGCATTGTCCTTAACATAACGCGAGATCGCGTTGTCAGGATAACCTATAATAAATAAAATGTAATTATAAGCTTAGACCCTTTTTTAACCCATTAAAAATGCATTACGCATCGTCACCCAGCACTTGGGGCGCGGGGCGGTATATGGTACTCCCCGCCGAAGAAAATACCCCTTAAAAATAGACCTGAGGGTGTACCTGCGTGATGCCTTAATACCGGTCTATTCTAAGCGGAAAACTTTAAGCTGGTAAAAAAGCTAGTCGCATCTAGTTAACTAGTAGAATAGGAAAGCTAATATAAGTAGAAAATAGGAATATTATTGTAAAAAATTATGATTTTCTTTATAGATAATATTGCAATTTGGTTACAACACTAAATTATCCTTGGTGATTTCTTCCAATATTTTTACGTTCAAATATTATATTGGTCCAAAGTTCAATTTTGTGACCTTTTATAAATCTAAGTCATGATTATAATATCAATCTGTCATTCGATTACTCAATTACGACAAGTATCAAAGGTCTTTTTTTTTTACTTACTATACATTTTTATAACTTATAATAATTATTATAATTGAGCAAAAATAAATTTGCGAGAATGAGCGATGCCGCAGGTGAAGAGCTAGTTGTACAATATCCATATATACGTTTCTATATTTTTTATTTATATTTTTTAAATTATTGTATAATTCTTTAATTAAAATTTTAATGGTTCCTTGTAATCTTTATCACTTACAAGTAATAAACAAAAAAAAATTAGCTACTTAATAAATTTGAAAAAAAAAATTTGAATGAGGTGTGGGTATTATAGGTTCTTTCTTTATATTTTAAATTACGAAATTACACTTTAGTTAGGTAACATTTAGATGATTTAATTTTTTATTAAAAAAATCCAATAAGAATTATTATAATTACGAAACATTGAACAATTTGTTAAGAAAAAAAATTGTGAAACAGTGTTTACGTTATCGCACTGCTCTAAAACGGCTAAACCAATTCTTGTATATTTTTTATTTATAAAATAATGATAGGTCTGCGAATAGGTCGTATATAATTCACATCAGAAGTTGCGCCGGAGCTCGTAATTATAAATTAATTGGAAAGGGGAAAGTCTATTTACCTATATATCCTTGAAAAATATTGGCTTGAACGTACGATGTTTCAAAAATCTATCTCTCAAACTGGATCAAAATAAATGTTAAGGCCATCCTCTGAGGGTAATGACACTAACATTGCTTAGACCCTTCACATACCGAATTTTTTTATTTTTTTAAACCAGATATCGATCACGACCTTAGTAGGCAGGTTACGCATGAGATTCTAATCACATCAAAATCAAAAACAAAATGTTAATCATGCAGGCATCAGTATTTTCCGAACGATACATCTTTGTAATATTCAAGGCACGAGTGAATAGGTACCTTTCTAGACATCTTACTATATTCATTTGCACGCAAGTATAAGAAAACAAGTGAAATTTTAAAAATACTTTTTACTCGATGGGGTTGTGTCGTTTAATTACGGGGTTGCTATGGCCACCTTCCAGCTCCATCATCAGATCACCTCGATGTCATAATAATATTGCATTGTCATCCGGTTTATATATGCATGCAAAATTTCAACTCGATCGGAAACCGGGAAGTCGATCAAATTAAACTTACAAGATTTGATTACAGACAGACAGATAACAGACAGGTGAAAGTAAGTGTGTGTGTGTGAGTGTGTGTGTGTGTGTGTGTGTGTGTGTGTGTGTGTCTGTGTGTGTGTGTGTGTGTGTGTGTGTGTGTGTGTGTGTGTGTGTGTGTGTGTCTGTGTGTGTGTGTGTGTGTGTGTGTGTGTGTGTGCGTGCGTGTGCGTGCGTGTGCGTGCGTGTGCGTGTGTGTGCGTGCGTGTGCGCGTGTGTGCGCGTGTGTGCGCGTGTGTGCGCGTGTGTGCGCGTGTGCGCGCGTGTGCGCGCGTGTGCGCGCGTGTGCGCGTGTGTGCGCGCGTGTGCGCGTGTGTGCGCGTGTGTGCGCGTGTGTGCGCGTGTGTGCGCGTGTGTGCGCTTATTATATGAACGCTTATTACTCAAGAGACATTAGATGCTTAAACTCTGCAGCCCAGTGTTTGTTTCTTAATTAAAAATATATATATTTTTATTCATCTTTGCCACTTATATATGTAGACAGATTAGATAGGGCAACATTGTAATTACGCCATTTCCTTTAATTTTATCGGTGGGCAGAGTTGAAAATGGCAAACTCTGGCGTAACACTTATAACGGGCGCTGATTTGTTTAAATAAAACTGCTTCGCTTCGTGGCGACGTGTGATTGGTCGATAGTCGGGGGACGCGTAGATTGGCCAATGAGCGTGGAGCAAGAGTTGTGGAAAAGATCCGATGGTGGCGCTAGTAAGCGAGTTTACTTGGTACGGTTCTCTGTGCGGGAGCTCACACTTTTGGCTTGGGATCGGTAGAAGCACGTTGGGACTCCGACAACTGGGAATATTAGCGTCCATTACGAGTGGAACGCCGAGTCCACCGAATAACCCTAAAGCTAAGTATAAGTAGAGTCTTTAGCTAGGTCTCAGTAATTATCATTGTCTATTGTCTAATTATAATAAATTGTGCTAATGCTTGTAATGTTTTATTATCCTCGGCCGTTATATCCACACATTCTTATGATGAGGGGCTTTAGAAAGCGACCATATATATAGGCAGGCGGGGCTCACCCAATTCTACATATATTTAAAGCCGCAAATAAAATATTATTTCAATAAAACACTTGAATAAACTTCAAATATCAATTATAATCGTAATATTCCTACCTATTATTTTATTTCGATTTCGTTAACACAAGTGGAAAATTTTTGATCATCGATATATTATTATAATTTGCGAACAAAAGCCATTGGAATGATATTATAATATTTTATTTGTTCAAACAAAACAAAAAATTCGGGTGCTTCGATTTTTCCTATTTTATCCATCATTCCTATCTTAGGGCACCTATTAATAACTTAGAGCACATAATAGATAGATAATCCTTTATTGAAACACAAAAATGTACAAAAACAACTTAAAACTATAATATAAAACTAAGTGTTACAATTGGCGGTCTTATCGCTAATAGCGATCTCTTCCAGACAACCGTGCAAGGAGAAAAGAGCATAATTTCCAAATTAAACAAAAATTATAGCTATATACATCAAAAATGGTACCTATAAAATATAATGTGTTATATTATAGCCTGTATGTGTTATTCCAAGGTCTAATAAATATTACCTATAGGTATACCAAAGAAAATATAACTGAAAAAAAAATATAACTGAAAGTAAGCATTGTTTTATTATAAAAAGCTACATATTAATAATACATATTAATAACTGCCTGGAATAATACATAATTAAAATAACACACAGAAATAACAAATTTCAGTCAGTAAAACCACTTGTCATCAGCTGGTGATAATTTTATAATAATAATATTTATTAGTTTTTTATTATTATTTAGTGTTAATTCCGCTCCTATTGAAGCCGCGAAAATTGTGCCTAAAACAATTTTATTTGGCACGAGTCAGCGCGGTAACCGACATTTTCCAATCCAACAGGCCCAAGTTTGATGGGAGACTAGATGCCAAGGCTCTGCCGATTCTCAGTCCTCTGTCACTTAGACGATGCGGGAGTGCCGCCGAGTTGATTTAGTGGGTATACCGTGCAGTCATCCTGCACGGGGAGTCCCACATAACCCACCCATTCCCGCGATCAGCCTAATGAATTTTTTCTCGGTGTCAACAAAAAAAAGGCCCAAATTTGGCATAGCAAAGATTATAGCGCTATGGGCATCTTCCCATTTTCTTTTAATGTAAGACTCGTACCTTACATATTGTAGGTGGTTTCTACGACGGCGAATTATGGCGTGGTAATCAAATTATGCAAGGCCCATAGTTTATAACATCTACTGGCCTTTTTAACCTTGACCTGCCGGATGCCATAGGAATCCCATAACCGTTACAGAAACCCATTGACCTCTCTACAATGCATTGTTTGAACTTTATAGAGACAATTAAAATGTTCTACGTTATAATTAGTTGTCAATTAAGGGTTGATTTAAAAAATCATGGTCGAAATGAGGTGAGTGACCTTTTTGTATATATAGGTATATAACCGATTTTTAAAAAGAGGACGAAATCAAAAATAATATATACTAGCTGTGCCTAGCGGTTATTATTAGCCTATGTGTTATTCCAGGATCTAAGCTATCTCTATACCAAATATGAGCTTAATCGGTCCACCCGTTTAGGCGTGTAAGAGTAACAAACACACATCCAGACATCCATTCTTACAAACTTTCACATTAATAATATTAGTAAGATTAGAAATGCCTTAACTCGTCGTCACAGAATCTTTTTATGTAAGTTCCACGACTACTCAAAGACGTCTCGTCGACGGAAAATTCCATTTTTAACCCCCGACGCAAAAACGACGGGGTGTTATAAGTTTGACGTGTCTGTCTGTCTGTGTGTGTGTCTGTCTGTGGCATCGTAGCTCCCGAACGGATGAACAGATTTTGATTTAGTTTTTTTTGTTTGAAAGTTATGTTAGTCGAGAGTGTTCTTAGCCATGTTTGGTGGAAATCGGTCCAAGATGGCCGCCGCTATAAAATGGTGGATTACTTTTTTCTTCCACGACCCCCTCAATATGGGTATTAAATGAAAGGGCTTAACGAGTAGAATACAGCCCACTAAATCACCTAAAAAAATTTTTAAAATAAAATTTAAAATCCAAGATGGTCGCCATCAAAAAATGGTGAATTACGTATTGCGTTGGGGGTTTTTTTTTAATTTTTAATTTAATTCACTTGTATTTCAAAGGGCTTAAACTCAAGTGGATCTATTAACTTTTTTATTAGGATCGGATCTCACGACCTTGGCCAATGTATGGTAATGTGTGGTAGTATTTAATTAATTTATAGATATCTTATCTTTCTACGTCAATTTTCATCATTATAATACTGGACTAGTAGATGTCAAATCAAGATTTTTAATCTCGACTAATACGCGCAAAAAATACGTTATTATTAGAAGTAGATACTATAAATATATTAAATGTCGTATATGTTACGGCTAATGTCCGAAGTTGCCTCACGTTTTAAACGAGTGAGGCCGAAAATAAATTTTATACACCTCACTTTAACCCGCGCTACGTGTCACCTAGTTTTTAAGTTTATTAAATTTTATCTATGTTAGTCTAAAAGGTATAATATGATAAGGGCCTCTGGTACACTGCGTCTGTGCCAGTAAAGTAAGTAAGTATTGCCTGAAATAAATGAATTATTTTTATTATTTAACCAACTAGGTCGGCTAGGTTTAGCCGCACTTCGGACTTTAGCCGTGACATATACATATATTTAAATCAGTTTTGAGCAGAACCTGATTTGATAACTTTAGTTAATTGAACTATTTCTGAACGGATGTCCATCCATATTATTAACAAAGACTTCAAGTCTATTCTGTAGCAAGACAATTTAAAAGCAAGGCAACAGCGACTTCTAAATTATATTGAATAATTTTATTTTTAAAAACTCACATGGAAGTAACTTAAAATAGGGGGTCATTTAAATGTTTTAACATCTAAATATAAAAAAAGGAAAGAGTAACTGATTGACTGACTGACTGATCTATCAACGCACAGCTCAAATCACTGAACGGATTCGCTTGAAATTTAGAATAAAGATAGGTTTTATTACGTAGACCTTCGCTAAGAAAGGATTTAGCTACGCGGGCAAAGCCGTGAGCATAAGCTAGTTATAATATAAACCAGTAACCCTGTATAACCACAGTGATGACTAAGTCACTTCAATTGTAAGGTTCAAATAATTTTAAAAGTGAACAAGCATGAATGAAGGTGTAATTATGTTGTTATAATTAATTAACAGCTATGTAATTGTCAATAAAATAATGGCTCGCTTACATTTACTGTGATTTAATAATTTTTAGTTTTATTTTATTGTCTGCTTTATTTTTGTATCCATTGTATTGACTGCCAGGTATCTTTATTTTATTAAATTATCCCGAATAGTCAAATTGCTAGTTTCATGTCGTAAAACGCAGGCATAGGATAAAAAATAATTTAAATAATATAAATATCTGAATTAACTGGCATGAATTCTAGCAAAAATCACAGTTAATAAATCTAATAATATTATTATTATAATCTATTTAAGATATTTTTTCTTTATCTTTTGTATACTTCAATCTCACTCTCTCACACACACCCTACGAACAAGGGCATTCCTTGTTTTTAGCACACGACCATCCAGGTAAATATCAATATTTCCCTGCAAGGTTGCCTGGAAAAGATCGCTTTTATAAGAACGTTTTTAATTTTTCTGCATATTTGTGGTGTTATCTGTCTGTGTAGACACTTTTAGTTTGACAGTTGTTTGATAGTAACTAAGTTAACTAACAACCTAAAAAGGCATTCATCCATGGAAATAAAGATAGGTAATATCCTGAAACCACTAATATGCAGAAAAATTATAAACGTTCTTATGGCTAAAAACGACCTCTTCCAGGCCATCTTGCAGGGAAATATTGATTTTTTATATTTACATGGTATGCGAGAGAGTAAAATTGAAGTATTATACAAGATAAAACGAAAAAATATCTTAAAAAGTAATAATAATAAAAATATATTTATAAACTGTGATATTATATGCTAGAATTCACAGAGACTATGTAGTCGTTTTTAGTTTGACAGTTGTTTGATGGTAACTAAGTTAACATAATATGACCTAAAAAGTCGTCCATCCATGGAAATAGGATTGCAATCAAACTATCGTAGGTGGGATATAATGTAACTATGGAATCTTTGGTGCATGAATGCCCAAGTTTTAATTACCGTAGTGAAGGGCGACGGTCTCATGTATCATGAATCAAGGTGGACCACGGACCACGGGTCCGTCTGAGGTCATAGTTTGATACTTTTTAATGCATTTCAAACAGTTACTCCAGTTACTCAGTGGAAGGTCTTGAGTCTTGACACGGAAAAGTTTTTTAAACCTAAAACTCGGGTTAATTTTGTCGCTGGGACGTCGAAAACGGCCTATCTTATATTTAAATTAAAGCTTCGGTAGGAGGGCACTGTAGCTAGTGAAATTACTGGGCTGAAGAGTCTTAACATCTTAGGACTCAAGTAACAAGCGTTGGCGCAGTGCACTGGGTAGCACTGTGCTGATTATGGGCAGCGTTATCTCTTACCATCAGGAGAGCATCTTGCTCGTTTTCTTACTTCTTTGTATAAAAAAAGAGGTACTCTGTAAGACATCCTAAGCCGCTGAACGGATTTAGAACATGTATAGATTTTATGCGCGGTTTTGAGCGGATGGCCGATGGGGTCGAAAAGTGCTCGAGTGGAGACCACGGACTAGCAAACAAAGCGTAGGACGTCCACCCACAAGGTGGACAGACGACCTTATAAAGGTCGCCGGAAGACGCTGGATGCAGGTCGCTTCCAACCGGTACATATGGAAGTCCAAAGGGGAGGCCTATGTTCAGCAGTGGACGTCCAATGGATGAGATGATGATGATGATGATGATAGATTTTATGACGTAGACCTCCGCGAGAAAGGATTTCCGCACGCTAGCATAGCCGTGAGCATTTTTTTTATACAAAGACTAGCTTATGCTCGCGGCTTTGTCCGCACGGCGCAATCTTTTCTTAGCGGCGGTCTACATTATAAAACGTATCTGTGTTCCAAATTTCGACCTAATCCGTCAAACGGTTTAGGCTGTGCGTTGATAGATCAGTCAGTCAATCAGTCACTCTTTCCTTTTATATATTTAGATGTAAGAAGACGAGCAAGACGCTCTCCTGATGGTGAGAGATAACGCTGCCCATAATTAGTACAGTGTTACTTAAGATTTTACAATGATGTAAAATTTTTGGTGTAAACTAATCTAAATAATATATAAAAAGAAAGAGTGACTGACTGACTGATCTATCAACGCACAGCCTAAACCGCTTGACGGATTGGGTTGAATTCTGGAACACAGATAGGTTTTATGACGTAGACCTCTGGTAAGAAAGGATTTTGCCATGCGGGTAAAGCCGCGAGCACAACCTAGTATTTTATAATACAATAATAATAAATATACTATGTATATGCTTAAGGGCATTTAGCTGTTCATAACCATATGCAACTAGTAATCATTATAAAACTAGTTTTTATACATGTGTGACGCAACATAAAAACTATTTGGCTTTTGTAACCAAAACTTAATTTAAATATTGTGAACTTTAATGTTATTTTTAATGTAACCTTTAAATGGTTTAGGCATAATAAAGTAAATCCTTATTTTAAATAGTTTTACAACGGACTAAAACGTTAGAGTAATAAATTTTATTTTTATGGATCGTAAAAATATTTATTTAATAAATTATTATTTAGTGGCAGGGAGGGATTTATCCCGCCTTCTAGGTCTAATGTGCTACCATCTTTGAGATCAGTCGAGATCGAGGTCAAAGGTCTACGTATAATAAAAAAAAAAATTTTTTTAATCTGTTGGTAAGCTTCGGTCGTGGCTAGTTACCTAATGCATTTTTTCCCGGCGAAAAAAAAAAGAAACCCACTTGACAAAACCGTGTCACTAAGCGGTCATTATGGCCATCTTTCTTAAGGTTTTGTACCTCTAAAGTTCGTTTGTCCGTCTGTCTGTCAAAAAAGTCACTCTTTCCTTTTATATATTTAGATGTGCTCTATCCCTAACAACAATAATATATAATGTATTAACAAGTCCATGACAAATTACATAACGATAATGTCATTAACATTTTATGACATCACGTTTGTTTATCTTAGTGCCCAGCTGATCGAATGAGCTAGAATAATATAAAATAGTCGAGCAACGCATTTTAAAACTAGTTATACTAGCTTTTTAGAAACAAAAATAAATGTAGCTTCGTTTTTTGATGACAAATCAGAGACTAATTCGCATTCCAAAAAAAAATTGGTTACATTCTAACAAAACATGTTACACCTTACTTACACTGTCAGAACTAAATCACAATAATTATACCTACGATGTGTGGCTAACATAATATGTATATGTTGCAGTTTCAGGTCGCCAAGATACAAGGCCTGCAATTTGACCTAACGACTGCTAACATAATATCTTATAGGAAACAGCCGACCCACAGTTTTACGTGCCTTCCGAAACACGGTAGCGTCCAGGTGAACTTTTTGCCAAACACTGAGATTTGAACCCAGGGTCTCCGGATTAAAAGCCAGACGTATGACAACTGGGCCACGGATGCTACATACCTACGATGTGTGGCTAACATATGTATATGTTGCAGTTTCAGGTCGCCGAGATACAAGGCCTGCAACATGACCTAACGACTGCCTCCTACATATCTTATAGGAAACAGCTGGTACCCACAGTTTTACGTGCCTTTCGAAAGAGGTTTGTTTGCGAATTTGACACGGCTACGCACATTGTACTAATGGAGCTTACCTATGATATGATATACCATATAACATATACATAAATATTAAAGATATTATACGCGTTTTCTTGACATAGTAATGTTTCGAGTATTTTTTTTAATAATTGTAAGACCATTTCGCTTATATTACTACACTAGCTTATGAATGCTCGCGGCATTGCCTGCGTGGGAAAATTTTTTCTTTGTGGAGGTCTACGTCATAAAATTTATCTATATTCCAAATTTCAAGCGAATCCGTTCAGTGATTTGGGCTGTGCGTTGATAGATCAGTCGGTCATTCAGTCACTTTTTCCTTTTATATATTTAGATTTTCTCGCTAATAAAATACAATGTATTCATTATTACAATATAATATAATATAAATGACTTATAAAAATAAAACTTCACCGTGACTCTTTATTATATTATAACCCTTTATTGTACACATTAAAAAAGCAGTAAAACTAAGAAAATAGGCACGAGTGAACATTAAATTATTCATAATAATATTATTAACCTGTTATATTTTAAATTAAATCAAATTGAATAATATTTTTAATATTATTGACAAGTAATTAAATAATAATAGGTAAATAATATGGCACAATTAACATGTTATGGAAAATTTTCGCACATCATCGCTAATTATAATGTTATTTAGTTTTTAACGATATTGTGATTAATAATTATTGCTCTTTTATATGCACATTATGTTACATAATAATGTATGTTTTTATATAGCGAAATTCAAACTATTTTGTGTGGACTCTTCGGCTGAACTACATGAGAGGGTAATTGATATTATGTGGACAGTTTAAACCCTGTAATAACACGAAATGTAGGCTTATTTTTAGTGGATTAAAACGCTTTTCAGATAGTACGTAGTTTTAATAGGTCTATTTTTTATATTTTAAATAATACTTACCACGCGTTTTGCTTCTACATTTTATTAAGAACTGGTCGGATTTAGAACATATTGCAGTCATATACATATTTTTCCAGAGCGATATAATTTGGGAATCTTCAAGGCACGTGAATAGGTATATTTCTAGACGGGATCTGTCGTAGTAGTAGTGTGTCGATCACATCTGTAGTTTCCAGAGGTCAGAGGGCCTATTGCCTATCGCTAATCGACATGTAAAACACAAGAATCCATAGACAAAATTGCGTACATTACTTGCTTAAACCTCCTCATTAATATCTGAGTAAAATAACAAACGCAGCAATGTACATCGAAGTTGTCATCAATCGTACTGGGTGAGAAATAGCCAGGCCCTTAGGTGGGATGTGGTCAAACGTAGGTAAGTAACATTTTAAAATAGCTTCTTCACGTTATAAAGATTAATAAGGCAAACTTTACATTTACTCTATGTTATTTCCTATGCTAAAACGTCGTGCCTTTATGGTAAACCCATGGCATCATAGCGTGGTCACTCACTTTGATCTTTTATTCTATAGAGTCTAAATATTTACTTTCTATGACGTTGGCTTACGTCAAACGATTACTTTTCTTATATTTAAGCACACAGTGATAGCTAACACTGCTTAGTATGCATAATTGTATGTGTACTTAAGTACTTAGGGCTATTTGCTGTAAGCTTTTTACTCGTATTCTCATTGTTGACAGTTTAAAAATATTGTTATGGCGTTAAAATGCTTAAATCATTCCGGTTTTTTCTGGTCTGCCTTGGCAATTTTTTTTCTTACTGTAGTTGAATTATATCATATTATACAAAAAAGGTCGTTCTTATTCCGTATCTTCTACTCGTATAAAGTATAATAATTGGGTGGTTGTAGAGCTGCAAAACTAATATTAAATTTGCTCGTACCTTAATTTATACAACGAAGTAAGAAGACGAGCAAGACGCTCTCCTGATGGTAAGAGATAACGCTGTCCATAATTATTAGTAAGTGCCACCCAGGATTTTACAAAGGTAAAATTCTGGGTGCACTACGCCAACGCTTCTTACTTGAGAGTCATAAGATGTTAAGACTCTTCAGCCCAGTAATTTCACTAGCTACAGTGGCCTTTTCCGAAACACAGTAATGCATAATTTTATATTTCTACTTAATAGAATACATCATAAAGGTAATTTCAATTTGATTAATTAATTAAAAATATAATATTATATATCTATTCTTACTTCTCTTCTTTTTCTTCTTTTCTTTTTCTTATATTCTTAGATATATATCTATTGATTAGATATATAATAAAAAAAACTAAAGCGTGTGTAAAACTATTTATTTATTTAAAACGTTATGACGGTATGACACTATGTTCATTGTAAAAAGAAATCTAAGAAAAATATCGTATCTACTACCTACTTATATTATGTGCTATGAGTACAAAGCTGTGCGTAATATTTTAAGTTTATATCAATATCAAGTCAATGGGTTTTTAAAGCGTTACGCTAAAGTTAAATAGAATTATTGTTTGCATAAAATTTAATGTAAACCCGAAAAGGCCAAACGGATGTATGCTAATAAGTAGTCGACCACGTGTGATACCATGCTGTTGCCAAGAAGTGATGTCGCACAGGTCATTGCTATATCAGACGAAATACAATTTCTTTTATTTTACTAAAGACGCATAATTATAACACGGCACTGGGCACTGACATAACTACAGTTTTGGGGTTCAGATTTCCAAATGTCGGAAAGAATAGTTTTGAATCTAGACGTATATATATCTCTAGTTACATATTTATTATTATTAAAAAAAATAGAAATTTTAAATATTCTTAGGTCTTATCAACAAGTCAGTTTTAAATTACAGTCATCAACCAAAGTAATTGTTTTTGATATTTAGAGAATTTCCCAGTTTTTTAAGAATACTGCATTTTATATTTACGTATCAAATCGCGCTTTCGACAGTGTGTTTTCTAATTCAATCCCATATTATTATTTTTTAATATTTCTTTTGTAAAAATTAATGCAAAAAAATCTTAAGTCCTAAGAAGAATAAATTTTACAAGCAAATTAGGCGAGGAAGTCCTGCAATCATACAAGCTCAAAGATTTATTGTTTGCGTAACAGGTTTTCTTCAGTCATTGTTTGTCTCTAAAATGACTTTTATTGAATAAAGATTTTTATGATACAAAATCATCAATAATTATATATTGCTCGCAATTATCCTATTTTTACTTTAAAATCTCTTTAAACTACCAAGTACCTATATTGTAATTTTCTATCTGTTATCAATAAATGAGAATGAGAATGAGTAAAGGGGATTTTCTTAAAAGTCATAAAACCTGTTTTTGTAAAACATTTCCTATACGATATTATGTATAAAATTATGCGGAATTATATTAAACATCTTTATATTATGTACTTCATATTATATTATATGTAGGTAAAATACTTTGTATTATAATATGTATGTACCTACAATCGCTTGAGGATTACAGAGATACCTATATTGCAATAAATATTTATATATGTTCGACCGTTGCTGTCGCATAAAATATAATGACGATTTTGTTTTACGAGTACGTTGGTATAGAATATAGTAAAATTTACATATACGACAGTAGGTAACCATAAAAAAGAAAGGGAGGCTTTCGCCCTGCAGTGGGACGACAATGGCTAAAAATAAATAAATAAAATAAATAGGTAACAATCAATCCGCACAATATCTGACGAGAGAATGGACAAAATCAAGAATGAGCATGTAAGGGGAAGTTGCAAAATAGCGCCAGTGGCTGAGAAAATTAAGAGTGGAAGGATATCTGGTACGGGCGTATGAAGGAGGACATTCATGTGTCAAAAAAGGTCATGAAAGGTAAGTCGAAATTTGGGAAGGGGACGCCAAAAAAAGGTTTGGATGAATTGTGTAAAAAAAGATAATATGCGTGCTAGCGGAGCGAATGAAGATATGTGTATATAGTGAGATGGAGGAGAAAGACGTGTTGTGCCGACCCTACCTAGTGGGATAAGGGCAGGAAGAAGAAAAGATCAATATTTTACTTTTTTTTTAATTTTTTTTTATAGAAGACTAATCAAGCGTTTGACCGCAATCTCACCTGTTGGTAAGTGACGATGCAGTCGAAGTTGTAGCACGCTTATTTAGTAAGAACCTATTCACTCTTGATTTGAACAAACCCACGTTATAGCATTCGGGAAACACTGAGAGTGGTAGCGAGTTCCATAACTTCGCCGTTCTCATAATGAAAGACGAAGCGAATCGCTTAGTCCGAGCTGCTGGTATACTCACCAGATATTGGTGGCGCAGTGCCGTTTGCCTGGAAGTACAAAAGAGGTAGGATGATGACGATTTTATGTTGAAGCAAACAAGTCCAATTTCATCATAATTATTTTAGGCCTTGTTATAACTTACTAGCCAAATACTTCCTTTTTTATGCCGTTCTTCTCTGTTTTATGCAGATGACATATTTTTGCAATCATAAACATGTGATTATGTATAAAATTACAATTAATAAATATAAGATAATTTTTTTTTTATAAAATTAACATAGTGCACACAACACATTAATTGCCCACATTATGATCACCTTGATTTTAAATAAAAATAATATCAGCTAAAAATATTCAAATTAGATATAATTTAAGTAGGTACCTGTTTATAAAAACTAGATTTATTATTTCTTCCTGTAGTTTTAATTGCTTTATCTGTTTTTCCGATCTGTCAGTAGATATCCGGTTTTAAATTAGGTATGTCAATATTTTTTATGCTAAAAATAATTTTCATCCCCCTATCTCGGAAAGTGCATTTTTACTCTTCGATATCTGACTGGAAAAGTCCATTTCATCCTCTAGAGGGTAAAGTAAATTTGAATTTAGAACATCGTGTGCACCGAGTTTGTGAGTCAAAAACATAATTAAACCTATTTACTTCGAACTCCGATGCCGATTTTATCATACAACTTTTTTAAATTTGTTAAAAACTCCGAATCAAAACCTCTTTGGTGAACTTCTTTTTTTATATTTGCTTTGTGCGCACCATCAGCCTTGCCAGTAAGTTACTTTTGTAAAATTTTACGTTTCTTTTAAATTATTTACTTTACTTGTTTAGATATAAGTTACATTTCGCGGCAATAGTATTTTTTTAATGAATTATATATGGATGAATTTTCCCTGTAATAGTAAATAATAGTTAAGTTAATTTAGCAGAGTTAATAAAATAAGCCATTTTTTTATAACTTTATCTAGTTAGTAGAAAGATTTTTTCTAACTATTACTTTTTAGTAACTTTTTAAATATCGATTTCCCACAATAATAAACTGAAAATTAGGAAATAATCACTAAAAAGAATAGGTAAGCGTACCCACGTAAATTTAAATTGAATACTAGTTACTTTTGAAGATATGGCATTTGCAACACTGCGCGCATCCATGGTGAGAATAAATTTTAAAAAAATCTTTTATCATTGAATTATTTCCTCGCTGAGGAGGGATGAAAAATTATGTGTCACACTCGAGTGCAAAGATTTTTGACCTTGTGCTCTTTTGATTCCCTCGCTAACGCTTAGGATTCTAATTATTAAATAACTCGCTGCGCTCGTGATTCAATTTTAGAATCCTTCGCTAGCTCGATCATCAAAACTGAGCACGCGGTTAAAAAGCAACTTTGCACTCTTGTATAACAAATAACTATTATGCTACTCTATGCCTACTATTTATTTATTAGTCAATGACCTGTATAAAAAACTAAAATACATAATATATGCCTATATTAGCATACAAAAGCTTAATTTTCCAATCTGCCTGCCTAATAACAATATTTTCATTTATATAAAAAGATATTGATGAAATTGTATGTAAATTTTAGATTAAAAGAAAATGAGAAGATGCGCCATAGCGCTATCGTTGCTATGCCAAACTTGGGCCTAATGGAGCGGAAAGTGTCGCTTTCCGCGCCGACTTACGCTGCAGTAAAATTGTACCCGGCACAATTTTCCGCTCTTAAATTAGGCCCAGGGCCTAATTAAAGCGGTCCATGTCAGAAACGTCAATATCGCATCATCTATTTGTTTTAAAATTCATGATGTAAATACCTTTTTTGTACGATTTTGGAAACTACCGTGAGTGTTATCCATATTATAAATACGACACGGCTGTACTCACGTTGACTATTTGTTGAGATACGTCTCAACCACGGTTTCGGACAATTACGATGTCCTTCATCAGGAGTTCACGCCTGCAGTAACCGACGCTGACACACGCTGGCGTGGTTGAGACGTATCTCAACAAATAGTCAACGTGAGTACAGCCATGTCGTATTTATAATACCTTTTTTATACTATATTTAAATTAACCTTTGACCATTATTTTGGGATTAATGCTATCATTAATCCCAAAATAATGGTCAATAATATGTAAACAAGGCTATTTATAGATATAATTTTTAATTAATTGTATTAAGTAAACTATTTTAGCGCATATCAAAGCAAAAATATGAGAAACTTTTTTTAATAACCCAAGTATTTCTGCATCCTGTAGATAATTGTTATGATATACAAAATATTAAAATGCAAGGGTACTTGATTTCGTCTAAATTATTTTTCATGGGCACGATAACATGTTTTAAGTTATTTCTTAATTGCCTGCTAGCTTGTTGTTGAAAAATAAGCAAATCTGGAGACCAAGGCTACCTAGAAACAAAAATTTCATAAAATAAATAGCTCAAGTAGTTTTTACGTGAAGTGCTAATATTTCCGCTACCTCGATTACCTTTATTATAAAGAAATTGGGCTCTAAATAAAGCAAAAAAAACAACAAAGCTTTTTCTATTATTTCAGGGATTTTAGGGTTTTTAATTAGAAACTATTATTATCATTCTATACTAAATATTATATTTGTGTGAAAGTATAACATAATAATATTTGTTTCTCTATGCCAGTTATAATTTTATTATAATATTTTTTATATTATACTCGTATATCTGCGTAAATTCTGTGTATCATTCAAATAATAATATAAATATTGAAAAAAAAAATACTTAGAGAATGTAAGTAAATAAAGATGAAAATAATAATAAATAACACACGCGTTTTATATTAATAAATTTATATGAACAAAACGACCTTGCAACCAACGCATGAATATTTATACATTGTTGTACGTAAACAATAATAAAAACAATGTTATGTAACATAATATTATTATATTATGTTAAAATAAATTGAGATAATAAATATAAAAAACATACCGTCCATCTTTACCGTTTCTGCAACCACAAAAAATTAGTCCCAACACAAAAAAAAATTATCACAGGAGTCAGGAGCACAGGCACAAAATAATCAACTTAATTCAATTTAAACTATCTTAATTTGAAAAAGTGCTTTTATTTTATTATTATTTTTGGCAATACACGTTTTGTGTATTTGCCAGTATATTTTATTCTTAATTCGTTTTTTTTTATAAATGGAACGCAAGCCGCGAGGCAAGCGCGCGGGTCGTTAGTTCAGGACAAAATGTATAGAAGCGGTGCATGCGCATGTATGTTATAATAACAATGGGACTACATTTACTACGTGTTCATTGAATGGATGATACGTTAGCTTATCGGTTACGATGCGGTTTAGGAGCCTTCGTAATATTGCCTTATTATTTATGTTTTAGGCGTTTTTATGTTGTACTAGTTGTGCCCAGCGGTTTTACCCGTTGTACTTTAGCCTATGTGTTAATCCAGGGTCTAAGCTAAATAAAAATAAAATAAATCAATAACGGCGTGAAAGAATAACAGACATACATCTAGACATCAGACATACATACATGCTTACAAACTTTCACGAATATAATATTAGTAAGATGATATTGATTTTATGGAGATGTATCGAAAGTAATCTACATTTTTTTAGTTTCAATTACAAAATTGTTTTTAAATCGAACTAGTGAGTTTCGTACAAAAAAGTCAGTAAAAAATTGAGGGACGTGGAATTCCCGTGCTGAAGATGGGCGCGGCAGAGTTTATTTATTTTTATTTATTATTGTTAGCCATGGTCGTCCCACTGCAGGGCAAAGGCATCCCTACCTTCCTTCCACTTTTTTTGCGGTTTTGGGCTATTTCTGACCAGTTTTTTGCGGCGGAGTTTACCCACAAAAAAAAAACTGGGGGTGTTCCAGGGACACCATAATGCTGGGGCAGCGGGTATACCGAAGCACTCGTCTACGGTGTCAATGTATCCTAAAAGTACCTACTCTATTTATTACCTCTATTGAAGCCTATAAATAATCTAAGTAAGTATATTACCTATATTATGGTATTTTTACACTTCCATTTAGGTCATAATATGTGGTTTTAGCACATGCCAAAGGTGCTAAAACCATGGTACCTTAAGGTAAAAGTAGGCTTCGATCGGCCTTGAGAACCCGGCCTCGAATACCTATGGTACTTTAGACCCGGAATCGACTTTAAAACTTGCCATGTTCAGGTATAGTCATTAAAATCATTTTTCCAATACCGGAAAAATCAAAGCCTTCAATTGAAACAAGCGCGTAAGCATTGGTTCACCAAGGACAAAACAAAACGTGTGGGATGCGCATGAATGTATAGAAAAATCTAATATAATTATTATTTATTTATTGTATACTAGCTGCGCCCAGTGATTTTACCCGCTGTACTGTGTAGCCTATGTATTATTCCAGGGTCTAAGCTATCTCTATACCAAATTTCAGCTGAATCGGTCCATCCGTTTACGCGTGAAAGAGATTGTTAAAACATACATCCAGACATCCATACATACTGTGAAACATTCGCGCTTAGAATATTACTAGGATAGAAGTATAGGTTGTTTTTTTAATCTACCTACAATAGTGTAGCTATGTAATTAACATTGAAGAAAAAATATATTTAAGACTTGGTGTTAGAGTGCTTTCGCACAATATCCAACCCGAATTTTAAAAAAAATAGCTGACTAATCTATCAAAGTACAGCTCAAACCGCTGAACGGATTGTATTGAAATTTCAAACACAGGTAGCTGTTATGGTATTATAGATATTCGCTACAAATGGATAAGAAAAAAGAAAGAAAAAAAAGTCGACGACATAACAAGTAAAGACACACGTACAGGAAGCAAAATAATATGCTAAATATGACAAAGGAAAAAAACATTTAAAAAAAGCAATTTTAGTACCCCATGGTACTCAGTTGGCTCCCTCATGGCACTTTGGAAGCGAAGCATAAGTTCACTCAAGGAGTGAATGAGGAGTTAATTCAAGGAGTGGCTCTACGCGGGCAAAGCCACGAGCATAAGCTAGTCTATAATAAAATATATCTACTGGCAAATCTATTAGGTATAAACGAGTTGGTATTTAATTTTATCAACATTTATTGTTAAACAACTTATTTTGTAAATAATATACTTAAATTACGTTGTCCAAAGTTCACAACTAACAATACATCCACATCTGCAAATAAATTACATATAATTTCATTAATGAAAACACCTGTGAAACACAATATCATGAAATCAACATAATTAAACTAGAAATGACTAGATATTATTCCTAATAAGTCAGCCACACTTGGAGAAAAAAAAAGTTTAAAACTTGAATATCTTTACGGAACGCTAAATCGAAAAAGTTTCCTCAACTCATCCCTCATTTTATAATATATATTCAACGTGTAGGGTATCCCACACAATGGGATCAGCCAGAAAAGAAAATCATCCCAAATCCGTAGGTACCCTAAATAAAAAATATTTTTTTTTATTACCGTTCTTACCCTGATCATTACCCTCCTCTGTGCGAAGTTACAGCCTTCTAGGACTTATAATTTCTCCGCAAACCCGCGGACAGACGGACGGACGGACAAAGTGAAACTATAAGGCTGCCTTGTTGACTACGGAAGCCAAAGAAAATTTGTGTTAAAGGTGCGTTTTTAACAATAAGGATTTTTTTACACAACGAGAAATAAGCTCTCCTGATGCCAAAAGATAACGCTGCTCATAATTAGAACAGTGCTAACTAGAATTTCAGAATGACGTTATTAAAACTCTTCTGCCCAGTAATTTTACTAGCTACAGTACCCTCCTATCGAAGCATAGCGATATTTGCACATCACTGCTCAGGCGGTAGAATAACTGGCACTATTGGGGTACCCATCTAGTCTACCTCCCGCAGGAGAAGTCTACTCCCTGAAACACAAAATAAGGAAAATGGGTTGAGGGCAGTCAACATAGCTATTAAAGGACTTGTTTTATTGAATGGACTATATTTATCGACCGAGCGAAGCGAGGTCTTAGAGTCGAGAGCCGCGAAAAGCCTGCGTTTCGACCAGTTTAGCGGTTGACCTCTAGCGCTTAGGTTTGATCGACATTTACTCGAAAACGGTTAATCCAAATTAAATGAAACTTTACACACAAGTTAGATAGGTTAATAGAATAATTTTAGTGAAAAGAATAGCGAAATAGACCTTAGGGTTGCAGAGATATAGGTGACTTAAAGTCTTTACGATAGGTCTGACGATAATTTCAAAACTGGTGCTCTGATATTTTTTTTTCTAATATACACACATTTTTTATAACCTACATAAATATATTATCAAAAGTGTATGTTTGTATGTATGTTTGTTACGCGATAACTTGAAAACCGATGATCCAATCTTTATGAAACTTTGCAAATACGTAGTTTAAGTCAATAGAATTTTTAAGTTCGAACATCAGCCAAATCGGTCGAAGGGTTCTAGAGTTATAGAAAATGCTTAATTACAACGTTACCAAAGTTCCAATCTTAATGGAACTTTGCGATCAGGTAGTATAAGCTAAAATAATTCTCATGTTCGAAAATGAGCCAAATCGATCCAAGGGTTGTAGAGTTATAAAGATGACTAAATTATAATGTTTTGCACAATTTGTTAGGTACATTAAGTTTGAGAAAGATCCTACAGGCAAGAAAGAGCAGGCAAGTAGATCAAGCTAAAGAATTAATAGCGATAAAGTCCAATAATTCGAGAATTTCAAGCAATTTATCTTATTTTCAATAACATTATTTTTTAGTACATTGCGTAATACCAATAATTGCGTCAATTATAGTCCGGCCGCCTAAATTTGCTATTGAGATAGGTGTCACATACATGTAGGTAAGTACACGTTTTGTGCTGTTTTTTTAATCTTTTTATAAACCTCATTTCGCTCGATCGATAAAATATAATGTTTTTTAATTTAAGTAAAATAAAAATAAAGTTAAATAGTTATTTAAAATAAAAACCTTATTAATAGCGTTATTTTATGCCCATCGCTAATGGCAAGCAACCAAAGTTGGATTTAGTAGTATAGGCATAATTATAATATAATATTATTATGACGACATAACTACGTCACATTGCCTAAAATTTTGTATAAATTATCCCGAACACAATGTACCGGACTATAACTCGCTGTCAAGTAAAATAATATTTTACAGTGGCCGTAGCATGCCAAACGAGATCCCGCTGAAATGTCAAGCGTAGAACTGTCATGCCATACATTATAGTTTTGTGAATGTATGGGATGACAGTTCTACTCTTGAAGTTTGGTCGGGATTCTGTGTGGCATGCTACGGCCACTGGCAAAACACGAAAGTGGAGACCATAAACAATAATAAGCAGGTAACAATGTCTGTGGAAGTGGTGATAGAATAAAAAAAACTCGCTGAATCGTTTTGTTACAAAATATAATTTAAATACATAATTTATATGAATACATACATATTATATCTTCGACCGAGCAAAGCGAACTCTTAGAGTTGAGAGCCTCTGCTTTTTCGCTGGCAGTAAGGTTATTTGAGTAGTCTGTCTGCATAACCTTTTAAAACTTAGAGTAATTGTTTGTGCCGGCACATTCAACAATAAAGGTGCACGAGCACACCATAATGCATCGCGGGCCGCTGGTGGCTCTCTCCAAAAAAGTCAGCAAAATGTTGAGATCACTACGTACGCGCCCATCCAAATACGTACGTACATAATATTGCTTAACTTCGATGTTTACGTACTTTAAATAGAGCCATTTTTAAATGAATTAATTCAAATGTGTATAGCTTTCAGAAGTTTTCCCGAATTTAAAATATATGTACTTATAGTCTGCCAAATTTCATAAATATATTATGGTAACGGCAAGTTCCCTAATGTTGATTTATTCAGAGGGTCAAAAAAATGTAGGTACGTTTTTGAAGGATAAACGGGTGTATATTTTTCTACGTTAACTTAGAAATTTAATTTTCGGGTACCAAGCGGCCATAGATCTGTGTATTATGGTAAAATATACAATTCTACGGAATGTAGAGTATAAATGGGTCTTGACAGACATACGGATGACCAAGTGATCCTATTAGGGTTTCGTTTTTTCCTTCAGAGGAACGAAACTCTAAAAAGGATTATATTCTAAAAATCTCGGTACGTAGGTTTATTGAGTTTTAATTTCTCTGAATTTTGAGTTTTAATATTAATGTTAAAGTTGTATTAGGATATATTTAGTCGAGGCCTAAATTCTAAGGTTTACCACGGAAATTGGGCTGCGAGGTCCCAGTTCGAGGCGAACTACTAGTTTATTTAGTTACGTCAATGGATATTTCTATAATCCAATCTGAGTCAAATTCCTGAGCGAGTTTTATACAAGACGTTTTTAACTGGTCGATCAGCTTACATAAACTGTCATAATATCTTTATTTTTACTTTTATTATCTTATAATATCGCTACTCGTTACTCGCACGGGAATCCTTTCTTGATGAACTAAAACTGCGACATATAGGTTTTGCCACACAACCTGTAAAATTGTTTTTGTGATTTGACCCCGATAGTGTATATAAGTAAATATTCTGTTCTGTTGGAATATTAACATCATTTACCATTTTCATTTTATTTCATTTAGGTGTTTGACAAAATAAAATCCTTTTTTTTATTTATATTATATTTATTTTTGAAAATTATTAAAAAACGTAAAGATGTGTGTTGAACATCAATGTCATAGGTAAATCGAGCATTCATCTATAATGATACAATGATGATGATCTATAATGATGATGATTTGAGTATTTATAGTAAAATAATTCTCCAAGTGAGAGAACACTTTTATCATTAAAATATTCCAAGAATTGTTACTTTCAAATGACACTGGTGGCCTTTAAATTTAAACTGCAATAACAACAGTTAAATGATTTATTTAATAAATGGTAATTTTTGTCTGCTGTATAACATACATGCGTAATTATTATAGATGCATTTTCGTTTTCGTATTAGTAATTTTGTAAGGTCAAAAATTATTGCCTTTAAATTATTGCTATAAAAGAGGTTTGAAAATATGTTGCATAAGAGTATCTATAGGTTGTTTTATAACTAAAAAACTATATAAATCGATAGCTGACTTCAATAACAACGAAAATAATCAAACACACTTGTAAATTGTTAGGTTTCGAATTGTAAATTATTGTAGGGTAGGTATTTTTTACTTTACATGTTACATAAAATATTATTAATAATTATTATCATTGTCTGTTGTATACAAATTATAACGTCTTAAAAGTGTCCAGATTTTTCTAGTGTTATTAAAATAATTAAAATGTGAGAAATAACGTTCTAAAAACTAGAAGAATATAATAGTTATTACAATTTTTTTATAGAGAAACTAGCTGGGCCCAACAGGTTCACCTGCTGAAAAGCACCTTATAATATTTTTAAGCATAATAATATTTACGCATAAAATTGTTACGCATATTTTTTTAACGGCTAAAATATCTTACCATAATTTTTTTTGGCATAATTATATTCAGCCCTAATATTTTTCGACATAATATCCAGCCCTAATTTTTTAGCAAAGTGATATCTTGTCATAATACTATTACCAGGATTGTAATCGGCAAAATATTATTAATACTAAAAGAAACGAATTATTAATTTCAATGTTCTAACTTAAAACCTAACCTAGCCTTCTCGCGGTTCTTTTTTATAGAACGAAGTAAGAATTCGGGCAAGACGCTCTCCCGATGGTGAGAGATAACGCTGCTCATAATTAGTACAGTGCTACCCAGTATTTTACAAAGTAAAATTCTGGGTGCACTGCGTCATCGCTTCTTACTTGAGAGTAATAAGATGTTAAGACTCTTCAGCCCAGTACCGGGCCGGTTTTACCGGGGGTAGACTTCCTTTGCAGGAGGTCGTCTAGGTGGGTACCCCAACAGTGCCAGTTATTCTACCGCCTGAGCAGTGATGTGCAAACATCACTGTGCTCCGGTAGGAGGGCACTGTAGCTAGTGAAATTACTGGGCTAAAGAGTCTTAACATCTTATGACTCTTGAGTAAGAAGCGTTGGTGCAGTGCTCTTAGAATTCCACATAATTGTGAAATCCTAGGTAACACTGTACTGATTATGGGCAGCCGTTATCTCTTAACGTCAGGAGAGCGTCTTGCTCGTCTTCTACTTCATCACATAAAAAAAAAAGTAACTTCACTAGCTACTGTGCGGTTGTTTCATTTTAATATCCTCTATACCCTACCCTCTCTCTGAATTAAAAAGTGGATGGTCATTTTTGGCACTTTGTTGACCGCTGCCGTGGCACTGTGGACATTGTTCAAACCTAACCTAACCTAAATTATCCGAGTCGGTTTTGTGACAGTCAGTCTTACTGGGTGTCATAAACTACTTTCCTAAATAATTTTATTAACTTGCAATATTAGTTGTATGCCTTAATATAGTTATGTAAAATTATGATTATGCCCGAGAAAGTTATGCGAAACATTTTCGGACAAATTAAATTAGGACTAACAAAATTATGCGTACTTATATTATGACATACAAATTTATGCTTTACAAATATATGTGGGAGTAATGCGTTGCAATAAATCGGACACGGTCTTAGGTTTCACTTAATTTATTTCTTCTTAGCAAAATAATTATTAACACACGTCTTACGTCTTAGCTGTCGTCTTTCGGTCTCCTCGCATTTACATTCTTAATTAACTAACTTAATTGCTAACACTCTCTCTGTCACTCTTGCATGCATTACTTACTTTCATCTCTTTCACCCACACCGCACTTCGCACTGCACTTGCACACTTCCTTCCATAGATCATCTCTCAATACGTTCCGTTTCCCACATATATGCTAAAAAACGTTAGGGCAACTGACAGTTATGGCAAGACATAAGTATGTCTAGATATAATTATGCCCAATTATGATTAGGCTAAAAAAAGTTATGCGAAACATTTTCGGCGAAACAAAATTAGGACAAAAAAAATTATGCGTGCGAATACGCTCCCGCACCTTATCGGTTAAGTAGCTTAGATGTTAATGGGTAACAAGCATTATACCTCTACACATGCCCTAATACCCATACTTTTACATGTATAACATACCAACTTTGCCCAACAGTGGGCAGTTAGTGGGCAAACAAATTGCCTAGTCATTGCAGGATCCAGCTACTATTTATATACAAAACAAAAGTATATAAGTATTATATCCGTTACCCTAACCACCATAATACAAGCATTAAGTTGCTTAGTTTGGGGTTAGGTGGCGCTGTGTGAAATGTCCTGAAATATTTATTTATTATAATATGTCAAATTTTGAGCTCATTCGATACAGTCGTTTATGCATAAATGAAGAGGCAACACACACTCATACACTCACACACACACACACACACATACACGCTTTCGCATATGTACATTTTTTTTAGTTTTATTGGAATGTAGTTAAAACCCCTATTATGTAGATTCTGCCACCTGATCGAAACTCTACAAATGAAGTTATTTCGGAAAACGGATATAAAATGGGTTTTACGTAATCATTTCGCTTAAAAGTAAAGGTCGACCAGAAATCCCTTTTACGTCTCTACGATACTCGTATATTACGAAAGTAAAATATAAAAGGTTGCTTACGACATGAAATACGACCTTTAGTTACTGGATTGTACCGAAAATCTCTTTTTTTAGGCAGTAAACAAGGATCTGGAAACAGTAATATGCATTCGGAAATTGTATAGCTTATTTATTTAATTATGCTATAATGTATTATTAAATAATTAGAGGTATTTATTACGAAATCTCTAATTTTTATAATTGGTATTTTTTATGCTTATGTCGTGTAATGCCAGGCTCTAAGCTACTCGCGGTTGGGGTCCTCTTGTCAGTGAGGACCAAACGCCGTCGGGGCCGCAGATGAGTGCTTCGGCGTACTCGCTGCCCCGGCATTATGGTGTCCTGCAGGAACACCCCCAGGTTTTTTAGAAGGTATCCCCGCCGCGCCCATCTTCACACCTACATGCCGCCCTGCACCCCTTGGCGCAGGATGATGATTCGTGACGCATTTTTCCTGGGCCAAAAGAAAGTTTTTCATCAATATTGATCCTTAGTTTCAGCTCTATCGCTTGAGGGAGTTTGGTCGTGAAGAAGCAAAACACAATTAATATTAGGTTCGATGAGATTATATAAGTCTTTATTAACATCATAAAGGTTGGTTCCCAACGAGTAACATTTCAATAACACACATCACACATCATCAGCCTATGTTCGTCCACTGCTGGACATAGGCCTCCCATGGCACGCCACTCAACTCGGTCCTCCGTCTTTCTCCTTCAACCGCTCCCAGCGACCCTCCGGATATCATGGCCCCATCTCGCCCAAAGACGCCCTGACCTACGCACTAAAACATTCAACATTAAATACATTTGATTTTGTTCTAATTTTCTAATCAATAAAATTGATGATAAGGTAGTTGCAAGGTATAATACTCAGTAGAATGAGTCCAATACTACAATTTACAATAAAATTTTAATATATTTAAAAAACTGTAAGTTCAGTCTAATAGAATTTTACCAAGCCATTAATATAATATTATTATTATACGTATGTCGCCGGTTATACATTATAATAATATGTTATTGATAAAAGTATATCAGAAATATACCTAAGTAAAATATCATTAATAGTATTCATAATATACAAGTGAATTAAATTAAAAAATTAAAAAACCCCCAACGCAATACGTAATTCACCATTTTTTGATGGCGGCCATCTTGGATTTTATATTTTATATAGTGGAGACTCGTCAAACTTATAACACCCCGTCGTTTTTGCGTCGGGGGTTAAAAATCGACTGATCTGGTTAATCCACATTTTTCTTATGTAATTAACAAAAAAAAAGTTAAAGTTAAGTTGGTTTTGTATCCATAAACAGGAAATTTCGATAGTTTGAGGACCTTTGAATTTTTTAAAATATTTAATCAATGACAACTTTATTTTATACTATGTAGTGATTATAATTAACCCACTCGAATACACTTGAACTTAATAATATAATGTTGTTTTTTTATTTAAAGAATCATCATCATCATCACTGGCCTTTTACATCTATAAAAGATGATTTATTAAAGAATAATATTATAATAATAATATGATGTCATGTCTCAATGATAAAACAAATATTTATGCAAGCAAAGGCTTGATTAAAATAAGTATGATGTCGTGATTTTACTAGTAAAATATTATAATGATATATAGAACAATAATTGGGGTTATAAATTTACGTGCCTTCCGAAACACAAACAGGGGTAAAACTTGCCATACTGAGATTTGAACACAAGGCCTCCGAATTACAAGCCAACATGATCTCCCGCCTGTGGTATTTCCATTGAGCTTCAACATGGGACTCTTCAAAAGGCAAGTGGACAGAGTCTTGAAAGGTAGGCAACGTACCATCGGTACCCCTGTTATTGCAGGTATGTATAGGCGATGGTAGCCACTTACCATCAGGTGGGCCGTTTGCTTGTTTGTCACCTATTACATAAAAAAAAATACGACAGCTGAGCCACGGACTCTACATAGCCGATGATAGACATCAAATTTGTTTAGAGATATTTCTGTAAATTATGGGAGTCAGCGGTCTATGTGAGTAGTTAATGTTGTAACAACACATAATTATTTAATTATGTGAACGCATTAATTATTATGGTCATGCAACGTACATTTTCCTTTGTGATTTATTATTTACATTGTATTTTAATTCTCTAGAGCTCAATCTCGTCTTCTTTTGAGGGGTTTCTTTGCTTAAGTCCGGATAGAGAGGTTGGTAGAAGAATAAGTATCGAAATTGAAGCGTAAAGATTACAATAACTATTGTAGAATCAATATAATCGGTAGGGGACAAAAATATTTTAGAGTGGTGAGTGGATACTACGAATAGGTGATAAGACGTAGGCTCTACGAGGTGTAAAGCTTTTGAGGAACGAACGAACCGATCGCATCTTCATCATCATCGCATCTTGAACACATGGAATTCACAACTTGTGTTTCTAGAGCGTTAAAACTTGGAAATCTGCGTACAAGTCGTGAATGGTCTTTTTTGACATCTTTCGTGATTCAACCGCATCTGCACTTTGCATCAGGTAGAAAATGGTCAAATTAGACCTTTTTAGGGTTCCGTACCTCAAAAGGAAAAAACGGAACCCTTATAGGATCACTTTGTTGTCCGTCCGTCCGTCCGTCCGTCTGTCTGTCAAGACCCTTTATCTCAGGAACGCGTAAAGGTAACAAGCTGAAATTTATAAAAAATATTAAAGTCCATTGCCTCTTAGAGCTGTGAAAATTTCAAACTTCTAAGCTAACGCAATCAAAAGATATAGACGAATATGTCGCAAATTTCACCAAATTTTCGACATTCCCAAATAAATCAAAACCTACGGGGTACTTCTCGTGAACTCAGAATCTTGAAATTTGGCACGAAGCAACTTCTTAGAGCACAGATAAAGGAAAAATTGCCAAAACTATAAATTTTTATTTGCATCATATGAAAAAAATATTTTGAATAATTTTATACCTACTACCCCTTTTCTCATGAACGCGTAAACGTATTAAATTGAAATTCATATCAAATACTCAAATCTATAATACCTTTGAACTGTAATAAAATCAAACCTCTACGTTAACGCATTCAAAAGAAACAGCAATTTTAGCCGCAATTTTAAACTCGCAACTACTCTCAAAAAACCAAAACCTACAGGGTACTTGCCGTGAACGTAGAATCTTGATATTTGGTAAAAAGCAGTTCCTTAGAGCACAGATAAAGGAAAAATTGCGAAAACTGAAAATTTTTTGTTACATCATATAAAAAAATATTTTTCATAATTTCATACTTACTACCTCATTTCTCATGAACGCGTGCAGGTATTAAACTGAAAATCATATCAAATACTAAGGTTTATAATACCTTTAACCTGTTATAAAATCAAACCTCTATGTGAACGCATTCAAAAGAAACAGCAATTTTACCCGCATTTTTAAACTCGCGACTACTCTCAAGGGAATCAAAACCTACAGGGTACTTGCCGTTAACTCAGAATCTTGAAATTTGGTACGCAGCAACGTTTTAGATCATAGGCACAGGAAAAATTGCGAAAACTGTAAATTTTAAGTAACATCATATAATAAAATATTTTTAAAAATTTTGTATTTACTACCCCTTTCCTCAAGAACGCTTACAGGTATTAAATTGAAATTCATATGAAATATTCAGCTTTATAATAACTTTAAGCTGTAAAAAAATCAATCATCTATGTCAACGCAATCAAAAGAAACAACAATTTTAGCCGCATATTTTCAAACTCGAAAGTACTCACAAGGGAATCAAAACCTACAGTATATATATAATATTATACCCACTTTTCCTTCGGGTTCCGTACAAACCTACGGGTTTGTACGGAACCCTCGGTGCTCGAGTCCTACTCGTACTTGACCGGTTTTATTTTATTCATAGATGGTAACTGACTTATCCTACAAAGCGGGATAAATCCCTCCCTGGCTTCACTGAACATCATTCCAGAATATGGCCGTAATAATTACTTGGTGATATGGTATAAAAATTTGGCGAAACAACTACCGAGAGCAGCGAGCCTTCTTCCTATTGTTCCATCTCTTAGTTATATCACGGTAAAGAGATATACAGTAATGTGTCTCACTAGAAGCGGTTGAAATCAAGCTCTATTCGGCACCTCGCTGCCTACCGAACCCTACCCAAATCGTTGCAAACTCGCGCGACCTTGAGTTCACCCTCTTCTAGGGAGTCACATTACTGTATATCTCTTTACCGTGGTTCTAGTCTCAGTTCAATGTTTGAGATTACTATCAAAGTTACAGTGGGTAATCACCGGTATCAAAGTCCAAGGCAAGGTGCAAAGTCTATTTTGAAATACTAAGGTCACTGTGTGATGTGACTGTGTGTGTACTACACTTATTTGGAAACATCTAATTGATACATGTTATTATATATTAATTTATCGATAGTACGTTTTTAACAATATTATACATACAAATATTTATTATTTATGCCTTATTAGGGTTCCGTTCCCAATGGGTAAAAACTGCACCTATTACTAAGACTTACTTGTTCGTCCATCTGTCCATCTTTCCGTGCGTCTATCTGTTACCATGCTCGATCTCATGATCCCGCGATAGTTCGATAGTTGAAATTTTCACAGCTGATGTATTCCTGTTGTCGCTATAGCAACAAATACTTAAAACAATTAAATATTATATAAAGGGGCGTTTGAAATATTCACAGAATATTAAGTTACGGTGCATTACGGACGGTAAAGACGATACGGACGCTACAATACGGACCATTGTAAAGTCCTGTACAGACCACAGTAAAATCCGGTACGGACTATTATGTAAAGTTCGGTCCATACGGACCATAGCACGCAATGGTCCAGATACGGACCATTGCGTGCTACGCATACTCTCCCATCGAAGGCACGAGAGGACTCCCCGTGCAGTACAACTGCACGCCGCACACAACCGCACAAAACGCCTCAGCGACACTACCGAATCATCATCTGCTATGTGATGGAGGACTGTGAATCCACAGATCCTTAACTAATCCACAAGTAAATATTAAGCCTAGATTTATTTTAACTATGTTTTATTTATTTAAGTGGTCCCACACTATATTTGGTCTGAATCCTATCCGTCATGTTGATGACGGATTGGGTTCAAAGTCGCACGGGTTTTTTTGCAGCTTGTTTTTTTATGCGAAAAAGTAAGAAGACTACCAAGACGCTCCTCTGATGTAAAGAGATAACGCTGCCCATTATCAGTACAATGCCACCTAGGATTTCACAATGCTGTGAAATTCTAGGTGCACTGTATCAACACTTCTTACTCAAGAGTCATAAGATGTTAAGACTCTTTAGCCCAGTAATTTCACTAGCTACAGTACCCTCCTACCAAAGCACAGCTTCAATAGAAAAAGGCCAGCTTAAATATTATACCTACTTATTCATTTAGCAAGTTTGGTTTTACAAAATATAAACAACTTTAATTAATTCAAAGGCTGTATAATTAAGTAAACAAATTCACTACGATGGTGTAACACTGAGGTTGTAGCAATTTAGGGTGTACTGACTGAAATTTCCGACTAGCAAAATTGTACACCAGCATGAGAGCCAGGGTCATGGATGGTTTCAGCCTAGAGAGGAGAAAGATCAGAAGAATTTAGAATAAGGGCGCCACTGATCTCCCTCCTACAAACGAGAAGCGGGGTTGGTACAAAATAAAAATCATTAACAAAGTTATATAGGTTATTTTATTCCTTGGTTCCACATCATTGGTTACAAAAAAAAACATGCATTAAATTATCAAAATAAATATATAAGCAAGTTGAGGTACTGGTGAAATTAATTTATAGTACATACAATTCCGACTTATTACTAGCCGCTTAAACAAACTAGGTTCTTATGGCGCGTGGCCTAAAATGGAACTAATTTTAAGATAAAGGTCGTATTAGGTTCATACGGTAAATTTACATGGTATTAATATACAATAGGGTACCTAAGAATGGCTTAGGGCCCAAAATAAAAAGGTACGTTACGATCGAAATTAAATTAGCAAATTAGGTTAAATAAAAAGGTTATTTAAGTAAGTCCAGTATTATTTATCACACGGGGTGATGTCACAGGGAGCTGCTGATGGCCCTTCGACCGTGACCAGGAATCACCCACGTGGACAGAACAAAAGTTACAATAAATCTATTAAAAATCTTGCGTTATCGGCAGAGATTATATGGGGGGAGTACTATATTCCTCACAAGAATACTACAACAGGAGCCCTAGGGTCCTGCGGCACGCACGTGGCTATACCACAAAATGGCGGCGACGGCGCGGCTTGTAAATCGGGAATTAAACCACGTAGAACGCAGCTGGGCAGCTACACTAGCGCCACCCGCTGGAATATGCTCGGCGGCAGCCTCGCCTGTGACGGCGGCGGCCGAAGCTTGAAGAGGGCGGAGCCCTAACCCGGGACCCTGTGAACAATTCACAGGTCTTAGGCCCGTCCCTATCAACCTACGGGAACATGGCGTTCCAGAGTAGAACAATCCTACCCACTCAAATAAAAAATAAACTCACCACTTAAAAGTGGGTAGGCTAACACGTGGTCGTCCGGCGGACGCGCGGGACGAACGGCACACGCAGCTCGGGGTGTCGGAAACGGTGCTATAGGAGAAGAACAAGATTAGCATCGAGAAACCTCTAGAAATATCGCCGCGGGAGGTCGGTCGGTGATAAAAAATTACCCGAGGTTACTCACCGGTGATTAAACAAAACACTGATTTTACTATATTTCTATTAAAACTTTTACTGGAGGCTGGGGAACTTGTCCCTATAAAAAAAATAAAACACTCATGGGCGAGGGACACCTCGGCAGAGCCGACGGCCTTCCCCCGCCCTAACCGCGACTTCTTCCTAGTGCTCTCGATGCGTAAAAGAAAGAACAATGGGCGTGTTTTGCCTTATAAAGGATTTCATGGCGTCGTATGGCCTGGAGGGGAATAAACATGGCCGGCTGGGCTACCAGCGCATAAATCCAAATACTACTCAACAGACTTGACACGACTACCCTATTGTTTTAAAATATTAATCCGACCCGATAAATGAAACACATCGAATCGGCCTCACATATGACCAAAGGCGATTCCCTCACTATAAACCCTACCTGTAGTTGGTAGTGCCTACTATTTAATTGTTCTTTATTGGAGAGGAAACCGATATAAATTGGTATTTAACTATTTTTAACAATTTTATTATTTTAGAATTTATTATCATTTATTTGTCTTGGGAGATAAAAATTTCCTACCATTGAGTGGATTTTTATCTCCCTGGCAACTATTTATTTTTATTTGGCACATGATATGTGCTTGTGACCTTCATTAAAAAAATAAATGTCGGACTGACAACTGACATTTTGACAGCTGACAACCCAACTTATTCATCCACCCACCTTTTTATAGGAAATTCAAGATATTTTTATTTGTTTGTTTCAATTACGGAGGGTGAATGAAAAACTTTAATTATTTACTTTAAAACATTGAAAATCTACAGTGAAAATATGCTAATATGATGTGGTATGTGTGTGAAGGTAAAATTAACATTATTTTTCTAGGACCTAGTAGCTTATTTTGCTACAGTACAATTTTTGGTGAGTAGATTTTTTTTTTATTTTAAACTAGTTTAAAATAAAAAAAATCGTAAAGTAAAAACTACGTCTTACTAAATGAAAAACTATTTTCCCTATACCAACTACTAAGGTTCCAATACCTAATACAACTCTACTGAATGATAGATTTTATCAACCTAAAACAAATCAATAGCCAAGGACTCCTGAAACAAAATTAAGAATTTCAGAGAACTACAAATGTTACATAATATTGGTGGTTGCAAAGTGTAAATTAAGAACAACCGAGTGGCTGGAAAACAAATGAAGGATAACAATCCTATCCCCAACATCTAGTTCCTCAAACCATGTTACTAACTAACTTCCGAACAACCCGTACAACCTAAAACATCCTAAGTGCCCAAAGTTTAGACCTATGTTTAATGGCCAAAAACGCCAAACACTTGGCTGCCTATAGGGAGACTAGTTAACAAAAAGTCAGTCGAACAAACAAGTAACTAATGCTTCAGCCATTACACAAAATGCAAACTACAACCCTAAAAATTACCAATATTACTAATATCCTTATGGATTCTAAGTACAAACAAACGATGATAAAAGAACAAAGTTTTACAACCTCAGATTAATGGCTAAAACTCCGTCCAAATTAAACCGCTTACTCAACACCTAGTTCACAAAAGGTCAGTTAAAACAAAAAACTAAGTAATGCCTTGGCTATAACAAAATACAACCTACAACCCTAAATAAAGTGAACCATCCTACTAATAAACTTGTGGTAGCTAGTAAAACCTAAAAAGAACTTGAGGAACAAAGTCTAGACCTCTGATTAATGGCCTACAACGCCATTCCTCCAAGCTTCTTACTCAAAAAACTGGTCGACTTGTCAGTCAAATTATGATTACTAAATCACAAACTTACATTATACCCTTCCATTCATCATTTCTACATTCCCCTCTTCTATCACACATTCACAATAATGCAATGTTTATAAATCAGTAACCCTAAACCTAATTTTATGTCAGAGTCAAAGTATGTCAGTCAAACAGAATCATCATTGTAAAAATCTGGAAACACTAGCTAACCTATTAGTCTATAAAACAACACTGGGTAGGCAATACAAAATGGGGATGAGTTCGATCCAATAGAACTCACACAGCCCAAAACCTAACACCAAGTGAGTTCATGGAAAAACTTTCTAAGCACACTGCTATATTATATAGATATTTTGACAGGCCGAAAGTGAGGGTAACAGATGTATATACCTTTAACACTTCCTAGAGACTGCTAGGAGTCAGCGGACCGGAGGCGGGGAACACACCAAACACCTCACAGAGCCCTATATAAAACACCTCTCCTAGGATACTGCCTCCAAATGGGTCAGTACCTCATACCTATATACAGTGTTATTTAAAACAGAGGGAAAGCTTCCTTAAATAAATTTTAACTGAACGGTATCACGTTCAAGTTAAATCAAAGGATGTATAACTATTACAGGTTGTAAGTATTATTAAATCAAATCTAGGTATTGGTATATTAATTTAAGTAGTTATAATAAGTTGGTAAGTATAGATTATATATGTTAAGAGTAATATTCTATTTTAAGAGCTAGGTATTTCACCAGGTCGTACAATATCTTTTATATGGAAGATGCCTAGATCCTTCCCACTTAAGGATTTTAGGTTATATACCAGGGGACCTAACTTCCTATTAATGATACATTTTTATACACAAATTGACCTTCCTGTAACTCAATGGGACGCCTTCTGATATTATAGTATTTAGCGTTCCTAGAGTGTGCATCAAATAAGTGTTTCTGAACTTTATTAAAAATTAATTTTAAGTCTTTCAGTGAGTCAGTAAAGCCAAAATCAATGTCTGCTATAACATTCCTATCCTCAGGGTGGTCTGAGTTATATAATTGATACTTCTAACAATTTCCCTGTTTACTCGTGGATTATAGAACAGATTAGGTATACTATATTTGAGAATACAATCCCCAAAATTCTTTGGAAATGAACTGGGGTCCGTTATCTACATATAAATACTTCGGGGTTCCATGTACTAGGAATATACTTTTCTCAAGACAATTAATTATAGTAGGATTCGAAGTTACTTTCTTCAATGGAGACAAAGTGACATATTTACTGAAATAAACTGAGCACACAAATAAATACTGGCTCCTACAGTAAGAGAATTTATTATATTTAATTTTCAAGTTTGGATAAAGTGTTGGACTAGTGGAAACTATTTGAAAAAGATCTTTATTTTATGTTGAAACAAAGTGTTAGTGATAATAATTATGTTGTTCTTTACCTATGTATCAGTTCAAATTCAAATTGCCTTAGCGACATGTCCATCGGTTCAAGCGGCCTGTTGGATTTTTAAATTTAGAACCACTGAAGCGAGGCATGCTCAGTAATAAAGTAACATTACTTGCCTTCTACATAAGCTTGTTTACAAAGAAAGAGCAAAGAAAAGTCAGGCATGTTAAATTTCAAATCAAAAAGTTTAAAGTTCAAGTTCATTGTTATAAAATAAAGCTAAGTTATATTGCAAAATTAAAAGACTAAATCAAAATAATGTAAGAATTACAAAGTTAAATTATTAAAGTAAACTGAATTTAGAAAATGTGAAGTTAAATTAAAGTTCCTATAAATATTTAAATAGGTATATATAAGTTAGGTAGGTACTACAAAATTAATTACTATATTCCAAGGAATTTGGAAAATGAAAAGTTCATATTAAAGTTTCAATTCACTTAGGTATATAAGTTAGGTAGGTATCTATCTAATAAGTACATACTGTACCTACTTACAAAAAAAATAAAATTTAAAATCAAAATTAAAGTATGTAAGTGAAGTGATATTTCAAAACAAAAACTATGTCTACACGCCTACTAACACGTATAAAACACAAGATTAAATTCAGAATAAGTTACATAATAATCAGTTTACTTCCATTGGTTGTCTGGAAGAAATCGCTTTCTAACGATAAGACCGCCGTTTGTAAATTTATATTTTTGACAACTATAAGTTTAAAAGAATTAAAAGTTTAAAGAAATTCAAAGTTCTACTCAACTAAGTTTCAAAACAAATTACTCATAAAATCAAAGTTCAAACACGACAAAGTCTAAAAAATCTAAAACAAAGTACTAAAAGAAATCTAAATTTGCTAAAACTGAAAAGTAATGTTAAAAAATGTTTATTGAATCAAAGTGTTTACTTAATATTATCCAATAGAATCTCCATGCAAGTTAATAATAAAATACCGAGGTTTGCTCCGATTTAGCGCAAATAGTTTACACTAGATGGCGTTACTGGTTTTAAAATGAGCATGAATGCCATAAATAAATTTAGAGTTTCTACAGAATTAAAAGCATTAAATTACATTTAAATAAGAAATGTAAACAAGTATAATACGATAATTTCTTGTATCTACGTTAAATATTAAAAGTTAATTAAATGTTTACTTGCATTTAAATAATAAAAGTTAAAAGTAAGCAAGTAAAAATAAAAGTTAAGTAATTATTTACGTGTTATTTACTCAGGTGTTACCTAATATAAAAGAAAATATATAAACAAAACCAGCCAAAAACTACAGGTAAATAAGTTACCTATTGGCAAACGATATAATATAAAAGAAAACTAAACAATGAGAATGTAATTTACGTTCCAAAAATTATGTTATAAAAAGTTATTCGATCACCCGCAGTTCAGTCTACGCGCTCGTATTTAAATTAAAAACATTATTAATTTGCCATTCGCTAATTATCAGAGACAAAACCAACTGGAATTTATTGATATACCTACGTATATTAATATTACAAAAAAAATATTATAAACGAAAGACTTTCTAAACGAATTAATCGAGTAATTTAATTTATGTCCGTGTTAATGAGTGTAGATAGAAGTAATATTTGTTAAGTTATGATAATAAAATGAGAGCTAAATTCATGAGCTATTGAAATCCTAAGATTATTTATTTATTCTAATTGCTTATTATTCTAGTTACTGTAGATATCTTGACATGACCATTGTAAATTTTATAATTTCAATTTTACTTTTTATTTATTTTTGATCACTTGGCGCTCTTTAAATTTATGATATAATAATAAAATTGTAAACTAACACTAGATTATTAAGATTATTGTAACTAACAATTATTATGGTCTCAATTGGCTGATTAAATAAATTTTAATTTAATTTAATTTAATAAAAACAAAGAAAGATCAAAGTCCACAACAAAATAATTTCAATAAAAACATGACAGTCCTACTAAATGCACACATAAAACCACTGATAAGAACTACAAAGAATCCTACTGCACAAATCCAACAAAAAATCAAGGTCAAATAAAAGTCACCTAAAATTATTAACTCACGCGTAACTGCTACAAGACTCGTTCGTTCTTCCTGTGAATTACACACCACAAGAAATTCACGGCTTATATGCCGGATAAAACATACGAGCAAAAAAAATTAGGTTATGCAACAAGACAATATTAAATAACAACAATCTGAAAAACAAGATTATTATGCCTTGGTTAATAAATCAAAACCACAAAAACAGTGCGAGTTACGACTATAAGATATATCAGCCTAAATTAAATTCATTAAGCCGTAGGTATGCTGAAAAAAAAAACATTTCGTCAGCTAAAAATAAACATTCATAAAAAGTTTTTACGAAGGTGATATGTACGATCCTGTGAATAAAAAATGACCTAGTCAACACAAGATAAATATCGAGTAAATTAAAATGAGGGTAGTTTCAAAACTATTTGAGTTATATAGTGTAAGACAGTATCTAAAGTTTTGCGAAGTTAAAGTTATGTCGTTTAATATTAAACGGACTTACTGAAATAAAATTGTTATGAGTTTACAACAATTTAACAAAATACAAAGTTATTACAATTTCACACACATAATAATTTTGTACCAAACGCTTCTCTCTAGGCCCCACGTTGGGCGCCACTGTAGCAATTTAGGGTGTACTGACTGAAATTTCCGACTAGCAAAATTGTACACCAGCATGAGAGCCAGGGTCATGGATGGTTTCAGCCTAGAGAGGAGAAAGATCAGAAGAATTTAGAATAAGGGCGCCACTGATCTCCCTCCTACAAACGAGAAGCGGGGTTGGTACAAAATAAAAATCATTAACAAAGTTATATAGGTTATTTTATTCCTTGGTTCCACATCATTGGTTACAAAAAAAAACATGCATTAAATTATCAAAATAAATATATAAGCAAGTTGAGGTACTGGTGAAATTAATTTATAGTACATACAATTCAGACTTATTACTAGCCGCTTAAACAAACTAGGTTCTTATGGCGCGTGGCCTAAAATGGAACTAATTTTAAGATAAAGGTCGTATTAGGTTCATACGGTAAATTTACATGGTATTAATATACAATAGGGTACCTAAGAATGGCTTAGGGCCCAAAATAAAAAGGTACGTTACGATCGAAATTAAATTAGCAAATTAGGTTAAATAAAAAGGTTATTTAAGTAAGTCCAGTATTATTTATCACACGGGGTGATGTCACAGGGAGCTGCTGATGGCCCTTCGACCGTGACCAGGAATCACCCACGTGGACAGAACAAAAGTTACAATAAATCTATTAAAAATCTTGCGTTATCGGCAGAGATTATATGGGGGGAGTACTATATTCCTCACAAGAATACTACAACAGGAGCCCTAGGGTCCTGCGGCACGCACGTGGCTATACCACAAAATGGCGGCGACGGCGCGGCTTGTAAATCGGGAATTAAACCACGTAGAACGCAGCTGGGCAGCTACACTAGCGCCACCCGCTGGAATATGCTCGGCGGCAGCCTCGCCTGTGACGGCGGCGGCCGAAGCTTGAAGAGGGCGGAGCCCTAACCCGGGACCCTGTGAACAATTCACAGGTCTTAGGCCCGTCCCTATCAACCTACGGGAACATGGCGTTCCAGAGTAGAACAATCCTACCCACTCAAATAAAAAATAAACTCACCACTTAAAAGTGGGTAGGCTAACACGTGGTCGTCCGGCGGACGCGCGGGACGAACGGCACACGCAGCTCGGGGTGTCGGAAACGGTGCTATAGGAGAAGAACAAGATTAGCATCGAGAAACCTCTAGAAATATCGCCGCGGGAGGTCGGTCGGTGATAAAAAATTACCCGAGGTTACTCACCGGTGATTAAACAAAACACTGATTTTACTATATTTCTATTAAAACTTTTACTGGAGGCTGGGGAACTTGTCCCTATAAAAAAAATAAAACACTCATGGGCGAGGGACACCTCGGCAGAGCCGACGGCCTTCCCCCGCCCTAACCGCGACTTCTTCCTAGTGCTCTCGATGCGTAAAAGAAAGAACAATGGGCGTGTTTTGCCTTATAAAGGATTTCATGGCGTCGTATGGCCTGGAGGGGAATAAACATGGCCGGCTGGGCTACCAGCGCATAAATCCAAATACTACTCAACAGACTTGACACGACTACCCTATTGTTTTAAAATATTAATCCGACCCGATAAATGAAACACATCGAATCGGCCTCACATATGACCAAAGGCGATTCCCTCACTATAAACCCTACCTGTAGTTGGTAGTGCCTACTATTTAATTGTTCTTTATTGGAGAGGAAACCGATATAAATTGGTATTTAACTATTTTTAACAATTTTATTATTTTAGAATTTATTATCATTTATTTGTCTTGGGAGATAAAAATTTCCTACCATTGAGTGGATTTTTATCTCCCTGGCAACTATTTATTTTTATTTGGCACATGATATGTGCTTGTGACCTTCATTAAAAAAATAAATGTCGGACTGACAACTGACATTTTGACAGCTGACAACCCAACTTATTCATCCACCCACCTTTTTATAGGAAATTCAAGATATTTTTATTTGTTTGTTTCAATTACGGAGGGTGAATGAAAAACTTTAATTATTTACTTTAAAACATTGAAAATCTACAGTGAAAATATGCTAATATGATGTGGTATGTGTGTGAAGGTAAAATTAACATTATTTTTCTAGGACCTAGTAGCTTATTTTGCTACAAGGTGAAAAACATTCGTTGGCCTTTACCTTTCTCCTTCAAGGCTCATAAATACGGGTCAAGATACAGTTTGGCAACATTTTTTTAATAATATTTATAATTATTACGTACTATTATACTAATAAAATAGTTAATTTGTAAAACAAAATGCTAATATGTGTACATTATGTCAATTTGGGTGGACCGATTGAGCTGAAATTTGTATTGAGATAGCATAGTGCGTAGTTTTTAAGATTTAAGCATACATGGGGACAGACAGACGCGGGGTGTGACTTTATTTTTTTCTATGTAGTGATATTATTATAATAAAAATGCTTTAAAATAATTTTAAAGGGTAGTTTTTACTAACGCAATCTGTTTTACTCGTACGATTCTCGTGTTTCCGATATTATTTTTTTATTTTAACTACGATTTACAAGTTACAACGAATATTGGTAAACTAATAAATATTTATAGCCATATCTTCCAATTTTCGGACCGAGGACAAGGCATTCTCAATACAAAGTATACCTAATGTTATAACTCATTAAACTGGCAGTTAAAATCACTTGCGGTTAAACTTAACCAGCAGTTCGTCTTGACACACTAAAGTTAAATATTGCTATAAACATTAATATTCCCATTAAATATTTATTACTAACTTTGCCTAGACATGATCCCTTGTATTCCAGGGTACATTGCATACCAAATTTCATATCGATCGGCTGAGCCGTTTAACTCAACTCAAAATTCATTTGTTCAACTAAGCTACAATGGAGCACTTTGCAAGTCATTTTTTTTTCTATTTTAATGCTCTACTGCTGCTGTTTAGGCTACGAGGTAAAAAACACATTATCCTTCAGCAGATTATTATGCATTAACACATTGTAATATAATAATTTATAATATTGTAAATTACATTATAATCATGTTCCTGAAGCTATAAAAGCGGTCAGGGGTGAATTATTGTTCAAAATTAAGTTGTTTAACTGGTTACTGGAAAAAGGGTTCTACACTGTGAGTGATTTTTTTAAATGGAAAGACCACTATTACTAGGGACTCATTATAAAAATATATAAAAGGAAAGAGTGACTGATTGACTGACTGACTGATCTATTAACTCAAAGCCTCAACCGCTGGACGGATTGGGTTGAAATTTGGAACAAAGGTATTGTGACATAGAGCTCCGCTAAGAAAGGATTTTGACATGCGGACAAAGCTGCGAGCATATGCTAGTATTGTATAATTTTGTTAGCACTAAAAGATTGTAATAATATTATCTATTTCTGACATTTAAATATTAAGACGTACTAGGAATATTATTTTGTAAATATCAGAATATAAGTTGAATTCCTTTCAAATTAATAATTATAATCATTAATTAATTTCAATAGAATGCATGTCTTAATATTATTTAACACGACATAATACCTATATGTTTTTAATTTAAACATTTGTACGCCCTCTGGGCAGAAACATGTTGAACTAAATATGACATTATTTAAAATCTATAATATGATTTCTATGAACCATGTTTGTTACAAAAAAAATATAAAAAAAGATATTCTGATTCTGATATTACTAGCTGCGCCCAGCGGCGTAGGAATCTTATTGACCTAAAACTGCAACCTATAGGTTTGTCACCCGACCTCATAACAACGGGTAACTAACTGAGATATTGATTTTACTCTGACAAGATAATTTCAATAGGTATGGTAAACTGTTCTGTTAGAACAAACCTCAATTTATACAACGAAGTAAGAAGATGAGCAAGACGCTCTCCTGATGGTAAGAGATTACGCTGCCCATAATTAGTACTGTGCTACCCAGTATTTTACAAAGGTTAAATTCTGATAGCATTGCGCCAACGCTTCTTACTTGAGAGTCATAGGATGTTAAGACTCTTCAGCCCAGTAATTTCTCTAGCCTTAATTGTTATTATTAGAATTAATTCAAATTAATTTGGAAGAAAATCAATTCATTTTAAAACCTTTGTTGATCCGGGAATTTACTCGTTTGACGATAAATGATAAAACAAAGGTTACGTCAGTGATATTAAATTTAATATTCCTAGAAAAAACTTTAAAATAAGTATAATAAACTTTTAGATTAATTAAATTATAATTTTAAGTCATTAAAAAAGCTAGTAAAATGCAGAAGATTTCATTTCAGTTTGTATGCAATGTTTTTGTTTTATTTAATTACGTACACATTTTATATAGATCTGAGCAAGGTAGGTTTAGTTTTTTATATAAAAATATTGTAAGAAATAGATAATATAGGTACTTACTTATATTGAATAGAATAGAATAAAACTTTATTCACGGCTATAAAACACAAAAAACAAGAAATATACAAATAAAAGAAACAGTTTTTCTAACTAGGAGCAAACTAAACTAAGTACAAAATAATAATTATGTAGCCGCGAAATTTGAAATTTTATTTATTGCATAAAAAAGTAGTATAAGTACAATTTTGGCTTACATATAACCTAGGTATAATAAAATCTAATTTTTATATAGGTAAGTAGTGGCTATTAACAATTTCATTTAATGTTGACATACTTGTTATAGTTTAATGAAGTTACACTCAGTAGGTACATTAAAATGTTCATAATTAATTGTACTAGAAAGGAGTAATGGTAACCGTTGTAGTAATAAAACTGTGCTACGGCCGCCACAGTCCTTCCGTTTGGAATGATGACTTACTGGTAAGATAACATTATTTGTAAAATATTAGTAACAGTAGGTATATACAATAAAAGGTCTTATAACAATTTCTATTACTTAAAATACCTCAAATAACAGACTGATATAAGACTAAACAAATTAATTAATTGAAAGATACCGTGATTAACAATCGATTACATACCTAGTTCTCTCACTTCCTGTAGCATTAATGTTACTAAAGTTGTGTGGGGTGTGTGTGTGTGTGTGTGTGTGTGTGTGTGTGTGTGTGTGTGTGTGTGTGTGTGTGTGTGTGTGTGTCTATGTGTATGTGCGTACATGTGAATAACCTGCGTGCGTACTTGCGTGCGTGCTAGTGTGTGCTTGTATAAACTATATATATATATATATATATATATATATATATATATATATATATATATATATATATATATATATATATATATATATATATATATATATATGTCTGTGTGTGTGTGGTGTGCAATGCGGCAAACTCCGAGTTTGTTTAAGTATGTTGCATGGTTTCATTATATTGCAGCTGGTTTTACAAGTTCTTCAGTTTCTGTATAGTTTAGGTTCTTCAACCAGTCGCTTACATGTTTTTTTACTTTATTGTGGGTTTGGGGAAAAATGTTCAGGGTTTTGTTAATTTTATTGTACAGCCGTTGGCTTTGAACTTCATAATGCCTGGCAGCAAGTGATGTACGATGTCTTACGATAGGGCATACTCTATGAGGGAGTCGGCGTGTGAGTGTTGTGTGAGTGCCTTGTGTGTATTTTAAGTTTCGATGCTTGTGTAGGATAGTGTGCAATATATATAGTTGTCTTACTGAAAGCATTTTTATCTCTTGATATAATGTGAATGTGGGATATATCATAGGTTTCTTTAACATAACCTTTAAGATGGCCCTCTGGGCTCGTTCTAATGGAAGTAGGTTGGTAATACCAACACCTCCCCACACTATATCACAATATGATAGTATTGATTGAATAAG
This sequence comes from Hemithea aestivaria, assembly GCA_947507615.1. Taxonomy (NCBI): domain Eukaryota; kingdom Metazoa; phylum Arthropoda; class Insecta; order Lepidoptera; family Geometridae; genus Hemithea; species Hemithea aestivaria. The sequence goes on along the minus strand of OX382325.1, from coordinate 2,186,046 downwards.
TGAATAATACACTATTGACATTGTGTCAAGATCTGCTGAGGATCTAATGTTTTTAAATATGTACATTAGGCGTCTGGATCGTGATGTTAAATTATTAATGTGTATTTTCCAACTAAGACAGCTATCTATGTGTATTCCTAAATATTTAATTTCATGCACCCTGGTTAAAGTGGAGCAATTACAATTTTCACTTGTCTGACACTTATGAGCAACGATGGAAAAGGAGTTTTGTAAGGGCTGAGAGTTTGTGTTAACTGAGAAGGTTACATATTTAGTCTTATCAACATTCAGGGTAAGTAAATTGTTAGTTAACCACAAATTGACCTTATTTAGAGCAAATTCGGCCCTAGACTTTGCTTCAGTCCACGTATTTGCGTTAATGATGAGGGCAGTGTCATCTGCGTACGCATATATCTGGCAGTCAACTCAGTGCAAAGCAGGTGCCAAGTGCCAACTCAGCATGTGTAGGCGAGTAAGACCTACGCTGGTCTTCCGTTGGAACCGTCAGCAGTGGCATCGCATCACGGACAGTTTTACAAAATTACTCAATAACACATACACAAGAAAACACAACATAACATTTTGAAACAACGCCAACAGAATATTATGTAAAATTCCACATAAAAACACTGGGAAAACTTCAAAGAAGTCGTCCGTATTATTTCCATTATAAATAGGTATAAGTATAATAATTATAAATTATTTATGTGGTCAATTAACTGGAGCACGCTACCTCTAAAACCTGTGATATTTAACGCCATCTATTAGAATTTATGCACATCAAGACTTGACTAGAAAAAGTTCGTCGAATACTCATGCAAGCTCGAACTAGCCGTTCCAGACTAAGTTCTCTGAATAATTCATCACTGCACCGCTAGATGGCGCAAACATAAAAAAAGAAAACCATTTTTATTTTGGATCATTGACTTACACTACCGCTTTGGATATCACTGGACACTTTGGTAATTCTCATTTCCCCCATTAAGTGACCCAATAGATATAATTACGTGCCCCACTTATTTCATTTTAGTGGGGCAGATGATTTATATAATTTATAATATTATTATCTTACCAGTTTTTGTTAATCACTTACCAGCACTTACCACTTCATTACCTGCAAACTACGCTACACTATTCGATTACCAATAAAGCTTTTTATCAAAAAAATTAACCGAAGAAAACACTGAAAAGCAAAAAAATAACAAAATTATAATGTTAGTAAACCTAAGTAATTTTGAGTCGGTCGAAGAGATACCATATTAATACAATAATGCCTACATTTAGTTACCTATTTAATCCTACGAACAAGGGATGTCATTATTTCTTCGTTGATTTAATCCATAAAATAGCAACAGTCTCTATCAAGTTCTCAAATTTTCAATATATTGTATAATCTAGTTGCTAAAGATATTTGATAATTCAAGGAAGGGATCGGAAGCAATACCTATCCTGGCTAATAATAATTGATTTCTGCGTTGGTCGACCTATAAAATTATTCAAGCCTGGTGAAGACGGGAGATAGATTCAATAGGAATAAGTTGATGAGTCTGTCTGTTGATAAACTGTCCGTGCTTAGTCGTTTTACCCGTTGTTTTTTCTTGTCAGTGAAAATAGGTTCCAATGGTAAACATCAAGCAAGACATGCAAGCATGATTGTGATATGGACATCAAGATTGCCCATATTACATGCAGATAATGATTTCTCAGTTTATTTTAATAAATTATTTAAAAATGTGTGGCACTGCACTGAGTTTTTTCCACCATGTAATATTGGTTGTTCAATCTCGTCATGCCTAGTAATTTCAGCTGATAACATTGCCCTTCAGTCTGGAACACCTGGAGTACCTTAATGCCTCATCATCAGCCCGCTTTCATCCATTGCTGGACGTAGCATGGCACGCCACTCAACTCGGTCCTCCATCTTTCTTCTCCACCCGCTTCCCGCGACCTTCCGATATCGTCACCCCATCTCGCCAAAGGCCGCCCTACACTACGTTTGCCGAGACGCGGTCTCCACTCCAGAACACGCCATCTTTGATTGGATTCTCCTACCACAAACAAAATATAAAGGCTACGAGTACTTTATATGTGTATTTTTACCTCATACTCTCTTTTTACAAAAAATAATCCGAGTGAAGACACGATCACAAGCTAGTTACGACATATACCTGTCGATAATTCATAGCAGCTTTTCATTGAAGGTCGCTGAAACTTTGATAGAGGACGGCAGTTATGTTAGGGCCCTATTCAAAGGTATTGTGTGATATGAACTATGGAAGATAATAGGTAGGTTAGTCCTACATCTGTGATAGTCTTTGAATGTTGTAATACCGTACCTAATCTTTAAGATTGGTGGTGTGTAGGCATCGAATTTAATTATTTTTTTAATTCGTTATAGGTTAGCTTTTGACCACGATCTCGCCTGATCTTACGCGACGATGCGGCCGTAGATGTAGCAGACTAAACCTGGAAGGCGGGATAAATAGATAATTTCTTTTCTTTCATCTTTTAAGGACATAACTTTGATTCTTAACCTGGTAGTCAACTGTAATCATTTCGGTCAACTTATAAGTACCTAATTGCTTTCCAACGAGGCAATGCTGTCAGCATTTTTCCCACTCTGCCATCTGACATTGGTTCGAAGATCTTGGATTTTTAGTAATAAGTCGTGGCCGATATGTGACTTGTATTAAAAGTATCTGTTCTTTACTGCACTATCATTTATCTCGATGAAAAAGTTATAATATTGTATGTAAATAGTTGCTTTTTTATTAAAATTAGCATTGTTATTTTTTTGCTCTATAAAATCATAATAGGCAATACGGCAACAAAAAAGTCAATTATTATTTTTTGTAAGCACTCGTATAACAAAAGAGTCCTGAGTAAATCTTCAGAATACGTCCTAGGCTGATGTAAACACTAAGCGTTTCCTGCGTCAAGCATGATTGATTGGACGGAGAATGAAAGGCGAATCTCAGCTTATCCATCTTGAATGAGAATTCATTACTAACGCACCCACAGTGTGATATAGAGAGCCTTTTTCGTGTGTGTTTTTAAGATAAAACCTAACTTAATACTAACAGCAGATAGTTTAAGCTAGGTATAATAAATAATTAAATCAATTAATAATTATAAAAAATAATTATTAATGCTTGGCATTAACGCACTGTGCGATTCACTCGCTCTTTATTGCCGTACACCTGCAAAATGTGGAATGAGTTTCCGCCCGCGGTATTTACTATTAACATGGGAAACTCAAAAGGCAAGTGAATAGTCTTGAAAGGTAGGCAACGTTCCAGCGGTACTCCTGGTATTGCAGGTATCCATAGGCGACGGTAGCCACTCACCATCAGGTGGGGCGTCTGCTTGTTTGTCACCTATAACATAAAAAAAGTATAATAAATAGGCCAAGCGTTAATCGGCCTACGCGCAATGTAGGCATCCTTAGTACTAGCAAATCGGATATTAAGAGTCTTAACTTTTTATACGATATCTTTAAAAGTAATAAATATATCTTAACCACTATAGTTAACCTGGAAAGTTCATGGTTGAAACCATATTCTTGATTTTTTCCGCCCAAAAAAGTTTTAAATTTGAATATATTTCTAACGGGAGACTTAATTTTTTTATGTATGGTAAATATATAAAATGAAAGAGTGACTGATTGACTGACTGATCTATCAACACACAGCTCAAACAGCTGAACGAATTGGGTTGAAATTTGGAATATAAGGATAGGTATTTGGATAGATTTTATGATTTAGAACTCTGCTAAGAAAATATTTTACAACGCGGGCAAATCCACACACCACACACACACACACACACACACACACACACACACACACACACACACACACACATACACACACACACACACACACACACACATCCACACACATCCACACACATCCACATCTTATGACTCTTGAGTAAGAAGCGTTGGTGCAGTGCTCCTAGAATTTCACATAATTGTAAAATCCTAGGTAACACTGTACTGATTATGGGCAGCCGTTATCTCTTAACATCACGAGAGCGTCTTGCTCGTCTTCTACTTCATCACATAAAAAAAAAAAAAAAAAACCGCGAGCTCAAGCTAGTATATATAGGTATAATATATAGTCCTCTCTATTTTCATAATCTCTCTATTTTCTCTGTTTTCATTTCTTTCTTTTTGCATCTAAGTAATTATCTTAGTAACATAACACCACATATCAAAGGTGAAGATAATCGTGATACCGAAGCAATTAAATGGAAGCTAATCTCGAATTAGCCGAGATAATGACTCACCTATTGTTCGAGACGTGAATAACCCTGATTGTACCTAATTAATTAGTTCTATACGACGATGGCTGCTCAAAGTAGACGAGTGATATTATAACTTAACAAAACAGAATTGGAAGTATAGTTTTTCTATGCTATCTATATTATTTATCATCGGGAATCCTCAAAAGGACCTTAAGTCGCTTCGACCATTTTTGATCTTTTGTAGCAGTCCAGATGAGTTACAATTTACTGCTTGCCACTATGCTATCTACGGAGATATTAAATTATAGACAACAAAACAAATCAACTAAAATAGTATTTATTCTAAAAGGTAACAATGGAGCGCTTTTCCGTTCAGTCACGAGTCGATTTTGCAAACATTTAGTTCCAGAAAACACCTCCTTGAGAAGAACGGACAAGAAACTCATAGGGGTTTTTTATTCCTTTTAGGTTAGTTTTTGACCACGATCGCGCGTTATTTTAAGCGACGATGCGACTGCTAAATATAAATAAATAAATAAATATTTCAGGACATTTCACACAGCGCCACCTAACCCCAAGCTAAGCAACTTAATGTTTGTGTTATGGTGATTAGGATAACGGATATAATACTTATATACTTTTCTTTTAAAAATACATACTTATAATAGATACAGAAAGCCACCCAGACCAGAAACAAATATCTGTGGATCACACAAACTTTTGTCCCATGCGGGAATCGAACCCGCAACCTTCTGCGTTGCAGGCGGGTATTAGCCCACCGCACCACAGAGGTCGTCATATGATGGCAGAGTAAACCAAAAAGGGGAAAAAATAATAGGTAAGTTCTATTTCAGACTTCAACGGGTTCAATTAGCATAGCTTGTAGGTCATCTATATTACAACTAAATATACCCGTCCCATCAGTTATTTGTGTTAGACGACTTATTTTTAGTTACACAAGTTTCTACGAAGTGTCACATGTCCTTTCTATATTAAAACTATCATTGATTTTATTATTTCATTGCTTAAATGTATGCTTATCTAATTGGTTTCATGTCTAAATATAATATTGTATACAATTTGATACATAATAATAGTAAATCTAAATATATCAAAAGGAAAGTGACTGATTGACTGGCCGATATATAAATGCGCAGATCAAGGGTATGTGAAATTATAAACGCTGTTCTTTTTACATTGTAAATTAACGGCATAAACTCACTTGTATTTACTTCGGCTTCGTGCCGACCGTTTCGATCCTGTACGAGGATCTTCTTCAGGGAGTAGCTGCCGTTACGCGCCGGCGTCCTTTTTTATTAAAACAGCTTTTTTATTAATTAGGCTTTTCTTTTTTATTAATTAGGCTTTTCTTTTTTATTAAATAATTGTAATACGTATAATTTTGGATGTGAAATTGAGGCTTATAGTCCAATAGAATAATAATAAAAACTTACTCTCTCATAGTCACATTATAATCCCACCAAAAACATTCTGTAAAAAACTAGCCAAGTCTCGATGGAGCTGCTTGTTTATCTCTAAAAAATAATGAAATCTAGACAAAGTCGTGCCAAGTCTAAGATTTCTTACTGCGATTTCTTTATTATTATAGTTAATGTTGTGTGACTTGGCCGTTGAAAGGTAGACAAGGGTATTATACCAGGTGCTCCATGACACCATTGCACCAATCTTTCCGCTAACAATTCATGATAGAAAATTGCCACTTGGAAAACGTTGATTGAATAACCAGTCAATTGTAGGCTTGATAAAGCTGCGTATTTCAATAATACTTATGTTTAGGCGATCCAAGTGTCATGAAGCATCTGGTTTTGTACCCTTGTGTACCCTTCAACGGCCAAGTCACACAACATTAACTATAATAATAAAGAAATCGCAGTAAGAAATCTTAGACTTGGCACGACTTTGTCTAGATTTCATTATTTTTTAGAGATAAACAAGCAGCTCCATCGAGACTTGGCTAGTTTTTTACAGAATGTTTTTGGTGGGATTTCACTTCTTTTTGTAGAAACGCTATATTATAAGGTTACTATAAGGCCGACAAGCAGACAGGCGAAAGTAAATAAAAGCTTTATACAATTTCAACCATTGACTGCAAATGTAACTTTGTAATCCTGAACATTTATATGAGATTACAAAGTTATTTATGCAGTTTAATTATCTCGAAAACGAGACCGAAATTGCATGTTTTTTTAGTTTTCCTATGGTTTATACAATAAATTCTAAGTATGTACCACATTTCAGCTCTCTGAGTTTATGGGAAGTACTAGTTCTATTTTGATGATCATGAGTGAGTGAGTGAGTGAGTGAATGAGTGTCGAAAATGCGAAACTTTGCTTTCGCTTAACTTCAGAACTTAATGACCTACAGACTTGAAATTTTGGATTTTAAGTATGTAATTATAGCTTACTGGATGACGAAAATTTCTGTGTTCTGGTCTCATCCAGAGGTTCTCAAATAGGGGCCTGAAAATGCGGCGAAATGGTTCCTGTAAAGGATGGTACGGCAGTGCTTGCTTCGCGCTCGACTTGGCGGGGGCACTACCGTGCCCCCAGATAATATTGTATATACAACCACAATAATGGGCGCTGTGGCCAACCTATAAGTATGTTGCAATTCACCAACTCGTTTGCTATTCAAAGAGGCAATGCTGACAGCATTACCACGCTGTCGTCTGACAGTGGTTTGGGGTACCTATAGGATTTTCTGTAGCTTTGCATGCTCGAACTATGCTTTAATTAATGTAGCTATCAGCTATATATAACTAGCTTATGCTCGCGGCTTTGCCCGCGTGGCAAAATCCTTTCTTTGGTGAGGTCTAAGTCACAAGACCTACCTGTGTTTCAAATTTCAAACCAATTCGTTCAGTGGTTTGGGCTGTGCGTTGATAGATCAGTCAGTCAGTCAATCAGTCACTCTTTCCTTTTATATATTTAGATTTATTATTATGTACTCCTGTATTTTATAAATATTTGTTACCACAGTCGCTCTTCCTAGTTTTCCTTTCCTTTCTCTTTCTTGGTTATCTTGAAAATATTGCTATTATCAATACTGCCAATTGTAACACTTTCTCAAATGTGTATTTTAAGCTTATTGTATTATAACTACTACTGCTACTGCTGCTACTGCTTGCTTTTCTATTATATTATGCTTATTTTTTGTATTTATGGTGTTCAATAAAGAGTTATCTAATCTAATCTAAATTGAACAAAGCCTTATTGAGAATGATCTAGATCTTCCCACTGATAAATTGTAGAGCAAGTCTAGTAATAACAATTAATCTACAGTTTATCACTTTCGCTAATTGTCAATATGAGATGAATGAAACCTTCGAACTCTACGGTCTCTGGTATTTGTAGAGCCTCTAGTACCAGAACTCATTTATTAAACCTCTACATTATTCACCGGGCCATACCGTTATCGTTGCAGCGAGTTAGGTAATTTGGTCATTTTTCTAAATGGCTAATAGGTACGTGGGATAGGCATCTCTAGACAAGCGCTTAACGCTGCGCTGGTGGTAATTCGTTAAAAAATGCATTGAGAAAGTAATAAAGTTGTGGAAAAACGAAAAAATGACTGTCATCCCAGCTGCTGCTTGCTATGGACAAGCGTTTGTACGAAAATTATTGTGGCTACTCCTAAGTAGCCAGTGCAGGGCCGTACCGGGTAGCCAGTGGTCCGTTGTTGGTCTATCAAAATATGAAGAATAGGAAAACGGATCGTATGCAATGTGAAAGCGTTTTTAGGCGATTAAGACGTTGACCAGCTATTGCAGCAATTGGGATTGGCAACTTTCTAGTAATAACTTTTTCATTAATTTTAAACCCGCTGCCGAATGTTAATTGATGCAGCCAATTTTAGACCTGTTTAATGTAGCTAATGCATTCAGATAAGGGAAACAGCTTATTTTCAGCATGGTTTATCGCTTTGTTGGGTAAAGGCCTGGGTCAAAAAAAAAAAAAAGGCCTCCCTTCTCCCTCAGCATCCCTTTCAGTCAAGGACTTTGGTTGTCAGCTATTGCAAAAACAATCCAGTTCTTGTCGTCATTTCCGTTTGGGCCTGCTGCCACGTGGCTCTTTGTGGTGACTTGATGATGATGAAGAAACAGCTTCTGTGCCAGTTCCTGTAATAGTTACTCTATCTGCAGAATAGAGAGTAGAGATGGGTATACATACTTAGGAATTTAGTTGTTGTGGCCTTTTTAAAAAACGCCATAATTTTCACAATTCCTGCAACAATTTGTTATAGAAAGGCAAATGACGACTTTAGTTCTGAACTGTAATTCCATTTAGAATTCGTGGAAAGTCCCTAAACTAAGGTAATTGGAAATTTAAACTTAAGCTTCAATTCATTTAATTGTGTACCCTATTCTATTATTATAGAGCTTAAATCTGATAAATCTTACTGAGAACAATGTGAGTTGGCTATTTAATAATCACACTAATATTATTAATGCGTAAGTTTGTGAGTGTGTATATTTGTTAATAATAATAAAATAATAATTGGGGTTTATCTTCAACAGAACAGGTTACCCTGCTTACACTGTCAGAGTCAAATCACAATTTATAGGTTGTGGGTTGTGGTTAATTCTTCCTAAATCGTAAATATAATATTATAATTACTAGTCGTACGTAGTAGTAGTAGTACGGGTCGGCACAACACGTTTTTCTCCTCCATTCTGCTCTATCATCCGTCATATCTGCATCCACTCCCCTAGCACGCATATCCCTGCACACACAGTTCATCGAAACCTTTTTCGGGCGCCCCCTTCCCGGATTACCACCTATCACCATATTCATGGACTTTTTGGTAACATGATTTTCATCCCTCCGCATAATATGTCCATACCAGGACAATCTTCCACTCTTTAATTTCTCTGTCACTGGTGCAACTTTCAGGCTTCCCCTCACATACACATTTCTGATTTTGTCCATTCTTGTCACATCCACCTCAACATTCTCATCTCCGCTGCATGCACTCTCCTTTCATCCGCAACTTTCGTAGCCCAGCACTCCGATCCATACAATACGACAATTTACAAGAATGATTTACTTATTAACAGTAAAAATAAACGCTATATTAACTTTAAATATCATTAAAATCGCTTCCCACGAGCGACAGCAAGGCACATAATAACGTGTGTAACTTTTGACTAAACTTGAGTCAGTGAAAATGACAGCGCCTAAGCACTTACCAAGTTATCTAAGCTGTTAGTCTCACAACTTAGTTACAGCTAACCTGACTGGCTTCTACTTAGTCTATGTCTCTGATACATAAGAGCTCTGCTTTTGATTGGTGTAAGTTAACATACATATAATCACACCTGGTTCCAGTTAGGGTAGGCAGAGACTATTTCCCTCCATTTGGTACGATCCTGACACACCTCTTTCGCTTCATCGACTTTCAATACATTCGTCATGCACGCTCGCCGGTTCTTGGTACTCTTGACCTGGCCTTTCCTTAGAACTTAGAACATTTATTTGGTCAAGAAAGTACGCCTAGGTCGACCAATTCCGGCTTGACCATTCACATTTACCTCATATGCATATACCTACATGATTGTATTAATCTTAAAGCAAACTTGCTAGCTTAGCTTGCACAATTCAAAAAATTAACAAGGACTACAATTTTTTTTGTTTGTGGACAAAATAAATAAATAGGCCAAGCGCTATTCGGACTACGCGCAATATAGGTTTCCATAGTACTGGAAATCGAATATCAACAGCCTTAACTTTCATCAACGATATCTTTAAAACTAATAAATATATCTTAACCGCTATTTTTCGGATGACAATGTACATAATATTATTATGAAATCGAGCTGATCTGATGACGAAGCTCGAAGGTGGCTATAGAAACTCCGTAATTAAACAACGCAACCCCAATGAGTTTGGGCTCATTTGATTCGTCTTGACGAGTATTTTAGTGCTAGATGGTAACAATAAAAAACCCTATTTTTTTTTTTTTTATTTCTCTTGTTTATAATCTACATCCCTAATACCCATTAGTATAATAATAGGTATGTGGTTTTTTATGCTAGATCTACGGACATACAGCAAGGGCGGACGGTTAACCTACTTGCCTATAGGTAGACATATGTATATCACAAAATCATAACCCTTTTCAAAGTATTCGAGGTTAAAAATCAAATATGCAAATCGAAGTTTGATCAACAAAATTGAAAAAATACATAAGCACCACCCGTATGTAATCATCGATGGCGATATGACGTAAATGATGAATCGCATCCTGACAGGATTGTCACCGATGTCTGACAAGGGTCGTACCGATGACGTATACTCATTAATGCGTCAAATCTACCAACACACCTATGCAGTTCACTTGAACCTTACATTTATAATAATATGGTTCATTTTTCCATGTATTTTGTAGATGTTAACTCGGTTTTTCATGTGACATCACATTACGGTTTCATACACAAAGTGGGACACATTTTTCGATATGTTTTCTTTAAATTACTGGAGCGCTTCGCTTTTGTTTTTTTTGTTAGTTCAGTTTCGGAGAATTTTAATTGTTTTTTTTTTTGGGACATGATATACCTATTGAGACGAGAATCAGGCACCTTAACGTGTTGTTAAGTAATACACATACAGTTTATGTCATAAAAACTCTGTTTTAGTAACTGGTAGAGAAGCCTGCGACCAGTATATTATAGTTAGTTATGGAGCGAAAAAAGCAGACCAACTAATAAAAGTCATTTGTGCGAGGCCAGAATTCATATTCGATGATCCAGAGTCACATCTGCCACCACCGCTTTTACCTTTAAATAGGTATGTAGGTATATTAAAGGAAAGATTAACAGAAGCCCAAATTGTTGAATGGATTAGGTTGAAATTTGGAACATGGATAGATTTTCTGACGGCAATCTCCGTAAAGAAATAATAGGCTAGTTAGCCGCGAGTATAGAGTAACTAATTTATTATTTAAAAAAAAAACTAAGGTTGTCACTACATATTATTTTACTCTAAGAAAGGATTAGCATGACTTACACTTAATATTAATACATCGTCACTTATATTAATATCAATTTATGAGTAACTCTCGGCGCCATAATCATTTACATAGCGGCCATCCATTTCAGTCGCTTCGCTTTTTGTCTGCGAATAGTCGTCTTTTTGTCCGACGGACTTATGACGTGCATTAAGCTAAATGTGTCATTTGTACCGAGTCATTTAGACCACTGTAGATGAATGTTGGGGATGTACTAAGAAATGTATTTATCTTTACTATAAAAAAATCTTATTTCGTTGAACTACCCGTAATAACTAAACTAGTTAACCAGCGCAGCAACCAAAATTGAGTCTTGGTCTTCGACACAAGATGATTGCACTTTTTTCCGGGGAAATATAAATTTACTTATACTTTTACTTTAAATGCATTGCAGTCAAAAATCGTCCAGCTCCTTAACAAAATCCTCAGGCAATTTTGTTGAATGTTGATATATTTTTGTTGATTGTGTGGGCCACGACAGTTGGAGACACGGTTTTAAGTATTTCCAGCCTGATTTCATTCTTCTCCATCTTCCCATAGACGACTTTATGTTTCGCGTTTGGCTTACTTATATAATATGTTTGTATGAGAGGTAGGTACCTGTTTATTATGCAAAAGTTTCCACACATTTTTGGAAAATTAAAAAAACGGAACGGATATGCAGGAATAAGTATATAAAGACCTTTTAAAAAGCATATACAAGTAGGCAGTCACAAAAAAAGTATTTTCAAATGCCGTATCAATATTTTTATACATTTTTGTAAAAGTAGAGTCGACGAACCACAATTATTATTATTGAAATGCTGATATACCCAGCTGATGGAAATCTAGATTTTATTTAATCAAACCATTGCGGGGTATGAAAGAAGTTCCAGCGGATTATGACTTGAGATAATGTTATTTACTTAAATATTATTATTTTTTTTTATTCTATTTTGGTTACCATGTAGGCAATTCGCTAATATTTGAACCCTAGTTATAAGCGGATATTATGATGGATGTGTGTTTACATCCTCTTCACCCCTTAACGACTGAACCGGTTCAACTTATATTTGGTATGTAGGTAGTCCAAATCCTAGAATAATATAAAAATTATTATTCAGCGCGTAAAACCGCTGGACGCTACTATATTCAGGAAGGCCAGGGGAGGTTTAGGAGTTTTGCCGCGTATGAGTGCTTTGATGTACCCGCTGCCCCGGCATTATGTCATCCCGCAAGAACATCCCCAGGTTTTTAGTGGGTATCTTCGCGCCCATCTTCGGCGGAGGAGTCCCAAATATCGCTCCGCTCCCCTTTGCGTGGGGTGATGATGCGTAGCACATTTTTCCTGGATCAAAAAAAAAGTTTGGGAGTTTCTACCACTAAGGTATTATATGTAGAGGTACGGGATTGTCCTGAATTACTTAAATAAATTAAAAAAGTTAAGTAGTTGTTGTTATTAAGTAATTCTTTATTCATCAACATCTTTAGCCAAAACTACTACGTCTAGATACCGATCTCCGAAATATGTACTTATGTCTCCATATATATCTTTATAACCACCGTCGCTCTATTTTTATGTATTTCCTTTCCCTGCTTGGTTGTCTGGAAGAGATCGCTATTAGCGATAAGACCGCCAATTGTAACACTTCTTTCTGTGTAATCTTAGTTCTAAGTTTATATTGTTGTATTTGTGTGAACAATAAAGAGTTTTCTATTCTATTCTATTCTATCTCACATCGGCATATACTGCGAAATTTTGGTCATTAGTCTATTATAGTACCTAATATCCCGAAGGTTTATGTAGCGTGATAAACATCGATTTAGTATTAAGACCTAACTAATCACATAAACTGAGTTAAGTAAATGTTTCATTACAAATGGTGGCACCCCACATTAGGGATTTGCCTTGCAAATATCTCTGTTATGAATAATACATAGGCGTTAAGTAAATTCTATTCGATTATTGACAGATCTGTTTGCGTTATTGTGTTTATAAGGAAATCCTTTTTTTATTGTTCAGTAGGTAAATAATTGTCTAAGAACTAACTTGTGGGCATTGGCCCATAGGCCTTAGACAATAAAACTCTATTGAGAGTGGATGCTTCGAGATGGAAGGCCGCAGACCAAGGCGTTGGCAGACCATTTGCCTGATAGTACGTCGACGTAATAATAATAATTGGGGTTTATACTCCAACAGAACAGGTTACCCTACTTATACTGTCAGCGTCAAATAAAATAAAATAAATCACTTTTATAGGTATTTTATAGGTTGTGTGGCGAACCTATATGTTGCAGTTTCAGGTCGCCGAGATTGCTACATGACCTAACGACGGCATCCTACATATCTTATAGGAAACAGCCGGGAACCCCACAGTTTTACGTGCCTTCCGAAACACGGTAGCGTCCAGGCGAACTTTTTCCACACACTGACATTTGAACCCAGGGTCTCCGGATTGAAAGCCGGACGTATGACCAATGACCACTGGGCCATGGATGCTAATACGACGTTATCATCTAGATTACAGAATACCTTGATGTGATCCGTAAAATAGAAGAAAATAGCACACGAAAAAGAATGTCTATGCCCTCCAGTGGATTTGGAGAAGGCTGGTGAAGGTATATAAGTTGTGTAAAGTGATTATCCCATTGCACCTCCCCTGGTCAGTGTACTGGAATAATCGCCTAGAAAAGACACAGACCTGCGTTTTTTCCTATGTATGTTGTATAAACTGTAGAAAGCGTAGCACATAGATAAAAACTAAGAGTGAAAGGCGCCAAATTACTCCCCAGATATCTTCTTTTTACAAGTTTTTATTTACTTTCACCTGCCCATTGTCTGTCTGTAATTAAATCTTCCAAGTTTAATTTGATCCACTTCTCGGTTTTCGATTGAGCTAAAATTATGCATGCATGTATAAATCGGATGACAATGTAATATTATTATGACATCAAGCTGATCTGATGATGGTGCTGAAAGATGGACTTAGGAACTCCGTAATTAAACGACACCCCATCGAGTTTGGGCTCATTTGATTCGTCTTGACACAAGTAATTTGGTACTAGATGGTAATAATAATTAATAAAAGCAAGTTTTTAAAAAAATCCCTTGTTTCCGGTTGACTGACTGATAAACAGACTATTCAAACCTTGCAAGGGCTTAAAGTTTCACGTGAATACAGCCATATGACATAGTACGTTATATTCATCTAAGAAAGCCTTCCTCAACGACAGAGAAGCCGCATTACAATATGTTTATTATGAAGCGAGAATCAGGTAAACATCTAGAAATGATTTGCTCAAATTTCATCAGAATTAGTTTACGGCTTCGAGCTCCGACAATAAGAGGCCAAATGTGGAAACAATAGACCGGGAAATGCTTTGAAATTGTACCTTCAATGGAAAGTAGCCGTATTGCTCTTGTAATATTATTTGAAATTGCGATTACAGGTGCTTATTTATTATGTAGGATCGACATTTACTAATAAATAAAGCATATATGACCGAGGCGAGCCCGACTACTCAATAGAATCGCAGTGATTGTGTTTCGTCGGTACCAAAGGCGATCATCATGGCAATCTGAACCCTCGACACAGCAGCTCTAAATACACGTGAACTTGGGAACGCGTGCTCTTGCAGTAGGTATAATTGCCCGGATTTTTAAGCCAAAATGTTCTTCTTCTGTTTTACACTGTACCTTTCTACGTATTGACTATTATGTCCGAAGTCTTACGCATCACCGTTCTGTGGTCGTCGTTTAGATACATAAGATGACATCTCCTTAACTCATTAATTTTCTTGGCCTAATACCCTTCAAACTGGAGCGAAATAGGTACCAGGTACATCAGAATATTGCTTAAGAAAGACAAGACCTTGCATTGGAAACCTCCTGCTATAAACAAACACGACTTAACGAAACTTCACAAATAAATGAATATCTACACTGTGTAAATTTATTGATCAGTTATTTTTATCTCAATTAAAATTTATCTCCCTTTCTAAACTACACTGATTGATATCAACAAAATTTGGCTTAAAAGGTTAACAAAACGCGCGTTTGTTAAAACACTTTTTACAAGCTTTTATTTACTTTCACCTGTCTGTTGTCTGTCTGTCTGTAATCAAATCTTGGAATTTGATCAAGTTCCCGATTTCCGATTGAGCTGAAATTTGGCATGCATGTATAAATCGGTTGACAATGCAATATTATTATGACATGGAGCTGATCTTGGATGATGGAGCAGGAAGGTGGCCATAAGAACTTCGTAATTAAATGACGCTACCCCATCGAGTTTGGGCTCATTTGATTTGTCTTGACAAGTACTTTGGTGCTATACTTCGTTTCAAAAACAAAGATAATTTTTGCGGGGTTCGAAGGTTGTATATCTATGAAAATATCATAGATATATTCACAAAAACTGTTATATCCGATATATTTTATGATATATATCAGATATATTATGAAAAATATCCGATATAATATCCAATTTTTTAAGAGAACCCTGCAAATTAGCTAAAAAAATATTTTTGTTTTTGAAACGTAGTATAGATGGTAATAATAATAATACAAGCTTGTTTATAATAAGTTTTTTTTTATTTCACTCGTTTAACATTATCATGTCAAATCTGAATCTGATGAAAAGGTTGAATTTCAATTTAATATTGTTTGACGTTTTTCATAATACCTTTATATTTTTTTCTAACATCGAACAATGGATGATGGAAACTAAACAATATTAATATCTATCCGTCGTATCGCGAGTGCCGTAGAGGGAGTTTACGTACTTAGCTTCATATTAGATATAAAAGATTAAATAATACAGATGGGACATAATCTCGCGTGATAGGCAACGAATTAGGGAAAATAGGTGATTTTATAACAATAATACATTATTATACTAGCTGTGACCAGCGGTTTTACCCCCTGTTTTGTAGCTTATATAATGTTATTTCAGGGTCTCTATGTTAAATCTCTATATCAAATTTTAGGTGGGAGAATTCAAACCCCCCGGTTTGAAAAAGAAAAGTTAAAATTTTAATTATTCCCTTGAAGAATTATCGACATTTTTTTAACGTACGAAATAAGCCAATCGCACATACGTCATAGTCAAGAATGTGATATTTTCTCCCGAAACTAAAACCTGGTTATCCCCGTGGGACTCTGGGCCGGGGGCAAAGAACAATGTAGGTATCCTGCGTTGGGAGTCCTTAATAAATAAATTTATATTATTAAAAGGGTCCTATCTGCGTATCAAATCCTATTTATTCTATGCCATTGCCACCCCCTTCGATACAACTCCATATTAAAACGGCAATGCGTCCGGAAATTGCTATCATACTTGATCTAAAACTGTCAATGTGCTGATTGAACTTGGTGATAAGCGGAGCGATTAGCGAAGTGATGGGCGGTAAGCACGTGTGAAAGTTGCTCACATGTCGATCTGATAACTACTTTTTTCTTATTCTGAGTATTACCTCTCCCTCGGAGTTTGTTTGTTACAACGTCAATAAGTTACAATGGGAATGCTGTCAGCAATCCAGGAACTCAAAAATTAAGTAGATGGTACATGGCGAATCTGAAGGAATGCAGATATAGAAGAATTAGTGGCTGAGCCTAATATCGTCGGCGAGATAAAATCCCACAGACTTCGTTGGCTCGGCCACGTAGAGCGAATAGCCTACCCATTGGAGATCGGGGAGTGAAAAGGGCGTACTTGAAACGTGCTATCGCCAAGCGTCCAAAGTACCGGTGGAAGGGCGAAGTGATGAAAGCTCTGAAAGCGCTCCAAGCTGAGTCTTGGGACGCGATTGCGCAGGACAGGGAGGAGTGGCATCTTCTTGTGTCGGAGGCCTAGACTTAATTTGGGTCGCCTCGCCATCTTAGTAAGTTAATGCTGTCAGCATTCTGGGCACGCTGCCATCTGACAGTGGTTTAGAGCATTTGTTTTTTTGTAGATTAGCGAGTGGCCAATATGTGGTTAATACAAGTGTAAAATTTGGCATAAATGTAACATGAATTTCGGAATAAAAATAATATTCAAATAAAATGTAGTCAGGTCATAAATTCTGTCACATGTTTAATATAAAATTATTGGAACAAGTTTATTTATTATGCAACCATTTATATACCAAAATGAACTTAACAAAACATAGATTCTTATGAGAATAAAGTTTATTCAAAATGACCTCCGTGATTTTGAATACAGGCCTTCAATCTGCGCGGCCAGTCGTCTATCGCAGCACGAACTAGGTCCATGTCAATATCGGCTGCTGCCTTAATTAAGGATGTCTTGAGTGACTCCAAATTGGGATGAGGCTTTGAGCACGCCTTTTCCTCCAAGTGTTGCCATATCTTGTAATCTAATGGACTCAAATCTGGACTGGAGGAGGGCCAGTCTTCGTGCCGGATGAAGTCGATTTCACGCGCCGCCGGCCAGTCTTGTGTGCTCTTCGCTCTATGAGCTGGCGCCGAATCTTGTTGGAATACCCAGTGCCTGTTATTGAACATGGTATGAGAAACAGGTTCCACAAGGTTTGTCAGGACTGTATTTTGATACACAACTGCATTCGTTTTTACACCTTTCTCACAAAAATGTACCTCTGTTAAGCCCCAATAAGAAACTCCCAACCATACCATGAGCGAGGATGGAAAATGACCTCGTTGGACACGCGGAATACGGTTGCTCGCTTCTTCACTACTGTGTGCGTACACTTTATCATTTTGTTTGTTGTAGCTCTCTTCTACGGTAAAAAATTTTTCATCCGAAAAAAGAATTTCTCGATATTTTTTTCTCGCGTACCGCTTCAACAAAGCGCGGCATCTCTTCAGTCTCAGGTCCATTAGACGAGCATTTAAACGATGTCCTGTTTTTCTTCGATATGCCCGAAGCCCTAAATCTTCATTTAACACCTTTTTCACCGTGGTTCTGCTTAACCCCATCTGAAGGGCCAACAGTTTCTGCTTACGTTTGGGATTTCTTTGAATTCGCGCCTTCACAGCTTTTATCACTGCTGGAGTCCTAAAAGACCGAGGGCGACCACTTCTTGACCTGTCATCTACACTAGAGTCTTCATTGTATCGTTTGATGGTACGATAAACGAATCTTTTGGTTATATTCAAATTTTTCAGTATGTCAAAAATTTGAATTGGCGCGTAACCGCAACGATGCAACGCAATAACTGCAACACGGTCTTCTTTAAGCGTCCACTCCATATTTAAAAATGAGTAAAATTCTAAAAAGTATACATTTTTATTTTCATGAACAATTCGAAATTCGAATTCAATAAACTTTTTTGTGGCCAGCATTCTAAAAGAAAAGTTTTTACTGTGTGACAATACTTATGACCTGACTATATAACATGAATTCTGGAATTAATTCAAAGAAAAGCTTTTGTTATGTAATCCTACCTTTATTTTCCACCAACAATAAAACGAATTTAAACCATATTTCAAAACCATTAAAGGCTATTTTCATAAAACGATTGCTACCTAGTGAATGGAGTTACCCATAAAGTAGAATTTACTGAATCCAGGGTAGATCCCAAGTGTAATTTTTGTAGTGAATTGTGGGAATCGATGTGAATTGTAAAATATGAAATAATATTAAAACCATTTGATATATAAGTTTAGTGTTGAATGTGTTATATTAGAAATTTTAAGCTGACTCCACATTGATGGGCGTAAACGACTCTCGCGACGTAAGCGTCACATATCATTAAGTATTGCCTTTATATAAAATCTTTAGTTATAGTTTTGGTCCTGGGTCTGCGAATTGGGTAAAACTGTAATGCAGACCAGGACATGGTAAATAAATAAATAAAATAAAATCTCGTTTTCGGGGTGCTGCGCTGGCTGCCTTAACCTCCCAACCTAAGTAGATTCGCGGCAAAATATTAGGTAAGGTCTTGGTAACAAACCCAGAACCTTTTCTGCTTTGAGAATTTGCATTGAGAAACCCTCCTGCGATTAATATAGCTGCAAACATTTAAGTTTTTTTTGTAATATTAAAAAATCACACTGTGTTTTTAATCAAACTCCTCCACAATGGCTTGCCCGATTTTTATTATATTTTGTGTTTGAGAAAATAGGTCGTAAAGTATTTTATTAACAGACGCAGACGTTCAACACTGTTCAGCTAAAATAATAGAGTAGAAAGTATAAAAATATGTGTGACTGTTGGTAAAATACTTCAGAGAAATACGGATTTTTATGTTCTCAGTAATATATTATCCAACAAAATATACGAGTAAGGACAATGCCGAAATCTGCAAGAGAAAAAGCACATTTCCAAATTAGATTCGTTTTCCATTCCAGTGCGGAAATTACCATAGAATTATCAGATTTATCTTGGATAAGGAAAATGTGTGGGGATTTTTGTCACATTTAAATTGAGTTGTAAACTTTTGTATGATTTAAAATTAAATAACGAAGTTGAATAACAAAATTACTGGCCGTTTATAAAAAAATGTTTGAACGATATTGATTTTCATTACAATGTTAATATTATTTTTTAAAGGTTTTTTTTAAAACAAGCAGATGAATACGCTCTCCTCGTATTAAGCGATATCGTTTGCCCAATACGTGCCACCTAAGTTTAATAGCCACGTGAACTTTACTAAGTTATAAGCAATTTTATAAAAAACCTCCCTTTTTGCTCCTTCATTCCATAGAGGTGCTTTCCAAAAGGGTGGTAGAGTTTCAAAATAGAACTAAATAATTGTAAAAAGACTTGAAAAAGTTCTCGATTGTATTTGAGTACTTTTTGATTTGAAGTATTTATAATAAAGATTGTACGTACAAGAAGTATTTATTAAGTGCCTTTCAAAAAAAATGTGGCACTCATCATTGAAGCCTATTCGCTTGTAAACTTACACCCACACACGACACAGCGATATTATACATGTTTTATATTAATTTTAATGAAAAATATTGAAATTAGGATTCTTCGATTTCTCTGAGCTTAAATAAACCCGTAGGTACATTAACCGCGGGAGTGGGCCATTTTTTTCGTCCGTTCCACTGGATTTGCAAGTGTTTAATATAAATCAACCTTTTATTGGCAACGGGAGGGCCGTATCATTCCGCGAGATATCTATTCAGGGGCTATGCGATTCGAACGTGGTTAGAATTTCAACTATTAATACAAACTTAATCGACCACTCCCGACACAAATTCGTCACTCTTATATCTTACTACATAAAGACCAAAATTGTTGAATGGTAAGTGTAATTTCACGTGGCTAGATTTGAACAATGTACTAGAGTACTATCTGTCAAACGATAAAATAAAGTATGTCTAATTTGAACCGTATTTTTATGCGTGTAAAGTTCAATGTAAGTAATCTTTTTAGTTGCATGTAAAAATGTGGTTTTGTTCACTTAGCGCTTTGGACTTTTTCGCAATGTTGAGGATGCTTCTTCACATTTAGTTTTTTTATACAATGTAATATTGTGTTTTACATTGTTCAAGCAATTAAGAGTTTCAGGTGAATTAGCCCATTCGAATAAGGACAGATTTTAAGTGCATCTCGTTGCGATTTTTTTTTGGTACAAGTGTACTTTAAGACTGGTCTACTTTATTGCTAATACTAGGTCATTGTTAGTGCTTACTCTCACTACTATAAGAAATCCTTTGATAGTCGAAATAGTATTCTCCTCTATGCCAAAACTTAATAAGTAACTTAATAATATAATTATAAATTATGATCTTTATTATATCTTATACTCGACGTTAGAGCAATTGGATCGGATGTCCGATTCCTTCAACAATCAACATAGGACCTTATGTTTGACCTATAAAGTCCGAAATCGATAGCCGAAATAATCAGACATCTGACCCAATGGCTCTGATGTCATTTGTTGATGGATGTTATGGATATTCAAGGACATTTAATATCCTCTTCATCATTCTCATTTAATATCTTTTTTTCTTTATTTATGCATAGAAATTTAGATGTTTGTTAGGAACTCTTATACGTCTAAGCAGCTGAATCGATTGGGTAAAAATTTGATTTTCAGCTAGGTTTGGTTTGCTTTGGAACTCGCTACCATCATAAGTGTTTCCCGTATGCTATAAAGTGGGGTGGTTCAAATTAAGAGTGAATAAGTTCCTACTGAACAAGCGTGCTACAATTTAGACTGCATCGTCACTTACCGACAGGTGAGATTGCGGTCAAACGCTTGTTTAGTCTGCTATAAAAGAAAGGTGGATTAGACCCTGGAATATAAATAAATAGGCGTTTAGGGATAAACCCACTTTTATGGATAAACTGGCCGCAGCTAGTCATAACTAAATTCATTCAATGGTTGAGTTCTGTATTGAACTTAATATCAGCCAGTTACTCTTTAATTACTTCTCAAATTATATATTATTTATAGTTAACTTCTTCTAAGTAGTATTTTAATTTACTTACGTGTCATAAATTAAAGTCTTAACGCCTAAAGTATTTCATTCAAACTTAAAATTTTCACAACTCCTTTAGCGCAATAGTGCAAACAATATCCAAAAAAAAAACTTAAATCGTAAAGTTTTCATCTTGAAGAAAGCTCTAAAATAGTAATTAACATAAAACGCCCATTTAACTTCTGACCGTATCTTAGCTCTTAAAATAAAGATCACTGTAATCTACAAATGGGTTTTGCAAATAACTCATTTTAAACTTAAATGTTCTCATTTGTTTTTGTGCCAAAAATAACCGCTGCGGTTCTTCTGCAGGCTGATACAAAACCCAAAGGATGTGAAATTTATAATAATCTTACTAATATTAAAATCGTGAAAGTTTGTAAGAATGGATGTCTGGATGTCAAGATGTTTCTTACTCTTTCACGCCTAAACGGGTGGACCGATTGAGCTGAAATGTATAGAGATAGCTTAGATCCTGGAATAACACATAGGCTACATAAGTACTGCGGGTAAAACCGCCGGGCGCACCTGGTAAGTAATAAAAAGCTCCCAAAACGTAGGGTGGAATGTAAGGCGCTCTACAGAAAGAAAGAAAATAAATTTATTTCCAATTTTTACAACATAATTTACTAAATCAATGAACAGATATACCTACCATTGCAGCAACTAGCACTGACGACTTTCTGGTAACTAGTTGTTTCATTTTTTTTTTTTTTATGTGTTGACGTAGAAGACGAGCAAGACGCTCTCCTGATGTTAAGAGATAACGGCTGCCCATAATCAGTACAGTGTTACCTAGGATTTCACAATTATGTGAAATTCTAGGAGCACTGCACCAACGCTTCTTACTCAAGAGTCATAAGATGTTAAGACTCTTTAGCCCAGTAATTACACTAGCTACAGTGCCCTCCTACCGGAGCACAGTAATGTTTGCACATCACTGTTCAGGCGGTAGAATAACTGGCACTGTTGGGGTACCCACCTAGACGACCTCCTGCAAAGGAAGTCTACCCCTGGTTAATTCATATTATATTATTATTATTTTAATGCAATAACTACGTTGACGAGACCCCAAATTAACAATTCACCAATGATAAAAGTTTGCTAGTAGTCGTAGATTTATGAAACAGCTAGTTTCTAAAAAGTTGTAGGAAAATTTGCATTGTCACTTGCTTAAAATCTGCATGGTCTAAGTGGCATTTTACAAGACTGCATCCGTCATTATAAAAATACGCTATGTATAAAAGACAAACACATTGAAGCTATGTGAACGGCTAGCTCATTTGCTAAGTTTTATAGCGTTATGTAACCCCCCGCCTGCGGTTCTTCCAACTCAGCTATGATTTCTTGTGGATTTCAACTGCACACATTCTGAAAACAGAACTTGTAGAGCGACGTTCTTATTGTAAGGTAATAAGAGTTATATTAGAAGATGTTTTAGTTTATTAAACGCAAATGATATTGGTGTTTTGATATGTGCAGTGGTGTACGCGATAAATACTAGCACTGTTATGTAGATGGGTAAGCAGTAACATATCTTTAACAAATTTCAATCAATTAATAAATAATAAATAGCACTTTGCCGTCATCTGTGTTTCCCGAGCGATACAGCTTTGATATCTTCAAGGCATGAATGAATGGTACCTTTCTTCATCTTTAGGCATCTTACGTGATCCATTGTCGACTGCATTTTAACTTTACATCAGATGGGATGTGATCAAACGTAGGCCTATTTAGTATAAAAAAATATACCATTTGTATCTTTATTATCTTCTCTTTACCGGGGGTAGACATCCTTTGCAGGAGGTCATCTAGGTGGGAACCGTGTCAGTTATTCTACCATCTGAGCAGTTTTATGCAAACATTACTGTGCTTCGGTAGGAGGGCACTGTAGCTAGTGAAATTACAGGGCTGTAGAGTCTTAACATCTAATGAATCTTGAGTAAGAAGAAGAAGTTACGTCACTGTGAAATTCTAAGCACTGAACTGATTATGGGCAGCGTTTTTTATTAAAAGAACGTACCACGGACAGGAGCGTCTTTGCTCGTCATCTTACTTCTTTGCACAAAAAGCTAAAATTTGATCTGTTGCTTATACAGCCTTCTTTTTAACCCCCGACGCAAAAACTTGTATGTGTCTGTCTGTGGCATCGTAGCTCCCGAACGGATGAACGGAGTTTGATTTAGTTCTTTTTTTTTTAAAGTAGAGTTAATCGAGAGTGTTCTTAGCCATGTTTGGTGGAAATCGGCGGTCTGAGATGGCCGCCGCTACAAAATAGTACTTTTTTTCTCCACGATTCCATCAATATGGGTATTAAATGAAAGGGCTTCACTAGTAAAATACAACGCACTATGATACAAAAAAAATCCAAGAAAGCCGCCACCACATAATGGTGAATTACATATTGCATTGGGGGTTATCTACTCAGCCCGTATCCACCCACTGCTGGGTATAGGCCTCCTCATGTTCACGCCACACTCATCCAGTCTTATCCAGTCCCTTCCGACATATTTCACAATATCGTCTGACCATCGGGCTGGTGGTCTGCCTCGATGTCTATGTCCCTGTCTTGGATACCATACTGTGGCAGCCTTGGTCCACCTGTTTTCATCCCGTCTTGCCAAGTGTCCTGCCCATCTCCACTTTAACCTGGCTATTCGTATACCTACGTCTTCAACCTTGGTACGACGGCGAATTTCTACGTTTGGTACACGATCAACCAAGTGAATGGGGGTTTTATAATTTTTTAAATTTAATTCACTTGTTAATGGGTAAATCCGCACAGCTTTAAAGTTGTAGTAATATTATGTACTGTACATAGTATCAGATCTTACGGTATGGAGCTAGAAGACCGTGTTCATAACATTAAATGGTGCGTTGCCACAAGTTTATCGAGCGGATATGATTCCGATGCTCATATTATTGTTGCCATCAGTATAATTGTAATATTACAATGATAAATATCATATATTGCACATAAAAATGAACTATTAAATGTGGTGCAGTAAAATGGATGCAATTTGTTACAGATATGTAAGTAGGGCGAGACCTAGCAGCTTCATTTAGGGTTCCGTATCTTAAAGGGACACAAGAGGATAATAGCACTGGGCACTGTAGCTGGTGAAATTACTGGGCTGAAGCGACTTGCCCGTGTTCTTACTTCGTTTTATAAAAAAAAAACTACTCCAAGTAGGACACCGCTATCTGTCTGTTTGTCTATCCGTATAAGTAACATTGCAACTTTTAAAAAAAATTGAGATTTATTGTAGTCATTTATTTTCTACATTGATGGTACCGCCAATACTTATTCGGAGCGTGTAAACATGTTTTATAATAGAAGGTACATTAAACGAATGACAAAACTTCAAACCGCCTAATTCCAGCATTACTGGAACCATCTTCAGAAGTGTCTGAACAAACAAGCAGACGGCCAAAAACAACAACTGTATCGACTCCAAATATTTAGGATATCAACCCCAATGTGTTTTCTTTACAAACATATAAAATACTTACTCTGAATTAGAGATAAGACGGGTGCTTTCGGCAGAAACTTTCCGGTTATGCCGTCAATATGAGTAGTAGAGTCACGCACTTTTTTTATATATAATTTATAGGTTAGCATTTGACCACGATCTCGCCTGATCTTTAGCGACGATGCGACCGTATGGTAGCAGATTAAACCCAGAAGGCGAGATAAATCCCCCTGATCCGATTACTTTAATAGAATTTTGGGTTAATTATTTGTTTTCATAAACTGTGTCTATAAATTGTGATGTGAATCTTCAATCACAATTTTAATCCTTATTTCTTTAACCGTACGTATTTTGGACATACTACATACCTCAATAAAATAGTTGGACATAGAAGCTTTTTAGTACCTACTAAAGATTTTCTTATAAAATGAAACTGCTATAAACGCATGTTCTACATTATTATGTGTTATATAGTTATATAATATCATAAGTGTTATAGGTAATTTAAGTTTTTACGCTAAAATCACAAAATTACCAAGAACTACCACTCGGACTATAAGGACCACTAATGGTGAACGCACATGTATCCGCAAGGACCGCGACGAACAAATTGAATTTTGAATTATTCATAATAATGAAATGTCATGAAATCTCGTACACTTGACGGAGTCAAATCAGAATCGGAATATTTCCTATACAAAAATTCTTTCGGCGCGATCGATGCGGATAGATTATGTGCGAACACCATAAAACCGGCATAAACTATCCGGCAAGATCACATTGACTACATTTCTACCTCAAAGTTCAAAGCAACACATTTGCTAAACACCGACTCCACATGTGGGACGATTTTTTTTTATAAAAAAAGAGCATTTTGTCACAAATCCATAACACGTGTCCCACGGTTAATTGCATTTAGATTTATAATTGTCAGTTTTTGTTCAAAATGTTTAATAACATGAAACGTGTTAGTAACACTTAATTTTTTATCATTATGTCGTTAAAAACCAATTTGAAAAAGAGAAAGTTTTTTGACACCATTTTGTCTAAACTATCCCTTTTCTATGTTTTTTTGTGAAATTACTAAAAGAAAGAAACGTAATAAATAAAATCAATAGTTCTTCCTAATTACTAAAAAACTAGTCAAAAGACCATGAAGGAAGATTTTAGAGAGGAGGTTACGGAACGAGTTAAAATTAGAGCTCTTATCCCTAATTCTGATATTTTCAAGACAACAAATTTAGGCCAAAGGACTCGTAGATCGACAGTATCGGTAAATTTCATATTATGCTTTGGATGCAGACGATCTTGGACAAAGCGGAAATGAGGGACTATACGAGCAAATCAGGTGTTTGATTGTAACCATCGTGAATGCCTATATCATGCCTTCCAGTGTTTTGAAATTCAGAATTCAGCGCGGTACTGCACTGCGCCCGCCACTGATTAGTTGTTGAAACTCGTCATTCGTCATGCCCAGTAATTTCACTGGCAGCATTGCCATTCAGTCCGGTACAGTAATGTAGGATGAATAATTCTGGCATAGGTGTGGCTTCCCTAGACGGCCTCTGCAATAGAGTACCACTACAAACAATCTGGAATGATCTTCATTTTAATTTCGAATGATATTGTTTATTTTTATATTTATTTAATTAATTGAATATAAATAATCTTGGATGAGCTATGAGCTCAAAGTCGCCCAGCGTGCTGTGGAAAGGGGCTATGCTCGGAGTTTCTTTACGCAAGCGACTCAGAAATGAAGAGATCCGTAGACGAACTAAAGTCACCGACATAGCCCAGCGGATTAGCAAGCTGAAGTGGCAATGGGCAGGCCACATAGCGCACAGAGCGGATGACCGATGGGGTCGAAAAGTGCTTGAGTGGAGACCACGGACTAGCAAACGCAGCGTAGGACGTCCACCCACAAGGTGGACAGGCGACCTTATAAAGGTTGCCTAAAGACGCTGGATACAGGTTTAATTTTTCTAATTTTTAATAATTGTGATTTGTTCTTTTTGTGTATATTGGCCATGTGCCGATTGCTAAAATAAATGTTTTTTTTAATAATTATTTAAAGAGAGACAAGCATTTCAATAAAACAATTTTCTCTTATTATATTTTTCACGTACTACAATAGAGTCATAAAAAACTATAAAAAGTAATAAGTCTTCACTAGTCTCATATTAATTTTTGCTGAAAATATTGAAGTTTAAATTTGAATTTTTCATCATAGTCTTCAGCCGCCGATAGCTATTGAATTATTCAGAGCTATTTTAATTGAGACCTTGTGACCTGGTAGAGTTGCCTAGGAGAAAATAAAAATATATCCACAATATTAAATTCATTACAGGCGAGAACTTATAAATTATATGAATGAGTATAAAACTGCTGAGGCTTTGTAAACCATTAAAAACCTAAGTAAATAAGATAAGAGAGTGATGAGTTCTTGAGTTAAGAACTCAAACTCAAAATTCATTTATTCAAATAGGCCACAATGGAGCACTTTTGCAAGTAAATTTTACATTTTATTGTAATATTCTACCGCTCATTCGCAAGGCACCTCTATGAGAAAAAACGAGCAAGAAACTCATAGGGATTGCTTTTTTTTAAAATATAATTTTGTGTTTACAATGTTTATCTAGGTAACATAATAATTTATTTATAAGTCTTTATTGATACCACATAATTAAATATAAAGTAAATTTAAATAAAGTAAAAAGTAATAAAAAAAATTGCTGGTGACGTCATAATTATGACGTATTTTTCACATTACAGGATAATGTTCCAAGTGCGGGGCACTTTTAATTGAATAAAATTAGTTTAAGAACTCTAAAAACTAAAAACACATATTTTTTTCGATAATAATGACTTAATATTTTATTCAAAGCATCTTACCCTTTTCTTATTTGCAGAGCAAGTCTATAGGTGAAGTAGACTTTGGCTACAATTTCCTAGATTTTCTAAAAGCTGGCAGCCCTGTTCATCGCACTTTAATTTAGTTTCCATACGCTCTCAAAGAGTTTTATTGAAGCTTTTCTGACGCTTTGACACAAAGGTGAGGTTATGATATGAGGCACAAAGAAGCCAAAAGGGGAGCTGGCAAAAAATTAGGGTGACGCGAGGATGAAGTAATTACATTTGATACAGCCCGTAGGGGTTGCGTAGGAGTGCAACCATCGCCACAAAACTTTAACAGAATATTGAATGTACATCTCTTTCTACACATTTTACATGAGTACTACATATTGTTCAATTACGTCTTAGATCAAATTATATATCCAGATATAATCATTGATATAAGAATGATGTCACTAACTCTTGCCCTAAAAAATATTTGTGCAATTGTTTGATAAACAAAATAAGTTTAATCCAGTGGATTATAATTTTACATTATTAAATGATACATATAAAGAAAGAAAGATTGCATTTATTCAACGCAATCTTTCTTTCTTTATATGTATCATTTAATAATGTTAAATTAACAACACATAAAACAATATTACATTAAACTACACACAAAAGACAAACTCGCTCACAAACATCATCAAATTATGATTTTCACAGATATATTATCACAGTAACACAATCTTATGAATTGCTGAAGTCGTGTCATTCCTTGCGGTCACGTGACATGAACTTTAGTTCGCGTAGACTACTATATACACTTACCAGCTCCTGTTATGTCTGCCTTATGGCTTAAAGCGACAATGTCTGCTCAAAACGAAGCCTTCAGCCTCTATATAGGCTTCCTTTAAAGGTAAGGAGGTTAACGATTCCTACAATCTGAATAATGAGAGAAAGGCGAGCCTGAATGCAGTTCTTTGAGCTATTTTTTAGTCTTTTCTGAAATGAAAGAGTTCTTTTTATGAAAGTTACTTTGAA
This sequence comes from Hemithea aestivaria, assembly GCA_947507615.1. NCBI lineage: Eukaryota > Metazoa > Arthropoda > Insecta > Lepidoptera > Geometridae > Hemithea > Hemithea aestivaria. The sequence continues at coordinate 2,157,039 of OX382325.1, read as the reverse complement.
AGTCTTGAGGTTTGAAAACGTTGGTCATCATTTCAGCTTTGGTAAAGTATTTTCGTCTGTCTACCTAAATATTTTTATGAAAGTAAAGATTTTTGGTTTTAAATGAACGGGTAAAGGGACCTCCTATTTTTCAATATTTCCTATTTTAGTTAATCTAACTTAGGGCGTCCGGCGATTTTATCATTTTATATTATTAACTAGCGGCCCGTCCTCGCTTCGCTTCGGGTGCCATTATGAATAAAAAAATAAAATGAAATAATAAGACCTACGCAATAAATATTTCAATGAAAAATCTACAGATTTAATAAAATATTGCTAGAAATAGACAATGATCACGAACATTAAATTCGCATTTTAACATGAATTTAGTCTCATTTTTTTTACAACTTGTGATCCTATCTATACTATTATATAAAGAGGTAATCTGACTGACTGACTCATCATCGTACAGACAAAACCGCCGGACCGATTGAGGTGAAATGTGGCCAGCGTGTTATTTATGTGACGTAGGCGACCGATAAGAAGCGATTTTGGAAAATTCCCACTGGAACGGGAATTATTCCCAAAAAACGTTTGTATGCAAATTCGTTACCGCTGAACCGATTTCGCTGAAATTTTGTAAAATGATTGCTTGGGCTATGTTCAGGAATTTTGAATAGTTTTTATATCAAAAAACAACTTTTAAGGGGGGAAAAGGGGGTTCGAAGTTCGTAAGGGAAATTTGGAACCGCTGATCCTATTGAGCTAAAATTTGGAACAAAGGTAGCTTGATGCCTATAAAAGGACATGGGATAGTTTTTATCCCCAAAATCAATGTTAAAGGTAGGAAAAGGGGGTGCAAGTTTCTGAACAAAATCGATAACCATTAAACTTTTTTAGCTGGAATTTAAACAGCGTGTTCTTTAAGTAACTTAGATGACCGATAAGAAAGGAATTTACGAAATTCCTACGGGAACGGGAATTATTCCTGTAAAAAGTTTGTATGCAAATCCGTTACCGCTGAACCGATTGAGTTGAAATTTTGTAAAACAATTATTTTAGTTGTGCTCAGGAACATTGAATAGTTTTTAAGTCAAAATTTAATTTTAAGGGGGTGAAAAGGGGGGTCAAAGTTTGTTTGGGAAATTTAGAACCGCTGACTTTATTAACCTAAAATTTGGTATAGAAGTAGGTTGAGTGTCATGAAAGGACATCAAATAGTTTTTATCTAAGAAATTAGCCCTTTTATTGGGGGAAAATGGGGAAAAACTCTGACCCCTCGTCAGAGTTTGTATGGGAATCAGTAACCGTTGCTCTCCTATGTCGCTGAATTTTGGTGTAGATGTAGCTTGAGTAAGGATATGAAATAGTTTTTATTCTCGAAATCGTCCTTTAAGAGGGAAGGGAGGGGGAGGGAGGGTCATAGTTTAGTATGGGCAATCAGTAACCGCTAACCTTTTTGAGCTAAAAATTTGATATTGAGACGTAATTTGAGTATCCGTCAATGACATAAAACAGATTTTATCACAAAAATCAGCCTTTAAGGGAGTAGTAAGGGAGGGGGAGGCTCAGATTTTATATGGGAAATCAGTAACCACTGCTCCTATTTAGCTGAAATTCGATATAGATGTATATCGAGTCTCCAAATAGGTCATGGAATAGTCATGGTTCGGGGTTTTATCCTAGAAGTCTTTGAGTGGGAAAAAGAGGGATCAGATTTGTATTGGATCAGTAACCACTGAATAGATTTAGCTGTAATTTAGTACAAAGATTGTTTGAGTCTTAGGAATGGACAGCATAAATTAAAGAAATCAATCTTTAAGAGGGTATATATGGGAGGCGGTGGAAGTTTGTACGGGAAATCAGTAACCGCTGACTTTATTTAGCTAAATTTTGGTGTAGGTAATAAGCTTGAGACTCAAAAAGGATGTGAGATTCCCGGGAAATTATAAAATAATTTCAATAGGTATAATAATTAACTTTTACGCGCTACGAAGTGCGCGCAGGTCCGCTAGTTTATGATATTTCTATCTTAAAATATTCTAGTAGCTTCTGGCGCTTCATCGGCCACTGCCGCGGCCTTTACAATGTTTGAAGATACTAAAAAGATTTCAGAGATAAAAACTATCCTATGCTCTGTCCTAGGACTCAAACTGTGTTAAAACCAAATAAAACTACGTCAGTTCGACGGATACTGATTTCTTATACAAACTCTTGAATGCCTGGTTTCCTCTCTGAAAGGGCGGTTTCTCGGATAAAAGCTATTCTGTGTCCTTCCTGGTACTTAAACTAACCTTTGTAGAAGTAAAAAAAGCTTAATTGGCCTAACGAATATAGATAACACATACAAACTTCACCACTGTTCCCCTTCTAAAAAGGGGATTTCTAACATATAAAAACTATCCTATGTGCTATTTTGGTATACAAACTACCTTTATACTCGTACCTACTAAATTTCAGGCCCAGCGGTATTGGAAATTTCAATACAACATTTACCCCCACTTTTATAGGAGAAAAATGGCCCCCTTTTCCCCTCTAAGAGGGGAATATCTAAGATAAACACTATTTTACATCCTCTCCTGGTACTTAAATACCTTTATACCAAATTTCAACTCTATCAGTTCAGCAAAAAGATAATAAAAATATCCTGGTTCTCGCAAAATCTTTTCTTATTCAATTTTTAGGTATTAAAAAGAACCTATAGGATAGGTATTCCAAATTTTATCATTCTAGGTTCAGGAATTTTGTCTCTACTATGATAATGATGAGTCAGTCAGATTACCCTACAGAGTTTAGTGTAGTCCCACATATATATGTTAGTTAGGTTGGTAAGTATCCACAATGCGCAAATCGAGCGTACGATGCGAGAATGAGGCCATGCGCTTGAGCTTGGGAATCAAACAACTTTTATACCAAATTTACATAAGAATATTGGGATGAATAAATATAATCCATATCGTTCCTTGGTAGTCAAACTACGCTACTATACCAAATTTCAAATTATTCAGGTTAGCGGTTACATTTTTCATATTATTCCCGTTCCCGTGGGAATTTTGGTTTGAAAACTATCTTGTATTCTTTCTTGGTAGCCTTGCATTAAATACCAGCTTAATTTACCACGTGGTTAAAATTTTCCATATTATTCACATTCCCGTGGGAAAAAAATATTGGAATGAAAACTATTTGAACCCTTTCTTGATAGTCAAACTACCTTTTTACTAAATTTCAGCGTTATAGGCGTAGTGGTCACAGATTTCCATTTTGTTCCCGTTCCCATAGATATTTTGGAATGAAAACGATCTCGAATACATTCATGGTAATGAAACTACCTTTGAACTAAATTTCGGATTGATAGACTGAACGGTTACAGATTTTCATTTTATTCCTGTTCCCGTGGGAATTTCACAAAATCCCTTCTTATCGGTCGCCTACGTTACTTAAAAAAACACGCTGTACAAATTTTAGGTCAATCGGTCCAGTGGTTTTATCCCTGCGATGTCAGTTAGATTTCCACTTTTAAATATTGGCATAGACATAGATTGTTCCCGTTTCTGTGAGAATTTTGGGTTGAAAACTATCTTGTACTTTCTTGTTAGCCAAACTTCCTTTGCATTAAGTTTCAGCTTAATTAGCCAAGCGGTTACAGATTTTCATATTATTCCCGTTCCCGAGAAGAATATTGGAATGAGAACTATTGTAAACCCTTTCCTGACAGTCAAACTTCCAAATTTCAGCGTAATAGGCCTTTTTTTTTTACCCGGGGAAATGCATTACGCATACCACCTACACACGGGGGGACGTGAGGTGGTTATGTAGGACTCCCCGCCAAAAACAACTGGCGGGATACCCACTAAAACCCCGGGGGTGTTTCTACTCTACACCTTTGTTGGGGTTACGGGTACGCCGAAGCACTCGTCTCGATTTCCATTTTGTTCCCATTCCCGTAAGAATTTTGGAATGAAAACTGTCTTGAATCTATTCATGGTAGTCAAACTATCTTTATACAAAAATTCAGATTAATAGGCCTAGCGGTTACAAATTTCCATTTTGTTCCCATTCCCGTAAGAATTTTGAAATGAAAACTATCTTGAATTTTTCCATGGTAGTAAGACTACCTTTACACCAAATTTCAGCTTGATAGACTCAAAGGTTACAGATTTCCATTTTATTCCCGTTCCTGTGGTAATTTCGCAAAATCCCTTCTTATTGCAGCCTACGTTACCTAAAAAACACGCTGTTTAAATTTTAACTCAATCGGTCCAGCGGTTTTATCCCATGCGATGATGAGTCAGTTGGATATATTGGTATATTATAGTATATACATAGATTGTTCCCGTTCCCGTGACATTTTGGGTTGAAAACTACCTTGAATACATTCATGGTAGTCAAACTACCTTTCAACTAAATTTAAACGTGACTTAATTGAATCAAAATATTCAACGTCGGTAGCGTCCGCTGCGTATGGAGCCGACCGCGCGAATGAGCCGCGCGGCTACAGCAGTATTTAACATTGATATTTTTGAAATCGTGATTTCTTTTGAACGCAATGGTCAATTTTGATAATTCAAAAAGCAATCTACAGATACTGAAACCACCTTAATTATCAAATAATTTATTTAGATAAGGATTCATACCAAGACATGAATAACGTGATCTTTTCGCTATTGTCTGGTTTGTGATAACATTTCTTTAAAATAAGTAGTTATTGTGACGTAACTACAATAGTTAGCTATATGGTACAGCGGACTTTTTTTTAGATAATAATGTGTACTTTAATATTGTAGAACATATTTTCGTTCTACCGTCCATAGTTTCCGCAGCGCATTCGATGAAAGACAATTTACGACTTGAATTTTCATACCTTGGTTAACATTATCGAAGTTTTAATAAGGATCCCTAATTATTTTTAGTCAAAAACATAGCCTATGTTACTCAGGGATAATGTATGATTCTAATGGTGAAAGAATTATTTAAATCCGTCCAGTAGTTTTTGAGTTTATTCGTTGCAAACATACAAAAATATAAAAATACAAATCTTTCCTCTTTATAATATTAGTGTAGATGTAGATGTAGATTGTCCCATAAACGCAGGCAAAATTATGGGAGAGAGCTCGTTAGTGCACCGAAATTCTCCTTTCCAAATTCGACCCCTAAAATTATTGAGTTGCCCATGTTTTGTATAATAATGTTACAATATAAATAAATAAATAAAAAATAAATAAATAAAAAGCCATTTATTGCCCAAAATTAGATACAGCTTATATACTTAAACTAATCTAATTACTACTAACTTATAAATTATAGGACGATTCGCATAGCGCGAGTCGCCGAGATTAGGTACATTATTAGCATAGATTAGCAATTAAATAAATATTAATTAAAGTAAATTAGGCAATAGGGGTGCATTCAGCACATGCTGGGTGAATATCCAGTAGACTAAATATTCCCCCAGCGCTGATTTTCAATGCACCCCTTCCTCGGTCTAAGGTGTTTGCCGAGAAGGAACAATGTTTGGCAGGTATTGTGTACATACAAATCCGTTACAATTAGGCAGTATGAATATGAATTATTCATACTGCCTAATTGTAACGGATTGTTTATATGTGAATTGCAAAAACCACCTGAATGATACAGCTGAATTTTGAGAGCTTCACCGAGTAGCACAGCGTGTGGCATTTTGCGGGACCCTACAGAAATGTCAAGACTAGAATAATAACTGTCATCCCACTCTATTTTGAAAATTTAAGTGATGGTAGTTTTAGTCTTGACATTACATAAGCGCCCACAACAGCGCCACGCTTGCCCCGTCACTTGGAAAAACCCGCAAGGCACAGCTTTTTTAATACTTCAACACTTTTCTCTAAAAATACTCTCATTCAGTTAGATATTGAATCGCATCGATTCCACACATAATATTATTAAAATTCCCACCCGATTGAAGTAAACACTCGTACACGATGTCTCGAGCTGAGTTGGAAACTTCCTCTGCTCGCCGGGAAACTTTCCTTGGCATTGCTTGGCCTACATTTTGTCTCTTGCATGGGTTGGAGCCATGGAACAAGCGATTCAACAGAAAGGAATCACATTATGTAAATATTTTTATTAGTCGGGACTTATCGCGTAGATATTTAAAACTGATGCCACAAAGCTGCAGGATTGCGAGGGAAAGCGGGAGGGAATTTCCGTAATGTTCGATTTTGTTTCCACCCTATCACCACTAAAAAGCTAACGCATCGCATGAAAACACAATGTAGCTCACAAGTAATATACCGATATAATAGTGCGATTGGCAAGCTGAGAGTTGCATTATACAATAAACTATAAGTATGTACCAAAATTGAAGCTTCTATGTTTGCTAGAAGTGCCTCAGACTTTTGATGATCGCTCAGTCAGTGAGTGAGTGAGTGACTGACAAAATTCCAAACTTTGACTAGTTATAATTCTTAAACTACTTGTTCAAATTGAATGAAATTAGGAATAAATCGTGTATATACAATGCATACTCGGTTGTTTAAAATTTAACTTCTAGTTTTATCCACAACGAAGTACAGGTAGGTATAGGTGGTCGAAAATGGTCTGAACTGCTTCCAGAAAAGGATGGTACGGCCGTGCCGCTTTTTTTGCGCGACTTGGCGGGGCACTGCCGTGCCCCCAGATTCTTCTCCCTATATGGCTGTCTGGAAGAGATCGCTCTGAGCGATAAGACCGCCAATTGGTATTACAAATTATTATTACTGTTAGCTTTGAGTTCTGTTTTTGTAAAATGTTATAATGTATCTATAAAGATTTATTTATTTGAATCTTATCTTAAAATTTATAAAATACAAGATTTTTGTGAATCGTTAATTCAGTGGCCTAACAAAACAGCAAGCCTACAAAATTTCCGTATTCAGCTACGTAGAATATTTTACATCGCTAAGTGCATTTCACGAAGTTTTACTTTTGCAGTTTTGAAAAGATTTGATAAGTTTTTTATTCTTGTCTCCTTCTTGCGTGAGGGACTTTGCACACGATATGTATAGTTTATTTCCTTTTTGTAATAAGTACAAAAAGGTCATGTCAGCTTTGTCAATTTTTTTATTTAAGGACTTATTTTATACGCAAATATGTAAAGTGAGCGTATTCTTAGATTTTTAATATTTTTTTGTACATTTTACCAATTGAACAAGAGCCTGCGTTCGCCACACCTTCATCATTTTATAAAAGCTGAAAGATTTTGTACAGATAGCCCCAAAGCTCTTAATATGAAAATATGCTATTATTGCGCGAATGGTGAACCATTATCTGTCACGTTTTTGTGCTAGGTGCTCGAACCAGGCACTATCATGCGCAGAAAACCGTCAGATAGTGACTTCCTCCAGGTAGCACGATCATTTGACGCTTCTTCCCAGGTTTTAGGGTCGATGTTAAATGACAGCATGTCCCTCTTAGCGCTATCCTTGTAGCGGAGTATAGGCCGTATAGGCCTTACTAGCTATTCTCGTAAGTGCCGTACCTTAAACATGGACGCTGCTTAAATCATCTTTTATAGATGCAAAAGGCCAGTGGTGATGATGATGAACCATTATCTAAATATATAAAAGGAAAGAGTGACTGACTGACTGATCTATCAACGCTAAGTCCAAACCGCTGGACGGATTGGGTTGAAATTTGGAACACAGATAGGTTTTATACGTAGACCTCCGCTAAGAAAGGATTTCACCATGCGGACAAAGCCGCGAGCATAAGCTAGTGTTTCATAAAACAAGTGATAAATACACAGTCATATTAAATGTGAACACACGCACACTAGTATGTGGTAAGAGTAAGCTCGCGTTCATAATGGAATCTGCATAACGTGACGCAGTCTTCGAGCCTCGACGATAACTCGCGACTCTTGTTACTACTGGTTCTAGAATCAGACACAACTCCGAAGAACAATTTTTTTTGACCCACGAAAAATGCGTTACGCATCATCACCCCACGTCGGTATGTGGGACTCCGTCGCCAAAGATGGGCGCGGCGGGGATACCCACTAAAAAACTTGGGGGTGTTCCTGTAGGACGCCATAATGCCGGGGCAGCGGGTACGCCGAAGCACTCATCCGCGGCAACCACGAAGAACCAAACACAACTTATCAACAAAATTAACTGTCATGCAATACGTGCAATACAATAGTTGAAACACTGTTAATAGTTATATTAACACTTCTTTCGGTGTAATTTTAGTTCTAAGCTTATATTATTGTAGTTGTGTGTGCAACAAAGAGTATTCTATTCTAATAGTTATTATTATTACACACACGCACACGTAAGCGCACGCGCATGTGGTAAGAGTAAGCTCGCGTTCATAATGGAATCTGCATAACGTCTTCGAGCCTCGACGATAATTCGCGACTTTTGTTACTCGTACTTTTTTTTTAATTTTTTTTTATTTATTTAATTAATGAAAATTAATGGTTCTAGAATATAATTTTACAAGCTTTTATTTACTTTCACTTGTCTGTTGTCTGTCTGCCTATCTGTCTGTCTCTCTGTAATCAAATGTTGGAAGTTTAATTTGATCCATTTCCCGATTTCTGATTGAGCTGAAATTTGACATACTCGTATTATGGCATGGAGCTGATTCGAGTTTGGGCTCATTTCATTCGTCTTGACGAATACTTTGTCTAGCACAGATGGTAATAATAATAATACTAAAAGCTTGATTTTAAAAAGTCTTTTTCAAAATTTACTTGCTTTTTATGTAATAGGTGACAAACAAGCAGACGTCCCCCCTGATGGTAAGTGGCTACCGTCGCCTATGGATACCTGCAATACCAGGGGTACCGCTGGTACGTTGCCAACCTTTCAAGACTCTGTTCACTTTTTTTATTTCACAGACGGACAGACAACAGACAGGTGAAAGTAAATAAAAGCTTGTAAAAAAAGGTGATTTCACTCTGACAGTGTAAATAGAGTAACCTTTTCTGTTGGACCGACGATGTAGATATCGTTGTGTTGGAGTATAAATCCCAATATTTTTTTAATAATATAATGAATAAAAAAGTTACATACATACATATAACACGTCTGGTTCCCGTTGGGGTAGGCATAGACTATTTGCAGCGGATGAATGCTTCGGCGTACCCGTTGCCCCGGCATTATGGCGTCCCGCAGGACACCCCCAGGTTTTTTAGTGGGTATCCCCGCCGCTCCCATCTTTGGCGGGGGAGTCCCACATACCGCCCCGCGCCCCCCGGCGTGGGGTGATGATGCGTAACGCATTTTTCCTGGGATAAAAAAAAAAAAGGTTAGTAATATCACCATTATAAATAAATAAGGAAGTAAGGCATTTAACTATTGGGTATGATCCTGACACACCTCTTTCGCTTCTTCTACTTTCATCACATTCTTCATGCACGCTCGCCGGTTCTTCGTACTCTTGACCTGGCCTTAAAAATGCCTTAATAAAAAAATTTGTCAATTGGTAATCTCACAATAATCGTTGACTCGTTAACGTAAATTCAAAGGGAGCGTCATTCGCGTTATCTCTGTGCATACAAGACTGGGATGCAAATTAACAGTTCTCAGCCGCCATTGTCTGAACTCGGTGCCACGTGGAGCTTGAATTTTGGCTTTATTTCTATAGGTTAACTCTATCTTCTGGTATATTGTACCTGGAAATGTACATTGTACCTAAAACTAATTATATAGGGGGTTTTACAAGATTTTGTTTACTTTCAACTGTCTGTAATCAAATCTTGCAAGTTTAATTTGATCCACTTTTCGGTTTCCAACCGGAAATTTTGCAAGCCTGTATAAATCGGATGACTATGCAATGTTATTATGACATCGAGCTGATCTGACGATGGAGCTCGAAGGTGGTCATAGGAACTCCGTCATTAATTGAGGCAACCCCATTTAGTTTGGGCTCATTTGATTCGTCTTGATGAGTACTATGATGCTAGATGGTAATACTCGTAATTACAATAAAAGCTTTTTTTTAATTTCACTTATTTTTTTGCTGAAAAGTATGTGTTATTGATTTATATAGCCTGGTTAAGCTACCTAACTTACAAGTATCAGTTTAATTAAGTCAGTTAAGAAGTGAAAAAGTATAAAACTTGAAGTAATAGTTATCACACTAAAATGCGAAAGTTTATTAGTGAGTGTGTATGTTTGTTACTTCTTCATCGGGTGGGCCGATTGAGCTGAAATTTGGTATAGACACAGCTTAGACCTTGAAATAACACATAGGCTACTTACTGCAAACGGTAAAACGATAAGCGCAGCTTACCTATATAATTTTAACTCTTTTTAATATAGACTAGTTTATGCTCGCGGCTTCACCCACGTAGCAAAATCCTTTCTTAGCGGAGGTCTACGTTACAAAAACTATCTGTATTCCATATTTCAACCAAATCCGTTCAGTGGATTGAGCTGTGGGTTGATAGATCAGTCAATCAATCAGTCACTTTTTCCTTTTGTATATTTAGAAGAAGATTTATAATACGTTGTTGATCCATTATTTTGTTGTAATTAGGTATTGTATACAATAATATCTTTCTAGCTAAGATTAACTAGTTCGTGTTGGTTAGCCACGAGTTTAGTTCGAACTGATCACCAAAAACGTTGAGAATTCGCCAAATAAATGAAGATATTTCCAATAAAGTTCGTAATTGATGTATCTGACGTAGATTTATGTTGTTAATCCTTATCAGTATCGAGTAGCGGTGGGTGGAGAGTGGAGACAAGGAAGTTCGTGGACATTTCCGAAGCATTTGTCTTTTGGACGGTCGCGGTCAGCAACGACTGACCAATCACAGGATCACCTTACTTTTATTCAAATTATTATTTAAATACTAGCAGACCTTCCTCTCTAAAATATTGATTTCTTCCATTTAAATATTCAGTATTCTAACATTAGAGACTCAAACAATCTCTGTACTAAATTACAGTTAATTGCAAATGAAAGGCCAATTTCTGGGATAAAAACTATTAGTTACGACGTATCTTTTCTTAGTGCTCAATCTATATCTATACCAAATTTCAGCGAAATAATAGGTTACTGATTCCCATAAAAACCCTAGACACCCCTTTTCCCCTCTTAAGACTCACTTTGGGGATAAAAACTATTGCATGCCCTTTTTGACGACTCAAACCATCTTAATATCAAGAGAGAAGAGAAATAGAAGCAGCGTTAAAGGCTGATGTCTGGGATCAAGAATATATTATGTTATTTCTTGGCATTCAAGCTACTTCTACCCCAAATTTTAGCTTATTCGAGTAAGGGGATACTGATTTCCCAAATATTTTTTCAAAATTTCATCGGTTGCAAATTTGCATACAAAAGTTTATTGGGAATAATTTCCGTTCCCATGGGAATTTCGCAAAATCGCTTCTTACCGGTCCCCTACGTCACTTAAGAACACGCTGGCCAAATTTCAACGCAATCGATCCAGCAGTTTGGGCTGTGCATAGATCAGTCAGGGCAAAACACCAATTCGTTTACACACAAAATAACAATTCGTTTTTCTTTACAGTCTATCTTCTTATAGAGGTAATAACATTTTTTTTTTATGTAATAGGTTACAAACCAGCAGGCGGCCCACTTGATGGTGAGTGGCTACCGTCGCCTATGGATATCTGAAATACCAGGGGTACCGCTGGTACGTTGCCTACCCTTCAAGACCAAATCCAATCCGATCCGATCTGTAGAAGATTATTAACTCTCTAATTGTATCAATGTTTTTCTTTATTTTTCTTGCTGCCCTATGCTAATTAATCGATTTTATCCGATCAAATTTTAAAAAAACATATATGAATCGAAGTATCTTTGAGATTTTTTATCCTAGTTTTAAGTCCAATATCCCTTCAAGTTTATAATTATATTAACCTAAGATTTTAATATATAATTTTAATGATGAAATAATTAAACATATGTTTCGTAAATTTAAAATTATAAGTAGTCAAAAAGACCGCTTCGGCCCGTGCCTTATGGAAAGGTGCCCATAACACTTGCTGCATTTCCGCGTTGTATGGCGATGGACATTCTTTGCACCAGAAACGACCCTGAGCGACTATCTCCACTTTTAATTTGGATCCTGTGCCCTAACTCGTCAATAAGTTTTTTGGCCTCTGCGCACCAGCTGCCAATGGTCTCAACGGCAATTGGTACGAAATAATATTGCCCCTCTATGATTTACCTAGAATGATGTTATATTTATTATATGTCCTTTATTATACCCCACCAGGCTATATTCAGCTCCGTCACTCGTCCGCTGTCGCCGACTGTCCGAGTGTCCGTTACGAAGATAGTGCGGTCAAGACTGGACATGACTAATGTTCTTACATAGTCTGCAGACTTGGTATTCTTTCATAAATATTATGTAAACTCTGAGATACAGTGAGCTTTTAATATAGAGGCAGATGCAAACAGATGGCCTACCTAATGATGAGCGGGTATCGTTTCCTATATACCTACATAAAAAATATAATATATATTTTTTAATCTTTTAATTATATGTAAGCCTTTGACGCCGACCTCACGTGATGTTAAGCGACGAAGTGGCCGTAGTTGGCAGCAGACTATACCTAGAAGGCGGGATAAACTCCTCCCTGACTAATTAAATAGCCTTTACTTCTTATTAATATTAAATTATGTAATGAAACGACAATATGCTAGGAGTTGACTGACTTTTATTCAAGTACCCACAATATGTGATTAATACACAAATAATATAATTATTGAATCTACCTACACTACATCTCTCCCTTTAACAAATAATTAAAATGACCATATTATATACCTACCATACATTTTTATTTTTGTTTACCTAGTGTTAACTTATTCATGCTTCTGATACAATAGGTAATCAATATTCATTACAACAACAATATAATCTCTATGTATATTAATAACTACAATGATAAAAGATACATTGATATTAATTAACATTATTATAATTGTTTCGATTTATGCAAGTTTCTATTCATCCAGTGAATATGAGTTACATAGTTATACATTAACCTATTTATAGATTAGGTGCATCAAGATATTGAAGTACCTATCTAATTGATTGATTGAACTATATTATATATAAAATCTAATTATATAAAGTATAACAAATTATATTTTAACATATGTATTGTTATATTATTAGTATGAAATGCATTACAAATTAGTATTAACTATTTATTATTAATGTAATTAATTAACAAAATATTACGTTTATACTATTTCAACTCTTTCTTACAATTTGTTTATTAACTAAATTAGTCCATGATTACAAACGTATCTTACGGATTTTCTTTTCTGCCTCACGAGCGGCAGTTCTCTGCACTCGGTCGCGCTCGGTATGGGCTGGTATTGTTACCTCATTAGTAGGACCCGTGTCATGCGAACTAAAATTTAATATTTCTGTCGGCTCATCGTAAATACTGCTATCACTATCGCTCATGTGTTCATTCATCGCACTCTCATTAGGTGTGGGTGATGAGGGATGCATTTTGATGAGATGCCTACGATTACGCCTGAACCGCTTGCCGAGCGCATCGGTGATGAAGTACGAGCGAGGCTGCGGGGCTCGTCCTGTCACTCGCGCCTCACGTCTCCTATTGCCGTCTACTGCTATCACATCATCGCCCACGTTCAGCTCGGGCAAGTTACGGGCACTGTTATTATAATGGTTTTCTGCTTTAACTTGTTTACTAATCATATTATTGTAATCTGCAGTGTTATCTCTGGCCGGAACCAGTTTGCTAGTACGTATCGGCAGTCGCGTATTTAGTTTTCTACCCATCATAAGTTCCGCGGGACTAGCGACACCGTCCCTCGGTGCTGCCCTGTAGTTTAACAATGCTATGTAAAAGTCTGCCCTATCATCTATTGACTTCGCTAGTAAATTTTTTATCGTTCTAACGGCCCGTTCTGACCTACCATTAGATTGAGGATAGTTTGGTGATGAAGTTGTGTGCGTAAACCCCCAAGATTCCGCGAAATTGTGAAATTCCTTTGAGGCGTATGCGGGACCATTGTCAGATATTAGCTCGTTAGGAATTCCGTGGCGGGCAAACTGATCCTTCATTGCCTTTATCACGCTTTTAGATGTTATAGTGGTCAGGGGTGACACTTCCACGTAGTTTGAAAAATAATCTACCAATATTAGGAAGTTCATCTTCCTGTATTCAAATATATCGCTGCCTACCTTCGTCCAAGGCACGCTCGGTATCTGATGGGGAATCATAGTCTCTCGGCGGGGCATGGCGGCATGCGTTGCACACACTCGACAGCGGCGCACGGCCTGCTCAACATCACGTGACATGCCCGGCCAGTACATTACCTCTCGCGCACGTCGCTTACATCTATCTATGCCTAAATGGCCTTCGTGGACCCTGGACAACATTTCTGCTCGTAATTTTTCTGGAATGTATACTAAATCGTCCTTGAAAAGGACTCCATCGTAGTACTCTATCGACTGCCTATGCTCCCAAAATCCTTTCAAGCGCTCATCCGTTTCATACTTATTAAGTGGCCAGCCATTCATCAAGTACCTTATGAGTAATTGGCAGATCTCATCACCTTTTGTGTGGTCTCGCACTAGATTAAGTTTCTCATTACTGAAAGCGACGCTACTTATCAGATAACAGGACTGGCTGTGTACTTCCTCCGAAACTTTATCTTGCATTAAGTCTGGCAGTGGTGCACGTGACAAAGTATCTGCGACAAACATGTACTTACCTGGTTTGTATACTACGGAGAAGTCGTATCTTTGAGTTCGAAGCATCATCCGCTGCAATCTGGCGGGTACGGAACTTAAGGGTTTCTTGAAGAGAGCTTCCAAGGGCTTGTGATCTGTCTCCACAACAACGTCACATTTACCGAAAACATAATGGTGAAACCTTTCCAGTGCAAAGACAATAGCCAGCATCTCCTTTTCTATTTGGGCATAACGCTGTTGGGTGTCGGTGAGCGTGAGTGAAGCGAATTCTACAGGACGCCCCTCCTGCAGCAGCACTGCGCCCAGCGCGTGCGAGCTCGCGTCCACCGACACCAGCGCCGGCTGCTCCGCTGAAAATAATGCTAGAACGGGTGCCACACAAATGTCATGCTTCAATTCATTCACCACTGTTTCTTCACTTGCGCCCCATAGCCATTCAATATCCTTTTTTAATAAATTCCTTAGAGGAGTAACTTTTTCAGAATAATTTGGAATGAATTTGCACAAATAATTTACCATACCGAGAAACCTCTCCAACTCTTGTCTGTTCTGTGGCGTTGGCATTTCTTTCACCGCTTTCACTTTACTATCATCTACTTTCATTCCCTCTGCACTGAACTTGTGCCCCAAATATGATACTTCTGTCACCTTAAACTCACACTTGTCCCGGTTAAACTTGATGCCTACCTGCTTTGCTCTTTCTAGCAATTTTTTAAGTCGTTCATCGTACTCCCTCTCATCAGACGCCCACAGGATCACATCATCCACAAACGAGTCGACGCCTTCGAGCCCTTCGAGCAATTGTTTGACGCGAGAGTGAAATACCTCTGACGCAGAGTTAATTCCATACGGAAGACGCAAAAATTGATACCTACCAAATGGTGTTCCAAATGTGCACAGATCGGCGCTCTCCTCATCCAGCTGCACCATCCAGAATCCCGAACGCGCATCGAGCTTACTAAAATACTTAGCTCCCTTTAATTTTGTAGCTATATCGACAAGTGCAGGCAATGGAAAATGTTGACGACGTATAACCTTGTTAAGCGGTCGCGGATCTAGACATAGACGTATATCACCGTCCTTTTTCCGCGCCACCACTATTGCGTTTACCCAGGACGTAGGGCGCGTGACTTTCCTGATCACCCCTATTCGCTCCATTCGCTCCAATTCCGCTCGCAACTTGCCGCGCACACTGATTGGAATTTTCCTGACCGGACAGATACATGGCGTGGCGTCTTTTTCTATTGGAATGGTGTAATAACCTGGCAACTTACCGAGACCTTGAAACAAATCATCATATTTAGTAATGTCTAAGGAATATACCCGCTTGATTAAACCGATTTGATCAACAGTATATTTACCTAAGATACTTTCGCAATCATGATCCGTTATCACAAAATTAATTGTATACACTTTATTTTTATACATCCATTTCATTTCTACAGATCCTATAATTGGCAAGTGGGTGCCACAAAATGATATCGCTTTCGGTTTGATAGGAGACAGATCACCAACAAAAAGGCCTAACTTAACAAAATTATTTTTCGAAATAACATTAAGATCTGCCCCTGTATCTAATTTAAATAAATGCTTCACCTCGTTATCAAATAGCTCCAAATACTCATACCATTTACAGCCCTCTTGTCGCGAGCCGATCGGTTCCTCCAACGACAAAACGTAAAACAAGTCCTCGTCCTCAAACCCTTCACTGACTTGAAAAACTTTTTGCGGTTTTTTATTTTGACATGCGTTTCGAAAGTGTCCCGTTTCTCCACAATTAAAACACTTCGCGTTACGCGCATTACACTTTACACCACCGTCGCAATAAACACTCGAACACGCCGCGCACGGCCGGTGCCTGGCCGACGCGCCCCCGGCGCCGGTACTCGCACCGCCTGCGTAGGCACCGACGGCGCGCGAGCCTCGCGCCGCGCCCTCGCTGCCGCGGCCGCGCCAGCCAGCGCCGCCGCCTCGACGCCGCCCTCGCCACGCACCACGCACGCTCCACACCGAGTCAACCGCCGCATCCTTTGACGTTTCACTCTTGACACCTTCTATCTCTCGGCCTTCCTCGCTCGAGATCTCCCTCGACTGACATATTGTGACCGCTTTTTCTAGAGTGAGCTGCTCTGCACGTAATAATCTATCTCGCACGGTACTATCCCGCACTCCACAAACTATACGATCGCGAATTAATCCATCTTCTAGCTGCTCGAACTCACAGTACTGGCTCAGAATTTTTAAAGCTGTGACGTATTCGTCGATACTTTCCGCTTGTTCTTGGTTCCTGGTAAAAAACTTGAATCTGGCCATCGTAGTATTTGGCTTGGTGCCAAAATGATTGTTGAACTTTTCTATGAGTTTTTGAATGTCATCGCCGTCAGTTTTTGGTTCGAACTTGAATGTTGAGTACACGTCGTAGCCATCGGGACCGATGAGATTTATTAACAGGCTAGCTTGTACATCATTTGGTTCTTTATAAATCCCCGAAGCCTTTAAAAATATCTGAAACTGCTTCAGCCATCGCCGCCACGCGTCAGCCCGATTTGCCGGACCTCCTTCTAGCGATAATTCGGCGGGGGGACGTGCGTGTTCCATCGATTTCACAATATAACAACACTATTGAACTGTTTTTTACTATTTTAATTGCTATTATCCACGAAATAACACCAAATTTAATAATTTTTAACGCTCCGCTGTCACCATGTAATGAAACGACAATATGCTAGGAGTTGACTGACTTTTATTCAAGTACCCACAATATGTGATTAATACACAAATAATATAATTATTGAATCTACCTACACTACAAATTATTTATTAATACTGATTTGACCAAATCCAAAAAAAAAAAAAACAATTTAAAAGTCCCAGAAAAATGCATTACGCAATGCCTCCTCCATACTATGCCACCTTCTATAGCAAGTAAAATTTTACTGAGGTGGCGAAGGGGTATAAAATATGGTGTACCTACTGTGATTTCGCATTCTGGACCACCGAGTTCGAATCCCGGCATGAAGACTTTCACAAGTTATATATATATTTAATTGTTTTTTTTTTTTTAATTGTTTTAGTTGTAAGTTTCTGTATCTGTTTCTGTTCTGTATGTTTCTATTTCTGTGTTTATGTTTCTGTGGTGTCACAATAAAGTATTTTCTATTCTATTCTATTCTATATATTTTTTTTTTATGTGGTGAAGCAGAAGACGAGCAAGACGCTCTCCTGATGTTAAGAGATAACGGCTGCCCATAATCAGTACAGTGTTACCTAGGATTTCACAATTAGGTATGTGAAATTCTAGGAGCACTGCACCAACGCTTCTTACTCAAGAGTCATAAGATGTTAAGACTCTTTAGCCCAGACTCATTTGTTTATTTTTTATATACAACTTTTTCACTGTGACCATTTAAAATAAAGATCTTTTAAATTATTTAAGATTTTGATTGCCTGATAAATGCATAAAATAGTTGAACTCCATTTCTTTAAAGTTAAGTTCTGCAAATGCTTCCACATTCTAAATTCTAACCCTAAACGAGATCAGAAAACACTCCAGAGGCTTGCTGTTCTATAAACAAGAATATATCCAGTATTATTTTGCATCTAGTCACCTAACGAAATGTTTCTAACGTTTAAGAGAATGGGGGGCAGTTTAATGCTGGACGAACTGTTTCAATGCATTAAGGTTTTCAAGCCAAAAGCTGCACATTTGCTGCACCGATGCTGGTACAGTAAAATGTTTAAAATTGTTGTCGAGACACTTGTTTATTGTAAAGTATTGTAAGAGCAAGGAAAATAAAGGGTGTTACATAACCTGCATTATATTATACTGTATATAAAAAAATGAAATTGAAAAACATTGTAGAAATGGAGCGATAAGTAAAGCGCCTCCCAGATTGACGTGGACAGCGGTTGGATATGTCCTCGATGGCGCTAGGTTATACCAATAAAAGATGATTCAAAATCGATGTACAAAACTATGTGAAAATAAATTTTCTACACATACTGCAGGTTTGTCTAAAAGAAATCGCTATTATCCATAAGATCGCCTATTACTTAGATTAGATTATGTTATTATATTTGTATTGTTTTTTTTGTGTTTCAGTAAAGTTTTACATAATTATATTCATGTTATATAAGTAAGATCCTGTAGATGAAATAATACCTACAACTTGTTAGATAAAAGCACAATTTATCTCAATTTATTAAAGATCTCGACATAACTCGTGCCTTAAAGCAACTGGCTCTGAATTCAGTTAAACTGCATCCAAAGTTCCAAACTGCAATAAATAAGATGATATTAAATTAACTGCTCAGGATCGTTTTTAAGTTTATTTGTAGACTAGATTAAAGATGTTAACGAAGATGTAAACAAAAGATTTATAGGTAAATAATAGGTTCTATATAAATAAAAGGAAAACGTAACTGACTGACTACAACGAACAGTTGCAGACAAATTGCTGAACGGATTGAGCTGAAATTTAAGATATAAGGTTACCACTATTAAGCGCGTGGTTTTATCTGCCTGGGTTTTGATCATTACATTGACCCAGAAATCCTTTGAGGACAATGTAATAAAATCTGCATTTATTCCAAATTTCAAATATTTTTTTTTTATAATAATATTTAAAAGATTATCTTAATTTAAGGAGAATTATTATTCGTCTTAATAAAATTGTAAAATGAAATATTGTAAAATGATCAAATAAATTTTAATCCACTGCAACTATCGCTATCGCTTTATTAATCGCTATTAGCGATAAGACCGCCAATTTTTATAACCCTTTTATCCGACTGTGCAATATAAGCATCTTGAATAGTAATTATAGTGTTCAATAATGAGTTGTATTATCTTACTTTTAATTTATTACAAAGAAGTAAAAAGTCGAGCAAGACGCTCTCCTAATGATAAAAGATAACGCTGCCTATAATATCAGCATGTTAATTAGGATTTCGCAATTATGTAAAACTAGCTGCGCCCAGCGGTTTTACCCGCTGTAATATAAGCCTATGTGTTATTCCAGGGTCTAAGCTATCACTATACCAAATTTCAACTTAATCGGTCCACCCGTTTAGGCGTGAAAGAGTAACAAACATCCAGACATCCATTCTTACAAACTTTCACGTTAATACGTAATATTAGTAAGATTATAGATGCAGCACCAACGTTTCTTTCTCCAGAGTCATAACATATTAAGACTCTTCAGACCAGTAATTTCACTATTTTATTGAAGGATTCAAGACCTAGATGTTGCAAAATCAGACAATCTGTATGCATTGCGGAAATGTGCACATTTGTATCGAACTCAAGAATACTGATATTTCACACCATTTTCCTTCTACAGCTGCACTTTTCACGAGATGCTAGAATTTATTACTTTGAGAGCGTGGTACAATGGTTTGTTCCATAGATTTCATTGTTACATAAAATAAAATATAAAGTAATTAGAATAGAATAGAAAACTCTGTATTGAAACACTACAAACATACAGAAAACTTAAAACTATAACACAAAATCACGACATCAGTGTAACAATTGGCGGTCTTATCGCTAAAAGCGATCTCTTTCAGACAACCTTTCAGGGAGAGAAATAATGATATTTACATGGGTAAGTGGTGAGTTTGTAGTATACAAAAGATTAATGGAAATAATAGCTAATTAGTTCCATTAAAGTCTTTTTTTTTCATTCATTTTAGTAAGCCTGTGAACACGATCTCGCGTGATGTTAAGCGACGACGCGGCCGTAGATGGCAGCAGACTATACCTATAAGGTGGGATAAATAGCTCCATGGCTACACTGAACATGCCAGAACACGGCGGTCACAATGACCGCTTGGCGGACTGTTAGGATCATTGAGCTCGTCTCGATCATTTCGTTTATCACACGCCTTTATAAAGACAACTTGAAAATTTCCAGGCCGGAGTAAATCTTTCTAGGGAACTTTCCAGGTTGGATGTGCGAGGATGGGCAAGGTCACAACATAACTAATAGAAATTTAAATTAAAACTCACCTATATCTACATAAACGACTATATTATTATAGTTTTTCGCACTACTCGATAAACTGTGACAAATTCAATAAACTTCCACTACAATAATAGCAACGTCGCGGTTAAAGTCAGCCAATATAAGGGCGCGTTGACACGAGCGCAGATGTCGCGCTATCGATCATCCATCCAGTCACATTCGAGACGACGTGCGCTCATCAATCACAAGTGTGGTGCGACCTTTAATCACGCCCGAACTATATGACAGTAAGTACGATGACGCCTTATCGTAGAGCTACGTGCTGCGGTTTTGCGCTATCAAAAGTGTTTTTGTCATAAATGTATAGTAAATATATTATTATAATGTATATTTTACTATATATTTATGTATATTTTACTTAAGCTAAAACATATTGAAAGTAAATTTTAGCTTTTTTTTTTTTTTTTTTTTTTTAAATGACCTACGCTGTTGGTCTCAGATTAAGACCTCTACAGCTTTACCGGGCGTGTGGTGAGCGCAGGAGGCACTCGACCCTAAGTTTTTGTGGGCGACAAGCTCAAGGGCGCCTCAGATGGCACGAACCTCGGCTTGGGCCGTCGCCTGATACGGGGGACTAGACTTGCCCTGGCACCCCTGAAGGGGCGTGTCCTAGGGCCCTAACAGTGTTTTGATCTGTTTGATTATTTGGAGAGAATCTAACTGATCTGAAGGATCGCAGAGGTCTTCGACCGCGCCGGCGCGGTCGGTGTCGTGTTTGTGTTGGTTGGAGGATCTGGTATCCGGGACCAGTACCGAAAACGGAGCGACTGTTGCGCATGGTTGGCGGATTCGGCGATCCCAGCGCCGCCGATGTGACGGCAGCGATGGGATCGTCCGGATCGTTCAACACGTTTTTAGGGCGACGACGGAGGGGAGTGGAGGCCTGATCTACAGAGTAGTTCGAGGCTTGGACAACGAGGGGATTGGGGTGGTGGGGGGCCGCGTCAAAGTAGCGGCGAGAGCAATCCTTCATGAATTGAAGTATAGAGGGGAGTTCGAGATCGCAATGCAGATCGGAATTGCGCTGATACCATTCAGCCCCGACTGCTTTACGGAGAAAGCGATTTTGAATCACTTGAAGCATGTCTAAGGTGGAGAGAGGGGAGTGAGCGAACACCACGGAGGCGTAAGTCATGACGGGTCGTATGCAAGTTTTGTAAAGTGTCAACTTATTTCTAAGTGACATTTTACTCCGCTTGCATAGGAGGGGACTGAGTCGGGCCAAGAAGAAGGCCGCTCGGTTGCGCACAGTTGTGACGTGTTTTATGAAGGAGAGTCGACTATCGAGGGTCACCCCGAGATATTTGGTATGGGAGGCCCAAGGGATGGGTCTGTTGTGGAGAGTGAGAGATCGCTCCTTGCGGGGCGGTTTACTCGGATGAAAGTACATTGCTGTACTCTTATCCGGGTTTACCGTGATAGCCCACTTCTTGAACCAATCGCCAAAAAGGAGAAGGGCTCTTTGAAGTGCGCTTATCTGACGGGTCGGCCACCACCCTCTAGAGTAGAGGGCGGTGTCGTCCGCGAAGAGAGCGATCTCTACATTCGGGGGGCGTGGGATGTCGCTAGTATAAAGCGAATAGAGGAGAGGGGAGAGCGCGGAGCCCTGGGGGACTCCGGCTCCGATGGGGTGGGGAGAAGAGCGGTCTCCCTCAACGCGATAGCGAAAGCTTCGAGCCCTGAGAAAGTCTTGTATTATGAGTACAAGACGGTCTGGCACTCCGAACTGGTACAACTTGTATACCAGTCCGTTGTGCCAGACTTTGTCGAACGCTTTTGCAACGTCCAGGAAGACAGCTGTTGTCCCCATAGGACGGCCAAAGTTGCCAGGTTTCCTATTGAAACCTTCGAGAATGTACTCCGTGATGCGGTGTACTTGCTGGACGCAAGAGTGTTTTGCTCGAAAGCCAAACTGCTCGTCTGGAAGGAGGTTTTTGGACAGAGTTACGGACCACAAGCGCTTCACAAGGAGGCGCTCGTAAATTTTTCCCAGAGTACTGAGGAGACTGATAGGGCGGTAGCTAGAAGGCTCTGACGCATTCTTGCCTGGCTTGTGAATGCCGATTACGTCGGCATTCTTCCAAGCGTCGGGAAAGATGGCGTTTACCATGGCCGCATTAAAGATGCTGACCAGGAGGTAAATGAGAGAGGTGGGGAAGTGCTTGATCACTTTAGTAGTGATGCCATCCGCACCGGGGGCTTTTCTGGGGCGGAGGCCCCTGATAATCGACTCTACCTCACAAGCCTTGACGGGCTCAATGGGGTCAGAGGGAGGGAGGGAGGACTTTTGCTCGACAACACTGTTCACCTCAGCGAGGTGAGCAGGGTCGACTAGCTCGAGATTGGGGCTGCATTGTGCTTCGAGGCTGTCGGCCAGACATTCGGCCTTTTCCTCGTCATCAAACGCGGGGGGGAGGTTTGGTCTAGTCAGAGGGGGCATAGTGGTCACAGTGTCGCTCTTCAGAGATCGCGCCAACTGCCAGTAAGCCTGGTGAGTGGGCGCGATCTCTGAGAGCTTTTGGTCCCACTTCTGATTGCGGAGTTCAGTCATACGTTTGCGAACAGAACGTTCGCATTGCCGTAGCCTGACTCTGTTCTCTTCGGTGGGACCATAGTCATACGCTCTAGTAGCTGCGTTCTTTGCTGTCAATAGTTCCCTCGCATCCTCTGGCAGGGACCAGCGTTGGAGATCCTCCGCTGGTACCTGCTTAGAGGATTCGCCAATGGCGGTGCGAAGGTGACTAGTGAGAGCATCGATCGAGCACGACACGTCGTCAGGTGAGACAATGTCATCGGGGATAAGGTCAAGAGCGGGTGACTTGATAGCTTTTAGGGATTCCCCTAACCGCTGCCAGTTCACTACCGTCTTTGTCTTGGTCAGTCTGTCAGATGGGTCCGGTCCAAGTCTCATCAAGACAGGACGGTGGTCAGAGTCAAGTTCGTGTAACACTTCTAAAGAGCGCAACTGGAGAGTTACGCCCTTCATAAGTGCTATGTCGAGTACCTCGGGGTTATGATCAGGAATGGGAGGGAAGCGCGTGGGAGAGCTAGGGACAATAACTTCAAAATCGAGGTTAGTCGAGAGGGAGTAGAGATCGTGACCGTTCGTATTTGATCTAATGCAGCCCCAGAGGGTTTGTTTGGAATTGAAGTCGCCAGCCAGAATGACTGAGCTTCCAAGGGAGAAGAGTGCCTCGAAATCACTCCTGTGGACTTTTTTGTTACCAGAGAGGTAACAAGAAGCGATAGTGATGGCCTGGTGGCCGGACATGCCGATGCGACAACAGGACGCTTCGAGATCGGTAAGAGGAGGAGTGGTTATGGGGATGCAGTGGAGAGAGTTCCTGTAATAGATAAGAGTACCGCCCAATCGGGCGGTAGTCCTATCATCACGAACCAGCCGGTAGTTTCCGATCTTCGGATCCTTCCGGCTTGGTTTTAGGAAAGTCTCACACACTAGCAGGATGTCTACCTGATGGGTAGTTAGAAATTGCTGAATAAGTTGGAGTTGGTTCCTATCGGTCCCAATGCCTAGGCCGTTGGCGTTGTAGAACGCCAGGGATAAAGAGTGGGGCTTAATTCTCTTAGCTGTACTATCCATAGTGGAAGTATAGTTAAGAGCGATAGAACGCGGCCATGACAGACTCTATCAAGGCTCTGTTTTGGGCAAAGAGGACCGTCAGACTATCGAAGTCTTTCCGTTGCTGAATAGCAACAAATTCGAGCGCGACTTTGTTGAATGCGTCCATATCGACGCTGCCGTAAAACGACATGAGCCTACTCATGGCGGACGTACCGTTAATAGGCGAGGGGATTTGGGAGGCCAGAGAGGCCTGAGGCGGAGGAGGCACGAAGGCCGGAGTGGGTGGGAGATTCTTTGTGGGCGCAAGAGCGGGGTACTCGTTGGCCGACCAAGCGTTCCCCTCAGGGAGTGGGGCGGGTAAATAGCGCGGCGGAGAAGCCAAGGGCGCTCCGGTACGCTTAGTGGGACGAGACGAGAAGCGTCTCTGAGGACCTTTGCCTTTGGGGGCCTTGGGACACCCACGATAGTTCGCGGGATGTCCGGACTCTGAGCAAAGCACGCAAGAGGGCGGTTCGGGGTCCTCCCTCTTACGAGAGCACTCAGAAGTGCTGTGGTCGCCTAGGCACTTAACGCACCTAGGGCGGGCATGACAGAAACGGGCAGAGTGCCCGTAAAACTGGCATCTATGGCACTGGGCAGGAGTGCCATTTCGATGCGGGGTCTCAACAGAAAGACCCGAAAGGTTGCAGACCATCTTCAAATTGAAAATGGCCTTGCCCTCAGGGGTTTTTTCCAATATGACCAACACGAGGTCGAATAGGGCCTTATTTCGGCCATAAAGGCGGTGGACTTCCCTAACCGGGAAGCCCTGAGCCTTGAGGTCCGCGGAGACTAGCTCGACATCGAGCTCCTTGGGGACTCCGCGGATGACCACCCGAAGGTGTTTTTCCGACTCCAAGGCATAGGTGTGGTAGCCTATAGCCTTGGAGCGGAGAAGGGAAGTAAGTTTTCGGTGAGATTCGATGGACTTCACCTGAACTTTGATACCCATTTGGGTGTTTGTCGCCGTTTTGAGCTCTATATCGAGCTCGGCGAAGGAACGGGACAAGTCGTTCCACCTTTCCTTGTCATGAACAAGGAAGGGCGGGGGAAGCTTGGAGGATCCCGGAGGTTTTGAGACGGGAGTCTCAGAGTCGGATGCCGCGGAGGAAGGCAGAGAGCCCGAGGGAGGGCAGATGGCCTTAGCGGGGAGGGACGGGGAAGACGCCGCGGGGCGTTTCTTGCCCTTTTTATAGACGACTTGGGTGAAGCCGTCATCGTCGGGCGAAGAAATTTTATTTTAGCTCAATCAGTCCTTTTTTTTATACAACGAAGTAAGAAGACGAGCAAGACGCTCTCCTGATGGTAAGAGATAACGCTGCCCATAATTAGAACAGTGCCACCCAGTGCACTGCGCCAACGCTTCTTACTTGAGAGTCATAAGATGTTAAGACTCCTCAGCCCAGTAATTTCACTAGCTACAGTGCCCTCCTACCGAAGCACAGTAATGTTTGCACATCACTGCTCAGGCGGTAGGATAACTGGCACTGTTGGGGTACCCACCTAGTCGACCTCCTGCAAAGGAAGTCTACCCCCGGTAGTCCTGTTGAGGATTGAAGAAATAGCGCACTTAACTTTTACTTTTTATAATGTCATGTGATGAAAAACTACTTACTTTATTACTACTTCAAAAAGACTAAGCTAAGCAAGATTTTATCTAATCCAAGATAGCCTCGCAAATTTTGACTGTTTGAGCGCTTTCACGCATCCGATCCGAATCCGTCACATACATAGTAGATACATCGTAGCCATAAGATCGAGAATGACGGATCGAGGTAGCATATTAGTCGTATTTATTGTACGAATGCTACGAGTACTATGTCAAACTAATAGACCACATCAGAAACACCACGCTGCGCTCCAATACAAAAATAGCTGACGTCACCCAAAAAACGGCATTTCTTAAATGGGTCTGGACAGGACATGTTTGTCGCATGCCAGAGAAACATTTAGCCACAATAACAACCGAATGGCTATACTACCAAACGGCCACGCGGCAGACCAAGGAAGAGATGGCGGGATGACCTCGACTCGTATGCGGGAGGATGGAAATCCATAGCCCTAGACCGATACAGTTGGAGGGAGGGTAGGTAGGCCTACTTTGCCCTGCAGTGGGATCCAGTAGGCTCATAATAATGATGCTACTATGACTACTTCGGTCCATTATCGGTCCTACATTTTGTGATAGGTTCGGATCTGCTCTGCGAAAGGACTCTTACCTACTTTACTACCTATTTCATTCAAAGGTAAACAAATCGTGTAACATAATATAAAACTGAATAATAAATCTGAGTAGTTTTTACACATCAAATATTCATTAAAAAATATACAAATGAATGTTCATTATTCGCAGCTCAACGGATTTGAATGAAATTTTCATGAATGAAAGCCATAAAGCGTGAAAAACAGATAGAATGAATACAGCTTTTAATATTTGATGTTTCACAAACATACATACATTATACAATTTATATGTTTACACGGTATACATAGGTAGGCTTGTTATTAATTATTTGAGTTTATTCAAAGCAATATAATGTTAATTTTTGCGTTACTGAGTAGGCCAAAATTAATACGATTTTTATTCCATAGGTGGTTTGCTTGATAGTGAATGGTTACCGCCGTCAATGAATAAGTGCCTACTATAAAATTATATTATTAATAGTTGCAATTTGCGTAACTTCGTCACTACATATCGATACACTGGCCCTACCTCTTCTTGCTTTCGTAGGATAGCAAAAATTTATTTCTCCTGTTTTTTATGTAGTGTACATTTTGTTCGGGGTTTTTAAAAAAATAGAGTTTCTTTTTAAACTTTAGGTAATTTTTGAAGGACGAAAATCAGACAATTTTTGAGGGAGTGTAAGAGTTATTGAACCCTTCATGATCATAAGACAAGTGTCCGCAATAAATCATTTAACGTATCAGGTTATTTTAAAATTCCACCTCCTTACAGTCTGCGATACTAAAAGCATTTTGTATCCAAAAACAGCAAAAACGCTGAGGTCAGACAGATTTTCGTCACGTTCGCCCGAAGTCTAGATTAGACGACGGAGACGATGAAGCGTGAACAATACGATTGTGACATAGAATCATTGATTGTAATAAAAAATAACTTTTTTTTAAAGCAGACTACTAGCGTTTAAACGCAATCTTACCCGTTGGTAAGTGACGATGCAGTCTAAGTTGTAGTACGCTTGTTCAGTAAGAACCTATTCACTCTTGATTTGAACAAACCCACGTTACAGCATACGGGAAGCCGGTGGCTTAGACGTACTATAATTCTTCGTAAAACTGCTTGTTTCACCAGTCTTTCTTCGCTAACCATTTTCTGAACAAACTCTTACTAACAACCTTAAATAATAAATACGCTACAAAGATTACTTCTTGCACACACATACATTTTTTAATTTTTGGATTTATACTTAATTTTCGAATTTTAAGGGGTTCTTATTATATTTCCTAAAATTAAGGGTGCGTATTTTTTTATAGGGCTGCGTTTGACCACAATCTCCCCTATTGGTAAGCGATGACGAGGTCGATTTCGATTTCTCAGAGTACAAGCTCCCCTTAAGGACCATCCCACATTAGGTAACTGCGACTATCGAGCAGTTGACGAAAATTGTCGGATAGTCGCGACGACTCCAAAGAGTCGTAAAAATAAATCTTATTGTAGTTTTAACATAAATTGACATATTTTTTTCATTGAACTTTAAAGTGTTCTCTTCTTAATCTGTTTTTCACCTTCTTCCTATCCCTTCTTGAGGAGGAGAGGTCATTCACCTTCTACTTTCAGAATTTGCAACTAAAAAATAATCAATATTAGTGATCTCTTAGCACGTAACACCGAGCTTTCTTACAAGCTTTTATTTTGTTCTAAGTAAAGTCGGTTTACGTTAGTCACAAATTCTGAAAGTAGAAGGCGAAGGACCTCTCCTCCTCAGGAAGGGATAGGAAGAAGGTGCTAAACGGATTAGGAAGAGAACACTTTAAAGTACAATAAAAAAAAATTGACAATTTATGATAACACTACAATAAGATTTACATTAAACAATACTCAATCAAATTATATTACATCAATTTCAGCAAAGACGCTAACAGTTTATTCGATATTTTTTAACTAAAGTTACCTTAAGACCGAAGTAACCAAACCGCTTATTATGTGCATATCCAAACTCCCACAAGTTGCTAATACACAGAGTACATTTATAAACGTACGTACAGCATCTAAGATTGGGCATTCAGTATGCATTGGCCAGCCTCCGCCATTTGTACTCCGCCCGGTCATAAGTTACGTTGACAAGCCATGCGTCAATACCCTCGATATAATTTATCGCTGGCCGCTAACTTGAAAACAATATTGTGGTTGCAAGAAAATTCTCCGTCTTTAGCAATAATACAGAAATGGTTAAGCGATAACACGACTACAATTACTATAAGTACATAATACGATACGATAGACTACGCCTTTGTAATAAAACAAAGTTTTTAGGTTTTTGACATGATACATTATGTATGTGAATAATAATATTATTATGAAAACATATTTTTGTACTGGTAGGCCTCTCTGGCAAAGGTCGCCTGAGGAAGTACCTACCTCTTCTTCTTCTTCTTTGGGTGCCATCTTCTAACGAGGGTTGGCGATCATCATGGCAATTTGAACCCTCGACATAGCAGCTCTAAATAGGGAACGCGTGCTCTTGCAGTACCATTGGCGCAGATTTTTAAGCCAAGATGTTCTTCTTTTTCCTGGACTTCTTTTTCCCTGTATTATGAGCTGTAATAGCTCATATTTGGAACTACGCATTATGTGGCTTAGGTATTCCAGTTTACGTCTCTTTATGGTGTTAAGAACCTCAACCTTTTCCCCCATTCTTTGCAACACGACTTCATTTCGTGTACCTATCTCATTAGCCAGTAATTCATCTGCCATAATGTGGGCATTACTGTATTCTGGACCGAAGAACAATGTTACCAGAAAAATTACTGATATTAAAAAACTGATATCTCGAATCTCGGAGTGAGAGGCGTAGTACATCAGCACCGCTCAGAATAATATAGAATTTAATCACATTGGGTGGCATTATGTCTTATTATGGACAATCATGCTGCTTACGATCACCTACCTACCTTAATTTACTCGTATTGTCAGTCATTGCCATAAAGGTCATCTCTCTCGTAGAGAATTAATGCCACCGTTAATACTTTAGGGTGACATCATAATTAAACCATTATTTGTATTAATTAGTCAACTGATAGAGTAAACCTGATACGTATGGAATCAGTCACGCAATTACGACCAGCTGTTAACAATCACAGTTTATGCATTTGTATCATTAAAATTGTGTGCGCGTTAAATTTTAAAATCCATTAGTTTGTACCTTTATTGTCGTTAATTCCGTTTGGAGATGTTTTTGGAATAATTTTATCGATGTTTTGATAGTATATACTACTCTCTTTTTTACTTTGATGTCGAATCCAAGGGCCTATTGGCTATCGCGCACTATAGGGTCTATCAAAAATAACCGAAAAAACTATAATGTTTTATGAATAACAAGAGCTAAAGTTAAAAGACGTTTCTTAAATTTGTCGTGTAATGTGCTAGTGGATTACACGCCTGAGTAGAAAAATAGCATTTTAGCTTTACCGCTCTATTGCTCTAAGAATATCATATTTTCGTCGGTTAGTAGTAATAAACACTAAACACTAGTGCGCAATAGCCGAAAATAAGGTCGATATTCAATATATCTCGATATATTTTTCGATATTCGACATCTGTATAGTTCTTCGATTTCATTATTCGACTGATTCATACGGCCGAGTTTTAATTTCACTTTTAACTTTATTAAGTTCATATGAAAATAGGTACCTATAGCAATAGCCAAAAGTCACTCTGATTTAAAGTTTAAACATCGAATGATGTCCACCTCATTCCTATTTCCATTTGATTCCATTAATTATGAGCGGTGGCACACCACGAAATTAGCAGTCGGTCTAATTGACGATTAAATCGAAATAGGTTACATTATGTTAAACGAATTTACCCATTCTGGCTTTGATCAAGCTTTATCAAAGGGTAAGTTAAAAAAAAAACTGCTCAGTAGCTGAACCAATAAACAAACTAAAAAGATGGTAAAAATGTAAGATGGAGGTCGTACATCCGAAAGCACCCTCTTGTAGTAGCCGCCACAGTGCCTACAAGATGCTATAAGTAAGAAGATGAGTAAGACGCTCTCCTTGTGGTAAGAGCTAACGCTGCCCATTATTAGTACAGCTACCCAAGATTTTACAAAGGTAAGGTTTTTTTTCACCCAATATTATTAAACATAATACTATACTACAAAGAAAGTTAAATTTGAAACACATATAGGTTTTATAACGTAGACCTTTTTTATCCCAGGATAAATGCGTTACGCATCGTTACCCTGCGTCGGGGGGCGAAGGTCGATATGTGAGACTCCCCCGCCGAAGATGGGCGCGGCGGGGACACCCACTAAATAAATAGGCCAAGCGCGAGTCGGGCCACGCACAATGTAGGGTTCCGTAGTTCTAGTAGATTGAATACACTGCACAACAGCATTTTGGATGATTTTTGACGACGATTTCAAATTTGTGACTGAAATTTCTGTACCAGCTCTAGTTAAAAAGATATGACACATATTATGTAGTTTTCGTAATAAAACGCTATAAATGTAGAGATCATCATCATCATCATCTCAGCCGTAAGACGTCCACTGCTGAACATAGGCCTCCCCTTTGGACTTCCATATGTACCGGTTGGAAGCGACCTGCATCCAGCGTCTTCCGGCGACCTTTATAAGGTCGTCTGTCCACCTTGTGGGTGGTCAATGTAGAGATGATCCTAATTAATTTAAGTTTAAGTCGAAAAACTCTTTATGTTATTTGATTTTCTTGCTGAAACTGAAGGCAGAGCTATTCCAAATGCTATTCTTATTCTAAGGGCTATTCTAAATGCTCTAACAATATTCAGCCATCATATGTGCGTTCCAGAAGCCTTGATAGCGTTACTTCATCGAACAAAAGTTCGGGTGGAATTGCTTGCCCAATTCTTCACTTAGTACCCCAAGATTGTCATGAATATAGTCTAGGTGGTCGTGGAGAGAGTGTTACTTGATGGTTATGTCACATTCGAGCCTTTGAAAGTGACGCATTAGTTTTTGGACGTGTTGAGAAAAGTCCAAATAATTCTTACTTTACAAAAAAAAAATATAACCACCATTGGCCTAAAACAAAGTAAACCATTTTTAAATGAACACATTATGAGCCAGTTATGTTCTGAATACTTAATTTTTAATAAAATCAAAACAATAGTTTTATGTTTACACTAAGCAAAAATAAGTCATCGTGATGGTTCTCGAGTCCTTTCCACATTATAGCGGTTTCGTACCAAAATCTATTTATTTTCTAATTTGTCCACAAACGTAGATACTCAACACACGTTTTGCATAACTTTTGGGGAATCCAAGGCTTGTCGTTAATTTCCAGGGAGTATCCAAAGTAATTTTTGTAAGCCTAAATTATGAACGTTGTCACATTCAAACGGAATTCTTTGAGCATAATATTCTCCGCAAATTAAAAAAAATATATCCGGATCATTTACACAAGTAGCCTTGACCATGCTATATCAAATTATAATAAAAAAACTTAAGTTAGAAATTATGAGCTAAGTAACACTGTAATATGGTGATTTATTTGAGATAGCTATAACTCGTAAACAATACAACCATGAACAATTCGCTTGCGCGATCTAATTTTACTACTAGCGCCATCTAGTTATGCATTAATAAACTATAGGCTAGGTTAGCTTTAGGTATTCTTATTTTGCTGATTTTACCGAAACTAATAATTTTATCTTAACCGCTATAGTTTTCCTGGAAAGTTCATGGTTGAAAGCATACCTCTGATTTTTTTCAGAATTTTAAAGCTAGTAGTTCAGATTTTAGAGGGGGGGGGACGCTCAATTTTTTTTTTAAAACTTGAATATCTTTCAAACAGAACATGAAATCGAAAAAGTTTCTTAGCAAACCGTCCTTCATTTTAAAATACCTATTCAACGATACCCCACACGATGGTTTCAGCCAGAAAAAAAAAATCATCCCCATCTTACGTGTACGGGAGGTAGCCTAAATTAATTAATTAAAAATTATTTTTTGTCACCGTTCTCTTACCCTTATTATTACTTACCTGAATACAAAATTACACTTTTCTAGGACTTATAGTTTCTCCGCAATGCCGCGGACAGACAGACGGACGGACGGACGGACGGACGGACGGACGGACGGACGGACGGACGGACAAAGCGAAACTATAAGGGTTCCTTGTTGACTACGGAACCCTAAAAACCTGGGGGTGTTCCTGCCACCATTACGCCATTATGCCGGGGTAGCAGGTACGCCGAAACAATCATCCGCGGCATACAGAGAACAACACAAACTACTTTTCAGCTGGTAAATTCACTGGGCTCACAGCTAGTCTTACTAATATTATAAACATAAAAGTTTTTAAGAATGTATGGATGTCTGTATGTTCGTTACTATTTCACGCCTAAACAGGTAAACCGATTGAGCTGAAATTTGGTAAAGAGATAGCTTAGACCCCGTCAAAACACATAGGCTACTACAGTACAGCAGGTAAAATCTCTAGGCGCAGCTAGTAGTTCAATAAAGTCACTGAACTGCTCGCCGCCCAAAGGTATAAACTTGCTAAGTGTCATTTTGCTCGTTTTTACTAGCCATAGTGTTTCATAAAATTGTATATAAGGTCAACACGGTTCTAACTTTGTGAATATTTATCACCGTTATTTTATGTTCGTACTTCACTCATGTTAAGTGTAATTTTTATTTGAGCAGTAAAATAGCATTATATTGCGGTTGTCATTAATATTTATTTGGAGGGCGTATTTTGACGCATTTTGGTCCGTGTTCAGTGTTCAGTACGATAACACCAAAAATTAGGTATATGTATGGTTGTTTTTCTAGTTGTATCTTGTATATAATATGTCACGGCTAATGTCCGAAGTGCGGCTAGGTTTAAGCGGCTAAACCTAGGTGTAGCCTCACTTTGGACTTTAGCCGTAACATATTATATAACATTAAATTCAAAATACCAAGATTCACCCGAGGGTAAGATACATTCACCAATTTAAAATTGTCAGTTAGAATTTTTTTTTTGTAACTGAAGTTATAGATTTTTTTTAATTTTTCAACCACAGTGAACTAACACCGTGTTAATGGCAAAGGTCACGGGTATTTTTCATTTTGTAATACATACATTTTTAACACTTTAAACATCTGCGATTTCAATTGATTTACTCTACATATTGAAATCTTCATAATATTATTCTACTGATATTGTAAACGATGACAATGTTTGTATGGATGTTAGTTATTCTTGCACACCTAAACGGGTGAACCGATTTATCTGAAATTTGGTACCTAACGCATGTAGCTTAGTTCTTAGTTCTTGGATTAACACAAAGGTTTTTAGAGAGTAAAAGCTCTATGCCCAGCTTGTGATCTATAAAGAAATGATTGGATTTTAATACTTATTATTAGATTCTAATACTCTTACTGATTTTAATAATATTCCCAAATTTCTGAATCCATACATCATACAGTAATAACTACCTAATTTATGATACAGATACATCAAAATTACAGAGTTGGAACAAATTAAAATGTATTCACCCCAAAATATTCGCACAGGGGCCAAGGGTCATTAACCTCGTGTGACGTCACCGCCCTCGCTTTCCCTCAAGGACAATTCTTGATAAAAATCGTGAATTAGTGATAAACTTATAGAATACTAGCTGCGCCCAGCGGTTTTACCCGATGTACTGTATCTATATTATTCCAGGGTCTAAGCTATCTTTATACCAAATTCGAGCTTAATTGGTCCACCCGTTTAGGCGTGAAGAAGTTACAAACATACACACACACATATCTAAAAACTTTCGCCTTTATAATGTTAGTGTGTAGTGTAATAGTGTGATGATATTATACAGGGTTACTGGTGATCATTTCACAATTATTATTCCAAGATAATAATATAATATCAATTTTACCACGTTTACTATAAGTACCAATTTTATTACAAAAAAATGAACTCTATAACATTATTTTTATCTGATATCTACCTCACACTATCCTTGTCACACAAAATACAATAAAAATAAAGTACGATTGAGCTGAATTTGGTAAGAGATAGTTTAGACTCTGGGATAACAAAAAAAAATAACACATAGGCTATAGTTCAGTGGGTAAAACCGCTGGGCGCAGCTAGAGAGTTATAAAAGCTTGCTATGGTTCCCACACAAAATAATAAACCTAAACAAACAATAAAATATTTTTGAGCAAGTAACCCTGTATAAACGAGGATATGTATATAAACTTATGAGAGGTATATAGAATGGGCTCAGTTTTATGCGCTGAAACGTAGCTTATTGTTATTAAAGAGACTAACCTAACTTTAATACCAACATTAACTCAGTTATGGAAAAGTAACTTAAATTAAACAAGTTATCTACCACTCCCGCTCCTTCCCGCTCTTTCATGTCCAAACGGTTGAATGGATTGGGCTGAAATATCAAAACAACAATCAAATAACAAAAGCAAAAAAACTACACAAAGTCTTGTCCAATATAAAAGTCCAATATTACTTAGTAATCAACAAGTCTGTAACCAATAATATGGCCGGATATAGGAGTGTATTTTTAAATTAAGCTCGCCGTATTAAGGACTCTCAAACTGACGCGTAGCGTTGGAAAAAACAATCTTACTTTTCATTATGGTTATTACGAGTATGTATTTTTTGGCTCTTTAGATCTTTTTACGAGATTATAATTTATTCTATTTTATTTTTGTAATTTTCACTAGAATTTCAGTCGGTTTTACCATTTATCAAAAAAAAAAATACTTTATTGTATGTGGCTTTCTAGCTAAGAACACTTCCGATTAATTGAGTTGTTCGATCAAATCTCTCATCAGAGAGAAGGGAACATTTCGAGTGACAGTATTTTACTCCCACTGCTTCGATTATTTAGCACAATAAAAAGAAATAAATAGGCCAAGCGCGAGTCGGGCCACGCACAATGTAGGGTTCCGTAGTTCTAGTAGATTGAATACACTGCACAACAGCATTTTGGATGATTTTTGACGACGATTTCAAATTTGTGACTGAAATTTCTGTACCAGCTCTAGTTAAAAAGATATGACACATATTATGTAGTTTTCGTAATAAAACGCTATAAATGTAGAGATCATCATCATCATCATCTCAGCCGTAAGACGTCCACTGCTGAACATAGGCCTCCCCTTTGGACTTCCATATGTACCGGTTGGAAGCGACCTGCATCCAGCGTCTTCCGGCGACCTTTATAAGGTCGTCTGTCCACCTTGTGGGTGGTCAATGTAGAGATGATCCTAATTAATTTAAGTTTAAGTCGAAAAACTCTTTATGTTATTTGATTTTCTTGCTGAAACTGAAGGCAGAGCTATTCCAAATGCTATTCTTATTCTAAGGGCTATTCTAAATGCTCTAACAATATTCAGCCATCATATGTGCGTTCCAGAAGCCTTGATAGCGTTACTTCATCGAACAAAAGTTCGGGTGGAATTGCTTGCCCAATTCTTCACTTAGTACCCCAAGATTGTCATGAATATAGTCTAGGTGGTCGTGGAGAGAGTGTTACTTGATGGTTATGTCACATTCGAGCCTTTGAAAGTGACGCATTAGTTTTTGGACGTGTTGAGAAAAGTCCAAATAATTCTTACTTTACAAAAAAAAAATATAACCACCATTGGCCTAAAACAAAGTAAACCATTTTTAAATGAACACATTATGAGCCAGTTATGTTCTGAATACTTAATTTTTAATAAAATCAAAACAATAGTTTTATGTTTACACTAAGCAAAAATAAGTCATCGTGATGGTTCTCGAGTCCTTTCCACATTATAGCGGTTTCGTACCAAAATCTATTTATTTTCTAATTTGTCCACAAACGTAGATACT
The DNA here is from genome assembly GCA_947507615.1 of Hemithea aestivaria. Taxonomy (NCBI): domain Eukaryota; kingdom Metazoa; phylum Arthropoda; class Insecta; order Lepidoptera; family Geometridae; genus Hemithea; species Hemithea aestivaria. Next base: position 2,120,702 of record OX382325.1, on the reverse strand, counting down.
CAACACACGTTTTGCATAACTTTTGGGGAATCCAAGGCTTGTCGTTAATTTCCAGGGAGTATCCAAAGTAATTTTTGTAAGCCTAAATTATGAACGTTGTCACATTCAAACGGAATTCTTTGAGCATAATATTCTCCGCAAATTAAAAAAAATATATCCGGATCATTCACACAAGTAGCCTTGACCATGCTATATCAAATTATAATAAAAAAACTTAAGTTAGAAATTATGAGCTAAGTAACACTGTAATATGGTGATTTATTTGTGATAGCTATAATTCGTAAACAATTCAACCATGAACAATTCGCTTGCGCGATCTAATTTTACTACTAGCGCCATCTAGTTATGCATTAATAAACTATAGGCTAGGTTAGCTTTAGGTATTCTTATTTTGCTGATTTTACCGAAACTAATAATTTTATCGTCACCGCTATAGTTTTCCTGGAAAGTTCATGGTTGAAAGCATACCTCTGATTTTTTTCAGAATTTTAAAGCTAGTAGTTCAGATTTTAGAGGGGGGGGACGCTCAATTTTTTTTTTTAAACTTGAATATCTTTCAAACAGAACATGAAATCGAAAAAGTTTCTTAGCAAACCGTCCTTCATTTTAAAATACCTATTCAACGATACCCCACACGATGGTATCAGCCAGAAAAAAAAAATCATCCCCATCTTACGTGTACGGGAGGTAGCCTAAATTAATTAATTAAAAATTATTTTTTGTCACCGTTCTCTTACCCTTATTATTACTTACCAAATTACACTTTTCTAGGACTTATAGTTTCTCCGCAATGCCGCGGACAGACAGACGGACGGACGGACGGACGGACGGACAGACGGACGGACGGACGGACGGACAAAGCGAAACTATAAGGGTTCCTTGTTGACTACGGAACCCTAAAAAAAACTCAATCAATAATATCGGTTCATTCGTTCAGAAGGCTACGATACCACACGACAAACTTACCAACAGACACATCAAATTTATAACACCATGTCGATGGTCATGTGATATGTAGTGTCTGAGGTTAACAAAAAAAGTTAAATATTTTTGCTATCCTTACATAAATACCGCACCATCATGAGAGCCACTAGTTCCGCGCCAATAATCTCATCGATATCAAATATCGATCATCATAGTCTTTCACTAATAATCGAATGAGTCGTTAAATAATCGGATACCTCACTAACTCTCTCGACAATTAGTATCACTTTGGTCATAAGCTATTGAGGATATTATCATTGATATTTTTGGTGTCGAGTTTGTTATGCTTCTAATAATAATGGATCGATTAGTCTAAGTTACTATTTTTAAATGTCAAAGTATGTATGGATGTTTGTTACTCTTTCACGCCTAAACGGCTGGACTAAAATTGGCTTGCGCTAAAATTTGGCTCAGTAGTAGGTACAATTCGCACGTTCAATAATAAACCGGCATAACTCAAAAAATCAGGATTCCTACTTTTGTTAATAAAACGCACTAAATCCGATTAAAGAATCAGTAGGCACTTTCACACCAAGCAAAATAAACCAAAATGGCTGGTTTTTAGACCATCCCTCTCTTTTCTACAAAAGCGCGCGACAATTCATTCGTGCGATTCAGTTTTGTAACGACCGCGATTTGAAATAAGTGTCGTTGTTTTTTTACTACATTTTGCGTAATGTAAAATAATTCGGTTTATTTTCTAACGCAGGTGAGACTTAAAATGTTTATTTATTTCTAAACTAGCATGTTTTGGTTTTATTTCACTTTAGTAGAAAATGCAGCATGACCTATAAAGACTTGTTGCAGTTTATTATTAATTTGTAATTTTATAGACAAGATAGATTGCGTATTAGCCCGTTTTAGTATTAAATTATCTGTTTTCTTCGAAAAGCAATTAATTTTACATCACTTTAATACTGAAACTGTTGGTATAAATGAATCGTATTTGCGTTTATTTCAGTTTACGTTTTAAATTCTCTTTAAGTCTAAAAGTGCTCTAGCAATTGATACAGTTTAATACAAAATTTCAAGTCAATTTAATTATGTTTCCAATAAAATAGTATTGTATTTATTTCTAGTTCCATAGTTTTAATCCAAGATCACGTCTGCAAATAGGAAGCAGAAGTGCCTTAAACTTCTTAAGATGAGTAAAAGGTAATGCTGATGTACTGATACGGATAATTGTAAGCCAGTCGAGATAAAAGTAAGTAAATAAAGTCGTGTTTACGTAGTTATAGACCTTGTTACTTTTTCTCTAATTTTCCCGTAATGTTCTCAAAATTAATTATTGAGGGCTTTAATTTTTATTTAATGTTGTATATTAATTTTTTAAGAGATTTTTAAATGAAACTGAAGATAAAATCCAGCACAGCGTACAGAGAGATAAAGATTCCAGCTCGCCATGCAGGAAATCAAGGTACCACCACCATCACCACCATACAGTATATTGAAATTCCTAGAAATTTACACTATTCTGTCATTTTCCGGGATCAAATTATAATCTCTGTATCAGATTTCAGCCGTTATTGATTGTCCTTACAAACTCCCACCCCCTTTTATCCCCTTTAAGGGTTGATTTCAGGAATAAAACTATCCTCTCTTTTTTTTTTATACAAGATAGGCCTACGTTTGACCACATCCCACCTGATGGAAAGTGAAAATGCGGTCGACGATGGATCACGTAAGATGCCTAGAAAGGTACCTATTCACTCGTGCCTTGAAAATATCCCAGTTGTACCGCTCGGGAAACACGGATGACGGCAAAGTGTTCCAAACGCGACCAGTTCTCATTAAGAACGACGAAGCAAAACGCTTGGTGCGGGCAGTAGGTAACGCCACTAAGTATGGATGCCGATTTGCCGTCTGCCGCAACGTCCGTCGGTAGAATGGGCTTGGAGGAATTAGTTCGTGTAATTCCTGCGCACACTCTCCAAAATGAATCCTATAGAAGACCGATAACGAGGCAACCATTCTACGGTGCTCAAGGCTCTGCAGCCGAGATTCCGTGAGCTTATGGTCACCTACGAGCTTTTTGGCACGTCTCTCAATCGACTCCAGTGTCTGAAGCTGGTATTTCTCTCCACCTCAAACTCAAATTACATAAAAAATAGTTAAACGGTTACCGGATTTCTTGCATAAATTTCGCACCCTTTAAATACTGGTTTCTGGAACCAGAACTGTTTTATGTCCTATCCCGGGAAAAACCGGGAGCCGGAGCTGGTTCACGGATGGCTCTAAAATGGGAGGTAATGTAGGCTGTGGAGTGTATGGAGAGCGACCCAGGTGTAGCAAAAGCGTAAATCTGGGAAGGCTGGCCTCCATTTTCCAGGCAGAGATTTTCACCATTCTTGAATGCGCGCACATCAACCTGCAAAAGCATTACTGCAACCAAACCATTTACATTAACTCTGATAGCCAGGCTGCCCTCCTGGCGTTGGATTCGCAAGTTTTTACGTCCAGGCTAGTCGAGGACTGTATGCTGCAACTGAATGATTTAGGCTCAAGGAACAATGTTGTCCTCAGATGGGTCCAAGGAAACGCGGGAATCAACGGCAATGAACGTGCGGATGAGCTCACGTGCGCTGGGGCAGAAGGCACTCAATTCGGCTTTGAGCCTTTTCGTGGCATACCTAAAAGCTGAGCGCAGAAAACCTTAGTAAACTTATGCTTTGAGGAGTCAATCAAACTGTGGAAAGACTCTCAGGGCTAGAGGCACTCAAAGCTACTCATAAAAGCCTATGATACCAGGTTCAACAACCAAATCATAGCGCTAAGTAGGGGAATCTACGTATCGTAACCAGAGCCCTGACTGGACACTGTCGCCTAAACATGCATATGTCCAAAGTCCAAAAATCCAAACTAGGGCTATGCGACACTCAAACATGCAGATTCTGCAATGAGGCAGATGAAACGCCTCTTCATCTGCTAGGGGAGTGTGGAGCACTGATGCGTAAACGAAACTCTATTTTGGGACAGCACCTGCTCAGTCCGAATGAGCTTAGAGAGATGACCCATACGAAAATCCTGCAGTTTCTAGAAACTGCTATGGTCTGTGGTGAACTCTAGCGCCGCGCCTAGGGGTCATTCTCACTATAATAAGCGGCGATCACAATAGGCCAATCATGGCCGCAGTGATATCATAGCCGCACTACATAAATAAAAAAACTAAAAAATATATCCCGGGAAATTCTATGCCCAAATAGTAGCCAAGCAGTTATTGGTCTTCCATACAATAAGGGGGAGGCTTAAAGGCTGATTTCTGAGATATTTTATCTCATAATACCCTTTCGCGAAACTCAGCTATATTTATACCAAATTTCAGCTAAATAGGAACAGTAGTTACTAATTTCCCACACAAACTTTGATCCTCATTTCCCCCCCTTTAAAGGTAGATTTCTGGAATGAAAACTATCCCATGTCCTTTCTCGAGATTTAATCTACCTCTGTATTCAAGTTTTGCTCAATAGGATCAGCGTTTTTACAAGAATTACGTAAAGCGATCTCGACAGCATTTTGTGATGACTATAGAATTTTTGGTTACTAAGTTATAATAAGTTCCTGTTACAACTGATTGTTATTTTTTAGTATAATTACTCAGACGTACATAATTAGGTAAAGAAAGCAGTTACCTATTATAAAACTTTATATAAATAGTTATTTTTTATTATCATTATAAAGGAATTTCTGTATTTTTATTTATGTTTTACTATTAAATTGTAATAAATATTATAAATCTAATAAAATTATTTTATTATTTAATATTAAACAGAATGATTCAATATTAGTTTGCAAAAAAAATTATGATTGATTTCAATTTTTTTTACAAAACCGACATTAAGTCAAAACTTTGAAAACAAAGCTTCATTACTCATTTGATTTTAATAATATAATTTATTTATTACGAAAATTATGTCCTCTATATATCTGTTTACAATTCAGGAAGAAGAAAACAAACATAACACCATACACTCATGAAAAATATCATAAAGTTATCAACAAGGTAGAGACCCAAAACTTTGACTGCGATTTCCCAAAAAAGTGAATTTTTGACTTATTCCGGTTTATTATTGAACGTGCGAATTATCTTCTTATTTTGCATTTTAAAAGATTTTATAAAACCCCATAAGTACTTCTAAATTCCTGTCAGCTCATGCTTTAGCTTTTATAAAATAAACAATTTTCGCCTTAGAGCAAACAAAAACCCCATTTAAAATTAATAACGGTAAATCAAGAAAGCAATTCACTTATAAATTATTGGAAACACTAACTACCTTTGTTTCCAACTTCGATATGAGGCAAAAAGCGGATCCATTAATTTCTGGTCTCTGATGCACCCTCTCCAATATTATGGAATTAACGGAATATTCTAGAATCGATAGTTCGACGGCGGTGGTCGACAACTGCGTATCATCTAAATAAAAATGATAAAATTGAATAAAAAAAGTACAAAAAAAGGAAATAAGAAAGTAGTTTAAGTATATGAATGCTAGCATGTTTTTGAATGTGTGTGTGAGTGCAGACGTGCGTACGTGCGTGCGTGTGTGTGTTTGTAATTCAGTTGTAGTCTGTAGTAAGTTGTATACAACGAAGTAAGAAGACAAGCAAGACGCTCTCCTGATGGTAAGATATAACGCTGCCAATAATATTCGTACAGCTACTACCCAGTATTTTACAAAAGTTAAATTCTGGGTGCACAGTATTTTTTTTGAGACTAAAAGAAAATTACAATTTATTACTTACAACTTTATTAACTAGTACTAAAATACAGCTTGACCCACAATGATGGGCGGCCTTAGATATTACTCTAATATCTGCATTAGATATTTCGTCCCAATCGCCGTGGAGACCATGGTTAGCTGGTGTTCAGAAGCAATAAAATTCTTTGACGAGCTAGGGCACAGAATCCAAATTAAAAGTGGAGATACTCGCTCAGGGTCGTTCCTGGTGCAAATAATGTCCATCGCCATACAACGCGGAAACGCTGCAAGTGTTATGGGCACCTTTCCACCGGGAACGCCCTGGAGCGGTATATTTGACATTTAAATTTATTTTATATAAATATTTACCAATTCAGATTAGATATTTATAAGTTTTAGCTATAGGTTTATATATTAATAGTAGTAGTTTATAGTTAATATTACTAATATTATAAATGTGAAACTTTTTATTACTTAAATTAAATTTTTTCATTAGATATTACTCTGATTATTATAGTTGAGTAGGTACAAATTTTTAAATTAAATCTCAACTTACGCGTATTTCACCACGGGCCGTCGAGCTGCCAATACCGGGCAGCGCTGAGTGCCCTCTCTATTACAGCTGTATTAATATACAGACATCGGGATTAAACTTCGCTCTTAAATTACTCACAACAATTAAATTATATACAGGACAATAAGGTGTTATAAAACTTAGAGGGTGGAACCTATCCGGCATATTAAACTGTTTGTAGAAGAGAGAATTTCAAAATTAGCAAAAAATGTAGATGGTCTAGCAATTTAATATACTATTTTTGTAACGCTTTTTTATTTTTAAGTTAGCTTGTGATTATCGGGAGTAGACATCCTTTGCAGGAGGTCGTCTAGGTGGGTACCCCAAAGTGCCAGTTATTCTACCGCCTAATTCTACCGCCTAAGCAATGATGTGCAAACATTACTATGCTTCGGTACTTCGGTACGGAAGGCTGGTACTGGACTAAAGAGTCTTAATAAAAAAAAAAAAAAATTCAGGACATTTCACACAGCGCCATCTAACCCCAAACTAAGCAACTTAATGCTTGTGTGATGGTGGTTAGGATAACGGATATAATGCTTATATACTTTTCTTTTGTAAATACGAGTACATACTTATAATAGATACAGAAAGCCACCCAGACCAGAAACAAATACCTGTGGATCACAACAAACATTTGTTCCATACGGAAATCGAACCCGCAACCTTCTGCGTTGCAGGCGGGTATCAGCCCACCGCGCCACAAAGGTAATAACTTATGACTCTCGAGTAAGAAGCTTTGGTGTAGTGCGCCTAGAACTTCACATCATTGTGAAATCCTAGGCATTGTACTGATTATGGGCAGCGTTATCTCTTAAAATCTGGAGAGCGTCTTGCTCGTCTTCTTATTTCGTCACATAAAAAAACTACGATCTCGCCTGATCACCAATATTATGTGATCGAAGACGAGGTAATCCCTCCCTGCCTTCACAGAACACCGTACCGGAGCATTGCCGTAATGATTGGTGACACGTATTTAAGTAGCGTCCGTGGCCCAGTGGTCGTTGGTCCGGCTTGTAATCCGGAGGTCCTGGGTTAAAACCTCAGTGTGGCAAAAAAAATTTGCCTGGATGCTACCGTGTTTCAGAAGGCACGTTAAATTAGGTCATGTTGCAGGCCCTGTAGTAATCTCGGCGACCTGAAACTGCTACATATGGGTTGGCCACACAACCTATAAATTGTGATTTGCCTCTAATATTGTAATTAGGGTTACCTGTTCTGTTGAAGTATAAACCCCAATTATTATTATTAATGTCTAGTGTGTAGTACAACTAGTCACGGCTGAAGCCTAATTCTACCCTTGTTCAACACTTAAAACCTATTTTAAGCTAGAATTATTTTACGACCCTATATTAACCAAAACTGCTCGCCATTGCGCATCATTTTTAATCTCAAAATAGTTGTTTTTCTTACCGCTAATATTATAAAAGTTTATTTGTCTGTCTGAGTGGGGCAAATTGTAACAAACAATATAGACAGTACTTAGGCGTGAAAGAGTAACAAATGTCAGGATGTTTGTCACTCTTTCACGCCTAAACGGGTGGACCGATTGAGCTGAAATTTTGTATAGAGATAGCTTAGACCCTGGAATAATAGGTACATAGGCTACTTAAATACTGCGGGTAAAACCGCTGGGCGCAGCTAGTTACTCATAATATCATAAAAAACATCGTCATTATCATCCACCTATGTTTGTCCACTGCTGGACATAAGCCTCCCCCATGGCACGTCACTCAAGTCGGTCCTAATTCTTTCTTCACATTAAAAAAACATACATAATATTATAATCATCCTATACAGTTCACCACCAACCCATGTTATTATAATTATTTCTCCCCATTCAAGGTTGTCTGGAAGAGATCGCTTTTAGCGATAAGACCGCCAATTGTTACACTTAAGTTACGAAATTGTGTTTTAGTTCTAAGATTCTCTGTATATTTGTGGTGTTACAATAAAGAGTATTCTATCTATCTATCTATCTACAGTCGGGACTCAAGTAACTGTTAATATTTCCACGACAGTCCATATCATTTGCAATAAACCCATGTTTTATGTGAAATGCAATGAAAGCTGGAGTATGGCGGTAAAGTATTGTGCTTTGAGCTCCGTTGTTAGAGAAAAATGTATAAATATAAGGTACATTATTACGCTGTTTCACTTTACTGGGATTGGCTGGCTAAATTAACTATTGAATTCATTTTTAACCCCCGATGCAAAAACGACGGGGTGTTATAAGTTTGACGTGTCTGTCTGTCTGTCTGTCTGTCGGTCTGTCTGTCTGTCTGTCTGTGTGTGTGTGTGTCTGTCTGTGGCATCGTAGCTCCCAAACGGATGAACGGATTTTGATTTAATTTTTTTTGTTTGAAAGTAGAGTTAGTCGAGAGTGTTCTTAGTTATGTTTGGTGGAAATCGGTCCAATATGGCCGCCGCTACAAAATGGCGGATTACTTTTTTCTTCCACGACCCCATCGATATGGGTATCAAATGAAAGGGCTTAACGAGTAGAATACAGCCCACTTTATTAAATTTAAAATCCAAGATGGCCGCCATCAAAAAAATTTGAATTACGTATTGCGTTGGGGGTTTTTTAAATGTTTAATTAAATTCACTTGTTGTTAAAGCTGAGCTTATGGACAAAAAAACCTTTTTTATTCTTTATAGGTTAGACTTTGGCCACGCTTGTGATAAGTGACGATCCGGCCATAAATGGTGAGAGACTTAACCTAGAAGGCGGAATAAATTCCTCCCTGACTTCACTGAATATTATGCCGGAACAGGATCATAATGATCGCTTGGCGATACGGTTTTGACCAAACTAGCTAGTAGTAACTAGCCTCGGCCGAAGCCTATCATAAGTATAGCGAGTGAATAAGAACATTTATTGATTATTGTGTAAACAATGAACTAGTAAAATTTAAAATGAAAAAAAAAAGCCATCTTGGATTTTAAATTTATCAAAGTGTGTGTTCTACTATTCTAGCCCTTTTATAATTAAAATTTGATACCCATATCGCGGGAGTGGTAAAAAATATGTAATTCGCCATTTCGTGGTAGCGGCCATCTAGAACCGATTTCCATAAAAATAAATAGTGTGTTTTACACTTTCAGACAAAAAAAATCTGTACATTCGTTCGGGAGCTACGATGCCACAGACACACATCAAGACAGACACGTCAAACTTACAACAACCCCTCGTTTTGTGTTGGAGTTTAATCTCAAACTCAAACTCAAAATTCATTTATTCAAATAGGCTACATTGGAGCACTTTTGCAAGTCAATTTTACATTTTTCTATTTTAACACTCTACCGCTCGTTCGCAAGGCACCTCTATGAGAAGAACGAGCAAGAAACTCATGTCAACTCAATCTAAATCTTTATAAAAGGAAAGTGTGACTGACTGACTGATCTATCAACGCACAGCCTAAACCGCTAGACGGATTGGGTTGAAATTTAGAACACAGATAGATTTTATGACGTAGACCTCCGCTAAGAAAGGATTTTGTCATGCAGGCAAAGCCGCGAGCACAAGCTAGTAAAGAATAGAAGGAAAAAGAAAGAAAGAAAAAATATTTAATTAAGCACGGAGACACAGGCACATAGAATATATCTATAACATTTTAACTCATCACAATTTATGATATTTAATTCTCATTTAAATAGATGTTCATTTTATCTAACAAATAAAAATTATTTAGCGTATGAAATCCAGTAATAGTCGATAAAATTAAATTTAGTTCCGCTAAATTCCGCGGGATCTCTTTCGTGAAAGAGGACTCTAGTTACTAAATTGCTGCTTGAAGGTACATATATACTTAATTGGGTAGGTACAAGTACGTGTAAGACTCAATAATACTAATGACCCTCTCCGACGCATTAAATAAACTTAATCAACGAGTAATTTAAGTACTTGTTTAATTTTAACTCAGTTTAATAATGTGCAAATTTATAAATAACAGAGATTCTCTCCTAAGTTAGCTTTCTGAGAGAATTCCATAACTTATAGTTTCAAGTACTTTGCGTTTATTATTCATGGATATTGTTCTTTATTTTTAAAATTCGCTAGGTACTGATTTTTATTATTCTGTCTAAAGTCTATTTCTATAATAATTATTTTAAAACAAAGATTTGAGCAAATATTTTACATAATGTTATGTTTTTGATTGGCTGCTTTTATCTTTTTTTTTTTTAATATTCTAAGTCGTACATTCTTGTCAGAGTGGTCATGGTTGCTCTAATGCTCGGTCTTCTGCTTGGATTTTCGCGATGTATTTAGCGATGTGACGCCATTTAAATATTATAAGGTTGTAAATACTCAAAATCTTCAAAAATCTAAATATTGTTTTTAATTACAAATTGTTATTAAATTAACGATATTCTAATAAAAAAATATTTTGCTACTTTGACTAAGATACACACCGGATTAAAAATATAATAAATAACCTACTATATAATAACAAGGAAATAAATTATATTATACACTTTATCTGATACCCAAAAAAAATTCCCAACGCCAACAGAAACAAAATGCAATTTAAGACTGGCCGAACTTTTTTACCAACTTTTTGGTCTAAAAACTTATCCAGGGCTGCGTCACACATGTGCGTGTGGCTCGTTGACAAATCGCGTGCGGTCGCCGCGAGCGCTATGATTCATGCTTATTGGCTTAGCGCCAGCCCTATGCTTAAAGGGGAGGGGTACTATGAAATCGAGAGAGTTTTGAACTTAGAATTACAAAAAAGTTCTCAGAGATAATAAGTATGTAAATTTTATTATATACCATTTTGGTGCGTTACTTTTGAATAAAATTGATATGCCATTGTTCATAATCTAATGATTAGTATTTAATATTTATACCGGGTCTTTGGTTATTCAGTACATTGTGTGTATAGTGCCTTATTGGGGAAATTATTAGCCATGTTTTAAGTGCAATATATGTTCCGCGAACATTTACGGTTTTTAAGTTATTTAATTTTATTCAAAAAATCGAGGTGATCATTTTAAAAATTCATAAAAAAATAACCCCGTATAGTTATTTATTTTTTATTATATCAGTACGTGGAAAAAATATCAGAACATTATTTTAATTAATCAAATTAAAACTAATTTGTCACGATAAAGAAATAAAGAGAAGTAACATATTTTGGCAAATGTATGATAATGAACCCGTTGAACCTAAATTGGAAAATTTCTCAAAAAAATCAAGTGCTAAAATTTCAGGTCGAACATTCGAAAAACATCTACGTTTCAGTGGCTTTATTTGGAGATATCTAAATTAAGAATCGGATAAGGGATTATTGAAATATCGAAGTCACAAGTGACCAAGGGCTTCCTTGCGCCAAACTATGCAATGCTAAAATGCTTAAACACTTTTATAGTAGCTCTTCACACTATTTGGTCAAATATTGGCCAAATACTGGGCAAATTGGTCGCAACATGTTTGTTCCAAACCGCTTGTTTTGGCGGCAGTAACAGTCTTATCTAGTTTTGTTAGTGTTGTTACCAAATGTTTAATACTATTTTCTTTTATAGTAAACACGCTAACCAAGACACAATACCAACACAAGATAAATATAAGTTTAAAATCTCATAGTTTTTTCATCATGTCAAAAAGTTATTTACCTATTTTTTAGGGTTCCGTACCTCAAAAGGAAAAAACGGAACCCTTATAGGATCACTTTGTTGTCCGTCTGTCTGTCTGTCTGTCTGTCTGTCAAGACCCTTTTTCTCAGGAACGCGTGGAGGTAACAAACTGAAATTAATAGGAAATACTAAGGTCCATTGCCTCTTAGAGCTGTGAAAATTTCAAACTTCTAGGCCAACGCAATCAAAAGATATAGTCGAATATGTCACAAATTTCAGCAAATTTTCGACATTACCAAATAAATCAAAACCTACGGGGCACTTCCCATGAACTCAGAATCTTGAAATTTGGCACGAAGTAACTCCTTAGAGCACAGATAAAGAAAAAATTGCGAAAACCATAAATTTTTATTTGCATCATATGAAAAAAATATTTTGAATAATTTTATACTTACTACCCCTTTTCTCATGAACGCGTAAACGTATTAAATTTAAATTCATATCAAATACTTAAATCTATAATACCTTTAAACTGTAATAAAATCAAACCTCTATGTCAACGCATTCAAAAGAAACAGCAATTTTAGTCGCAATTTTAAACTCGCAACTACTCTCAATAAATCAAAACCTACAGGGTACTTGCCGTGAACTTAGAATCTTGAAAATTGGCACGAAGCAACTCCTTAGAGCACAGATAAAGGAAAAATTACGAAATCTGTACATTTTTAGTTACATCATATAAAAAAATATTTTTAATAATTTCATACTTACTACCTTATTTCTCATGAACGCGTAAACGTATTAAATTGAAATTCATATTAAATACTCAAGACTATAATACCTTTAAACTGTAATAAAATCAAACCTCTATCTCAACGCTTTCAAAAGAAACAGTAATTTTAGCCGTATTTTTTAACTCGCGACTACTCTCAAGGGAATCAAAACCTACAGGGTACTTGCCGTTAACTCAGAATCTTGAAATTTGGTACGCAGCAACGTCTTAAATTATAGGCACAGGAAAAATTGCGAAAACTGTAAATATTTAGTTACATCATATAAAAAAATATTTTTAATAATTTTGTATTTACTACCCCTTTCCTCAAGAACGCGTACAGGTATTAAATTTAAATTCATACCAAATACTCAGCTTTATAATAACTTTAAGCTGTAAAAAAATCAAACGTCTATTTCAACGCAATCAAAAGAAACAGAAATTTTAGCCGCATATTTTCAAACTCACAAGTACTCGCAAGGGAATCAAAACCTTCAGTACATAATATTATACCCACTTTTCCTTAGGGTTCCGTAGAAACCCGTAGGTTTGTACGGAACCCTCGGTGCTCGAGTCCTACTCGTACTTGACCGGTTTTTTTTTTCATCACACTCACATTTAGTTCTGTTTGCAATTCAATTTAAAACACTATTATGGGTCCAAATTCACTTTAAATGTGGGAATATAATTTGCAAAAAAAAAAATGCGTTTCGGTCATTGAAATAGAGCTTGAAGTTGTTTTTTTTTATTTCACTTGTTTTACTAATATTATGAACGCGACTACGTACAGCGGGTAAAACCGCTGGATGCAGCTAGTATATAATATATTTATTACGGACATAAATATTTAATGCCAATAATTCCATCCCATATTTATCTGTTTGTGATTGAATTAATAATAAACATCTATCGTAAGCTTTTAATAACTGAATTGGAATTAAATACGCACATTTTAATATTTATTTACTGATCAAAATCAAATAATATTTTAATGTAAATTAAATAGTAAATATGAATCACTTTATTACAACCATTAACACAATATGTAGATTAATAACTAAAAAAACTTAATAGGTAAAAAAAATTGTTAAATTTGTAATTTTATTTTATTAATTATTAACAATAAACAATACCTACATACTTGCATCATTATAATTTTTTGATGAGTTTTAATTGAGAGCTAAGAATTCGATAACAAATAATTTCAACCAAATAATTTGTTAACTCTTTGCTTCTAAACGGTTGAACCAATTCAACATTTTTTGTTATATTTTAGGGTATTAATTATGATTTCAAATTTCTGTATAGACGACATGTCTACCAGGAGATATGGACGACCAGGAAAAAATGTGTTACGCATCGTCACCCAGCGTCCTCCGGCTCAGGGTATGTGGGACTCCCTCTCCAAAGATGGGCGTGACGGGGATACCCACTATACATAAAACCTGGGGGTGTTCCTGCGGGATGCCATAATGCTGGAGCAGTGGATATGCCGAAGCTCTCGACCGCGGCAAGGTACCAGCTTAGATCCCGGTATCCTGGATCCTGGTAGGGTATAACACATAAGCCATAAAATCTCAGAACGTGCTAGGTACAAAAATATTTTAACAGTGTTTCCAGTTTTTTATTATTGTTTATTATTGAGAGAACATCGTGTTTATTTCTCTATTTACAAAACAATCTAGCCTTAACTTAAGCGAATAAGTAATTTACATTTAACTTAAACTGCTAGATAGACTGTAGTATTTCCAGATAATATCACAAATCTTGAGACCTTAATCGAAAAGCTACATCTTTGTGACAGAATTCACAAGAAATTCTCGGTACCTATTCAAACCTATTGTCGATTGTGAAACGGTAGTGAAGCGAATTTTACTCGTATAATGAACTTTAAATCTGAAGTTTCTATTATGTAATATAACTATATACTATTTTTTACTTTCGTTAAAATTCATTGCGGTCTGTGGGACTGGTGGTAGGTGGTTAAGGGTTAAGCAATCACAATGATCCAAAATTTACACACGTATGCAAAATTTCAGTTCTATCGTTAACCGGAAAGTGAACTAATTAACTTTCAAAACTTGATTACAATCATCGGGACAGGTCAAACTAAATAAAAGATAGGAAAAACAGTCGCTGTTAATTTAAATCAACATGACCTATATAAAATTCTATCAAAACTAAAGAACGACTAAAATTCAAACCATCGTACATTTAAGATATTCTCAGATTTATAATAATTTCGTAAACTTTAGATTAGCGACGTAAATCACCCAACCAATCATTCCTGAGCTGTACCTGTTTAGCAGTTTAAGATGAGTTCAAAAGTAGCCCAGGGGTCCAATAAAAATGGTGATTCAAGTATTCTAAAACTGCTGGTAGACAATTTTCATGGAGTTTCACAGACTTGGGAAGTTATAAGAGCTCTCTCAGGGACCTTCCTGAACTTATTTGGTTTAAATTAATTGCTTAGATTGTGATTTTAATAGACGAGGTTTATGAATTTTGGAGCGCACTTGATGTTGGGGAAGCGTCATTTTTATAAAAAATAATTTGCGAAAATCAAATATTATGTAATTAGATTAGGGCGTTAAGTACCCGAATAAAAATTTTAGGTAGGCAATAAATAAATATTGTAATATTTTGTATTTTTTTATTGACATACTAATAAGTGCAGATGTAATTCTGGATCACCAAGTTCAAATCATGGCCCAATGACTATAATACGTAAATTAGTTAAGTGTGTGTGTGTGTTTTTTTTTTCACTCGCTATACTAGTGATAAGCTTCAGCCGTGGCTAGTTATTACCCTCTGGACATGACTACTTTTATAAATCCCCCCAATTATAACCGTGTCGCCAAACGAGCACTATGAACGTGTTCCATGATATTCAGGGAGGGATTATCCTACATTCTGCTGGTTTAATCTGCTGCTATCTACGCGAGATGGGCAAAAGCCAACCCTGACTAACCCATAATGAATGAATTTTTTTTTGTATAATATGTATTTTTTGTGCTAAGCTAATTCTATTGTCCTTATGGTGTTCAATAAAAAGCTTTGCATTCAAATTTTTCTATTTGCTGAAAAATATACCAAAACAAGTGAAATTTAAAAAAACCTTTTTAAAAACAAGCTTTTATTATTATTATTATATAGCACCATAAAGTACTCGTCAAGTCGAATCAAATGAGCCCAAACTCGATGGGGTTGCGTCGCTTTATTACGGAGTACCTATAGCTTCCAGCTCCGTCATCAGATCAGCTCGATGTCATAAAAATATTGCATTGTCATACGATTTTCAGCTTAATCGGACACCGGGAAGTGGGTCAAATTCAACTTGCAAGATTTGATAACAGACAGACAGACAGACAACAGACAGGTGAAAGTAAATAAAAGCTTGTAAAAAAGTCAAATATGTCGTAACATATAATTTTTGTGTTTACCAAAAAAATCAAAGGATCCAAACATAAGCCTCGAGACATAGATCAAAGTACTGCAGACAAGTTGCCGTATGACCCCCGGATTTATGACATTATCCTGTTTATGCTCCAATAGGTTTGCTGCTCGAACGAGCTCCAATCTGGTCTATTTCTACACACAGTAGGGGATCTGTGTCTTAAATGATACGCTTTGTTCGGTCATCGGTTTTGGAGGAAAATGCTTGAGAATCATATCTATTCCAGAGAGAAGGTCCATTGGTTTTTAAGGCTTATCGAGTATTGATATTATTTTGGTTTGTTTTATTTAATAAATTGTTTCTTATCTAGTTAAAAAGGTAGGTTAAATGCAGTGTTAGTTTACTTATATTCGCATGTCAAAAATATTGGCCAAATTGTAAGACTTTTTAACCTTGAGAATATTTTTGTAATTTTGGTTTTCAAATATTGATTGACGTTAATCTAATATTTTTATTTGTGAATTGGTATTTGTTTACCTAAATAATTATGTAATGTTACAAATTTACACACAGTATTCTGTTTCAATGTATTTTTGCAAAATCACTTGCAACGCCAATCACCCCTCTTGTAAAAACCAAAATTAAAAATCACATCCGTACAAAACCATCCCCACGTCCACGTCCCTATTCATACAAAACCATTATAAACTATAGCCACAGAATATCAAATAGTACCTAGCTGCTATCATTGCGGAAACACAAACCACCCTCACAAAAAGCCCATACTGTTTTTCACTCATTCTATATGCAATAAGTACCCCGAAGCTCAGTCGAGTCCTGCCCGCCGCGCAAGTAGGACGTATTCTACCTCCCCGCTAACTTCGATACTATTTTCGTAAAAAAATAGTTCGCGTGAATAATAGTGCAAGTGACAAAGTGTTAAGTTAAACTTATATTTGTGTTTTAAAGGATTTGTGAACTGAACGAATGAACCGTGAGTATTTTGTATTTTTTTTACGACCGAATTCTATAAATATATTCTTTCGGTTTATTTTGAATGCGTTGAAGTAATTATGATAAATCTTGAAGGGTGAATGCACTTGCATTTTGGAAGACTTTTAAATATTCTTTTAGTAACGTAGTGTAGTAATCACTTATATACGTGCTATGTACATATTATATTCAAAAAGTATAATATATTATGTAAAAGTATAGGCAGATGACAAAAAATTACGTACAATTTTGCTTCATTTTACACCTTAATATGATGACAGTATGTTAAGTATGAAATTTGTTTCGTGTTCAGTACAGTCAGTGGCATAAACTGGCATTAACATACATTATTTCCCTAATTCGTTGATACATTCATACATTACATAGACAGTAGACAGAAATTGATAAAATAATTTATATATGGGTACAATGTCAAAATAAGCTTTTTTTTAATCTAAATTTTGAGCTCTTTTCAGAGAAAAACTATATTATTATTTAAACCAATTGTCAATATATAGGAAGAAAAATTAAAGAAACTTAAAATCAAAATGAACTATTTTTAAATTTTCATAAGTTTTTTTTTATATAAACTTATGAAAAAGCTTTAATATTTAACAACTCATAACTATCAGTTATCTTCATAACTATTCTATCATCAATATTTGCAATTTTTTAAAATAAATTATGAAAAATAACGCTACTTTAACTGACAAGTTGACACTTAAAATATAATAAACGTCGTTTACCTAAAGATAAAAAAAGTTATTTTCCGACAAACCTAATACAATATTGTAAACTATTTGTGAAAAATGCCTTTTTAAGAAAAAAACAAGAAAATAACACTTTTATTAACCACAAATCGGCCACACGATAAATTCGATTTAAAAATTCCTCATAAATTTTTCCTTTACATATATAAGGTATTTCGTCGTTATTTGACGTGGACTGTACATGCAAATCTTCATAAAAATATTCATGAAACTTCAGCGTCGAGAATAGCCTGTAAAGAATCAAGGCCGATGGTACTCGTATAAATTTTGGATATTCATAACTATGACCGTATGACCTAACTCGGTTAGAAATAATAATGAGTTATCCTTAAGATATCAACGAAAAAAATTTGAAAGAAAAAATAACAGCATAATTATATAAAAGGAAAGAGTAACTGATTTACTGATCTATCAACATCATCATCATCATCATCTTAGCCGTAAGACGTCCACTGCTGAACATAGGCCAACTACATAGGCTGATCTATCAACGCACAGCCCAAACTACTGAACGGATTTGGTTGAAATTTGGAAAACAGGTTTCATAACTTAGACCTCCGCTAAGAAGGGATTTTGCCGCGCGGGCAAAGCCGCGAGCATAAGCTAGTAAAATATAAAACTCAAGAAAATATTATGTAGGTAGTAAAAATAAATAAAAAATCTTTCCGCAATAAGGTGCTAGGCCAATTTTATTATAATATATTAATTGTGTTGATGAAGTGACCCCTTATTTCTCTTTATTAAATTAAAATACAACAATTTTCCAAAAGAACTAGAATTTAATAACATTTATTATTAACATTTTAAAAAGTGTAAAAGTTAGCGGTCTTATCGCTAATAGTATCTCTCAGATAAAACTAAATTTATTATAGATATGGTTTTCATTGCTTGTAATATCTATTAGGTATATCACACATGTTGTGTACCTTGTTAAATTAAAATACACATTCATATTTTACATCATTATACATTTTGATTAATGATTTCCTTCATTACAAGGACAGGTACTGTTTGATATAAGACCCATGTTTATCCCAAATATTACCCACATTACGTTTCAAGGCTCAAAAACCTTCGTACATACATTTTGACACTTTTATTTAGATTGTCTATTTATGTGGGTGTTTACGATGTCCCATTAAAACTGGGTTTTCGTCCCTAGAGGTAGAGGAGACCGGGCATAGTTGACTACAGGGGTAGGTTAACTAAGGACTAACTGCTGAAAACTCGTCGGCAATACGAGTGTCGCGTTATCCGATCAGAATAAAGTAGTATTATTATTAGTCTCCATAACTTCTGTCTTTGATATGAAGTCTAATACTTGGCTGAGATTGGATTTTTTTTTGTGCGGAGAAGTAAGCTCAGCTAATTATGGTGACAAACAATGTACCCAGGATTTCACAATGATGTACAATTCGCAACGCTTCTTACTCCAGATCAAAGATCTTAAGACTTTTCAGCCCAGTAGTATCAGTTGGATAGCAACTAGAAGTTTTTGGTAGTTAAGCTACCTCTATAGTCAACTATCCTTGGTCTCCCCTAAAGATGTGACTAAAATAAACGGTGCGAAAAGGGCAAAAAATACCTAACAGAAATATCCCAACGAAAGTACCCCAACGGAATAGCCGAAATGAAATGGCCCACCTGGAATGACCCACCTGGTTGTAGTTAAGGAGTCCCGAGGCGAACATGAAATGTGACAAAACGAAAAGTAACTTAGATATGTGTCAGTTAAACTTGATAAGATTTATGGAGGTTTGCAGGCTATTCTGTCGAGATTCACGTAAACATTTTTAGAAAACTTGATGAATAATAACTGTCACGAAACGGCATTGGCACTAATTCTTTATATATTAGCAAATTTTATTATACTAGCTGCGTCCAGCGGTTTTACCCGCTGTACTGTAGAATATGTGTTATTCCAGGGTTTAAGCTATCTCTATACCAAATTTCAGCTCAATCGGTCCACTTGTTTAGCCGTGAAAGAGTAACAAACATACATCCAGACATTCAAGAATGAATGACATCCATCAAACACTTTCAAGTTTATAATACTATTAAGATTATACACATTGTAATAACTTGCTACTTTCCCAATTTCCTGATAAGCTTTTAAAAATTAAGTAGTAATTTCTTTTTATAGCTAGGGAATTAAACATTTCAGTAGTTGCTTATTAAGCTCTCAGATTTCAACGTAATTTTTAATAATAAGGCCGAAATTTCGTTCTATTTTCGTACAGCTCTTTTTTACCCTTCAAGAGAAAATGAAAGCCGAAAATGTAAACTAAATCACCCTTATTTTAAGAGAGAAATTCGCGAAATTATCATGTGTGGTACTCAGAGGCAAGTGGCCCTGGAGTGGAGCGGTTCGACATTTTATTTTCGCTCCATTTCTTGTGCTCAACTCTCAACCACTTCAGTTTTGTATATGCGAATCTCATGTAGGAAAGTGTAGCTATAGTATTACTGTATACAAGCTGATTCTGGTGGCTTTGACTGCGTCTAATAATTTAGTTTAAACTGGTCATATTCGATGCTAAACCGTTACATTAACTGTTCAGTTGAAGGTAGTTGTTTTAGTTGGTTGAAGACGTTGAAGCTAGCTGACTCCAACAACTTCGTTTATGTCTGTTGAAAAACGTTGTCTGTTCATTTAAGTGAAACTCCATGTTCCGGCATGATATTCTGTGAAGCCAGGGGGGGATTTATCCCACCTACTAGGTTTAGTCTACTACAATCTACAGCCACATTGTCGCTAGATCGTAGTCAAAGGCTAACCTATATCGAATAAAAAAAACTGAAAATCGGATTTTTTGATAATTATTAGGCCCAAAAATAGCAGATAAATTTTTATAAGCTCTTCACCGGATATGAAAAAGAAACAAATTATTTAAAGATAATAGAGTAAAACTTTATATTATGTGACGACATTTATGTTGTTTTCCATTTATCACTTAGATTGTGTCTTTCTCTGATATAAATATATTTGTGGTGAAAACAGACAGACAGAGTAACAATCCCATTTACAATTCTGTATAGAAGTGTAGTAACTAAGTATATAATGTATAAGCTCGTCTCGCTTCCCTCCACTCCACTCGTTTTATCGACACAGATGGTGAGAATTAGCGAGATTACTCTTCATTGACGTCAAACAATATTATAATATGGCAAATATTCAAATGCAATGTAGACTCAAACTTGTATAATAATATAGTCAGGCTTTTAATTTTAAGAATTTTAAATGTATCCCTTGAAAAAATATTTATGACTTAAAACCCTCTTACCTCGGCCGACGTAGATATAAGTTAGGCCATTCAGAGAGGTAACGTAGCCAGCTTTTTAGAAACCTAACCTGCAGGCATAGAGAAAATATCCACTGCAGGACACAATCTAAATGACGTCTTTTATATGTAATAGTTTGAGGTGAATGTAATACTAGTTAATGTAGATATTGTAAATATTTGTGTAAATTTGATTTTAATAAATAAAAATATTGTATGTAGAATGTAGGTTGGTAATAAAAAAATAAAACCCAAACACAAGTAGAAAAAAGGATTGGGTTATTAGGACTAGATAGGCTTTGATTTATATATTATGTATTCCGGGTGTTGGTTGATGCAAGCCTTTAATGTGCTCATTGGTGGCTTGCAGACCGCATACCCCACCTTGTTAATGGAGATACGTGCACAAATGGGCATTTCAATATAAAATATGTAGGAGTATAAACCCCAATTATTACTGTTAACTGCAGAACTTGTCGAAGAATATATTTTATTATTCCAAATGACGTCTTCCTCGTTTGTATCCTCCATGGATATGAAAAGTCATGTCATATCCTACATTGTGACTGCGACATTTTGTCAAGAACACCCTTGTCATAAAACTATACGCGGCAGTTCATTGATCTTGAAAGCAAAGACTGGAGTAGAGTTCGTGCGAAAAGTGAAGAAGCGTACGTTTATTGTTATATATCAGTAAATTTTAGAAGGCCTTCTATGTAGGGCTTGCATTCGAATATTCGAATATTCGAATTATTCGAATAATAAATTACGCCGAATATTCGAATATCAAACTAGCCATATTCGAATATTCGATAATTTTTTAACATTTTCAAACTCGGAAGTTAAGCTGGTATAGAACCACAGCTGAAAGGGTAACTACAAACAAAAAAACAATGGCCGGCCTCTTGGGCTATTTAGCGGGTAAAAAATCGAATATACTCGGGTTATAGGAGAACAATACAACACCACCACACGCGCCATGACGCTTACTCCCGCCAATATGCATTCTCCCATTGCATTTTTCGTCTTTCATTTAGTAGGATTGCTCAAGAATAAAAAAAAATATCTAGTCTAGCATTGTTTTTGTCTTGAATAGTGAAGAGATCTTCTCTTGATCAGTTTGTTCACCTCCAGCCTACGTGCCCCCAAAAACTAAAAACCCACTTGATGCTAGAACCCTAAACACTTCTTCTGACTCAATTTGAGATAATCCGCACGGATCTTCATCAGCATACATTCCAGGTTTCGGAGGTGGTCTTCAAAGGAGCGAGAGCTCCTCAGTTTCATGAACAGTGTCATTCATGTATATAAGAGACGCGTTCCCAACGAGTCCAACAAGCACCAACTCCATTAACCTCTCGAACGTTGCAGGCGCATTACACTATCTGAATGTCATTAGGTACTTGATGTTGCCACAGGCCCTTTCCAGTAGAAAATGCAGTCTTCGCTTTATCCTAAGGGTCTGTTTTCACTTGCCATGTACCCCACACTTCTGATCGATGATGGCCATTTAATTCCTACCGGAGTGTCCAATGTGGCGTCGATCCTCGGTCCTTCCTAGTTATTTTATTTAGTTCCCAATTCCTGGTAATACAAACAAAAATATTAACTGCCATCCTTCTTCTAAACCAGTACAACAGTAGAACACCAAGGATGAGGATTCAATTAAATCATCATCATCATCTCAGCCGTAAGACGTCCACTGCTGAACATAGGCCTCCCCTTTGGACTTCCATATGTACCGGTTGGAAGTGACCTGCATCCAGCGTCTTCCGGCGACCGTTATAAGGTCGTCTGTCCACCTTGTCGGTGGACGTTCTACGCTGCGCTTGCTGTTCCGTGGTCTCCACTCGAGCAATTTTCGACCCCATCGGCCATCCGCTCTTCGCGCTATGAGGGCTGCCCATTGCCACTTCAGCTTGCTAATCCGCTGGGCTATGTCGGTGATTTTAGTTCGCCTACGGATCTCTCCATTGCTGATTCGATCGCGTAGAGAAACCCCGAGCATAGCCCTTTTCATATCGCTGTGCGACTTTGAGCTTCGAGATGAGGCCAATAGTGAAGGAGCACGTTTCGTTGCCGTAAGTCATCACCGGTAACACATTGATTAAAGACTTTCGTCTTGAGGCACTGAGGTATGTCGGACGAAAAGACGTTGCGTAGTTTCCCGAACGCGGGCGGCGTTCGGGAAACCGAGTTGGATTCAGCGGTTGACCTCTTTCTCGAACCTACCTAATTGGACTACTTGTCCTAGATAGATATATGAGTCCACAACTTCGAGTACCGAGCCTCCAACAGATACTGGGGTGGGCACAACATTGGCATTTGACATAAGCTTCGTCTTGTCCATGTTCATTTTTAAGCCCACCCGTTGGGAAGCTCGGTTGAGGTCATCGAGCATCATGCTGAGTTCCTCCATCGACTTTGCCATGACTACGATGTCGTCGGCAAATCGAAGGTGAGTGATGTATTCGCCGTTGATATTGATGCCAAGTCCTTGCCATTCCAGGAGCTTGAAGGTGTCTTCCATTACGGCAGTAAACAGTTTCGGAGAGATAACGTCTCCCTGTCTTACGCCTCTTCTTAATGGAATCGCCTTCGTGCTCTGCTCCTGTACTCGGACTGACATAGTGGCGTTCTTATACAAGCACTTCAACACATCAATGTACCGATAGTCAATATGGCATCGCTGAAGTGACTCGAGCACCGCCCAAGTTTCCACCGAATCAAAGGCTTTTTCATAGTCCACAAACGCTAAGCATAATGGCAAATTATACTCTTCGGTCTTCTGTATAACTTGCCGCAGCGTATGGATGTGGTCTATGGTACAAAAGCCTCTTCGGAAATCGGCTTGTTCGGGAGGTTGGAAGTCATCAAGTCTGTGTTCGAGACGGTTCGTGATGACCCTTGAAAACAGCTTATAAACATGGCTCAGAAGCGTAATGGGTCTATATTTCTTCAATAGGCTGTTTGTTATCACCTTTTTAATCATCTTCAATCACATCGTCTTTTATCATTTCTTCAATCATGACTTCCTCTTTTTTCTCTTTTGCTACTGGTAGTCTTCTTGGTCTTTGAAAAATCTGCCGCTCATTGTCTGTGTTGATCTTATGTAACTAATGCGTTCTCGATATCAGTTTCATTGGTGGGGAAAATATCGCTGTAATTGGATGATTCTTGCCATCGCTGCATCCAAACATCTTCGTCATAAGTTCGCATCAATGTATGTTCCTTTCTTGATGACTTGTTCTACGTTACTTAGGTCCAGAACTCGCACCGAAGCTGTGTATCTGCAGCTTATTAATGCACGCGTCATCAACCCATGGTTGATTATATAGCTCAAGTTCTCAAAGAACACATATCGATATTTCTTTCCACTATTCCTCGGCAAACGTGCTGGTGGTGGTCTCTGGTCTAGGTCGAAGTATGACTTTCTTGACGCTGTAGATCTCCTGAAGTTCCCTGATGCCCCCTCCATAAAAATGTCCTCACAATCACACTCATTTCCTTGGATTCACGCCAATTTCGTTAAAAGAGAGTAGATTACGAAATATTTTTTTTTTCGAATAATCGAATAATATTCGAATATTCGAATAATGCCCGAAAAAAAATCGAATATTCGAATATTAATATTTTCGAATATTTGCAAGCCCTACTTCTATGGCTATACAATGTACTAAACTGCTGCAAAGTATTCAAAATGTAGCATTTTATAGGAGACTTAAATAAGACCGAATATAATAATTACAATGACACGTTGTACATGATCGTTAAATTATGGTACTGATCTAACATTTTTACAAGCTTTTATTTACTTTCACCTGTCTGTTGTCTGTCTGTCTATCTTCTGCGGTATGCCATAGTGAAGGGTTAGCAGATACGCTAAGGCACTCGTGTGCGATCCCGGTGGCAAACATTTTTGAGACTGAAATAACACAGGCTACTAATAAGATAAAGTAAAATATAATAAATCTAGTAACACTCACACTTCGCTAACGCCTAACAGAAAATTACCAGTGTTTCTATAGGTACATGTCATGTGTTTTTTTCAACTTGGGACTCTTCAAAAAGCAAGTGAACAGTCTTGAAAGGTGGGCAACGTACCAGCGGTACGCCTGGTATTGCAGGTATCCATAGGCGACGGTACTCACTTACCATCAGCAGGGTTATTCACTTATCCGTGAAAGAACCGAACCGAATTGTCAAAAATGTATGAAATGACGTAATACGTAGATACAACTTGACATGTCTCGTCATTTCATACATTTTTGACAATTCGGTATTCGGTTCGGTTCCCTAACCGATAAGTGAATAGCCCTGCAGGTGGGCCGTCTGCTTGTTTGTCACCTAATTCAGTAAAAAAATCTAAACAACCTATCCTTTCTTTTGAATCACTCCATTTAAAACCGCATAAAAATCCGTTGCTAAGTTATAAATATCTAACAAAGTCGCACACACAAAGTCGTTTAATACTATGTAGTAATAAATTCGCCATAAAGTCACGATTCTTCTTTTTCGCACATACACCCGAACATCACGAGTTGTGTTTTCGTGTACCTGTCAGTTCGGGAAAAGTTTCGCAAAGTAGGCATCTCTAGATGAGAGCCGTCAAAGCCTTATTGAAGGCAACTGTAACTTACAAGGCTGCGTAAATATATTATTTACATGTGGGAAAGACATTTGACTTGCTTTGAGACTGGTTGGTTCGGCGAAGCAGAATAATGTACGAGGTTGATTTTATGACATTCGAAATACAGGGTTACATGTGTTCAGTTTTTTTTTGTGTCAGCGGCAATCTCACAAGCATACGACTTATGACTCTTGAGTAAGCGTTGGTGCAATGCACCTAGAATTTCACAGCATTGTGAACTCCTGGGTGGCACTGTACCGATAATGGGCAGCGTTTTCTTTAACATCAGGAGAGCGTCTTCTTACATCTTCGCATCAAACAAAGACGATCCTCCTAACCGTCGTCTGCTGTGCCAAACCAGTACTATTGTGTAGAAGGCTAGAGATGTAAACCCCTTCTAAACTATCTTTACTGAATATCATGTCAGAACACGGTCATAATGACCTCTAGACAAGTTGCTCCAAAAATTATAAATACAAGCCAGATTTTTAAGAAATTGCTAGCTATATAATTCTATGTAAAACTCTAATAGATTGTTAGAAATAATCTTGTTGGGAAGGTATGGAGGCCGATTTAGACTAAAAATAAAATTACTCTTTATTGCGACTAAAAGAAAAAAAATCACAACACTACCACCACACAACATTAAGACTACATCTGAAAAGCTACAATACTAAATTATTGGTGTTTCAATTTTAAGTCATAATCACAAACATGACTTTATGTACTTCCAGTCTCCGTTCAATTTGGCCTCCACAAGAAAGGTACCCCGGTACCTGTAAGCACATTAAGAGCCCCTGAGTTGCAGCTTACTCGCAGATACCTTACCTTTTACAATATTCAAGAGCGTTTCAAACGCCCTAAGTACGGATCAAGAATATCCACTCTACAAGATAGCGATCAAAATCAAAGATTGAGCACAAAAAATTCACGGGTTGTCGATCCCTGCCTTTGAAGATCGAGCTATTGAAATGTTAAAATGTTGTGTGCCTCTGGATTGCTTTGTTATGGTTGGAGTAAGATGTTATAGTTTATGATATGACTTGTGATTAATGGTGCATTGCGTTTGGGCGTATTCGATTTTCGCAATTCTGAACGAATCGGATCTGTATTGTTCAATGTTTTTTCGTTTCAATGGTTTGTTTTTTTTTAGATAGATAGATAACTCTTTATTGCAACAAAGAAAACAATTAACACTAAATAAGTTCATTGTTTTTTTGTTTTTTCGTACCAATTTTTAAGTTGTTTTTTACTATGGTTTAATAATAATAAATTATTTGTCTACGAGACTACATTTTCCTTGATGCTAAGCTATGACACAATAATAAAGCTAAAACGATTAATATGACTTCTAAAAAAAACATTTGATTCAATAAAACTAAAAAACCTAATTTTTATTTTCACAACCAAGCTGTATCTTTGCTATAAAATAAAAATCCGTGTTGGCTGTATGTTATGTTAAAAAATATTTAAACTTTGTTAATTAAGAGCTGTGGAATTTGTAAAAAAAAAAAAAAAAAAAAAAATTCTTTGTTGAACTATTGACATTTGAAAAATCTCTCATAATATTAATATTTCTTTGTAAAATCATAACATCCCGTTAGGTATTGAGCCCGTACTTACGCCATAATTTCTCGACCAAAAACACGTCCGTTCATGGTTCGCTGACGATTGCTTTGTTAAGCACCATTGTTCATTGGTTTCTTAGGAATCATTCGCAGGCATTGTCTCCATCTCTAAGTATCTTCTGTATGGGAATTACGGGCAATATTTGCTTTGTTTATTTTATTTATTGGTACTTACGATCAGAGAATAAATAGAGCAAATAGAACGGTTTTGAGCATCTAAATATGTATGTCGCATCATTTCTCTTACCATTGGTTTTTAACATTTATCAAGCAGCGTCCGTATTTCGGTACATCCGTAAAGTAAAAACGCAAATTTTCCCTATAATTAGACAATATGTGTCGTTAACAAAACATCGCTATAATAACAGTAACTATTAAATAAACCAATTATGAACAACAAGTATTAAAAAAGCTTTTTAAAAACAAGCTTTTATTATTATTACCTACCATCTAGCACCAAAGTACTCGCCAAGACAAATCAGTAAGACCAAACTCAATGGGGTTGCGTCGTTTGATTATGGAGTTCCTTCATATTGCCACCTTCCAGCTCCATCATCAGATCAGCTTGATATCATAATAATATTATTGCATTGACATCCGATTTATACATGCATGCAAATTCCAACTCAATCGGAAACTGAGAAGTTGATCAAAATTAAACTTGCAAGATCGTTGAAACTTTACTGCAGTTATCTAAAGTCATGAAAGAAAAGTTCTCATAGCATTGTAGTGTTAGGTATAAAAGTACCGCATAACACTCGTATAAATTATACTACTGCAGATAGTTTGCTATTAAAAGAATACATTTCTCTGGCATACAATAACAGTACTACATGTAACTTCAACTGAAGGCTACCTCGATCTCTACAGGGTTAAAATAAGAGCAATGTCGGCAAACACTAATAATAATAAAACGTTTTAGTTTTTTTTTTCTATGTAATAGGTGACAAGTGACAAACAAGCAGGCGGCCCATCTGGTGGTGAGAGGCTACAGTCGCTTACAGATACCTGGGGTACCGCTGGTACGTTGGATACCTTTGAAGACTTTTTTATTAATTATAAGTTACCTTTGACCACGATTTCTTATGATTTTAAGCGACGAAGCATCTGTAGATGGTAGCAGACTTAACTTAGAAGGAGAGATAAATTCCCCATGGCTTCACTGAATATCGTGCTGGAACACTGTCATAATAACCGGTTGGCTACAAAGTTTTATCCAGAATGGTGGTAAAGTAAAGTACATAGTTATATTTTATTTTATTTCGAATATGTACAATACTCAATGTTTTTTAATTTAGTTAAATTTATTGTATGACCCGTAATAATTCTGTTATCAATAAATGAGTATGAGTTATCCATTTGCTTTTATAATACTGAAGCGATAAATCTTAAATAAGTTATGTAGAAGTAGATAGCGTAGACCCTAGAAGACATATAAGCTACCTCTCAGCGAGTAAAACCGCAGGGCACCAGTAATCTACAACTAGATTTTATGACAAAACCTAATTTCCAACGGAAACCTCAATCTCAATAGGGTTGCCAGAATAAAGTGGGCCTCTTAGACCTCGCAGTGTTGCCCGTATCCAGTTACAGAGGAGCTATTTCAATTAAGGCACCTAACTAGTGTGACCACACCGAACCCTCGTTACGGTAAATAGCCGGGAAAAGGCAAAAGACGGAAAAACTACTTTAATTTCGGGAAATTAGAGCTGAAAGACTTTTCGATTTCGTTTAAAAAGGCCCCATTTTACCCTTATTTTTGTCGTGCAATGAATAGAGAAGAGGAATGGCTACAACATTTACCTTAACACGTTTTTTTAAGTATCTTAAAAAAATTTTTCGTTTAGATTTTTTTTTCAATGGACGTGAATAGAAAAGTGTGTTAAAGAGGAACTAAAACATCGTATAGATAAAATGGTTATCAAGTTCAAAGGTAAGTCGTATAAAATTCGTATAGTAGGTAACTGTAAAAATGGTCTTACAAAAGTGCTTTATTAAGTCCATTCTTTACGCAGACTCAGTTACGCGATTTTCTCCTTCTTTACCTCTATTAGAACTAAGAACTGATGCCTGTTCATGTTGAAATTCTGTATTTTTTATATTAGACACTCAAGCTGAAATCCGCCTGATGGTGAGCGTTTATATAGTATCTAGTCTATAAACGTCTGCAACACCAGTGACTTTGCCGACGCGGTGTCGGTCATTTTTTTAGAATAGAATAGAAAACACTTTATTCACGGCAAGTAAACATACTTAAAAAATAAAACACGACATAATAAAACAATATATAACTAAAACTATAAATATAAATAAATTAAATTACATTGCCGCGAAATGGTGCCAGCTCAGCATATTATGTAGGTCGACTAGGACCTATGCTGGTCTTCCGCTGGAACCATTATTATTTTCAACAAAATATTATTGTCTATTCTAACATTAATAAGTAATCAGTGGCTTTCATCTACAATATCTTATTTCTCGCAATCCCGTATAATATGCGCAATAATTCATACTATTATACGAAATGACGTCACTCATGACGCGGCCCTTTATATTTAAAGTCCTGATATAAAACAGGCTCACAAAACCTGCCCGTACTTAATGGAGGGTCGAGTAAGACTCGCATCCTTTTGACGCCATGCCGTACTAAACTATAGCTATAGGTTTTTACTGTTATTATAAATCTCCAGGTTTTAATATTATAGAAATGTTGTTTATCTAAATATAAAAAAGGGAAGAGTGACCGGTCAACGCACAGTCCAAACCGATGAACGGATTGGGTTGAAATTTGGAATACACATAGTTTTATGATGTAGACCTCCGCTAAGAAAGGATTTTGCCACGCGGGTAAAGCTGCGAGCATAAGCTAGTGTATTTATAAGATAAAAATATTTTATACAAGTACTAAAAAATGTGCATTTTTTTATATGCATTTCCTTCTAAACAAAATATTATGAAACTACCGAGTCATGGGGTAGGCAGGGGGGGAGGTGGTGGTGGCAGTAGATACCTACTATATCTACAATAGAGTAGATATAGGTTTGATTTTAGAGTCGTTTAAAAAATTAAAATTGATTTAAATCTGTATCCATTTTCATCGTAGGTTTGTCAATAATATTTCACAGAATTTTAAGCTGATTATTAAAATTAACTTTTGAAGGTAATTTTATTTTCACTTATATTTACACGATACTAGACTTTATGTCAGGTACAGTGAAGTTCTAAAATGCAATAATTAAGTAGATAAGCGCGAATTCTCTGAAGACGTATCATATTTCAGTCTAGACAGTACAGATAGTAAACAATTTATTTCTTCATAAAATCATACTCATGTGAATAAGAGAATGTGAGCCAAAATAAAGATATCCACTGATTCTTAGCGAAGCAAATATCGAAAAAGCCCGCTCTGCATCAGTCAATAGCCCTTAGACTATATTAATAGAACAGCAAAATAAAGCCAGGCATTTATCCCGCCCTCTAGGTCTAGTCTGCTACCATTAACACCCGCATCATCATCTAACCTAAAATGAATCACACTAATATTATAAATGCGAAAGTTTGTGAGTGAGTGAGTGTGTTTGTTTGTTTGTTACTTCTTCACACCTAAACGGGTAGACCGATTGAGCTGAATTTTGGTATACAGATAGCTTAGAGCCTTTTTTTTTTTTTTTTTTTTTTTTTTTTTTTCCCAGGAAAAATGCGTTACGCATCGTCACCCAGCGCCGGGGGGCGCAGGGTGGTATGTGGGACTCCCCCGCCGAAGATGGGCGCGGCGGGGATACCCACTAAAAAACCTGGGGGTGTTCCTGCGGAACGCCATATTGCCGGGGCTGCGGGTACGCCGAAGCACTCGTCCGCGGCCCCGACGGCAAATAGCTTAGAGCCTGGAATAACATTTAAGCTGACGACCTCTGTGGCGCGGTGGGCTAATACCCGCCTGCAACGCAGAAGGTTGCGGGTTCGATTCCCGCATGAGGCAAATATTTGTGTGATCCACAGGTATTTGTTTCTGGTCTGGGTGGTTTTCAATATCTATTATATGTATGTATTTACAAAAGAAAAGTATATAAGTATTATATCCGTTATCCTAATCACCTTAATACAAGCATTAAGTTGCTTAGTATGGGGTTAGGTGGCGCTGTGTGAATTGTCCTGAAATATTTATTTATTTATTTAACTATAGTACAGTGGGAATAACCGCTGGGCGCAGCTAGTAATGAAAAAGAATATAAAATTGGTTGTCTCTTCAAATAGTTCGAGCAAATTATATCATTGAGACATTACTTCTGTGTCACCCTGTTTAAACAGAGATTAAAGTATAAGACAAATAGGACAGATATAATAAGCAATATATCAGAACACATGACTATAAATATTAATGTTATTTATAGATAAAAGTTATATCTATTCGTCTATATATCAAGCATTTATATCCGCATAATCCGTGTAGCGATGTATAAAATACAGCAGCTTAAGGTATTAGCATTCATTGAACTCTGGCGCCAAATGGCTTGGCTTCGATTTATTCAAAATGCCTTTTAAAACTGTTTTTCTGGATGTTTCTGGAAACTGAAAAGCTTTTTGCGATTTTGGGATTTTATTTGTGTGTGGAACAAAAATGAATATTAACTGTAAAACCATAGGAAAATACTAGGAATTTGGTGTTTATTTATTTATCGCGTAAGAGGAATTATCATGAAATATGTCTGTGTATCAATAAATTAAATATATACTAGTCGGAAATAAAAAAATAACGAATAATAATTTTATGTTAAAAACTTGAAAAATATGATTTAACGGAAAAGTCTTTTTCAAAAGGCTAATAAGCACGAGAATTGTGTAGAGCGTTAATTTCTTTAAATAAGTACGAGTTTACACCAGATATTATTGTATTTATTTGATATCATTTATGTCTATCTCGTTTCGTACCAAAAATAATAATATTATTTATGTACTTATAATATTATAAATGCGTTAGTATAGAGGTGTGTAAGCGTGTGTGAGGTTGATTATCTCTTTACGCTTTAGCGGGCGATTTGAACTGATTTTGCGATCTAATTGGCACTCCATCATATAAGATCGCTTCCTGAAAGACGGGATTACGGGTTCCAATATAAGAAAATGTGACACAGGAGGAAGAGATCGGTGACGGTCGTTCTCAGTTCCAATTATCTACTCTGAAGGTCGCCCCAATATTGGTACACATGGGCTCTTAACGACATCGCCGCAACACCATGGCGTTTTTTTGTTAACGCCGAGAAAAGGCATTTTTTCTCGGCATACTCTCCCATCGGAGGTACGGAGGGTTATGTGGGACTCCCCGTGCAGGACGACTGCACGGGTATACCCACTAAAACAATTCGGCGGCACTCCCTCAGCGTCTTTATGACGGGTATCGTCCGGCATGATGTTCTGTGAAGCCAGAGAGGGATCAATATAAAAGGCGGGCTTCCAGGTTTAATTTAGTACCATCTACGGCTGCATCATCACTTAACATTACACGAGATCACTGTTACAAAAGGCAAACCTGTGATGAATAAAAAGAATCACTGTCACTCTATCTGAGCCTTGCATTGGCACTTGAAATATTCACAACATAACAAATACACATAAAATATTTCTAGTAAAACCTAGAACAAACTTCTATACCTCATCTCACCAAAATCTAATCCGAATCATAAAAGAAGCGTATGGAACGTCACAACACAACACGATCACATAAAACTAGTTCATTTCAAACTCAACATTCAGGAAGTGGAGGAATAGCGTAGATTTAGGAAAACTAGATGCGACTAGAATACTGATCAGGCTGAATCTCTTGGCTCGCCTTCAGAGTACGAGTATTAGAACGTAAACTAAAGTTGATAGAATTTTGTGGTTTCGATTTATATTTAGTCGTGTGAATGCTATTGAGTTTTATGTGCATTGATATAATATTAGATTTGTATTTTTATAAATAGAATGGAACTTCTGCGCTGAAGATCTATTAGTAGGGGGCAAAAGTAATTATCGAATTTTTGAATAAAACAAAATTGTACGAGTATGATTAATTTTGTGTCATTTACAGAATAATGTTAGTATTATCTGCTGCCAATAGATGTAGGTTATATTCAACAATAATATGTTTTTATTTTTATCCTACGAATGTAAAGTAAAATAATCGTTTTTATGGTATTCAAATTATGTTTTTTTCTACCTCATAATATTGGAGAACTTTATAAACTTATTCCAAAACTAATTGTGCCACGCTTTGTTTTAACCGCTAAAGGGTAGCATATGAAAATGTAACATTCAGACAGACACTTACATCTATGTTATACATATTATAATATATTACTAGGATAAATGCAATCAGTAATCACAGTCGTAAACGAAAATTGTAACTATACAAATACACCCATTATTTCAGTCAATATCGAGCTACTCTCCTTTATTAAACCCTCCACAAACTCAATACAATAAACAGAGAGAGCCAAAGAGGCCAATCTAGATACTAAACAACAATTCCTTAACATTGGTGCCACTTCTCGTTCCATTGCGAGGTTCGCGACGTTTCCCGCTTTCAGCTTAGCGGTTTAATAATGCGAGCGTGGCCGTCGCGGCGGACGTTCCTATTTCAACGTGAGCTGGGCGTAGTTTGTTTGCGGTGTGCTCCTTCCATTTATTTTATATCTATGGTTTATTTTGTTTACAGATTCGTGCTTGGGATAATTTGATTTGTTGTGTTTATTTTGAGTATTTGGACTTGACTTCTTCGGAAGTTGTGCTCGATTATAAACAACAATAACTAGCATATAGTTTTACTAACTATTACGTTGCATTATTTTTACCACGGAAGTTATTCACGCATGTCCGTTTTACATTTTTTTTTTCTATTATAAAATATGATTTAGACTATAATTTAAATTTATTCCATTTATATTTATTTTGTCTTAGAAACGAAAAAAGCTGCTAAAATTTCGTCATTCTTTGTAAAGAATATTATTATTAAAGTGTACAATTTCTAAAACAATATACACCATGCATTATGCATATAAAATAAAAAATATATAACCCCGCATTATTGCAACATCTATTGTGCGGACGACAAAGAGTTTAATATAACCGACTGAGCTGAAGCAATATTCGATCCTCGACAATACGGTATATCGCAGTTTTATAAACAAGGCTCGGTTCTTGTTTTAAAATGCAGACAATACTGGGACAATAGTTGAGGAAATTGCTTGATATATGCAGAGAATATACCTATGGAAATGTAATTTTTTTGGTGAAAAATGTACGGCTTTAATGATTTTTTTCAAATGACATGGTGAAAAGTATCTGTTAGTAATATATGAAAAGTAAGCATAAATGAATATAATCTGTCAAACATAATACTTTTAACCACTGAACGGAAGTGAAAATTTTGGCACGCAGATAGATTTAAACCTACACTTCTAAGTAAGTAAAAAGTGAAATTACTGGGCTAAAGTCTTGACATCTTATGACTCTTGAGTAAGAAGCGTTGGTACAGTGCACTGAGAATTTACATCATTGTGAAATCCTGGGTGGCATAATATGTACTAATTATAATGGGCAGGGTTATCTCTTAACATTTAAGGTGCAATCACTCTTAACATTTAAGGTTCATACAAATTACTTGGCCGCGCCGTGCCGCGCCGCGTCGGTGCAGTGCAGTTGTCGCGTAGTGCGATTTTTTTTTTTATGTATTAGGTGACAAACACGCAGACGGCCCACCTGATGGTGAGTGGCTACCGTCGCCTATGGATACCTGAAATACCAAGGGTACCGCTGGTACGTTGCCTACCTTTCAAGACTCTATTCACTTGCCTTTTGAAGAGTCCCATGTTATAGCTCATCGGAAATACCGCGGGCGGAAGCTCATTCCACAATTTGCAGGTGTACGGCAAGAAGGAGCGAGTGAATCGCACAGTGCGAGAATGCCAAGCATCAATTATGATTTCACCCTAGATAGCGTATTGTTCATGTACTTACTTCTGTACATAAAAAAAAATAAGATCCTCTCAATTACATAACAAAAAAATGTCAACAAAACAATAAAATGAACACATGTTCCAATTGAAACTTTTTCTCAGCATGTATTTACCATTAAAAATATGTCGCGGCCCGTATCTTTATTATTCATGCATCAACCCTTTTTGTAGTCTGATGGAGGTTCTACAGGAAACGAATAAATGAATAAAACAATGACTAAGAGCCGCGTAAACAATTTGTCCTAAGGATTATCCCGGATGTTTCAATTTCTCGGAAAAACAATACAGTATTTTGGGAAAATACGATGAAATATTAAAATGAGTAAAATTATTCACGTGTGTTTTGAATAATTGGCAAAGCTGACATAACCATATCATTATTTATATCAACCAAAAGAATATCGAGGAAATGCGTTGTATTTATCATGGTATTTATGTTAAAATATATAAAAGAAAACAGTGACAGTTTGACCGGCTGATCTATCAGCGCACAACCCAAACCGTTTAACGCCTTGAATTTGGAACTCAGATTGGTTTTATGGTCTAGAGTCTAGAGTCTGTTTGTGTGGTTTCTGTGATCTATTTTGAGATGGGATTTCTGCAAGGGTACAAAGCTACGACTATTAGATAGTTAAAAACGTATCGCTAAACTTTGCGGTCGACGATGGCATTTTCACACTGTGGTCCGAGCACACTTTGAAATTGACATAAGACCAGCAACTCCCGTCCTACTGTCAAGAGTAATCTGACATATATCAAGACGCTACTCTTGCTACTCGCGCTGTCATTGCATACAATTTGTAGCTACTCTCACATTGTGCTCGTACAAACGTCAATTACTCTTGACGGTGGGATGGGAGTTGCTAGTCTTATGTCAATGTTTTAATGTCCTCGGGCCGCTGGTCTTGCTAAGCTCCTGTTATAATCATCATCATTAATAGCCAAGGCTAATGAGTATAGCAGTAACCAAACAATGTAAAATTCTTAGGTCCCCAAAATACTAAATAGGTACAGAATTCAAGTTCGCCTATAGATATTTATTTACCTACATTCAGCTAAACCCAAAACTCCTGACCGCTTTTCACGAAATCGTTTATTTGTCACAAAACTTCTGGACTGAATCCATTTAATAAATCGACTCACTTGGTTCAAGTTTTCACTAAAATATTGGATATTCTAGATGGTAATACTCGAATGGACTTTTATGGCGAATTTTTGGCAAACTCCACAATTTTCAAAGTTATTTTCTAAGCCAATAAGTGCGATGGGATAATTCGGTTGAAATATTAGAAAGTTTGATAAAGTTTTTGTTGATTTGATGTTTTCTTGGAATTATATTTTGGTATATTTTATAATTAAGGCTTCGGAGAAAGAAAATTGGTAATTTTTTATACTATGTACTGAATATATTTAAAAAAATCTGATTGATTGACTAACTGATCTTTGAACGCACAGCGAAAACTGTTGACGGAGTTGAGCTGAAATTTTTAATATAGATAGATTTTATGATGTAGACCTAGAATTACTCCATTCTTTTAGTCAAACCTTATCATATCGGGGTTTGAATGTAACACTTATAGGTAATAAACCAAAAAAAAATCTCTTTCTTTACATTCAAATTTACATTTTAAGTGATATAGTTAATTTAAGCTTCATACTCTCACGTCAACAGTTCTAATACAGATCAGAAGAAGTTCTAAGAACACCCCCTGTTGTTCTCGTTCCTCGGAATTATGCCATAGACTTGATATTTGAAATTGCCAACAAAAAATACGTGATTTTCAGACAACAAACAGAACATTGTTTTATATTATAAGTATTAATTAATATATCTAAATATATAAAAGGAAAGAGTGACTGACTGACTGATCTATCAACAGCCTAAACCGCTGGATGGATTGGGTCAAAATGTGGAACATAGATTATGACGTACGTTACGTAGACCTCCGCTAGGAAAGGATTTTGCGATGCGGGCAAAGCCGCGAGTATAAGCTAGTAATCGACCGAGCGAAGCGAGGTCTTAGAGTCGAGAGCCGCGAAAAGCCTGCGTTTTGACCAGTTTAACGGTTGACCTCTGGTGCCTAACTTTGATCGACATTTACTCAAAAACGGTAAATCCAAATTAAATGAAATTTTGCACACCAGTTAAATAGGTTAATAGAATACTTATAGTAAAAAAAAAAGCCAAATAGGCTTCAGTATTGCAGAGATATAAGTGACTTAAAGTCTTTAAGATAGGTCTGACGATAATTTCAAAACTGGTACGCCGATAATTTTTTTTCTGAGCTATTAACATTTTTTATAACCTACCTAAATATTTTATCAAAAGTGTATGTTTGTATGTATGTTTGTTACGCGATAACTTGAAAACCGATGGTCCAATCTTGATGAAACTTTGCAAACGCGTAGTACATATCCATAGAATTTTTAAGTTCGAACATGAGCCAAATCGGTCGAAGGGTTCTAGAGTTAAAGAGATTCCTTGATTACCACGTTACCGAAGTTCCAATCTTGACGGAACTTTACGAACGGGTAGTACAAACGCAAAGAATTCTCATGTTCAGAAATGAGCCAAATCGGCCCAAGAGTTGCAGTTAAATCTTTTATTAATAATGTAACCGGGATATAATTGCGATTCACTGTCTTAGGAGATGGGAACATTTTGGTAGGTAGATAAACGCAGTTTGAAATTAGTTCGAATAGTACGGACCGTTATGTAATTGCGATTCACTGTCGTTGAAGATGGGGCATTTCGGTAGTTTGATAAACGCAATTTCAAATTAGTACAGATATTAGAGTTGACCATTATAGATTTGCGATTCATTTTCTTAGAAGATAAAAACATTATGTAAGGTTGATAATCGCAATTTCAAATTGGTACAGAAATTAGGGTTGACCATTATAGTTTTGCGATTCATTTCTATAAAAACACTTACATTTTGTTAGGTTGATAGACACAATTTCAAAATGGTTCATAATTTAGAGATAATCATTATAGATTTGCGATTCACTCACATAAAAGACAGTAACATTTTGTTAGGTTGATAGACGCAATTTCAAAATGGTTCATAATTTAGAGATGATCATTATAGATTTGCAATTCACTCCCATAAAAGACAGTAACATTTTGTTAGGTTGATAGTCGCAATTTTAAAATGGTTCAGTATTTTGAAAGGACCATTATAAGACCATTTAATAAGGCTGCAGCCTTTTTAATTATTAAATACACAATTTCATCTTGGGCATATTAGCTTTTTCGCTGGCAGTAAGATATATTATTATTTGTGTAGCCTATCTGCAAAACTTTTTAAAACTTAGAATAGTTTGTGCCGGCACATTCAACAATAAAGGTGCACGAGCACACCGTAGTGCAGCGCAGACCACTGGTGGCTCTCTCCAAAAAAGTCAGCAAAAAGTTGAGATCACTACGTACGCGCCCATCCAAATACGTACACGCATAACATTGCTTAACTTCGATGATTACGTTCTTTAAATAGCGCTATTTTTAAATGAATTAATTTTATTAAAAACTAGCAATCCCGGCGAACTCCGTTTCGCCACCAGATGGCTTCGTTTTAAATTTCTGTTGAAATTTTTCCTGAATTTTCTTTGCTATAAACCTCACGGAGCCCGAGACCTTTCCAACGAATGCAAAACCGTGGAAATCGGTTCGTGCGTTCTGGAGTTATAGCGTCAGGAAGGAAAACCCGACTTATTTTTATATAGTAGATTAAAAGTTTTCAGATTTTTTCCTGTATTTAAAATATATGTTAAGGTATGCCAAATTTCATAAACATAGGGTAACGGCAAGTTCTCTATGAATATTGATTTATTCAGAGGGTCAAAACATTTTTTGAAGGATAAACGGGTGTATTTTTTCGACTTAAAGTTAAAGTTCTTGTATTAGGATATTTTAAAAAAAGTCTAAGGTCTAAAGTCTAAGGTTTAACGGAAATTAGGCCGCGAGGTCCCAGTTTGAGGCGAACTACTAGTTATTATAAGTGTTTTAACACAGTCCAAAGCTTTTCAGATGTACGTTGTGTACCAAAAAAGTATCTGTAGGTATAAGATACCGGAAGGAAAGTGCGAAGAGGTTTTCCTCCTCCAAAAACAAAGGTACATAGTTGTGCGCGCGCGAGTTTCTTGCTCTTTTTGGGTCGATTAAGTCGTTTATTTTTTTATTTAATCGGTTTCTCTTATTTTTTTAGTATTCTTATATAACATGCGATAAATCTTCTATAGGTACAAAATTCAGTGTTAAAACTGTTTATTTAAAACGTTTTACCCGCGAATGCACGAGCGCGGGTGTTTAAACTTTCAGCCGGAGTCGGGAGTCAAGTGCTAGTGCACCAGACGTTGGTAATGGCACTTTGCTGGAAAAATTCTACAATTTTTCCGCGGGAAGGTGTTTTCGTGCATTTTATCTGCGACGAAAAATTACTCCTTAGAAGTGTTAGCGGTGTGAACATTATTTGTTATCCTTGCAAAGAAAAATATTAAAACGTGTAAACATAATATTATTATAGAAAACTATATTTGTTATTCGTTTCAGAACTTCAATAGTATTGCTTCAGAGATGACAGAATAGTATGTGTTAATTTTTTTTATGTGATGAAGTAGAAGACGAGCAAGACGCTCTCCTGATGTTAAGGTATAACGCTGGCCAATAATCAGTACAGTGCTACTTAGGATTACACAATGATGTGAAATTCTGGGAGCACTGCACCAATGCTTCTTACTCAAGAGTCATAAGATGTTAAGATTATAATAGGTACATACTAATTGTTCATTGCTAAACATTTTTGACATTACTATTATTATCTAATGAACATTTTCAATTATTAATTATTTTTCTAATTTCAATTTGATTGCATGAGTATTATATTATTTTAATTTTATTTAAATATTTGTATGCCTTTAATAGGTAGAATTTTGTCGGAACAGGAAAGTAGTATATTAAGATCACATTGTACCAAAATTCATGACAAATAAATCTCATTTCATTTCATTTCATTAGCCCAGTAATTTCACTAGCTACAGTATCCTCTAGTGTTATGTATGCACATTACTGTTAAGGCGGTAGAATATATGGCTCTGTTGGGGTACCCACCTAGTCGACCTCCTGCAAAGGAAGTCTACCCCTAAGATATGATAATAAAGAAAAAAAATTGTAATTTTTTTTGAAGTGGAGGAATCCTTAATTATAATCGTATTATTCAAATTATTTCCGCAATCCAAAGAATATTCCAAACAAAATCAATTTGCACAGTTTTGACAACAAGATAATCTTATGGCCATTAATGTAACTTTTTTACCTTGTTTACGGTTTAGGCTTAGGGCTGAAACTTACGGAAAGCTATTACGAGTTGGCCAACTTAAATTGAATAAGTAAATCAACTTTTTGTGAGAACAAATGACATTATTTCGCTAATAAAAGGTTTTGCGGGTTTGTTCAGGTGACCTGAGCTTATCACCTTTTTATGTTTCGTGAAAATATTCTCAGAAAATTGAAGAGTCTAAAAGTCCTAATAAACTTTTACCTGTAAGCATTTAACTCGTAATAAGCATTTTTGCAAATGCTCATTTTATTTTATTTTACAATCTTAGGAAAATCTAGTTCTTAAATTAGGGTACTTAAATATTGTAAGGAAGGACATTTACTAGTTTCCATTATAAGTGATTTCTCAGAAAAATAAACAAAAGCGTTTTCTGGCAACCATTATTCTACCTTAGAAAAAAAGGAATTTAGTGTCATAAAAAAATGCATTTACTGTCCTTTTCTAAAAGGACAGTAAATGTAATTTGCTGAAAGTTTGTTGCCAAGCCAAGTTTCTATCACTGTTCCGCCGGTGCAACGGTTTTGAGGAACATCGACTAGAGCGTTCACTAGAATGCTCATGAAAATGTTCATTTAACGATGTTTGACTTTATATATTCTACTCTGTTCGTAGTTCAGCAGAGCTATTCACTGGTTTGTCAGGGATGCGAAACGAAGATCGAATTGACAAAATGTATGTAATGACGTAATATTATGTCGTATCGATTTACGTCATTTCATTCATTTTTGACAATGCGGTCTTCGGTTCGGTTCCCTGACGGACGACGGATAAGTGAATAGCCCTGCAGCTCAATATCATAATTGGATGTTTTATTAGTCGAGGTAACGAATAGAGGTAAAAAAATGGCACATCTTACTTTCGTTTTTTAAATTTTAGATGTGAGAAGAATACGTTCACGCTGCGCTATCTATCTTTATACTTACGCCCTTCCTTCGAGTATATCGTTTACTCAAATGCCTACAATAAAAAATGTCACAGAGACCTCACTGCAGCGGCGGCTCCCCACACGTAACGACACCATAACACTTCACCTCTTTAAGGGTGTCACATACAGGGTTAATGCGTTACATAGGAGGCTGTTTTCCATCGTTTTCCCGCGCTACATTATTCATGGGGCGTTTTACTGAATATTGCAGTGGAATCTATTTTCTTGTGGTATTGTTTTCGGTGTTTTGAAGGGTGCGTGAACTTTTTTCGATGTCATGGTTTCGGACAATTTTTCTACGAATATTAAAAATATTAATCTATTTCAGAATTATAGGTTATAAATTTAAAAGATATGTAGGTATTAGCATTTATTGATAATTCGAGATTTTTAGAAAAGGCATAGTCTTCCAAATTTCAGATGTGTGGGCCTTAATTTTTATTAAACGTTAGAAGAGTTAAAAAGTTCGAAGAGTGACTGTTTCTCTTAAATAAAGTGATGGATCATTCAGTCACTCTCTCCTATTACATATTTAGATTATAATATTATACTGTCAATGCAAAATGTAATTATATGATGTAATTTCACCAGCCTTCATTAGAAGTACTTCGTAATTAATTAAAATAGTTCTATTAGACTTACCCTGTCGCTGCTGCGTTCCATATTATTAATTGAATTTAGCTGCATCGGACGTTGCACGAACATTATTGTTTACAGAACTAGGATATATTCGTAATTCTCTACACAATAATTAAGTCACTTATTATCAAATATAGTAACAAATAATTTTGGTAATATACTGAACTAGTATTGAATGCCTCACACATTAATTAATAATAATTTTCATTACTCACTAGACACACAAAATCACAAGACCATAAGCCATTATCTTTACATCAATAAATGGTATACAGGAATATTACTTATTACAAGCAAAACACTGTGCAAAATTTGGAGGTGCGTAATCTTCTTCTAAATAAATAAAAGAAAAAAAAGTGACTGACTGACTGATCTATCAACGCACAGCTTAAACCGCTGAACCGATTGGGTTGAAATTTGGAATACAGATAGGTTTTATTAAGTAGACCTTTACTAAGAAAGGATTTGGACACGCGGGCAAAGCCGCGAGCATAAGCTAGAGTCCTTTTCACGAAAGAGGTCCCGCGGAATTTTGTGGAACTAAATTTAATTATTTCGATAATTACTGGACTTCATATCATAAATATTTTTTAATTGTTAGACAAAATAAATACATATTTAATTATGAAATTAAATTTGAGAAATTATGAGGCGTTAAAAAGTAATAAATATGGTTACTTTTAAAATTTGCGATAGTGGCGCACCGCAAAATGGACT
Organism: Hemithea aestivaria; assembly: GCA_947507615.1. Lineage (NCBI taxonomy): Eukaryota > Metazoa > Arthropoda > Insecta > Lepidoptera > Geometridae > Hemithea > Hemithea aestivaria. The sequence continues at coordinate 2,077,782 of OX382325.1, read as the reverse complement.
CCTTTCGTGAAAACAACTCTAGTAATAAATATAACAATTCGCCTTCTAGTCCCACTTTCTTTCTTCTAGTTATAGTCTACTACAATTTACAGCCGCATCGTCGTTTAACATCATGCGAGAACGTGGTCAAAGGCTAACCTATAATTAAAAAAAAAAAATTTCAATCCAGCCAGCTTCCAAATTCGTATCCGTCTTTTAATATTGGTCACTAATCCCAGCTAAGCCCTCAGGAGCCCAATATTAAATCAGTTCGGTCCAATAAACCGCTGAAACTGCAAAAAGCCGTAGTTTTCCGAATTCCGATACCGAGCAGTAAATTATCCAATAGTTGAGCGTTTTCCGTACGTGAACACCGACCACGCGTTTTCGGTTTATTCCAATCTATTCATATAGGTACAATAAAAGTACAATACAACGAATAGGCCAGTTTTTTATGCAAAGAAGTAAGAAGACAAGGAAGACGCTCTCCTAATGGTAAGAGATGACGCTGCTCGTAATCAAGACCTTCTAATAGTAAGAGCGTAATCAGTACAGCGCCACCCAGGATTTCAAAAATATGTAAAATTCTAGGTACCTACTGTACCTACTAATGCTTCCTACTCAAGAGTCATAAAATATTAAAACTCTTCAGCCCTATTAATTCAATAGTTATAGCCTAATGTGTCTTATATTAAGCAATTACGTCTGGCCCTTGCAGGTGCAGTGTTACCTAGGTACTCGGTATTTCTGTTAACAGGTATCTAAGGCCACATCACCCCCTTATTTATCTTTTGTCGGCGCCAAACAGGCAAATAAGAAAATGCCAAGCGTTCACGAAGAGCCAACTCAAAATAACTTAGGTATAACTAACAAAATATTATAGTTTCTTATTTTTTGCTATTCAGCGATTTGGTGGTTTAAGTTTTTGCTAAAAAGTTTTATTTTTAAGTTTATTTCTGTATATTTTCTGTGTTCCAATAAAGAGTTATCTATCTATCTATCTATCTATTTCTTTCCCTAGAGCACCTAACTATCGTACTAACGTCTTCCCTATATATCAACACTCTGAGTAATCGTTTCATTTGCAAAAGGCCGCGCCTCGCAGACGGTCACGTTTGGGCAATTTTAAAATTTTGTATTTACCATTCATAATGGATGGGAATGGACATTGGACATGGAAATATGCGGAATATATTATTAGCTTTAAACTGAGGTTGTCACTAACAAGTCACTTGTGTTATTCAGGGGTATATAGTAGAGATCACCCAATTTTAAATTGCTTGCCTGGGACAATTTGTTAGACAATGAAAATAAGGTGTATTCTTACATTTGACGAAGAGAAATACCTATATTATTGTAGGGTTATTAGTTCAACAGAATCTATTTTCCTAACACTGTCAGAGTCACAATAACTTAACGGCCCTATGTGCAGCCAAAGTTAAACCGTTGTTTATATGAATCCAGAATCCATACGAATCCTGTCTTAGATTTATTCCAAAACGAGTGTGTGAACTACCAAAGTAAAACCTATCGAAGAAAAAGAAGTCTCTAAGCGAATATTTTCTTTTCTCACTGAAGACGGCTTGAAAAGGGATTAGGTAACTCAATACTAAGTTTGGCTTAACGTGACACTTAGGATCCAATCATTTAGATCCTAAGTCTCAGGATACGAAATCTAGGTACGTGAGAATAGTTTTAATTCCCTTAGGATAGATTGGGTGACAGAGTTAAGGATTTAAGGTATTAATTGGTTTAGTCTAAGATTGGAATACTGAGTTAGGGGATGGATTACCTACTAATGAAAGTTGTAGCCTAAAATTAAATTATAATCAAATTTTATTTAGTACTGACTTGTAACTTGTAAACTTCTGCATTTTTTTTGAGTGTCTTATTCGACCAATGTTATTACTTTATCTATTGTCACTATCCTTTTAAAAAAAAATGAGCACATATAATATATATCTAGACGCTATATATATCTATCGCTATATATATGATATATATCTGGACGCTATCGTGTCTCGGAAAACATGTAAAGCAATGGATCCGGTTTTTTTTTGTTTTGCTCTATTTTTTCCCCGTTTGTGGGACAGGGATTTTGTTTTCCTTTATTTTCATCATCTTTGATTTTCATTCATTGCACTAATGTGCGCTATCACTATTATTATGAACCCGGTTGTCTTTTAAAAGGTTGGTTTTCAATCGTTAGCGAATCCCATTCGTTTAAGTAAAATCATCAATTAATATGATTGTAAGAGTGAGTAAGTTTTGTAATGATTTTGAAAGTTAATGAACTTTGCTTTCCAAGATTGCGCTCAGCGTAAATTAGTTTAGAAGTGATCATTACCAAAAGTTCGACATTCACGAGAAAATATCTGAAACTCGAGCGGCGTCAATGATTCGTGGCCGAACACTCGCCAACTTCAGAATTACTTCATTTTAGGAATCGCCTCACACGACTCAGCTCAAAAGTTAAAGTTGGGAGAGTGGTTACAGAATATTTTACCCAGTCCCAAAACGTTTCAATAAACGTCTGAACATTTTATAAGGGAGGTGCAGAAATATATTTTTGCTCATCAAATGAAACTACTTCTTACTTCCAGGTTTATTCACAAAATTATGCACTTATATGTCACTGCTCCTCTTTCCTGCGGCTTTAATGCGTAATAACGTTGAATATGTATTTAAAAACGAGTAACCACCCTGGCCAATCCGTGGGGCAGCGGTTTCACCTGCCCTAGTATGTGGAACGCTTAGTAGAGCGGGCGAGAAGTTCACGAATCGGTCTGCATTTTATTCTCAAGCCGCTATAAGTATTTTGTTCTAGAAACAAAATCACACAAGCTCTTGCGAACATAAAACAGGAAATACGCGAAGAGTATTGAGCACGAAATCCACAATATCTCAGTTTCACACACAACATAATAATATAAGAACATAATATTAGCCCTATAGTTCCCTTTATGACTTTACCTACTCAACAATTTACTGTGCCACCACTTTCCAAACTTTAAAACTTGCATTCTCCGCTTGAATTATTGCATAATATAAAACTATCGGATCCATTGCACTGCTAGTTTTTATTGGTGCCTGTAAAATGTTCAAAGTTGTTCAATGGCAGTTTTCGATATATTACTCTGGGGGCGTTTAAACTGTGGTTATGAACGGATAATTTATACTCACTATTAATAGAAGGTACGCACATTTTAACATCTATAAAGATAATATTATTAATAGTTTAATGTACCTAATTTCAGTAAATATTGATATATGAATAGGGTCTCTCTAGCTGCATCGAAAATGTAGCTTGTAAGTTATTCCAGCGTCTAAGTAAGATCACGCCGCGTCGTTGGAGCCGCGGACGAGTGCTTCGGTGTACGCGCTGCCCGGCATTCTTGCCCGCAGGAACACCCCCAGGTTTTTAGTGGGTATCCCCGCCGCGCCCATCTTAGGCGGGGAAGTCTCAAAAAATCGCACTGCGCCTCCTGGCGATGGTGACGATGCGTAATGCATTTTTCCTGGGTAAAAGATAGTCTGAGTTTTCTATACATACCAAATTATATCAGCTCCATCTCAAGTCTTATATAAAAGTGTAACAAAAACCTTGTTATTATTTACCATTATTATTACCATGGAGAATTTACTCCTTGCACTCTCCTCTCCTTGCATGGTTGTCTGAAAGAGATCGCTATTAGCGATAAGACCGCCAATTGTAGCACTTAGTTTTTACATTGTTTTAGTTCTTAAGTTTTTTTTGTATATTTTTTGTGTGCCAATAAAGTGTTATCTATCTATTAATAATTATTGTTTACATCTTCACATAATTTATAGTTAAATTTATTAGTAGAAGAGTGACGAATTTTCAGCTCTTTCTCCATTTTGAGAAGTCTAGTCGGTCAAAACACCTCATATAATATTAAAGAGGTTTTATTATTACAATATTTTTCAGCAAGCCACTGTCGAGGATGGAATTTAATATGTCACAGGAATCCAGCCTCAAGGAGAATGTTGTAAAATGTTGAATTTCCATGGACTAGAATTTCAACACAAAGACTTAATATATGCGAGTATTATGTAAGTAAAATGTAGTAAGTTAATTTTGAACATAAAATGACAGAATATAATTATAATACCTTACTGTACACACCAAAAAGATATATTATGTTACTAATATTATAAACGTGACAGTTTGTAAGAATGGATGTCTGGATGTCAGGATGTTTTGTTACTCTTTCATGCTTGAACGGGTGGACTGATTGAGCTGAAATTTGGTATATAGATAGCTTAGACCCTGGAATAACACATAGGCTACATAAATACAGCGGATAAAACCGCTGGGCGCAGCTAGTATTAAATAATCGTTAACAATCGGTGGTCTTATCACAATTAGCAATTTCTTTCGCAGTAAGATGCGTAGCGATAATAACGTCTACGAATTGTTACTTCGTAATTGGAAACAATCGTATTATCGCTATTCTATAAGTAGAAAGATAAATATTATTTCCCTGGATTCACTGAATATCGTACCGGAGCAACTCTGCCTTGTGACACTATTTTGATCAACGAGTGGGAACTTTTTTTGTGAATGCGATGTTCTAGTTACGAAATGCATGAGCCTCCTTGGGATTGCGTATCCCAAAGCGGAGAAGTACAGGTTTCTTCTTCCAAGTGGGACCACCGCCTTAATATCCCACTTTTTCCATGAGTAGGAAACGACTAGGTAGGGGAAAACACAATAGATCCCAATGGGTTGACGTGTTGCTGGTTTATTTGCCAGCCTCCGTTAAGATAATAATAAGGATAAAAATAAGAGTGGTAACTAGCCGCGGGCAAAACCTAATACCATTATCAAAAGGACCCATTTTTTATTCGTTATAGGTTAGCCTTTGACCACAATCTCACCTGATCTTAAGCGACGATGCGACCGTAGATGGTAGAAGACTAAACCTAGAAGACGGGATAAATCCCCCCTTGCTATATCTTGTCTGAAATGTTAAAAGGTATAGGTGGTATAGGTATTTGCTAGGCCTGTGTGTTACAACTTCGACCATGTCATTACTTACCAACAGGTGAGACTTTGGTCTTACGCAGTCCTATTCCGTGTTCCATGTGTGTGTCTGTGTGTTGTTCTTACATAAAAATATTACATAAAAAATCCAGAATATCTCATTGACTACGTTATATCGTGTAAAACCGCAAGGTGCAGCTAGTTTCTATATAAATAAATTTTAAAGAGGAGAGGAAACCAGTAACCACAGTGACCGAAGTCAAATTTATGGCCAAAACGAAAACCGCGTTAAAACATTACGGTTTTAGATACATAAAGCTTGTCGAAGAAACGGAGCCAAATATAAAATTAATTAACAACTAGCTGCGCCCAGAAGTCTTACCCGCAATCTAATATGTCTCTACATTTAATATTTTAGGGTTTAATATAATATCAAACTTTACCAAATTTTATCCAAATCGGTTCAGCCGCTTAGGCGTGAACAGCAAACAACTTCACTCATCCAAACATCCCTATTATAGATATACATAATATAATGTTCATACTTTTTGTGTACTTTTGCCTTACAACTTTATGAGTATAGTATAACAGAAGTTTTAATATATAATAGGTTATGCAGAAGCGTATCGAGAATTTTTTATTTGGGAGAAGAAAGGGGATCATTAATCAGCACGTTTTGTCCACTGCTGGAGATAGACCTCCCCCATGGTTAGCCAAAATCGGTCCTATCGGTCAAATTGATCCTCCTTTTTCCTCCTCCAAGATGTATGGGATATTATATTTTTAAGTTTTTTTTTTTTTATTTTGACTTTGAAAAGCATGCTAGGGCGTTTGCTGCGAGATAACAATATCAACATCGAATGATTTCATAAACATAGTATTAAATTAAAAAAAAAAATGAGTGGGTTCTCATTTGCGACAATATTTACACCCCATACGTCGAATACTATAAATAATACGAGAACATAAACTGTACTCCATATTGATCATAAAAATTCCTTGTTAAACCACAAAAAGGAAACCAGAACCTAAAGCGAAGTCTCCACCCTTTAGCTCTTTCCACTGAACTAATTATAATATTATTGGTAAGTGGGTGTTTGTTACCTATTCACGCCTGAATGGCTGATTCAATTAAGCTGAAATTTGGTACGAAAATAACTTATAATCTAGAATAGCACATAGATAAGATAAAACAAGAAACTCTTTATTGATCAACGTTTAAAGTAATTTTTACAATAAATACAACAATAATAATTATTTAAATTAAAGGTGAATCAATTGGCGGTCTTATCGCTCAAAGCGATCTCATAGGCTACTTCTTTGAAAATAAACGGCATAAACTGACTTGTACACTCTCTCTCTGTTATTTATTATTTATTTATTTATTTATTTTGTCTCTTGTTGTCTCTTGTTACTTGTTGTTGTTGTGTATTGTGTCTCATAGGCACGTCATGCTCCCCAGCAACCCCACCTTCTATTTTGCAATTTATAAGTACATGTTGTAATTGTACGCAATTAGTACCTAATTAGTACTTACTTTAAATAATTAGTACCTTAACAGATTCAGAGGTACAGTCAATTGAATTTGGGGTTGCTGAAGAGCACCTCTCCAGCAACCCCCCCCTATTTTGCAATTTATAGTGTACGTTGTAATTGTACGCAATTAGTACCTAATTAGTACTACCTTTAAATACTTAGTAACTTAACAGATTCAGAGATACAGCCAATTGAATTTGGGGTTGCTGAAGAGCACCTCCCCAGCAACCCCACTTTCTATTTTGCAATTTATAAGTACATGTTGTAAATGTACGCAATTAGTACCTAATTAGTACTACCTTTAAATCATTAGTACCTTTACAGATTCAAAGGTACAGCCAATTGAATTTGGGGTTGCTGAAGAGCACCTCCCCAGCAACCCCACTTTCTATTTTGCAATTTAAAAGTACATGTTGTAAATGTACGCAATTAGTACCTAATTAGTACTACCTTTAAATAATTAGTACCTTTACAGATTCAGAGGTACAGCCAATTGAATTTGGGGTTGCTGAAGAGCACCTCCCCAGCAACCCCACCTTCTATTTTGCAATTTATAAGTACATGTTGTAAATGAACGCAATTAGTACCTAATTAGTACTACCTTTAAATAATTAGTACCTTAACAGTTTCAGAGATACAGCCAATTGAATTTGGGGTTGCTGGAGAGCACCTCCCCAGCAACCCCACCTTCTATTTTGCAATTTATAAGTACATATTGTAATTGTACGCAATTAGTACCTAATTAGTACTACCTTTAAATAATTAGTACCCTAACAGTTTCAGAGATACAGCCAATTGAATTTGAGGTGCATGAAAATTGAAATTAAGTAAATTTGAGTTATTTAGTTCAAGTAAATAAATGTTTACGTCGTACACCTACGCTTTCTTTCTCCGTAAATTGATTGGGTCTAAATTGTTCCAATCAAGTAACTATAGTTATCTGAGAATACCATCTTTTGTGAACAAGTGCTCTTACTCAATTGTCTACATTTTCAATTGTTTACCAATTAAAGAAAAACATGCCTTTATTTAAAACTAAAGTCAACATTTTAAAGGTCTGACGCATAGAAATGGAATAGTCATTTGGTACACAGTGTCCGATTTTTTTTTGTCCCAAATGACACTAATGCAATGAAAACAAAATTTAAGTGCAAGTCTACTGTAAGATATTAGAGGCATAATACATCAGCATTTTGGGCTATGGATACATAAATGTTATATATGAATGTATTCATGGGGCAGCGCTGGTACATGACCTACATTTTAAGACTATTCACTTGCTTTTTTAAGAACTCTTTTTGTTTTGCTATTTTCCCTGAAAATATCCAATTCATGGGCGATATGAGCGTACAGAGTGTACGGTAAACCAAAGAAAACAAGTGAAATTTAAAAAATACTTTTTAAAAACAAGCTTTAATTATTGTTATCATCTTGCATTATAAAGTAATCGTCAACACGAATCAAATGAGCCCAAACTCGATGGGGTTGCGTTGTTTTATGACGGAGTTCCTATAGCCACCTTCCAGCTCCATCATCAGATCAGCTCCATGTCATAATAATATTGCATTGTCATCTGATTTATGCATGCATCCAAATTTTCAGCTCAATTGGAAACCGGGAAGTGGGTCAAATCAAACTTGCAAGATTTGATTACAGACAGACAGACAGACAGACAGACAGACAGACAGACAACAGACAGGTGAAAGTAATATAAAGCTTGTAAAATAGGGTATTTAGAAAAGTAGTGTTAGTGTTAAAAATTGGCGCATTCATGACATCTATTGCAAAATAAATGGTGCCTGCACGGTTGTCTGGAAGTGATCGCTCAGAGCGATTAGACCGACATTTGATACTATAACCTACTGTTAGCTTTAAGTTTTGTGTTTGTAAATTTTACTTATTATGTTGTACCTACCAATAAAGAGTTTTTTATCTTTATCTTATCTTATAAATATTTTTCTACTTTGCATTTTAAAAATACACAAGATTCTAGTGGCAAGTTTTCCGCAATCAATTAGTAAAATCGTGGCAACACTGAGTTCAGAAAGTTTTCTTTGTTCTTGGCCGAGGTTTTGTATACTTCTTGAAGTTTCTTGTTTATTGTTATAATATTTTAGTTGACTGCACTTTAAAAGTTTTATTTGACTTTATCTTAGACCTCAAATTACTTTGTAATACGAGATTGGGCATTTTGCTAAAAATTGACGCTACTAATTAATTAATAAATAGAGCATAAAAACGGGATAAAGGTTTTAAAGTGGCGTATATTTAGATGTATAGTATCTCTCTTATATATTCTGTGATTTATTCGAAAAAAAAAACTTTTGAAATGATTAACTGAAAATTATGCCGATTATGTCGAATATTTTGTGATAATTTTGTAGAGACCAATTCTTGTATTTTCCAGATAGAATTACCCTTGAAAATTCTGAAAACCAAATACGAAATCAAACGTAATCCTACAATAGCCGAATATTTTAGACACAAAAGAATCTCTTATTTACGTAAACATAGACGGATTATTTTTCGTTTAAGATGTAAATCCTTTAACATCTAACATAAATAGATCTCTTTTTATTACCTTCAGTAAAACCCTTTCTAAAAACTTAGTACGTTTACTTATTCAACTTTAACTGTTTGGAATGCATCAAAAACGCGCCGATGTATCGGAATACCAAAGACGGCGTCTTTAATTACATCCCCTACAATGTTTGCTACAAATAGATCAATAGCTTCTTCCAATAAAAATATATCTAACGGTGTAAAACTATTTTTAACTTTAACGTGCTAGGAACAGAGCTTAAAATAGTTTATAAGCTCGAACAAAGAGCAATGATCGTTAAAACAGAATGTAATTTGAAACAGTGATCTGGTTTCAGTATAGCAACATTAGAATAGAATAGATAACACTTTATAACAACAACACACATATACAGAAAACTTTAAAATAAAACACAATTTCATGAATGAAGTATAGCAATTGGTGGTCATATCACTAAAAAACGTATCTAAAAAAACGGCACACACACAGTTTTACCGGGGGTAGACTTCCTTTGTAGGAGGTCGACTAGGTGGGTATCCTAACAGTGTCAGTTATTCTACCATCTGAGCAGTGATGTACAAACATTGCTGTGCTTCGATAAGAGGGCACTGTAGCTAGTGAAATTACTGGGCTGAATCGGGAGAGCGTGATGCTTGTCTAATATTGTTGAGAATATCTCAACCACAGTTTCAAAATCGTAAGAGCGTAGGTATCTTTCAAACAACCTTGCAGGGAGAGGAATACAGATATAATGTATATTAACATTATGTTTAAATATCATTAAAGTGTTGATAATATTTATTGTTATTTGTAAAATTATTTTCAATTTCAAGGAAATAAACATTGTTTATAATTATTAAAGCTTTCCTTTGAATATTTTAAACATGCCTTGTTGACACGTTCAAAAGAGTAATGAATTCATTTTATGACAATTAATTAACTAAACAGATGTACATTGTTATTTTAATTATAAATGCATACAAAAATTTTAGTTTCCCATAAAAAATGTTATGAAATTTATCGTTTTAGAGTTTTTATCGTACCTTCCTAAATAAACTTACTGGGCTGGGGCGTAAATCTATTTAAGTTTAGTTTCATAATATACAAACCTGTCAACCAAAACCGATCACAGTAACCACTGATTCGCTTTCCTTTTCTATCTTGTTATTATATACGTAAGAGACCTAAAGGGTTCAAATCTAAGCGTGGAAAAGATTTTCGCCTGGACGCTACCGTATTTTGGAAGGCACGAAAAACAGTGGGTCCCGGCTGTTTTACCACACAACTTATAAATTGTGATTTGACTCTGACAGTAGGGTACTCTGACAGTAAGTAGGGTAACCTGTTCTGTTAGAGTATAAACCCCAATTATTATTATTATGTTTTGTCTTGCTCGGCTTAGTTTCTATACTAGTATCTAACTCCATGGTTTTAAGAGCTTATATACTGAATTGGTGTTAAAGTCTCGAGTACATCGAAAAGCTTACAATAAATAGTTAAAGTAATTAATAGTTCGATAAGAAAAAGTTTCGAATGCAGTCTAGTATTTGCATTGTGAAACATTTATTGCACTATTCAGCCATGTTTGCTGATTGGTTTTAGTTGGTATTTCAACTGTTATTTACATTGAAAAGAGTTTTATTTTGTTTGTTTTGTAATTAAAAACCGACTGAAACTACAATAAAATGTTACATTGTGATTTTATAAGCTATTCTATCGATTTAATGAATTTTTGGTGTAATTTCACAAAATACGCTTTAGCCGAATATATAATTTGATAGTGGCCAAAAATTTAATTGAGTTTGGTAATTTTATGAGAATTTGAATAGAATAGAAAAGTCTATATAGAACACCATAGATACAAAAAATAACCCTAAAAAGATTACAAATTAGAAAAAAAAAGTGTTTCATTGGCGGTATTATCGCAATAAACCAAAAATTAACCAATCTAATCACCACGTTTCTAATTCAATAAAATCTAAAACACTTTAATCTAAATAAATATAAGGTAAGAGTGACTGAAGACAGTCAGATTGACTGACTGATCTATCAACGCACAGATCAAACAGATCGAGTTGTTATAATGTGACTTGTATTAATGTTTTTGTATGTTGTGTGTATTGCTTGTTTATTCATATTATTGACATTCTAGATTTTGGATAATTTATGATATTTTGATATAATTAAAATTTAATATTCTTAATATGTTAAAAATTGATTTCAAATAATTGCAAGTGACATTGATATTATGATCTATTAATTTTATCTCTATATAATCTTTCTTATAAGCTTAAAAGTGCAAATTCTAGTTATTATAATTTTGATTATGAACTGTATTTTATGACATGCCATTGTAACAACAAATTGTTATAGTTATGGTAAATAAATGAATCTGAATCTGAATTTAGAATAGGTTTTATGATGTAGACCTCCGCTAAGAAATTATTTTGCCAGGTAAAGCCGCGAGCATAAGCTAGTCTATATCATAAAGTCCTAGAAATTCTTATACTTAGCTGCTGCATTTTTTGTTCAAAATGTAATTCAGAATATCATCAGAAAATAATATCATCAACTTTGAACAATATTATTCATAACTGAGCTTATGCTCAAATTGAAAAAACAATTTGCATACTTAGTAATGAAGAAAATTATGCAAATCAATCGTTCAAGTCAAAATGAAATCAATTCCAGTAAACTGACTTGCATTACCATCCATTATGTGAGTCAATACCAGTTATTGGTTTCCGTGGCAGTTTAAACTTATAGAAGTTAACTTCGAAGTTACACTTGAGATGGCTAGTGTTTAGGGCATCGTTTACGGGTTTGTTTGACCGAATTCCGAAAATGTTGACCTGAATGCTTTACCGTGAAAACTTTAGCTAACAATTTTGAATACCTATAATATAGTGGATGTCGTTAGACCTAAAAAGGTAATAAAAAAAACTGTGAACCTGGTTCCAATAAACCGATTTTTGTAACACGTCACGAAGTGAAGTGAAAAAGTGAACTAAAATGTTTACAAATATTTTTTTGTAATTTTTTAGATAATACATTTCATAAGTTTCACAAAAATCGTTTCATTGGAGCCAAGTTCCGAGGTAGAAACCTAGCGGCACTCCCTTTGGCGATTCGCGTTTAAGGCTAACCACGCAGTGTACTTGTGTAATTACCGCAATCGCGTGATATTATGATTGTCGCGACTTTGTGTCTGTTGAAAATAAAGTTTGTCTTGTTGATCTAGTAGAGTTTAAAATAAAACTCGGTACTCAAATAAATATAAGATTGACTGAAAAATAACTGAAGATAGATTGAAAAATGATCACTTGTAGCCTATTTCAAAAATATGTTGCATACAGATAATAAGAGTATTATTTTTGAATTTTAAAGTACTTTACTCCCTATTTGCCTATTTTACGAGTACTTATAGATTAAGTATAAGCGGAATGAGAATAATTAGTTTCAATATGCACAAGTCAGTGTTCGGTTCCAGTCTTCGGTAAAGCAACCCAAACTAGTTTGAACGTACAGAGCTGTAGTTAAACCACTAAATGTTCCGAGCGTGTGTAAAACCGATACGAGTAAGGATGACACTGCAATATCGATTAGAGAATTTGAGTCTGTTCTAAATGAGAGCCCATGAGGGGAAAATGTCGAGACATTTTACTACCACATTCTAATCACATGTGGTACATCTGGGTGATAGTATTTTAGAAGGTGCGTTAAATGGAAGGGTGAGTTTATTGTTTCCGCAATAAAATTATCATGAGTATAGAAGAAGCGTGGGTTAAATACAGTCGGGGTCTTTGTATACGTTAATTTCAATGTTATTTTGATTTGTTTCTGAAAGCCTTCAACTTCAGATATTCGAAAAGTACCTGAAATGCTCGTTTTGTTACTCTTTGCATAATACTCCTTGATGTTCCCATTCATCTCGTGGTCCACATTTACACTGCTTACATTATTCTACAGAACCCTTAATTTTTTTTATTTTTTTATGTAATGAAGTAGAAGACGAGCAAGACGCTCTCCTGATGTTAAGAGATAACGGCTGCCCATAATCAGTACAGTGTTACCTAGGATTTCACAATTATGTGAAATTCTAGGAGCACTGCACCAACGCTTATTACTCAAGAGTCATGAGATGTTAAGACTCTTTAGCCCAGTAATTTCACTAGCTACAGTGCCCTCCTACCGGAGCACAGTGATACCAATAATGATCACAAACAAATGAATAAAAACGTGTAAGACGGCAACAATACGCCGTCAAAGATCTCCTTACATTTCTGTTAGCCTGGTCTTCCCTAATAGAGGTTAATGAAACTCCTTATTTTTTACGGCTATACATTAGCCATTAAGGCTATGACCGTTAGATTACAGTCATTACCATCTCTCCTTCGATTAGACATCTAACTGGATACGTCAATATCAGACGACCCCCGCTGAAAATTAACAGACTAAATAGAAATAGTTGGTCGGGCTAGAACTAGTTGTAACAATACAGGATGTATCTGTGTATGCATACGTGTGGGTATATAATATTATATTGATTTATATCAGTGTTTGCTCGTTTTTTACGGACTTATTGGGTTATTATTTTAATGTTAATTGCGCGATAAGTCCCGATTAATAAAATTAGCATGAGTTCAAATCACGAAAATATAAAGTGTTATAGTGTTTCATAATTTTGTTTAGTGACAATATAAAAAAATCATTAATGTGGGGTATCATTAATCATTATTGAGGTGCATTGCCTCTCTCCGCAAGAACTGGCTGACATTTTTGCATAGAAATTAATATCCGGGTCGTCTCCTTTGGTGGTTAAATACACAAAGCGTCTTTCAGTCGATAAAGACGCTCGCAAAAATAAAGTGGATATTTGGATGTGATTACTGATTTGATTTGTAAGATTACAAGATCGATTCAACAGATTTTTTTGAAGCCGGAAATTAAACACATTTATGAAGTTTTCCTCATACAAAATTACGTTAGGTAAAGGTCAGGCGTTTAGGTGAGGCTCGCGGACGTTTTATCTAAAAGACATTTGGTAATATTTTTTTTGATTAGATTATGTTATTGTATTATGTTTGTGTAATTTAATTTACAATCAATTTTCTCAGTTTACCCATAATTAAAAAAAAAAAACATTTGATTTATAAAGTGTTACAGTTAGTGATCTTATCTATCCAAATAGTGATCTCTTCCAGACATAATTTAATTTGTATTTAGATGTATTAAGATAAATTAACTTAATGTCGCCTTATTATAAATATGTTAAAATAAACCAAGTTCGCATCATCAATCAAAACAAAGTAGAAAACGTAATCCAGAATAATCAAGTATTCGTAAATTATTCAAGAATGAACCTTTTTACACTCCGTAAAACCCAGTCGTATTCGAGTAATAAAAATCATATCATCTCTATCTTGCCCTGTCAATAAAAATGTCAACTCGTAGGAAATTCTCGGCGCGCGACCCCTTAAATAAACTTAAGGGTGACAATAGGAACCCATCCCATAAAAGATAATAACGCAATTCGGTAATTTATTTTACGTGTCGTAAAACACTCGAGATAAACAATATAGCAATAAAAGTAATAAATAAAATGTATGGTACGAACATGATTTTGTTAATGTTTTCTAAGACTATCTTGCTTAAGGTTTAACTGAAATTAAAGGCCAAACTAAGGTCACTTTAGTTTGGCTCTTCTATGATTTCATTACATTATAATTATAACATATGAAAATATGTGACAAAATGAGCAAATTAGGTGCGAGATAAACATTCTGATTACCCATATAAGACATAATGTCACTCTGTGTTTTAAAATTGAAAAAAAAAAATCTGCCCCCGTAGCACATTTCGACATTGACATAAAACTAGCAACTCCCGTCCCACTGTCACTGTGAACTGGGGCTGTTTGGAGGAAGAAGAACTAGCAAAGTTGTGGTAATTCTGCTTGTGGCCTCTGCAATAAAATACAATAGAGGCCTACATACTCTTCACTTGATTTCGAGCGACGATGCAGCTGAAAATGGTAGCGGACCAAAAAAATATATTATATAAAATGGAAAAGACTCCTCCCTGTTAACTTATTGTTTATGTGGGCGGTCTTTTTATCCTTATATTTTAATAAAATCCTTTAAGGAGCTTATCAACCAATCTAACAGATTAACTGATCTATACTTGTAAAAATCGAGTTTACAAAGAGAAAACAATACGGCTTTGCATACAAAATAACCTTTAAATCGGATTATGGCATTTTTTAGGTAAGTTTGATAGATATTATACAAATCCCCATAAGTACCAAAACATTTTTAAAGTCCTAGTAATGTAAGAAATAATACTTTAATATTATTATCCCTTCAATATCCTACCGACTGCGCCATGAAGAGTGGGCATTTATTATTCAGCGATACCTGTTTCAAACTCTTTCACCGATTATTTCCTTCGTATAGCACAAAGTTATTTACGACGATATAGGCCCAAGGAAGAAACAAATATAGAGATAATTCAAAACCACAGACATAGAAAACTACAGAATAGAGAAAAATGAATGATGCACCCAAATTACACCCAACTCACTTTTATACTTGCACTCATACGCTTATAAATAGTGCGCCCTTTTTTTCAATACACATATCTTACTTTTAACCCTAGATAGATAACCATATTTCACTATACACTAAAGATAACCATACGTCGACTCGACGTGCGAATGTTTGAGTGAGCATATTTTGGATTAAGTGTATACTAGGTTTATAAATGTAATAATATGTGTTAATGTATGTAATTGAGTGCCGAGTACATAAAACAACATAAGTATTTATTTAAATTTTATTACGAAAAAACAATAAGGAACAAATCAAGGAACTTCTTTTTTTACGGAACTTAAAGATAAGGAATCTCTTCGTCAGTCTTATAATTTACCATTAAAACTTTTCAAAATCAACTTTTTGCACTCTCTATAATATAAAAAACCTAAGTAAATATAAATCTTTAGTAATTTTGGCCTCGTAGGCACTTAGGGCAGGCGCTGAACGAAGTAACACTAAAGATAACCATACGTCACATCGACGTACAGTAGGTAAATATCTAGGAAAGTATTGCATTTACCGGAGCGATACGGGTGCGTCCTGATAGCTCCAACGGCCGAGTGAGTTGGCGGGAACGGCGAGTTTAGGGACGCGAAAAACAAACGAGTTATATCGATTTTCTATAATCGATTACGTCGATTCGACGTAGGTTATCTATCTAGGGTTAATATGGGGGGAAAACTGTATTTTAAAGTTTCGCATCAAAAGATAGCTAGATATTATTATAACGGTCGCAACTTTTCCTAAAATATACGAGTACATAAGATTATACATATATTTTTATGATATATCACACTCACTTATTCACTTACTATGTATTTAATGTTAATTCTGTTTTTTATTATGTTGTTTAATAAAGTGTTATCTATCTATCTATGTATCTTACGAGTACAAAGCGTCTATATAATATTATACAAAAGAAACTAGTTAATTCTCTTGACTTTGCCCGCGTGGTGAAATCGTTTCATTTATCCATGTTCTCAATAAGTATGAGATTTTTTATTTTAATTAACGTCCACCATCATTGTGCTTCTACGATTAGTCAATAAATATCCCCTTGTTCAAAACGTGGCAGAAGGTATTGTCGAAGCGAAGTTAGCTCGTTAAATTTTCACACATCAATTCACCTGTCGCGTGGTAACACTCTTTTTTTTCTTATTGCGTCATCAATATTTCAGGAACAGGCGTAAAACATCTTCATGGAGGTATTGAATTTTTGGAAGCGTATTCATGAATATATTATAATTTTATGTTTTTGTACATATTACAAGATTCATTTTTAAAATTATTATTTACTAGCTTATGCTCGCGGCATTGCCCGCATGGCAAAATCCTTTCTTAGTGGAAGTCTACGTCATAATCTGTGTTCCAAATTTCAATCTAATCTCTTGAGCGGCTTGGGATGTGCATTGATAGATCAGTCAGTCACTCTTTCCTTTTATATATTTAGATACTCCTTATCTCCTGATCTCTCTTAAAGTCGCTTCCTCATGACTGATGATCGTGGCATTTGTTGAGGAAGTCTCATGATCTGCCTCAACCGAAGCATTTTCATGATGAGTGAGACAATTCCTGAATTTGATTATTAGTAATAGAACATAGATTCCTTTAGCAGCTCTTTATTGATATATATTTTTTTAATGTTAGCGACAGACACACAAGCAGATAGCCCTCTTGATGGTGAGCGTTTACCATTGGCAATAGAAGTATGATACACTAGTGCTTTGGAGATACCATGTCGGCCATTTCCGAAGTTTATAATTATCAGTCAAGTATGCAGAGTAAACCCCTACACATTTAAATCATCAATTCGAGGTCCCTTTACTGTCGTGGGTTTAAAAATTACATAATAACAACAATGTAATTATTTGAACCTTTCGCGAAATCTTATACCAACATTATCTATGAAACCGATATAATTTAACGGGCCAAATCCTTAAGTTCACTTTGCCAACCATAAATTAAATTTTATTCCGACCGTAAATCCTCTAAAGATAACATAACCGTGAAAATGTTATTTTATAGCGCTCGGAGATATTGTTTTTGGGGTGCTAAAGTTGGGGTTGAAGCGTTTAATAGGGTTCCATGGAAAAACATAAAGGGACAGGATCTGTCAATTTTCTTGATTTAGCTTCTCAGTTTAGTTTCGGACTCGGGCGGTTTTGTGAGTTTGAATAATTTATCAAATTGTAGTATAGAACTTCAATTCAGTCCTTTAAACGTTTGCTTTAGACGTCTTCATTGGTTTTGTTGCATCTGAAACTGTTTGTAGACGCTTCAAATAAATTCTACATCGTAGTAGAAAATCCAACTAAACTCACGAACGAATTATTCGAATACCTCTGCAGTAGGCAAAGGCAAGTCTTGCAATAAACGCCGCATAGAAAATACAATGTAACTGAGTTCATTAAACCAACCATATGTGTATTGAAATATAGTTGGTTTTCGCTTGGCAGTTAGCTACACATGTCAAGATGTGACAGTTATGCTTCACCTATTTTGGTGGGCACGATGTTTCCTTGTAGATTGGGAGTACATTGTTACTTCACTGGGTTATATTTGCTTTGAATGTTATTGACATTGTGACTGGAGATCCGAGTCTAATTGTTCCATAGGACAAGAGGAATGGTTCTGATGCAATAGTCAAAGCTGGTAACAAAACCACAGTACTGTAACTGGTTTTCTTGCAAATGCAAATCAATATCAATAGCATTCAGCGTAGAACCGATTACCGCTGGGGAAGACGAGTTCTCGAGTGGAGACCATGTCTCGACAAAACCAAGGGTGAGATGGTACGATGAGAGGGAGTCGCTGGGAGTTGGTGGAGGAAGAAGACATAGGATCCTGTTGATTGGCGTGCCATGTGAAGGTCTATGTCCAGCCGAGGGCGAACGTGGGCTGATGATGAAAGTGATAAAAAGCTTACATTTTTGTGAAAATGTGTCATCCGGGTGGGAGCGGTAACGTATAAATACGATCTTTAGACTCAGTTTATCGCCAATCGCCACGTTTAAGTGCTTGTTCACGTTGAACGCGCGGGCGCGGGCGCGGGCGCGGGCGCGGCAGACTTTGCTTGCACCGCACGTGCGTTTGTACGTGAACACCTTCATAGTGCGTCATATGTTTGATATTTTGCGCCCGCGCCCGCGCCCGCGCGTTCACGTGGGTCAACCCTAAGTAAAATAGTACTCGTATAAGTAAAGAATTTGATGAGTGAAACACGTTAAAATTTCGAAATGTTCCAAATACTTCAAATAGGTACAATATCTAAAGTATTTCAGACATGCATCTAAAATCCGAGGCAAAGTTACCTTTCGAGTCCAGATTTCCGGTCCGCTAGAAGGTACGAGTGAGCAAAGTTCGCGATTCTCGGGTCACGTTCCGAACTTATATTTATTTGCACACATTGGTAGATCTCTCTGATTTGAGGTAACGTTCTTTGTAGTTTGATTGTACTTTTAGTGATAGTGTTTTTCTTGTAATGTTATTTAGAAGAATGGGTTAGAATTTGATCGAACTATATAAGATTATTTTGTTGCAATCATTAAAAAATAATGATGTGGGTACCTACCCGATTTTACTATTAGGTTAACTGTGCATGAAAAAAAAAAGGTTTACAGTGCGCATATCTGTTTTCTCCGCTGAAAAGTAACCTACATATTATTTCTGTGTTAATACTATCTACACATAAAATTTAAACATAACTATTGTTTCAGCCGTAACAAACACATTTTATACAAAAACATGGACTTTCACATGCAATATTATAACAAATGCAAAGGTTTGTATGGATGGATGTCTGGGTGTTTATTACTTACAGGCCTACTGGTCTGTAGGTTTTTTAAACCCTAGAATAACACATACTGATATCAATGAATAAAACCTCAAGGCGCAGCTGATTTTAATATCAGAAAGACACGATTTAACTATTACCAGTACATTTAAGTATCCTTCAATAGTAAATAGCCATTGATCGTAGTGCCCAATTAAAATGTCCCAATAAAAAGCGCCAATATTAATCACCCAAAAAGAAATCGAAAGGAAAATGTTTCTCCAACAGAATTTATGCCAGCAATCGCTGTCTGAAAGATCCCGGCTTAAGTCCTATTTATTCAAAAGGCTAGAACGTAATTGGACGACGGCGCTGAGATGCGGTGAAAAATCTTATACTGAGGACTTCGTTTATTGAATCATAGTAAAGATACAGATATTAAAACGTACGTATCCCAATTCTGATATACCAAGGTATGATGATGCAAAAGATATGGCAAAAGATTTCAAAACCAGAATTACTTATGAGTGCTATGTGTATAGGTAATGTATGTACTAAACAATATCCTGCCCATTGCAGGTTTTCTGCCTATCTGCAAGTGAACATGAAATCCGTTTCTTTTATTTATACTGTTTTAATTTACTCAAGTCGTCTTCAAAAGAAAGGTCATAAAAAATAGGAGGTACTTCATATTATCTGAAACATTTTTGCCATATTCAAAACCCAACAAAAATACGTATTTAAAGTCCAAATTTTCTATACTTTGTTCAAATTTCAGTGTTAAAATTGCACGGTATAATCGGCAAAGCGCGGCCGCCTCAGCATTATTTGCAAATAAATTGCCTCGCAGAAAAGCGCCACCAAATCGCTGGCTCAATTTTCTAATTCAAATCAGGGTGACCTTTAGCTAAAGAAACCCTAATTCCTGGTTTTGAGGGAATATTAACGACCATCGAGAATTTAAACGGATAATATGGTTCTCATTAGAATGGTTGAGTAGGCTAATTGATTTTCCGTTGAATTGTAAAGCTTCATATACTCGTACAGTATGTACTTATATATTATTATACGTATATGCATGAAGTTGTTTAATCTGAATAGACATCTATAAAAGGAAAGAGTGACTGATTGATTCACTGATTGATCTACAAATGGGTTGGTTGGTGGTTTGGGCTATGCCAAACCGCTTAACCCTAAATTTAGAATACATAGGTATTGACTTTTTAATATAATAGAAATTGATTTTACTCCTTTAAGCGTTAAAGGAGTAAAATCAATTTCTGTAACTACTATCTTAAACAATTATAAATTTTAAGCCTGGGCAGGGCATATATGCCACATGTCGGATGAGCTGTAGGCTAAACGTACCACTGAGTGGACACCCAGCACCGTTAAACGACGCCGCGGTAGGCCCAGGCAGAGATGGCGGGATGAGTTACTCTTTTTGCAAAAACTGGTCAGAAATAGCCCAATATTGCAAAAAGTGGAAGGAAGGTGGGGAATCTTTTGCCTGCAGTGGGACGACCATGGCTAACAATAAATAAATATTATGGGATTTAAAAAATGTTGAAAGCTTGTTTAGTCGAGGACCACTGAAACGTCTATTACATTATTTTTACTGACTGAGACTTTATTTTAGAAAAAGAAATAACATTGCATAAATATATTTCATTGAGAAACAATGAATTATTGTTATAAGACATTAATACCTAATATTAATTAACTCCTAAGTGCTAAAGAAATAAATAGTATCGTAGTCTATATAATAGCATTTATCTATTAGTTTTCATGTCAAGAGTATTGTGTTTCGTAGACAATTTATTGGTCAAATATCAGTAGGTTTCTAGACGAGTATGTTCCGTTATTTATTAAGGTCATGTCTTCTCTGACATGAACAAAACATTGATCTGACATGAAACTCACTTTGGCGGCGTAATGGAATACATGTTCTTTCTGATAATATAATATGATATCATAAATTTGTTTTATTATATTTATAGGTTTTAATTGGCCAATGTATAATGTCTTTGACCACGTCGTCGCATACCAAGATGAAACCAGAAATCCATATTTTTTCATGGTAAAACTCATCGGTTTTATCCTCTTAAAATTAACCTAAATACTAAATACCGTTATCATGTAGTTACGTAAATACAAAATTTCAGCGCAATCAGTTTAGCTGTTTGACGGTGCAGAAGCAAAATATACCAGCGCATTTATAAATGTGTTTTGGAATAAAGTGTGTTGAATATTTTGTTTGAATTAATATATCAACAATTTTTAGATTTTGAAGATGCATATAACATTTTATGTTTAATTCCTTTGAAGGTCAAAACTGAAAAAAAAAACTATCTAATAAATTGTCAAATATTGTAATTCTAAGCCTGACTAAATTCTTCACTATCCTGGGCCCCATCCCAGACCTCAGTGACCTGTAATTTTTGCTATTCAAACCATTCCTAAAACAGATTACGAGTACCTACTTTCCCTAATTCAAGGAATTCACCTATTTCAGTATAAACCTTTGAACCATCGCTGGGGTAAATCCATTGGAGTTACAATCAATCTCTAAGGAATTCGTGCGAAGTCCGATCCATGTTTAATTCGGAATCGGATGTCGCGAGGGACCTGTTATTGATCCTGTATGGACTCGTGTACTTGTATCTACTATAGAAAGTTAGGGGCCTCATCCACGGCGACTTTTACGGTGACGACACACACAGGCGGGAAGCGGTCGCGGTTTGGAACGGAATTTTTGTAATGTTCGAATTTGTATGTAACCTGTCACATATAAAGCGAACGCGGGCAGGAACAAAATGAAGATCGCGACCGCTTTTTCGTCCCGTCCCGCCTCAGTCTGACGTAAGTTTTAGAAGCGATTTTGTCTCAAGTTTTTAATTTTTTAATGAGAACTGGACGCATTTGGAACACATTATTGCCGTCAATATTCTTACAAATAAACAAATTTCATTTCATTTCATGTCTTCAGCTGTTTTCCCGGGCGGTACAACTTGGGTATCTTTAAGGCACAAGTTAATATAACGAATTTTGGGGGTCGAGTGGGTTCTATCCCATTTGACCACATCCCACCTGATGGAAAGTGAAAATGCGGTCGACGATGGAACACGTATGATGCCTAGAAAGGTACCTATTCACTCGTGCCTCGAAGATACCCTAGTTGTACCGTTCTAGAAACACGGATGACGGGAAATAATTCCAAATGCAACCAGTTCTCAATAAAACGATGAAGCAAAACGCTTGGTGCGGGCAGTATATTGCATCTTATGCATCTTACGTGATTTTCATTTCGACCGCATTTGCAATTTCCATCAGGTGGGATGTGGTCAAACGTAGGCCTATTAAGCATAAAAAAATTGTAAAACGCGCCTCTGTATTGTTACTATCGCGCGATATTTTTTCATTTTCATCTCCATTCTCACAAACCCTAGTGTTCGCCGATATCCACATATCAAAAGATAAATTAAAAACCATTTTTCACGTAATTCCCCATCGGCCATGCGGCGAAGGTAATCTATACAAATTGGATCGCACACTGATCCATTGATAGGGTACGCTGCGTCATTTATTTATAACACATATGGGAAATTAATAATTGTCAAACTTTTCGTTTAAATTGAGCTTGAAATTTAAATATTATTTCGAAAAGTTTGGCAACATCATGATTTTTTATTTCAATGCAGTCTAATACAACGTATTGTTTATTTCTTTCGTAACTATTGACAGTCAATGTTCCTTAGTAAGACAGTACAAGAAATCATCTCGTTTTTCTTGGTTGATCATCAAAAAAATGCTCAAAATTACAGAAAAATAAGAATAACGAGTTGAATAATATACTCGTAATAATGTCATAGTGTTAATATTTATTCACGAATATAAGAATTTAATGTTTATGAAAAGAGAAGAGATATTGCGATTTAAATGGATTTAAGAGATTTTTGAGCAAGTCAGCGAATCAAGTAAATCAAATATTTATTTACTAGCTTATGCTCGCGGCTTTGCCCGCGTGGCAAAATCCTTTCTTAGCGGAGGTTTACGTCATGAAAAATATCTGTATTCCAAATTTCAACCGAATCAGTTCAGTAGTTTGGGCTGTGCGTTGATAGATCAGTCAATCAGTCACTCTTTCCTTTTATATGTTTAGAATAAAAATTATAAGTGTTGGTGAAAATAATAATGCTATTGCTACCTGAAGGTAAATCACCACATTACACCGCACCACTCCGCAAATCACCTACAGACCTAAGTTCCTGTTCCAAAAGCCCAGCATTTTCCCAACCTCGCTAATACATAGTTCCTCATACAGCGTTGGAAGAAAAACGACTCGCCAAACGTTATCCGCCTCGGATTTAGATTATATCAAATGGAATGGAAAATCGAGACGTTATGATTTGCTATTCAAACTCCGGATTCAGCTGTTAGTCAACATACGCGGATTTATTTGAGCGCCTGCCAAAGTCTCTGTATTCCAATCTTCTGATTCACGTGACGAGATTTTAAGAGCAAAATCCAGTAGCTACATTTACTTCGCTGAATTTTTTTAATTACTTACCTACTTTTTAGGAAAAAAGCGGCACAGATGATATTTTGAGGTTCGTCCAGAAAATGCAAGGTTTTTTGGCCCTTAAGGCTACTCGAATCGCGCGACACTCGCTAGCACCACAAATTTTGATATATAAATTTGTAAAACTGTTTGATTTTGAGTTTAAAATTTCAAAAACTTAATAATTCTACGAATTTACATTTCAATGTTTTCTTTTCAGCATGTTAAACCGCTATAGGCGCTAAAGTTTTTTAAATAAAAAAATTTTATGTTTTAGTATGAACATGATTGTCATAGAGAAATAAGCATTCACTATAAATATATATAACCGATTTTTAAAACTATCGCCAGTGCGACTTTCATGAGTGTACTACCGTGGTCGAGATATTTTCGACAATATTAGACTTGAGTTGTGCCGTTTTGTTTTAGCTACTATTATTTAAATAAATAAAAGGAAAGTTTGACTCACTGACTGATCTATCAACGCACAGCCCAAAACTCTGGCATACAGGTAGGTTTTATGACGTAGACTTCCGCTAAGAAAAGCAACATCTGAACAAGTGAACATCTCTGTGCACCCAGCATACGCTGAATGCCCCTTTTGTCCATTTATATCATTTTTATTTGTGTTTTGTTTTATAGATAAATTTAATTTTATTTTTTTTTATCTTTGTCAATAATTATTATGTTGTATGTATTAATTGGACAATAAATTATATTTTATTTATTTTTTATTTTATAAATATAGTTACAAAATTATAAGAAATTTCAATCATTTTTCCAGCAATATCTATTCATGTGTAATACAAGTGTTCTTTACTGCTGTAGTAGCTGTAGTATTGTTAGTTTGTTTTTCTCAATAAATTCAAGTAAAAAAAAGTAACTGTGTGGTTCACTGTATGTTTTGTACCTATCTAAATCAAAAGGAAAATAATCTCGTCGTAAGATACCGAAACACGGATATCTCAAAAGATACACGCACAGGATCCTTTCTTATAACATCAATGGAATCAGATACGTACATCTTCAATCATTACCTTCGAATCAAAAGGATTCCCAACAATAACCACGTCCATTTTTGTTTTCTTTTCTTGCCCTTTTCAGTTGTGTACTCTTACGTTTTAATATGCCGTTGTTATGATTGTTACAAAAATGTTCTTTGAGTTATTTTTGTTCTGTTTGTTGCTGTTTGTTGAAATTAAATCTCACAATAATATTTATATTTATTTATTTAGTAACACTATCTACTCGTATAAATTAAATTTGAAAAAACTAGGTAAGTACGAATTTTTAGTAAAAAGTTTAGACCAATAGATTTTTTTTTTAGATTTTGACTGATCGATGATGCATAACGCATTTTTCCTGGTCAAAAAAAAGGTATACCTGAGGATGACATTTTGCTGATGGAAAATATAAACCGGATATGTCATCCACAGCTAAACTCATAATAAACGACCAAAAGTCTATTGACTCCAATCCCGTATAAAATTAATGTAACTGCCATTAATTGCGAGCGTTCGCGGACCTTGAGGTCCTAATTAATTGACTTGTCAAAATGTACTCGTTAAAGTTAAAAAGGAGCCATAAAAGTTGAGTGGGCTTAAGACGCCGACTTTCATTAGGCAGACAATCATGGTTGTTTTATTAGGTCTCTTGGTTTGATTAAATGGGCCACCAGTTCACGAACATAGAGTAATTAGGCTGGACACCGCGATAAAAATGACGTAAAGCAGTAAAGAATACGAGTTCGAGACATTTTCTCGAGTGGAGACCACGCCTCGGTAAACATAGTGTAGGGCGCCCATGGGCGAGATGGGGCGATGATATCCGGAGGGTCGCTGGGGGTGCGCGGAGAAAAAAGACGGAGGACCAAGTTGAGTGGCGTACCATGGGGGAGGCCTATGTCCAGCAGAGTCCAGCAGTGGACGAACATAGGCTGATGATGATAATGATGAAAGAATACGTTCTCTGGGAGGTTAAAGCTTAACTCAGTTATAATAATCAACAAACAAATGAAATTTATAACAGTAAGTAGACCGCCCTTAAAGTCCGAAGTTGTAATTCTGAACTGATATTGATCAAACTTGCATTGTGCTACATTTCTTTATTTATTAAACGTCAAAATCCGATCAGTAGGTACTTATAGAGAAATTTGTCTCATGATTTCACCGTGAGATTTTTTAATAATATTATGAACATTACATTGTGATGCATTTATTTGCACATAATAATATTTAAAATGTCAAAATCCGTCAGTTAGAGAGATTGGTCTCATAATTTTAACATCAGGGTTTTTAACATTTGCATAATGTGAAACAAAAACAGTTTTGGTTTTAGAAACTGTTTTTTTACATTATTAATCGAACTTGGATTCAATTTTGTTTTTGGTGGGCAGTATCTGACATTATTTTATAGTGTGAGTTCATGAATTAGTGACGTCAGAGGTAAATGTATTTTTAATTTCAGTTTAACGAGGTTCCACTGAGTATTGTAGTGGAACTTTGCCTAAAGACGTGAAAAACACTGCGATTGCAATAAATTTCGGAGTAATGGTGCATGCTTGGAATAAATCTCGAGTGCAAGACATTTTAATTCTTATAATATTTTTGAGCATTGGCGTGTTTTACTATTATATCCTACTAAAATATGTAATAACAATGCACTTATGATGTTCTGTCATTAATAATTGTCCAGTTTTAAAATGCACGTTTGCTCTTTGTCGAGGTCGATGCATACGATGGAAGAATTCTACCTTTGTATAAATACTCAAGTTACAAGTTAGTGTTTTACCGTTACACCACCATCACCATTATATTAGTTTAAAAGTTATATGTGTGCTATTATGTTTTATGTTCTGCCGTTAAAAATCAATTATAACTTGACTCATCAACAATTGTGAAAAAAAATCCTCTATTGTTTTTAAGATAGGTACTGCTAAATATTTGTCACATTCTTATTAAAAAGCACATTTAAACATCGCAAGCATGTTAAATAATTACGGCCCAAACGGTACGCCCAGCACAACCCCTTTACACCGAGTACCTACTTGTAATAATTCAAAAGTTCCACTCAGATAATCCTTTCATTGTCTCCGTTCTGGTCGAGTTTCACTAAGCCCCAAAGCCAGACCCATTCGTCTTAATTTTTAATTCAAATAAATCAAGTACGATTTCCATTTCAGCACTTACAAATTAACCTAATCTATAGGAGCATACAGCCCATTTATTTCCTTTAACAATACCCTCATCTTTAAGCCCTCGAGACTAGCTCAATCCAACTCGATGTGATTTTCGACTTAAACCCGGAGTTTTACTTCGATCTGAACGCAGAGTAGGATTGAAATGCAGTAGGATACTTAAAGAATAAGAAAAAAATTGAAGACGTAGTTTTCGGATACATAATAACAGATCTTATTCAAAATAAAATCAATAATTACATAACATTAATCCAATAATGATCTATAGTCATTGTTCAACCGAAATTTACATACTTTATTTCGATATAATGTCGTGTTCGATCAAAAACATAGGAGCGACTTATTGTTATAGAATTTATTTTTAGATGTGTTAATGAACCCATAGAAGGTCTTTAGATATACATTCAGTGTATAACGCAATAAATAAATATCTCCAATTAGGTACTTAGCATAGTTGACTGATCTATTTATATCATGAATCAATTCCCAATTTGGAATAAAATGTATCCAATAAATTTATGTTACCTCAAAAGAACACCTACTCAGTTTTCTCTTCTAGGTCTTCATATAGCTGAGTTTATTACTCCCTCTAACAAAAAGCCAGCGATCAGAATGTTTACTAGCAAGTTTAAGATTACGTATTGTAAGGTAAAATCGATTTCGCGTTGTTACAGCCATGAATGGAAGTGATTACGTTGTTACATTCGAATCAATGTCGTTTTTTGGGTTCTTGCTGAGTCAGCAATATTGTAAGGGGATAAAAGAAAATGCTGGAGTTTTGTTTAATTTCTTTTTTACTTGGTTTAAGATCAGTTAATGAGTGTCCAGTTAAAGTGATCCTGCCGACTGAGCCAAAATTTTCAGGTTTTGTTCTCACCCAGATTAATCAATTTATTATTCATGTATGCTAGTCAAGTTTCAGTTATTAGGGTTACATAGGTTTCAAACCCAAGGATTAATAAACGATGTGGAAAGTTAGTTGCACAAATATTTTTTTGTAAAAAAATTAATTTTGTATTTTAGATAATAATATTATATCACTAAGTTTCTGTGTTATTTATCGTATTTGTCATTATGAACTCGCAAAAAAATACAAATATCAACATGAATCCTCCCATTCAAAATACATCAGGTGATCCAGTTAATCTTCAATTCCCTAACCGGTTGGTCATCTTACTTTATCCTTTGTCCAGCCACGTTTTGATTGATTAAAGAGAGTTTCTCGTACTTTGTAAGAGATACTTGTCATGCCAACAAAATATCTCTCCGTGGGGAAATCAAATTCGGGACATTTAATGTTGAAAGCTATGGCTTGTGTTGAATGCTCCAAATTTTGGTAGAGTAGAATAACACTTGATTGATTACCAAGTAACAAGAACTAGTTCTAAATATAAAACAATATTTAAAACTAGAGATAAATAATTAGCAGGCTTATCGCATAAATTCATATCTTACAGACAACCTGATTGAAAAAAAAATTAAACATAATAGGTACCAGCGGTGGTGTGCAGCAATAGCGTTGGTCGGTCTATACAATCATAATATTATTTATATTGATATGACAAAATATACACATATTAAATAAATACATACATAAAAAATAAATAAACATAATGATGTCCAGAATATATAATTGGTAATTTGTTACCAAACCGGTAACTAAATTACTGTAGTTATTCTGGGAATTTTCATAGTCCACTCGGCATTTAATTAAGTCTGAGATCGAAGTGGAAATTGATAGCAATCTATTGGTTGTTGAAGCTGAAAATTTCTCATCAATGAATGCGTACCATTAATCATTTGCAACAATACATTAAGCTATTTTAATTGAGCCTGTCTGAGCTATTTCAAGTGTTAATAGAACTAATTATTTTAATGGTTATGGATTATTATGAATTTACAATTGTATAAGTCTGTAAACATGTTTAAAAACTTTCAACATTTTTGTTCTGTTTAACCGTTCCATTTATCTTGGGCTTAGTTTTCTTATCAGTATAGCTTGACATTCGTAGTTATCAAAGAACTGACATTGGTTGCCTCTTATTTAACTTATTTATTGTCATCAATCTTCTTCTGCATTATATAATACACGATCCGAATTTGTCACGATCCGAAGCCACAAAAAAATCTGTCAGTGATTTCTTGAAGGTATATTTTGAGATCCATCACAAAATGAACGTGAATTACAAGTGTATGGCACCAGTATTATGAACCTGTACCTACCCCGTAACTTACTCTAAGTTCTTGTTTATTTTCTTTACGTTTTATTTGTCAAGGCTATAAAATTACCATAATTTAGAACGTAAGTGACGCCAATAAGTCAAAAGACGCCCGCAGTAAACTAACCGAAGCAATTCGACGAACCATCTCACTTCAAACGAAAGGATCTGAAATCCGAATCCAGTCAGTTCGCATTTGAGATTTAAACCAATGTTTTATGCATCCGGACGAGAGGAAGCTCATGTAGCGAGTATTTTTAGAGACTAGAGATTAGCCTGATGACTTGTTCATAAAAAGTTCTGTACTTTATTTTTTATTTTACCTTAGTCCGGCGGATTATATTGGCCAGTTCAACAAAACACATTGATAAAAGCACCAAAGGTACATTACGACATCTAGTGCAGGTGGCCGTTCGTGGCTAGTTACCACTCCCTGGATAAAACCGTGTCACCAAGCGGTCATCGTGGCCGTGTTCCGGCATGGTGTTCAGTGAAGCCAGGGAGGGATTTATCCCACCTTCTAGGCTGAGTCTGGTACTATTTACGGTTGCATCGCTCAACATCTATTATGTCTACTTGGTATTATGGTGTTATTATTATTATATAAAAAGTAAATATTAATGCAAACTTAACAAACGTAGGACGCCCACCCACAACACCTTGACAGACGACCTTATAGATATAAAGGTCGCTGAAGACGATGGATGCAGGTCGCTTCCAACCAGTAAATATGGAAGGCCTATGTTTAGCAGTGGACGTCCTATGGCTGAGATGATGATGTAGATGAAATATTATGATGCATTTTTTTTATAAACGAATATTTTTAGTATTTCATATTCTATAAATAAACCAATTCAAAGAAAATCACCCGCAATCCCGCAATTTAACAAAGACCGTCCTCAAGCGCTCATTTGCCCCGTCCCCAACCTAAATCAATCGATATGGCTTTACGTCTTCCGTCCGGTTCCGTCCGATACATCGTAACTCCGTAATCCGGAAAAATTGAGCGCACTCTTCGTAGTGTTGTACTTTGTACCCGTAGTGTTGTGCTAGATCCGGTTTTATCCGGAGTTTGGTAGCGACGCGGCGGGGGTTTACACTTCATTCGGTTGACGGATGGGCGCGATTCTTACCGTCCGTCATTGAAATGGAATTCGTAGTGCGCTGTTTTTTGGCATTCATTTTTATTTGGAGCTTTTAGCTATTTATGATCGTTGCTGGAATATGGGAAATTCATCTATTTTATTACCGTATTTTTTTTGAAGATTTTGTTTTATGTTTTTGCTTATCCATATTTTTATTTTTATTAAATTAGGATTTAAGAAGCATGGGCGCAGTATACTCGGTAGTACTGTACTAATTATGGGCAGCGTTATCTCTTACCATCAGGAGAGCGTCTTGCTCGTATTCCTACTTCGTCGTATTTTATAAAAAAAAAAATCCAATGGAATTTTTAATATTATTATTGTTTTCATGAATCAACATGTAAAAGATATCATTCCTATTTTTAAGCTTAATACACAACACATTTTATAATACACGTCTTAATGTAGAAATGTTCATTAAATAACGATTTTTTTTTTTAATTCAATAGGTTTTGTTCTGAAAAAATATGAGTGATGCTAAATCGAAAAGAAAATAGGCAGTAGGATAATTTTAGACTAACTTAAATAATACCTTATTAATATCCTTTTTCATACATCAGATTCTGACCTTTGGACTTCCATATGTACCGGTTGGAAGCGACTTGCATCCAGCGTCTTCCGGCGACCTTTATAAGGTCGTCTGTCCACCTTGTGGGTGGACGTCCTACGCTTCGCTTGCTAGTCCGTGGTCTCCACTCGAGCACTTTTCGACCCCATCGGCCATCCGCTCTGCGCGCTATGTGGCCTGCCCATTGCCACTTCAGCTTGCTAATCTGCCGGGCTATGTCGGTGACTTTAGTTCGTCTACGGATTATCTCTTACAGAGTGTTAACAATTATTCATGCTTAAACGGCGGAATGAATTGTGTTGAAAAGATAAGATGAAATACTCTTTATTGATCCACATATAAAGTAAAATTTACAAAAAAAAAAAAATTACTAGAGGTGTATCAATTGGCGGTCTTATCGCTCAAAGTGATCTCTTCCAGACAACCGTGCGTTCCAGACAAACTTGTAGCTTTAATAATATTATCAGATACATTTCATAAATGATACGGAATATAATATTAAGGAATAAAGATTTTTCCGGGATGAAACTTATTCTAGTATCGATTATAAAATCATTATATAAAATCTAGTATTTACTCTTATCGCTCTTCCTAAATGGCTTGACTGATTTTTATGACATTTTTGTTTATTTCTGATAGGTATGAGAAAGTATTTTCCTACTACCGAACGCGAAATATTTCGACTTATTAACACAATGGTTAAATCGAAGAAGCGTTACATCAAGAAAGCCTGTCAATTAGGTATTTTCTACACGTCTAGTCCCTCTGAAGTACCGCAATAAATGTTTGCCAACACTCAACAAAAAGACATAATTACTCAATAACCGATAACCCAAAATCGCGTCAACGCAATCAAACCAATAGTCCGAACCGTAATAACCGTATAATGGACGAGGACCCTTAAGATAATATCGTGTACAGACTACGGAAATAAAGACAGACATACTTATGAAACCGATGACGTGATATTGGTACTAAAACGTACGATTTCTAGTACGAATTTTAATGTCGATAATATTGTTCGCTTCAAATGGTAAACATTTTGACCTTGTTCTGCTTTGTTTAAAACTAAAACACACGTTCAAATTTATTTAATACACGAGAACTCACAATTAAATAAAATTATCCACTATATAGTACTAAATCAAAACTGCTTCAATCGTATAACAGAGGTAATCACAGACAGACATACGACGTTTATTTATTTATTATTCAGCACATAGCTAGGACTAACTTGATGCTATAATAGCATTTTCTATCAGTTGCCAAGTCTTAGTGCTTGTTCACGCTATAACACGCGGGCGCGGGCGCGGGCGCGGGCGCGGGCGCAACAGACTTTGTTCACACCGCACGTGCGTTGTACGTGAACACCTTCATAGCACGTCATATGTTTGATATTTCGCGCCCGCGCCCGCGCCCGCGCCCGCGCCCGCGCCCGCGCCCGCGCCCGCGCCCGCGCCCGCGCCCGCGCCCGCGCCCGCGGGTATACGTGAACAAGCCCTAAGGCAGGAGAAAATGTGTTAAAAATAAAGGGGACGGGGACGGGGGGGATAAACTTACAAATCCCTTCAAGGCTTTTTGCATCAGGATATCAAATAATAAGTGTTTAATATAAACTTCTTAGATTACAAAATCTGCTCTAAGAATCAAACGCTTGTGGCTAAATATTTATAAAGAAATTTGAGTAAATATATTCTTCTACAAACTCTCGTTACTACGAGAGTACAAAAATACGTCGTATCGTACGTCGTGTCGTATTAATACTTTAATTGATACATAATACATATTGTTCATCGGCTTCACTTTTCTCTCAGAACGCGGGGTCAAGCTTGTTACATAATATTTGGAAGACCCTTAAGATAATATCACATCGTAATTTCCGCCTTGTATCGGATTAGGCCGCGTCCATATGGATGAGCTTCGGATTACCTTTGTCTCGGTCATTAAAGAAGTCGTGGACAGATTTTATTAAGGCTTTTAATGTGGTGATCATTCTCAGTGTATTTTATGATACATTAATTTGGTTTCATTATTTGTGTTACATTAGTTAATTATTTTCACTAGAATTCCATAGTAAATTAAGTCTGATTATCTGATTAAAGGACTTTAATTTTATTAATTTAATTCTTCAAACTTAAAAAGTAAAATTCAGCACTTAAATAGAGAATAAATAAAATTCTAATATGCTTTATAATCAAATAATCTTAAATACAAAAATAGCCATAATAATAATGTTAAAATATATCAAAAAATAGTTCAAATGATCGTGCTTAGAGTAAACTCATTAAATAGAAAATGAAAGAATACTCATTTAATAGAAAATGTCTCTGCCTGCCTCCTCAAGAGTTTTTTTACAAAAACAGGAAAACACATTTTTTCTTTATATAATAGGCTACTTTTCAGCAAGTAAGCTTTATATTGAGTTGTATTATTCAATAATTTGCTCATATAATTTTGTCTCCTAACATCCTGTCCCGTCATTATGTTCATTAACAAATGAGCCATCAAAGAGATCAGCCCCACATCTCGACGCACCGACGACTCACAATTGCCTCAATGGATACGGGTCAATTGTTTGATTCGACCACATTTTGATACTCATCTGTACACTCAGCAAAAGGGGAGATGACAAGCGTAAATCTCTCATGAAAAGTATGTTATTATAAGGGGCTGCGCAGACGACAGACTATCCATGACGCACTTTTTAGTCTGTGAAAATAGAACCTATGCAATTATATGCAGTAACGCACACGACGCGCAAAAATTCCGGCGCACAAATAATATAATTGCATAGGTTCTATTTTCACAGACTAAAAGTGCGTCATGGATAGTCTGTCGTCTGCGCAGCCCCTAAGAGACATTCTGTTTGATGCGACCACATTTTGATGCTCATCCGTATACCAAGAAGACCCCTTCTTCTGTCAAGTGTGAATCTCTCATATAAAGGTTTTTTTTTAAATAGTGATAAGAAAATGAATATGAAACTATATTCCACGAAAAAATCGCACGAATTGGAGTTAATAATACGAGCAACATAATATTAGCAGCATTTATATGTTTTCGTTCTTGTTTTGTGTCTGTTCTGTTTTTTTAATTTTCTACGAAAAGCCTATGGTCTACAATATCAAGCAGACAATAAAATGGAAGAAACACGTGACAACTCCCATTTTGATTGCTCTGTATACTCATCAATCAAACAATCACCGACTCAACGCACTTCAAAATAAGACCCTAAATTGTTTGTAATTGATTAGTTCACCTTACAATAAAATAATTTCAACATTAAATAATGTTATACAGTTATCATTTTATTAAATAAAGGGTGCATTTTGTCGATTAAAGCTGTAAGTAGCATAAATGATGGATTGATCAATCCCGCATGAGATAGTTGGATTAAAAGGGGGAGCTGAGAAAATCAATAACATGTACTAAGTAAGAATACTTACCTATGTTTAGAAATTGTATTTTTAGTTCTAAACCATTAAAAATAGCGAAGATAATTAATTACTAGCTACTTCTAGTAGTTAGTTATAATTTTTCATAACCATTATGTACTTGTGGTCTGACAGACCCTAGAATTAAAAACGTTTTAAATCATGTTTAAAGTATAAAGTATGAACTCATGTTGCTCTACACACGCGCCAGGGTATGTGGTACACACTGGAATAACAGCGAATAAAACATAAAACTCCAAACATGTTGTTGACAGCAATATCTATGTTTAATGCATATAGCCTAGTCATCATAGTCTAGCCTATAGTCAAGTTTTAGCCTGTTGCCGACTGTAATTTCCTTTGAAACTAAATACAAAATGTAACTTAGCTACAATCTTAACTAGTTCAAACGAAAGGTGCAGTTTCTCAGTTTGGTAAGCGACTGTTTCTGTTTGGTCCTATTTTGAATCGGACAGCCGAAGTTCGGGCCAGTTTGGTAATTTTGCAGTCTATATTGACCTTTTGAATAATGTTGGCCTTGTTTTGACTGTCAATTTTGAACTTTACCAGTCTTAATAACTGTGATTTGAAGGTGATAACATTCTTAATTACATAATTGTATTTACAAAAAAAAGTATATAGGTATTATATCCGTTATCCTAACCACCATAACACAAGCATTAAGTTGCTTAGCTTGGGGTTAGGTGGCGCTGTGTGTAATGTCCTGTAATATTTTTATTTTTTTTATTTAATTCTTGTGGTCAATCTAAAAAAATGTTAAATATCTCTGGTCAAAAATGCATAAGGCACCCAAAAATATTTCATAGTTTTTCTGCATTGTTAATAACTTAACTTAAACTTGATGTCATCTTCAGGAAAAAGTTGACATAACAAACACACGCAGCAATTAATTGCTCCAGTTTCATTAACACAATTCGTCTGCATAATTTGCGGTTAACGATATCACTCCCATATAATCAGCCTTTCAGGATAGTGCCGAACCACTAATACTTATGCCTACAAAGTACCCAATGGTGATAATGAAGATAATAATAATCTTCAGAAAAACAAATTAATTTTAATATCCGATAACAAACCTAAAGTCTAAAATCTACTCACATTGAACTTTACGATTAGGATATCTCAAAAGTTATTTTAAAACAATTGACGATACCAAGAAACAATAAAAATAAATAAAGGAATCCGGATGTCGCATCAGTTGCGCCAAATGTGGAGTCATTAACTCTGTCCATTTCTGACGCTGCTTAATTTGTATTCGCCGTCTCTTTCTTTGGCGGATGACCGAAAGGCGGCTTGAGTTTTGATGGTTTTCTTGGTGCTTCGTTTTTATTTCTCTGAACATTTCAGGCTATTTTCGTATTCGTCTTGAATTTCATAATGTTTTTGTCACTTTTCAGCGGTGTTTACATTTTACTTTATTAAAAACAGTGTCTTAAAATATTACTGGTTGATTTTTTATCAAGTTTATACGACTATTTATTTGTTTTTTTTTTATATTTAATCTTTAAATTCAATTAGTAATTTTTGTTTAAACCATCTCAAACTTCACCACTATCACCACCATCTCATCTCTCTGTATTTCCTTTCCCTGCTTGGTTGTCTGGAAGAGATCGCGATAAGACCGCCAATTGTAACACTTCTTTCTGTGTAATCTAAGTTTATATTGTTGTATTTGTGTGAACAATAAAGAGTTTTCTATTCTATTCTATTCTCAATATTCGTATATTAAGATAATGGTGGGATTACTGGGCTAACATCTTATGGGTTTCTAGTAATCACCTAGAATTTTACATCAATTTTAAATCCTGGGTTGAGCTGTATCGATTATAATAATATACCGTTACCTCTTACGTACAGGATCACGTTTTGCACGTCTAAATTCTTTGCATAAAAAAAAAATAACTTAGCGAAATATAATATACCATACTTTATGCAATAAATATTTATTTTCTATTCTAATTTTGTCAATGATGCGCTTTATCTACCCCCATTAAAATCGTCTGAGTCTCAATCCACCTGAATATTAACCAACGAATGTGATATTATATCATTTGAAGAGACACCGCATTCAGACATGAAAGAAAATTAATAAATCTCAACCGACTTTGAAGTTCACAGTTAACTGGACCGTGAAAAAGATATGGCTAACAGATACTCTGATTATAATGAAATATTATTTGATACTTTAAGGATGTTTTGATTTTATCTTGAAGGATGACTAAAAACTATAAGTAATCGCTTCCTTAGTCCTTAATCGAAGGATTAAGAAGTTAATTTAATGATTTGCTTAGAATTATAAAAATATTTACTTTTTCAGGCTTCCATAGTCAACAAGGATTCCTTATAGTTTCGCTTTGTCTGTCCGTCCGTCCATATGTCTGTTCGCGGCTTTTCGAAGAAACAATAAGTCCTAGAAAGCTATAATTTTGCACAGATATGATAAACATAAAGTGTAATAACCAATCATACTTCTTACTACACCTTTATGAACAAATTGTTCACATACTTTATAATTACTGTATTCGATCTCTCATTTTCAAATCTCTATGTTCATAACATAATAAACAGAGAATTACTAATTCCATAAAAACATGAAGAAAAAATCACCGGAAAGCTAATAATAAGTTGTATGAATATTTGCTCGAGCTGTTTGCGTCCTCATCTGGAAGTTTCCAAAGTTGATGTCTTGCAACGTGAAACTGTAAGCGGAAGCCGGTACCCGCTCTCGAATGTTCCGGAATTTTCTAGAACTTTGTGGAAGCTTCTTATGATATGAATGCTGCGGTTATGGAAAGTAATGAAAATTTATCTTTAAGAAATAATTTACTCTGTTCCGTTTTATGTTGACTATTTTGACAGCCACTTTTCTATTGGTAGCAAGAATCAAAAAATAAATAATTTTGATTTCACGTATAAATAAAAAATATAATAAAAATATCAAAATGATGTTACAATCTAAATTTGACTTTCTATAAAATTCCGTCTATGCCAACTAGAAAATATTATGCTCTTTAAAAAAATCAGTAAACAGACATATGCATCAAATTGAAAAATATTATAATTTTCTTCTCGCCCTCCACTTTTGTCTGGAAGAGATCGCCACTGGCGACAAGGCGTCAATAAACAAAAACACATTATATCATTGTGTTTTTTAAATAATTTTTTTTCAAAGATTCCAACGAATTCCGTTTCTTTGCTCCTTCATTTAGTTAAAAACTAAACACTTTATGTGTTCCAAAAACGTCCACATACATAGACCATAATCTGTGTTACTTAAACTCGGTACAAAATGAAGACATCACAAATGGTTTAGCAGCACTAGCGTACAGGTGGTGCGTTCTAACACCCTACCCGTTGGGTTACAGCAAATTATGCGCAATTTGGACCAACAGGGTCCTCGGGGTTACATAGTTCTGTTGGAATACGCTGCTTTTATTTAAATTAGATTTGTAAATAGGATGAAAATTCTCTTAAGATAATGCATCTAGAATTTATGTTATCGTATCTTTAAAGTAACTCTTTAAACACACGTTATCTTTTTTTAGTGTGAACCTATTTGTATTTTTTTGTTTAGAAGAGTAATATATCTTCTGTTTTATTGTACTTGTAAAAAAATATAGATCAGAGACAAATTCAAACACAACAAAATTCAAATAGGCCAAAATGGAGCACTTTTGCATGTCAATTTTATAATTATTTAGGTCTATTTTAAGACTACAGCTCGTTCCAAAAACATCTCTATGAAAAGAAAGAACAAGAAAGTAATAGAGAT
Organism: Hemithea aestivaria; assembly: GCA_947507615.1. Taxonomy (NCBI): domain Eukaryota; kingdom Metazoa; phylum Arthropoda; class Insecta; order Lepidoptera; family Geometridae; genus Hemithea; species Hemithea aestivaria. The sequence continues at coordinate 2,039,436 of OX382325.1, read as the reverse complement.
TGTTTTTTTTTAATATGTGTGTTACAATGTTTATTTTGGTTACACACTTTATTGTTAGATTGACACCAACCATTTCGCAATGAAATTGTAAGTTTGCTAATATGCTTAGTAAGAACATTATTTTGTAAGCAAAAACTACGTCACTTGTATTATTATTTTGTACTATTACTGATTTGTAAAACACTGAAGGGTGCATTGACGTAACATCTAACTTAATTACATCATAAACTTTCTCTCCATCTAATGATTTTTATCACAAAGTGACATTTATAATATCTAATTAGTTATCTATCCCTTAATTACATAAAGGGACCCCTTATCCATCATCAGATCTTCTATTTTCGTCACTCATTATATCCCTTCCGTTATTTTGAAAATCATCGTGGGAGGCAGAATTTACGAGATTTTATCAGAATTAAGTAATAAAGATAGACACCGCGCTTTAATGAACAAAAAATGATGGCGTTTGTTTAATCAATATGAACGTATTTATTGTCGGTTGTACCAGTACTTCAGGTAAAAAGTAGCGCTTTTTTATTCATTACTAGCTGACCCGCGCGCACTTCGTTGCGCGTGACAGTCAATAAAGCGAAAGTTTGGTGCTGCCATTTAGACTATGATTGTATTTCCATCTCCGCCATTTTGTGAGTGTAAAATAAATATAGAGTTGTTTTAACCCAGTGGGTAGTGAATAATATCGGACTGAGTATATCTATGCAGTTTTGTTTTGATAGCAAGAACCAAACCTATATGTCTTTTCCCGGAGGTCAAACTATGTCGGTTTAACGGTTGTAGATTGTCTTCACAAATTTTCACGCCTCTTTTCAGGAATTAAAACTATTTGTGGTCCTTTCCCGGTAACTCTTAAACTTATCTCTACTGTAATGAATCATCATCATCATCATCATCTCAGCCGTAAGACGTCCACTGCTGAACATAGGCCTCCCCTTTGGACTTCCATATGTACCGGTTGGAAGCGACCTGCATCCAGCGTCTTCCGGCGACCTTTATAAGGTCGTCTGTCCACCTTGTGGGTGGACGCCCTACGCTGTAATGAATGAATTCCCATTGAAACTCTGACTCTTCTTCCTTCCACCTTTAATACTGATTCTCCCGAATAGTTAATTTCTGACATAAAAACTATTCAATAACTTTCCATGCAAACGTTTTTCGGAAATAATTCCCGTTCTCATGGGAATTTTACAAAATCCCTTCTAGTTATATTTGCTCCCGCATTAGTATACATAGCTATATTTGCTCTGGATAGCGAAGAAAATCTTTTTGCGGGGCGCCACTATCGCAAATTTTAAAAGTTAGCATATTTATAACTTTTTAACGCCTCATAATTTCTCATGTGTAATTTCTTTTTTAAATTTGTATCTATTTTATCTAACAAATAAAATTATTTGTGACATGAAGTCCAGTATTTATCGAAAAATTTAATTTAGTTCCGTAAAATTCCACGGGACCTGTTTCGTGAAAAGGTCTCTACATCTACAATATTTAAACGCTATATTATAGTAGCGGATGACTATTAGAGTGCTTTTCACGAAAAACGTACCTTTGTACTTTATGCGCGTACCTATGTACTTTATGCGGGGGGCACTATTACTCATATTTAAAGTTTTCATAATATCTATAACATGAATTTAACTTCATAATATAATTTCTAATATTTAATTTCTTAATAACAGGTATTTATTTCATCTAACCATTAACATTATTTGGGATAAGGAATAGTCCAGTAGTAAAATTTGATAAAATTAAATTTAGTTCCGTTTAAAAGTAATTAATAATGCAAAAACTTTCCTATCGCCTCACCGGATTCGAACTCGTGGTTAGTAGAACCCGCTTTATCGAACCGAACGGTCAACCAACTTATCTACGGGGACGGTACCTAAAGGTGCGAATTTTATTTATACATCCGATGAGTACTTGAGGCTAACCTAACCTAACCGCCTAGTATGGAAACCGTATCGAATTCCGGGAATAATACTATATATTTTGTTACTCCAGACCATGAAATATGTGCATGCTAAGTTTCGTTTAAATCTTTTTAGTAGTTTCGGTGTAATAGGTGTTCGAAGTTTTCCACATCGATAGATGGCGTTTTTTTAAGTTTGTGGCACCAAATTGAATTTAATTTATATTTTAATACTTTTATTTCGAATTTTTGATATAAATAAGGGGCGATGTGTCCGAAATAAATGATTTTTATTTATTTTATTATTTTATTTTACGTTTCCCGAGGAGAAATTGACAAAATGTTTTACGAATTAGATCGCGCAAGCGACTTTTTCGCGTCGTTTTGTTCATATGCGTATTTTCACAGTTCATCTTAGTAAAGGATCACAATGAATGGGGAGAAATTTCCATTCTTATTATATGTATGGATAGTTTACCCTTTGACCGTTGAAGTTAAGTAATAACAACTCAAAACTATTTTAGTGGACTATATTCTAGTTTTATTCAAACTAGAAAAAAAAAACAGATAAATATTATGATATTATCAGGACGCATTGGACTTCATTGGTCTTGAACATAGCACTTTAACTATAAAATGGGCCAACATTATCGTTTATTTGACGATTTCGTTCATATGCTCATAATTATCAGGTTTATAAAATGATATTATAATAATATTTATTACAATTGATTTACCTATTAGATTTATTTTATAAAAAAAAATTCCCAAGATAATGGTATTTATTAATATTAATCAATTTTAACATGTACTTTTACATACACTGTATTTTTATTATTTTCTCGCTATTTTTTATACACGTTAATACAAAACACGGTAAAGAAATATATATCTTTACCGTGATTTAGTGTGGTATCTGTTTTATTTATATAATCTGCAGTTATTATTTATAGCTTGGGTTACAATTATAATTACACCGTAATAAATTCGCTTTAAAAGTAGGATAATGCGCCCGCAGGACGTTATAACACGAAATTGTCGGGTTATGAATATGTGGCGTGAATTTTGTGAATGTGTGAGTATTTTAAGTTAAATAATAATTGTGTTAAATGTTTAATTGCTAGTTTGTTTATTAAATCAATTATTTTTTATGCAGGGTACATAATAATATTAGAATGAGCTGCCTAAGGTCAATGTACTTAGTAGTTGTTGATTTAAATGAAATAAATTCTTAACTGTTCCAGTCGTTACTGTATTACCTGTGAAATTACTGGGCATGATGAGATTCTATCTTTGACAGGCGCAGTGTAGTGCCATGCAATTTTTTTTTAATTCATAATACTGGGTGGCACTAAGTCTGATGTGTTCAATCATGATGATTACCATCGGGCACCTAATTTGATCGTATTTCATTCATTATCATAAAACAAAATCTATCTTTATTCCATCTCCTAGAAATAGGCATATTTCACGCCTCACATTCCCGTAGGTACAAACAGGGAACAGTTCGGTCGGGGACTGCAACAATCGATTAAAATAAATCATTTCCGCGTCTCTGCCGTTACCGATACCGCTCGGGAAATGATCGGAAAATTGTTTAGAAACGTTTATTGTCATTTTATTGCATTTCGAATGTTTACCTGTATTATTTTTTATTATGTATCTGTAGGTACATAATAAAAAATACTGTGTATTATAGACAAAAAGTCGATTCTTGTATGTTTGTTTGTTTGCAAACCTGATTAGTCCGTTTTAAATAATCACATTAATATTATAAATGCGAAAGTAAGTGAGTATGTATGTTTGTTACTTCTTCACGTCTAAACGGGTGAACTGATTGAGCTAAAATTTTGTATAGCGATAGCTTAGACCATGGCATAGCACATAGGCAAAACAGCGGGTAAAATCGCTAGGCGCACCTAATTGTTCCTAAATAGGCCAATTAGCATGTAATAAAGTGTCGCAATACCAAAGTTCCGTCACTTTATGAAGCAACCAATCTCAATACAAAATCGATCTGCAAATTAATGAAAACAAAAGACGGAACAAATTAAGCCGCTCGCTTATTTCATTACAAAACTTACTCCAACTACGAAGTAACCATAGAGTTACATGAAGAGAAATAAAGCCGAGCAAGACAACAAGTCATCTCTTATGGATATGTAACAAGAAAGAAAAGGAAAGAGAATGTTATGTTAGTGTTGCTTTTTTTGGTTGACATGTTTGTATGAATTGCATCTTCATAATGGTGGGGAGGGAGCCAGGGAGGGATCCGTCCCGTCTTTTAGATTTAGTCGGTTACCATGTATACATCCGCAGCACGCGAGATCATGGTCAAAAACTAATCTTTATAATGAATAAAAAAAAAGGATATATAATATAACAGAATATAAAAGGAAACGAATCGTTTGTACACAGGTTTGTATGAATTGCCTGCAAAAGTCCTAACTAGCGCCTCAAAATTTTCATTTTTGCCAAATCAAAGTGGTCACGCATTTTTTGGAACGACAGTTTATCTACGTATATGCTAGATCTATGGGAGTAACAAAGACATAGACATTTACCAAGTAATTTTGAACCTTATTGCGTTGACTTAAAGACTAAAAGTTTATGATTTTTTTATGATATCACAGTGAGAAGTTTCAGTTCTTTTTATTTCGTTTTTATTTGAAGGACACTTCAATAATTAACATTTATTTTAGCTGATACTCCGCGTAAATTACGCAATTTTCTTGAAAAAGTAAAAAGATGTTATAAAAAGTATGCTAATAAATGGGAAAAGTTGGACAAAAAAATTAAGATAAAATAAGATTGATTAACAACTTCATAGTACCGTAAGGGATAGGTACGTGTACATACAAATAAAGGGCACATGCAAAAGGGTATGCTTCGTCAACGCACCGGCAATGCCCTTGGTGTTGCAACTACTCTCAATTTAGAATCATTATAGCTTTGTATTTGTATTATTACGACGCGTTGAACTTCGTAGCTGTTTAACTTAAAAGTTGATACACACAGCCGTAAGATCGCGCGGGCAAGCGAGACGGAAATTTTGTAATGTTCGAATTCGTACTCACCCTGTCACACATGAAGCAGACCCGGGCAGGAACAAAACGAAGATCGCGACTTTTCGCGCGATCCCACGTCTGTCTGGCGTCGGCTTTAAGTAGCACTGTTTAACATTTGGCTTGTTTCATACAACAAAGTTATAACATTCATAATAAATGGAAATAGTTTTCTTAAAAAATGGAGGTTTTACTTATCTCCAACACTTTATTACTTGTTTTTTTTAACAGAGGTACATTCGGAATAGCTGGTTCGGAAAATTTTACTTGCAAAAATGATTCATACATCACCAGGCTATTTTAAGTAACAGTTCTTTTTCATTTAAATATGTTTGCTCATTTTTATAACAGTTTAAAATCCTCCGTAAGTAATTAGGCCCGTTTAAACTTATGCTGAAGCGCACTCGAGCTTGGCCGGTCGCCAGCCGTGAATCATGCGCTGTCAATGAAACCTAATCTGTGCTGTGAGTCGTTACATATGCCACTGGACGAGTGGTTTTCTTTTAGTAATGTTTTTGAGTCCTTTGAATGACAAAGTGCTGATTTTCTATGTCTTGTTTTTGAAGAAGAACAGGTTTTGGTTAAGAAAAATCACGAGAATACTCATTAACCGAGAGATTGTTAGTGGAGAAGTGGAAATTACCTGCACTTGTGCCAGCTTAAGAGTGATCGAACTCACACAGAGTTGATCGATGTTTAACCAATCATTATTTAAAACTAATAGACCATTAAAGTTAAAAATGCGCTGCGAAAATATTATACCTAATATCTGAATGAGGGATACAAAATCTTTATGATAGGTCTGACGATAATCATTTATTATTATTATTCATTCAAAACTGAAAAAAGTGTCACACAAAGCTTTGGTTCTACATCAAGTTAACTTTAATTCCAAAAAATGTATACTTTAGGTATAGGTTAATTAGGTGGGCCTAAATGAGAAACGTTTAAATTAACAGGAATCCCTTATAATAATGAAATGTCTAAGTCAGCTCTACCAGAAATTACAAACGACCCCGCTCTTATGAAACAAAATGTCAACAAATTAACACCCTTAGAGCGTATATTCGTTTAAATCTAATTATTGTAATGAAGGCTTAAAACCTGCTTACAGAAGGGATCCTGTTAAGGGAATTTGAACCTTAAGTGACATATGAGGCAATTTATATTAAAATTAGTTTATTACGGTCTTGTGTTTCTTATTTAAATATTTTTAACTGCCTATTTTTAAACTGTTTTTTAAAGAGAGGAAAAATAAGCTAATTTAACGTTTTACTCGAGGATAAACCATTTTTTCGAAAGTTAATGAAAACCAGTTATTATTTTGCGTTATAAGTTATAAAAATCTTCAATTAGAAAGTAGTTGAAATTTTCAAAATATTTAAACAATAAAAAGGTAACATGATGGTTGACGAGCTAATGGATGGAGTTTCTTAGAACTTTATGTAGAAGTCTAGGTACACCACTGAAAATTCTAGCAAATATTATATGTCAGTCATCAAACAAATCACTCCTAACGTCTACTCCATAAAGTAATAAAATACTACCGAATTTAGTACTTTTCTTTAGAAAAAAAAATCTTTTCAGATTAAAGAAGTTTCTAGATTAGTTTGCAAACGACGTAATATCGGGTACTTTTATTGCTCAAACCTTTTCCTTTTTGAAGGTAGTTCAAAGTAATTTGTCTACGCTGGGGAATTTCATTGTTGATTTCTAAAAGTTAAATTATTTAGTATTAGCCTTTGTGTAATTTTATTTTATTGTATTATTCAGCACAACTCTAGAACTAACTTAATGCTTAAGTAGCATTTTTTATTTTTATTTAATTTTATTATTCACAACTAATAGTGACTAACTTAACGCTAAAGTAGCATTTTATACCAGTTATCCTTGAACTGGAAAAAAAGTACTGGACAATGGGAGGAGTGCAGACAATATTAGTGGAATAAAATTAATTATATTAATGAAATTATATGATTAGCCTTTTGTTAAGAAAGGATAATATTATTATGTGCAATGTCTGCGAAAGTACAATGGCAAAGCGCAGTAAGTAGCAGTAGCGCGTAGTAGCATATGATAAAAAAACAAACTTTATGTGAATTAAAATTAAATTAAATCATTTTCAATCTCGCTTTAAATTTGCAAAGCATACAAAATCATTAATTACTTGAATATGTTTGACCGATTTCGATATTTTTAAATGGATCTTGGGAAGTATGTTTTTGAGACAAAAAAGTAATTTATTTTCAATCGGTTTTTGCTTGAGTTATTGGAAAACATCCTTATTAAACAATTCTAACCCATTGTAAATATTTAATACTTTCAAGTCTGTTAATAAATATAATCTTAGTTAAGCTCAACTTAACTAAAACCATTTTATTTTTAAGACGAACTTATTACAGCGACGAGAGCAAAATCCCGACTAGAGAGGTCAAATTAGACACTAAGACGAGACAATACCTTCTAAAAGCTACCCTATAACGAATGAAATAAAGTCTAATTTGGCGTGGGGAATATTTTGTTAGTTAATTGTAATAAACCCGAGATTTTGCTTAGTGATTCATGTTTTGGAATAGCGCCAGTTGAACTGCGTTTTGAAATTATGCCGTGCCTAACGTTTTTGTGTGACAAAGCTCGTTTTGTGTTGCCAGGCTGTAAATCTTATTTGTAAATTACTAGACCTTATATTTTATATAGAATAATTATTGTCTTGGAAAGGAAATGGGGGGTTTTGTTTTTTTATTTAGATGTTGGCATTTCACTTATTCCACTGTCAGTTATTATCAACGTAAGTTGAAGAGTTTTAGGTCAAAGTTATATTATACAGATTATTCGTTATGTGAAATTTAATGTACCTTTAATATCTCGCTAATACATTTGGATTTTGAATTAATTTACACAGTAAAAGGATAGTACGAGGTGATTAAGATTTTATTAGGTCGAATTTTATTAGAATGACATAATTTAAATATTTCATTTATTTTTATATTTTTACCTCATTCAAAATAATTTAGATTGTCCATACACTACATAAAAAATATGCAAAATAAATATTTCATAATATTATAAAATAGAAAATAATAATAATTAAATGTATGATTAACACATTGTGTAACAATATAAAATAATAGTGTTAATTATAAATATTGTATTATTCAATACTTTAATCAAATTTATGGTACAATAATTATTATTATAACACTATTCTAAATAGTAACAACATAATATTATAAAGATTTCTATTATAAAGAAAGAAAGAAAAATATTTAACTAAGCAAAGAGACACAGGCACATAGAAAAAATAAAACAAAAAAAGAGCAAAAAATATTACAAAAAAGAATATTACAGGTAAATACTCGTACTTATATTTAACACTTATGATAATATAATAATTGTAGGTAGGTACTAATTAACCGTATTACCGTTAGTATCTGAAATTTATACTACATTGTAACTAGGTTATCAAAACACCTATTACCGAAGTAAGAGGTTTAACTAACGCAAACTCGAACTATGAAGCCGGCTGAGGATTAACCTTATCAAATATTCACAGACCTCAAACGTTTTACGATCGATGCTGCCTTTAACACTACGTGAACAACGTTGATGTAGAGTGTAGAGGTATAACAATTATTATCTTCCAAATCTTACAAATATCTAAATATTACCGGGGGTAGACTTCCTTTGCTAGAGGTCGACTAGGTGGGTACTCCAAGAGTGCCAGTTATTCTACCGCCTGAGCAGTAATGTGCAAACATTACTGTACTTCGGTAGGAGGGCACTGTAGCTAGTGAAATTACTGGGCTGAAGAGTCTTAACATCTTATGACTCTCAAGTAAGAAGCGTTGGCGCACTGCACTGGGTAGCACTGTACTAATTATGGGCAGCGTTATCTCTGATCATCAGGAGAGCGTCTTGCTCGTCTTCTTACTTTGTTTTATATATAAAAAAAAATATTAGTTGCGCCCAGCAGTTTTACTCGCTGAACAATAATAAATAAATAAAAATATGATGCGTAACGCATCATCACCCCACGCCGGGGGGTGCGGGGCGGTATGGGGGACTCCCCCGCCAAAGATGGGAGCGGCGGGGATACCCACTAAAAAAACCTGGGGGTGTTCCTGCGGGACGCCATAATGCCGGGGCAACGGGTACGCCGAAGCACTCATCCGCGGCCATAAAGCTATCTCTACACCAACTTTCAACTCAATAGGTCTGCCCGTTTAGGCGTGAAAGAGTAATAAATCCAGACATCCTGACATCCGTACATATTCTTATAAACTTTCACGTTTATAGGATTATTAAGATATACCTCAAATATACTCACTATTTAGCTATTTAGTTAGGAAGTTAACATATACCTATGTGTAAAGTAGATTGTATCCTTAGGTCCATTCCATTTCCTAATGCTAATCCCCTTGACCGCGGTAGATAATGAAGCTTATCAGTCTGAATGGACCGCTCATTAACTAGGAATCCTATGTTTAATTGAGGTATTACTATGTTCTCTAGTTCTAAGTACATAGCCTTAAATATATTAATTCACTTTGTACTAATTGAGGAAATCGTCACTCAACATAATGCAGATTTACTTCGTACTAGTACTAGTTAATTTGAAATGAATCGTAGCTTAACAAAATGCAGATTCAATTTCCAATAATTAATTATAATTTCAAGTAAATCGTACCAATAATCGTCGTGTAATCGTATCGCTCGTTGAATTTTACCTTTGTAAAATCCTGAGTAGCACTGTACTTATTATGGGCAGCGTAATCTCTTACCACCAGGAGAGCGTCTTGCTCGTCTTCTTACTAGTTGTATAAAAATAAGGTTTATTTTTGCTTTCAAATAGTATTAGACATGTGTATGTAGTAAGGTGGATTACTGTGTTAAGTGATGCGACGATTTATTTCCAAATAATTAGTGCTAAGTAATTATTGTATTATATTATATTGGTATATTTTGTTGTGTTGTGTTAGTGCAAAGTGAATTTTCCTTTAAATTAATCAGTACTGAGTGAATCTCGTCCCTTATAAAAGCAATTTTTTTTACAATATAAGCAGTGTAAAGTGAATTTTGCCACATGTTAAGCGACGATTTCCTTTAAAATTAATTTGTGAAAAGTGAATGCGCATCATGTTAAGCGATGATTTATTTTAGATTTGTCAGTGCAAAGGGAATCTGCTCATGTTAAGCGATGATTTAGCTTTTTGAGATGAAACACTGTGGAAATGGGCAATATTATAATGTCTCACACATAGAAATATAATTATAACCAAAGGTTAACTGCATTATATAAGTGAGTCAACGCAACCCGAGTGTAATCAGTGAAACCGTTCGTTAGCCGCGGTCGGGGAGTCAAGGATCAACGATGTACCGGACCGTCTTTAACGTTATCTTGTGCCGCCATTTTTTTTTATACATAATAATATGAGAAGTAGGTTTTATCTTCAATATGAATGAACACTATTTACACACTACTAGCTTCGCTTGGCCATGTTAACTGTCGAAAAGTAGTTTTTATTTTTGAGTCTAAACTACCTCTGAAAACCTTTTACATACAAAATTTTAACGAATTTGCTCCAGGCATATTTCGATGACTGCGTTATTTAACACTTAAAAATACCATTCCTCTCGGATTTGTGTGGCGTCCCCCATACCCTGAAGTAAAACTCCTCAGAAATATTTATCATGTCTGATTTGACACAACTGAATAATTAAAAATTTACAGAACTAATTAGGTATTCAGCTCAAACGAGGACGAAAAGCAAGTTTTAATTCATAACTTTATCGATGAACATACTACCTACTATATTTTATATCTATATAATGATTCCGTCGAATTGTACCTTTACTCATTTTTTGAGGTTGTTAAAAAGTGAACAATAAATGGAAAGTAAGACCGAAACCAGGTCTACATTTCTATTTTAATTACCTCTACTTACAACAGAATTCCAGAAAAGAATGGTACGTACGGCTGAGCCGCTTTTTTTGCTCGACTTGGCGGGGCACTGCCATCACCCCAGATTTATTAAATTAATTAAATATCCCCAGAAAGCATCAAACTAAAATCATTACTCGAAAGTTTTCCTAAACTTATTAGTCAGTTTGCTATGACCATTTCCTTGAATAAAACATGATCCTAATAGCTTAGTGAGTGAAAGTTAACGGAATTAGGTCAATTTATCAGTTTCCGCGTCATTAGTGCCAATAATGTAGTTTACTTGATGTTCTTGGTCATCTTCTCTTTTCCTTGGTTCATTAATCATAGCGTTCTTTTGTTTTTTTTTTGTTATACAAGTTATTTTGCGAAGGACGCTTTTTGTGGGAAACTTCGTAGACTTGTAGGCTTCAGAGATTCTGCTAACTGCGCCATGCGGTTTTACCTGTTGCCAAATCTTTAACTTTTTTCAGTCATTGCAATTTTAGATATTTTCGTTAATTTTTAACCACATAACATAGAAAATCTTTTGTTTATTGAAACAAATTTAGTTATAACATGATCATAATTTAAAGAAAATATGTATGACTACATTCGTTGTCAAAATGTAGATGTGCCTAATTATCTTTTTTAATATAAAAAAAACTTAAAAATTGTAAGACACGAAGTGCAAATTTTTTCTAGATTTACCTGAAAGAATTTAGTACTATATAGTGTTGTCATATTATCAAACTTGCACACATATACAACAAATAGCTATCCTGTATTTTTTTTCAGATGTGACTTTTTTCTGAGAGAAGGCTCATTGCTCATACATCCCAGAATAATCTTAACGAGTGCATACATGGCGCGCCAATCACAACAAATACGGCAGCAGTTCAGATTAACTTCCTCAAACTACCAGTTCAACGTTTACGCATTATTTACCCAACTACAAATGACTTGCACAACCGCCATCTTCCCGGTTACTTGCCATGGCACACTACAGTTGTAGATACAGATACCTGGGTTAGACTTCCTTTGCAGTAGGTCGACTAGGTACCTCAATAGTGCCAGTTATTCTACCGCCTGAGCAGTGACATGCAAACTGTGCTTACGGAGGACACTGTAGCTAGTAAGTTACTGGATTGGAAGTCTTTACATCTTTTAACTCTTGAGTAAGAGGCGAAGGGCGACCCAGAATTATACATCATTGTAAAATCCTGGGTAGCATCAAACTAATATTATAAGCAGCATAATATATATACAATTAGCAGTCTTATTGCCAAAGCTATCTCTTTTTTATGTGAAGTAGTAGAAGATGAACAAGACGCTCTCCTGATGTTAAGAGATAACGCTGCCTATAATCAATACAGTGCAAGGATAGGAGTAACGAATAGCAAGAATAGAAATATACCGTAGCTGATTAAACTTGGCTTCACTTTTGTTTATTATGCGCGGTGTTTACGTTTGTTAGATAGTCTGTGTTCAGTTACTTGGCATAGAAAGGAAATCAGCTAGACTGGGCTGAGTTACGGTTTCGTCGGATGGCCGGATGCCGAATAACTTATGTGCGGGGGAAGCAGTTAGCGTTATACTGAGACCACTTATTTTAGATAATTATTATTATCATTTTGACTTAGTAACTATTTTTTTAAATATTCCACGCAGGTTGTCTGTAATATATTGTTTTATGGTATCATACTGTCAATTATTTACCTTTAGTTTTAGGTATTTTAGATTTTGAAATATTTATCTTGGTAGGTATCCGATAATAGTATTTAGTTATGATAGATGGATATGGATATGTACATATTCATAGTATTCACCATAATATTATTGACACAAGCCCATTAACCTTCAAGCGGTCGCGCGGCGTCGAATCGACCGCATGCAATACATTTTCGCTTATAATAATAATAATTCTTGACGTATGCATATGTTATCCTTAGTACCTTGTCATTAGTTCAGTACCTACCAAATAAACTGTTTACAATTGTTCCCCGCGTCCCTCTTTCCAAAAGAATAGTAATTGTTTTGGTCACAGCGCAGGCGTCGAAACGACGTCGCGCGCCCAAATGCTCTAAATATGGCAAATTATTACTAAATTGAGATTATTAGAGTACTTTTTGCATAAAATGAGTCGTTCCCTGATGAGACAGAGTGCCATAATTGAAGAAATACTTCGTAAAGATGTACTAACTGAACCAAACTTTGTGCCTGAGGGTCAGAAATATCTGATTAGCTATTTTTAGAGGAACCTCAATCTACTGAAGAATTAGGCATGCTAGTTTCAGGTGACAAATATCTGGCTTGTTTTAGAAATAATTTTGGGAAAGAATAAATAAAAAAAGAACAATAAATGTCCAAAAATCTTATTATTGCACAAAATGCAATAAATTTTTTTTGGGAAAGACACTGACTTAGAAAAAAACTAGCCCAAAAATGACCGCAGTTGATCTAATTAATTGCAAAAGTGATTTTAGTACTTTATTTTTTGTTACTAGATTGTAGGTATTTATAGTAAGTTACAGGGACTTATTATTTATTCGTAGGTTACAGGTACCTAAGGCCGGTACAAATTCCTAAGCTGGGTTTTAACTAAATTATGTTATAATATTTTTATAATAATTTTTTCCTGCATTTAGTTACTTATTTTAAACAAATTCATGTCTTGGATAATTAATAATGTTCCTGTTGGTAAAACAAATAACAATTATTGTTTACTTATTTTCGCAAATATATCTATAGGTCTTTTCGGTTACGCGCGACCGCTGCCGTTACATATGACCGCGAGCCTGCTTGAAGGTTAAATACTAAAATACCTAGACCTAAACCTATAATATGTCTTTTTTCCTGTAAAGTCTCTCCTGTGAGACCAACCGTCTTGGTACACGATTATGATCGACACGACATGACATAATATTATTACATCATCTTGTCACCTTTTCCTGGGCTGGCCTCAGCGGCGCCATCGATCTTTCGGTACCCATTCTGTAGAGATCTTTGCCCATCGTTCGGAGTGCATACGGCAAAATAATAATCATCATCCCAGCCGTAGGACGTCCACTGCTGAACGTAGGCCTCCCCTTTGGACTTCCATATGTACCGGTTGGAAGCGACCTGCATCCAGCGTCTTCCGGCGATCTTTATAAGGTCGTCTGTCCTTATGGGTGGACTTCCTACACTTCGTTTGCTAGAATAATAATATTATAGCCGAAACGTTTTCCGGATTCATAGGTAATCCGTAGAACATCCCTAGAACAAGCCAAGCCAAGCAACGCTGAATCATTGCGTTGAACAAAATAACAAGCACTCTGTAGAGCTGTTTGCCTGAAGGAAAATATTTTGCTTTCAGTCGTTTTAACCGACAGGCGGTAAATGTACGAGATAAACGACATTTGTACATTAGTATAGGTTTTATTGGAACTAGCGAAATGGTTCTATAGGTCAATGACTTTTTATTTTTGTAATAGGGATGTATCCGTTACGGTTTACAAGCATTAAAATCTTTGGGTACATTTTTTCTTTGAACCTAATGTTATCAAAGTTATGAGATACAAAGCGTTAATGTTACTTGGGTGTATAGCGCTTAAAAGACTTAATAAACAGTAGCTCAGCTATTTTTAAATATATTGATTTTGGTAACAAAAAAATAATAATGTTGATTGTGAAAGTTTCCTCCACAGATTATATATTAACATATGTATATATGAGTACAAAGTAAAACGATAGGATTGGTAGTATACAATGTATTAAGTATTTGCTTGATAAATTAAATAAAGTTTACTTCAAGGTCCTTTAAAGGAACACACAATTATTACACATTTTAATGATATTAAACAAAACCAAGCCAAAAACCTAACCAAGCTATAAAAAGGTCCAAACTTTAAACCACTTATTCTATTTCCTTAAAATCGATCATCAACTTTGTCCAACTATTTTTCAGGTCAAATCTCACAGGTCATTACTCCCGATAGAATTTAAAAGTGTCCGTGGACAGTTGATCGACGGCGCTCGCCGACCCGTGGCGGCTGCAAACAATGCAATTTGTTGTCGATCACTGTGAGATATTGCTTTCTTGAGGCCATGACTCAATAGGTACTGACAATTACTGCTAACTAAAACGGAAAACATGCTACAACATCTAGCAACATTGCAATTTTTTCCACTCATTGTAGTTAAACCTAAAACGTAATAGATGCTACAACATCTAACAACGTTGCAATTTTTTCCATTCATTGTAGTTTAGCCTAAAACATAATAGATGCTACAACATCTAGCAACATTGCATATTTCCCATTCATTGTAGTTTAGCCTAAAACGTAATAGATGCTACAACATCTAGCAACATTGCAATTTTTTCCATTCATTGTAGTTTAGCCTAAAAAGTAATATATGCTACATCTGGCAACATTGCCATTTTTCCATTTATTGTAGTTTAACCTAAAACGTAATAGATGCTTCAACATCTAGGAACATTGAAATTTTTTTCATTCATTGTTGTTTAGCCTTTGACCACGCTCTCAAAATGGCGATACATAGTGAGGCGAGCAACATCTGCCCATACCGTAGACGACACTTCATGACGATCATGACCGTTCTTCCTAGAACGAAGCGATTAAGAAGACGAAATACTATATATTATATGATTACACTGCGACATTGTAAGAAGTATAACCCCCATTATTTTCTGATCTAATCTAATTAATAGTTTAAAAGTAGCCGTGTACAGATGATTGACAGCGCTTGCCGATCCGTGGCGGCTGCAAACAATGCAATTGTTGTTGTCGATCGCCGTGAGATATTGGTTTCTTGAGGCCATGTATCAATACTGACGGCAATTACTGCTAACTTGCTCTCATTGATTACAATATAGGACTTAGAGACGAGAGAATAAATACTACAACTGAACCTTTCTAGTAATATGACGACTATAAAAAACAATACTTCAAGTTTTAAGACCAAAACCCAAAAAGAAATTAAATTTATAATAATATTATGAGGCATTTGCCAAGACGGACAAGCTTGGCTGAAAATTACACCAATATTATAAATGCGAAAGTTTATGAGTGAGTGTGTGTATTTGTAACTTCTTCACGCCCAAACGGGTGGACCGATTTAGCTGAAATTTGGCATAGAGATAGCATTCACACTGGAATAACACAGGCTACTGCAAAGCGGGCGAAACCGTTGGGCGCAGCTAGTAAACAATAAATAATAAAAATATGTTTTGAGATTTGCGAAATTAAGGTTCAATTCAGACTCAAAGCGCTGCAGCGTTAATATATGATAGGTATTTTCTAAAGGTTTTTTTAACTTTCACGTGAAATAAACTTTGTTAACATAACTTAGATACTTTAATATTACAAAGCACAGCGAGTAAAACCGCACGAAACAGTCTAGAAAAACGGAATAAGAACGGTGTTTACGTTCTAACATTGTTTTAATTTCTTAAAAGCCGTTTATTAAGAGCTTGGCATGAAGCAGATGTTTTTTTTATTATAACGAGGTTGCAGCTAAAAATCCGATTTAGAATGTACCTCTAAGGAAATGTGGAATACTACAATGATATTTACGATGTAGCGTTAGTATGAAAATTACTAGAAGTTTGTTGAAGCAGAAAAGAAGCATCCATAGCAGACCTTATTCTTTGTCCGGAGACAATTATTACACGCGAATACAAACAAAACATTGTTGTAGTAAAGGTCATCGTTGTAGTTTTGTGGGGACCCACTCGACCCCCAAAATACGTCCCCCAGAAGAAAGTTGTCCCAGAAGAGGTGTGTGTTGTGGTGTTGTTGCCTTTCTAGGCATCTTACGTGATCCATCGTTGACCGCATTTTCACTTTCCTTCAGGTGGGATGTGGTCAAACGTAGGCCTATATCGTATAAAAAAAAAAAAAAAAGTTGTAGATTCGGCTCCTATTTGAGTGCTCATTGGTCTCCCGGAAGGAGACCAATCAATAATAATTATACTACAATAACCCCGAAACAAAAGTTATAAATTCGAAATACATATTGTTACACTAGAGGTTTTAGCATTTATTTTCAATAACCCTAATGTTTCGAAAGAATTTTACGATACTAGACCAGCCCTATTTCTTGTAAATGATTGAGCGAAGTAGAGCACAGCTTTTACCTTTTGTTAGAACAACTACCAAGACCATCGTACGTTACGAAGTTTAAGTTTGTTTGGTCGTTTAAACATTAAACCAGTGAGTGGGCTTATTATGGATGCTTAATTTTTTTCAACAAGCTCATTCCATTAGTATTTTTCTTACGTGTACTGCGCCAAGAAATTGCAGTATTTTCCGAACCTAATAACAACGAGTAACTTAAGCTTGTGTAATTTAATGAACTTGTAACATTAAAGCTCTAACATGGGTTCCATTTTGCTAAGGTACAATAAAAACCTAAATTTTGATGATAAATATATAGTCAGGTCATAAGTATTGTCACACAGTAAAAACTTTTCTTTTAGAATGCTGGCCGCAAAAAAGTTTATTGAATTCGAATTTCGTATTGTTCATGAAAATAAAAATGTATACCTACTTTTTAGAATTTTACTCATTTTTAAATATGGAGTGGACGCTTAAGAAGACCGTGTTGCAGTTATTGCGTTGCATCGTTGCGGTTACGCGCCAATTCAAATTTTTGACATACTGAAAAATTTGAATATAACCAAAAGATTCGTTTATCGTACCATCAAACGATACAATGAAGACTTTAGTGTAGATGACAGGTCAAGAAGTGGTCGCCCTCGGTCTGTTAGGACTCCAGCAGTGATAAAAGCTGTGAAGGCGCGAATTCAAAGAAATCCCAAACGTAAGTAGAATCTGTTGGCCCTTCAGATGGGGTTAAGCAGAACCACGGTGAAAAGGGTGTTAAATGAAGACTTAGGGCTTCGGGCATATCGAAGAAAAACAGGACATTGTTTAAATGCTCGTCTAATGGACCTGAGACTGAAGAGATGCCGCGCTTTGTTGAAGCGGTACGCGAGAAAAAAATATCGAGAAATTCTTTTTTCGGATGAAAAAATTTTTACGGTAGAAGAGAGCTACAACAAACAAAATGATAAGGTGTACGCACACAGTAGTGAAGAAGCGAGCAACCGTATTCCGCGTGTCCAACGAGGTCATTTTCCATCCTCGCTCATGGTATGGTTGGGAGTTTCTTATTGGGGCTTAACAGAGGTACATTTTTGTGAGAAAGGTGTAAAAACGAATGCAGTTGTGTATCAAAATACAGTCCTGACGAACCTTGTGGAACCTGTTTCTCATACCATGTTCAATAACAGGCACTGGGTATTCCAACAAGATTCGGCGCCAGCTTATAGAGCGAAGAGCACACAAGACTGGCTGGCGGCGCGTGAAATCGACTTCATCCGGCACCAAGACTGGCCCTCCTCCAGTCCAGATTTGAGTCCGTTAGATTACAAGATATGGCAACACTTGGAAGAAAAGGCGTGCTCAAAGCCTCATCCCAATTTGGAGTCACTCAAGACATCCTTGATTAAGGCAGCAGCCGATATTGACATGGACCTCGTTCGTGCTGCGATAGACGACTGGCCGCGCAGATTGAAGGCCTGTATTCAAAATCACGGAGGTCATTTTGTCATAAGAATCTATGTTTTGTTAAGTTCATTTTGGTATATAAATGGTTACATAATAAATAAACTTGTTCCAATAATTTTATATTAAACATGTGACAGAATTTATGACCTGACTAGGTAATATTATATAGTTATTTCAAAATTAGTTTTTTTTTTTGTAGACGATGAGAAGAACGAAAAAAAAGAAAGAAGAAAACCCACGAAAAAGGCTCAGCGGCTCATAGTTTTTGTCCACATTTGATTTCTCATATTTTACGTTTTATTAATGAAAATAAATAAGCTTTTTTTTACCAGTACCATTTCTACCAGTATTTAATACTCACAATCACACCACCTGTCTATGTATAACAACTAATAAATAACTATACTACATTTTTCTAAAAAAAATTTCTTCTTTTCAGATTTATCCCCAAAGCAGTGTCAGTGAAAATGGTACAGTGAAGTGACACAGTGACAGACAGTGCAGTGTTTGACAAATATGTTGGCAAAATGAAGCTGTGGAAGAGCCTTAAGATATCTATAGGAAGCAGGAACGACCCCAAGTCGTACTCACAGGACCTGCCGCAGTGGGGCGGGCAAGGGTATGAGTTAGATGGTACGTATTTTTTTAAAAAAAATTATTTTTATTCATTACTAGCTATGTCCAGCGGTTTTACCCGCTGTACTATAGCCTATGTGTTATTCCAGGGTCTAAGTTATCACCAAAATCATCTCATTGACGATTTAACAAAATACAGAATAGATAATATTATAGTTGCAGTTCGGCGGCGGTTTCTGCTGAGCAGCTCAAGCTGCGTAAATATGCTAACCTCGATAGCGGTTACATTTTTGAGCTGTTTGGGGTAGAGACATTGGGTCCTTGGGGTCCGGGAGCTCATCGCATTTTCCAAAACTTTTCTGAGCGCTTAGTCGAGGCTACGTGTGACCAAAATGCTGGGGTATATTTGGCTCAACGTATAAGTATTGCCATTCAACGTGGCAATGCTGCCAGCATTCTGGGCACTCTGCCATCTGACAGTGGTTTGGAGCACTTGGATTTTCTGTAGATTGAGCTTGTGGCCGATCTGTCAATTAAAGTGTTCGTTACTGCTGTAGTAGCTGTAGTATTGTTAGATTGTCTTTCCAATAAAGGCACTTGGCACAATTTAAAAAAGTTGCAGAATAATTAATAAATGATGGTTGCCCAATAGAAAGCTACAAAAACGTTGCTAAGCAATTAATAAACAAGGTAACAAGTAAACAAATTAATTGCAATAACTTCTTCGTAAATTTCCCAAGTTGAAAAAACAAAGACTCTTTGTGGTTTCTCAAAACAAACTTTAAAAGGGCACCTAAACAACCATTATAAAGAATAAAAAATATAACCCGTATAAAGTTAAGAAGTTAATATTTTCAAAACAAAAATCTGCGGTCAGCCGTCCGAGCTCCATACATCAAAGAAAACATTTCATTATTTTTCATCAAACTGGTCGTTATAAATTTCCAACAGGGTTTCATAATGATGTTATTCTTAATTATACCGTTTTTAGCCAAAACTCTCGGACAAACGGCCAAGCGTGTTTATCTTGGAAATGTAACCGTGTTCGTATCTTTTTAACGAAGCGAAGGCGTGAACTCAATTTGAAAACAAACCCTTGCCAAACACATGATTTTTATCTGACATTCTGACATATATTCGAACTAAATGAATTATAAAATGTTGGTGAAGCAAAACTTTTCAAACAAGTTCAACATAACGGTTAGAAATGTCAGCAAATAAGCTAAGTATTCACTTATATTGAAAGTGATGTGAATTACTCACGTTCTAATAATATGGGTATGGTGACGTTTGTGTAAACTAAATTATAATTATTTTAACCGATGTTTTCATTTTTGGTGTAGAACAGAGATAATATGAACTCGGTGATCCAGAATGCGAATACAAGCACACCAAATAAACACATGATCACTACCTTTTTTTTATTCATTAGCCCTCACCCACCACAATCCACGCTTATTGGTCGATGACCATAATCTAGCGTGATGATAAGTGACGATGCGGCCGTAGATGATAGCAGACTAAACCTAGATGGCGGAATAAATCCATCCCTAACGTCATAATGATGTCTCATCTTTTAGATTTTTTATCAGTTCTTCCAAACAACGATAGCTGCAAAACTTGGAGTTCTCACATCTGTGACTGCATTTCGTTATCGCAAATATAATATTCATACAGAGTTTAGAAAATTGCTGCAAACATTCGCTTGGATCCAATATTCCACGATCAGCTAAGCTCTGGGGTGGGAAACGCTATGATTTGCCGTTTTCGCTTCACCCAATATTATTTGAAATTATTTCTCACTGCTCACGTCTCAGTTAATATTTCGCGACAGATCTCCTTTAGATTTCTGGCTTTATTTTCCTCTTCTGAGAAAAAATAACGTCTAGGTTTTGTGAAAATTTCGTTGTGTGAATTAAATTTATTTCGTGATTTTGATTCAATACCATTAAGAATAACCGAGATGGAAACCTGTCTAGGGAATCATTTGTAAAAAGATTTCAAGCGAAAATATTGAGCTGGATCACATCTTGTGTTACATTTTATCTAATAATAAAACCATTACTTATACAGGTCTCACTCAATCAATGATCACTGGCAGCTGTAAAGTAAAATATAAAAATTATTTTCTTTTTAAAATTAAATTCACAAGAGATGTGTTGTTACTCGTATTGTTATTTGAGAGGTTGTTTTTAAAATGGATTGCCAGTCTAGTCTATCACTCGTTTAATTTTTTTGACATATTTTTTAAAATAAAAATACAATTTAAGACTTACACATTTTTCTCTTACACAAGAGTACAACAAACAATACAACATTGCAGAGATTGACCATTTTTAAATGCACACTAGGGCATTAAACATTAAGAACATTTAATACAGTGAAGAGGTGCATTTTAAAACTGGACGTCCTCTACCAAAATTTGCTCTCTAATTAAGAAGCCAGTTCAAAAGGGACAGGCGACAAAACCAGGTCGTCGGTGATTTGTTTTTATCTCAAAACCTTTTTGTCGGCAGCGGGACCGCATAAAAAATTACAAGACCACGGAAAAAAGTATAACCAGTTTAATTGTTCAGGGAAATAGGTTGAAAACGCGTGTGGATTTGAAGAAGGAACTGATGTCGTATAAAGTAAAATAATGTAAACGGTTTTTTTTATTCATTACTAATAGCGCATTTCGCTGCGCCTAACAGGAAATTACCAGTGTTGCTCTACTATATTATGGATGTATTATATTATATATAATATATAAACCTTCCTCTTGTATCACTCTATCTATTAAAAGAAACCGCATTTAAATCCGTTGCGTAGTTTTAAAGGTCTAACCATACATAGGGACGGACAAACACCGGAGGCTTTGTTTTATACTAAGTAATAATGATAGGTAGCCTTTGACCACGAGGTTAATCGACGTTCTCGCGTGGTTAAGCGATGATGGTCGTAGATGGTAGCATACTAAACCTAGAAGGTGGGATAAAAAAAATCATTTATTGTACAAATTACATACAAATAAAAAAAAGAATAGGGTATAATAAACAAAGAAAGTTACATGATAAGAAAAAAGTTGGTACACAAAAAACAATGAGATAAAATGGACAAATTCAGCGTATGCTGGATAGATTCCTCCTTTCCTACCAATACACCTTTCTTCCATGTTTTTTTTATATTTTAGACAAACGATAACATTATAATATCTATAGATTGGCATGTGGCCATTCTATAGTTAATACAAGTGTTCTTTACTAGTGTAGTAGCTGTAGTACTTTTTGCTTGTTCTAATCAATAAAGGCATTTGCCACCTAAATAAATCCATATTATCCATAGTATAATATATAAGATACATAATATCTAAGACGTTTATATAGATCTCATATAATAGTGCCGCTTCGTTAGCTGCGATATCAACGAGGCGTGTCTACACGTTCCTTCATCATTTGATAGGATTTTTGACTGATATAAATTGTCGTTGTTAGAAAACATTTTCGATGACGTATGTATGTGGAGGTACGGGGGCGTATTTGATTAAAGCGGTGTGTTAGGCCTCATTCACATTAGGGCAGGGTAGTGACCAGGGCATGTGTGTATGCACTATACATACTTCCATGGCAGGGAATGTGTGCAAAAAAAAAGTGTGCCTGCAAAATCTGGAATGAGTTTCCGCCCGCGGTATTTCCGATGAGCTTTAACATGAAACTCTTCAAAAGGCAAGTGAATAGAGTCTTAAAAGGTAGGCAACGTACCAGCGGTACCCATCAGGTGGGCCGTCTGCTTGTTTGTCACCTATTACTATAAAAAAAAAAGTGTAAACACACTGCTTACTGCGCTGCTGAATGTAAATGGGGTAATAGGAGTAAAGACGGCCAGTGGGTGCCAGTAAGAGTATAGAGAGAGAGAGAGAGTATATTTTGTATTGAGTAGGATAGGAATCGTTTACTGGCTTCACTGAACATCATGCCGGAACACAGCCGTAAATACCGTTTATCGCCACAGTTTTGTCCAGTGGATAACCAGCCACTGACTACCTATACAGTAGGTGAGAAAATTCACATTTTCAGTCCCCCAAAGTCCGAAGAAAATATTAAAGATATCATTATAAACATTCTCTCGATGCAAGCGTCAGCATAACCTATTATAAAACCATTCATTTCCTTCCAGTCCATTTACTGGAACTAATCCCCGGACACTGCAAGTTAAACATAAACTTCTTTTTGCAGAAAAAAGCGGTACCCTCATTTGAAAGCTTTTAGCTGTAATCCTGTCTAGGAGCACTCGTAACGTCTCGGTTTTCATGCTTAATTTAATACTTCGCTAATTAGGTAGCGTTGTCTTGGAAGGGATTTCGTTTGCTTTGATGCGTAAGTATGGGATTTGACGTGAAAGCCTTAAGCCGGATTACTCATACTAAATAGATACGTGTTTTCTACAACTGAAATACTAACGTACTAATTTTATCTTCTAGATTCTAGAGTTAAGTGTAAAGTTATATTATAATACATTCAAAATTAAAACTCAAAATATTGTACTCGTAGAAATAATCATCATCATCTCAGCCGTAAGACGTCCACTGCTGAACATAGGCCTCCCCTTTGGACTTCCATATGTACCGGTTGGAAGCGACCTGCATCCAGCGTCTTCCGGCGACCTTTATAAGGTCGTCTGTCCACCTTGTGGGTGGACGTCCTACGCTGCGTTTGCTAGTCCGTGGTCTCCACTCGAGCACTCTTCGACCCCATCGGCCATCCGCTCTCCGCGCTATGTGGCCTGCCCATTGCCACTTCAGCTAGCTAATCCGCTGGGCTATGTCGGTGACTTTAGTTCGCCTACGGATCTCTTCATTCCTGATTCGATCACGTAGAGAAACCCCGAGCATAGCCCTTTCCATAGCTCGCTGTGTGACTTTGAGCATAGAAATAATACTTAACTTTAATTTGTGATTTACTCTCTATCGCGTATGTGTGTGTGTCATGTTTGTTATCTCTTTATGAGTAAACTAGCTTATGCTCGCGGCTTTGCCCGCATGGCAATTTCCATTCTTAGCGGAGGTCTACGTCATAAAACCTATCTATGTTCCAAATTTCAACCCAATCCGTTCAGCGGTTTAGGCTATTGATAGTTCAGTCAGTCAGTCACATTTTCCTTTTATATATTTGGATGAACCGATTGAGCTGAAATTGTTGGCCTGAAAATTTATGTTATCCCAGTATACATAGGCTAAATTTCAGCGGGCAAAACCGTTATGCACAGGCTAGTAATATTATATCAACATGGTAGTAAATAAAACGTCCTACATAATAAATACGAGTATATTATAGTCCAGTCAATGAGTGCCTAAAAGAGGTATGTGGATCGAAAAGTCGAAAGCAGAAAAACTAACTTAAGGACTTTGTTTGGACTAGTTAGGAGATAAACATACTAAAAGTCCCCACCACTCCGAGGTGAGCCCGAGGGGGGGGAGGCCGAAGAAGGTCCCATTTTTAGGTTTTTTGCTCATATGTCAAAAACTGTGCGTTGTACGATATTTTGTTGTACTACATTATGAAAACTCATAAAATTTTCTACAACTTTGTCCTTAACATTTTTTATCTATCTCCAATCGTTGTCCAGCTATGAGCTTCTAAACATGGCCTATTTTAATATGGCTATATATAATATTCTGTAAGCTTGTCATCAAATGAGAAACATCTTGCTTATTGTTTAAACTTCAAATAATAGATATCGTGTATTTTCCAATTTGTGTAAGGAAATTCACAAATCCTAAAAACAATTTGACACCATCAAACAAACGGAATTGTAATTCCAAATTCGCGATGGCCTCCCTTTGTTAAAACAAATTTCCAAGTTAATAATTCATCATCAGCATTCTATTGAATCGCGAAGTCAATCCGAATTAACGAAGATGCGGATAAAGTCCGGAAATTGAGAATTCAGATTGAGATTTGAAATCAAATCTGTAATGACGTGGTCATGTTTCCGGCAAGAAAAGATGCTACGAGTCTAATATTTCAAATTCCTTTTATACTGCGTTATCTTTCTGCGTGTCAATATCAACGAATCATTATAATTGCTAATAAATCTGGGTGCCACTGTGTTATATGGACAATCATAAATAACCATCAAGCATCAGATTTACTCGTCCTGTCATAAAAAATTACAGAAGCATTTTGCGTCAGAAAGCAATTTTTTTAAATCTTAATTTAATTCTTTAGTCTTTAGATTTTGATATCGTGTGTTCATTTTAAAGCTGTTATCGGGTGGTCATACAATATTAATTAGACTCTCTATACTTTTGTTTATTTTCACGTTTCCCGGAGTCTATCAGTGATCAAAGCTGCATTAAAATCACGTTAATTGTATTGGAGCCACCTTATATTATTTTATTTTTAGTATTTGTTGTAATACTCGTAGTGGCAACAAAAATACATAATAATCTCATCTTTCTAAATAAACGGCACTAACTCACTTGTATTTACTTCGGCTTCGTGCCGACATAATAATCTGTGAAAATTGCGACTGTTAACTATCACAGTTCATAAAAACACAGCTTATGAGACTCGTTTTTACCTTTTGAGTACAGAACCTTTAAATACGATTATTTCTTCATACACTCTATGTTGAGGTATATTTTAAATGTAAAAGCAATTCAACTCATTGAAAAAGTCAAATAAACGTTGAAATACAAAGGCAAACAGAAGGCAATATTGAACACATTGTTTTATTTATTTTGTTCGGCACTCAGTAAGCACAGAAAGTGACTCGACAGCTGCGAATTTATTGGCGAACGATATAAAATGAGAAAGCACCTGTTTGCTTAAAATGGCGGTCGGTAGAGTTGTGATTGATAATCGCCATTTTGATTTTTTATTGTAATTTTTTTATTTATTCCAAAAAACTTCACATTACAATAATATTAATAGATATATTATAATTATGTTACAAAGAACCTTATAATTTATAATATCTATAACATGTAACACATGACTCACTAGCGTTCGCACTAGGATACCCCGTGTTACGAATGCTAGGACTTCCATATGGATGGTCATTAAGAATATCTTTATAATGTTAAAATAAAGATGATTACCACAAAATATTCAATAAACATAAAAAAATATAATTATTAACATTATCGTTGTCCGAAGTTTCTTTTTCTTCTCCTGTTGTTACACTTTTGTGAGACGAATCCAATCGTTAAAGTTTTTGTAAAAAATATAAATAATTGTATTACATTCTCAGATCTTTTTTTAATAATAAAAACTGTGTTTCAGTAAAGAGTTGTCTAATTTAATAATCTCATTATCTTCTTGATCTAAGTTACTAGGCAGGGTTACAACGCGTTTTACTGTTGTATAAAAGAATAGTCTTTTCTATCATCTTCCTTATTTTCTTTCACTCCCTACTTCATCACACACAGCTCCCTATATCATATCACTGTACACAGTTAACATTTCAACATTCTTGTATATTTATAAGAAACAATCGGAACCCACAGTTTTACTTTAATCGTATCATAAACTTTACGCTTGGTACATTAATTATGTTACTGAAAGATTTAAAGGTGTTATATTTATATTATATTATAGTTTAAAAGATGACATAATTTATCGGCCATTTTATCAGATTTGGCGCTCCATAATGCTCATCTCTAGTAGACCATTACATTCAGGCAGTGCGACGTATTGAACCATTTTAATAATTATTGTAGTTGCTGTGTTCTCGTTTTCAACATTTTTTATTATTCGTGTCTTATTTTATTCACAATGAAAGCTGCCTTTTCATTTGGTACGCACAACGGCAATTTATTACTTTTCTTTTATGCTATTATTATGCTGTACGTCAAAAACTGATTGTTCCGCCTTACGATTTCAAAGAAAAATGTTTCCAAGTAAATACAGGTAATCAGCGTAAACAAGCGAACATCTCAAGAACACGCAACTTTTCACTAATAATATTCCGAGAAAGAAAACACCATTTCCCTCCACGTACCGGGAATATTTCACGAGAGAACGACACAATTATTTTGTCAAATATTTTCGCTACCGTCCGGAAAACGTAAGTAAAGACCACATTAAAAGTTTGCTCTGGCCCCGGAAAATTATCCCAGATTTCGCCCTGAAGTTCCGAGTGGAAAGTTTTAAGGTAACTTTTTTCGGGGTATATTAACTGGTGAATTAAAATAGAGCTTGAAATGAGGCTCCGCTTGATGCGATCAAAATGAGATTTCGCGAACGGTTGGCACAAGTTTAATTCGTTTGTAGCTAGTATGCGCGAGTTTGTGAATTATTAACTGGAGAAATGTAATCTGTTCTGGCAAGTTCTATGGCTGTGTTACCATTCTACTGTTCGACATTTCCTGGAGATTTTGACGCAAACAAACAAATTTGTTTCTCAGTTACGTAATTGGTATAACAACGTGATTATACTCTCAAGGATAATGTTTTTATAGTGTCGTAATCATATTACTATTAATATCTTAAGACGTTATTTGACTAAACTGAAAAACAACTCACCCTAAACCGCTCAAGGGATTCTTCGAAATTCTCAAGGAAACCAAAGCTCCGGAAGTGGTATTTACTTACTCTTGTTGGATATAAAATTTTGATTAACTTTTTACACATTAAATATTTCAAACCTATGTCAAAGTGGGGTTTTTCAAATCAAGAATGAATAGGTTTATTTTGATCAATTTGGACCGCATTATCATTTATCAGCAGGTGAGATTGCGGTCAAACGCTTGTTTAGCCTGATGTAAAAAAGAAAAAAAGAGCATGATAATAAATTTAAAAAAAATAGCTAAAAAAATTGCAAACATCAAAACGCTGTTACACGCAGAACATAAAACAGCACTTCTGTTATTTTTTACTCTGTGGCTGTCACATAACAAACATTAAATGGGTGCA
The DNA here is from genome assembly GCA_947507615.1 of Hemithea aestivaria. Taxonomy (NCBI): domain Eukaryota; kingdom Metazoa; phylum Arthropoda; class Insecta; order Lepidoptera; family Geometridae; genus Hemithea; species Hemithea aestivaria. The sequence goes on along the minus strand of OX382325.1, from coordinate 2,011,477 downwards.
GTCTCTTAACTTCCTTTTTGGGAATAGCCTCGTCCTCGTATCTCGCACGTTGTGAGCAGAAACTACCATTAACTTATAATTAGTGACGGCGTCGGCGGCGCTTTTATAATTAGTCACCGAAGCTCCTGAATCATGCAAACATCCGTCGCGTTTTGAAGCGTGTGTATGTACTTTATATACTTTTTGACAGTGATGTAGATAATATATTATAAGCAAAGAACTGCTAAAATTCTAAATGCGAAAGCGTAGTAATAGTTTCTATTCTTTGGCGAAAGTATGGATGTGTATGTTGCGTATTTGTGATGTTACCATAAAACGGCTGATCCTACTGAGCTGGTATGTGAGCAGCCATGATCATAAAATATCATTTAGGCAACTAGTAAGTAAGAAAAATAACTCTTCATTGATACAACATAACAAAATATAATACCAAAAACAAAATTTTAGGCTAACAGTAATAGTACCAATTGGCGGTCTTATGTCTCAGAGCAATATCTTCCAGATAACCGTGCAGTATTGTAGAGGTAGGGTATAAATGGGTAAGTAAGTGGCATAATAAACGGGCACATTTGCCGTAGGACCGATAACCGCTGGTGTAGAAGAATTTTCAAGTAGAGACCTCGGCAAACGTAAGGCGCCTATGGACGAGATGCGGCGAAAACATCTGGAGGGTTGCTGAGAGTGGAGGAAGAAGACTGACGACCGAGTTGAGTGGCGTGCCATAGGGTTGGGTGTATGTCCTGCAGTGCACGAATGTAGGCTGATGATGACCGCATATAATATGCACGTACTGCTATAAGAAGAACCGGCAAGGAACTCACGGGGACAGAAATTATTCAGCTTTAATTTAGTACGTAGGAAGCTTAGACCCTGGAACTTCACATACATAATATTTTAACGAGTAAAACCGCTATGAACAGCTAATCTTAGCTGAAAAGCTTCGTTGCTGCAATACAGTGTTCCTGCAGGGACACACTTGACGGAGCAACCCTTTTGTTGAAGCAAAACGGGTGTCTAATTCATTTATAATTAGCCTCATGTGAGCAAATGCGATCTTTGCTCGTTGACGTTCTTTTTTGTTAAGCTTCGGGAATTCAATCAAAACCATGTGGGAATTCATTGTATTTATGGGAAAGATTGGGAGAAGAGAGACAGAGGACTTAGTTGAGGGGCGTGCCATGTGGGAGGCCTATGTCCAGCAGTGGACGAATGTGGACTGATGATGATGATGAAGATGGGAAAGATAATAAAGTGGACGTAATTATTATTTGCTTATGAATTTAAAAAAAAATGTTTTATTTTAGCTAGTTCAGTTAGCGAAGGCGAGACGCGCGTTTTAATTTATATCCTGAAATCGCTTGACGGATTTTAATAAAAATTTAATAGACTACCTGTGAAGTTTTTCCTTTAAAAATTAAATTTTTTTTTGAAATAAGTATAGGCGTCTTCAAATTATGCTGTTTCTAAAAAAATAAAATTAATTGTAAGTATCTAATATTTTTCAGCTAAGTCTGAAAAACCGTTGAGACCTGAAACTAACACAATACATATTTTTTTTATTATTAGAGTGAGTCTGTTATAATTACTGAGATTAAAAAAAGAACGTCATAATATCAAAACCATCTGGTTTTATTTAGTGCAGACGACTCGTCTACCCAATATCACGGTCTAGAATATTTAAATATTATTATTTAATTCTTAACTCTGAAGATGAAGTCTTACTGAAACCCGTTGCTAATTAGGTTGCTCATATTAAGCGTAGCTTAACGATTATTATCCTAATTTAAATAGAAGCTTGATATTATCTGAGCAGGCGCTTTAGACCATTATAAGATAATTGTTAGAGACTTCTAAATACTCCGTCTCAATAGCGCGACTGTCGCCAGTCATATTATTATACAAGCTGCACCTAGCGGTTTTACCCGCTATATGCCTATGTGTCATTCCAGGGTCTAAGCTATCTCTACACCAAATTTCAACTCAATCAAGCCTGAAAGGCTTGATGAATTCAGCTTTAGTTATGTCGTTAGATTCGTATTTAATGTGAAAGTGACACTAGGTTTAAAACAAAAAGGCGGATTTTTAAATTCCCAAATTATACAGAAACGCAGACGGGTTTTTTTAGATTTCTTGTTTTTAATTAACTTTTATAATTCCAAATTAATTAATTTGCTTTTTAATTTATTTGTTGTAACTGCAAAATGAAGGAATCTTCTGCTACGTCTAGCTTTGCTGTCAAGCCGCACTGCTTGCGGCTCAGTGTGAAAAAACTCTCATGATTACTTGCTATATATACACGAAGTTTGGAACTTCTTATTCATTTCTAAATTAAAAAGTTATTAATGTGTTTTCAGGATGTAAATTGCCAAATAAATTTAGCCAATTTAGAAATTGGTTCAGGCGTTTAATCATAAAGAGGTAATCAACACATACACACACCCAAATGTTTAACAGCTAGGCATATTTTGATACGTATTGTATATTATAACTAGTCAGGTCATAAGTATTGTCACACAGTAAAAACTTTTCTTATAGAATGCTGGCCACAAAAAAGTTTATTGAATTCGAATTTCGAATTGTTCATGAAAATAAAAATGTATACTTTTTAGAATTTTACTCATTTTTAAATATGGAGTGGACGCTTAAAGAAGACCGTGTTGCAGTTATTGCGTTGCATCGTTGCGGTTACGCGCCAATTCAAATTTTTGACATACTGAAAAATTTGAATATAACCAAAAGATTCGTTTATCGTACCATCAAACGATACAATGAAGACTCTAGTGTAGATGACAGGTCAAGAAGTGGTCGCCCTCGGTCTGTTAGGACTCCAGCAGTGATAAAAGCTGTGAAGGCGCGAATTCAAAGAAATCCCAAACGTAAGCAGAAACTGTTGGCCCTTCAGATGGGGTTAAGCAGAACCACGGTGAAAAGGGTGTTAAATGAAGACTTAGGGCTTCGGGCATATCGAAGAAAAACAGGACATCGTTTAAATGCTCGTCTAATGGACCTGAGACTGAAGAGATGCCGTGCTTTGTTGAAGCGGTACGCGAGAAAAAAATATCGAGAAATTCTTTTTTCGGATGAAAAAATTTTTACCGTAGAAGAGAGCTACAACAAACAAAATGATAAGGTGTACGCACACAGTAGTGAAGAAGCGAGCAACCGTATTCCGCGTGTCCAACGAGGTCATTTTCCATCCTCGCTCATGGTATGGTTGGGAGTTTCTTATTGGGGCTTAACAGAGGTACATTTTTGTGAGAAAGGTGTAAAAACGAATGCAGTTGTGTATCAAAATACAGTCCTGACGAACCTTGTGGAACCTGTTTCTCATACCATGTTCAATAACAGGCACTGGGTATTCCAACAAGATTCGGCGCCAGCTCATAGAGCGAAGAGCACACAGGACTGGCTGGCGGCGCGTGAAATCGACTTCATCCGGCACGAAGACTGGCCCTCCTCCAGTCCAGATTTGAGTCCGTTAGATTACAAGATATGGCAACACTTGGAGGAAAAGGCGTGCTCAAAGCCTCATCCCAATTTGGAGTCACTCAAGACATCCTTGATTAAGGCAGCAGCCGATATTGACATGGACCTCGTTCGTGCTGCGATAGACGACTGGCCGCGCAGATTGAAGGCCTGTATTCAAAATCACGGAGGTCATTTTGAATAAACTTTATTGTCATAAGAATCTATGTTTTGTTAAGTTCATTTTGGTATATAAATGGTTACATAATAAATAAACTTGTTCCAATAATTTTATATTAAACATGTGACAGAATTTATGACCTGACTACATGTTCCACATAGGTTTTGCTGGACGGCCAGTCACCAATTTCTACGCCACTGGGCAGGAAAAATCCCTACATTGCCTTTCTGGCAAGAGTATTATTCACTTTTCAACGTGCCACATGCTGAAATAAGAAAAACCATCTAAAATTACCATAACCATATTGATTGTCGTGTCCAGATGTTGTTGTGTTATTCCATCCTAATACATTTTTTTAAAAATAATATATAATTTATAAAGATAATGTTTAAATATAGACAGTTTTATAGTCACTAGACGCTTGAACTTTAGATCGATATGTGTGCAGATCTGAATTTATAGTTGCCTTCTAACATTAATTTATACACGTCTACAAGCTACGTATGGCTTGTGTATGATTGAAACAGTACAGAAACTTTGGTTTTTTTTCTTAATTAAAAAAATACATAATGTTCACGGGGTTTACAATATAAATCGTATTATCGTTTATGTAGTGGGTGATTTAAGATTTTACTCATAGGCCCTTCATTTTTCTAGGTAATTCAGTGTGATTTATAATCTGTGCATGGTTAAGAGTCATTTGACAAATATCGATATAATAATTATGTAAAACTGCCAGTCTTTATAATGTTTTACTAGTGTTTATAACAACTGAGTGGCTAGAGAAAGAGAGAAATTCCTGGACGAGATTCGAAGGGATTTCTACAAAAGGTTGAATTTCTTAGTATGATGTATTGAGATTTTATTTTATGTAGGACTTAAAAAAAATAACAAAATAATGAAGTAAAATTAACAAAAAAAAACAAATTTTATTTTAACAAAATCATGAAGGGCTGGCTGGTGATTTAATTAAAATATCATAAATGCCATGCTTGAGTTATAGTCTACTTCAGATTAAACATTAGCATAATAACTACATGTTTGTGACTTTGCCTGCGTGGATAAACTTAACTTTTTAGCGGAGGTGTCATACTCGTATTATCTCTGTGCCAAATTTCGACTCAATCCGTTCAGCGGTGTAGACTGTGCGTCGATACACCAGTAGTCAACGAGTCATTCTTTCTTTATTTTTATTTACTTGCACAAAAATACTGCTTTATAGATAAGGTATATGCTTATGTACTGTCCAACACAATCCATGAAGCGTTTACAGCGGATTTAGTATGCATAATGCCGATATTTATTGCACACTGTGTTTCGAAGATAGCACCAACACTGCGAAGGATCAAAGGCTTTGTGTAACTAGTATTAAACTGAACTGACCATTAAATTGGACGTACTTTGACACGATGAAAGTTTGTTTAACCACGTTAATGTTTGGAAGTTTGGTTCCGTGTTTGTCACCTCTTTACGTTGAAACTACTAACGAGCTAAAGTAGTTCTACAATTACGTTTATTAAAACAGTATTTGTGAAGTAATAAACAAGGGATTTATACCACCTTCTAGGTTCCGTCTGCTGCCATCTTCAGCCGCACGTGGCACGCGAGATCGTGGTCAAAAACTAACCTATTAATGAATTTGAAAAAGTGAGATGTCATCTCCTCCATGTATTACCTACTTAATGCTTACGTCTTTGCTTTCGTTTAAGAAATCAGAAAAACGTCTGCGCAGTTTATGTGTTTCGGCTGGAAGTAAGGTCAGCTAGTAATGATGTTAATGGATATTATTATTTCGTGATTAAGAAATTCTATCGTATTAGCATGTAAACAACAAAATTATTTTTAAAAATTTTGCAACAATTTCATCTTTTCGACTTATCTCTCCCATATGAATACTCACATGTTATAATTATAGGTAAAGTTGGCAACATTCAGGGAAATCAGATATCTCTCGCAAGTGGATATTATCGTAACGAGCAAACTCTGTAGGTGTTCCTACGCAGGGCCGGATCCAGGATACTTGGGTGGGGCTACGTACGAGGTTAGACTAAAATTACGAATTTGTTTATCACATTAATTTCACAATTTTCATTACGAAAATTACTTATACGTTCTGCAAGGCTAAGATGCGCAACAATTACATACATATTACTGTCTATAAATTTACCTATGTACTGGCAGAAATTGATTGAGAAGTGCTGAGGATTAGGCTAAGATGAGACAAATATGTCGAAGGTGTGAACGAATACCATCTGATGACTATGTTGTCTGAAAATACCTCTACCAAGCCCTTTGTATAAGTGACAAGATTTTTTTATCTTCTCACCGAGTTACGAACAATCGGTTCATAGGATTTTGGGGGGAAAACGAGTCCCCTTATTCCCCCTAAATCCATCTCTGTCCACACGTATTCAGGGACCAGACGTGATTTAAAGGTCAAGGTCAAAGGCACCCAAGGGCGAATGTAACACTTTTTAAATTAAATTTTTCATAAGATCATATTTTATTAGAACAAAAGTAGGTACATTTCTATGATTACGCTATTCATCACTTTCGCTTTCAACCCAGGTGGATTCAGTACAGCACTTTGTCTTGATGTTGTATAACTTTTATTTTTAAAAGACTAGTTCAAATTCTAATTTAAAATGGATTTACATAAAATAGACTTTAATGGAGAACTCTAGCAAGTCAAATTTACAATAAGTTTATGCTGTTTTTATCTATGAAATTGGCCTAAGTTAGACCACATCCCACCTGATGGAAAGTCCAGATGCGGTCAACGATCAATCACGTAAGATGCCTACAGAAGAGCACCTTTCATTCACTCGTTTCTTTTTTCAATAAAATAAAGTTAAATAGAAAATTTGATATGAAGTTAATCAATTTTTATCTCTAAAAGTAACAGCGAAAATGTTTGAATCTTGCAATAAACAAATCGAAATAATTGGCGAGATCCATCAAGCCATTTAGGACCGTTTTCTTGCTCACTGAACAAGCTTTAAAGATGTTATAAAATATTATCTACAACGAGATTTATTACACAAATTTAATGTTCATTGCCTTTTTATCTTTAGTGTAACTTGAACATTTTAATTTAAAACTTGGTTAAAACGGACTATTGTTTTTATTTTAAATTATGCGCGGATTTTTATTTTAAGGGTACACAGTTTTACATGACTGTTTTTTTTATGTTATTACTAGCTGTGCCTCGTGGTGTTTCTCGCGGCATGGCTTCTTACAAGCTTTATCTGTTGTCTGTCTGTCTGTCTGTCTGTCTGTAATCAAATCTTGCAAGTTTAATTTGACCCACTTCCCGGTTTCAAATTGAGCTGAAAATTTGTATGCGTGTGTAAATCGGATGACAATGCAATATTTTTATGACATCGAGCTGATCTGATGATGGAGTTGGAAGTTGGCCATAGGAACTCTGTCATAAAACAACGCAACCCCATCGAGTTTGGGCTCATTTGATTCGTCTCAACGAGTACTTTATGATGCAAGATGATAACAATAATTAAAGCTTGTTTTTAAAAAGTATTTTTTTAAATTTCACTTGTTTTAAAAATAAACACTGTATTTTTTGTTATGTGCGAAAGGTATCTTAGCTTCCTCCGTGCGAGAAGTGGTAACAGACGTACATACACACGTATTCCTTGTTTGGTATTAATATTATATAATAATGTTGTAAAGTTTTTTCTTTAAACAATAAATGATTATTTGTCAATTACTTGATCACATCCGTAAAGCGTACTATATTAAAATGTTTCGAATTTAACTAAAAGCCTTTAAGGTCAGAGACATAAGTTCACGAACGTACTAAAGCCTGGTATCGTAGGAAGCAGGCAGGTAGTAGGTAGCCTATCATCAAGCAATTCGTCTACGTTGTTTACCACCTACATAAAAAAGCTGTTTATCCACCGTAAAACCGTGTAACTTTCCCGTACATTTTCCCGTCAAATTATCACGGATTTGCATGTCGTGTGATATTTTATCTGGTGCTTTAATAATCCTCCCCTCGCCAGAAATTAATTAAACCTGAAAAAACCATCGCCGGTCACGTAGCCTATATATCCGGGGTTAAAACGCTCATCCCTTGCCGTACTCCCTTCATAAGGTTACTGATTGAAAAATGTTGTGTACGGTGTACTTGGACGCAGGACGTTGGCTTGGCCGTTTTTGATATATTGAGAAATATTTTGTTTATTTTCTACTCCGATCAAAAGTTTGTAGATACAAAGCAATCTTGCTTGAAGCGATTGCTGCTCATTACAAGTACTACTAAAGTAACTGTAGGTAATAACAATAAGTATAGTGTCTAGGATAAAAAAAAAACCTACGCAATATTTATTTGCAAAGGCTCTATTGCAAAGGAAAGGTATGATAACCTCTGCCAGTTTATCCGCTGCCCAGTTCTGTGCTCCAGACTGAAGGACAATGGTTCCAGAATGTTTAATATAAAAACACTGCGTAGAAGTATGTCTATTTTTGGCAAACATTTTGCTGTTAACTGGCACATGATTTGCTTTTAATACGAAATTATTTCCAATGCGGCCATATATTAAATGTAAAAGGTGAGACAAAACCTGGTTTTATAGAACAAAGTATAAAAATAATAACGTGGTAACTAAAGTAGTACTTTTATGCAGAGCTTAGCAACTGTAGTATATTGTGTTTTAGGTGTCATTTTAGGGTTCGCTTGGCAATAACATGTTAATGAAGGGATCGACAGCTCCAAACTTTCACATCGTTTTAATGGCACTTCGACAGGTTTCACCAAATTTAACATACTCTTGAAGGGTAAACAAATTTTTAAAATTAGTAATATTTGAAAATGTTTAAATTACGTTAAAATTTTAACATCGGTTTTAACCTGTGCTGGAGGTATGCGTATTTAAAAATTCAAATGGATATGTTTGTCGTTTTTCTCGAAATATGAACTTGGAAATCTGTCTCTTATTATTTTCTATGTATGTCTCATATTATATGATGCAAATGAAACTGACTGCGCAAAGATCTCACACACTGGGTGCCAAGAGAAAAACCAGAAAACGAAGGCGAGACGATTTATAGCGCAACAGGTTGGCTGGGACGAGGTGGAAGGGTTTGGGGAAAGCATTTGCCCAGCAGTGGGACAGTATGGACAAGAAAAATATAAACACTATGTTTTTGTTATGCAAAGTTAACGATTCCCGCTCCCACAAATCAAAACAACTAGCTTCTCCCCATGCTACTTCATTTTCAAAACTTATTTAATTTTAGAAGAAAGCTTTACATCAAATATTCATAACACCAGTTTGTCAAAGAATCTCAAGAAAAACAAGCAAAATTCCTCACTCGAAGTAACTCCCAACAAAAGTTTGGCCTCTTAAAACACTTCGTTCAATCTTTCCATTTACGTTGAAACTATTTCATTGTGAGAAACTTTTTGCATCGAGTTAAGTTGTATGCATAAAAAATAAACCAGGGACGTCTAGTCAAGTGAACAGTGTTGAAAAATACAGTATTACAACTAATTAGACTGTAGAATATAATCCAAAATATCCTTATATTACCTCTAAATATATTATCTTCATCATCCAAGTCCTGTAAAAAATCGAATCTTGCTGGGCATTGTTTCTTTCACATATACTCGTATACTACAGTAACTCTCAAATCCATCTTGTGTCAACATTTTTCATTTGCAAATAGTAACTTTAATTATGTACTTTAACAAATGCTTCAAATTAAGAAGAATTTCTTCGAAACTTGTTTGTAATCTCACAATTACGTCATTGAAAGAGATTTGGTGATATAAATATAAACATTATGGCTAACCTTTATGACCAAAATTCAAATGACTATCTGAACATTACCGCTGCTCATGGTATGTTGCCAGCGCATCAATATCCCACTCGAAATAACAGCTGCATAGATCATGTGATTCTGCGCACTCACACTACTGCCACTACGATTGTATTGGACAGTTTTATAACGGACCATGCTCCTGTACTCTTTTGTTCTGACTTACGTGGTAGTTTCAATACAACCAATACTAATATTACACGTATGAATTACTCGCAAATTGTATCACAAATCAAGCTTTATGATTTTACATGTATTTTTAATATGACTGATGCTAACGTCGCTATAGATTTTCTTATAAAAACACTATCCTCTATTATATTACTTAATACAATTACAATTAAAATTCCAGCTAGGAAGGTAACTTTAAAACCGTGGATTACTCCTGGTCTCCTACGGTGCATAAAAAATCGTGATAAATTACATTTTAAATATAGATCTGATCCTGAAAATGCTGTTGCTAAAATCACCTATTTGCGATATAGAAACTTTTGCAATAACTTGCTAAAAAGATTAAAACGGGAGTTTGAGAAGAAAGAATTTAAGAAGGCAAAGGGAAACTCAAAAGAGACATGGAAAGTCATAAAAAAAATTGCTAATATTAAAAAACCTAATACATCAACTTCCACCTTGTTGTGTGATACGAATCCGTCAGAATCCGCTAACGAAATAAATAATTACTTCGTTAATGTAGGACAAAATCTGGCTAATAACATTCTGCATAACGACATTAATGTGTCTTTTACTGATTTCCCTAATGTCAGTCACAATATGGCTCTATTTGACACAGACTGTACTGAAGTGGAAGGTATAATTATGTCTTTGCGAAGAGACTCGGCAACAGGCTGGGACGGCATACCCACAAGAGTACTACAAGATTCTCGACAGTCTTTGGTACCAGTTCTGACATATATATTCAACCTGTGCTTTAGTACAGGTGCATTTCCAAGATCTCTTAAGAAAGCACTAGTCTTGCCAATATTTAAAGGTGGAGATAAAAAAGAAGTAAGTAATTTTAGGCCAATTTCAATTCTAAATTCTTTATCAAAAATTCTAGAAAAGCTACTAAACTGTAGACTTAATAACTATCTCAATAATTTTGATTTAATTTCTAAAAAACAATACGGATTTCGTAAAGGAATTTCTACAGAAGATGCCATTATGGAACTCACGAGCACTATTGTAAAGCATCTTGATAATAGGCAGAAAACGATAGGTTTTTTTCTTGGACTTGAGAAAGGCCTTTGATTCTGTCAGTATCTCTTCCCTTTTACTTAAGATGGAAAAACTCGGAATCCGTGGTGTGGCATTGAATATCTTCCAGGATTATCTGTCTGATCGATATCAAAGAGTAAAAGTCGACAAATACGTTAGTGACGATATGCTCCTGAATTTTGGGGTTCCACAGGGCAGCATTTTAGGGCCCACTTTGTTTACGATATATATCAATGACCTTCTTACACAAACTATACCACACTGCGAAATTATTGCCTACGCCGACGATACGGCACTCATTATAGAAGGTAAAACCTGGGCGGAAGTGAAACAAAATGGAGAAAAAGCTTTAAAAACAGTCAGTAAATGGTTAGCAAATAATCTCCTCACTTTGAACGTTGAAAAATCTTTCTTTATTCCCTTCTCATCTAATAATGTATCCCTTCCGGATAGTAATTCATTTACAATTTTTTCCCATACGTGCAGAGAAAATGACGTTTGCAATTGTCCTTCTCTCCCTCGTGCCGACAGTATAAAATACCTAGGAGTCTATATTGATAGCTGCCTCACTTGGAGAGTTCAAATAGATGCTCTGGTCACTCGGGCAAGGCGTCTAATTTATATTTTCAAAAATATACGATCCACAGCAGACAAAGACACGCTTAAAATTGTTTATTATTCCCTGGCTCAGTCCATTTTAACTTACTGTGTTACAGTTTGGGGAGGAGCTTGTAAAACTATATTATTGTCTCTGGAAAGGACTCAAAGAGCAATATTAAAAGTCATGCTTAAGAAACCAATAAGATTTCCGACATTGACTCTCTACCAAACTGCCGATATCTTAACGGTTAGACAACTTTACGCTATGTACACTATTTTACGAAAGCATCGTCAAATACCTTATATGGCTGATGGCCTTCAAGATAACTCGAGAAGACGAGCCAATAGACCGGTGTGTCCGTATGTTCCGTATCGCACTGCTCTCACTGGCAGACATTTCAATGTTCTTAGCTCACGACTTTATAATAAATCAAACAAAGAATTAAATATTTTGTCCCTTCCATATAATAAAGTAAAAATTAGTCTCAAACCTTGGCTTCAGAAACTAAACTACACGGAGGTGGAGGAGTTACTGAAGCCACTGCCACTCTAATTCACAGACTGCAAAGATACTCCGCTATGTCTCTCGCACTTTTCTGTCACTATTTCATCACTCTCATAACATTATTTTACGAACTCAGTTGACACCCACAAACTATACATCTAACTCATAACTCAAACATTACACTCATTACTCATTGGTTTTATTCTTTTCTTTGTCTATCTTATACCTACGTCAATATCATAATAATAATGTAATTATATAATAACATCAAAATAGCTGATACTGCTGAACTGCAGTTTTTTTTTTTTTTTTTTTTTTTATTATGTACCTATTGTAAACCCTGATCCTTTAGTTTTTATTAGATATTTGTTTTCATGAAAATGTACTCAGTTATACCTACCTTATCCAAACGGGGGGCCTTGGTGGCTGTAACACAGTTTTAATACTAGTACGGTCACCAATAGTCCTACCTACATCTTTAGTGTCTTCTATAGTACGAAATTCATTTAATAAGTAATTAAGCTGTTACCATAATCTTACTGCTCCAAACTTCATAATATTAAAAATTTCAAATAGAAAAGTAAACATTATAGTAAAATTGCATGTTAGTTTTTATAAGTGGTTGAAAGATGTAAATTCTATTTTAAATGGTCAATAAACGATTTATTTATTTATTATTTATTTATTTTTTTAATAGAAGGGAAATTTTTGGCTTACAATGTCCAGTCTCCTAAATAGTCCAGTATATCAAAATTTCTAGTGTCCCATAACGTCCAGTCTCATAACATCTAGTGGAATCATCCTGTAAGCGTATACAACCGGCGCGGTAGCCAATCACAAACTGCAGCTTGACAACCGGTTTGTGGCTGCAGTTCGAGCGAGCGAATGAACGTACGCATCGGCACAAACCTAAGTAGGTTTTTAGATGTTTTGTACTTAGTTTTAAGATTTATATTTTGGTGTATTAAATAAATAAAAAAATAAAAAAACTTTTTTGGTATTAATAACATTTTTTTTTTCTTTATAAATTGTCATTATCATACAGCAGCTAAGCTTTGCAGTAAGTGGTAATTTAATAAGCTATCTACGTAACGGCAGATTTCTCTATAGTGGCAACATTCTACATCACGTAGAGTTCAGGGAGTTTGCGACAAACAAAACAAGTTTTCTCAGACTCGACACAAAATAAAACTTTTCGGCGATAGACACAAAGACATACTTTGTACTTGTAAATAAGGTTAACTGTCTACTCTCTACAAGTTTGTGAGGTAAAGGGTTAGTTTCTTTTAATACTACTACTTGTAGAAGTTTTCAACAAAAGAGTAGTGTCAAAATAAAATATACAGAATCGTATATTATTATGGTGTTAGGATAGTAGTATATGTGTGCGTTTTACGTATTCACGCCTTAACTGTAGACCCGATTGAGTTGAAATTTGGTATAAAGATAGCTAAGATTTAAACAAACATTGTATGTTACTTTTCAGCAGAGAAACCAATAAGCAAAGCTAGTTGTGAATAACCTAAACTTTGAGAAATTTGATTTTAAATCCTAGAGTGGATTATGTTAAGAATTTTACTGATTTAGTTTAAGCATCGGTCTTTGGAGTTTTAACAATAATCATATCGCTACGAATTTACACCATGTGACCTTAAAATCCTCCCTAAAACATAAACAATTTGAATCCGGATCCTCCAGCTGTTTATTGTTCTTAAGTTTTCATCCAATTTCGCCTCTAGGTCAAAGTAACTTGTGATTCCATTGAAATCGCGTGTTAATAAGGTCGAGACAGACTTAGGAACAAATTCAGATACCACGTAAACGGCGCAGCCCCCAAATTCGAAACGCTTTTGTCTAGCGCAAATTTGGTCGTAACGTAGCTGGGATAATTCTAATTAGGACAAAAAAACAACCTACTAACAGTTAATAGTTAAGTTAAAAAAAAGGTAAAAAAAAGTTTTTTTTAAAGGCATAAAAGAACTGTTTATTTTTCTACACGTAACAATATCAGAAATTAGAGAACCGCATTGCACGTACGATAAAAATTAAGCTCTTATAGTACAACTTCATGGCGTCAGTTTTGTTCTATGGGCCGTGGTATCTGCTTTTAACATATATAGCTTGTGAGTCGAAATTGTATAAATGTAAATAGTACTGGCCACTTGAGAAGGCTACAGGGCTTCGAGTTTCATATTTGATATTTGACTTACGGAAAATGGCCCCAATATTAAACTTTTGTGTAATTAGAGGCTGGTTTTTATTTGTTTATTAGACGTACATGATATGTACATTACTATAGCTGGACTAAGTTTAATATGTATAAGCATTATTTATTAGTCTAATGGGGTTTTTTAAGGGTAGGGGGATGGGGTTGGAGTTTTTTAGTTTATGCATTATTGTAGTTTTAAGACGAGCAAGACGCTCTCCTGATGTTAAGAGATAACGCTGCCCATAATCTGTACAGTGCCACCAAGGAGTTTAACAATGATGTAAAATTCTAGGTCCACTGCACCAATGCTTCTAACTCAAGAGATAGCTCAAATCGCTCAACATCATGTAGTTAACGCTTAACCTTTTAATGTCGATCATCTCAGTTCTCGAATACCTGCGAACAAAATTAAACAAAAAAAGTTAATAAAAAGCCATTACGAAATCATAACAAAAAGTATGACGTCACTTCAATAGCGATCCCTTTTACTAAATAATCACTCGTGCCTGAAATGAAACAGCCTAAGCAAGCTTTAATTAAAAAACCGCCACAATTATCCTTTGTAAGACAAAAAGAAAGCTGTGTTAAGGGCGACCCCGGAATTAGCAAACATTCTAAAGGAATCATTTATCAAGAGAGAAATAAGAACAAACGCTAGTAAATTCCGAGCTCTCGTTAGATCTGGAACGGGTGTGGTTACATTGGCGGAGCTTTAAATAATACTGAATTTCACTTAGAGTGATTTTACTTTTTAAAACTGCTGAGAGGTCGCAACTGTTTGATAATTGTCTTAGAACAAAAGCTGATTTTCTGCACACAGAAAGAATTTTGGATAGAATAAACATTTCCGCTCAGATAATACTTTACCTACGACTTGATTATAAAGGTAATATACTATAAATAATAAATAACAAACACTCTCATATAGGATATAAAAATGTTACGTCTGAGACTTCTGTGAAAATTTCTTGAAAACATTGATCAAATGAAAAAAAAAATTTCAAACTTTCGGCACCAAAATACAATGACATTTTTACTTAAAAAATAAATATTATAAAACAAAACTGTGACTGTTTTACAGTATGTTTCAATTGACATTATAATACATACATAAACGTATAAAATAGGCAAATATACTTCCGTGTTCCGTCCAAAGTTGACTTGTTGCCAACTTCGATGTCTCCTCACTTAAAATTCACGTTCTCTTAACTCAGTGTTCGAGCCCATTAATTAGCATTTTGGGAATATTTCTTGGGAGCAGTTGAAGTTTCACGTAATTTATTAACAAGTCTGCATAAATATGCGATTGTAACTTAAGGAACGGCCAAATTGCTTTTTGTGGCTTATTTTGTAACGTTCTGATGTTTTGCGGAGTTTTATTAAATTTGTTACAAGTTTGTTAACAATCTGACGCCAATGATTTGTTGGGTTAGAATCTGTTCACAGGGCAGTTATGATAATTCCTGTAATAAAATATGTTAAAGTATGAATGTGTGTATACCTTATATATATTATGTGTGTGTGTTGGTCATTGTGAAATTCTGGGTAGCACTGTACTGATTATGGGCAGCGTTATCTCTTAACATCAGGAGAGCATCTTGCTCGTCTTCTTACTTATCCACATAAAAAAAAACCATTTATTCAAATAGGCTACAATTAATAGATCACTTTCGTTAACTTTATCTTTTCTTTACCTAATCTACCGCTCGTACACAAAGTAGCACCTCTATGAGAAGAACGAGCAAGAATCTCAATAAGTATTAATATTGTGTGTGCTTGTTCTGTCTTCGCGACAAAACAGCTAAACCAAAAGAGTTAAAATTTAAGATTATAATGTATTATTATAGCTTAGGTCATAAAACTTTATAAGGCTCTATAAACGTATATTTATAATTTCAACAGGCTCCTTAGACATTTAACACTAGGAACAAAAGCGTACCATTTTCACGTAAACACTGACAACATTATGATATTGAGAAAAACCTAATCGACCAAAAATCTAGAGCTTCCAAGTTGAAGTTTGAATGTGAAAAGGTAACAAACATACCACAAACTTTTGCGCATTTAATGTGTTGATGTAATATCCATAATTTCGTGCTGTTGTTTTCATGTACATTATATAATTTAAAAGATAAAAGTACATAGGAAACTGAATAATATCGCAAAATTAGGTTTCACACAAAATAAAAAAAAAACTCTTTTTCATCCACATAGATTAATCCTCGTCATGACGAAGGCTTCAACTGACAATAAAGCCTATATCAATGACAGTAAGATGTATTTCTCTATAACATTTTGATTATTGAGTGAGCTTGGGAATACTAGGATAGGTGCAGACTTAAGTTTAACAGATACCGCTATCAGTAAAAATCACCGCGAATTTAATACTAAATAATACGATTTTCGCGACCATTTAAAAATAAATAAATAATATTTAAAGCAATTATAGTTCAATAATAGTTAGGTACTACTTTTCAATGGATTATATTGGACTTGAAATCAGAAAACATAATTTGTATTTTAGCAGCAGGAACATCATGACTCAGGGTCGCTGTTCCTTGGCATTTTATTTACCTTTTGCTGTACTGTATCGATAGTCAGCAGCCAAAGCAAAATCCAGCAGCTAGCAAAAGCAGTCAGCAAAAGTTAGCTTTATCCCCTTTAGGAAATCGTTTCCTAGTGGATGTCTACGTCTTGACACCGGGTGCGTATTGAGTCACATAATATCTTTTTTTAGTTTGGGGCCTAAAATGTTTCGCATAACTTTTCTTGGTCTAGTGGGAGAAACTGAAGAAAAAAATATCAGCAGATCCTTCTTTTTTCCCTCATTCCGGCAATATATTTAACTCAATTTTGGAAAAGATGAGATACGTCTTTTTGAGTATCAAAGGTATCTATCTTGCCGTTTTACCACAGTGTCTGTCCAGTATAGGTATTACAGACTACAATACCAACGGCAAAGCAGCAGGAACATCACGTAATCCATTACATAGGCGCGCGTGACTCAGGGTCGATGTTCCTTGGCATTTTATTTACTCATACCTTTTGCTTTACTGTATCTGTGTCTTGATGGCTGGTATCAATTCTTTTTGATGAATGGGTAAATGCGAAAATGCTGCAGAAGGGAAAATTAGCACATACTTTGATAGATAGATGATAGATAACACTTTATAGAACACAGAAAAATATACAAAAATAAACTTAAAAATAAAAACACAATATTATAATCTACGTGTCACAATTGGCGGTCTTATCGCTAAAAGCTTAGCACTGTGAAAAAGATGGATTTTAAAGTATGTACGTTTTTTTTAAATCAATGTATTTTATTTTAATTCTAGCTGTCTCTTAGAAGCCATGTAAAAAAGATTTTTATTTGTAAAAAAAAGTAAGAAGACAAGTAACACAATAATCAGTACAGTGCCACCAAAGATTTCACAGTGATGTAAAGTTCAAGGTGCACTGTACCAACGCTTGTAACTCAAGAGTCATAATAAGATGTTAAGACATTTTAGCCTTTTAGTAATATTTTGAATATTCTATAACTGTCTACTTTAAACCAAATGTAGGTAGGAAATTTATAAAACAACTACCAAAACTTTTTTGAATGTGTTTTGAAACGAACAATTGGCAATTAAACCACATAAGGCAATTTATATTTGCAGTATTCATCCCCATTTTTCACTAAAGTAAAATTACTCTTACCGCTGAAAAATAAGCAAAGAAAATGTAGTGCCTCCAACCGGATGCTGCCCTCGTCCATCATTTGTTAGAACTTGTTTTTAACGTCCAAACGACTTGGAAATTAATTGAAGCACTGCAAAACAAAACCATTGCCCTCGTCGACTGCTTAATAAATTGAGATCTGTCCGTGAAATTAAACTGTGTATGGGAAACTGGATGTCTGGATGTCAATAATTTGGATTTCGAACGGAATGTCAAAATAAAATCGTTTTTCTCCTTAGCTACTAGCGCTTCAATTGTTTTGAAGCGGATTGAATTTGATTCTAACATCCTTAAATTAAATTTAATTTTTATTAATTTATTCTGACCATGGATACAAGTCCTTCAGTCGAAATCTTTATAATTTTAAGTTCATTGTTTATTCGATAAAGAGTGGGCGTTTATCGAATCACATCGATTCATTTTGTGACGATTCTTGAAAATAGCAGACTGTTGAACTTTTTTCCATTCTTCGACAGTAAATCACATTCACAAACACTCAAAGTTTATTAAACCCACTATTAATACGCGTTTAGCACTTATTGCAAAATTATTATCCAAGAAAGCAAAAAAATTCATCCGCTTTCCAAAAGCGCGGCAAAATGAATCCCTTAAATTAAAGGTTTAATTCAAATGGGGTGGTTGCGGCTCAATCGTGCCCCTTGGGAGTTTTAGGGATAAATTCATTTTAGGTTAGTTTTTTACCACGATTTCACCTGATTTTTGGCGATGATGATGCTGAAGATGGTGGCAGTGTATCTAGAAGGTGGGATAAATTCCTCTCTGACTTTACAAACATCATGCTAGAACACGATTATAATGACCTCTTGGTAAAACGGTTTTACCCAGTAGGTCGTCCGAAGTCGTCCGAAGCATCCACCAGTAAAAATACGCAGAAATACGGAGTGCAAGGTGATTTATTTAGAGATAAAAGTCTCTTAATTCAATCTCTCTAGTAATGTTTAGTCAGGTGCCGTCAACTTGTTGACTACACGGCTAGCCATTTGGTTGTACGATAGCTGAACTAAATCCAAAGTCACAATATCTGCATAATATGTGCACTGCCGTAAATAATAGCTTAAAGAAATAGTGACTATGATTCCGATGAACTGGAAAGCTTACTTGCTTATGCACTTTGCTTTGTGCATAGTGCAGTGCAAGTGCATTTTTTTCCTCTCCCTCCTCGGTTGTATGGAAAAGATCGCTATTAGCGATACACTAAGTTTTGTCCTGTTTTAGTTTTTAAGATCTTTTTTTGTAATTTTTGTGTATCAATATAGTGTTATATCTATCTATCTATCATACCCTACATAACCTTAGTGTTTTGTTAGATATAAAACATTTTTCCATAAATATACCCTTCCAACCAGGTTGTCTGTAAGAGATTGCTCTATGCGATAAGACCGCCGATTGTATACCTTTAGCTTTATGTGTATTGTCTACTTATAAAACAATTTCTTGTAACCAGGTTTGCAATAAAGTATTATTGTACTGTATTGTATATCGACAGCGAGCAGTTAGTGTGCTACATTGCCTCGTATTCATATTCCACAGAATTCTAAAACAAATGAAAGTTGAGCAAGCCGTTTGGCTAAATTGCGTAACATTTAACCCGCAATAGAACTAGTTGTTATCGACACTACCACACATTTTTTATGCTAAAATTGCTAGGATTGTTTGTTTACATGGACTTTACCATAATACGACAGCGTACGATGAATGATTATGAGATAAACTTCACGAGACTGGCATTCGAGTAAACATTTTAGACATAATTGAACTTATTGTGCTTTTCGCTAGTCTTGACATTCATATTATTATGCCTTGTCGTTTTCTGCTGATAAAACTACAGTTACAGCTACAACTTTTTTGTTTAGAATGGAAACACCTGACTTCTTGAGTAAATTTAAATTCAAATTCCACAAGCAATAGTCAAAACAAATGAAAGATAGAACAATATAAACAGAACCAACGTTTTGGCTAAACTGCGTGACATTTCGCCCCCACCAGAGCTAGTCGTTATCGATACTGCCCCGCATCACTCCGCCTGGACTAGCGACCCACGTGCCGAGGTCTACATTGTTACACTTGGATACTTATCCTTTAGAAAAGTAGATAGGATGTAATATTTTCAATTTATCACCACTGCACAATTATAATTCATAGACTTATTGTTTTGGATAAATGCACATAAAGTTCGATTTATAAAAATACTAGGTATCTACATGTAAATACGTTTAATGGAGGTATTTTACACAAGCAGTAACGTGCAGGCATTGCTGTGTTCCAGAGTGAAAGGGATAGCAGACCAGCGATATTTCTTCACTTTTAGTTGTCTTCCTTTTTTCACTACTCATTTCAAAATAGGTACTGTTTTGTGTGCGTTTTACCAGATTATTTTTATCATTTTCCGACACAGGTTACAGAGGGTAACTTAATTAAAAATAAGTGTGTGGTAGAATAGAATACTCTTTATTGCAACCAAAGAAAATTTCAGATTTTCCTAATACTAGCATTGAAACACAGTTTGGTCCACAATGGGCGACCTTATCGCTTTAAGCGATCTCGTCCAGGCAACCAACCTTTGTATGGAAAAGTTGACTGAAAGACTATAGTGGGATTTGGTACAAGAATTTGTTTACATATTTTTAGCTAAATACTAAAAATCCAGAAAAATAAAAATAGACGAATAAAAATATAGTAGTAGTAAGATTAGTAACACATGTCTTCATTTAATAAATTTGAAAAAAAAAACTAAAATTGAAAAAAAAGGACATCTAATGTTTGGGACCTCATTCACTGTTAAAAAGTACATTGCCAACCCGGTATTATTTTAGGAGAAACGACCAACAGTTTACAACTGCAGTAACAGTAAAAGTTGTTCGCTAACGAGCGAAACGGGGGGATTTGTAGGTTTGAAGCTTGTTAATGCTCGCCTACTGTTGTGGTTTAGCGATAAAAAACAATGGAGACGGCGGTTACATCCTATATTAGAGGCCCAAATGGATCGCACCTGGAAGTTTGGGGTCATTCACCAACGGGTTGTCCGTAAATCGGTCTTTAGGCTTCATTTGAGACGTTTTAAGGGATTTCATGTACTCGTATGTATTATATTATGTGCGGTGTATTGTAGAGTTGAGTCATTGCTAAAAAGGAAGGATGGATGGAAAAGTAATAGGATCTTCCAAAGGAAATCACAAAGTTCATACAATTTTTCGGAAGGAATCTGGGGGCACGGTAGTGCCCCCGCCAAGTCGAGCGCGAAGCAAGCACTGCCGTACCATCTTTACAGGAACCATTTCGTCGCATTTTCAGGCCCCTATTTGAGAACCTCTGGATAAGACCAGAACACAGAAATTTTCGTCATCCAGTAAGCTATAATTACATACTTAAAATCCAAAATTTCAAGTCTGTAGGTCATTAAGTTCCGAAGTTAAGCGAAAGCAAAGTTTCCCATTTTCGACACTCATTCATTCACTCACTCACTCATGATCATCAAAATAGAACTAGTACTTCCCATAAACTCAGAGAGCTGAAATTTGGTACATACTTAGAATTTATTGTATAAGCCATAGGAAAACTAAAAAAACATGCAATTTCGGTCTCGTTTTCGAGATAATTCATCTGCATAAATAACTTTGTAATCTCATATAAATGTATAGGATTACAAAGTTACATTTGCAGTCAATGGTTAAAATTGTGTAATATCCAACTTATTAATTCAAAATATATTTAAGGCATAGTATATGTATATGTGAGTGTGTATATGTGTCGTAAATCGTCAGTTATGATCAGGCGATATCTAGCGTGGCCAACTAAAATAAGAGCCCAACCAAACTATTAGAAGAGATCGACATACCGCCTTTACTACAAGCTTTTATTTACTTTCACCTGTCGGTCTGTCTGTCTGTAATTAAATCTTGCAAGTTTAATTAGGCCCACTTCCCGGTATAATATTATGATGCATTGGACTAAGAGTGAACGCACACGTATCTAGATGGCGCTGACTGTATTTTAAAACGCGCTTACGGTTTGTATTTCTGATAACCTTATAATATAGCGTTTCTACAAAAATAAGTGAAATCCCACCAAAAACATTCTGTAAAAAACTAGCCAAGTCTCGATGGAGCTGCTTGTTTATCTCTAAAAAGTAATGAAATCTAGACAAAGTCGTGCCAAGTATAAGGTTCCTTACTGCGATTTCTTTATTATTATAGTTAATGTTGTGTGACTTGGCCGTTGAAGGGTACACAAGGGTATTATACCAGGTGCTCCATGACACTATTGCACCAATCTGTCCGCTACCCATTCACGATAGAAAATTTCCACTTGGAAAACGTTGATTGGATAACCAGTTAATTGTAGGCTTGATAAAGCTGTGTATTTCAATAATACTTATGTTTAGGCGATCCAAGTGTCATGGAGCATCTGGTTTTGTACCCTTGTGTACCCTTCAACGGCCAAGTCACACAACATTAACTATAATAATAAAGAAATCGCAGTAAGGAACCTTATACTTGGCACGACTTTGTCTAGATTTCATTACTTTTTAGAGATAAACAAGCAGCTCCATCGAGACTTGGCTAGTTTTTTACAGAATGTTTTTGGTGGGATACAATTTACAGAAAAGTATTCTAATGTTAAATGCCGTGTCCATAAGAAATCTTTTCAGTGAAAAGACTGGCTCCTTTGCAGATTTTGTTATTTATTATAATTACAAAGCAAGTAACAATAAATAACACAAGTGAATTAATAAAAAAAAATTAAAAACCCCCAACGCAACGCGTTCATAATGTTACACATTTTGAATTGCCATTTTGTGGTGGCGGCCATCTTGGATTTTAAATTTATTGAAGTGCGTTGTATTTTACAAGTCAAACCCCTTCATTTGATACCCATATTGCGGGGGTTGTAGAAGAAAAAAATAATCCACCATTTTGTAGCGGCGGCCATCTTAGACCGATTTCCACTAAACATAGCTAAGAACACTTTCGACTAACTCTACTTTCAAACAAAAAAAACTAAATCAAAATCCGTTCATCCGTTCGGGTGCTACGATGCCACAGACAGACACACACACAGACAGGCACGTCAAACTTATAACACCCCGTCGTTTTTGCGTCGGGGGTCAAAAACGTGAAATTTAAGCATTTTCAATACATAATACGTTACACCACAAACGTAAGTTTGTCGTGAAAATTTATCCAAGCCAATAACGTGTTGCACAAATATTAGTTCCACAGACTAATAAATATCCTAGCAATAAAATGTCAATTGTTGCAGTGTTCAAATCTCAAACCTCACTGTCTACCGACTCTGGACTCTGCACTGAGAGGGGTCTGCGGCGGACGCACATTGAACTCTTCAAGCCACCAGGGAAACGCATCGGACTAAAACTGGCAGGTATGTTACTAGAATTAAGAAATATAACAGACTTGGCAACAATATTATTAAATTTGTAGAAGAAGAAAATATTCCTTTTTTTATTCAGGTTAGCCTTTGACTACGATCTTGCCTGATCTTAAGCACACCCACCTCCTACAATGGGTCTTGCCAGAGTCCTTTAACCTTATCTATCTTCTATTCTTCTAAATATATAAAAGGAAAGAGTGACTGACTGATCTATCAACGCACACCCTAAACCACTTGATGAATTGGGTTGAAATTTGGAAAACAGATAGGTTTTATGATGTAGACCTCCGCTAAGAAAGGATTGTGCCATGCGGACAAAGCCGCGAATGGTGGGTTCTTAATATGCAACTAACTTATGGAAGTTAGTTGCATATTAAGAAGAGTAAATACAAATTCCTAAAGGTCCGGCAACGCTCCTCTATAAACACCTCTAGAGTTGGTACGGTCAACAGGCGGCGGTAATCGCTCAACATCAGGAGGGCCGCCTACTTGATTGCCGCTCAAAAAAACACACATACACAAAGTGACTTGAATTTAACTCTCAATAATATGGATTAATTTCATTATCATAAAATGGCATTTACCCTCATGTAATCCCAAGTTTAACCCTGCTTAGCTCAAATGGCCCAAAAAGTACCTCACCATTCGATTTTCATTTGTTTTCCCGGTAAAAAGTAGAGGATTTGTAATTGAAGCTTAATCCATAAACGTCATGACTTTTTCCTTTCAGATTCTGTTCAAACATGAAGGTTCCATCCACCGTATAACCTCTCATAAATCGTTTCAAAGCCATAAATTCAGGGACCACAAAATTCTTTCGCCGCCATTTTCGAATTAAAAGCATAATTTTACGGAGAATTCTCGTCGTAGAGTTGAACCCATATGTCATTATCCGGCTAAATCATTTTATAGTTTCCTCGGGAATCACGTTTTTTACTACTTTTATTTTAGCTGTCACTTAAAAAACTTAAATATAAGTACGATACGTCTCAATTTTATTGTCCACGTCTTTTCTGACTAATTACCATAAATCTAAACTTCATTCTAACAATATTATAAACTCGAAAATTTGCAAGAATGTATTTAGGTATGTATGTATGTTACTATTTCACGCCTAAACTGGTGGACCGATTGAGCTGAAATTTGGTATATAATATAGCGCTTGAGTTTTTTTTTTGTATTTTTGGTAAAATTATAATAATTAATCAAAATTAAAATTTTGTGAGGAATTAGTAAATTTTAACATTTGTACGCCCTCTGGGCAAAAACATGATGAACTGAATGTGAAATGTATAATAAGATCTGTATCCAAACAAACCATGTTTTCACAAATAAATATTTTTGATTTTTTTTTTTTACAGATATTTTGGCCCTGGAATAGCATACTACAGTATATTATAGGCCTATATAGGCGCAGCCAATTGACTTATAAATATATAATTGCTCGATCATTTAACGGAAATTTCCGGAAAATTTTTAACGGTTCATTTTACCATAACCAACACTGAGTTAACCTATTTCGTATGAGGAAGCATCGTTTCAAGGAAACGAGGTGAAAGGGTATTTTTAACCCATTGTCTATTTTGTACGCAAATGAAAGAGATCAAAGGTGAGAGTAAGGTGATGTTTGGTTTTAATTGAGAATTAACATCAGCCAAACATTGAACAACCCTTTCAAATTTTGTTCGTGAGTTACACGTGGTGGTGGTATATTATGGAGAATGTCACTTTATGTAATATGCTTTATTATGTATATTTTTTGTAATATATTTTTATCCATCAAAATACGGCGATAATATAGTTAAATAATAATTACGTTTACATGGCGAATACTGACTTTAAGCCCATTTTCTATAGATTGATTTTTTTGTCCTATTCTACATTCCCCGTGTGTGGTGACGGGGACATTGGCATTTGGTACAGTTTTCTCTGAAAAAGAAAAAGAAAAACTGATGTTTCTTTTTTCATCTTGAGTGTCATTCACGCATTTTACTTTCATACATCTTCTTTCATATCCGCGCGTGCTATTCCTCTCAATCACAACTTTCATAATCTTCTCAGCATACCCCAAAAACACCCCTACTTACTTTCCTCCTATCATACTCGATATAGATGGACTTAGAGACAGACCTACCTATCATACCTAATAGGTCAAACCTACCTTAGGGTTCCTTTAAATTAAAAGCTTGAAGGGACCTCTGCGTTTGTTTAAATACAAGAAATTGTTAAAACTAAAATTATATTTACTAAAGGTAATTTTTCTCCTTTCTAAGCCAGGCCTGTCCCGAGAGAGCTTTCCCTTTATTAAATTAGTTAAACAAACAAAATTGTTAATCCTCAAGGAATCAAAATAAAGCAACTATATCAAAATAGAATTTAAATAAAGATGTAAAAATATAATCCGGGACATTTTCCATTCGCGGCTAGTCGGGAACGTTGGGTTAATCCCGGGTACATTTACATATTTATTGGGTACCCAGTACCCGGGTACAGATGCCGGCTTCCTTTGCAGTTATATAAATTAATATAAATATTTCCATTCGCACACACCAACTGGATGTATTTATCTTTTACTTGGAGGATTATTTTACTTGGGATGTTTAAGCTTTAGCTTGGTGATACCTAATAGAGCGTAACTAATAAATATTACATAATATAATAATCTTTGTAAATAAACGGCATAAACTCACTCGTATTTACTTCGGCTTCGTGCCGACCGTTTAAACCGACCGTTTTGTATATAATATATTATTATATACTTTTAACTTTTAGAACATTTTAAATGGTAAAGTTGATTGTTGTTCATGAATATGAGTTTGTAGCAAGTTACCTTTTAAATTTAATTTATTACTTTATTTTTTTTAATTAAAACATACTCGTTATAAAAAAAAAATTAATACGCTAAAAGAAAAAAAATATTTGAAGCACTTTTTTGGATTAGTATTAGACATTGGGCATTATATTTTCAAACTAAAGCGCTTATTTTATTTTTTTGGAAAGTACGTATATCCGATCACATAGTTTTTTAAGGACTCCGTACCTTTTAAATATTTAGGCAACACTGCGACTTTAATATAATGTCGTAAAAGCTTAACATTAAATTATAAGCTAAGGACTCGTTTTGTTTATTTCTTAGTTATTTATATAATTTTATATAAATACTTAATAATATTATGTACGTATGATAAATTAAATTTCAAACGATCAACTTTCATTGATTTAAATTAAATTGAATGAATGTCAACCGTTTTACGAGATAGCAACTTTAAAACCGGCCCAGTTTAAACTTGCCGAAGATAAGGCACTGTCCACAACGAAGACAACTCTAATCGATAAGTAACTTCTGTCCATAGCCTTAAAATAAAACCAGACACCTCACTCCATGAAATAAAACTGACGTCGAGAATGAGTTCGTAGTCATTGTGAAAATAAGTAAATTTTTAAAATTAATCAGTTCGTACTAGCTCTCAAGTGTATCGGACTCATTTATGAACTAAAACTATTGCAATTATTGATGTTGTCAGAGTATTATTTAATCAATTGATGTTTAACTAAAAGAAAGATCAAAATAAATAAAAATCAAATTAAGTATAACAAGTCAAGTTATTTTTGATTAATACGATTTTAACAATTCTGTTCGGAACGCCTTCCGATTTTACGATCGCAAGATGCAGCTACGCGTCACTGTGACATTTGTCATTCGGTTAACTTAACTGTCTGTGTTAACTAATAGTACTGACTTCACTATTAAACCAATTGGAGCAAGGAACCGTATTTCAATTATACAAAACTAAACCCAGTATACCTAACCTAAGAGCTGTCCTGTACATGGTCCATCGAGCCGAGATACCCAGGAAAGAAGGGAAGTGATCAGTTAACAGTTATAAGGACATTTGGTGATTTTAACCCATTACTCTGTTTAGGTTACCTAGTGAATACTCCTGGCATTATAAGTATTTATGCCCAAATAGTAAGTAGAAACAGGTTTGTTAAGTGTTATCTTGTATAAACCATTATTTATTCGTTTCCTTTACTTATTATTGAGTATTTAACTGGCTGGTTAATTTTTATTTTAAACTTGTAGGTAGGTTTAACTTGCATTCACATAATCTTTAATTGCATTTATTACCATTAAACTCATTAATTAAAGTCATAAACATAATATAATCTCAAACAATATATATTTTCATTTATGTTTCAATAGTTTTTTCCTAAAAATAACTTAAATTTTGCTTATATTTTGAAGTTTGAACTTTGAACTTTTTGCCAAAAAATTAAAACATAAATTTCGATCTATCTCTTTAATTATTGATAATTATGTACATATTCAATTAAAAATAGGAAATATATGTTTTGTTAATTATGTTTATTGTATTTGATTGACTTTTTGGCAGTAATTTACAGTTATTTCGGCATTTTTAACTTGAAACTTTTTGTCAGAAATTTGAATCATAAATTTTGATAATACTCAGAAATTGTTGAGTATTATACACATTTTCGATTATAAATAGAAAGTATATGCTTTGTTTGTCGTGTTTATTGTACCAGATATACATTTTTACAATAAATTATAGTTTTCTCACACTTGTAAAATTTGTTTCATAGTAGGTACACACCAACCAAACAAGGTGATTAAAATTGTATCTTAGTACTTTACTTTATCGTTTATTGTTATCAATTCCAGATTAACTAGCCTGCTTCTACCCAAATACTTCCAAAATGAGTGAAAGAGATCAGAAGGAATTAATTAAAAAGCGTGCTAGTCTTAAGGGCCGGCTGACTACGTTCGGCAAGTATATCGAGGAATTGACTGGTACATTAAATCGACAACAGGTGAATGAGTTACAGTTAAGAATTGGTAAGATTGAATTGTTATTTGAACAATATGACGCGGTTCAAACTAAAGTTGAATGCCTCGCTGACGATGTTAGCTTGCAGAGCACAGAGAGAGAGGAGTTTGAGTCTTTCTATTATAAATCCCTCGCACGGGCGCAGGAGATTTTATCTTGCAACTCCAAATCACTGCCCAATGAGGCACCCAGTTTAGAAAGTTGCTCTCATATAAGCCAACATCGGCTGATTAAGTTACCAACCATTAATTTACCTAAGTTTAACGGTTCCTATAACAATTGGTTAGAATTTCATGACACATTTGATAGTCTTATACACTCGAACGAGGCGATCGGTGAAATTAATAAATTCCACTATCTACGAGCCTCACTAGAGGGCTCTGCTGCGGTGATGATTCAGGAGATTCAGTTCTCTGCGAGTAATTATACTGTGGCGTGGAAGCTATTGTGTGAGAGGTATCATAACAAGCGACTACTGATTCAGACGCATGTTAATAATTTATTTAATATTGACACTATAAAAAATGAATCTTCCGTAAATTTAAAACGTCTGATAGATCAGTTGAATAAAAGCCTGAGAGCTTTAGAGTCCCTAGGCGAACCGACCTCATATTGGGATACTCTTCTTATTCACATGATGAGTCGTAAAATTGATTATAAAACGCTTCGTGAATGGGAAGAGTGCAAAGGTCGTCTCGATAAAGAGAAGCCCATTACTTTGTCCATTTTTCTCGATTTTATTCGCAATCGAGCTGATCTATTAGAAACAATGGAATTTAGTCGTTCTAATCTTTCTCACACTCAATTCCAGCAACCACAGCCACCTAAAGGTCAGAAAATAAAAGCATTGGTTTCTGTAGCCGGAGCACAACCGCCGTCGGGTGGCTACGCTAGTAACAATTCTAGTTCCGGTACGAAGTCGTGCCCACACTGTAAGGGTGAGCATTACTTAAATAACTGTGATAGTTTTTTAGGCCTTAGTAATGAGCAGAGATGGGAATTAATTCCTCAGCTTAAGGTGTGCTACAACTGCTTTCGTAGTGGTCATTATTCTAATCGCCGCAAAAAAGGTGGTTGTACTGTATGCAAGCGTATACATAATACGTTGCTGCACACTTCGTCTAGTAATAAACGGGGTATTAATCAGCCCGCTCCCGCGCGTGACGCTGCGTCTATCGCCGCCGCCATCCAGCCTTCGACTGTGTCGCTTAGCGACCACGGCTTAACGTTGGCCACACACTGTGCGGATGAGCCTAAAACAACCCGTCAGGATGTTTTGTTATCGACGGCTCTTGTTAAAGTGGTCGATGGTAATGGCCACGACCGCATCATACGTGTTCTGCTGGACTGTGCGAGTACGTCATGCTTAATCACCGAAAAATTGTGTCGATCATTAAACGTCAAGTACGTTGATATAGATAAACCTATTTTCGGCATCAATAAGACGCAAACCAACACAACTAAAATGTGTTATGTTTCCATAAGTTCACGTAGTGAAACTTATTCCAAACGACTCCTATGCTATGTGCTACCGTCTATAACTGATGACGTGCCTTGCCGATCAATTGATATTTCGCAGTTAAATATTCCCGCTAATATAATTTTAGCCGATCCCCAGTTTTATAAAGCGTCAGAAATTGACATGATCATTGGATCTAATCTATTTTGGGATTTTCTCGGGTCGCGAAAAATCAATCTGGGAGCTAATAATCCGATCTTATGGGAAACTCGCCTCGGCTGGTTGGTTTCCGGGCCTGTAAATGGCACCCATGGATCAGCTCCTCTTACGTGCAACTTCACAAAGCTTACGGATGTTTCTCAGGATCCTGATCTCGGCGTTGATGACACTCAGAACCTGTTATCGCGGTTCTGGCAGCTGGAGGAAGTCGGCCTTAAGTCATCATACTCCGAGGAGGAACGAAAGTGTGAAGAACACTTCGTTAAAAATACGACGCGTCTAGCTGACGGTCGCTTTTGTGTGCGTATACCTTTGAAACAGTCTGCTGACTGTCTAGGTGACTCATTGCAGCGCGCAAAGAGATGTCTTCAGGCTTTAGAGCGCAGGTTTGAGAAGCAGCCTGATTTTCGAGACAGGTATGTTTCTTTTATGTCTGAATACCTTACGCTCGGCCATATGTCAGAGTGCACTCTAAGCCCTGATTCAACCGCGTACTTTATTCCACATCATGGAGTATTGAATGAAAATAGTACCACAACGAAGCTCCGGGTAGTGTTTAATGCCAGCAGTCCTACCACCTCAGGGATATCCTTGAATGAAGTTCAGATGGTGGGCCCTACTGTGCAAGATGAGCTTCTTTCAATACTCCTGCGGTTTAGATTATATAAATATGTTCTAGCCGCAGATGTGGAAAAAATGTACAGACAGGTTGCGGTACATCCTGACGACCGATTCTTGCAGAAAATTCTCTGGCGTGCGTCTGCACACTCACCAATGAAGGTGTACGAGCTGAACACCGTCACGTACGGTTGCGCCAGTGCTAGCTACCTTGCTACAAGGTGCCTTAAGCAAATTGGCCTCGAATGCAGTGACGAGAAGATTTCAGAGATCATCATTCACGACTTTTACGTGGATGACCTCCTCACGGGGTCTAACTCATTTTCAGAGGCGTTGGACATTAAGAAGAAAGTTACTGCCGAGCTCTCTTCCGCCAAAATGCCCTTGCGCAAGTGGAAGTCCAACGATCCTCGACTCTGTCTTACCAGTGATCCGTGTGACGAAAGTTCGTCCCTTAATTTAAATATTGGATCCCTAGATTCGTGTAAGACACTAGGCCTCGGTTGGCAGACAGCCACTGATGAGCTTTATTTCTCCGTCGATTCGTGTGAAATTTCCCCTTCGACGAAACGCTTAATGCTCTCTGTCACTGCACGCATCTTTGATCCCATGGGATTAGTTTCACCCTGCATCATCCCTATTAAAATCCTGTTGCAGCGGCTGTGGGTTCACAAATTATCATGGGATGAAGAACTCCCATTAGAAATAGCCAAGATTTGGGCTAATTTAATTAAAAGCCTTCCGCTTTTAAATGAGTTGCGCATCCCTCGCCTTATTGTCTGCGAGGCTTACACTTATGTGGATTTCCACATTTTTACAGACGCATCGCAGAGCGCCTATGGTGCCTGCCTATACGCGCGAAGCGTGCACGAGAATGGACAGGTCAAGGTTTCATTACTTTTGGCTAAGAGCAAAGTTGCTCCATTAAAGCCGACCACAATCCCTCGGTTGGAGCTTTGCGGAGCTCTGATTGGAGTTCGCCTCTACGAGAAGGCTACTAACTCTCTCCGGGTTGAAGTCAGGCATACCACTTTTTGGACCGACTCGACGATTGTGTTAGGCTGGCTTAGGATGCTGCCTAATAAATTGCAGCCTTTTGTTAGAAATCGTACGGTTGAAATAATGGAGAAAACTGAGAACTGTACCTGGCGTCATGTCCCCACTGATCAAAACCCTGCTGATCACGTTTCTCGGGGCGTAGAAGTCACCGATTTACAGGATCTTGATCTGTGGTGGTCAGGCCCTCAGTTCTTGCAGAAAGACTCTTCTCAGTGGCCTCCTATTCCAGCCCAGTACAGCGAACCTAAGCTTCCAGAAGTTCGCCCTGAAGTCTCGTTGCATGTTTCAGTTCCGCGCGATGAATCGTTAATTGATTTCAGCCGGTTTTCTAACCTATCTCGACTTAGACGCGCTGTAGCATATGTCCTTAGATTTATAAATTCATGCAGAAAGCTACCTCCACATACTGGCCATTTAAGCTCAGAAGAGCTACGAAACGCGTTGAACTTGGTTATTAGGAAAGCTCAATCTGACTCATTTGTCGAGTATAAGCTCCTAACGCAGGGACATTCGTTGCCACCTAAAAGTCCCCTTAGCAAGCTCAACGTCTTCCTTGATGATGCCAAAATTATGCGTGTTGGCGGTAGGTTAGAGAACGCGTCGGAGTTTTCGCATGAGAAAAAACACCCTATAATTCTACAGTCCACTCATCTTCTCACAAAACTCCTATTTAAGGCTGAACACCTAAAACTTATGCATGCTGGGCCACAGCTATTATTAGCTTCTATAAGAGAAGCCTATTGGCCTATTGGCGGCCGAAATTTGGCCAAGGCCACTTATCATAACTGTACAAGATGTACTCGCATGAGGGCTAAAATCATCACTCCTCTCATGGGGAATTTACCCGAGCAGCGCCTCAGTCCTGGTCACCCGTTCGAGTGTGTAGGCATTGACTATGCCGGTCCAATCTCCTCCGCCAACCGCCTTGGTCGAGGTTGTAGGATCGTTAAGGTTTACATCGCGATCTTTGTGTTGTAAAACGAAAGCGATTCACATCGAATTGGTGGGTGATTTAACCAGCAATAGCTTTCTCTCTGCGCTGCGTCGGTTTATATCGCGGAGAGGCAAACCAACGGACATTTATTCCGACAATGGTACATCATTTGTAGGCGCCTATAATCAAATCGGCAAATTCCTGAAATCTAACTGTAACTCATTGCCTGATTCATTGGCCGAAGAGGGTATTAACTTTCACCTTTGTCCGCCGTACTCTCCTCATTTTGGGGGGCTTTGGGAGGCGGGGGTTAAATCGATTAAATTTCACATGCACAGAGTATTGGGAAATTGTAATTTAATTTACGAGGAGCTGATCACTGTCCTAACCCAAATTGAAGCCATATTAAATTCTCGTCCGCTGACTCCCCTTTCAAGCGATCCCGACGACCTGATGCCGCTTACTCCCGGGCACTTCCTCATCGGCAAGCCCCTCACTGCAATGCCTACTCCTGACTACAGAGACTGCCAGCTGAATCATCTGACCCGTTTCCAGCGATTAGAGTCTATGCGCCAACATTTCTGGACCAGGTGGTCCAAGGAATATATTAGTGAGCTGCAGCAACGCACCAAATGGCGCTCCAATCAATCATCGTTGAAGCTCAACAGTCTGGTTGTGGTGAAGGAAGACAATCTCACTCCACTTAAATGGAAGCTGGGCCGCATTGTAGCTGTTTATCCAGGGGCCGATGGAGTCAACCGGGTCGCAGATATTCGTACCTCAAGTGGAGTCATCAAGAGGTCATTCAGCAAGATTTGTCCTCTGATTGCGGATTAGTTTTTGGTTGAAAGGAAACCTTTCAACATCCGGGGGCATGTTCGGAACGCCTTCCGATTTTACGATCGCAAGATGCAGCTACGCGTCACTGTGACATTCGTCATTCGGTTAACTTAACTGTCTGTGTTAACTAATAGTACTGACTTCACTATTAAACCAATTGGAGCAAGGAACCGTATTTCAATTATACAAAACTAAACCCAGTATACCTAACCTAAGAGCTGTCCTGTACAATTCTTAGATCTTTTATGCAGTATTAACTGAACTTAAGTTTTTATATTTCTTTTGTTGTATGCTATATAGTATAATAAATGTATTAAGCCACGCCTAACACAAATTAGAAAGCTTAGATACTGTTAAAACCCAGATTTTATATCAGGCTATAAGTACACTAAACATATTATAATTTTCAACAGTAGGTATAGGTAATATTGTGTTTTTATTTTAAAGTTTATTTTTGTACATATTTCTGTGTTCAGTAAAGTGTTATCTATCTATCTATAACGCTAAGTAGTTCTACCTAGCGTTTATCCCTTACACCAACCACTAGCTAGTGGCATCAAAATATTTCTTTAGTTGTGCGGAATCTGCCTTTATTCCATAGCCTGTATCTCCCCTCGCTCGTACTGCATGGGGCCGAAGTGTTAATTAAGTCCTGCGTTTGATTGTATCGATGAAATTTTCTGATCAAAGGGTGAAATTTCGGTGGTTAAATAGGGAAATCCCTTTGGAACCGCTTATTTTATTCGCTGTTATTATTGGAATTTTGTTGGAAATAGTTTAGTATAGTCTATTTGATCTTTCTAGTCTCATAAGCGTTGGGATCAATAGTTTGACCCGCGCTTATTGTATTAAATTCTAATGTTGTTACGGTTGCTATGACTCCCTTTCAAATCCTTTACCCAATATGTCGATAGATAGATACATATTTTATGTTTTTTTGGCACGAGTGGATTATATTTATATTATCCTTTCTAGGCAACTTACATGGTTCAACGTCGACCGCATCTGCATTTTGCATCAGGTGCAATAAAGTAGGCTTATTTAGTATATAAAAATATTTAGTTTAAAAAAGTTCTCAGTTGCCGCGCCGAAGTAAAATTGCGTGTATGAACCTTATTGGAGCGATCCACTTGCAACGTCTGTCTTGTATCTTTTCTTTTATTAGTTTAATTTAAGGAGTAAACTACTTTATAAAAAAATGAACAAGAGCAAAATGAACAGTGCAAAGCATATCTAAATATCACAAGGACAAAAACTCGCCACAAAGCCACAATCAAATCACAGCTCAAAGTAATGCGTCAGTGCCTAAACTGACAAAAAGAACAAAGAAGTCCATTCCATCGCAACCAACTAACAATATCAGAGGCATAACTTCAACAGCGAAAGAAATTGCGTGCTATCAAACATGGCTTTGCCGTGATAAATCAAATGGTTTTTCTTGGTTCATTCTCTGTGATATATGGACAGTGACTTAAGTCTCTCTGGTTTGAATAAGTTGTCTTCGTAAGGTATGAAATTTAACACCATAATAGAGCTATATTTAAAAAATTGGTAGGTATAAAAATATTATATACTGAAGGATAGTTTCGGCGTAGCTTAGTTACCACCCACTGAATAAAATCGAGTTTAAAAGCTGTATGACCGTGTTCTGACATTATGATGATGTATGTACAGTGAAGACAGGGAGGGATTTATCCCGCCTTCTAGGTTCAGTCTGCTGCAATCTACAGCCGCATCGTCGGTCGTCATGTCAAAGGTTAACCTATTAATGGTGACTTTGCTTTCGAGACCTTTTCGTAACGGATGTCTCCTTTATTATAACTGTCGCTAAATCAATTAGATATATAGAAAAAAGCATGACTGTGTGTGTAGCTAACTAACTGATCCATCAACGCAGAGACTCTTGAAAGGACTGACCTGACTGCTCACGGACAATACAATTATTTCGCGGAATACTGCTGAGAAAGCGTGTTTGAAAATTCATCACAGAGGGGGTGAAATAACGATGTGTAAATCTAACACTTTAAACATCCGCGATTTTAACTCATGTTAATTTTATTAATCGGGACTTATCGCGTAATTATTATATTATGTTAGTTTTACAAAATCTGTTGCAAGATCCGTGGTCACGAGCAAACTGAAGGGGCGTCGGTCCTGTGTCGGTTCTCGGTCTTCGGTCTGTGTAGATTTCCATCTACCTTCACTCGCTCAAAAATTTTCTCAGGGTTGTCACAACACACAACACTAATGGTATCCACCGTTTTACTGTGACAACGGATCTCAACTGATCCGAAACATCAAGGTTGGTTTTATAACAATGTTTTTTTATAATAAAACTAACATAATATAATGACGCGATAAGTCCCGATTAATAAAATTAAGATGTGTAAATTTCTAATAGAAAATCACCCCCGACACAAATGAAGCTGCAAGCATGTTGGTAGGTAAGCGTATATATTATATATAATTATTGAAAGCTACTGATTTTTTTCTAAAATAGAATGAAATTTATCAGTATAATTTTAAGGTGCTTCTTATGAAGGATCATAACGCCCTAACGGATTAACCGATTTTATATTAGTTTTATTTTTGTTTGAAAATCAACTTCATGTGTTGTTAGAATTTAGATGAGAGAATTTAGATGAGAGAGGTTTAGGTAGATTATGCAGATTGTTTTTATAACTTTTAAAGTAAACATTTGCTTCTGGAATAAAATAAAACAATCTGTATAAATCGTGGGCACACTTAATAAATAGATAGTAAGACAGTTATGCTTTTTATACATTATCATATACTCGTAACTCTATCTTGAACATCACAATAATTACAAAATAAAATAAAAAACTCAAATAGGAACACATTAATAATCTAAGAAACAAATCAAGAAAGTAAGTTTAGCTTTTTGCTTTTGCATTATATTCTATTCTACAATCGGCAGTCTTATTGCTAATACCGATGTCATTCAGGCAAACAAACAGATAAAAGAAAACACATTAAAATGGTGTTCGTGTTGATGGTGATTATATTTTGAGGAATCATCATAATATTTTACTGTGATAATAAAATGTTAAAAGTTTACATACTGTCTGTATGACAACATGTTGCCATCTCTCAGAGAACATAATTCAACATTTATGTATGGACCAGTTTGTGGGCATTTGTCAAAGAACAGAAAATGGACGAACTGTGACCTTGATTATCCTAACATATATTTCGCTGAAATGTTTTCCGCTAAACAATATTAAAGGTTGCGTGGAAATATACAAACAATATGTTATTATGTTATAAAGAATGTGGATATATTGTTATATTATATTCTAAAATTCAAAGGGGCCCATTTTTGCACGAATAAATGTGAAAATTATATGCAACCTAAAATGCATCTTCTTGTCCTTATCCCACTAAATAAGGCCAGCACACAGCACAACACGCCTTCCTTCTCGGTTCTACTCTATCATCTGTCATATTTTGATTCACTCCCAAAGTCCGCATACTACTTATTATCCTCTTTCACACAAATAACTTTTTCATACCTTTTTAGGACGTCACTTTTTTATTCACGATCTCGCGTGATGTTAAGCAACGATGCGACCGTAGATGGTAGCATACCAAACCTAGAAGGTCCCCTAGCTTCACTGAACATCTCACTCACTCATCACATCACATCACATCTCACTCATCTCATTCACTGTGTGGTCCAGCCACGGTCATAATGACCACTTGGCAACCTACCTTATCCTTTCCACATTTCTAATTACTAACATATTCATTGCCTTTTTTGACACGATCCAAAGTTTAATATATTAGGATCTAGTGTAGTCTGTAGTTTCTTTGTATGAAATAAAGTATAATTCTATTCTATTCTATATTAGATTTGGAATAACATAACACAACCTACAGACCACCCATATTTCATAAAGTGAGAATAGCCCAGCAACACCGACAAAAGTCCACAATAAATGTAGTCAAAGAGATTTACAGCATAATTACACCGTCACACCGGGGCGCCGCTAAATCTGTAGAGTGCGCGGCGAAGTGTGCACTGCTGAGCGATGTCTGCCAATCTTATTTTTATGGACTATTTTTTAATTGCTTTTTTTTATGTCAATTTTCAACTATGACAACAAGCCACTGTAAAATTATACTACTGTAACATGTTGCTACTGTGACAATCTTCGTTTTTTATGACCATTTGAGGATTTGATCAAACGCGCCTAATCCGCCTACACCACCAGCGGTGATGCCAGTACCTTACGTACATTTTATAGAAATACTAATTAAAGTGCAGATTAAAAGACAAAACTATAATAATCAGTGTTACGACCGAGAGGCGTAAGCTCCTGATGGAGGAAATCGTAATTGTCCGAAACCCAGGGTCGAGCCTAGCTTAGACCATTATGTCCATGAGTACCTATATAGTCGT
Source organism: Hemithea aestivaria (assembly GCA_947507615.1). NCBI lineage: Eukaryota > Metazoa > Arthropoda > Insecta > Lepidoptera > Geometridae > Hemithea > Hemithea aestivaria. The sequence goes on along the minus strand of OX382325.1, from coordinate 1,973,927 downwards.
TTATTTAAAAAAGTATAGTTCAAAATTGCAATTTACGTAACGCTACACCTACCTAACTACGTACCATGCGTATTTTATAAAGTGAGAATAATATTATACTAAAGTCCACAATAAATGTAGTCAAAGAGATTTACAGCATAATTACATTGTCACACCGGGTCGCCGCTAAATCTGTAGAGTGCGCGGCGAAGTGTGCACTGCCGAGCGGTGTCTACCAATCTGTCAGTCACTGGGCTATTGACGCATCGGGTTTATAATGCTGTTGTTTAGTCAATGCAAAAGTACGCATTTCGATCGCATGCTGACGTCACCGCGTTTACTTTATAGCCTAGGTTATATAGAGCGAAAATACACATAATTTCACATTAGGTCAGTACATTAAATTTATTTATTTCAAAACTTAAGTGGAGTTTAAGAAACTGTTTATGTAATTATACTAGCTTATGCTCGCGGCTTTGCCCGCATGGTGGAGTCCTTTCTTAGCGAAGGTCTACATCATAAATCCTATTTTTGTTCCAAATGCAACCCAATCCGTCAAGCGGTTTAGGCTGTGCATTGATATATCCGTCACTCAGTTAGTCAATCAGTCACTCTTTCCTTTTTTATTATGTTGAAGAATCAATCAACATTTAACTCTCTACTCCCTAGCATCAGAAATTATCACTCAGCTGACGCTAAGTGGAGCTAAAATTGATCAATTACATATTTCGATTTTTTTTTATTGGTCAATTCCTGTCCTCTCTGCCCGCTCTACGTCAATGAAAACACACCCAATCATTTTAGTCAAAAGAATATTTGATTAATTCAAATCTAGGTTTAAACTAAACTCTAGACTAGTAGACAAGAACCAATTGAGCCACAAACGGTTTGAATTAGATTGGATATAACCACAGACTAAACCAGACCTGCATATGTAATTTTTTGTATGAAAACAAAATTGCAAAGTGCGGGGACCAGTTGGTTAATTTGATTGACTCGATCAGTAGAAACTCTTTGGGTTAAATACATTCAAAGTTGGCTAGTTTTGGTTGGCTCATTTAAAGTGAAGGTATAAACTCTTGGATTCTAAAACAGTTGACGCATTTGACATTTGTTATGCAGCGTCAATGCGTATCGTCGGCGATGCGCCTCCGGTAATGCGCCCTCTTATGCTTGAGTCATCTATGGGTATAACATAAGATAGATTTAGTATTACCATTGGTATTCTTTTTTTTGAAGTGAAAACTTCTTTAGCGGCGCTGAGCACTTTTTTGTATGGGTAAAAACTTTCAAACTCGCGTCAGGGTCACGTGATGCTGATCGAAAAAGCGTAAGATCGAGGGGAAGGGAGAGGAACTAGTATCTCCCACTCTTTCTACCGTGCCTGAGTGTGCTGCTCTGTTTAGGCGGCACAGGGGGCTTAGACAAGCGCGCGCCCGATATTTTTTTTTTATATTTTATATTTATATTTTTTTTATTAGACACTTAAATAGGTTCGAATCAAAACTGTTTGTTTCTTACTTAAGTTATCATAAACCAATTGTATCAGTTGTAAAAATTTGCGATGATGATTCTGATAATAACGATGGTGTAAAAGTCGTCGAAATTATGGATGGAAGTTGATTTTTCTGAGAGATAAAATTTAATGTTATATATAAATAACGATATAATATTATAAATAACAACATATAAATTGTCATATTTGTGTACGATAGCGCAATAAATAAACATTGTATTCTACCTCATAAATGATAGTATTTTTATACTTATAATTAAACACAACGTTAATATTGAAGTTTTCACTTCTGCCGGCACTCCCGGAGTGCTATTTTTTTTTTTTTTTTTTTTTTTTTCTTTCCCTGTTCCTCTTCCCCCTTGTGTGGTGCGGGGACATTGGCATTCGGTACACAGTTTCCTCTCAGTCTTTCGTTCTTCACTTTGCGTGTCATTCACGCATTTTACTTTCATTCATCTTCTTTCATTTCCGCGCGTGCTATTTCTCTCAATCACAACTTTCATAATCTTCTCAGCATACTCCAAGAACACTCCTACTTTCTTTCCTCCTATCACACTAGCTACATTTTCACGCGTCACATCCATTCTTAGTTCCTGACGAAGGTCTTCCCTCTGACGCTCGAAGGCTTGGCACTCAAACAGGATGTGAGCCACCGTTTCTTGCACATCTGGGTCACACGTACACGATGGGCTTTTCTTGCATTTGAAACGATGCAGATATTCTGAGAGCCCACCGTGTCCCGTGAGAAATTGAGTCCGGACACCAGAAGGCGCAAACTTCCTCACAATCCTGTACGCCCTCAGAGCGCAGGGGAAGAACATCTTCGTCACCGCCCCGGTGGCCCCCTCCTTGTACCTTCGGTTCCATTCATCAAGCGAATCCAGCCGAAGCTGTCGCTTGACGAATGAGACCGGACACATAGCATAGTCCGGCTCTCGCTCCAGTCGTAGTGCAGCATCCTTAGCGAGCGAATCAGCTCGCTCATTACCTACCACCCCAATATGTGCCTTCACCCAAAATAGACTCAGCTTTTTGTTCAGAATGTTGGCTGTTCTAATATTCTGCCGCACTTTGTTTGCTATGGGGTGGAGGGAGAGATTATCAACTACTGTCTCGAGCGCCGATCGCGAATCGCTAAAGATGCCGCACTCCAGCGCCCTGCTGCTGGCTGCGTACGCTGTCGCTCTTTCTAGTGCCAGTAGTCCTGCTTGGTAAACAGAGCAGAACGAGCCCAACTTGAGCTTCTCCGCCTCTGCCTCGATGTTATTGATCCACACGGACACCGCGGCTCCCACCTTCCCTTCTATCTTCGAGCCGTCCGTGTAGATACATAGGCCTCGCGCTTCAAGTTGTTCCCGCTCTATCCCGTCCCCATAGGCCGCGAACTTTAGCTCGGCGTGGTGTGCAGGGTGTGGCGTGTCCAGGATCTCGACTGGTTTCTCAACCATGACATCTCGATCCTCTAATACTCGCTGGGAATAGCCTTTCTTTATCTCATAAAGATCGGCTGCTTCCCGGATTCGTAGATCCAAGGGAAGCAGCCCAGCGAGTATCAGAGCCGAGTTCAGGGAGACCGTGCGGTATGCCTTTATGATTTTCTGGACGAAGCCCCTCTGCACAGCGTCGAGTTTCTTGCGTACACACATCTTCTTTGCAGCCGGTGCCCATGCGCTTGCCGCATACAAGATTATCGGCTCAACCACCGCCGTGTATATTGTTCTGACTACTTCCGGGTTAAGCCCCCAGTGGATTTTGGCAACCCTGGCAAGCTGCTTGTACAGGTCGAACGCTCTCTGGCATTGATTCGCCACGTGCGCGTTGAAAGTCAACTTGTCGTCCACTGTGAGGCCCAGGATCTTTATAGCGTGGGTAAGTGCAATGTCGACCCCGCCCATGGTAAGAGCTGGGTTGTCGAATTTTCGCTTCCTAGTTACGACCATCGCCTGGGTCTTGTGTGGCGCAAACTTCAGCTTATTTCGGACTCCCCAGCTCCGAACACATTCGAGGACAGCATTGCCCCTCCTTTGCACTTCCGATCCCGAATCGCCGGAGATAATCAGAACAATATCGTCTGCGAAAGCCTGGACATGCTCCCCCATTCTTGTCACTTCTTTCAATAGGGGGTCCAAAAGGAGATTCCAAAATGTTGGGCCCCCTATTGAACCCTGAACGCAGCCTTTCGTGGTGGTCCTCACACATTCAGCTCCAGCATATCTGATCCTCACCTGCCTCCAATCTAGATAGCTATCGACGAGGCGCCTCAGGTTCGTCGGACATCCCGCCTCCGCGAGACGGCACCTTATAGCGGGCCACCACGCGCTATCGAAAGCCCCCTCTATGTCGAGCGATATTACTGCAATCAGCTTCTTGCTGTGCAATTGTTGCTGAATATATCGCGTCATGACATAGAGGGAGTCCTCGGTGCTGCGCTGTGGTGTGAACCCGTACTGGTGACAGCTCATTCCCGGAAGGATGTGCCACCTGATGCGCCTTATGAGCATCTTTTCTAGCACCTTTCCAAGGACAGGCAAAAGCCCAATCGGCCTGTACGACTTGGGGTGCGAGAAGTCGCTCTTTGCGTGCTTCCTAAGAACCACCACGACTGCTTCCTTCCACCTGGTGGGGAAGTGAGAAAGGGACAGACACTTATTAAACAGAGCGAGAAACAATTCCGGATCGTGGGATATGGCCTGTCTGCAGATGTCCGCTGTGAATCCGTCGAGCCCGGGCGCCTTTTTTGGATTGAAGCTCGCCGCAGACCACCTTAGCTCCTCCGCCGTGAATGGCGGGTCCCATGAGTCCTCATGTGGCTCGTCATTCACACTGTTGGCTACTTCTCTTACAAGCGTATGGTCGGCAGCGTCCTCATTTGGATTATCCTCCGGATAGAAGGTTTCGGCCAGCAGGCTCGCGGACTCGCTTGCACTAAGAACGTTTCCGTCCTGAACCAGCGGCACGTCCTCACATCGTGCAGAAGTCCTTCTAATGACTCGATAGATCCCATCCCACATTGTTTCTCGGTCCTGCTTAGTACAAAAGAGTTTCCAGCTGGCGGTATAAGCCTTTTCGACCTCCATCAGGTACTCCTCCTTCGCCTTGAGATACTGGTCTAAAACCCATTCTCGACGTGTCGGTCCAGCGCAACGGATCCTGCCCTTTTTGCGTAGGACTTCCGCTTTCATTGCGGCTAACTCCCCGGTCCACCACGAAAAGCCCATTCGTCTCCGGTCGTTAGTCATAGCTAAGGTCGCCGAACAAACAGATGTCAAAGAGTCAGTAATTTTGTGTACCATGTTATCCAAATTTGTCTTATTGTCAATGTTGTCAATGTCATCTAGCGATATTCCACTTTCCTCCCAATTTCGGGCCAGTTTCCCATGAAACTGGTCCCAATTGGCCCTCTTGGTGTTAAACCTACGCGTAGTAGGTTTAACGTCAGTCCCCTTTGCTCTGTCTAGTTGGAGATCGAATAGAATTGTCGAGTGGTCCGAGTTTGTAACATCAGCCGCAACGTGCCAGTTTTCGACTATGCCGAGAATGTTGGCAGAGCAAGTCGTAATGTCGACGTGGCTCGAGTATCTCACTCCCCCCCTATAAGTGTCGAATGTTGGCTCAGAACCCCGGTTTAAGATCTGTAAATCCAGTTCGTCTAATATTCCGGCCAACTCTTCCCCTCGATGGTCCGTTTTTCTACTTCCCCACCACGTGTTCCATGCGTTCACATCTCCCCCCAATACCACGTTCCTTCGCCCTGCGTCTTCTACAATACAACCGACACGCTCAGCGTACGGGTTGATCGGCTTGTCTCGTTCGAAATAAGCCGACACCACCACGATTTCCCACGCCCCCGTCCGGAGTTTAGCGACTGCTATATTCTCCGTGGTATGCGTGGGGCACTGGGTGATGTCGATCTTTTCGTCAAAGACCAGGATGGCGGCTTTAACAACGTGGCCGGCGGCCCTGTTAAGGCACTGTACGACTCTTACACCGGGGTAGGATCGCACCTGTCCCACCGCCCCGATGTAAGGCTCCTGTACTAATGCAAAGGCTGCCTTGCAATTTGCCGCCTCCGTGATCAGCTCCACTGTAGCAGTTCGGTTGTGTTGTAGGTTCGCCTGCAGAACGCGGTATTGGCCCCCTGTAGCCCTGCTGACGTGGGCGGCTGCGTTGGTGTCCTCATGGGTGCCTTTAGCAATATCGTACGGTGGAACGGGCGAGTGCATCCCAACGTCCTCTAACGGGGCAATCCTCGCTAAAGGCGTTGTGATCCACCCGGTCCATCTTCACCCTCACGCAGTTTACACACCGTGGCAGCCTTCCATTTAGCAGCTCTGTGCACTCCGACCTGAGGTGAGGCCCCCCGCAGTGACTGCATACGTCCACGGTTTCACGACAGAATCGTTTGCCGTGGCCGTACCCAAGACACCGCGAGCACTGCATAAGGGGCGACTGGTCCATGACCCTCACTCTCTGCAAGTCAATATGCACCGCGCCAGCTTCTGTCAGCCGACTCCATATTCTAGGGGACGTTTTGAGTACAACGTGCTCTGTCAGGCTATTCCTTGCTCTCTTTCTATACTTCACCTCCATTCTACTATCTGCCACACTCAATCCTGTAAACAACTCTGCGTTTTGCGCTTTCATACCTTTCAGAACATCCTCATCCGTATTGTACTTCAAAACGTCCCGTAGAACAATCAGGGGGTCTTTATTCTCTATGTCTTTCACTTTCAAATCTCTCCCTGCCACCATCAATCTTTCCTTCACCTTTCGCATTTCCTCCTGTGTACCGAACCCGATTATAACCTTTCTATCCCTCGCCTTCCTAATATTATCTATCTTTACCCCCTCCTCCCGCGCGTTTACTGCTACCCTAACTTTTTCAAGCACTTGTTCTCCCGTTTCAAGTTCGTTTTCTGAGCTGATTACCACGGAGTGGGCAGTCGCTCCTACAAGTGGCTTACTTCTGGGAGGCGCGGCCACCACACTCGCGTAGCTGCCTTTTGCCAGCTGTTGTTGCGTCACTATTATAGCTTCTTTTAGTTTCTCCATTTCTTCCTTATTTTCCTTCAATAGCTTACTATGTCCCTCTATCAATTCAAGCATTCGATTTTCCTCCATTTTCCTTTCATCCATCTTTTCTGTCGTCTCATTTATCTCCATCAATTTTACTTCACTCTTAACTTCCTCTTCAGATTCTTTCAGCAACTTGAGCAGGAGTTCAAAGCACTCATGAATGGCCATCTTTACTTCCTTTTTCATATTGTGAACATCGTCCATCTTCTGTTTTGTCTCTTTTATTATGTGTTTTGCTGCCACCATCCGCTTTGATCCTGTAATAATCTCCTTGGCCTTAAGCATAGCGGGTATGGTTAAAGCGGTCGCCTTTGCCCGGCCGATGGTCTTCTCCTGCAAGCGAGGGGGTGCGACGGGTGCCGGGGGGGCAGGGTCCGCTGTACTCAGCAATTCCAGTTCCCCGGACAGCCTCCGCACCAATCCCTCTCCCACTGGAGGAACCCCTGCCAGGGCGGTGGAGGATGATTGTTTTATTTTAGATGGCCGTTCGCCAGCGGTGCGGGGTGGAGGGGTCAAAAACATAACAATAAGATTTAAAAAAAAAAAAAAAAAAAAGTTGATTAATATAAAACTTATATAGCTCACGTCACAATGTCAAATTAAAATTAGATTACCATTGGTATTCATGAAGGCTTTGTGGGTGCACTTGTACAACTTGATTAGAGTTTAACAGGCGCAGTTGGGTCGGGAGCTTGAGAGAGTTCTTTGTGTTCCGTTTACTGAGATGAGGTTTAGAGACACTGGTTAAATGTGTTTCTCGAGTTCTCTTTGTAAGTTTTTAACTAACTGAAGAAAAGGAGTTTATCAATTCGATATGTAACATCCATACTTTATATTACACGAATTTTTCTGTCGGTCTGTGACTCCTTCATGCCACATAGGTGATATAGGTTAGCCACACAACCTATAAATTGTGATTTGACTCTGACAATGTAAGTAGGGTAACCTGTTCTGTTGGAGTATAAACCCCAATTAATATTGTTTTTTTATAATAGGTTAACCGATTTAAATGAAATTAATATAGAGAGAAGTCTAAAATATTGATACAGGATAGTTTATATTCTATTTATTGTAACCACGAGATAAATACTTTTTCATTAAGCATACACACCGTGGGGCGTTCTTAGTAATACATATCTTATTGTAATCTACGATTTTGGAAACTACCGTGAGTGTTATCCATATTATAAATACGACACGGCTGTACTCACGTTGTCTATTTGCTGAGATACGTCTCAACCACGGTTTCGGACAATTACGAGGTCCTTCATCAGGAGTTCACGCCTGCAGTAACCGACGCTGACTGGCCCGCGCCCGTGCCTCCGCGCGCGCCGCGCGCTGTGAGAGCGGGGGGGGAACCAACACGCCTGAGTCACTGCCACCTTCACTATCACTGTTATTGTTACTACCGGTGTCCAGCGCTCCACTAGGCTGTAGACACACCGCGCTCATTGTGTCATTTTCCCGAATTGATGTCACCGCACGACCACCATTGTTACCGAGGACCGGCACTCAGGCAGAAGGTATGCCCCAGCCACGATCACGGTTAAAATTAGGGTTGCGGTTTATCTCGATTGCCTCTTTATATTTCCGCGGCACGAAAAACTTTTCTCGCGCCAGCACAGAGACCTTATCGAACCGCAGAAAGTGCCTCGAATCAGTGATGTGAGCATGTTCCGCCACCGCTGATCGAACGGTTTCCAAGTTCTTCACCGACTTGATATGCTCTGTGACTCTGGTGGAGATATTCCGCTGGGTTTCACCAATATAAGACAGACCACAATCACAGGGGATCTTGTACACACCCGGCCCACCTAGCGGCTCTCTGTCTTTCGGCGACCGCAGCAGCTGACGGAGTTTCCCGGGCGGTCTAAACCTAGCCCGACCGCAACCCTAATTTTAACCGTGATCGTGGCTGGGGCATACCTTCTGCCTGGGTGCCGGTCCTCGGTAACAATGGTGGTCGTGCGGTGACATCAATTCGGTAAAATGACACAATGAGCGCGGTGTGTCTACAGCCTAGTGGAGTGCTGGACACCGGTAGTAACAATAACAGTGATAGTGAAGGTGGCAGTGACTCAGGCGTGTTGGTTCCCCCCCCGCTCTCACAGCGCGCGGCGCGCGCGGAGGCACGGGCGCGGGCCAGTCAGCGTCGGTTACTGCAGGCGTGAACTCCTGATGAAGGACCTCGTAATTGTCCGAAACCGTGGTTGAGACGTATCTCAGCAAATAGACAACGTGAGTACAGCCGTGTCGTATTTATATTATTGTAATCTATTTCATGTATGTACGTTATGTGTTAGTGTAATTGGTATTATAATGCCGTACTAATAATTATCAAAAAATAAATAAATCAAATTGAATAACTTTTTGGCCCCAGTTTTTATTTAGCTTCGATATTATGTATGTTTGTGCGGTACAAATCCTGCGATTCAAACTTATGGGAGTTATAGTCAACAGATATTAGAGTTATCCCATGTTTTACGTAATTATCAAGAAAAACAGTCGTGGGAAAAATTTATCATTCTAAATTGAAACAAACCGTTTCCAGAAAGTATTAAATTATACGAATATTTCATAAATTGTAAATCATAGCAACAGTTGTAAGGCGCGGACGGATTTAAGATGTCAATTAGCGACCAGTGAGGGCACTATATTTGTACGCGAGGGAAGTAAAAATAGTTTCATGAGCTTACACTGAGGCGGATTTGATGGAAGAGACAGAATTGTAAGCAGAGTAATAACAGGGCTCAGACTTAAGATAGATATTATGTACATTAATTTAGTTGAGAATTATTGAATTTGAACTAAAGGAAATTGTTTTATTATATTGAAGTTGAAATATGATTGTATGATCCTTCTGTTATTGTTTACTACAAATAATTAGTTTTTGTTTGTAGGCCTCTGTTGCAGAGGCCGTTTTAGTTTGTTGTATATTTGTTATGTGCGGTTTTTCCACTCGCTGTACTGGTGGTAGCATTCGGCCGTGGCTAGTTACCACCCACTGGACAAAACCGAGTCGCCAAACGGTCATTGTGACCGTGTTTCGGCATGATATTCAGTGAAGCCAGGGGGTTTTATCCCGCCTTCTAGGTTTGGTCTGCTACCATCTACGCTTAAGATCAGGCGATATCGTGGTCAAAGGCTATAACGTATAAAAAAATCAAAAGACTAGGTGGTACTATGTCTGATATGGACAATCATGATGCTTACCATCAGGTTAAGCCAGCAGCCAAAAACAGCCAGCTCAAGCAACTGTCAGCTTAAGCTGTAAGCCAATAAATTATTTTTATTTCATTTCAGGTTTTTGATTTTCTGGTCTTGAAAATTAATATTTTTGTCTTAAATGCACGAAGTGGATTTAGCCCGTTAAGCGTTAAAAATAAGGTTCTAGGACTAAAACACCTACGCCATATTCACTTCTACATTACTTATTAATACATCTATGTTTCAAGCTAACACCACACAGCTGTGGAGTCATTCCATCAGGATTGAAATTTTAGCTTTAAAGTTGAAAGGAAAAACAGGGCCGCGGTCCGTCGGGTCGTAAACACGAGTAGAGAAGCTATGTTTATGCTCCCTAGAGCCTTGGGTACTAAGATGTTTCAACGGTAATCTAAGTAGTGAATATACGTGATACAAACACTGGAAGGTCAGGTCAGGGTGGGGCAACAGCCTTAAATAGTATGTAACTGGCAAACTATACCTGCGGTCTTACTCCGGTATTTTTTTTATAAAAAACCGTCGTCATATACAGACAGACGGACGGGTTCCAGAGTCTGACTATGAAATATGTGCGATACGCTTGTTTCGAGCGCCAAGAAAATTTGAAGTACCTTACAGGTCAGAGCCAGGGTGGGGCAAGCGTCCCACTCTGCCCCACCGTGGTTATCATATGAAAAGCGTGGTACTCTAGACACATGAGACACATTTTGACTTGATTAATGTTAGTCTTTGTCATAACACAATACCTACTTGAAATATTATGAAATTTTTAATTTAAAAAATTAGATAAAAGCAGAGAGGCCTGGAGGCCACGGGTTTAAGCAGTGAACCATCTAGACTGCCACAAAAGATCAGAAATGGTCGAAGCGGGTTAAGGTCCTTGGCTTGAGGATAATTTCAGCTTCAGGTTGTCACTTCACCTGGTCGCAGGGCGCCCTACACTACGTTGAGGTATATTATGTACCTACTCAATATTATTTCAATAAACCTTTCTCATAAAAAAAATATCTAGATAATATTCATAATAAAGCCCTTGAAGCCTAAATAAATTCACAAGCAACGTCCAAACCAACCCCTTATCAAGTTAGCCGTCAGAACATGACATTAGACGGGCCTGGGCACTTGAGATCTCCCCAAACTTTGCCGTCTTTGAAACTTTAAGAGGTTGTGATCGATATCGTAATGTATAATTAGTATTGTTATGTCTTGGGTTGTATGGGATTGAGAATGTTTGTGGGTGGGATTATTAATAAATGTGATAAATCTATAATTGTGATTGTGATTTGCCTCTGACAGTATAAGTAGGATAACCATTTAGGATAACGTTTGTAGGATAACATCTTCTGTTGGAGTATTTTTTTATACATAATTATAGGTAACTGGGTTGGTGGGGTGGTGGGTTGGTAGGTTAGGCTTTGACCACAAATTTGCGTGATGTTAAGCAACCATTCGGCCATAGATGGCAGCAGACTAAACCTAAAAGGCGGGATAAATCCCTCTCTGGCACATAATATAAACCCTAATATTTGTATATTGTGTCACAATTTTAATTTTTACTGGTTATTGTGAGGTGTCTCAATTAGTAATTATCATTCATTTAATATTACGTGTTTTGAAACGGGGAACGACTTTGTTTTATACTATGAACTATCACAGTGATGACGTAAACCTCCGCTAAGAAAGGATTTTGGACACACAAGTAAGTAAAGTCGCGACCATAAAGCCGCGTCTCCAGCGCGTGTTCAAAACATTCAACAAAAACATGAGAACATTAAAAAAATCTCGGCGGTTTTGATGAATATTTGTACGTGCTTTCCATCGGGTATGGAAAGCAAAAACATTGTTGGAGCAAACAAAAATTGTAGACAATGTTTTGTGAAAAATGTTGAAATAATTTTGTTGAATGTTTGACCCAAAACATGCGCTGGAGATGCGGCTTTAGCAAGTACAATCATAATAGTCTCCAAAACAAAGTTCCAGGCAACATTTCAACATCATGCATAATATAAATAGATCATCAAACATGCCATTATAGAGGTACATTTATACTACCTCAATCACACCTTAATCACGCATAGAACTAAATCATACATTATTCAGGGGCCAAGTGACCGTTTCCGATTATTATGATTAAATTCAGAATTAGTTCAGGCCTTGAGGAGTTTCAGTGAGACTGATAAACTTGAGCTTTCACTTGTAACGAGCATTGTTGCTAATGTTACATGACAAAACACATGTTACATTGGTGCAGTGCAACTAGAATTTTACATTAAGCAGCGTTATCTCTTACCATCGGTCAAGCGTTTTGTTTGTCTCTTCCTACTTCTTTGTATAAAACAAATGAAATGATAGAAAACTAAGCGAGAGAGAGAGAGAGAGAGAGAGAGAGTTTAGCACTGGCGACCATTCTAGTACATTTGCTATGATCTTTTTGCCGAGTAATGCTTCGGTAATCGTTACGCCGCCGCGCCGTCCGTTCACGCAACAATTTTGATGAGCATTGACTAGATTAGAAATATCATGATAATGTTTTTAGCGATGTTAGGTTCTATGCTTGGCTCCCAAACCCAAACTCAAAATTCATAATTTATTCAAATAGGCGATAACAGAGCACTTTTCTAGTCAATTTTACTAAAATTTAATTCTCTTACGACACTATTACTGCGCTCGTCCGAAAAGCACCTCTATGAGAAGAACGAGCAAGAAACAATGTGGCTTATTGTCATTTGGGACACTCAATTTTCGGACACTTTGTCCCAAATGACAATTCTATTTTTTATTGATTATTTTAGTGACATTTTGTACACTTTATTCGGTACAGTTCAGTCATTTAAAAACGGCGAATGCTCGATGTTCTGTTACAAGTGAATGCTCCAGTGTATCAGTACCTTAAGAGGTAGGACCCATTGCACGGGTGGGCGAACTTTACCGAAGTACCTTTGGCCCTGCAAATACCAGAGGCATTTTTGTGCTTTCTCAGAAACTTTTGTGTCAGAGAAAATAATTTTGGGTTAGGAACATGATATTAGATACTAGAGTTAGTTGGTTATATGTTATGAGAAAAATGTGTAGATGTATCAACAAAACAAAAAGAAAATGATAAGGTTTTTTTCTAGATTGGTTATAAGGCATGTTATGTGTTTTTGGACAATGTTATGTGTTTCTGAATTGTCAAAATGAATCAGATCAGCGACCCACCATGTTATATTCATATCACTTAATTATTATAATAATTCATTTGATGTAGAAATACTTATGCAATAATTCAATAAATAAAGGCATTATATTATAAAGTCACTTTTAAGCTATCAAACAGCATTTTTACCACTTTAAAATACTATTGAGTTGTGCTTCGCTGCACTAAAACTAAAAGTTTTACGAAGATCTTTCAATATACTCTCTATTGATAAGAAGAATGATAGAGTCTTGAAAGGTTGACAACATTATAGCTCTGGGGATTGCAAGTATATTATACCTAGACTATTATGTTGTGTAGCGTCCGTGGCTCAGTGGTCATAATAATATATGTCCGGCTTGTAATCCGAAGGCCTTGGATTCAAATCTCTGTATGTGGCAAAAAGTTCGCCTGTACGCTACCGTGCTTCGGAAAACACGTAAAACTGTGGGTCCAGGCTGTTTTCTATAAAATATGTAGGAGTCAGTCGTTAGGTCGGTAACCTGTTCTGTTGAAGTATAAACCACAAATGTTTATGTAAAACTAACATTAAAATTTAACTAATAAAATATAATAACTATGAGATAAAATCGCAAAAGTTAAAAGTGTTAGAGAAATATATCTTGGTGCGGGCAGTACATATACATATGTATCTATAGGTACTGCCCACACCAAGCGTTTTGCTTCGTCGTTTTTAATGAGAACTGGTCGCATGTGGAACACTTTACCGTCATCCGTGTTTCCCGAGCGGTACAACATGAGTATCTTCAAGGCACGAGTTAATAGGTACCTTTCTAGGGATCTTACTTGATCCATCGTCGACCGCATTTTCACTTTCCATCAGGTGGGATTTGGTCAAACGTAGGCCAATTTAGTATAAAAAAGGTATCTAAATTTAGCTCGAGTATATAGGTAGATCTTTAAAACATCAAACACGATTCAAGAGCGGTTTATTCGGCCCTACAATCTATTTACCTCTGTAAAGGGCGGTCCCTTTGGGTGTCCCCGAGAGATATTATAGTATGGTATTACAACTACCCTCATGTCTGAATATTTGATTGTAACGTAATATTACACTATTGGGAAGTGAGATTTAGTTCGTAATCGGATTTCGGGTTCGTGTACGTAATTGGTAGGTGTGTGATCAATATGTATCCGAAATAATAACCTTTAGGTACTCTACTAATTATAGCTATTACCAAAATCCTATTAACATTATAAATGTGATAGATGTGTGTGTATGTTACAAGGAAAACGTCATTTTTTTTCGTCTTTGAGGTTGTGTGGTGGGCAAAGCGAAGACACGACTAAAAAGACGTGGTTGGGCCGACGTAGTACGCGCACTTATATTCTATTTTTTTTTTGTATGAGATATAATATTAATTACTATGTTAGCATCTGTTTTTTATAACATTTCTAAATTTTTTGTCGTAGAAATACACATCTTAATTATCAATGTTTTGTTTACGATATTTACATAATTTATACTAACTTGTAATATTAGCAAAAAGGGCAAGTCAGGACCAGAAGTAAAAGAACTTCAAAGAAACCGGAAAATATTATTTCTTGTACAAAAGTAAATAATTAAGCTTCATAAATCATATTCGAGCTTTTAATAACAATGAAATATGGGAAAAAATCTTTGATTAGTTTCATGTACTGGAATTGCAAAATGAAAGAAATACAAAGAAATTGACTGAGCTAGAAAACGAAATAGACCAAGAGCCAGCGATCGGTAGACCTTACTCTTTTTATGAAGGCTCAAAGTTTCTGTATACATAATAAATAGCCCTAATAGAGGTAAGAAGCTCCCCAAATATGAAACTTTAGTGGACTAACTAGTTTATTACCTTATCTACAATATCTGCTAAAGCCATCAACACCCAAGTTTAATATTTTGGAGATCATTCTTACCTCTATTGGGACTATGTTTAATGTATACAGATACTTTGAGCCTTGATAAAAAGACAAAGGTCTGCCGATCGCTGGCTCTTGGGCCATAACCAATTAACGAGTAACCAATTGGCGGTCTTAACTCACTAGGCAATTTACATATTATTATATAGAAAATAAGTTGAAATTCGTAAGTTATAGAATATTTTTCACAGTGTGAAGCCACAGAACTCTCTTGATCAATATAAATTGCATCGTCATAGTAAGATCTATTAGGAACTGAACTTAATTTAAAATTAATGTGTTGCAAGCATGATACACAGTTCCAATAAGACCATTATGAGTAATGTTGCTTTGATTTAGTTTCAAACTCAAATTACGGTTTTTCATACATTTGAACACTACTTATAGTAGGGGAGCCGAAGAGGGGATTTTTGCTGTTACTCGAGCGCATCAGTAAATCATATAGGGAGAAAGCTTGCACCCTGAAATGTACCCCTAACAAATATGATCTCTTGATACTCTATAGAGGAGCTCGCTGAGGATCCCCGTCAGATTTGTAAAAAATAGCTCTGAATAGGGCGCCCATGGGCGAGATGGGGCGATGATATCCGGAGGGTCGCTGGGGGTGGGTGGAGAAGAAAGACGGAGGACCGAGTTGAGTGGCGTGCCATGGGGGTATAGGACCATCAGTGGACGAACATAGGCTGATGATGATGATGATGATGAGCCCTGAATAATATACATGATAATTATGTGAAGAGACTTGTTAATCTGACTAACTTAAAGATTAAAATTGACAAAAATCAAATGATTTTGATAAAAAGCATTATGAAAAACACTAAATAGCTTGGAATAACATCTTCAATTCAATAACAAAAAGAGAATTAACCATATAAGAGTCAGCGGTGGCAGTTTCTTGGCAAACATCGAGACGGCATATATTTGAACTACCCGCTATTTGAATAGGCAGCGGGGAATGGTTGACAACTTGTCCGAGGTAAAGTTGCGACTGGGGACAGCTAGAGACTTGTTATAGGACAATCTATTCTGACCTTTATACCTGTTTTATTAAGTTCTAAATTGGATTAGCTTAGAAATATGAGCATATTTTGTATGCGTGTGATAGTGTTAGTTTATGTGTTAGGGTTGCTTGTTCCTAATTAAGATGGAATTTCAGTTCGATATTTAGTCACTGTTGATACCATACCATACTATTAAGCCGGAAATACATTATTCGCGTCGACACTAGTTCGAATTGGTCCGTGGCGTAACGACATCCGTCTAGATTGGTCCGTGGCGTCACGTGAACACCATCCACCAAATCCAGGCGGGTGACGTAGCGTGGCGTAAGGAATTTATCCCGCCTCCCATGCTTAATCTGCTACCATCCATGGCCGCATCGTCAAAGGCTAACAATGAAAAAAAAACATGAATTAATATGTCGAGAAGGCCTATATCAATGAATCAACCTCCAAATAAAACAATACAATAAATTTCTCCCATTTGTCGATACACCACCCAGAATACAGAAGAACACTTAAGTAGGGCAGGACGAAGATTAATCGAGCGTAAGAAAAATGAAAGAACGATGTTACCTTGGTACGTGTCGCCATTTATTATGCGAGTGTGCCATTATTGCGGGGGACACACGGCTCTGAACAGTCAACACTTTTAACACACATTATGCGTTTTTTTTATTCATTTTTTTTGTTATTCTATGCTTATTATAAATACGACACGGCTGTACTCACGTTGACTTTTTGTTGAGATATGTCTCAACCACGGTTTCGGACAATTCGGTTTCGGTTCGGTTTCAGTTATTCTATGCTGTCCCACTGCTGGGCAAAGACCTCCCCCAAGTCCTTCCATTTATCTCTATCCTGCGCCACCTCAGGCCAGCCGACCTGGTAAGAGTCGAGGTCATCCCTTCATCTCTTCCTGGGCCGGCCTCGGCGACGTCGCCTTTCTTGCGGGGTCCATTTCGTTTATTAATTAAAGGTTAATTTGATTAATCGCGATAAGTCGCGTAATAATTTGCGTGTGTTTTTGTAAAAAATCTCGTTAAGCGACGATTGTGGAATAAATCCCTACTGGCTTCACTGAAGATCTTGGCGGAACACGATGTAATAACAGCTTGGGGACACGGTTTTGTGGGTGTTTACTAGCCACGGCCGAAGTCTACCACTAGTCTTCTGAAATTGCAATTAAATTATAATCAAATTAAAACCTATATGAATGAAAGGGCACTGGAAACTGCAGATGGTGCACTGCACATATCCTGGATGCTATTGATACCTATATTATTTTTTTTTTATAGCATAATAATAAATGTTTTTATACATTTATTATTATGCTTTAAAATACCATTTTGACGCGTCAAGACACCCACGCTACAGTAGTGTGGCTCTAGGTTCATGCATGCTTAGTTCTGACTTTAGCACACAATTAACAAAATTAGCTCCATTTCTAAAATATTGACCCGTGTGTCACTTACATTTAATACGCATTCCGTTCCACGCAGCTATGACGAACAAAAGCTCTATAAACGCGCTATAATACTGTCTTCGTTCGTCATTACTGCAATTGTTTCGTTGAACGGAACGTTATTCTTCTTCAATCTCATTGTTATGTTTACATTTGAATACAATAGAATTTGTGCAAAAATTGAGGACTCGTGGCGTAAACTTATACTTTCAAGTACTTGAATTAAATAAAAAAACAGTAATCTATTTACTAAAAATATTTATTTACATTTAATATTTTAAAATAATCTTTAATATGAAAATAAAATTCCAAAGGAACCTTTATGACAATTTAGTGAATTCTAATAGAGGTAGATACCCCAACTAAATCTCAAATAAAAAATAATATTAATATGCGAACACGATCGCCGTAAAAAAACCCAATATGAACGAATAAAAAAAAGTAAGTTAAGTAAAAAAACTTAACTTACTTTTAAAATGTAGATGTGAATTATAAAAAAATATTGAACACGTATTTTTTTATTCGTAAATCTGTTAAAAACGTGAGAGATCCAAGTACTAAAGTTGCTTGGTGAGAGTAATGACGTACGTGTGTGGTACTGGGTACTCGAGCCACTACAAAATGTACCAATCTGTGACGTAGTGAGTCATTACATCTCAGCCATTATTTATTTTACTCGCAAATAAAATACGAATCGTATATTTTTTATTATTTAAATGTCGGGCTAATTATATTAAAAAACAATATCTTGTCAACTACCCTATTCTACGGTTCTTCTCGTTTCGCACAGCCTAACTATAAAAAGACCCTTAAAACACTTTGTACTTTTGTGAGCGGAATTCTCGCGAAATTGGATTTGAATCGTTTTTAGGCGTCGTATTGTAGTACTTACTAAACAGTAGTAGAACATTATTACTGAAGGATAAAGTGAATTGAATTGTGTAAGCAAATTTGTCGCAGGAGATTGAATAAGACCAGCACATACTCCTTATGTTAAGACGTTTACTGTAAATGCAGTTTCACTGCACTCCGCGTGATAAATCAGCTAGTGCCCTCATCAACCGCACAGTAAATTATTTAACCAAGACAAACATTATAAATACATATTTAAAAAATGCAATCTTTATGAGTTTCTTGTTCGATTTTCTCATAGAGGTGCTATGCGAACGAGCGGTAGAGTATTGAAATAGAAATATGTAAAATTTACATGCAAAAGTGCACCAATGTAGCCTATTTAAATATATGAATTTTGAGTTTGAGTTTGACACCACCATAGAAACATTAAGCAAAAATTTTAATTTTCTTTGTTTTGAAGTCGGTAAAATAAATAATTTATATGACTGTTGCTAAATTTTAAAATGCATAATCTATCTCCAGTAGCATCTGCATGTCCTTATAGATAGAATCGGTTTAACATGTTTTCCTCTTCCATATTACTCTACCATCCGTTATATCTCCATTCTCTCCTAGAACGCATATTCCTGCACATACAATTCGTCCAAACTTTTTTAGGCCATCGGCACCTTGTGGCCGATCTGTGGTTAATAAAAGTGTTCTTTACTGTTGTAGTAGCTGTAGTATTGTCAGTTTTTTCTCAATAAAGGCATTTGCCACAAATTAAAAAAAATAGGGCATGTAAGTATAATATTTGCCTTTTTCTTCTGCAGGCTTCTATTTTATAGGTCAAAAGCAATTCTATTTAATGCAGCGTGTTGGTTTTAGATCAGACACTTGAGTCAGGCTCTCGTCTTACTAATTACGTTTGAGAGGACAATTGCCCTGCAAAGGGCGGAAAGGGAAGCGATGTGTGGTCCTCGCAATAAACATGGTGCATTCGCGTGGTCAAAGTGGGATGTTCAGATTTAATTTACAATGCTAAGTGCAATTTCTGATTGATTTTTTGAAGAAAAACTTAATACCATACATGAATGTTTATAATAGCGCTCAGATACATAATAATAATTATTTTAATCTTACTAATATTATAAAAGTGAAAGTTTGTAAAAATGTATGGATGTCTCCATGTCTGGATGTATGTTTGTTACTTTTTCACGCCTAAACGGGTGGACCGATTGAGCAGAAATTTGGGATAGAGATAGCTTAAACCCTGGAATTACAAGCTATGTACACAGGTTCAGAGGAGAAAACCGCTGGGCGCAGATAGTAATTTATACTCGTACTCTTATACGTCTCTTGGCGTTGTACCTATGTATATTTTATCTTTGTAATTGAATACTGTCGCAAAGGTTTACATAATTTGAGGTAGGTACATAATGTTTTTTTTTTTTTTTATACGAGATAGGCCTACGTTTGACCACATCCCACCTGATGGAAAGTGAAAATGCGGTCGACGATGGATCACGTAAGATGCCTAGAAAGGTACCTATTCACTCGTGCCTTGAAGATACCCAAGTTGTACCGCTCGGGAAACACGGATGTCGGCAAAGTGTTCCAAACGCGACCAGTTCTCATTAAGAACGACGAAGCAAAACGCTTGGTGCGGGCAGTAGGTAACGCCACTAAGTAAGGATGCCGCTTTGCCGTCTGCCGCGACGATACCGTACCGTTTCCTAAGATACTCGTATATATTAAATTAAATTTATTAAACAAACCTGAAACTTATGTTTAATTGGGGGGGGGAAATTTATCCCGCCTTCTAGGTTTAGTCTGCTAACATCTACGGTCGCACCGTTGCTTAAGATCATGGTCACAGGCTATAACGAATAATAAATAAAATAATAATAATAGAGCAAAAAACTCTTTCATTTCAAAAATATAGACACGACTAACAATGACTGAAGCCACCTCTCAGCTTTTTAATATAAGTGTGATATTCTTTAAAGTACTTGTACTAAAAGGATTACTTAGTAATAGACTTCCATCGTCCAACAGAACATCCCTATAGGCTGAAATAATGTGTAAATATTTAATTTACATATTTGAATAATAATTTCTGTAAGCTTGGTCTGTGTACAAAACCAGGTAAGCGTGAGCTCTAAATAATATTTTGTAAACGAAATTATAAAGGCTACGGGCGTATAAAGTGGACAATGATATTTCAAATTATACAAAAATAATATTATTCAAGTAAAAATACTACTATGCCTATAAATACTTTTTAGGTCAAATATTATAATATGACCATCTTTCTCAGCCCTTCTAAATTTTGTGAATTCTGCCCGTGCTACACTTTTTTTTTTCCTATGCTTGGTCCCCCCTGTTTGGTGACAGGGACATTGGCGTTCGGTACGCATTTTCCTCTCGGTCTTTCTTTCTTCACCTTGCGTGTCTCTCACGCATTCTATTTTCGTTCATCTTCTTTCGTTTCTTCCGCGCGTGCTGTTCCTCTCAATCACAACTTCCGTGCTACTTTTCGTGAAAATGTTTCCACTCAGTTTCAAATTATTATCAGTCAAAAACTTGACTAAATTTGTATTTTTTTTTGTTGAGAATTTGGCACTTTGACGTAGATATTATTATATATTGGAGCAGTCCTATAAGTCTATTACTAGGCACTGGTCCTTCACAGGCTAAAATCACGTAAAACACTACCGTGCAGACATGGCCATAAAGATCGCTTTTCGACACAATTTTGTTCGGTAATCAGGTAGGTAAAGGAGGACCATCAAACAAGTGAAATTTAAAAAAACCTTTTTAAAAACAAGCTTTTATTATTATTACCATAAAGTACTCGTCAAGACGAATCAAATAAGCCCAAACTCGATGGGGTTACGTCGTTTAATTACGAAGTTCCTATAGCCACCTTCCCGCTCCATCATCAGATCAGCTCCATGTCATAATCATATTGCATTGTCATCCGATTTATGCATGCATGCCAAATTTCAGCTCAATCGGACACCGGGAAGTGGGTCAAATTTAACTTGCAAGATTTGATTACAGACAGACAGACAGACAGACAACAGACAAGTGAAAGTAAATAAAAGCTTGTAAAAATGGAGACCGCGTCTCGGCAAACGTAGTGTACGTCTTTGGACGTCCTTGGGCCAGATGGGGCGATGATATCCGGAGGGTTGCTGTGAGCGGTTGGAGGAGAGGGACGGAGGACCGAGTTGAGTGGCGTGTCATGGATGAGGCCCATGTCCAGCAGTGGATGAATAGGTTGATGATGATGATGATGAAATAAATTTTGTAGTTCTAGCGCGTTAAGGCCCTAAAAACCTAATTTTAGTATATTTTTAATTCTTCCCAAGGGTAACCTAGATTACCTGAACCCCTGACAAAAGGCTGTTTAGACCTAAACATTAATTCTGACAAGTCTAATTTATTTCTTGCTAATTACGTTCCTAAATAACAATTATGTTACTCGTTTAATTGTTTTTGTTGTAATATACGGTTGTTTTAAATGGCCCATAATTTTTGGGTCTTTATTTTGATGACTTTTAGGAATCGTTCTCTTAATTAATAATTCTTAAGTTCTCTTAATTCAATAAAATTAGTTTTCATCATCATCATCACTGTCAGCCCATTTTGTCTCTCTTTTGCGCCATGCACTGGTCGTGTTTCGTAAAACTGTGGGTCCCGGCTGTTTCCTATAAGATATGTAGGAGGCAGTCGTTAGGTCATGTTGCAGGCCCTGTAGTAATCTCGGTGACCTGAAACTGCAACATATAGGTTAGCCACACAACCTATAAAATTGTGATTTGACTCTGACAGTGTAATTAGGGAAACCTGTTCTGTTGGAGTATAAACCCCAATTATTATTATTATAACTCTGTCCTGAGCAGTTCGCATCCAGGTCTTTCCTGCGAATGCTGCGATGTTATCGACCCATCGGGCAGGTGGTCTGCCGACGCTACGCCTTCCGTCTCGAGGTATCCATTCTGTCAGGGACCTTCTCCACCGGCTATCACCACGCCTGCCCAACTACATTTGAGCCGCATTATCCGCTAACCCACGTCAAAGACTTTCGTTTTGTTAAATATATTATATTGATTAAATTATGTTGAGTTATATCATATTATTCGTGCAAATATGTAATAACATAGATATTATTATGTAGCTATGAGTGGCATCTTAGATTCCAACCCTTATCTGTAAACTGATCCATCTAGTTAAGGGCCTATTGTATGACAACTTGTTCAACATGATGATTTTTGTTATATACATTCAAAATATTAGATTTTACATACTTTTATATAAAAAAAAAACACATAGACGACAAAGATGCCTGGAAACCTCTGCATGATAAACCAGCTGGCGCCCCTCAAACGCACAGTAAATTATGTAACCAAGATAAACATTGTAAGCACATATTTAAAAAATGCAATCCCCATGAGTTTCTTGCTCGTTCTTCTCATAGACGTGCCTTGCGAACGAGCGGTAGAGTGTTAAAATAGAAAAATGTAAAATTGACTTGCAAAAGTGCTCCAATGTAGCCTATTTGAATAAATGAATTTTGAGTTTGAGTTTTAAATTAGGTAACGAAGTTCTGAATTATTATTGAAATACAAAGTTATCACCAAATAATACTAAAATTTACACATATTATTATCTTTACTGTATGTTTCTGATAGCATTTAATTCGCACTTGTCTGCCAAAGCACGCCGGTATAAAGGTGCGATTGTGAGGTAATTTGGAGCATTCGCATTAGGTTTTTTTATACAAAAGAGTAAAACGACGAGTAAGACGCTCTCCTGATGGTAAGAGACGCTGCCAATAATTAGAACACTATATTATGGGTACACGTATAAATTTTGGGTGCACTGCGCTTCTTACTCAAGATTCATAAGATGTTAAAACTCTTTAGCCCAGCAATTTCAAAAAGTTACAGTGCCTCAGGCGGTAGAATAACTGTTACTGTTGGGGTGCCCGCCTAGACGACCTCCTACAAAGGAAGTCTACCCCCGGTAAACAGTCACTGTTTATGCTCGGTTCTTCGCTTCGATGATGTAATGCTCGACATTACACGAATGCTCTAAGAGAGTACCTTAAGGTTCAAGTTAAAGTTGAAAGCAAAGTTTTAATCTGAACATACATGGGGTTATTCGATAATCCTGAACAAACTGCGTAAGATTTGGACAGAGGTGAAGGTTGAAAGGGATCATGCCTGAGTGTGGAATAACAATTAGGTAGTGTTGGTTTAGTCTTGTTGTGTGAAGCTAGTTTTAAGATACCTATGTTCTAAATTAAACATTTAAAGGGAACATACGATTCATACAATGTCTGTTAAATAATCCAAATTGTGAATATAAAAAACGGGCATAATATTATTCCATTTATGATTCTGGAGTATAAGCAGCGTTTACTTTTTGGCGATTTGCACGACAGGGCAACCGTTATGTTATGGCAACTAGCTGTTTCATTTTATAATATCTTAGAGTGATTCCCAGCTCGTCCTACAAGCCTACGGCCCAAATGTGACGAGTTAAAGAAAATCAAAATTAATTCTATTTTCATTGCACAACTCGTCCTACAACTCTTTTTGTGTGGAACTTTGAACTTTATCGACGTTAGGTACAGTCAGTAAGACAATATTTTAGTGACACTGTTTCGTAATTAACCTGCCGTATGCCGTAATTCACGAGGTGGAAATGAGTAGTCCAAAGGTATAGTTACAAAGTACCAGGAAAATAGAAACTAGGAGAAGGTAGTAATAGGTACTTTTAAACTTTTAATGTATTGATCGCTCGAATAGTGAAGAACAAAAAAATTAATTCATTGCTATCTCTTCATGACTTCTGGTCTCCTAGTACTTACTAGCTAAGATCTTGTTTCTACCTTCCATTTTAAGGAGGCAAATAAACTATTGAGTATTGAACAGTAAATTTTGATAGCTTCAATTTTCAACTGCACCCTTTGCGGCATAGATCAGCATTTTTGAATTCAGGCAGGGCCAATCCAATTGTTGATCCCTAAATTTTTTTTTGTGATTGTGTTCATTTCAGGTGACAGCTGTCAAACTTGAAGTAGCAATATCTTGGAAAGTACTCGTCCTAGTCTACCAGTGTCATGGAAGAAATCAAAGGTCTTGAGGAGATCTTCATTTCAGCTGACAGCTGTCAAACTTGAAATGTCAATATCTCGGAAAGTACTTGTCCTAGAGTGACGCTGTCATAGAAGAAATGAAAGACCTTGAGGAGATCTTTATTTCAAATGACAGATGTCAAAATTAAAATGATAATATCTCGGAAAGCACTTGTCCTAGAGTGACGCTGTCATGGAAGAAATGAAAGCCCTTGAGGAGATCTTCATTTCAAATGACAGATGTCAAAATTTAAATTATAATATCTCGGAAAGCACTTGTCCTAGAGTAACGCTGTCATGAAAGAAATGAAAGGTATTGAGGAGATCTTAATTTCAGATGACAGCTGTCATCAAGACCAAGATCAGCACAGGACGAGTGATTTACGAGATCATTTTAATTTTGACAGCTGTCATTTGAAATGAATATCTCCTCAAGGCCTTTCATTTCTTCAATAACAGCGTTACTCTAGGACGATTAGTTTCCGAGATATTGACATTTTAAGTTTGACAGCTGTCATTTGAAATGAGGATCTCTTCAAGGCCTTTCATTTCTTCTATGACAGCGTCACTCTAGGACGTGTACTTTCCAAGATATTAAGATTTTAAGTTTGACAGCTGTCATTTGAAATGAAGATCTCCTCAAGACATTTTATTTCTTCCATGACAGCGTCACTCTAGGACGAGTAATATCCGAGATATATTAAATCATTTTAAGTTTTCATTTAAAATTAACGGAACAAATCCATTAATCGAGTCCATTTGACAAACTAGTTGATCTGTTCAGTTGGTCGGAATGGCAGTCCCGTTCAGTTATTATATTTATTTTACGATTCTGTTTATTAAGTGCAATGGAATTAGAAACAAAGACAAAGAAACAAAAAGAGCGACATATCTTTAACTTTTTCATGGTTTCTAGTCTCCTAGTACTTATGGCCAACTGCATCTGAGGAAGTAGGTCGATAGATCAGAAAACAAAAAACATAGGTAGGTACAAGAATTTTACACTCAATTGGATTTTCAGCGTGAACACCAAACTGAAGCAAGAAAAATGACGTCATGGTTATCTGCCATCTCACTTACCTTATATTATACAAATTAAAATCAAAATACTATCGTCAGGCTACGTATTCAGTATGAGTAAGTGAGATGGCAAACAACTGTGACGTCATTTTTCTTGCTTAAGTTTAGTGTTAACGTTGCAAACTCCATTGTTCTAACCTTCTTGGGTAGGTACATAATTTTTTTTAATAAATAGAATCATATTATATTATTTTAGATATTTTTGTTACTGATTATACCTTTTTCATTTTGACAGATAAGTAGGACGAGTTGTGCAATGAAAAAAGAATTAATTTTGATTTTCTTTAACTCGTCCCATTTGGGCCGTAGGCTTGTAGGACGAGCTGGGAATCACTCATATCTTAATGCAATTGCTACACCGAACGGGCCTTAAATTGGCAAACTGCACCAATATTATCAAAGTTTGACAGAGCGGCCTTAGTTTTATGTAACAGTTAGTTGTTAGAAAGTAACGAAAAAGTAGCCAGTCACAGTTCCTACTATGTTTACACTCAGTCTGCATAATAAAACGCTTTTGACCATTTATACGCTCCGTGCGCCCATACCGGGGATAGACTTCCTTTGCAGGAGGTCGACTAGGTGGGTACCCCAACAGTGCCAGTTATTCTACCGCCTGAGCAATGATATGCTAACATTGCTGTGCTTCGGTAGGAGGGCACTGCACTAGTGAAATTACTGGGCTGAAGAGTCTTAACATCTTATGACTCTCAAGTAAGAAGCGTTGGCGCAGTGCATTCAGAATCTTACTTTTGAAAAATACTGGTTAGCACTGTACTAATTATGGACAGCGTTTACTCTTACCATCAGGAGAGCGTCTTGCTTGTCTTCTTATTTCGTTGTATAAAAAACTACCAAGTATAACTAGGTCCTTAAGAACAGAAATCTTCAAATTTTCTCGTCACCCGTCTCTAAATTTTCAAAACAATGTCATAAAAGAAAAATAAAATGACTTATATTTTAATAACTCTGAACCAAGACCTTCAGACGAGTCCTGCTTGTTAACTAGACAAAGTTTGCTTAGGACCAAATTAATTTCTTTATTTTATTATCGTGGTTGGACGATGTTCTACGATTTCTCTTGATTGTCCTCTGCCTTCTACTGTTTGTGGGAAAATAGATCTTATTTCAATGGAATTACAGACCTGAAATGTTTACTTTTCACACAACGGAGACCTTGTTAATATAAAATACGAGGACATAAAACAATAGTTTTATAAGGTCTGCTCTGAATAAAATCTACGGAACCTACTTTTTGCTAAATCTAAGTCTAAGTAAATCTAAGTAAGACCGGGGGTAGACTTCCTTTGCAGGAGGTCGTCTAGGTGGGTACCCCAACAGTGCCAGTTATTCTACCGCCTGAGCAGTGATGTACAAACATTACTGTGCTCCGGTAGGAGGGCACTGTAGCTAGGGAAATTACTGGGCTAAAGAGTCTTAAAATCTTATGACTCTTGAGTAAGAAGCGTTGGTGCAGTGCTCCTAGAATTTCACATAATTGTGAAATCCTAAGTAACACTGTACTGATTATGGGCAGCATTATCTCTTAACATCAGGAGAGCGTCTTGCTCGTCTTCTACTTCATCACATAAAAAATAAAAAATCTAAGTATAACATTCTACATTGGCCGTTTTCAGATTTTCATTTAATATAGGATTTATTCCACCTTATACATTAATTCTGTTTTCTGCACTATTAGCTAGATTTTGCTCAATCTTTAGTTTGTAGTCATCATCATCAACACCCACGTTCGTCCACTGCTGGACATAGGCCTCCCCTATGGCACGCCACTCAACTCGGTGCTCCGTCTTCCTCCATTTTTTTTCCTCCAACCGCTCGCAGCGACTCTCCCGATATCGTCAACCCTTCTTGCCCAAGGACGCCCTACACTACGTTTGCCGACACGCGGTCTCCACTAGTCTCGTCGCGTCTCATCTTAGCTTGTAGTAAATCTTTATAAACACTGTAGTCAATTGAAGTAGGATGTTAAAGTGACTCATGTTACCACACAGTATACACTTACATAATAATATTATTATATTATGTGTTATGATCGATATTACAGTTAGGTGGGTGCTCTTACTTACGCATTCTACCACCAACGCTCACGAGGTGACATGGGACAAGTTACAAGAGAATATAACAGATACATTACTGAAATAAGCCGATTAAGATAAATAACTATTTATACCACACAAGAAAGTGAACCTTAAAACTAAAATTTAAAATTAATGGCGTATGAATTGGCGATATTACAGTTCAGAGTGATTTCAGAGATCGTGAAGAGAAATAAAATATACTGAAAGAACGATTGATTCACCTTAGTTCTTAAACAATGTTGAGCAAACTTTGAATTTGCTGCGAATTGATGCGTGTCGTGATACAATGCGCACAGATATATAACAAACAATATTAACCGAAGTCAATGCTATTTACAGCTGTAAATAAAATCGATAATCAAATTTTAACTTTGCAGAGCACGGACATAGTGAGTTTACTATTCTTTTTCTCAACAAAATTACGCTTCCTTCTCTACCTCGTCCCACACAATTTTGATATTGTCTACGAATACGCAATACCTCAGCGAGTGATAAATGGAGACGCGTTCCGCAGATACCTATGTTTCCACAGAATATGTTTCCACTCTTTCCCACTCATCGTTTAATTTCGCCTTTCAAGCCTTGATTTCGGCTGAGGCTTGCTGACAGCTCACATTTCAAGGGTGCGCTTTACTTTATAAATGGAACGAGGTTATTTAGAATCAGACTTTATTTAACGCACTTATTATATAAAGCGTCTGTATTTTTTCCTTTTTGGTTCTTAACACCTGATCAGATGGAGTTGAAGTTTATGGTTAGAATAACACATAAGTATAGCTTGAACCACTCATGTCTAATAACAACAGCATTAAGACCAACTTAAAAGAAAATCTTCTCATTTTTTTTTTTTTTTTTTAATGTCATGAAGTAGAAGACGAGCAAGACGCTCTCCTGATGTTAAGAGATAACGGCTGCCCATAATCAGTACAGTGTTACCTAGGATTTCACAATTATATGAAATTCTAGGAGCACTGCACCAACGCTTCTTACTCAAGAGTCATGAGATGTTAAGACATCGATATGCTTTCCGAATGGTAGAGTATTAAGGGGTTAATAGTTACTGAGCTTCTTCTCGCTCGCACGATATAACTGATTGTCAAATAACAATTGATAAAATTATCTTTTTGGAAATGTGTTAAATTGAAAATTTTGCTCATATTTTTATACTATTTTTATAAGTATTCCCAGTTGGCTACCTGAAATAACAACAAAGGCATTCTCAATTATATGAAAAATATCTATCTCTAAACATGCCTCAACCATTTTAGAAAGTATCAAACTGGTTATACTTTAAAAAATGTATAAAGTTATGAGCTAAATTTTCAATTTAACACATTTCCAAAAAGCAAATTTTATCAATAGTTATTTGACAATTTCTTATATGGTGCGAGCGAGACAGAGGTTCAGCGACTATTAGCCGCTTAAGTGAACTGTTAAAATTGTCTTAGAAAGCTTATTATTACTGGATATGATTGTATTACTTGTACTCCAATTTTGGTAAAACATCATATTATTTTGCCAACATTTCTAGAACATTCAATTTTCGTACCAAATTAAGGGCTTCAGAAGTAATTAAATTGTGGGATTGTTACTGTACCTACCAAATGAGATAATTAAATGTTGGCGATCCTCATTTCGTATTTTTCGTGTATTTTAACTGAAAAATGTATTTTACTGAGAAATTTATTCGTAATTTTACTGTTTTCTGTGAAAATGTTTAATGTAACACCAAATTTTTTTTAATTATTAAAGTATAGTTCAAGTAACTGCTTCTAGCACCAGATTATGTGAAGTCTATGGTATGTCTACCAAATTTCAGCTCAATCAGTCTAGCCCCTAAGAAGTAATAGGGTAAAAAACGTACACAAATCAAGACATTCGTAAAACTTTCACGTTTATAGTATTAGGACGACAGTCTTCTTCTTCCTGCCCTTCCTTATCCTACTAGGCAGTGTCTGACAACACGTTTTTTCTCCTTCATTCCACTCTATCATCCGTCATATTACCTTCATTCTCCCTTAGCCATTTCTTCTTTCACACAGATCATCCAAACCTTTTTTACTGTGGATGCAACAAATGAATATATTGCAATTCATTTCCAACCAAAACAAAATGCAGTAGAATTATTACCTATTGTGTTAAAATATATTCGTAAATACCTATGTACGTAATTTAAATATTAGTGGGATCAACAATCGTAATCGAATGTCAACCAAATAAATTAACTATTTACATAATTTTCCCCACAAATTATGCAGTAATTCCATAGTAAAATTATAGCATGTAGGCCGACAAAGGCGCGCATACGCGGTGTATATTATGTGTGCATACGAACACGTGCACATACGAAATCTTAACCAACATTCATCGACGCACCACGTCGCCGCGCATTCTAAACACATAATAATATTGTTATAAAAAAAAAACAATCCATAATATGAGTTTCTTGGTCGTTCTTCTCATAGAGGTTCATAATATCGAACGGGCCGAGTAAAAAATTGACTTGCAAAAGTGTTCCATTGTAGCTTATTTGAATACCTGAAATATTGTCATCGAAATCGATGAGGAGGACTATGTATTTGAATAGGTACCTAAATGAATTTTGAGTTTGAATTTTGTTATCCTTGCAGCACCCGTAAAATATCAAGACATTGACGTAAGACTAGCAACTCCCGTCCCACTGTCAAGAGTAATTGACGTTTGTAAGAGCACAATGACCTTGGATGACCTTGTGTGTTGAGTAGCTGTGGGCCAAGCACAGACATTGCTTTTGCTTCCTTCTTTTGTGAATGTATGGGAAGACAGTTTGACTGGACTGCAAGACAAGTCTACGCATTATCCATGCTAGGCCGACTGCAAATCTTCTAAATACTCGTATATAAAAAGGAAAGAGTGACTGACTGATCTATCAACGCACAGCCCAAACCGCTGGACGGATTGAGTTGAAATTTGGCATACTGGTAGGTTTTAAGGCGTAGACATCCCCTAAGAAAGGATTTCTGAAAATTCAACTGTTAAGTGTAGATAAAAGGGGGCCATAATTTTTCTATTTAGCGCGACGAAGTGCGCGCTCGTCCACTAGTTGTATAATATAATGTGTGCAAGTATCAAGAGTAGCGTCTGATTATGATGATATTATGTCAGTTTACTCTGGACAGTGGGACGGGAGTTGCTACTCTTATGCCAATATCTTGATGTGCTTGAGGGGCTGATTACACCAATAAAAATATTACGTACATCAATAAAAAAGAAAGTTTTTATGTCAGCCCTATGCTCCAAATCGAAGTTCACATAATATATTTTTTTAATAAATAATTTTTATAAATCCCATCAGTCGGCCCACTTGCTATAATTTCACTATAGTTTAACCCTATCAATACCAGTATTACGAAATCCATTAAATTTACATACACTTGTTCATAGTTCAAACACAATCTTGCCATACAATTTACACGATGATTCAAAGTTGGATCACCACACGGTTAATTCTATCTATTGTACTCAAATTGCATACCCCATTGTGAAAAACTTCAGCATTCCCTTTGTCTAATCCACAATGAAAATTAGCCTTTACTGCACAAAGGATAAGTTTTCAAATAGAATGTAATGTAAAGTTATACAGTTAAAAGGAAGTGTTAAGAGGAAAACGACATAGTGTTTGAAAAGGAAGCTGAAAGCCTCTGTTTTTGTTAAATAGGCATTTTATTCGTAATTATTTAAATACGGGCCTTTTATGCCTATGTTATTTTGACAACATTTGTAGTAATATATGCTTTTTAAGGTAAATAAGCCCTTATACATATGTACAATTATGTAAAAGGAAAGAGTGACTAATTGACTGACTGATCTATTAACGTACAAACCGTTGGATTGAAATTTGAAACACAGATAGGTTTTATGTTGTAGACCTTCGCTAAGAAAGGGATTTAACCACGCGGATAAAACTATGAGCATAAGCTTTAAACTAGTAATCACTACATGGTATTAAATAAAGTTGCTTTTCGCGTCAGTCCCAATGTATGGTTATATCTTTATAACTATGCAACGGATTTGGATCAACGGTTTTCATTAATAGATAAAGTAATTCAAGAGGAAGATTTATATGTATAATATATTAGAGAAATATTTATGTTTATATGTATAATATATTGGATAATTTTCCAATAAGCGCGACGAAGTGCGCGCGGGTCCACTAGTATATTCTACAAGAATAGCTCCGCCTGGCGGTTTTACCCGCTTTTCTATAGTCTATGTGTTATTCTAGGGTCTAAGCTATCTGTATACCAAATTTTAGCTCAATCGGTCCACCCGTTTAGACGTGAAAGAGTAACAAACACACATTCAGACATCCGTTCTTACAAACTTTCACGTTTTATATTATAAGTAAGATTCAGCAATTTCATTTGAATTGTTTCAAAAGATCTTATAAATCGTGAATCCCTCAAGATTTCAACTGAAAATGATAAGTAAATGTTTGTAATGGTCTCAAATTGAACCAATCAAATATTTAACCGGAATAATACCAATTTATACGAAAAACGAAATTAACGTAAATGGCCTCTGAATACTGTTGGTAGTTAAAATATTTTTTTTAATAACCTTTGCATAAAAGTGTAAAATATATTTAAAATCCGAGAATCAGCTTTTAACTATTATTTTTCATCAAAATGAATTTTATATTTTGTAGAATAGAATGAAATACTCTTTATTGTAACACCACAAATATACAGAGAATCTTAAAACTAAAACACAATTTCGTAACTCAAGTGAAACAATTGGCGGTCTTTTCGCTAAAAGCGATCTCTTCTAGACAACCGTGCATGGAGAGAAATAATTAAAAATATGTGTGTAGTAAATAAAAATATGTATTATTTTAATAAAAAGACTTAAAATTTGTTTGTAAATCCCCACATAAAGCCTGCAGTCAGAATATATTCATTAAAATCTTTTAAAACGGTTGTTATTATTTTTAAACATAATTGTACTAAGATCATGAATCATAGCGGACATAGAGGGCTCCTTTGATGTAGTCCACTCCTTGTGTCAGTCACGCCTTTGACATCCTTTTACTTTGTAGCAACATTTCCTATTTCTAATCTAAAATCTACCTTATTGATAGATGAAATAGAGTTCAAATGCATAAATCATCGATTTTGTTTGCGAATCTGTCATTCAATGTCCCTCTTGTTAATGCAATAAGTTTTAACGAGAATGGATGTGAGTGTAGTTGAAAGCTTTTTAGTTTATCTTACCTTGAATGGTCTAAAAGTGAGATACCAACGTTTATTGATGGATATGGCGGGCATTTTAAGTCTGAAATAGTTTACATTTACTTAAATTTATTTGAACCTTGTGTATCTTGTCTTATTAATACACGAAATAAATTTGCCTTTTGGGTATAATGTTTAATCAGTTTTCTAAATTAGCAAGTTTGACATTGTTGTAATTTTGCAACTCAAACTAGACAAGCTAGCTATTCATTTTAATTAGAACCTTAGCCGAAGTTTATTCAAAACAATTCCTATTTATCAAACAATGAATGAAGACAAATAGCGGCATACCGAATAAATATGGCCAACAAATTCACAAGAATTTCCAATTCCAATCCAAGAAACATCATTAAAACGAACAAAGAAACTTTTCACTTAGCACTTGTAATGAAAACCTTGAGTTAGGAGAGTACTCGAGTGATAAACTCAAAGAATACGTCAATCATTGTTTTCTGCGATGTAATTTTGGTATCAGGTCTGTCTTTGATCAGGTGAAGGCTCAAAACAGTCTTGGGAGACTTGAAAAGCCTCGAAAAAGGCGACACGTCCCGGGTTTTCTAGATGGTGTCGAGTGCTCTCGGGTTACTGACGTTCTTACGGGTCTTTTAAGTATCTGGCGTCGGAGTTATTGCGTCAGCGTTCCGTGGAATGCTTTAAGCTCGAACCCACTTGATTCCCGTCAACTTGTGAAACGTGCCTGTGGTGCCGTCACGAGTGCCTCCAGTTTTTTGTTGCGATTTGTAGCGGTCTGTATTGTTTGACAGGATGATGTATGGCAGATTGACCACGGGTTCGGAGTTCGGACCGATTTATTCGATTCAATTTATAGCTATGAAGGTGGGATTTATCTGCGGTTATTGGGTTTTGGTTTTCTTTCCGCGTACGTCTTCCAATATTTCCGATACGTGATTTGACAAGTGCATTTGCTAGAATGTAGAGATTCGGCAATTTATTTTTGGAACTTATAACAATCAATGTTTTCAAAGTAATAACTTTTATATTATTATGACAGTATTGTTTATTTATTCAAGATCATAATAATTTATTTATTATTCTAATAATAACCAAAAATACTTTGTTTTGTTTCATGTAATTTCTTTACAATATCTTCGTCAAAAAAGTTAAGCAATTTATATTGTTCCTGTTCATTATTAATCCAAATCGCATAATTTATTTTGATAAACGATTTTCCTCGAGTTTTATTAACAAAGTTTTCTTACATTGCAGGTACGTAATGTCTGAGCTGAAATTTGGTGAGTTATAACAAATAGGTATTGAGGAGGGTAAGATTTTTATGTGTGCAAATTTTACGATCAATCTTGAGCGTTTTCCGATTTCTAAGAAGGATAAAAACACATTAAACCCACACAAGAAAGAAAATGAACCTAATCAAATCAAAGCGAAATGCATTATTAATTATTACACATAAAGCATAATATTATGTAGTATAATTTATAATATTTGTAGACTTTAATGGATGACTTTTACAATAAATTTATATTTGTACTAGTTTATGCTTTATGGCAAAATTCTTTCTTAGCGGAAGTCTACGTCATAAAACCTGTCAGAATTCCAAATTTTAAACGAATACATTCAATGGTTTGGGATGTACGTTAATAGATCAGTTAGGCAATCAGTCACTTTTTCCTTTTATATATTTATATTTAAAAACTATCCAGCGTTTAAAAAATACCTCTATAAGAATTACAAGCCAGGAACTTCATAAGAGTTATGATTTTTAATAGTAAACACAGAATGTTAACGTTTGTTGACTTGTCATGCAAATATTTTCAAGTAGCTTTGCCTTCTATATTTTAATAGTTATAAAATAGTCCTATTTATATTTTATTAATGTTTATATATTTCAATAACAATTGCTGTGAAATAAACTACGGGAAATTACTAAGATATTATCGTCGTGAATTTCATACCTTCATTTTACAGAACCACTTTGAAATTTATGAAGTGACTCGGAATTACCAAAGTTGTATAATTTTTAATATCGCTCTATTTGCCTTGAGATTATAAAATATCTAAGAGAAAAGATTAACTCATCTCCCTACGAGGAATTGACACTCCACGAGGCTTCAGGGGGTGAATGTTAGGACTCGTTTACAAGGTCACATTTTATAATGACATATTTTTATTGTCTTTTAAATTATTATATAGTTTAACTAATTACTCGATTTTTTAAATAATTCAGCAATAATGGTTGATACTTATCTATATACCTAAATTAATTGTTTGGGTGTTTATTTGGTATGATTATAATTATTATTTTTTCTAAAACTTAAGTCAGTAAGTATAATGCGTTTTTTTCTTTGGAAGTGATAGGATTTAGCGGAAAGACTTGACTATTGTACTTTTAGCTTATAGTAAAATAAGTAGTAGTATAGTAGTTGTAGTATCTATATATTTTTCATTGGTTAAAACCACTTCGCTCGGTATATTGCATCTAACTTTTTTTAATAACATTACAATTTAGACCACAGAAGCAGCTTGGTGTTTTTCAATTTCTTATGAAGCCATCTTTAGTATTCCGCAAAGTTGCCATTGTTTGTCTACGTTCTCTCACTGTAAATAATTTTGACCCTGAGCAGTGTCCACTTTGGCTCCTTGCCAATGTATTATCCTTTGAAGTTTTTAGTTTGGATCCGTTCCCACTTCCTCCTCATTCTTTTTGGTTTTGTCTGTAACTAGATTAGGGGAAGTCTTGTTGGATTGTTATTATTATTTTTATAATTGAATTTAATTTACGAGTAGGTTATTATGTTAGTTGCTCTCTAACGCAAAAACCGCTCTAAACTGATTTGGAATTGGGAAATTTTATATACTAAATAGGCATACGATTGACCACATCCCACCTAATGGAAAGTGAAAATGCGTTCGACGATGGATCACGTAAGGTACCTATTCACTCGTGCCTTGAAGACACTCAAGACATGACATTCGCGGGAAACCACGGTGTGCAGTTAGTTTTGGAATTAATTGCAGTCGTATATCAGTGTTTTATGCGTGAAAGATCAACATACAGTCCCTGATAGTCACATTTTTTTACCTATATATGAGTAAAAAATATTACAATTTCTTCATGTTTTACGTGTGGAATGTAATAAATACACTCATATATACTAAATTCATTAGGTTTTTCATTGCCATTGGAATAGTAAAGACCAAAACTCTTCAAATCCAACATAACAAAAATATTCCAGAGCACATCCAAACGCAGCCTTATATTTCAAGAGGTTTGACGTCAGCGGCGACTGGGAGTGTCGTCAGGCCCTTCAGAATTTCACGTCAGTACGTTTCGAACGCTCTTCACTGACTAGAGGCCTATTTTAGATATTGGACCGTGACACGCTCTAATTTTACGACAATTTTGAATATTCTTTTTGATATCTAGAGGTTTTCTTGACCCAGTTTGGGTTGAGGAAGTTTGAGATAAGTATTTTTGAAGTGAAAACTTCTTTAGCGGCGCTGAGCACTTTTTTTGTATGGGTAAAAACTTTAAAACTCGCGTCAGGGTCACGTGATGCTGATCGAAAAAGCGTAAGATCGAGGGGAAGGGAGAGGAACTAGTATCTCCCACTCTTTCTACCGTGCCTGAGTGTGCTGCTCTGTTGATGGTGTAAAAGTCGTCGAAATTATGGATGGAAGTTGATTTTTCTGAGAGATAAAATTTAATGTAATATATAAATAACGATATAATATTATAAATAACAACATATAAATTGTCATATTTGTGTACGATAGCGCAATAAATAAACATTGTATTCTACCTCATAAATGATAGTACTTTTATACTTATAACTAAACACAACGTTAATATTGAAGTTTTCACTTCTGCCGGCACTCCCGGAGTGCTACCTTTTTTTTTTATGTTAGAGACAGACAAACAAGGAAACGGCCCGCCTGATGGTGAGCGGTTACCGTTGCCTATGGACATCTGCAACACAAGTGGCATTAGAGACGCGTTGTCGGTCCATTAACATCTTCCTTATCCTCCTCTTGAAGAGTCCCATGTTACAGCAAGTAGGAAATACGTCACTCGGAAGGCTATTCCACAACCTGCAAGTGTGTGGGAGAAACGATCTCGTAAAGCGAGTTGTCCGAGACTCCCACACGTCGACAGTGTGAGGATGAGCCTTCAATCGATGACGAGCAGTGCGGTGGTAGAATCGGGAGGCGGGAATGATATCAAAAACTTCCTCAGAGCTATGTGGTAGCTAGATCATCGTGAAGGTCTTGTAGGAATCTTAGCGACCCTGATCTTCTGTATATTGTTTGACTACGCAATACGCAACCTTTGTTATCACTCATGTTAGAGTGAGATGAAGAGACTTAATAATGCTTTAGCACCCGGTGCAGAAATATTGTGTGTTCGATAAGAAATTAGGTATGTTATAAGATGCTTAGTGGATGTTCTTGTGCTTTACTATTATTGTAATTGTCTTGTATTTTTATGTTTTTAAAAGCCGTCAAATAAATATGTTTCTTTCTTTCTTTCTTATATCAAAGAGATATTAAAAACATGGATACAAAAACATGGAATCGAATGCACTTATCAGGAAAACATATTTTTTAGTAATACATGGTTACTTTTTTACACTAAACGATTCGTGAGTATTTAGATTCATCTTTGTAAATAAACGGCATAAACTCACTTGTATTTACTTCGGCTTCGTGCCGACCGTTTACATGGTTACGGTACAATCAGCGTAAAGAACGCGTCATCCTACATTTTATACTTTACTCTATGATGTTATAGAAATTCGATACCAATTTTCCCTCACTATATTCAAATTCATAACAAAATGAATAAAATGATTTCCCAATAACATTCCCCATATCCCGTATAATACATAAATAAATTGAAACTCGCTGACCGTCTGTATCAATGTTTTACAGTGAGTAGTCAGTGTGATTGTGTTATCTCCGGAATCAATTCACGCTTCGTGTGGTGGAAAGATCATACATACGAGTCTGTTTTATTTCTAGTCGGATGTCAAAACAAATGAAGTTTTATTCCACTCGCTATACTGGTGATGGGCTTCGGCCGTGTATACCACCCACTGGCCAAAACCGTGTCGCCAAGCTGTTAGTATGACCGTGTTCCGGCATGTTGTTCAGTAAAGCCAGAGAGGGATTAATCCTTTTAGGTTATAATATTGTTAATGCAAAAGTATGGGAATTGTTTGGGTCGAAATTTGGTATGAAGATAAATTAAATC
Organism: Hemithea aestivaria; assembly: GCA_947507615.1. Lineage (NCBI taxonomy): Eukaryota > Metazoa > Arthropoda > Insecta > Lepidoptera > Geometridae > Hemithea > Hemithea aestivaria. The sequence continues at coordinate 1,935,915 of OX382325.1, read as the reverse complement.
TTAGAACAAATACAAATGTTATTTATTCTTTAATAAGTCGGTTAAAGTTAGTGGTCCGACCGCATAGTTCGATCTTAAACTTTCGAGTATGACTAGTTAAAGTCGTAAGTACTTTAATATAGAACACCATCAAAAGCCTATTTAAATGAACACAGCATAATCCACTGACCTAATTACTACCCCATACACTATCATCAAATCCCTCCTCTAGTTGCTCGTAACTCGTTATATCGAACATAAAGTCTCCAATGCATAAAATTTGAAAACCCAATTCTCTAAAATATTTGTGTATTCAGTTCAAACCTCGTTCCGCGCTGGTCCATCAATTACCCTAATGATGATAGAAGAGCTCCATGATATTATGCACACAAAATAAAGGAGAGACGAAGAAATCATTTTAATTTCCCCATAGACTTGCACCTGTGGAGAGGTAACTGAATTTTCATATCTGGCAACATATTTGCCTGCGAGAAATTTGATTCGCCCCACATTTCGTTTGACAAGGATTTGTACGAGTACCTTTACATGCGAGAATCATAATTTTATGTTCTATGTGATGAATGTGAGAATGTTATAAGGATTCTATACTAATGAGTGAGAATGTTAAAATGTTTAAGCGTAAGAACGCCTGTCCGATGTAGCTATTGCATTAAAATTTACAAAACACCTAGTTGCCAGTGCTAGTTGCTGCAATAGTTGCTCTATCTGCAAAGTGCTCAAAAATCTTTAAAACTACAACCAAAACTAACTAATTTACTATCCATAACTAATGAAAAATTACTAGGTGCATATTCTGGTCCACTCTCTAATCCGGTGGGTGGAGGGCGAATCGTGAATTCCTCGTTCACCCACCAGTGGGAAAGTCTAGCGGGTGGATGGGTTGTAGTGAGTTTGGTAATCGTACTAACAATAAAATTTATGTAACTCCCTAATCCTCAAATTGCAGAGAATTCATGTCTTCAGTGAACTTTTGTTAGGTGCAACAACTTTGACATTTTACCCAATTATTTCAAATCTATTAATCGTTTTCTCTTTTATTTTGTACCACGCCACAAAATAAAGGTTTCGCTTCAAAGGCCGACTCATTAATCATATCATAATCCTGGCTAAGGTACTAGATGTTAGAATAATCAACTTCAGCTATAACTAGCCGATTCATTTTAGCCACTTTGTTTTTATTGCGTAAGACAATAATTTAGAAGAGGTATACTGTTTATGTTGAAACAGATCTTTTTATTATCATCAAACATGTTTTACTAAACAAATTATATTTTCATTTGTGTACTGTCCGTTCCCGGTGGTTTTACCTGCGAAAATCCCGATCCTTTTCGGAAATCGGGATAAAATAGCCTATATAGTATTCCAGGTTTCCAACAGTAATCCTACCAAGTTTCATCTGAATCAATATTGTGGTTTTTGGGAGAAAGAGCAACAAACACTCTTAAAGGTTTTAAAAGTGAATTAACAGCAGGTTTATTTTCACGTTTTTTAAATTGGTAGATATAATAAATATGTGCTATCACATTACCGTTGAGCGAATAGCAAATGGTTAAAAAAAAATCTTTTATCAAATGCGCAAGTAATTTCCTTTATTATGAGTTTGTATACTGCTCTTCATTTTGTTTTCATGATAAAGCTGAAACAGCAGGATTATCTCAGTCTTGACCACTATGTTTGTAGGATTGTTTTTAATACTAAAGCCAGTACACACCTGGATATTAATGTCTAGTTTATAGTTGGAACCTAGTTTCTAGTGCTAATGAATGAAGTTTGAAATGAATAGTCATTGCGCTGTTTTTGGTGAAACTTTAATTATAATTTCTAATTGCTATGAAGTAGGCACTTCTCTAAATAAAGCTTTATTCACAATAATTATTTGGTTGAAATGTCTTTGAATATAAAAGAATAAAATTACTTTTTATTGCACGCCGCGGCTAAAGATTTATAACCAGTTTGTCTGTGAGAGATTGTTTCTCACTCTTCTCTGCAGGCATACCCTCTTTCAGTTCATCCAAATGATGCTCAGCTACCAGAAAGGGATTCATTCCACCTTCTAGGTTTACTCTGCTACCATCTTAGCCATATAAAGTACCATCTAAGGTAAGTTAAAATTGTATGTATTTAGATAGTTAATATTAATTATATTAATCCGGACTTATTGCGTACATATTTATTCAAAGGTTAGTTTTACAAAAATATAATATTATTGTAAAACCAACCTCGACGTTTCGGCTCAGTTACATGAGCTGTGGTCAATATGTACCTACGCCAATAGTTCCGATCAATATAATATATTAAATAACATGAATTCAAATAGCGAAAGTTTAAAGTGTTAATAATATTTTAAGATTGTTTTTCTTTTAATTTGATAAGCAATAAAGGTTAACTCTATTCTAAACCAAAACAACCTCCAGTTACCAAAATAATCTATAGTTTCACGCACACAACACAACCTCCATTTCAACTACCTCTTTAATATGACCGTAGTCGTTTCATGAGATGTCCTATCTGACCTCACCTTTACCGGCATCCCCGGCGTACCTGCACGGTTTTTAATATCGCGGCTTATTGTCCACATCCGTCGGGACGCATTTAGCTCAACGTTACGTACGGACAAATTAGCAATACACTAGACAAAAATACAGTGACTGAAGCTTAGCGTGAAAAAGAGACACCTAATAATATCTGAATTATTGTTGAAGAATAAACTCAGTTTAAAAAATATTATGTCGCACTTAAAAATGGACTAAACTCGGACCTTTTTACAGCCGTATACGGAGACAAAAGTTCAATGTACAGCAGAAACCCTTTTGAGCTTTTAATTTATTTAATGTAATGAGTAATACTCATGGGAGTCTGTGTTGAATCCGACTGCAGCACTAAAAAAATGTGAACTAACTAAAGCATACTAATATTATGATATCTACAACAATTCTATAGATTTCTTCAAAATCAGTGATTTTGGTCAGAAGGTAATTTTATAGACCTAAAGTAAACTGAAATAATGAATTTTTGTCTCCAAAACAGCCACGGTTGTCCTCTTGTAATTTTCATAGAATAATTGAGCATCTCTGGCAAAGGAAACGCCATACACGAACCAAAAATGTTGTATGCTCCGTGCGTACGCCAATCCTCTAGAGTAATCGAAACTCTTAATTACGTAAAAACAGCAAAGTAAAGCCAAACTGGTTCCTAAGAGTGATTGTGTAACACTAGTGAACCCGTGAGCTCTTCGTAGTGCCTAAAGCTAGTGGAGTCATATTCAGCGAAAGTTTTATATATTTAACTCTTTTCCAAAAAAATATCATGTTTTTGATTTAGCACAAGTAGGTTTAGAGGGTTGATTTCTTTTGCAAGAGGTTGACTAGTTATTCTACGGTCTGAACAGTACAAATATTATTGCTGTGATTCGGTAGGACAGCACTGTACCTGGTGAAATTACTCTTCAAGTCCTAACATCTTATGACTCATATTACTTACCATGACAGGAGAGCGACTTGCTTGTCTTCTTACTTCTTTGCAAAAAAAGTTTTTTGATGGGTTTTTCCAAAATTTAGTTGAAATTTAGAAGTGTGTTTTAGCGAGAATTGTGTTAAAAGTTCAGGTACTGTTTCAATTCAGTGTTTTGGAATTAGTGCGACTCGGTGCTGTCATAAATCCTCTTCCTGTATCTATTATGTGTGGAACCGACATTTGACTTTCATGACTCTCGTTATTGATATTTTTGTGGCTTGTTTAGAGAAATGTTAAATGAAATGTCAAAGGTCGCAGAAATCATAACGATGTTTATTTAGGTACCCTGTCTGGCAACGTATTTGTTTGTTGATATGGAATATTCCAAATTTTAAAACAGCTTTCAATTATGTACTCGAAAAATCGGTGTATGTTTCATATCAAGCATGTATGAAGCAATCCTTCCATATCATAGACTTTATACATAGTGCGTTTTTGAAAACTAACGTGAGTGTTATCCATATTAACTATGTAAACAAATGACTAAACTCACGGATATAATGGTCGAAGCTAGGCTCGACCCTGGGTTTTTTACATAATTTCAAATCTTGAAAATGTTGACTCTATGAAGCTTGATAGTTATTATAGCTGCCATTTTAAATTCAAGATGGCATTTATTTTACTACTACTGCAACGTGCAATTTGTGACTCTTCGCTAGATGGATGCTCAGTCGATCAACACGAGGTTCCCATATTGAGCCTCGTGCTCATAAGCTTTCCCATCATTCTAGTAGTATTCTTTAAAAATATGCTCTTGTTTACCACTTTAAACTATCACAGGCTACAATTTTAAGCCAAAAGAGACACAAAGTAGAAGGAATTTAGATAATGTTATGATATTACATTATTGGCAGGTCGCCAATTAGAGCCGCACTTGCTCGGAGTGGTCCTTCGAGCCAGATCCGAATGGAGACTGTTTTTAACGTTTCATTTATTAAATTAAGTGAAAAGTTTTTGAGTAGTCCTTAATATGCTAATTGTGTAAAATACAAACAGCTTTAATTCATAAAGAATGAAATCTCAGATTTGACAATTTGTAATATATTATCATTAAACTTTTGTTGTTTGATGGTATAATATTCTTATATAACATTTAATAAAGTTTTTGTCATGATTTAATTCTTTTATAATCTACAAAGATAACAAAATGGAGTTTTTAAAATTTTAAGTCCTCGTAAATTGAGAAAACATAAGTAAGGAATCTAATGAAAAACAGCTCCTAGATAAACGCTCGAAACATGAAGCATTAAAATGCTATTAAAATGAACAATGTTAAACTTTATTACTACCTCTATACAAATATTTCTCATAACTAACAAAAAAATTACAATATTTACATAAATGGAGTTGGCTATCCCACCCGGAATGTAACAAAATGCACTTTAGTTAAAATTAACTGAAATTCCTGCCCTAAAGCGAAATATTACTGCAAAATCCAATGAAGGCTTGGACTGGCTTGCCAAATGTTTGGATACGAGTGAATTCTTTGATATCCGCTTCGTGGAATCCAAATGCTTAGTTTAAACAGCTTTTTGTGGGGAATATTCTGTGAATTCTTAAGCTGCTTGAAGTGGTACGGAATCTTACTATACCTAGCTTTTAATTAATGCTTTGAGTTTGATTATTTTCTACGTAATGGCAAGGTTTATTTGTAACTTTACTCAGTAATACCTATATAATAAATAGGCAGTTTTAATCAATACGTAGCTATTCAATCATTATTTTTTTTTTTTCTCTTTTTTTTCGTGGCAAATGCCTTTATTGGGAAAAACAAACTAACAATACTACAGCTACTACAGCAGTAAAGAACACTTTTATTAAACACAGATCGGCCACAAGCCGATCTACAGAAAATCCAAGTGCTCCAAACCACTGTCAGTTGGCAGAGTGCCCAGAATGCTGGCAGCATTGCCACGTTGAATGGCAATACTTATACGTTGGGCCAAATATACCCCAGCATTTCGGTCAATCATTATTGTTTTTTTTATTCATTATAATATGTTAGCCTTTGACCACGCTCTCGCGTGATGCTAAGCGACGATGCGGCCGTAGATGGTAGTAGATTAAACCTAGAAGGCGGGATAAATCCCTCCCTGGCTACACTGAACACCATGCTGGGACACGGTCATGATGACCACTTGGCGACACGGTTTGTCCAGTTTTGTGGGTGGTAACTAGCCACGGCCACTATTTTTCAGTGGTTAATTGATTTCTTCCAACTGGTTAGACAGAAGTTTATAAAAATAAGGTGAAAATATATTTAACCCCCGACGCAAAAACGACGGGGTGTTATAAGTTTGACGTGTCTGTCTGTCTGTCTGACTGTCTGTCTGTCTGTGTGTGTGTCTGTCTGTGGCATCGTAGCTCCCAAACGGATGAACGGATTATGATTTAGTTTTTTTTTTGTTTGAAAGTAGAGTTAGTCGAGAGTGTTCTTAGCCATGTTTGGTGGAAATCGGTCCAAGATGGCCGCCGCTACAAAATGGCGGATTACTTTTTTCTTCCACAACCCCCTCAATATGGGTATCAAATGAAAGGGCTTAATTAGTAGAATACAGCCCACTACATAAAATTTAAAATCCAAGATGGCCGCCATCAAAAAAATTGTGAATTACGTATTGCGTTGGGGGTTTTTTAAATTTTTAATTTTATTCACTTGTTACTGAAAGAGTACAGGTACAATATTATGTTACAATTAATTATTGTATTTTATTAAAAAGCTTTTTTTTTTCATCGACAAAATAAAATAATTTCCATATGTTTTTGATGCGAATAAATTCAGATAAAGGCGAATGTAGCATTGAAATTATAATAGCAACTAGCCAATACGTATTCATATCAATCATAGTATTTTACAATAAAAGTGATAAAAAAGTATTTCTACTCTATGAAATATTGCAATTGAAAAGCGAGTATGGTACTAGTGGAGCTGGAATGGTCTGCATATCAGAGTTTTGGTTGCTTTTCCAATATTGGGAGTAAGCTGAAGAGATATGCAGGGTGCATTTTAATTAAGGAAGGATTGGACGAATATTTTCGTTGGTACTCTTTGAATGGACGTTTATTTCACGCATCAAAAGGCTAGGCTGATTTCAATTGAATTTAAATGGCACTTATATCGACTTCTGCTAGACTTATACGCTTATATTATATTATAATCTTGCTCAAATCTTGATTATACTATTCCTACAGCTGGGTAGCGGAAATTATCGCGGTGGGTATTTCTATGCAGAGTTTTTACTCATTCATTGTGGTTATATCGTTAAGGTTCAAACAAAATCCTGATTACCTCAAACCATGATACCTACGCCCTAAACCTACGCCCATTATTGGGTACTCTCGCAGGCCTAAGTTAGTAGCTGATTAGTCGCGATGATCGCGTCTTGTAATCAGGCATCGCTGCGCTGGTGAATAAAAACAATCACTTCGCGTTGTTGCGGTTAATCCACGATCGATTACACGTTCTAGAGTCACACATTGTATCCAATGAGGGGTCAGCCTTTGACATAAAACGTTGATTAAGATAGCTTTTCCTCTTCTTAGTTATTATTGTTGAATAAATATATCAAAATTGCTAGTTAGCAACCATCGAAGCTGTAATTCTACATCGAGTTGCGTATGTATAGTATAGAGGCAAATTTTTGTCACAGCAAATTTTACACACACGTTTTTCAAGTACTGAGCCTGCGCTCCAATTTAATAGAACACGCAAAAGTGTCAAATCCTTTTGACGTATCTGTCAAACGGTGTCTAGTTGCTGAATTCGATACACTCGACGCAGCGCAGCGCACAAAAGTGCATGATTCAAATACACCATGCGAGAATCGGACACTGCTCGTATATCTGCGAAGCACAGAACTGTGGACTTTAATATCATTGTGACAGAACTGAAATTGCATTGTCATAACATTTTTATTTTCTCCCAAAATAAAGTGGGACAGTTTCCTCGAATTCAGTTTATCAGTTATCTCCACAGATCTTTTATCATGAGGGTAGTTTGATTGAAAACGGTTCAGATTGGGGAAACAGACTCTTACCTGTGCCATAACTTACGGAATTGTGTTTGTTATTTGTCTCTGAAATTTTATTTATTTTCAAGACAGGTGCTGTTATCGGATTCTTTAATTTTAAAGAAAGACAGGCATTATGTTACAATAATATATGCTGGAGTTTCATGAATTTAAAATCGATGATCAATATCTCTGAAAAAGAAATATGGATTTAATAGCTGAATTAGCATGAAAACTGATTATATTATGGGTGCATAAATTCAATAACTATATGGTAAAAAATACATGATGTAACTTAACGACTCCTTAACTTTAAAGCATCAATCATCGTCAGCGTTCGACCACGATTTCCCCTGATCTCAATCAATGTGCGAGATGGTAGCACACTTAAACTCAAACATGAGTTCAATGCCTTTCTAGCTACACGGAATATCGTGCCGGAACACGTCATAACAACCGGTTTTATCTAGTAAGTAACTAGCCACGTTTGATGCCTACCACCAATATCCTGTTAAAATATTATATCCAATTTCCTTTCCTCCCAATAATCACCCGAACTAATCCCCTCACTTAAAGCTAGCGCTAATTTTGCCATGATTAGTCATGAAGCCTGCCGATTGGTTCCGCGACACCATTAGCTAAATGTTAACCTGTGAAGTCTCACTTCCGTCTAGATGGGACTTAGGACTTCAAAGTCTCGTTGGCTGAGACTAACGGATTACGTATGACGGACGGTTATTTGAAACTTGGCTTGCCTGGTTATGATTGAGAGTAGAGTTTAAATGCTTTGACTGCTTTTTCTAAGAGTACAATTTTTATTGCAGGGCAGACTGCACAAAAATAATTGATTCTTAAACAAACAAAATTATATTTTGGCATCACCATTACTAGTGAAATTACTAGGCTGAAGATATAAGAGGTCTTAACATATATGACTTTTGAGTAGGAAGTGTAGCGTGCATCTAGAATTTTACATCATTGTGGTACTGTATTGATTATGGGCTATGTTATGTCTTACCATCAGGAGAGCGACAAAAAATCAAAAGGTAAAACGTGATGATAAGTCGTATCAAATATCTTATGAAAAATACCATCTTCCTAATTAAACAGTAAACAGTCTGACAAGCTCCGATGCTTGTCCTAAAACACAGCTTAGGTAATTAGTTTGGTACAATTTTAGACTTTACTGCCGGTTGTCATCCCCAAACACGATAATGGCTTCCCGTGTTAATTTATATACAGCGCGGAATAAATTATGGTTATTACTCGTCAGGTGCTGGAAGTTTAAATCACAGATTACTTAGTGAATAGATCGGTTATTATAACGTCATCGTCGCGTTGGGTCCTGCAGTCATGAAGAAAATTGGAAATTTCCGAAACCATGGTTAAGATAGTGCATGGGAGCTCTACTGTTTTGTGACTGTCAAAATATAACTCTCACGGTAGTTACAAATCGTAAATAATAGTATTAATAAGAGTTTTATACTTGGCGGCGTTCAGGCAATAGTAGAGACGCGCGTTGCGGTGTTTTTTTTTTTTTGGTTACGCTGGGTAAAAATGCGTTACGCATACCCTCCCATCGATGGTATGGGAGGGTTATGTGGGACTCCCCGTGCAGAGCGACTGCACGGGTGTACCCACTAAAACAACCCGGCGGCACTCCCGCAACGGCTTTGTGACGGAGGTCTGGGAATCGGCAGAGCCTTGCATCCAGTCCTCCGTCAACGATTGCCCGCCTTTGAAGGCGCCTCCGCGCCTATCATCCGCTATTCATCGCCGGGGGGCAGACGTAGACTCACGTAGAGTCGCCTTGCCCTGCCCATTCGCGTTGCGGTGAAGCATCCGTGGCTCAGTGGTCGTAATTTGAAGGTCCTGGGTGGTGTATGGCTATAGCTATTTCTTTCAAGATCATCATTCGTTAGGTCATGTTGTTGCAAGCAAAACAACAGGAATCGTGGCGAACTCATCCTGAAACATTTAAAATCAAATCAAATCAAACGTAGGGCGTAAAGGTTGGCTAAACAACTTAATTTTACTCGAGCAATTTAATTACGAGTATAACAGGCAGGATAATTTAACTTTTTGAATTTTAACGTTTTTTTTTACTTTGTAAAGCGATTAAACCGAGCGCTCGAAGTGTAGGAATATTTGTACAAACTTGAAAGCTTAAAATGGCCGTTACTTTTTCTTATTTATTCCGAGTTGTAGACAGATAAGCCGCAAGAATGGGGAGACAGTACGAGCCATTTGCGTTAAAGTACGGATAAAAACTAGACAATACGAATTTGCGATAAATTGCTGTAGCGTAACAGTGCACTTGTAAAATGGCAGAATAGCAACTTCTTTGATGCAGATTTCAGGTTATAAAATGGTTTATATTGTATTAACGAAAATTCTATATTTGTTAGTCGATTGTGATTTTTTTATGGGACCCTAATATTATTATGTAGGGTTTTTAATTTTGTTTTCACTTGCTGCCCTACGGCTACAGTTTGATTCTTGTAAGTCCTGATTCCGTGAGTCAGGTACAAGCTTTCATCTTTATAATATTTCTAGGTGTAAACTCTTCGTAGTACTTAGTAGATGAAAGATCGAACGAGAGATTAAGTGACGATTCCAGTACGAAGTCCTGTGTAATACTGCTTCACATTCATTACGCCGTAACATGCTACTACACCTGATATTATAAATGTGGAAGTTAGTATGTTAGATATGTGTGGATGTATGTATTTTACTCTTTAATGCCCAAACGGTTACACCGATCGAACTGAAATTTAGTATATTGTAGATAGCTTAGACCCTGGAATAACATTGTAACCTATTGTAAAGCGGGTAAAACCGCTGGGTGCAGCTAGTAACTCCATAAAGTTACTCTTCTGTAAATATGGCATTAACTGTAGCGTAAAGAGGGCATCTTACTGCCCCTTTGTTTCAGTACCTACGTACCTACTGGTACAATTTTCTCCAAAGTATATGCAAATTAAATGTGGAGCGGGAGTAACTTAAATAATATTACGGAGCGAGCGTGAGATCATAGAATGCACCTTATCCTTGCTTCTGGAATTTGTTTCTTCATGGGAGAAGCTTTTGTGGAATAATTTTGTGGAGATAAAAAAGTAATGTCGAATTCAAAAAACATCTTCAACGAATAAATAGACAAAATTATATATGGGACAGTCACGGAACGGACTGCATTGGTAATGAAAAGATTTCTTAAGCCTTAAAATCTTTTTTTAAAAAGATTGTTTATATCGGTATGTTCTCATCGAGTCACACCAAAACCTTGTAACACTGACTGGTTGAGAAAAAAATTCCTATCGAGTAACAGTGTGACTTGATAAGAATTTTCATTCTCATCTAGTAACACGGAGTTTAGATAGTGTTACTCGTTCGGAAAAATAAATCTCAACGAGTAACGGTGTGACTCGATACGAATATTTATTCTCAGCTAGTACGTTTCTAAAATTTTGTTCATATTCCTCAAAGAATTGTTTCATGTAAATCTATCTGTTTTAAAAATATTACATATATATTAAAAAGATAACTTCCTTTTTTAAAAGTCGGTTACAATAGTATGAATACTTTTCAGTTGAACCTTTCATAGTAAAATTATTCTCAAAATAGATATTACATAAGGTAAATTCATGAGAATACATGAATATTGTATCAAATGCATTAAATGTATGATCCCTGCAGCGAGCGAAGTTATGCGATATACGGGTATATCGCGAGTTTCCATCCTCGCTGAATAAACCTTGCGAGCATTTGAAATTCATATGAAAGTGTCTTTATTATAATACGTATGAACTATTACTTTATGCACATTGTTAAAGTGAATTTTGGGCTGGTCCAAAGATTAGCTAATATACTTTTTTTTTTCTGAAAATAGCTTTTGATATTTAAGAACACCATCATACAGTTACCACAAACGTAACACGTATCATACACTATAATATAATATTGTGATCTTTGTACATAATGTCTAAATATATATAAAGAAAAAGTGACTGACTGACTGATCTATCAACGTAAGGCCTAAACCGCTGGATGGATTTGGTTGAAATTTGAAACATGGATAGGTTCTATGACGTAGACCTCCGCTAAGAAAGGATTTTGCCATGCGGGTAAAGCTGCGAGCATAAGCTAGTATTTTATATAATATACAGAGCTACGAATGTCCTATATTCGACAGTGGCATACTGAAAATTTTATTATTTTATTTATTTATTTTTACAATAATAGGAAAACTTACAGCTAGCTTACGAATAGTAAATATGTAAACACGGAAAGCCAATTAAAAGTTTTCACAGATAAACTACAAAATAGAATAAGAAAAAGTCAGAAAGTAACGGACATAGTACTACATGATATGACAAAAATGTGAAATGTGATCAGAATATAATACTTATAAAGAAAAGTGATAGAAGTGTTTAATTTTTTTTTTAATGTGGAGAAGTAAGAAGACGAGCAAGACGCTCTCCTGATAATAAGAGATAACGCTGCCCATAATCAGTACAGTGCTACCCAGAATGTCACAATTATGTGCAACTCTAGGTGCACTGGACCAACGCTTCTTACACAAGAGTTATAAGATGTTAAGACTCTTTAGCCCAGTAATTTCTATAGCTACAGTGCCCTCCTACCGAAGCACAGCAATGTTTGCACATTACTGCTCAGGCGGTGGAATAACTGGCACTGTTGGGGTAACCACCTAGACGACCTCCTGCAAAGGAAGTCTACCCCCGGTAAAAAAACTTTAGGTACATCTGATCAAATAGCATATTTGCTTACGGTAAAATGGAGATAGCTTAGACCCGGAGCAGGACCCGGGGCGGGTAAAACTGCTGGGCGCAGCAAGTGTAGAATAAATAGTATATTATGCTGAAAATGCATCTAAGTACCACAAGTCATGTCAATATCGAATCTATAGAAGAAGAGATCGCTCTGAGCGAAAAAACCGCCAATTGGTACAACTTTTTCTATTTTGGTTTAAAGCTTTACTTTTCTGTATTATGGTATCAATAAGGAGTTATCTATATTTATGATTCTCTGTGTCATAGTACTAAGAAATTGTATTTTATTTATTTCTTCGGCTTTGTCTCTACAAAACCATTATAACTGGTCACAATAATGGACAACATACGTTATAAATCATCTGAAAATGACAGAGAGAACAATACTTTGATTCATTTCTGTTTCTATAGCCTTAAAAGCTAAGAGGCCAACTAATCAAAACTAGCTCTGTCTTGACTTCTTTTCTATTTCTTATTTTTTGAAACTTATTGAACACTAGCCGCGCCCAGTGATTTTACCCGCTGTACTGTGTAGCCTATGTGTTATTCCAGGGTCTCAGCTATCTCTATACCAAATTTCAGCTCAATCGGTCCACCCGTTTAGGTGTGACGAAGTAACAGACATACACACTCACTAAATTTCGCATTTATAATTTTAGTGTCATAATTATAATCACTGTACCCTCCACGGAGTATCTTCATAAATAGTATCTTAATCTGTGGAACTCTCAAATAGTATGTAGTATTTATAATATTATAGTTAAAATATCAAACGTATTTTTAACTAGGCAATGCTGCCCAATGCTTCAAACCACAATCCGTATCTTATAAAATGTACTAAAATTAACTCTGCTTAATTAGGTTAATTATGTATTTTCTTCTTTAATATTATTTATTATAATGTTAATCCGACTTTAGGTGTAAGTTATATTCTAAAGCTGTGAATAAATAAATATATACGATTTTTAAAACTATCGCGAGTGTTCTCCATAACTAAAAACAAAAACGGCACAACTCACGTCTAAAATTGTCGAGAATATCTCGACCACGGTTTCGGACAATTACGATGTCCTTCATCAGGAGATCACGCCTGCTGCAGTAACCGGCGCTCACTGAGGACATCGTAATTGTCCGAAACCGTGGTCGAAATATTCTCGACAATTTTAGACGTGAGTTGTGCCGTTTTTGTTTTTAGTTATAAATAAATATATACCTGAAAGCCTGAAACTAACTCTACCTGTACTGTTGGAATATAAGCCCGAATTATTTATTTCGTTTTATTTACAACGAAATACAAACAAAAGTTACTCGGTAATATTTATTTTACGGTCCACTGATTTCAACGAAATAGTTGTTAGCCAGCCGGTTTTTTTAATACAATCGTAAAAATCCTAAAATATTTGAACAAAAATCCAATACACTAACAGTAATCAAACATGCTTTCATTCCAATCACTGGATCAACAATATCAAATGAACAGCTTTAGGCTGCGTTTCCACCAGAGATGTGCGAGGATGCGTAGCGAGGGATGTGTTTGTAAAGAACCAATAGAATCGCTTCATTTACCTCGCCTCGGTCAGCACAGCTATGGTGGAAACTGCTCAGCGGAGCTAGATTTTTGCGCATACAAAACAAGCGAGGGATGTGTGCGAGGGATGTGTACGAGGGATGTGCGCGAGGGATGTGGTGCGAGGAATGTGTGTTGAGAAGGATGCGTTACGAGGTTTTCGCACCCCCGTCGACACATTTCACAGCTTCGCAACTCACGCTCGCCCCACACATTAATGCGCATTTTTACAGCTCCACTACACATCCTTGTAGGCACATTTTCATCGCACAGCTGTGGTGGAAACCTCCACACATTTTCACAGCACACCTAGACATCCTCGCACGACACATTTCCATCGCACAACTCTGGTGGAAACGCAGCCTAAAGCTAGGATGTATATATTGTTTGTATAGAATATTATCTCGCTTTATAAACGGGTAGATTTAGGAATTAAATAGCGTTTGCCCCTTTTTATAAAACAGTGGCGGCTTTTATATTTCCACCGTTTTGATGCGAAACTGTCAAAGTACAATTCGTGTAATAAAATAAGGTGAGATCCATGTGGCAACACTGATTTTACAATCTGTGGCATAAAAATAAGAATCTCATGTCTATGTAGTCGATGGGAATTAAATGTCTTATCGTTCCTACTAAGACGAGGCGAGGGCAGATGAGAATTTTAATACCCATCGGTCCCAATGAAGGGGATGTTGGTGGGCCCATTGGGAATATAGTGATTATTAATAAATCAATAAAATTATTAATCTTTGTAAATAAACGGCATAAACTCACGTGTATTTACTTCGGCTTCGTGTCGACCGTTTCGATCCCACACTACGAGGATCTTCTTACGCTGCGGTTACGCGCCGGCGTCCGCGCCCCGCATAGCACTGCGTGCAGCCACCCGCCGCGCGCGTGGTGACAGCTCTACGGGCCGAACAAGTGACAGGCCGAGGAGCCAGGGGCTGACACTTGTTTTTACAAATCCTCGTACAGGATCGAAACGGTCGGCATAAAGCCGAAGTAAATACAAGTGAGTTTATGACGTTTATTTACAAAGATGAAGCTAAATAGGTACTCACGAACCGTTTAGTGTAAAAATAAAATCAATAAAATGGATTAAGGTTTTGAATAAACTGTACATAGAAGACAAGATTTCCAAAAAGCTTTTCATGTAAACGAGTTCTTAATCCGCTGTCGCAATTTTCTCTGATCAATAAAGTGCAGTAAACATTCCGAACTAAGATTGAATCATTCAAATCCATTTTGTTTACCTTTCATCTTCAAAGGGACCTAATGGATTGGAAATTCAATTTGCTTGACGTAAATGTTTTGATTTGTATTTTATAATTGTGTTTTATGATTTAGAAATGATTTACAAAGCGTTGGAGTGTTAGACAATTAAAATTACTTCAGATTAACGACTAGTTAAATTTAAATTGTTTAAAACTATATTTTTTGGAATTATTCTATTCTCAAACCACTGCACTTAATAATTTTAGTTCAAAAGATTTGTTTTTTTTACCTAAAATTCAATGCCAAGACTCAAACTTTTTTTTTATGTGATGAAGTAGAAGACGAGCAAGACGCTCTCCTGATGTTAAGAGATAACGCTGCCCATAATTAGTACAGTGCTACTTAGGATTTCACAATGATGTGAAATTCTAGGAGCACTGCACCAACGCTTCTCACTCAAGAGTCATGAGATGATAAGACTCTTTAGCCCAGTAATTTCACTAGCTACAGTGCCCTCCTACCGGAGCACAGTAATGTTTGCACATCACTGGTCAGGCGGTGGATTGAATAATAAAAAAATAATAATAATAAATATTTCAGGACAATTTACACAGCGCCACCTAACCCCAAATATGAATGTAGGTTTACGTGAGTTTTATAAAAAAAATCGTTTTAGGTTAGCCTCGCGTGATATTAAAGCGAGACTAAACCAAAAAGGCGGGATAAATCCCTCCCAGTTGTTTTATAGCTTCCATATTTTCCACCATTTTGATGCGAACCTGTCTAAGTAGGTACTAATAATTCTTCTCTTAAATGAAGGCAGCACTTATTTTGTTCAATATCGAATGTTATTTGTATACTTACACACGTGATATTCTTATTTTTTGTACTTTTTATTGTTTTATGATGTTCCTCGCATACATTCTTCGTGTTAAGATAAAATAAAGAAAAATATTTAACTAAGCAAAGAGACACACAGACATATAAAAAAACAATATAAGAGCAAAAAATATTACAAAAAAGATAAGTAGGTATTATAGGTAAATACTAATATTTAACACTTATAATAATTTCAGGAAGGTAGTAATTAACTATCTAATTAATTTCTAAATTACGACTCATCTTGTGCCATCGTGCAGCTCAGCTCAATTTTGAGAGAGCTCAGCTTAATGTTGTAAACAAATTTGTTTACAAGGCTGATTTTCAGCTCCCTCGTATGATGACGAAACTTAAATTAACAATTTTCAATAAAAGTTATATCTAAAAATCATTTAAATCAAAGAAGACATTATGTTACTATTAAAATAAATATAATAAACATACGTAAATAATAAATTGATTGTGTGCCATTATAGTACATTTTATTTATAGGAAAAAATAAATAAAATTAAAATTTAAAGATTTCATGTGTAGTCATAGCTCACCAAGTTGTCTTTCTGCGGATAAAATCCGAGTAAAAAAAGTAATTAATAGAGCAAGCTGTATAAATAGTTTAAAACGAAGTGTAATTAACCTTGATCAATACCGTGTGTTCCGATATTGCTTCCTTGTGTAATGGCGCGGAGGATCTTAATTAAAGCCTTAAGTAAACGTCATCGTAGGCTCCTGTGTACTGTCGAGCTGGGAGTGTAATATTAGTCTAGGTGTGTCTAGTCTAGACTATTTCCTCTCCCTTAAGCACATGATTTCGGAAAATATCACGTTATTTTTTTAATGAATTTTTTTATGTAATAGGTGACAAAAAGCAGACGGCCCACCTGATGGTGAGTGGCTACCGTCGCCTATGGATACCTGCAATACCAGGGGTACCGCTGGTATGTTGTCTACCTTTCAAGACTATTCACTTGCCTTTTGAAGAGTCCCATGTTAAAGCTCATCGGAAATACCACGGGCGGAAGCTCATTTCACATTTTGCAGGTGTACGGCAAGCATCCTTGCCAGCATAAAGCTGAGCATATGCCTTTTGCCTAATTAGTATCACATTTCTTTTAATACTATTCCTTAATTTTTCTAGGATAAGCTTAATGTAAATGTAAATTGTATTTTATTTTTTTGGGCAATAAAACTATTTTTTATTTATTTTAAGAAGGAGCGAGTGAATTGCACAGTGCGAGAATGCCAAGCATCAATAATGTGTGGATGGGCTTTCGAGCGGTGACGGCTCGGGCGGTGATAAAAGCGCGACGCCGGAATCAGGTCAGAACACTCCCCATTCTATAAACGGTAGAAGATACAAAGGTATCCAACGTCCCTACGAAAGCTGAGCGGTTCTGGGTGTTCGGTGAGCTTGAGGTCGTCAACAATTCTGACAGCAATTCATTATAGGTCAGCCTTTGTCCACGATCGCTCGTGATGCTAAGCGACGATGTGGCCCTAGATGGTAGCAGACTAAACCTGGAAAGCGTAGAAGGTGGGATAAATCCCTCCCTGGCTGCACTAAGCCTCATGCCGGGACACGGTCTACGGTCGTAATGACCGCTTGGCGACACGGTTTTGTCCAGTGGGTGGTAACTAGCCACGGCCGGAACCTATCAGTAAGTTCTACGTCCATAATAAAAACAATACTAGAGTAATTCTCTAGTAGCTAAAGTGGGAGTGGGCGGGTCATGTTATCCGCATGCATCTTGATCGCTGGGCTACGGTCGCTACAGAATGGGTACCTGAAGATGGACGGCGTCGTCGAGGCCGGCCCCGAAAGCGATGGCGTGACGACCTGCAGGATAATTCACTTATCCGTGAAAGAACCGAACCGAATACCGAATTGTCAAAAATGTATGAAATGACGTATTATGTAGATACAACTTGACATATCATGTCACGTCATTTCATACATTTTTGACAATTCGGTATTCGGTTCGGTTCCCTAACCGAATGCCCTGCCTGAGTGAATAGCCCTGCTGATCACGTATCTGGAGGGATGGCAAGCGGCGGCGCTAGCTGAGTCTATCATCCCATTTGACAATAGAATTGTTCAAATTGTTTACTTTTTTTTCATGTGTATCTTTTCTGTTTTTCTACTGTCAATAAATTGCTTTTTTTTTTTCCGGCCGCTACGTCGCTTAATATCACGCGTGATCGTGATCAAAGGCTAACCTTTTATAATGAATAAAAAAAATTGGGGAGGTTTTGCCTAGCAGTGGGACAGCATTATAACACATCACAAACACATCAACAACATCACTCACAAACACATCATAACACACACACAAACACATCATAACATCACATCAAACACATCATAATAACATCTTACTAAAATATTATAAACGTGAAAATTTGTAAGAAGATGGATGTCTGGATGTATGGTTGTTACTCTTTGACGCCTATGCGGGAGGACCGATTGAGCCAAAATTTGGAACAAAGACAGCTTAGACCCTGTAATAACACACTACATAGACTATAGTACAGCGGGTGAAACTGCTGGGCGCAGCTGGTAAATAAAAACTACTGGTTAATAATAATAAGAGTAGTTCTTCCATAAAATATGAGTATTATCTGAAAGATAGTGAAGAGGATGAAACTAGCGCTATAAATCCTTTAAATAAGGAACAGTTTTATGCCCGTGCACACTCCAGTTGCGAACTACCGACATTTCACGTCGGAAGGAACAAAGCATTGTCTTATCTATAATACTTGTTTGAGGAAGTTCGGTAACGGGATGTAGGGTGGCCGTGGCTCTACCACTTATTGGTACAGAAGAAATATTACAGAATAATTGTTCATGATGGACATCGCATTCGCTCGAAACTCAGAATCAGCTTGGGGCTTTTTGTTAATAACATTTTGAAGTGTAGGTGCTAAGTATTATTTCTGCCTTAGCACGGTTACACGGGGTAAGCATGTCGTGCAGGCTTATGTCATGTCAAATACATGCTCATACATTTTCTAAAAGCTAATAGGCATATTAATATTCATAAATATTCTTACTATGTTCGAGAAAACACCTACTTTTCAATACAAATTATGGGATTTATCCCGCCTTCTCAGTTTAGACTGTTACTATCTACGGCTGGATCATCGCTTAACATGACGGGAGATTGTGGTCAAGGGCTAACCTAAAACATTTTTTTCCCAAGAAGAAACACAGTCCAGTAATATCCTAACTTCTTTTAAGCTTATAGTCACCCTTGTCATACAGAGTGTAGTAGGCAAAGTTGTTCTCAAATAATTAGCTATTAGTGAGCGGCTGGCGGCTACACGTGCTACCTGAATCTTATGGTACGAGTGGAATTGTCTATTATATTGGTTGGAGTTAGGATTAGCCCGTTTTCCTTGTTAGAAAAATATTGTTTGACTTTTAAAAAGGCGTTTACAGGCATTTTATTAACCCACTTGTTGTAGTTAGCGCCCGTGGCCTAGTCAGTCCGCTCTGGCTTGTAATCTAGAGTCCTTAGCCTCAAATCTCAGTGTGAAAATTTTCGCCTAGACTCTATAAGAAGGCACGTTAAAGTGTGGGTTTCGGATAATGATCAATCAAGCTAAAATAAGTAATCGTCAGTCCAGTCAAATGTTCGCCATGCACTAACAAATATGTACATTTTTACATTAAGAGCATTTAAAAGCTTACCAACCTTAGCTTTACCGGGGGTAGACTTCCTTTGCAGGAGATCGACTAGGTGGGTACCCCAACAATGCCAGTTATTCTACCGCCTGAGCAGTGATGTGCAAACATTGGTGTGGTTCGCTAGTGAAATTACAGGGTTGAATAGTCTTAACAACTTATGACTCTCAAGTACACTGAAAAAAATGAGAGCCAACTAAGTATTGATTTCTCTTAGTTGGCACCGTTATATTTGGAATAACGTTTATCATGTTAGTTATAAAAGAGATGGCTTAGTTGCAATAGCAAGCTAAATATGGTTGAAAAACAACCTATATTAATTGATAATCTAATAATGCATCATAATAAAAACGACTATAACTATATGCACTGAACAAGACAGTAATCAAACTAAATAACTACTCTTTATAACGGTGGTACAGTACTTAACTAACAAAACAAAGAGAAAATTAACAATTTTGTCTTAGTTGCAGCAATAATGATTTTTGTAGGCTCATATGGAGCTAAGATGGTGATTACAGTAAACAACATCTTGTTTAAACCAATCACTTTTTTTTTTCAGTGTAAGAAGCGTTAGCGCAGTGCATCCAGAATTTTACCTTTGTAAAATACTGGATAGCACTGTACTAATTATGGGGAGCGTTATGTCATACCATCAGGAGAGAATCTTAGTCGTCTTCTTACTTCGTTGTATAAAAAAAACGAAGGCTGTTCCATTTCTTTATTCATTCCATGATTACTATGTTCCTCTGAACTAAACATTGTATTTCTAAGAAAGCAATAACAGGCAAGTTCTTCAGTTTAAACACATTATGTGCAAGGTACATTTGCGAGGATCCCAAGTTTGTTGTTTACCTAGTTAATTTTCTTTGAGAATTTTGCTAACTTCATGTGTTAATCTCGTGGAAGGATGCAGTTGTTAAGTTTATGAGAGTTAACTACAATAGTTCTTGTAGAGTTTGTCCAGTTTAAATTGCATACGGTTTCCTTATATGTCAGGAACATTTTGTTTGACTGACAGACGCAATTATAAAATGGTGGGAACCCTGTTCTTCTACTTTATGTTTTAAGTTAGGCAACTTGAAAAACGAGGGATTATTTTCACAACATATAGCTCAATATGTTTCTTTGTAATTATTTGGTATGCAATAAATTATAATTCTATTCTATTCTAAAATCATGGAAGAACATAAATATTAAGCTACTTGTGAGAAACGTCGGGGCACAGCCATAGAGGTAGAGTGTAAACATAGAGGTAGAATATAGTGCAGTGGGCACAGCTTACTTACTACGTTGGCGCGAGAACCCAAAGTGAGTTTTGGCCTCCGACAATAAGAGCCTCCAACTGGTTCTGTCCTGTGCCACTTCCCGCCAGTTTTCAACTTTCAGGGCGTGCACATTCCTTTCCACCTCATCTTTCCAGGTCCCACATACGCCCTCTTTACACCACGATCCTCTCCCATTCTTTCGAGATGACCGAGCCAGCGAAGTTGATGTGCTTTTGTCTCGCCGATGATGTTTGGCTCGGCCACGAGGTCCTCTGTTTCGGCATTCTTTCTTATCCTCCAAGTTCCATCTTCGTGTCGCACTGGTCCTAGTATTTTTCGGAGAACCTTTCTCTCCGTGACGAGGAGTTTATTTTCTTCTTTTTGGGTGAGTGTCCAGGTTTCACAGCCGTACATTAGTATTGGTCTTATAACGGGCACAGCTAGTAAAATATATTTATTTGTTTAACTTTTTAAAGCTGAACCAGACACGTAGAAAAAATCCAGACGGGAAAAAGTTTTCAAAGGAAGAGGTTCGAAGGAATTATTTGTCCCCAAAGTTTTTTTGTTTTTTTCCGCTTGTAGCAAGTTTTGTACCGAGGGTTGCCAGGTGTGCTGCTTAGAATTTATTATGAGGGAGAAATGAAACGCAAACACACGTCAAAGGTTTCTCTTTATGAAAATAAAACTTTTATAATATGTATTTTTGTTATAAAAGGTAGCTGCCGCCCAGCGGTTTTACCCGATGTGTAAGTAGACCCGCTGTGTAACTTTTTTATTCTAAGATCTAGGTTATCTACATTTTACTGGTTATGTTTCTTAATAAATGGTGGCGCAAAATAATATATTTTTTGTGTAGTATAATATTAAAAATATATTTGAAGACAATAAAAAGAAACCGGATGAATAATTTGCGCCACCTTGTATTATTATTATTCTTAGGTCTAAGCTACCGACATAAACGTTAACCTTTGTAATAATATTATTTTTATAGATCATAGGTATCATTATTTTTAATTTGGCAAGTATTTTTTTACAGTGGCAACCTTATGACTGGTACAAAGTGTTAAAAATCGAATAAGCTGGCAACACTGATCGAAGATTGATGGTCGATACCTTACAGAAAGTGTTCAAAAGTTAATTTAACGTTTCAACCGTTCTTTTTCGTATTTCGTCTGGTAATTTACGTTTGGGTGGAATTTACACAAATAACTGTGGAGTTTAGAGGTTTTTATGTTTTCTGAATGAATTGAGCCATGAAAGTTATTTTTGGCTTCATTTAGAAACTTTTAAATGGTTTAGGAGTAAAGAAAGCGTCAGTGTGTAAATTTATGGTTTTATATATTTTTTCCTTAAATGGCCGCGCAATTGCTTACAAAAATATCACGACTTTTAAATCAACGTTAATCAATAATGGTTTTCAAGGACAATAATATACTCGTATTATAGCCAGAATGATATATGCAGTAAAAACATATTTTTCATAAAACTTAGTTGTAACAGTATGTTTGTCTCATTTTTTTATAAAATATAGGGGAATAGATTGAATTTTCTTATTGTCTCACCTGATACACAAGTCCAATGTTATTTTTCTTCTCTTTAAAACAAAATTTTGATTATTTCAGTATTCAAACAATGCACGACAATTAACCCTATATTGCCCGTATCGCAGTTGTACCTTAGCTTTTGTCTCGAACGCTGGGCCAGATAACCGGATTATTTCTGCACCGGACTGTCTAACGAAAGCGGGTGTAACAGGGTTAAATGCACAGGTGACATACTAGGATACGTACCGAGATGCGTCAATTAATTTGTACGAAAACCAAGCGAGTCTTTGAACTTTTTTTCATATTGTAGTATGAAATGAAGACTTTGTTTGCATCGGTGCGATGCTTGTGTGTATCTTAATGTACACAAATTTAAATTTGCGTATAATTCACCCTTTGCAATATCTAAAAAAATATTTGGACGACTAAAGGACAAAGGAGCGGCATTGATAGGACCCCTGAAAAATAACTCTGAAACATATTTTAGTGATTGCTAGAAATACCTGAACGCAATCCTATGTTCATCAGTGTAACGATATGACGACGATGATTATGATACTTTTAAATTCAATTCCAATTCAAATATTTTTAAAACTAAGTTTTGTTATTTAAACACAGTGTCCACTGCTGGACAAAGGCCTCCCCCCTTGGCACGCTACTCAACTCGGTCCTCCGTCTTTCTTCTTCACTTACCCCCAGCCTATGACCAGCAGTGGACGAACATAGGATGATGATGATGAAACACAGTGTACATTACAACTACGCTCACATATGACTGCGAGAACCATCGAGATTGAAATCAATGCTCCTTTTAATTCATACATACCAGCGAAGTCTAGCTAGTGTCAAAGGCAACTATTCTACTATGTTAACTTTGGTTAAATGAAACACACGGGCGGTGAAAATGGACCAGGACGCTTCTCTGCAATGTTACGGGGCTTAACATGTAGAGTTCATCCAGTTTAATTTTGCACGTCGTTCCTCAAAACATCAGGACCGTTTAACATTATGAAGAAGTGCACTATAAGACTGGATGATTTCTACGTTGTGTGGCCGTAGCTTAC
The DNA here is from genome assembly GCA_947507615.1 of Hemithea aestivaria. Lineage (NCBI taxonomy): Eukaryota > Metazoa > Arthropoda > Insecta > Lepidoptera > Geometridae > Hemithea > Hemithea aestivaria. The sequence continues at coordinate 1,912,377 of OX382325.1, read as the reverse complement.
TTTGCCGTGTTTGATTGATTGAGTCAGACACGTCCCCATTCAAATTGGAGGACAATTTTAGAGGCCGCCTGGGGAAGTACCGTATTATTTCCAGTTATTATACATATAGGCATTATTGTGCTTTGCGGTACGGACTGTTGTAGTTTCTGCTAGGTTTAATGGGACGACCAAAGCGACCAATAAGTATATTTTTTTACCCAAGAATATTACGGTACGCATCATCGGCCGGCCAGCATAGGTTATATAATATGATACCCACTAGAAATCTAGGTATGTTCCTGCGGGACGCCATAATGCTGGGGCAGCGGGTACGCCGAAGCACTCGGGCCTAATAATAAACCCTACATACCCTTATATAGTATAAACTCTTTTACTATTTTTATTAGAAAATTTACAATATAAGCACAAAGGAAAATGAAATTTTACAGGGCGGAAAAAATATGTCGGCGCGAGAGTGGCGGAGGTGACCTTAGCCTAAAAGTTTATAAGTATGGATATATTATGCGTTTCGAGTTTTTTAAAATATTATATAGAAAACTCTTTATTGCTCACTCAAATACAAGAATATAAGCTTAGAACTAAGATTACACAGAAAGAAGTGTTAATTTTGGCGGTCTTATCGCTAGTAGCGATCTCTTCCAGACAACCAAGCATGGAAAAAGAAAATACATAAAACAGAGCGACGGTGGTTATATAAAGATATATAAGGAGACTTAAGTACATATTTTTAAAGATAGCTATTTAAATATACCAATACATACTATTAGTGGTGTTACATTAGTCTTATTTAGATAAGAGAGAACAATCTAGAAAATTCTTGTGTATTCCGTCCACTTGAACAGTTCAAACACCGTAGCTCAGATTCGTTCGACAAACTATCGCACGTGCCCCGTCTCGTCTTAATGAACTGCACCCGAGTGTACTCCTTAACTTGATTTGCATGTTGCATTGGTACGACTATCTAAATTAACTCTGTTATTGTACATACTGAACAACAAATATTGCTTTATATTAGTCGCTAATTGCGATCAACTTTTTGTAGCCCATGTTTTATTGTTCTAGGGTCAAAGTTTACCGGGTTTACCGGGGGTAGACTTCCTTTGCAGGAGGTCTACTAGGTGACCCCAACAGTACCAGTTATTCTACCGCCTGATCTCTTACCATCAGAAAAGCGTCTTGCTCGTCTTCTAACTTCTTGTATAAAAAAAGTGCATACTTACACACCAAATTACAGCTCAATCGGCTCTAGTTATATAAACATGAAAAGCTAAGAGACACATTCACACATTATAATTATGTTGTGGTTAGTTATCGCGTTTATGCTTATTTATTAGACACACGACCAACGAATTAGGGAAGTAACACACGACACATCTATTATTATGGTATGATACTCGAACGGACATTATAGTATTGGGAAATCTTGTAATTTAAGCTTTTCAACGTTTTCCGGCGACCTTGTTAAGGTTCGCGGAACGGTTGTCCACCTTTTAGGTGGACGTCCTACGCTGCGTTTGCTAGTCCGTGGTCTCCACTCGAGCACTTTTCGATCCCATCGGCCATCCGCTCTGCGTGCTATGTGGCCAGCCCATTGCCAGTTCAGCTTGCTAATCACTACAAAGTATAGAAAAAATTGTATAATTATAGTGGGCAGCGTTATAGTTATGTTTTTCCATCAGGACAGGGCTTTGCTCTTCTTGTTACTTTTTTGTAATTAAAAAAAAGGCTATTAATTTTTTAATATACGAAAAGTGGGTCTACAATTCATACGGATATTCTGAAGTTACGACCACATCTTTCACGCAACTTCCTTTGCAGGAAGTCGACTAGGCGGGTACCCCAACAGAGCCAGTTATTCTGCCCCGTCTGATCATCATGTGCGAACATTACTGTGCTTCGGTAGAAGGGCACTGTAGCTAATTAAATTACTGGTCTAAAGAGTCATCTTATGACTCTTATGTGAGAAGCGTTGGCGCAAAGCATCCTCAAAAGCTGATTTCTAAAGTAATTCAGTAATGCATTGCACAGTGGAACGAAATGCAAGGATTCAAATGAAACGCCAGCTCGTGGACGCGTAGATAACCACATCTCCAATGTAAATGTGACACCGCGAACCACTTATGCCCAGAGACATGTTTTAAATTCACATTCCAGTGTTTGGTGCATTTCCAACTTTCGTTCCGGAAAATATGCTTGTTTTGACGTGCTTTTGTACTTTTATTCGTGTGCATTGTAGAATTGTAGGTAATGAGGTTTTAGGATGAATAACATGTCAATCTGGAATATTTTTATAAGTTTTTGTAATAAAATTGTATAACAGCAGATTTTTAAAAAAAGGGCATATTTCCCTCCATCACGAAAAAATTGAAAGAAATGAATGAGAAAATCGATTAAATTAAAATTAACTTTCCAAATTGAAATTTGGAAAATGAAATAATTAGCACCCAATAAACTATATTTTATTTAATTTTTTTGAGGACAAAGTTTTGTCTCAAAACTTATGAACACACGAGGTATATATCTTACTAGCTGCGATCAGCGGTTTTACACACTGTAGCCTATGTGTTATTCCAGGGTCTAAGCTATCTCTATACCAAATTTTAGCTCAATCCACCCGTCCACCCGTCCACCCGTTCATGCGTGAAAAAGTAACAAAGCATGAAAAACAAACATACACACTCATTAACAATTTTTTGCCTCTATAATAATATAAGTATGATTTTCGTGTTATTATATAAACTAGCATGTGCTCGCGGCTTTCCTTTCAAAATCCTTTCTTAGCGGAGGTCTACGTCATAAAACCTATAATATGTATTCCAAATTTAAACTGAATTCGTTCAGTGATTTGGGCTGTGCGTTGATAGATCAGTCAATCAGTCACTCTTTCCTATTATATATTTAGATACAAAATCAAAACTATCCAATAATTATGTAGTTAATTATAATATTCCAGTAGATAATAAGTAGCACGTCATGAGGCAATTTCCGCACACACTCCAATAACTTAACTTTGTTCTCAGAAAGGAGCTTCGTACGTACATTTCTCATTACGCTAATGAATTGAGTTCCTTTGAACAAAGCGTAAGAGCAATTACGTTTATTGTTGCTATTGTTGTTGATAATTGTTCTACGTATTTAAATCAGAGCGAGTTTAAAATATGGACTTTGTGAGAATTATACCCTTATTCTCTTTACTATATAATTTAATAGTGGACCCGCGCGCACTTCGTCGCGCTTAATAGAAAGTTAGCAGTGTTTATATTCTATGTTATACATAACATAAAGTTTTCTCTTGAATTACTCTATCTATTAATGAAAGCCGCATCAAAATCCGTTGCGTAGTTTTAAAGATATAAGCATGCATAAGGACAGACAGACGTGGGAAGCAACTTTATTCGGGATAGAACCCACTCGTCCCCCAGAAGAAAGTTGTAGATTCGGCTCCTATTTGAGTGCCCATTGGTCTCCCAGCAGGAGACTTAATAATAATATTAGTACAGTACTACTCAGGTTTTGACAATGATTATAATCTTACTAATATTATAAACGTGAAAGTTTGTAAGAATGGATGTCTGGATGTCAGGATGTTTGTTACTCTTTCACGCCTAAACGAGTGAACCGATTGAGCTGAAATTTTGTATAGACATAGCTTCGACCCTGGAATAACACATAGGCTACATAAGTACTGCGGGTAAAACCGCTGGGCGCAGCTAGTATTACATAATTCTAGCTGGACTGCGCTACCGCACACTGATATAATTCAGTTTAATAATATTGTAGGCTCGATCCAAATATCTGTAGTATACAATACTTCAAAATTTATAAGACCTCTAAGATGACTCTGCAATCCGAATGTCTGGAATTGATTATAATCATTTCAATAAGTCGGGACCATTTTGTTATAAATAAAATATCTGATCAACTAGTGGGTAGGATGTGAACAAAACCATTTATCGACTTCCATTTCGTACAACTAGTTGGCTAGTTTAGTTGTTTGACAAATCCTTATGACAAAATAGCCACCATAAAAAAATATACACGTCAGCTTGTAAACCTCCTTCGTTTATTTTTCTCGTCGGTTAAAAACCATGCAATGCCCATTTCAAAAATAACCAGCATTGTTAACCCCCAAGCGCTAAACCAGTACATCAGTACTGTCAAACGTCAGAAATGTTCCTACAGACCAAATAGCAAACAAATCGATCCGAACAAAAGTAAAAGAACATTGGATCGCGGGACAGGCCCCAAGTGGACGAAGCGATCAGAATTTCAGATGAGCGAGCAAGTCTGGAACTCTATATGGATACATTGTCTGTTTACCTTTAGAATTGCCACTTTTGTACCTTTTGCGGAGATTTTTTGGAACTAGAAATTGCATTTGCGAGAAAAATTTTACGGTTCATTTGGTCGTGGTGACTGAGTTTTGGAGCCTTTTTACTTGAACTGTTACTATTATATTGGGCATGTCTAATGGTTTTTAACATAATGATGTCGTGTGTGCTAAAATTCAACAAATGAAAATACTAGGGAATAAGTAGTCTCCAAAACATCGTATTATCTCTTCAGCGAATTTTGTATTGTGATTTATCTGAGAGTCCAATACTTTGTATCTTTAAGATAAAAATACAAATAAAGAACTATTAAATCACCACATTACAATAAAAGCTAATTACATAGAAATATTGTTACAATGTATAAAAGGAAGTTTGGCGGTTTACCGTACTTTTTATGAAACTGTTCTATCTTAGAATAAAAATAAAACGTGCAAAAATCTTGTATTTACAAAGTCCGCTGAAATTCGTAAGAATATTCAGCAAGAGATACGAGCAACCCAGAATGCACGTTTGTTATCCTTCACTAAACGTACGAACTATTCTTCAACGCGGTTCTTTTTTACGACTCTTGCCTGGTGCAACGTACTCTCTTAACCTTTATGCAACTTGCGAGGTACCCGGGTGCTTGTTGCATTTTGAATCATAAATAGCATATAACTCTTTAAAATTAACATAGAATACCATGGTAACCCCCCTTTTTAACTCAGGAAAAATGCGTCGTAGGACTCCCCCGCCGAAGATGAGTGCGGCAGTGATAACTATTGAAAAATCTGGGGATAAAAAACTGACATGAGGACCTCTCGGAAATCATGTATAGACTTAAAACTTACCACTAGATTTCATAACCTCAACGCTCGGAAAAAGTCTTGATAAATTACTTGTTCCACTTGATTCGTAATGATCTTGATTTTTAAAACTCGTAAATATTTGTTATTTTTTTAGACAACATCAAACTTTTATATTGATAAACCAAATGTCCTAAAACTTAATAAGAGTGGCAAGGTACAAAAGTACTTCTTTTCTTTAATTTTATAATTACCTTTTCCCAGAATAAAGGGCACCCTGGTACCTCGTCTGATAGTGTCTTCTTTGTCACACAAAGGTTAAAATATTCTGTTTTAAGATGTTTTCTCGGAGTGTCAGCGGAACAGAATTGTCTTGGAGAATTGGTATCTTTTATGTAATTACTCGATCTTGTACGTGATAGTTGTGTAAATGTACTGCTACAACTTCCTTGATGGAAATGCTAAAGAATACAAAATAGTCTAGAAGTAGACAGACACAATGTTCTTTTGTAAACCTTATAGAGGACACTATAAGCACATATTATGCATGTTATGTCTCGATCAGAGTGTAGTGTTGCATAGGGCTTCCTACCTTTTGAATACCGAGGTAAAACTTTAACTGTAATGAGCACGCAAAATCGATTAACATCAACCATTAGCCTTTATCTTTGTAAATAAACGGCATAAACTCACTTGTATTTACTTCGGTTTCGTGCCGACCGTTTCGATCCTGTACGAGGATATTCTTCAGGGAGTAGCAGCGGTTACGCACCGGCGTCCGCGCTCCGCTTAGCACTGAAATTATATACAATTGAGTTTATGCCGAAGTAAATACAAGTGAGTTTATACCATTTATTTACAAAGAATCGTTTCGAAAGAATCGTTTAGTGTAAAAACCATTAACATACCTAAATATATAAAATTTAAACATCGTTGTCCATCTACGGCTATGACAGGCGTCGCTCTAATGAATGAAGCACCCATCATAGTAAACCTACTCGCTAATATACATACACACGCACACAAACAATCCTGCACTCCCAAAACACCGTAGCAAATGCATACAGTGCGAACATCGTGTTTATGTGTGCGTGCGAAAATACACAAGCTGGTCTTACTATGGGTGCTTTACTTTTCATCAGCCTCAGTCCTCTAAAGTTTTTCTCTTAGGTAAAGCAAATCTACTTCGATTTGAATGTATTAGTCGTTTTTACATTATTCCAATGTAATGTAAGAAGGTTCCATTTACAGAGATACATTTTGACTCTTACGTACAAATTGTTTAACATGAGACGTAAGCTGGTGCTTTGTATTTATTAGTCTTTTAACGTTGGTTCGGGTTGAAAAGAAGAGGTTTTTCCTCACACTCGCATACTCACGTAGTGATTTTACAGACAAATAATTATAATTCAACATAAAACATATCTGTTAAAATTATGCCGTGACATGAAAGCTAGACAGTCAGTTGTTTTTTTGTTTTTTTTTAGAAACTTGGGAGGGGCGCATGTGCCGCTAGTGTTGCACTTGTGCTGCGCTACCCTCATCTAGGCATAGATTATTATATTTCTAACACAATATATCGACAATTAAATGATGCAGGAAGTGAATGAATGACTATTTCATTTAACCAAGTTAGGGACGTCATTAGAGAAAGAGAGACAGATAGAAAAAAAAGAGTTTATTGTGTTAACAGCTGTGGCTCTCTAGGTAGGTCCTGAAAAGCAGATAGCACCAATCTAGAAAGAGACTCATATAAAAAACTAAGACAAAGTTAATAACTAAGTATAACAAATGGCGGTCTTACCCTTAATAGTGATCTCTTCCAGACTCCTTCTTATTGGTAAAAGTTTATGGGGTAAGTGTCTCTCCAACTATTACTGATCTATAACGACACCCACGAGAACTATATTATAATTCACTCCTAAACTCGTAGCTTCAAAGAAATAGTAGAATATTATTTTCATTCAAGATTCCCCAATAATCTTCTTCAATGATTTATCATACGACATTAGCAATAATGTTGTTCATTTTTCGTCAACTTTTCATATGCGAAACTCAATTTCCAGCTACAATATTCAGTGCGTGTAACGGATCGGTTTTCCGGCAGGAGACATTTTCTCACCGAAACGCACGAAAATTAAATAAAAACAGTAGGGGTGACGGAAGAACTGTTTTTTTTTCAAAGTCCTACACAATACTTGCAGAGCAGTATTCTAAATATATAAATGGAAAGAGTGACTGACTGACTGATCTATCAACGCACAGCCCAAACCGCTGAACGGATTCACTTGAAATTTGGAATATAAGATAAGATAAGATAGGATAAGAAAACTCTTTATTGTTATAATTAGGTATGATATAATTAGGTTTTATGAAGTAGACTTATTATGAAGTAGAGCCGCGAGCACACGCTAGTATATTATATTATAAGTCCTCGTATTACATCAATTAACTCTTAAGTAATGTGCATAAATGTGTTTATTTTTACTTAAAGTCAAAACACTGATTTAATAGAAATTTTGTACGTTGGCTGTTTTGATTAAAAATAATCCAAAACTTTCCTTTCATTCGGTAAACCTATATTATGTTTTTCTAGATGTTTACCTGCCTACTAATACCAATTCAGCTCTGTTTGTTTAAACATAATATAAGACGAAAGAAATGAACTCATGCCAAGATTTTTTAAAACCTCATTTATTAAATTATCACTGACTTTAAAAATATAATACCTATTGCTTTTTTACCCTTACTGACTTTTCAATGTGAACAAAACCACACAGATAAAAGTAAATGACAATAAATAGGAGCATTTATCCACAAAGACTGTAATAAGCTAACACGTTTACACCCGGACAAAAGAGGCATGTTAAGAATGAATAGGCAGTAATAATCATAATGAAGATTAAGCGCTGTAGCGCTTGATGTGTTGAGGCTATACGCTTTGAACTCGTTCGAGAGTTTGTAAAGCAAAAAAATGGCTTACTGAGTAAAAAAAATAAGTGTGTATAGTAGTGGAAGGTCTGCCAAGGCTTAAAATTGTGTAATTTTTTGGTCTATGAGGGCAGAAATATCCCCTAATATATCATTTTGGCTCTTTTGCAGTCCTATCTTAGTCAATCTCGGGTGAACATTTCCCTAGTAGTCCGGCTCCTTAGCCGAATGTATGCCCGGTGTGTGTACCCGGAGCGGCAGAAAGCATCAAACTTGGCATGCGTATAGCTTTACCGTTCATAAGAAGAAATTTTAGTAGAAACAACCCCCCTCGACAATGTTTCTACCTCTCCCCCCCACTTTTATATCCCTTTTTTTAGTTTTTTGAGTTTTTCTTGAAAACTATGAGAGCTAGAATACATAAAAGTGGGGGGGAGAGGTGGAAACATTGTCGTGGGGGGGGGTGTTTCTACTAAAATTTCTTCTTATGAACGGTAAAGCTATACGCATGCCAAGTTTGATGCTTTCTGCCGCTCCGGGTCATACCTCCATACAAAATCGAGCTAAGGAGCCGCACTATAATAGCGCTTTATAGGCCAGTCTCGATAACACCATCTCTATTCCAATTTCAAGTTAAAATATTCATTAAAAAAAATCAAATTAAAGTTCTTTTTGTCTCACTAAAACAGACATCATGTACCTTAAATAGCTACTATTATTATAATATTAATTGTAATGGTGAGCAACTACCATCACTTACATAATATACTTCTTCAACACCATAGCGGTGTTCCTTCCCTGGCTGCACTGACAACTTGCTTATGTTGATATTCGCTTTTTATCAGAGTCTTCTCTTCCGAAGACTGAGCTTCTCATGTGACTATCAGTTTTTTAAAAAAAATTCCTTAACAATTTTCACATTAATGAATAGAATAGAAAGATAGATGCGACAGCGACTTTCGATGACATCGACGCGACAACTCAACTTTGTCGTCACGACTCTACAGCGACTCTCTGACTCTGGTGACGGGCGCGGCCTCTCAATGTGGGGTTAGGCTTATTTTGCGGAAATCCATGACATTTATTATTATTTAGTAAATATTAATATTTATGTTAATTCCGCTCTAATTTGTGAGTCTAAGTTTTAGATCAGGCAATAAAAAGTTCAAACCACAATAATAATTACACAGCAAAATCCAAATGTTCAACTAATCAAAACTAGAGCAATATCATTCCAGAATGCAAGCTCAGCAGCCATAAAACTAACGTTAAAATTGTTTGCACTGCGAGCCAATTCCAACAATAAACAAACTGGGAAATAAATAGAATCGGAATACGTGTGCGGTATATTGTGGTGTGGAATGTACTCGTAATACTGGTGATGGCGTTAGCTCGTCAACTATAGTTCATATCATCATAAACACTGTCTGATTGGTGCGTTCGGATAAATTATTCAATAAATATGTGTGATTCAGTTTATACCAAATAAATTTAGTACGTATCTGCATAACGTGACAAGCTCTTTACACATACAATAACTGAATTTTGATACTATTACATTAGCTTTAAGTAGGTAAATCAGGTTCAGCTTTTAAGAAGGGTTTCTGAAAATTATTAATATTTAAAGTGGACTGCTGTCTGAACAAAATTCAACAATCATAATTTATTAGTCATCAATAAAATGTAGTATGACACTGTAGCTAGAGATAATTCGAGGTTTTTTTGCGTTAATACCATAAATACAAATTCAAAATCTATATAAAAATCATTAATAGATAAAATATTTGGTGTTTATAGAGCCTAGTAACTCGTATAGTTTCGTAAAATCTGTTTCCTATTTTTTTACTCTACTCTATAAAATACATGTAATATACTACTACTGGCAAAATACCATAATACTTCAGTTAGGAAGAATCCCATGGCATCCAATAGCCGTAGAATTACCGCCAGTTATGGTACGAGGATGAATGCGACACTCCGCTGTCGGCAGTTATCTGACGTGTGGAAATGTTATGCGACGTGACTTTACTATTGCTATGATATATTATGTTGGTACTCATGGACTGAAGAGATGAATATGGAATACATTTTCTTGTAAATCTACGTTCTAGTCGTCTAGTTAGTTTAATCTAGTCATGCATCAAAGATATGAAAAAACTGACTTTAGAAACGACAACGTGTAAGGCATGAAGGTTCAGAGGGTCTATTAGGCGCTAATGACTATTACTAATAACGGAAAAACAGTTCTTAGAATCGTAGAGTGCTTGAATTAAAATACATTTAATAATTATTTATCATGTGTAACGTGCCAGTTAGTGGATTTAGGGACAAAGTTGAAAAATGACTTTTGAACTTTACTGCTTAATGTCTCAAAAAAAATAATTAATTTTTGTCGGTGTGTAGTTACCACCAGTGTAAATTAGCCAATGGCCGCATGTCTATTTTGCAACCATGTATGTTAATAAAATCTAATAACAAATCCCATAGTCTACATTAAAATCCACTTAATTCAAACCAAATAAATTTCTACTAACATTATAGGCCAATTACGGTTATGTAATTAACCACAGTGACCAAACGGTTGTGGTGGATGTTAGAAGATTTACCGACTTGTAACATTCCCCGATCGGCATTTCCGATTCGGTTAGAGTGGCGGTAAAAATCATGGGCCGTGGGCTGAATTTGCTTCCCAATTCAGAACGTACGCGTAACTTTTGTGAGAATACGGGAAACGCTGCGATGGTTTTAGAATTGGCTTGTTTTATTGATACGTTATCCATTTCACTGTTTTGAAAATAGGTGAAATGTACGTAAAGGAAAAACATATTATATTTTAGATATTTTTACTGAGATTGCTATTTTTTGTTGGTAGTTTAATGCGCTACTTATACAAATAAAACCGGTCAAGTACGAGTAGGACTCGAGCACCAAGGGTTCCGTATAAACCTACGGGTTTCTACGGAACGCTAAAGAAAAGTGGGTATAATATACTTACTGTAGGTTTTGATTCCCTTGCGAGTACTTGCGAGTTTGAAAATATGCGGCTAAAATTGCTGTTTCTTTTGATTGCGTTGACATAGATGTTTGATTTTTTTACAGCTTAAAGTTATTATAAAGCTGAGTATGCTGTACGCGTTCTTGAGGAAAGGGATAGTAAATACAAAATTATTAAAAATATTTTTTTATATGATGTAACTAAAAATTTACAGTTTTCGCAATTTTTCCTGTGCCTGTGATTTAAGACGTTGCTGCGAACCAAATTTCAAGATTATGAGTTAACGGCAAGTATTCTGTAGGTTTTGATTCCCTTGAGAGTAGTCGCGAGTTAAAAAATACGGCTAAAATTGCTGTTTCTTTTGAACGCGTTGAGATAGAGGTTTTATTTTATTACAGTTTAAAGGTATTATAGACCTTAGTATTTGATATGAATTTCAGTTTAATACCTGCACGCGTTCATGAGAAATAAGGTAGTAAATATGAAATTATTAAAAATATTTTTTTATATGATGTAACTAAAAATGTACAATTTTCGCAATTTTTCCTTTATCTGTGCTCTAAGGAATTGCTTTTTACCAAATTTCAAGATTCTACGTTCACGGCAAGTACCCTGTAGGTTTTGGTTTTTTGAGAGTAGTTGCGTGTTTAAAATTTCGGCTAAAATTGCTGTTTCTTTTGAATGCGTTAACATAGAGGTTTGATTTTATTACAGTTTAAAGGTATTATAGACTTTAGTATTTGATATGAATTTCAGTTTAATACCTGCACGCGTTCATGAGAAAAGGGGTAGTAAGTATAAAATTATTCAAAATATTTTTTTCATATGATGAAATTAAAAATTTATGGTTTTCGAAATTTTTCCTTTATTTGTGCTCTAAGGAGTTGCTTCGTGCCAAATTTCAAGATTCTGAGTTCACGGGAAGTGCCCCGTAGGTTTTGATTTATTTGGTAATGTCGAAAATTTGCTGAAATTTGCGACATATTCGACTATATCTTTTGATTGCGTTGGCCTAGAAGTTTGAATTTTTCACAGCTCTAAGAAGCAATGGACCTTAGCATTTCCTATAAATTTCAGCTTGTTACCTCCACGCGTTCCTGAGAAAAAGGGTCTTGACAGACAGACGGACGGACGGACGGACGGACGGACGGACGGACGGACAACAAAGTGATCCTATAAGGGTTCCGTTTTTTCCTTTTGAGGTACGGAACCCTAAAAATCCAATAAAACCCGAAATACTTTTGATTTTACTTCGATTCAATTATAAGGTGGTGCTCGCTTTTTACTTTCTATTTAATAAATAAACACTTACTTATGTTACAGATCTAAAAAATGTCTAATGTCGTCAATATCGTAACTTTAATTTACCGCCATGTTAAGTCAATTATATCAAAATAATCTTGCAAATTTTCCACACACGACTTCCATATAAAATCCCATGAACTTTAACATTTCGTTCCACCCACATTATCGCTGTAACCAACGGTTCGCGTCGTTAGAATAACAAAGCTTAGCCTTTTTATAAAACACCTACGCAGCCTGTTTACATTATGTCGTAAATCGTAGCTTTTGGTGAGGCTGGGCGATTGTGAAAAAGTACGAATTCATTGTTTAAACAGCAACAATTTATTGCGGAATAAGAATATTATGCAAATTAAGCGGCGTAGATTAAAATACTCTAAACACTGGCTGTTAAGAGCTGTATATTTAGAGGTCATCGTCCTTTGGCAGGAATTTATTGTGTTTCACTACTAACATGAATCACTTTAAGAATTATGTTACCAGCCTCTTAGTCAAACAGCTTGACTTGGTGGTGACGTCACTGCCTGCGTTTTCACTCAAAAACTTTTAAGCGTTTTCTAGCAGCCATTTTCTTAAACCAAAAAATATTAATCAAACCCAAAAATACGTATTTTTTGTACGTTTTTTTACATTATTATTGTTTAAATTACGTACGAATTATATTTTTAAACTTTCCTATTCCCCAGGTTACTGATTGAAAAGCGGACATCACTTTACCATTGGCGCTGAGCTGAGCAGAGATGTTACAGATAATGTGTAGAAAATTCTTTTATTCAAGTCGAAATTTCAAAAGGATTTTTAACACAAAACTAGAGAAGTACTGTACACAACAACGCAATAAAAGTTCCCTAGCCAACAATTTCAAGTGCCACAAAATCTCAAAGTGTTCCTTTGACGTGAGGATAAAATTTCATATGCAAAATAAAATTAGAGTGAAGAAGCGAACGCACGCTTAGCGTACCGTGTCGTGTGTAATAAGCATGCAAAAAGATGCCAGGCAGTGTTGCTAAGCGTCAAGCGTGCAAACTCCAAATTTACTTTCGGCTTTATGTTTGCCTTTTGGATTGCAATTTTTGCATAACATTTTTATTTATTTAGTCTTTCATTCTCATTTCGCTTAGATGTGAAGGACAGATTCCGTAAAATGACACCATTAATTTAAATTAATGGAATCTACATAAACTGCCCCTCAAGCACAGATGCTGCGTAGACTTGTCTTGCTGTCAAGTCAACTGTCACCCTATACATTCACAAAAGTACAATGTATGGGATGACAGTTCTACTCTTGAAGTTTCTTCGGGATCCCGTGTGTCATGCTACGGCGACTGGACCACATAGGCGTGCGGCATAGGTCGATGGACAAAATTTCATTAAGCACTTATACCACCTAACCCAAAATTAACGTGGGTTTGCTAAAAAAACACCCTTCCTTAAAATGAAATTTATTATTAAAATACGTAGATACCTATAATTATACGTTTAGTAAGCATATAATATATCAACGTCGCACTTTCTTATACCAGAAATAAAAATTCTTCTCTCATGTGATGTGTTTAACGTAATGTGCCAGATAAGTGCGAGTAAAGTGCTCCGAATAAACTCACGCGAAATGAGAAAAGAAAAGGAAGAACCGAGATTGCCCGTGATTTTGATGAAATTAGGCCCCACATTGAGAGTGTGCGACTTTTGAGCATAACACTGCTACATTAGTGGTCAATACACCCGGGGACGAGTGCTTCAGCGTACCCGCTGCTCCGGCATTATGGCGTCCCGCAGGAATTTCGATGGGACCTACTTATAGATAATTTTTTTTTATTTTGATATTGTGAAACTTAAATCCATGTAAAAATTCGCTCCTCTGGTTGCAGGCTGAATACTATTGACATTATATTATAATATTAAGACCTTTTGTATATAATTATTTTGTGTGTATTCTAGCGAATAAATGTTTTGATTTGATTTGAACACCCCCTGGTATTTTAGTTGATATTCCCGCCTCGCTCATCTTTAGCGGGGGAGTCCCACATACGCTGCGCCCCCAGCGCTCGGTGACGATGCTTAACGCATTTATCCTGGGTATAAAAAAAAATCCATACGTCAGACGATGAGTCGGCTGATGACATATATGAGTCGGCCAACATATGTATAGATGGTGGTATTTGCTTGTATGTGATAAGTATTTAACATCGGCCGATGCAAAGTCACCAATCCACTGTCTGCCGTTAATAATTTTCAGTTAATTGACACGCAAAAAAAGGATTCGGCGCGTTTGCTGAAGATTTAGTTATGCGTCGGTATTCGGTAGTAGTGTAGTTACTAGCTTAACTTACGCCTGCGAGCGTCGCATAATCCTATTGGGGGGACAGTCTTAGACTTATTTATTTAAATTTTCCTAGAGAATTTATTTTATTCATTTCTACTGTAATATTTGCATTAGAAACGAGATTTCTGAATGATTAATGTTTTCCAAGTGGAAAATTGTGTTGATACCTTTTTTTAAAGAAATTGTAAGAGCACTTACTTCTTCTCGATATTAATGATATTATACTGTTTTGAGTGGCAGACTGACAAAAAACGCAAATTCTTAACGGTTATTGTAGAAACTTGAGATTTAGACTGCGTTTGTCTTTTTATTAAATACACAAGGATTTTGTATTCATGCCTTAATAATCCAAATTGAGTAGGAATTTTCCAAAATCATTTTTTTTCAGATCTGGGGGCACGGTAGTGCCCCCGCCAAGTCGAGCGCGAAGCAAGCACTGCCGTACCATCCTTTACAGGAACCATTTCGCCGCATTTTCAGGCCCCTATTTGAGAACCTCTGGATAAGACCAGAACACAGAAATTTTCGTCATCCAGTAAGCTATAATAACATACTTAAAATCCAAAATTTCAAGTCTGTAGGTCATTAAGTTCCGAAGTTAAGCGAAAGCAAAGTTTCGCATTTACGACACTCACTCACTCACTCACTCACTCATGATCATCAAAATAGAACTAGTACTTCCCATAAACTGAGAGAGCTGAAATTTGGTACATACTTAGAATTTATTGTATAAACCATAGGAAAACTAAAAAAACATGCAATTTCGGTCTCGTTTTCGAGATAATCTGCGATAATTAATCTGCATAAATAACTTTGTAATCTCATATAAATGTATAGGATTACAAAGTTACATTTGCAGTCAATGGTTAAAATAGTTGTGTAATATCACGGTAAATGGTAATATCCGACTTATTAATTAAAAATTTATATAAAGCCATAGTATATGTATGTGTGTGTATATGTGTCGTAAATCGTCAGTTATGATCAGGCGATATCGTGGTCTAAGGCGTCTAAGGCGTGGTATAACGAATCTATCACAAGAGCCCAACCAAACTATTAGAAGAGATCGACATACCGCCTTTATTACAAGCTTTTATTTACTTTCACCTGTCTTTCTATCTGTCTGTCGGTCTGTCTGTCTGTCTCTAATTAAATCTTGCAAGTTTAATTAGGCCCACTTCCCGGTATAATATTTTTATGATGCATTGGACTAAGAGTGAACGCACACGTACATATCTAGATGGCGCTGACTGTATTTAACGCGCTTACGGTTTGTATTTCTGATAACCTTATAATATAGCGTTTCTACAAAAATAAGTGAAATCCCACCAAAAACATTCTGTAAAAAACTAGCCAAGTCTCGATGGAGCTGCTTGTTTATCTCTAAAAAGTAATGAAATCTAGACAAAGTCGTGCCAAGTATAAGGTTCCTTACTGCGATTTCTTTATTATTATAGTTAATGTTGTGTGACTTGGCCGTTGAAGGGTACACAAGGGTATTATACCAGGTGCTCCATGACACTATTGCACCAATCTGTCCGCTACCCATTCACCAAAAAAAAATTCCACTTGGAAAACGTTGATTGGATAACCAGTCAATTGTAGGCTTGATAAAGCTGCGTATTTCAATAATACTTATGTTTAGGCGATCCAAGTGTCATGGAGCATCTGGTTTTGTACCCTTGTGTACCCTTCAACGGCCAAGTCACACAACATTAACTATAATAATAAAGAAATCGCAGTAAGGAACCTTATACTTGGCACGACTTTGTCTAGATTTCATTACTTTTTAGAGATAAACAAGCAGCTCCATCGAGACTTGGCTAGTTTTTTACAGAATGTTTTTGGTGGGATAAATATTACACAAGATACTTTAAAAAAATTAATATTAAAATATGTTAAAAATAGACTACCAAATTCACAATAGAATTTAGTTTTTTCACACTTTTCCCAGATGAGTAAAAATGTAGATGTAGCGTCCGTGGCCCAGTGGTCATACCTCCGACTTGTAAGCCGGAGGTCCTGGGTTCAAATCTCAGTGTGGCAAAAATTTTCGCCTGGACGCTACCGTGTTTCGGAAGGCACGTAAATCTGTGGGTCCCGGCTGTTTCCTATAAGATATGTAGGAGGCAGTCGTTAGGTCATGTTGCAGGCCTTGTAGGAATCTCGGCGACCTGAAACTGCAACATATAGGTTCGCCACACAACCTATAATTTGTGATTTGACTCTGACAGTGTAAGTAGGGCAACCTGTTCTGTTGGAGTATAAACCCCAATTATTATTATAATTATTATAGATAAAAAATATATGTAGTTATGAGATATTAATTAATATTTAGTGTTAATTCCGCTCTTCCGCTCTTCTTTCTAATAATTATTATAATGGATTTCCGCAAAGTAACGCCTAATTCCATTAATTATATATTAGGTCCCTAAATCGAGACACCTATACGATTTTGAATCCTACCGTGGCGTGGATCGTGATCGAGTGTTATCCATTACAAAAACGAAACGGCTCTACTCAATAATATGAAGGACATGGTAATTCAATTGATCGAAACCGTGGTTGAAAAAACCTCAACAAAAATTATTACGTGAGTAACAGCCGTTTCGTATTTGTACTTTATTTATTTAAAGCATGCCAACATAATTTACACCTTTACTAACAATTACACACATTTTTCTAAATAATACATGCTAAGTGTCATTACATTTATAGGCACAGACTGCATTTAATGAGGTATGCGAGTAACTTAGCATTAAAATAATATAATAATGAAGAAAGAAATTTCAGATGATAGGCAGGTATTACTAATAAAAATATTCACGTGTACAAAAACACTCACTCACTTGTAAATTCATTTTAAACATACAATATAAATAATATGCATGCATATGCGGGAGGGCGGGTGGTGCACTCGGTGGTGGAATTAATACTAATTACTGTTTTGGTATCGTTTGAATTCCTCGCCATCTCCTAAAACTTAGTTAGACTCACAAATTTTAGAGCGGAATTAACACTAAATATTTAATAATAGCTAATAATTGTTGTGTGTGCTAATAGTTTGGATGTCCGCAAAGTAACGCCTAGCTCCATTAATTATTAATACATACAATATAATATTATTTAATGATACATAAATATGAAAATGTAAATATGAAATACCTACCTATATGTTATACCTAATATACGACTAGCTTATACTCGCGGCTTTACCCGTGTGCCAAAATCCTTTCTTAGCGGACGTCTACGTCATGAAACTTATCTGTATTCCAAATTTCAACCGAACCCGTTTAGTTTGGGCTGTGCGTTGATGGATCAGTCAATCAGTCACTCTCTCCTTTTATATATTTAGAAGATAATATGAAGGACATTGTAATTGAAAACACATATGTATGTCCTGGACTACAATCTAGGTCAGAATATCTTGTTTTTATGTAAGTTCTTATTGGTTGTAATCTGTTTGTGTGATAATCTATACTATTATATAAAGAGGTAATCTGATTGCCTGACTCATCATCATACAGACAAAACCGCTAGACCGATTAAGCTGAAATTTGGCCAGCGTGTTCTTTAGGTGACGTAGGCGACCGATAAGAAGCGATTTCGAAAAATTCCCACGGGAACGGGAATAATTCCCAAAAAACGTTTGTATGCAAATCCGTAACTGCTGAACCGATTTCGCTGTAATTTTGTGGGACGATTGTTTAGGCTATGTTTTGGAATTTTGTATAGTTAAAAATAAATTTAAAAAAAAAAGATCAAAACCCTGGTTGAGAAAACATCAACAAAAATTATTACGTCAGTACAGCCACATCATACTTGTAATCTTGCCTATATGTTATACCTGTATATATGTATACGAGTAAGTAGGTCGTAGGTATCACCTATATCTTAGGATTTTGTTTATATCTCATAATACAGCAACGTGCGCTGACAAATTCATGAATTTTCACGTAAATAAATATGGGATAAGGCGCTGTAGGTTCGATGAAACGACGGCCCATGCATACAAATACGTTTGTTAAACTTCAAAATTGCTTTGAGCCGCACGTTGCTAATTTTATATACAGTTTAACAGTAGGAGCTGTCATTAACTTGGATTCGCTTTATTATGTTTGCAATGTTATTTGGTAGGAATAAAACATCTATTTGGGAGGGGCGTTTGTCATGGAGATTGAATATGCGAGAACAATGTCAGTTATTTTAATTAAACATAACATACCTAATCAAAGTCAATATTTAGGGCGTTACGAAAATTATTAATACAAGAATTCAATAAATAATTTAATGTGAAGTGTAACAATTAGTGGTCTTCGTCGTTAGTGGTCGGAAAAACTTCCAGAAAACCAAACATAGAAAGCAAAATATATAGGCATATTGCCCATACTGTCATTACAAATTTCGGCCATAATCCTTTCAAAGGCAGAGTTTTTGATAAACTGTTAGGACAAAGGCCGTGTAATTCGCTTCTATAATAGAGGCGCGAGTCAGTCCGCGTGCCACAGCTAGTTACGGTTGTGCCTACGCGAGTGGAATAAATAACTTATAGGCTCTACAGGGTCCTAAACGTAAGCACTAACTAGTTATTAGTGCTTTTATAAGTAGCTATTTTAGACTTCATATTTTATGGCTTCATAGTGCCCTAATGGCTTGTTATTTAGTGCTTTTATAAGCAGTGGTTTAAGTTACGAGTTGTTAACGCTGCTTTATTTTGACTATGAATTTGGTGTTGAATTTATTATTGCTTTTATATTTATATTTTTCGAACCCACTTTTAAGGCCGCGTGCCACAGTTAGTTACGGTGGTGCTTGGTGCTTACGTAAGTGGACTAAATAATTTAAGGGCTCTACAGGGTTCTAAACCTAAGCACTAATAACTGCTTATTAGTGTTGAAAATAGCTGGTTTAGTTTTGAGTTGTTAACCTAGCTTTATTTCGACGAAGATTAATTTTGCGATGATGGATTCATTATTGTGTTTGACGAATTTTTTTTTGAGGCATTTAAATGTCGTACTATAACTAGTTATTAGTGTTTTTATAAGCAGCAAGCAAACTTATTTTTGAGGTCTTTTAGTGATATTGCTGTGTGAGACCTTTTAGTGATTTTAGGGACCTAAAAATCAAAATGGTTAATTACACAGAACTGAGAGCATGCAATGCATGAGCATGAGCATGCTGAGAGCAAATATTGAATAAATTAACGAAAATGTTAATTCATGCACAAAACATCTCTGATACAACAAATTAAACAAAAAAAACCTGTACCTAATGTGTTTTTATTCATACACCTATACAGTTTAGCTTTTGTCCAGGACCTCGCCTGTCCTTAAGATGCTACTAACGTTAAACCAAAAAATCTCCCTAATTTCACGTTTTACACAACCAGCATGACTGTTCCTTACATTTTCCTTTAAAAATAACACCTTAATAACATCGTCGTGTCACCACGTCACGACCACTTTACGTAATAACACAAAATGAAAACAAAGTCCATCCGAGCGTTTAGCCAATTACCATCCAATCGTGCATTTCAAGCAGCCTTATCATAAGATATTAGAGCTCATTTTCGTCTGTTTAAAACGTAAATGTAAGTGGTAGAGCATTTCGGTGGAGTAGATGTGGCGTATCTGAAATTCAGATGGAGTTTTTCAGCGGAAGCGCGGAATAATAATGAACACTAGAGAATTGGACGTGTTAAGAGAGTTGGAGTTCTCTCACGGTTCAGCGGGAATCTAGTTTATTAGGCTTTTAGGGCGATGTTTCTTGTACTAGACAGGGTTCAAGGCTTGATCTAACTTGTTATTAGCTACAGGCATGATCAAAATATAAACCACTACTGTGGGCTGAAAAACGTCACAGACGCCTTAACACAACGCAATAGACAACCTCCAAAGGTTCACAGAATGCAAACGTAACCTGATAGAGTTTTTGACAAGGTCAAAAATATAATTATTTCGTATACTTCTTCTTGAATCGTTCCCTCATGGCTGAGGATTGTGGTCATCACTGGTTATGGATGTTGGTGTTGTGACTCGTCTGACGATCTGCCTCTACCAGTGCTTGTCCATTTCAGTCTGTAAATAAAATAATGAAAAAAATATATTATTAATAATATAAACGTGAAAGTTTGTAAGAATGTATGGAAGTCAGAATGTCTGGATGTATGTTTGTTACCCTTTCACGCCTAAAACGCCGATTGAGCGGAAATTTGGTATAGAGATAGTTTGGATCCTGGAATAACACATAGGCTATAGTAGCGGGTAAAACCGCTGGGCGCAGCTAGTATAACATTTGTTGGTTTTTGGGGGGGATCTAATACGTCGCTATACAGTAGAAAACAGACCGACTCGAGTCCTGTTAGTGACATAACTAGCTTCTACCAAGCAACTTATATAGCGCTTGGTAGATATTCTCTCACTTTTTTTGTCAAATTTACAAAAGAAAATTACGTATCCAATATTTTGTTATTATTATAATTTTTAGTCAACATCCCCATTAGACTACCATGTAAGTATCATTATTTTTCTCCTTGCAACGTTGTCTGGAAGAGATCACTTTTAGCGATAAGACCGCCAATTTTTACACTTATGTCGTGATTTTGTGTTATAGTTTTAAGTTTTCAGTATGTTTATAGTGTTTCAATAAAGAGTTTTCTATTCTATTCTAGGCCGCGTGTGGAAATTTATCTCCAAATGTGTGTAAATACCACAGCCTATTCTATGAGAATATAAATGAACATTGTGTTGATGTTTATGCGCTAGTCGCAACTGGCAGGTAGTAGTTTACAGCGGGAGGCTTGGGCGCCTGCCAGCGAGCCTCGGTCGAGTGTTCTCACTGAGAATTGCCTGATTTTTAACCAACACCAAAAATATGGGTGTTCTGTATGCGAATTAATAATGCGAGACAGTTTCATATTACTAGGAGTAGACTTCCTTTGCAGGAGGTCGACTTGGGTACCTTGCACTGCCACCGTTAAGTGAGTCCCACATAACCCGTGCCTCTCCCCTGCAAGATACATAGACGCATTTCCCCTTCCAAAAAAAGGGTACCCAAGGGTACAGTGCCAGTTATAATACCACCTGATCAGTGATGTACAAACATTACTTTGCTTTGATAGGAGACCACAGTAGCTAGTGTAATTACTGCGGTACTGTATGTATTGTACTGATTTGGAAAAGATTATAACGTATTTACAAGAAATATTATACTTTTGATCCTGTTTTAATTTTAGGTTGGCCTTTTTTTTTTTTTTTTTTTTTATGTGATGAAGTAGAAGACGAGCAAGACGCTCTCCTGATGTTAAGAGATAACGGCTGCCCATAATCAGTACAGTGTTTGTTACCTAGGATTTCACAATTATGTGAAATTCTAGGAGCACTGCACCAACGCTTCTCACTCAAGAGTCATAAGATGTTAAGACTTTTTAGCCCAGTAATTTCACTAGCTACAGTGCCCTCCTACCGGAGCACAGTAATGTTTGCACATCACTGCTCAAGCGGTAGAATAACTGGCACTGTTGGGGTACCCACCTAGACGACCTCCTGCAAAGGAAGTCTACCCCCGGTGTATTATCTTGTTTTGGATAAATATAATATAACAAAATACAAAAGGCAGATTCTGATGTTTTTACAATATTTATCATACATATCTAATAGCTTTAACATTTTCATACATCTCTATTTATTTTTATTTTCTCAGAAAGAATTGTGAATTTTATCGACGGCCAGTTTTATATTTTTGATTTTCGTTTTTATTTGATTAAGAGAGTGAGCACTGGCTATATTTTATTGGCTTATTCCCCGAACTTGGAATTTATTCTGCTTTTCCATCTTTGCTTTGCATGCTGTATACTTATTATTTCAATTTGACTGAAAAAGTTACATAGATTTACTCGTCATGTTACATCGTATTAAAATAAAACATTTCCATGTTTTATTTTAAAATAGAGTATCTTTATCAATTTGCACAATATTATTATAATGTAATATTTATGATGTAATTTATGTTCAATTAATAAACAATTCACAGTTTGCTACGATTTTACCCGCTCTTTCTTCATATTATGATACTTCTTTTTATTATGCTAGGGTGTGTCTACATGCAAATTCAATCGATTCATCCAATTAGTCATGAAGATGTATTGTATTATACATATTATGCAATAAATGTTTGTTACCCCTTTGAGGCTTAAGTGACTAAACTGTTATAGATAAAACTTGCCATGTAGTTTTTATATAAGGTATTTTTTAACTAGGTAGTAGGCAATAAATACTTTATTATTATTATTCTCTTTATTTATATACAATCTTAAACTAAATTTTTTACAATATTTTTAAAAAAAATAATATATACAAAAACTAAAAACATTGTAAAAAACTTAATCTAGAAGAAAACCCGCCGTCAGCGGGGCCAGAGCCCAAGCTGCCGGCGGTCAGGGCCGCAGGGTGAGGAACCTCCGGACAATGCGTGCCGTGTCAAGGATTACCGCCTTCTGTATCAGGCCCTTGATCCAACCGTCTAGCGCGAGCCTCTCGAGATGTTGGTCGAGGCTCTTTGCTATTAGACCGTTCACCGACACGACTATCGGAACAATGATCGTCGAATCAACGTCCCACATGGCGGTAATCTCGTGCGCTAAGTCAAGGTACTTGCTCAGCTTATCCTTCTCAGCTTTCACGAGATTCTCATCATGGGGGACGGTGATGTCGATGAGCACTGCGCGGCGTTGAGATCGATCTACCACCACGATGTCAGGCTTATTGGCGACAATAGTCCTGTCCGTGATAATAGATCGATCCCAATAGAGCGTAGCACGACCATTTTCGAGAACTGGTAAGGGCGTGTACTTATAATACGGCACTTCAGAGTCAACAAGGCCATATCGAAGAGCAAGTTGCTGATGAATGATCCTGGCTACTAAGTTGTGCCTGTGCAAATACTCGGTGTTAGCAAGATGAGAACAACCGGAAGTTATATGCCTGAGTGACTCTCCGGGACGGCGACAGGCTCGACAAACGTCAACAGTGCCGTCCTTCAGGATATACTTCCGGTAGTTGTTCGTCATGATAACTTCATCTGCAATTGCACAGGCAAAACCCTCGGTTTCCCCAAATAGGTCTCCAAAACGTAGCCAGTTCACCGACGCGAGCAAGTTTACATCAGCCCCTGTGAGGGCCCGGTAAAAGCGCCCGTGCAGCTCCTTACTCTTCCATATGTCCCTGCGTTCTTCAGTGCTCAGTACCGCTGGTTTTCGCCAGTTCTCGTTGCTAAAGGAGAGCGGTGTGAGGTTTTTGTCCACTGCCACCACATCTCGATGAATCCCACAC
This sequence comes from Hemithea aestivaria, assembly GCA_947507615.1. Classification (NCBI taxonomy): domain Eukaryota; kingdom Metazoa; phylum Arthropoda; class Insecta; order Lepidoptera; family Geometridae; genus Hemithea; species Hemithea aestivaria. The sequence continues at coordinate 1,888,378 of OX382325.1, read as the reverse complement.
TCGTTGTTAAGGAAGTATTCCCTGAGATTACACACTTCACGATTGTGTAGGTTCTTAGCGTTTAAAAACCCTCGACCCCCGCACTTTCGTGGAATGTATAACCTCATCACAGACGAGCGTGGGTGTAGCATACGAAATGTCGTAAGCATTTGACGCACCCTCCTGTCCAAGGCATCTAGTTCAGTTTGAGTCCATCTTAGTATTCCAAAGGAGTATGTTAACAAAGGCATCACCCAACCGTTAAAAGCACGAACCTTATTGCCACCGGACAAAAGACTTTTCAGAACTTTTGTCAAACGACATAAGAAACGCTCCTTCAACGACTCCCTAATATCTCTGTCAGCCACACCTAATAACTCTGGCATACCAAGGTATTTGTAGGTTTCAGTTTCAGAGAGAGATTTGAGTGTTATAGTCTCAGAGAGTTGTATATTCTCTGAATTTACAACCCTACCTCGTTGTACATGAACGGCCGCACACTTGTCTACACCAAACTCCATCCCAATGGCACTACTAAAATCGTTCGTGATATTGAGTAGTGTCGTTAGGTCTTGACGTTTTGTTGCAAAGAGCTTGAGATCGTCCATGTACAGCAGGTGAGAAATAACCTCACCCTCTCTCCGAAGCCGATAGCCCTGTCCTGAATTCCTCAGTAGAGTACTGAGGGGATTCAGAGCCAGGCAGAACCACAATGGGCTCAAACTGTCTCCCTGGAATATACCTCGCTCGATCCTTATCAAGTCCTGCGATTGGGACAGAGTCTCGCCGCCGCCTGGTTGAAGAAGAACTGTAGCCCATTGTCCCATACACATACTTAAAAAGGATCTTAGTGTTGCATTAATTTTGTACAACTCTAAAATCCTTCGTAGCCACGTATGAGGCACCGAGTCATAGGCCTTCTTATAATCAATCCATGCAGCGGTAAGAGTCCCCCTATTTCGCCGGACCTGTTCGCAAATGGTCGTATCAATGAGGAGAAGCTCCTTAGTACCACGAGACCCAGCCCTACATCCATTCTGAGTAGGTGCCAAAACATTATTCGCAACAATATGCGAATCTATTTTGGATCTCAGAATGGATGTAAGGAGCTTGTAGATGGTAGGCAAGCATGTGATCGGTCTATAGTTTTTGGGCTCCGTGGTACTACCAGATTTGTGGAGCAGGATAGTCTGACCTATGGTCATAAAAGCTGGAAGAGAGCCGAGCTCAAGAGCTTCTTGGAATTGTGTTGCCAGACGCGAGTGTGAGCTCCGAAACCATTTTAGCCAAAAATTGTGCACCCCGTCCGGTCCAGGACTTTTCCAGTTTGGCGCCGAACTGATTGCACAACGGACATCCAGGGGACTGATGGTAACGTCCTCCATGGTCTCGATGCCCTCACACTCACGTTCAACAACATTTATCCAGTCACTCTCAGAGTGTTCAACGGGCACCGACCAGATGCTGCGCCAGAAACTCGTCATGGTAGTAGCATCCGGTAGTTGCCCATCACACACTCTACGGTCTGTTCCCTCCCATCTTCTGTACACCATCCTTTGGTCACTTTGGAAGAGGCGATTCTGTTGGTATCTGTTTACACGTTCCTTGTAGCGGCGAATACGGCTTGCCCACGCATAAACTTTCTGTTTAAAGTAGTCGATACGCTCCGTAGCATTGGCCATGTAGTCCCGAGAGCTAATGCCGGTACCAGCAAAAGCCTGAGTTACGAAGCGCATAACTCTGGGGCGCTGGTTGCCCGCTCTAAAACAGATCAATTTGCCAATGAGAGTCCTGGCCCACCCGATACGTCGCTCAATCCGTTTTTGCCATTCGGGAACATTATCAGTAGGCCTCGGGGATCGGTTGAAGTCGGGAAACTTCACCCGAGCCACTTGGCATACCGCAATGGCCCCACAATACAGAATTGAGTGAGTATCGGTGAGATCTTGGCTGTCCTGTAGTAACGGGGTCAGTAAAGAATCCATGGCTCCCATTAGCGCTAAATTGCGTTTATTCGTGGGTAGGCGGGGTAATCGAGGCCTAGGTTCCAGTGTAGACCTATATCGTAAAATCGCGTCGTCCAAAGTTCTCCTCAGTTGCTCACTCGCCTGGGGACTTACTTGAGTACTCGCACAGTCTACGACGTCATCACCGAGATCAACACGGGGCGACACCGGTGTGGGGGCCAGAGTTGGTCCCGCAACCGGCGCAGACATGCCGGGCTGATCCCGCGCCGAGGCAGTAGCAGCACGAGTAGCAAGCCCCTCCAGGCGGAGCTGCTCAAGCACAGAGTCATTCAAAAACTTGTGTGTTTGAATAACTCGTACTTGATCCGCTAGTCGTTGTTTATTAACGGTCACGGTCGGTTCAAGGTCCTGAAAAAAAGACAGCATCCTGTCACGGAATGCAGTCAGGTTAGTTCCCCCTCCTGTGGCCCTATAGTAGGCGCGCATGCAGTTCTCGTTCATGCTTTGAGTCCATCGCATGCGTCGCACTACACCACCGGCAGCGGGGGCCCGTGGTGGGGCGGTGCGCCCCGTGGGTCCCAAGCGTGTCGGCGGTGGCCGTCGTCCCCGTCGCGCTGGTGGAGGTGGCGGCGGAGGTGTCGGCGGCTCGCTCTCACTGCTCGCCGAGCTGCCGGAGGGCGTCACGAAGACGTCCTCCGACGAAGAGCTCGCCGTTGGTGAGGCGGGCGGTGGTGGGCGTGCGTATTGTGTGCCATCCGCTTCTGCTCTCGTCTTTGCCCTTGTTTGCATATTGTTATTATTATTATTAAGTTGTTTTCTAAGACTAGCTCAAATATATTTATATAAGGTTAAAGCTAACTGCTGGGCACAATATCTCTAAAATAAATTATTACTATAGACCTGTCGCTAAATTCCTGCAAAAAGGTACATTACCTAAGTAAGATTGATACACAGAAATAAGTAGGTATATTCCAAAATAAATCTTAATTCCATTTCAGAAAAGGTGCGAAAAGAAATCGGGCAATAAAACGGGGTCGTTACCGGGATCAAATCAATATAAGCCTTAAGCCTACCCATTTCACTCTTATCAAGATGCTACTTAAATATACCTAACAGTACCTTAACATAGGTGGGAAATAAGTTGCGAATGATTTTTATGGTCTTTTTTGGGAATTTTACGAGTTTTAAACATTTTTATACCTATTATAATATTGTATACTTCTCTTAAATTAGGCGAACCTTCATCTCTTAAATTGTTTTCCTTTCTTGCATGGACAGAACCGTTGCTTAATCACCGTTTTTAATCAAATTATGTGTATTTAGCATGTTTGCGGGTTTTCACATAAAAAAAATCAAACTACAGTAGAACTCGTTTAATACGATCACGCTTCTTACGATTTCTTACGTAATACGGCCATTTTGCGTCAGTCCCAGCAACTTGAACATTGAGTTTTCTTTGAGTATAAAAACAACAATTACAAAAGTCTTACCTCTACGAAAACATACCAAAAAATGTCACGAAGTTTAATAAAAATGCGTGCACCAACGTATTTTATATACTCGACAAAAATTTCTAATCAAGCTGTCAGGAAAATATTGCCCGATCTGCAATTTTTCGTAACGAACAAAAAGCGAACGAAATTCGTTCAAGAAAATATGCAATCTGCTAGAGATGCATCATCATTATTCACAGTATCGATATAACATACTGCAAGTAGTAAATAGAGGTGCCAAAAAGAGCCACACATTACTTATTAAAACTAGATCGGGCATAATAGAATGTTGTCTGTGTGCACGTAGCCAAGCGCCAATCGAGTGTGGCTGAAACTCAATAAATATAGGTACTGGGAATACAGTTCTTAGGGAAAAACGAAAGGACGACTATAATCCTAGTACATTTATTTAGCAAGAAAATATTAATGCATAACTACGGGCACAAAACCAGCGTCGTCGCGAGAGCAAACCGTGACAAAAAATATGATCCGACGAATGAGGTTGGCTAACACTTTTTGTGCGTTAGACCGCCAATTGTAACAATTCTAATATCAAATACTTAAAAAAAAAATGTGGTGTTCAAGTAAGACTCATCCAATCTAAAAGTTTACCACGACCGTTCCTAATCCCTATTTGTTCCGCGCCAAAAGCTGTTCCACGTTTATCGATAAACTAACAATATCGATACAAAGGCGCTTGATTGATTGGCGCGCCGTCAGCGGCAGTAGACAAAACAGTGATGTATCGCAGGTATCGATAGAAAAGTTACATATAAGGTCATTAATATCTGTCGATGGTCGATAATGTCGATAGAAAGTGCGGCCTCATCTTTGCTACTTCAGAAAGATACCGTAGCTATCGCTACGAGACTTTAGGTTTCGTAGCACATCGTAGAGCCTGCTACGTACTCGGAGGCTGTAGTGATAAATTACCTATATACGCAGCGTGTTGACTACACTACATCAAACTGAATTTTGGCTAGCAGTATTACAAAATGGCTAGATCGAATGAGATATGGCTAAATGGTAAAATAATTATTAAATTAACCAAGGATTACAACAAAATGTAAAATGGTTAAAATAAATGTTAAAAATAATAATTTGACTTTGAAAAATCTATTTTTTGTAGAAGTGTTAGTTTTAAAGACTAGCTGATTTACAAAATTTCTAGGCTAAATGGAAAATGGCTAGGCAGAATGTAAAATAGCTGAGCCGAATATAAAATGGCTATTAACATTGTTTAAAAAACATTGTTTGTTTTTAAAAACAGTGTTAAAAGATAAGAATAAAACAATTAGCAAGTTCCAAGCTTCGGTATTTAGAACAATGAAGTGGATCGTTCTGATTAAAAGTTCGCACTTGAAGTGTTCTTTACGTGAATGTATTGTAAATTAACTTCAGAGAAAATAAATGATTAAATTTTAAAAAGTTTGTGACTATTAAATTATTACCTATTTATTTTTAAAGACTAGCTGATTTACAAAATTTCTAGGCTAAATGTAAAATGGCTTGGCAGAATGTAAAATGGCTAGATAAATGTTAAAAATAGTGAATATAAATTTAAAAACATTGTGTTTGTAGTTAAAAACAGTATTAAAAGATAAGAATGAAACAATTAGCAAGTCCCAAGCTTCGGTATTTAGAACAATGAAGTGGATGGTTCTGATTAAAAGTTCGCACTTGAAGTGTTCTTTACGTGAATGTTTTGTAAATTAACTTGGGAGCAAATAAATGCTTTAATTATGCTATTTAGAGAATTTAGCTTTTTAAGTGATCTAAGCGACTATAAAAGTATTATTTGTTTTTTAAGTGGATACTTAAAGTTTTATTCGGATTATGAAAAAGTTCAAAAATTGTAAAGAACTTTAATATCTTTACTTAAACTACAGCATACTCATAAAAATACTAGCAAAAAATAAAGCATACATTATGTTTATTAAAAAAATATGGAACTTAAACTAAAAATCGTGGGTTGATGATGATGATAAATCGTAATGTTTTGATTTTGTGTTTTAGTTTTAAGTTTTCTATATAATATAATTTGTAGTGTTTCAATAATAAAGAGTTCTATTCTATGCGAAAAATATACGTCTACGAAAACATATAATAATATGATCTACCAAATAACTCAGGGATAAATATTATATAAACATTATGTAAACATGTATTTTATTAAAACCCCACCTGGTATTGAAATAGCAAACACAAAGTTCTAACTCACAAAAAAGTGTACTAAAATATGCTGAACACTTTTATTAACTTACTTTTTATAACACAAGCTATTCTCGTCTCAGAGCTCTAAAAAAAGAGTGATTCCTGTAAATTATTTTCGCCAAAATTCGCTTTGACGCCTCAGGGAAATATTTTTGCTGGTTTTCCCTTTACCACTTTTGTAGAACATGATGAGTAACACAGAGTATACTTTAATACTTTTCGGGAATTATTGCGTTCTGTGGTATCAGATTTTTACAAGTTGAATAAAAAAAAAACTTTTTAAAAACCAGTTTTTATTAATATTTATCATCATCAAGACGAATCAAATGAGCCCCAACTCGGTGGTGCTGCGACGTTTAATTACGAAGTTCTTATGGCCACCTTCCAGCTCCCGAACAGATCAGCTCCATTTCATAATATATTGCATTGTCATTCGATTTATACATGCATGCCAATTTTCAGCTCAATCAAAAATCGGGAAATGTACCAAATTAAACTTCCAAGATTTGATTACAGATAGACAACAGACAGGTGAAAGTAAATAAAAGTTGGTAATAAATTTCAAGTGTTTTTTAAGCTAGGAACAAAACGCATTACGCATAGGTGCCCTCAATTTAAGGGGGTAGAGCAAGGCGACTGCATAGTGTGTAGTGCACACTGCACAGGTACCCACTTTTAAACCACGACAACGACAGCGGCAGTCTCGCATTATCTTTGTAATGGAAAACTGAAAATTTACACTAAACGATTCGTGAGTATTTAGCTTTATCTTTGTAAATTAACGGCATAAACTCGGTTACCGCAGCAGCTCCTTGAGGAAGATCCTCGTACAGGATCGAAACGGTCGGCACGAAGCCGAAGTAAACACACGTGAGTTTATGCCGTTAATTTACAAAGATGAGAACTGAGAATCTTTTTAATATAAATTAATGTATTTAGTTTTTAATGTTTTGTATTGTAATTATGATGTTCAATAAAGTATTATTTCATCGGCAGAGCCTTAACATGTGAAAATATATGGTGATAGGTCAATGACATTGCAGCAAAGACATGGATATGCGATCTGCTTAGGATAGAGATGCATGGCACAAAGGCAAGGAGGCCTTTGCCCAGCAGTGGGAAGATATGGGCTGACAATAATTCATAATTCATTTATTTCAGGCAATAGTACACTGCCACAGACGCAGTGTACCAGAGGCCCATATCATATATACCTTACAGACTAACATACATAAAATTTTATAAACTTAAAAACTAGGTAACACGTAGTGCCGGCGACTTGTTGCGCGCAGAGTCAGCAGGAAGTCGACCATGAAGATGATGTGGTGAAAATAAAATTTTGGACTGAAAAAAGCACTTCAGCCATCCGATTTATGTGCGTAAGCTAAAATATTTAGATTGGCCATAAGGTAATTATCGGTCGTGGTTTATTTACAAAGAAATAAGAAGACGAGCAAGACGACGAGATCACGCTGTCCGTAATCAGTACAGTGTCACCCATTTAAAATTCTAGGTGCACCCAACGCTTCTTACTCAAGACTCAAGGGTATATATAACGAAATAAGAAGGCGAGCAAGTCGCTCTCCTGATGGTAAAAGCTAACGCTGCCCATAATTAGTACAGTGCTACCTTAGTGAACTGCGCCAACGCTTCCCACTTGAGAGTCATAAGATGTTAAGACTCTTCAGCCCAGTCATTTCACTAGCTACAGTGCCCTCCTACCGAAGCACAGTAATATTTGCACATCGCTGCTCAGGCGGTAGAATAACTGGCACTCTTGGGTACCCACCTAGTCGACCTCCTGCAAAGGAAGTCTACCCCCGGTAGATGTTAAGACTCATCGGATAAAGTTTACAAAAACACTTGTTTATTCAATCATCGACATTTTTCTAATATATTTTTCATGAAAGTTTGTTGACCTTACGCCCTAACCTACATAACCGGAATAGATGCCAATCCTTTCAACTTGACTGATGGTTGATCCAATTTTTCGCAGCCTCACCTCAGCTGGGACGTACCTTAAACAATTCCCAGGGAGCCTTGAAAATATCCCCTAAAATGGAGAAAGCCTGTTTCTCGCAAAAATACTGAAAGGCTCTTGATTTTGTGGGTTTATATTACAACAGTCCAAAGAATAAAAAAAATCTTGGAAATGGTTTCAATAGAATTGAGACACCCATAGTAAGCCAAAACACTTATCGTAATAATATTTTAATTATTTTTGTGGATTAATACGCATACAGCCATGCATACAATGTCACCGTAGTACCTGTAATTGTATATTAGCATATGTTTATGTGAGTCCTTGTACCTAAGTGTAATTGTAAAAAAGCCATAAGGACGTCCATTTTAGATCAACCATTAAGGATACTTTATAATTTAGGCACAACTTCGCACAATAAATGATAGTGGGCGCAGTTCTATAAATATTTAATAATTAATATTAGTGTTCTTCTCTTCAAGCTAATGAATTTAGGTACTACGAGTGCCTCATTGATTTTCAGTAAACTAAATCTAATAGTTTTTAGTCCACGCTACGGGCCATGTTTCGCTTTTAAATACGTAAATCAACAAAGAGTTTGTATGCGAAATTTGTTTAATGCAGACCCTTTTCGTTTAATGGGAAACGAGATGTTGGTTCGGCGCTGTGTGTTCTTTGTATGCAAACAATCAAACAGTTATGTTTGTATTTTTATAAACGACCAGCTCTACTACGTACCTACACGTGTTTTTTATACAACGAAGTAAGAAGACGAGCAAGACGCTCTCCTGGTGGTAAGAGGCTACCCATAATTATTAGTACAGTGCTAACCAGTATTTTACAAAGGTAAATATTTCTGGTGCACTACGCCAACGCTTCTTACTTGAGAGTCATAAGATGTTAAGACTCTTCAGGCCAGTAATTTCACTAGCTACAGTGCTCTCTACCGAAGCACACCAATGTTTTGCACATCACAGCTCAGGCGGTAGAATAACTGGCACTTTTGGGGTAACCACCTAGCCGACCTCCTGCAAAGGAAGTCCACCCCCGGTAAACGGTACATGCAGTTCAAATATTTTAACATACAAAACGTTAATAATGAACGTCATTGTGGACATTAATATTAGTACTTTTATTTAGTTTTAAGTCTATTTTGTTATTTTTTGTCCCAATAAAGAGTATAGTATTGTATTGTATTGTCATCATTTTATATGAATTTCTGTCGCACCTATCTAATATGGGATAAAGGCAAGTAGATAGTGTCACCCGATAAAAATAACACGCAAGGTGCGTTTAAACCGTGAACAAAAAAACCGTCTACATGATTATTTATTTTTTAATTTAAAAATCGCTGTTCAGTCAGTTAAACTGGTAAGAGTTTAAATTTTAATTAAGGAATTAAAATTAATTTTATTGTCTATTTATTTATTTAATGAAAACGGTATGATATATATAGATACATACCTACGAGATATTATCCTCATTTTTGAAGTGAGTTAAAAAAGGGTTCAAAAAGCACTCAAGCGAGTTAATATTTCGTTCTCTCGGGCCTATCAAGTACATGTTTTCCCTAAACAGGTAAATTTCAAAAATTCCAAAAGCATCATACTCGTATTATTACCAAAAAGGCAATCTCACCTGTTAGACGATAAACGAAATTCCGGGATCATTTTAAAAAAATATCTCTTTTCTGAGCGTATTTCGCTGTAATATGGGAAGGCACTTGTGTTATAATCTTCGCCGCGCAGCCTTTATGTGACACACGTGCTTTATTGTGGAGGAAGTCTCGTTACGTGTGACATTTTCCTGTCACACTCAAATTTCAGAAACTTTGCTTTATGATTTTGGAAACTACCGTTAAGTCAAGCACGCACTAACGGGCGGGTCATTTTGCTATGTAAAGTATAATAAAAAATTCAGCTGTATCACTTTTGACATTTTATATGAACCAACGCACACTAAAGCTTACAGGCTCGCTGTATCCACCTGTAGTATACTTTCATCATCATCATCATCGTAGCCATAGAACGACCACTGCTGAACATAGCCTCCCCCTTTGGACTTCCATATGTACCGGTTAGAAGCAACCTGCATCCAGCGTCTACCAGTGACCTCTATAAGGTCGTCTGTCCACCTTGTGGGTGGACGTCCTACGCTGCGTTTGCTAGTCCTTGGTATCCACTCCAGCACTTGTCGACCCCATTGGCCATCCGCCGAGTAGCGCCGTAGTATTTCAATGCGTATGAAATGTGCCAGGTGGATTTTTATGTTATGCTTTGCAGTGCAGTCCTCTGTCAACTGATCAACATCACTGAGTCAGTAGTTTGCATCAAAATTGGTTTGGTAGTTTCAAGATATAAAAATACTACTCCTCGTGCTGTTTTATTGAATGCAAGCTAGAAACTGTTTTTTTTTTCACTTGTTCTTTTACCACTTTTCCCCAATAAAGTGGTGACGAAACGAAGTCGAACACCGAACGGACTATTAATTCGGTACGTTCACCGAATCACCGAATGTTCTGGAAAAGGTTTCAAGTAATGAATAAAATTTCGTTCATAGCCGCAGCGTGCACGCGATTTAAATATTAAAAACTCAATGTGCGGGAATATTGCAATACTTTTTACATTTTACACAATTGCTGATCACTTAGTAAAATAATGTTTTTCCAATTTTATTTATCCATAAGTACTGTATAGTTATTCTGTCAAAAAATCATTTAACAATTCTTCAATTACATTATTGAAATCAGTCCTTTAAAAGTATCATTTCTTTGACGTCTTCGTACAAATTAGTTTATAGCAACGAATTAGGGAAATAAGTTCATAGTCATTTATTGGGTTTAATCATACATGTCAAATAAATTCTAGCTACAATATTATTGTACAACAAAATTATATGATGAAATAATAAAATATTACATACGTGGGTTCCACAAAACCTTCTGTAGAAACCTATTTAATATTATTTTTGAAATTAATAAATTCCTCATAACTATAAAAAGCTTTTTGGACGAGCCAGCGTTTTAATAGAGCGTAAATCTATTGAAGTTCGGAGCGGCTGTTATATCTACAGGTATTTTGTTATATACAGTAGTATATACAGTACTAATAACTGAAATAATAATAATAATAATAAAGTTTATTTAATTGACATAACATGTACATAATCAATTAAAATCAAAAATATAGTGCGAAATGAAAATAAAAACTAATTTTATTTCCATGTTCAATACTATAAAAAGTTACTTTTCTCTCGTCGCCTTAAAGATTTGTCCAACTAAACGCTATGGCCAATAAAAACGCCCCGAGTCCTTACAACGCATTGAACAAACATAAAATTCAGGCCTCACAAGTGGTCCGATCTAAAGCCAATAGCTTTGAAATCCTTTACTAGAGACGCCGCAAGCCCCGAACGCATGGTTTTTAAAAGCTTTTATTTACTTTCACATGTCCGTTGTCTGTCTGTCTGTCTCTGAAAAATACGAAAGGATGGATGTGTTTTTGATATCCCTCTTTGCATTATACTAGGTACACCTGATCTTCGATTGAGCTGAAAATTGTCGTATCTAGATTACTTGGATCCTGGAAAGCTTTAAGTGTACAATGGTAAAACCACTGATATTATTGTAATTCTTAGTTCTGTGTTATTTCTTTCATATTATAAATAAAAATGTTAAAATATATTTACAATATTCAAAATTATATATTTTTTATTACACATACTCCTACATCAAAGACGTAAAATCACAACCCATGTTAGTGAAACAAACTCTACCAACATAATATTTTTATCAATGAGACTCAAAATTGTATTCGAATCTTTAGGAGCATCCCATATTTTCTAAAAACCTTCCGACTCCGACTTCGTACATGAACCCTAGTACCCTAATCCGAACATAAAATTGACGACGAAAAAAATCGTAGTCGAAGTGGACTGGTCGTAAGTCCGAACTGTCACTTACAAGGTTTATGACAAGGTTACTCGTAGTACAAAAAATAAACTACTGAACTGAGCTGGTCGATTATGAATTGAGGCACCCTTAGTAATCCTCTCGCTTGCATGCACTCACTGCTTGTACACTACGCTATCGCGTGCTAAGAAAGCGGCGTAATCAGTGTGTTGTGTAGACGTGGTTTTATCTGTTTCTGCTGTCTTAGTACTAATATGATTAGTAACTAGCTACACCCAGTGGTTTTATCCGCTGTACTGTAGCCTATGTGTCATTCCAGGGCTTAAACCCTGTATCTCCCTATCTCTGTACCAAATTTCAGTTCAATCGATCCACCCGTTTAGGCGTGAAAGAGTAACAAACATTCATTCAGACATCAGGTCATCTCACCATCAGGTGGGCCGTCTGCTTGTTTGTCACCTATTACATAAAAAAAAAAAAACATCCATACATTCTTACAAACTTTTACGTTTATCATATTAGTACGATTATACATTGTGATAGTATGGATATGTCTTGTGTCTGTGTGCGTTTGTCTTTATTATCTCTTTACGCCTAAAAGGCGCTTGAGCTTAAATTTGGTAAGTAGGTTGCCTACCTGTTTGGTAATTAGGTTGGGGACAGTTAGTTATAATTACGAATGTTTTTAACCTCTTCACTCTTCAATGGCCGAATCTAAACTTTGAAATTTGAATGTAAGCTAAAAAATAACTCATAGGCTATACTTTTCAGTTATTAAAACTGCAAGGCTTAGTTACTAAATATATTCTATAAAACAATCAACAGGGCTAACTATTGGTGCTTCACTTCTGTTTGCTTAAACTCTATCTAAGTATTTTTTGAATTCTGTTCTCGTAGGCGATGGCACCCGATAGGCTTTGATGAATACGCTTCCTTATTCCTCATTTTCAGCTTTGAAGGGACTTTGAATTTGCGCGACCCTGGAAGTAGGTCAATTGATATTTTACCTATTTATTTTTAGGATAGGAATAGGCACTGGTAAAATTTTTCGTTTGGCCTTAATTTGTATTTCTGAAACAAAATTGCTTTTTCAGAGGCCGTTTTAAATTAGATTTTGTTATGAATAAGAGGGATTTGTGTTAATTTTTGTCAGCAGTAGTGTTGACATTCTCGTAGGACCCGGAAATCATTAGCCCTACTATATAGAAATGTTATGTGTATTGTTTATTGTAATTCGTCACACTGTAATTGACGTTTGTAAGAGCACAATTTATTTATTTATTTTATTTATTTATTTAGGACACCCAACACAGGATACACTTAAATATTCAAACTTAAAACTAAGAGATCACAACGTGTGTGCTCCTGCACTTATAGGGTGCCACAGCATGCACAACTAAACTACTTGTATTATTTGCTAAATAACTAAAAATCAGTCAGTTTGGTAATAACTTACAAACTTTAAAAGTATTAGAACCCTCAAGTTAAAACTAATATTTAAATAAACATAACAATTAAAGTTTAAAATAACAAAATGGTGTTTTACTGCAACACAACAAAAGAAATTAAATGATATAGAAAAAATATATATCTTTAGGTTAACAAAGTGTCTTAATTTGTATTTATTTTAGATTATTTTAGATATTACAATACAGCGGGATGGGAATATGTCAATGCCTTACTATGCTAAAGGGGCTGATTGAAAGTGCAGATGCTATCAACAAATTACGTAGGTTGCCTAGAAAGGTCTCACTCGTCTCGTTTTACCCAAAATTTCAGACAATCCCTAACTTAAAAAGTCCATCTGCATCGAGTACAACGCCCTCAACTCTCAGAACAATTGTCTCAAAAACTCGTAATATTGCAGTGTAAACTGCAATTACTCCATAATTCCCAAGATTAAGTTAAAACCACACACACAGTTTCCCTCCTGAATAAGACCGAACTCGAACATAATTCCAGCGAGTTTCATTCACTGCATCAACACTGCATTCTAATCTCACTAACTGGATTTACTTAGTTGTCATAGATTACTTTAAAAGATTAGATTAGAGGACTTATTTATTTAAAAATAACAAAAAGGATGTTGACACTATTTGTTTTATACATATGTCAAGATTATTAAAATATATTGAGCACGTATTTTTTATTGTCTCTATATTATTTGAAGAAACATGTGTAAGCTATTTTACCGAGGGTAGACTTTGCAGGAGCTCGTCTAGGTGGGTACCCCAACCATGCCAGTTATTCTACCGCCTGAGTAGTGATGTGCAAACATTACTGTGCTTCGGTAGGAGGGCACTGTAGCTAGTGAAATTACTGGGCTGAAGAGTCTTAACATCTTATGACTTTCAAGTAAGAAGCGATGCCGCAGTACACCCAGAATTTTACCTTTGTAAAATCCTGTGTAGCACTGTACTAATTATGGGCAGCGTTATCCCGTACCACCTCGAGAGCGTCTTGTTCGTCCTCTTCTTCGTTGTATAAAAAAACTAAAGTTGCTTGGTCGTGACGTCACTGCCCAAACCCTGATGCATAATTTTAAACAGTTCATACATAATATCTAATTTTTGTAAAATTTTTGGTTTGCAATAAAATGTTGTTCGATTCTAGATTCACCAACTTTATGATATCAAAAAGACTTAACAAATTATAGCAATATAAAACTTCATCACCAGTCTCTAGACTGCTCTTTAACAGTGTTTAATTCACTTCCACGAACTTTTACTAACGGAATTAATACCTGTTAAGATTTCCCTATCGGAAATTCCCTGCTCTGGCGTAAGTTTGAACATCTCCCGGTTTAAAATGGAGCTATATTCTGACACAGACTGTGGAAAGCAGACACCGCAAAAATGTAAAAGAAACAAAATAAAAGAAGAATACAATAACAATTTATTACATACAAAAATAACTTACTAGTTCTAATACCTTAACTGGTGGATCCCCCCGCACTTCGTTGCGTCGAACAGCAAATTGTCAGAGTCTTTGTACTATACTTATTATGTATATAATATAGATATAATATGGTTTATATATTCCTCTTGAATCACTATGACTATCTAGATTTATTAGAAAACCGCATCAAAGTCCGTTGCGTAGCTTTTAAGATCTATGTACATAGGGAAAGACAGAGGCGGGGTGCGACTTTGTTTTATATTATGTGGTGATAAATTCCAGGCAGTTTTATCGCACAATGCAATTTCTCACAGACAACCTGAAAATAGAAAAGGACAGAAAACACTTTACAGACGGTGCGGTGGTGCGTAATTTGTGCTGTTACTTACTATATAACAATATTAATGTAAATCTTTTCTCCTTTACAGGTAAAACAAATATCAGATGTTCATCATTCTTCTACCGTCAGTAAGTCATATTATTGCCGGGCCTAAGCCTAAACTTTAATAATGTTCAAAGTTGAAGTTGTTTTAATTTGTAAAAATAGCAAAAGACGCATTTTACCGCCAATCATTACGATTATATAATTATTAATTAACTTTGTGATAGTATTAAGCTTTTTTTGAATGTACAATGAAGAGTTATCATTCATTATTTTTTACGTACGAGTAATTTTGTTTATGGAGTCACTTTCTCTGAGTGAACTTGTACTAATCGTGTAATGGCATTCTTAATTCTTAAGTAGAGTAATAGTGCGATGTAACATAAATACTTTACATAAACTAAAACCTAGCAATATGTTTTAAAACTTGACCCTAAGTGGTAAAAGATTTAGTTGTAATAAATTTTAAGTCAGTTTTTTGTATGAAACGCGGTGTCTACCTTTCTTCTTAAGTTATTGTAGTGAGGGCTGGAAGGCGAATCCGCTAGACTTCCTAATAACATTTTAATAATAAACTCGCGTTCGGCTTGGAACAACGGAGATAGTGAATTTTGGCGTCAGCGTAGAGTTACTGGCGATTATTTATTATCGTGGCGATGAATTTCATAAATGTATCTATTGTATATTAAATTTTTATTAGTGATGATACTAGATTAGAACTATTCTTCATTTAAGTTGTACATTCTTTTCAAAGTGGTGAGGTTGGTCTGATGCTCGGTCTTCTGCTTGGATTTTTCCAACGGATTTAGTGGTTTAATGCCATTTTTTTCTATGAGGTCTTTCCAGCGAGTTGGAAAACGGCCTCCTCTCTTCCGTTCAATTGGACCCTGCACGACGAGTCTCTTCATAGGTTGCTCTTGCCAAGAGATGTGACCAAAACACTTCAATATTCAGAATAGAATAGAAAACTCTTTATTAAAATACCATAATTAATATTTTATTATAGAAAACTTATAATGAAAACACAATTTCGTAACTTAAATGTAACAATACCTATCAACCTACCTGATTTTAGTACTACATAATAAGATGACCATTCGGTCGATCATTCAATGATTTATTATAGCCTTATTTAAAAGGCCTGTGTGTGTATTTAAAAGGCCAAATTCTGCCTCGAATAGACCTATTAAATCAACAAACCGACTTAATTGATTTAATAAAAAAAATATTTTGAACTTTTTTTACAAAGAAAATAATATAGCGATCTAAACGCAGTACATGCATAATACTAGGTATGTAGCTTAAATTTAATCCCATAATCATTCCAATGCAGTTGCCTTGTAGGTGCTAATTTCTTTTGCCTGAGACTTGAGCCAAAATTTTAAAAAAGCAAGATTTATTACGGATTCCCGCGGCCACAAATCAACCGTGGCTGTCCGAATTTGTGTAAATTATACCAAATGTATGCACTTTTTCTACCCACCACTATATTCTGCACTAAAAATGTGCAAATACAGCTGAAATTTGCATTTAAAATTGCTTGCGTATAAAATGGCATAGCAGGCAATAAATATTACTGATGTGTTTTTTATTATAGCATTATTCTGTGCTAGTTGCTGTGTCCGAATAGCCAACGGCCAGCGCAGTGATGAAGAGCAAATTACTCTTACATAAGAGATAGGGTTTGAATTTTAACCCCTCACGCAAAAGAGCGCTGTGTATGAGTTTGACGGTCTGTCAGTGGCACCATGGCTCTGAAACGGGTAAATTATTTTAGATGTGATTTTTTAT
Organism: Hemithea aestivaria; assembly: GCA_947507615.1. Classification (NCBI taxonomy): domain Eukaryota; kingdom Metazoa; phylum Arthropoda; class Insecta; order Lepidoptera; family Geometridae; genus Hemithea; species Hemithea aestivaria. The sequence continues at coordinate 1,871,763 of OX382325.1, read as the reverse complement.
TTCAAAACAGGTTTTTTAACGAAAGTTCCTAGATAATATCTTATAAGATATGTTCAATTAAAATCAGAGTTTCAAATTTGATTCTATCCATTCAGTAGATTGAGCTGTGCGTTGGTCATTAATGTGCATCCAACTTGTGCTATGAGGCGTTGAAAAATCTGTCAATTAATTAATTAGTCGGGTTTTTTATTTTACTAAACTACTTAAAATAGCTTATGCTCGCGGTTTTCTCTGTGTGGAGATTTTTTTTTTAACGGAGATCCTATCTCTGATACAGATTCTCCAGATCTCAATGCATAGCTCAAACTTCTAAACCGATGCAGGTTTAACATTTTGAGTTTTGCGTTGATAGATAAGTCAGTTAATTATTATTGATTAGATAGTTTTCTTTTATAAATTGGATAAATAAATAAAGTACATAGAAACAACAGCGTCGCTAATCCGCCTAAAGTAAAGTAGTTGTTATATAAGATGCAGCTGGCTCGCGAAGATAATTTGCTGTGTGCCGCATTCAGGCTTGCACTGGCATCTTATTATTAAACCTTCATTATATCTTAGAAGGCGTTTGGGTACTTTAAATAACTAAAATAGGAAAACATGATAACTTTTTATTGATACCACACTGTAGCAATTTAGGGTGTACTGACTAAAATTTCCGACTAGCAAAATTGTACACCAGCATGAGAGCCAGGGTCATGGATGGTTTCAGCCTAGAGAGGAGAAAGATCAGAAGAATTCAGAATAAGGGCGCCACTGATCTCCCTCCTACAAACGAGAAGCGGGGTTGGTACAAAATAAAATCATTAACAAAGTTATATAGGTTATTTTATTCCTTGGTTCCACATCATTTGTTACAACAAAAAAAATACATTAAATTATCAAAATAAATATGTAAGCAAGTTGAGGTACTGGTGACTTAATTTATGGTACATACAATTCCAACTTATTACTAGCCGCTTAAACAAACTAGGATCTTATGGCGCGTGGCCTAAAATGGAACTAATTTTAAGAACAAGACCGTATTATGTACATACGGTAAGTTTACATGATATTACAATACAATACAATACTCTTTATTGGGACAAAAAATTACAAAATAGACTTAAAACTAAATAAAAGTACTAATATTAATGTCCACAATGGGCGGCCTTATCGCTTAGAGCGATCTCTTCCAGGCAACCCACTTTGCACGGAAAGTTATAAATTAAAGAGTAGGGTGTAATTTAGCACAGGAGTCAAACTAACCTATTAATAATATATTACATATATCATTTTTATCTTACATATCTACTAAATATATTATACAAATAATATCTATTATAAAATATACCTATATAGACTACAATAATATAAAATATTCTACATACTATAAAAAATATTAATATACAATATGGTACCTAAGAATGGCTGAGGGCCCAAAAATAAAAAGGTACGTTACGATCAAAATTAAATTAGCAAATTAGGTTAAATAAGAAAGGTTATTTAAGTAAGTCCAGTATTATTTATCACACGGGGTGATGTCACAGGGAGCTGCTGATGGCCCTTCGACCGTGACCAGGAATCACCCACGTGGACAGAACAAAAGTTACAATAAATCTATTAAAAATCTTGCGTTATCGGCAGAGATTATATGGGGGGAGTACTATATTCCTCACACGAATACTACAACAGGAGCCCTAGGGTCCTGCGGCACGCACGTGGCTATACCACAAAATGGCGGCGACGGTGCGGCTTGAAAATCGGGAATTAAACCACGTAGAACGCAGCTGGGCAACTACACTAACGCCACCCGCTGGAATATGCTCGGCGGCAGCCTCGCCTGTGACGGGCGGCGGCCGAAGCTTGAAGAGGGCGGAGCCCTAACCCGGGACCCACTTAAAAGTGGGTAGGCCAACACGTGTTCGCCTGGCGGACGCGCGGGACGAACGGCACACGCAGCTCGGTGTCGGAATCAGTGCGGTGATTAAACAAAACACTGATTTTACTGTATTTCTATTAAAACTTTTACTGGAGGCTGGGGAACTTGTCCCTATAAAAAAAATAAAACACTCATGGGCGAGGGACGCCACGGCAGAGCCGGCGGCCTTCCCCCGCCCTAACCGCGACTTCTTCCTAGTGCTCTCGATGCGTAAAAGAAAGAACAATGGGCGTGTTTTGCCTTATAAAGGATTTCATGGCGTCGTATGGCCTGGAGGGGAATAAACATGGCCGGCTGGGCTACCAGCGCATAAATCCAAATACTACTCAACAGACTTGACACGACTACCCTATTGTTTTAAAATATTAATCCGACCCGATAAATGAAACACATCGAATCGGCCTCACATATGACCAAAGGCGATTCCCTCACTATAAACCCTACCTGTAGTTGGTAGTGCCTACTATTTAATTGTTCTTTATTGGAGAGGAAACCGATATAAATTGGTATCTAACTATTTTTAACAATTTTATTATTTTAGAATTTATTATCATTTATTTGTCTTGGGAGATAAAAATTTCCTACCATTGAGTGGATTTTTATCTCCCTGGCAACTATTTATTTTTATTTGGCACATGATATGTGCTTGTGACCTTCATTAAAAAAAATAAATGTCGGACTGACAACTGACATTTTGACAGCTGACAACCAAACTTATTCATCCACCCACCTTTTTATAGGAAATTCAAGATATTTTTATTTGTTTGTTTCAATTACGGAGGGTGAATGAAAAACTTTAATTATTTACTTTAAAACATTGAAAATCTACAGTGAAAATATGCTAATATGATGTGGTATGTGTGTGAAGGTAAAATTAACATTATTTTTCTAGGACCTAGTAGCTTATTTTGCTACAGTACAATTTTTGGTGAGTAGATTTTTTTTTTATTTTAAACTAGTTTAAAATAAAAAAAAATCGTAAAGTAAAAACTACGTCTTACTAAATGAAAAACTATTTTCCCTATACCAACTACTAAGGTTCCAATACCTAATACAACTCTACTGAATGATAGATTTTATCAACCTAAAACAAATCAATAGCCAAGGACTCCTGAAACAAAATTAAGAATTTCAGAGAACTACAAATGTTACATAATATTGGTGGTTGCAAAGTGTAAATTAAGAACAACCGAGTGGCTGGAAAACAAATGAAGGATAACAATCCTATCCCCAACATCTAGTTCCTCAAACCATGTTACTAACTAACTTCCGAACAACCCGTACAACCTAAAACATCCTAAGTGCCCAAAGTTTAGACCTATGTTTAATGACCAAAAACGCCAAACACTTGGCTGCCTATAGGGAGACTAGTTAACAAAAAGTCAGTCGAACAAACAAGTAACTAATGCTTCAGCCATTACACAAAATGCAAACTACAACCCTAAAAATTACCAATATTACTAATATCCTTATGGATTCTAAGTACAAACAAACGATGATAAAAGAACAAAGTTTTACAACCTCAGATTAATGGCTAAAACTCCGTCCAAATTAAACCGCTTACTCAACACCTAGTTCACAAAAGGTCAGTTAAAACAAAAAACTAAGTAATGCCTTGGCTATAACAAAATACAACCTACAACCCTAAATAAAGTGAACCATCCTACTAATAAACTTGTGACAGCTAGTAAAACCTAAAAAGAACTTGAGGAACAAAGTCTAGACCTCTGATTAATGGCCTACAACGCCATTCCTCCAAGCTTCTTACTCAAAAACTGGTCGACTTGTCAGTCAAATTATGATTACTAAATCACAAACTTACATTATACCCTTCCATTCATCATTTCTACATTCCCCTCTTCTATCACACATTCACAATAATGCAATGTTTATAAATCAGTAACCCTAAACCTAATTTTATGTCAGAGTCAAAGTATGTCAGTCAAACAGAATCATCATTGTAAAAATCTGGAAACACTAGCTAACCTATTAGTCTATAAAACAACACTGGGTAGGCAATACAAAATGGGGATGAGTTCGATCCAATAGAACTCACACAGCCCAAAACCTAACACCAAGTGAGTTCATGGAAAAACTTTCTAAGCACACTGCTATATTATATAGATATTTTGACAGGCCGAAAGTGAGGGTAACAGATGTATATACCTTTAACACTTCCTAGAGACTGCTAGGAGTCAGCGGACCGGAGGCGGGGAACACACCAAACACCTCACAGAGCCCTATATAAAACACCTCTCCTAGGATACTGCCTCCAAATGGGTCAGTACCTCATACCTATATACAGTGTTATTTAAAACAGAGGGAAAGCTTCCTTAAATAAATTTTAACTGAACGGTATCACGTTCAAGTTAAATCAAAGGATGTATAACTATTACAGGTTGTAAGTATTATTAAATCAAATCTAGGTATTGGTATATTAATTTAAGTAGTTATAATAAGTTGGTAAGTATAGATTATATATGTTAAGAGTAATATTCTATTTTAAGAGCTAGGTATTTCACCAGGTCGTACAATATCTTTTATATGGAAGATGCCTAGATCCTCCCCAGTTAAGGATTTTAGATTATATACCAGGGGACCTAGCTTCCTATTAATAATGCACTTCTCATAACGGGGAGCCAATTTGGCCGAATAATATTTCGTCGCATCAGATAGCGTGAAACACTTTTTATAAACAAATTGACCTTCCTGTAACTCAATGGGACGCCTTCTGATATTATAGTATTTAGCGTTCCTAGAGTGAGCATCTAATAAATGCTTCCGAACTTTGTCAACTATTAATTTTAAGTCTTTCAGTGAGTCAGTAAAGCCAAAATCAATGTCTGCTATAACATTCCTATCCTCAGAATGGTCTGAGTTATATAACTTGTACTTCTAACAATTTCCCTGTTTACTCGAGGATTATAGAACAGATGAGGTATACTATATTTGAGAATACAATCCCCAAAATTCTTTGGAGATGAACTGGGGTCCGTTATCTACATATAAATACTTCGGGGTTCCATGTACTAGGAATATACTTTTCTAAAGACCATTAATTATAGTATTCGAAGTTACTTTTTCAATGGAGACAAAGTGACATATTTATTGAAATAATCTGAGCACACAAATAAATACTGGGTCCTACAGTAAGAGAATTTATTATATTTAATTTTCAAGTTTGGATAAAGTGTTGGACTTGTGGAAACTTTTTTTTTTTAAAGATCTTTGTTCTATGTTGAAATAGTGTCAGGGATAATAATTATGTTGTTCTTTACCTATGTATCAGTTCAAATTCAAATGCCTTAGCGACATGTCCATCGGTTCAAGCGGCCTGTTGGATTTTTAAATTTAGAACCACTGAAGCGAGGCATGCTCATTAATAATATAACATTTCTTGCCTTCTACATAAGCTTGTTTACAAAGAACGAGCAAAGAAAATGCAGGTATGTTAAATAAAAATAAGTTTTCAAATCAAAATGTTAAGTAATGAAAGAACTACAAAATTAAATTATTAAAGTCAACTAAATTTGGAAAAGGAAAAGTTAAATTAAAATTCCTATGATTTAAATAGGTATATATAAGTTAGGTAGGTACCTATCTAATCAGTACACACAGTACCTACTAACAAAAAAAAATTAAATTTAAAATCAAAGTTAAAGTATGTATGTAAGTGAAGTGATATTACTTCAAGACAAAAACTATGTCTACACGCCTACTAACACGTATACAACACAAGATTAAATTCAGACTAAGTTACGTAATAATCAGTATGTTAAGTTAGGAATTTGAAATTAAAGGTGAGTGAGGTAGGTATGTCCTACTATAATAAAATCTCCCAGATAAAAAGTATGTTTACAAACAAAATCTAAAATTGAGAATCAAACGGCATTTAAAATTTAAAGAAGCAACGTTCAAAAAAAATCAAAGTTTCAAAAACACTTCAAAATTACCAAAAAAAATTCAAAGTTAAAAACAAAAAGTCTAAGTTTAAAAACATTCATTTGTTTACTTCCATTGGTTGTCTGGAAGAAATCGCTTTCTAACGATAAGACCGTCGCTTGTAAATTTATATTTATGACAACTATAGGTTTAAAAAGAATTAAAAGTTTAAAGAAATTCAAAGTTCTACTCAACTAAGTTTCAAAACACTACTCATAAAATCAAAGTTCAAATACGACAAAGTCTAAAAAAAATCTAGATTCTAAAACAAAGTACTAAAAGAAGTCTAAGTCTACTAAAACTGAAAAGTTAATGTTTAAAAATGTTTATTGAATCAAAGTGTTTACTAAATATTATCCAATAGAATCTCCATGCAAGTCAATAATAAAATACCGAGGTTGGCTTCGATTTAGTGCAAATATTTTACACTAGATGGCGTTACTGGTTTTTAAATGAGCATGAATGTCCGAAATAAATTTATAGTTCCTACAGAATTAAAAGCAAAATTACATTTAAATAAGGAAGGTAAACAAGTATAATTAGTAGTATAAGTTCTTGTATCTCTACATTAAATATTAAAAGTTAATTAAAATGTTTACTTGCATTTACATAATAAAAGTTAAAAGTAAGCAAGTAAAAATAAAAGTTAAGTAATTATTTACGTGTTATTTACTCAGGTGTTACCTAATATAAAAGAAAATATATAAACAAAACCAACCAAATACTACAGGTATATAAGTTACCTCGGCAAACGATATAATATAAAAAAAAAACTAAACAATGAGAATGTAATTTACGTTCCAAAAATTATGTTATAAAAAGTTATTCGATCACCCGCAGTTCAATCTACGCGCTCGTATTTAAATTAAAAACATTATTAATTTGCCATTCGCTAATTATCAGAGACAAAACCAACTGGAATTTATTGATATACCTACGTATATTAATATTACAAAAAAATATTATAAACGAAAGACTTTCTAAACGAATTAATCGAGTAATTTAATTTATGTCCGTGTTAATGAGTGTAGGTATAGTGTATTAGTAATATTCGTTATTGTAAAAATGAGAACTAAATTCATGAGCTATTGAAATCCTAAGATCATAAAAATAAAGAAAGATCAAAGTCCACAACAAAATAATTTCATAAAAACATATCAACAGTCCTACCAAATGCACCCATAGAACAACTGATAAGATCAACAAGGAATCCTACTGCACAAATCCAACAAAAAAAATCAAGGTCAAATAAAAGTCACCAAAAAATTATTAACTCACGGGTAACTGCTACAAGACTCGTTCGTTCTACCTGTGAATTACACACCACAAGAAATTCACGGCTTATATGCCGGATAAAACATAAGAACAAAAAAATATTAGGTTATGCAACAAGACAATATTAAATAACAACAATCTGAAAAACAAGATTATTATGCCTTGGTTAATAAATCAAAACCACAAAAACAGTGCGAGTTAAGACTATAAGATATATCAGCCTAAATTAAATTCATTAAGCCGTATGCTGAAAAAAAAACATTTTGTTATCTAAAAATAGACATTCATAAAAAGTATTTACGAAGGTGATATGTACGATCCTGTGAATAAAAAATGACCTAGTCAACACAAGATAAATATCGAGTAAATTAAAATGAGGGTAGTTTCAAAACTGTTTGAGTTATATAGTGTAAGACAGTATCTAAAGTTTTGAGAAGTTAAAGTTATGTCGTTTAATATTAAACGGACTTACTGAAATAAAATTGTTGTGAGTTTACAACAATTTAACAAAATACAAAGTTATTACAATTTCACACACAAAATAATTTTGTACCAAACGCTTCTCTCTAGGCTTCACGTTGGGTACGCCACTGTAGCAATTTAGGGTGTACTGACTAAAATTTCCGACTAGCAAAATTGTACACCAGCATGAGAGCCAGGGTCATGGATGGTTTCAGCCTAGAGAGGAGAAAGATCAGAAGAATTTAGAATAAGGGCGCCACTGATCTCCCTCCTACAAACGAGAAGCGGGGTTGGTACAAAATAAAATCATTATCAAAGTTATATAGGTTATTTTATTCCTTGGTTCCACATCATTTGTTACAACAAAAAAATACATTAAATTATCAAAATAAATATGTAAGCAAGTTGAGGTACTGGTGACTTAATTTATGGTACATACAATTCCAACTTATTACTAGCCGCTTAAACAAACTAGGATCTTATGGCGCGTGGCCTAAAATGGAACTAATTTTAAGAACAAGACCGTATTATGTACATACGGTAAGTTTACATGATATTAATATACAATATGGTACCTAAGAATGGCTGAGGGCCCAAAAATAAAAAGGTACGTTACGATCAAAATTAAATTAGCAAATTAGGTTAAATAAGAAAGGTTATTTAAGTAAGTCCAGTATTATTTATCACACGGGGTGATGTCACAGGGAGCTGCTGATGGCCCTTCGACCGTGACCAGGAATCACCCACGTGGACAGAACAAAAGTTACAATAAATCTATTAAAAATCTTGCGTTATCGGCAGAGATTATATGGGGGGAGTACTATATTCCTCACACGAATACTACAACAGGAGCCCTAGGGTCCTGCGGCACGCACGTGGCTATACCACAAAATGGCGGCGACGGTGCGGCTTGAAAATCGGGAATTAAACCACGTAGAACGCAGCTGGGCAACTACACTAGCGCCACCCGCTGGAATATGCTCGGCGGCAGCCTCGCCTGTGACGGGCGGCGGCCGAAGCTTGAAGAGGGCGGAGCCCTAACCCGGGACCCACTTAAAAGTGGGTAGGCCAACACGTGTTCGCCTGGCGGACGCGCGGGACGAACGGCACACGCAGCTCGGTGTCGGAATCAGTGCGGTGATTAAACAAAACACTGATTTTACTGTATTTCTATTAAAACTTTTACTGGAGGCTGGGGAACTTGTCCCTATAAAAAAAATAAAACACTCATGGGCGAGGGACGCCACGGCAGAGCCGGCGGCCTTCCCCCGCCCTAACCGCGACTTCTTCCTAGTGCTCTCGATGCGTAAAAGAAAGAACAATGGGCGTGTTTTGCCTTATAAAGGATTTCATGGCGTCGTATGGCCTGGAGGGGAATAAACATGGCCGGCTGGGCTACCAGCGCATAAATCCAAATACTACTCAACAGACTTGACACGACTACCCTATTGTTTTAAAATATTAATCCGACCCGATAAATGAAACACATCGAATCGGCCTCACATATGACCAAAGGCGATTCCCTCACTATAAACCCTACCTGTAGTTGGTAGTGCCTACTATTTAATTGTTCTTTATTGGAGAGGAAACCGATATAAATTGGTATCTAACTATTTTTAACAATTTTATTATTTTAGAATTTATTATCATTTATTTGTCTTGGGAGATAAAAATTTCCTACCATTGAGTGGATTTTTATCTCCCTGGCAACTATTTATTTTTATTTGGCACATGATATGTGCTTGTGACCTTCATTAAAAAAAATAAATGTCGGACTGACAACTGACATTTTGACAGCTGACAACCAAACTTATTCATCCACCCACCTTTTTATAGGAAATTCAAGATATTTTTATTTGTTTGTTTCAATTACGGAGGGTGAATGAAAAACTTTAATTATTTACTTTAAAACATTGAAAATCTACAGTGAAAATATGCTAATATGATGTGGTATGTGTGTGAAGGTAAAATTAACATTATTTTTCTAGGACCTAGTAGCTTATTTTGCTACAACACAGAAAAGAAGAAAACCACTACACAGTAAATTTTATTAATCGGGTCTTTTCGCCTAATTATTTGTTAAACTATTTTTGTGTTTTTTTTTGTTGGATAATTTGTTTTTATTTTTGTAAGATGAACATGAAATAAATACGCGATAAGTCTCGATTAATAAAATTAACATGAGAACAATCAAATGTCAATTAACATGACATTTTAGTGTAAAAATTAACATGAGTTCAAATCGCGAAAGATTAAAGTGTTACGCTACACAGTAATAAACAAAGTTGCCTTCTGTCTGTCCCTATGTGCTTAGATCTTTAAAACTACGCAACGGATTTTATGTCGTTTCTTTTAATAGATATAGCTATTCAAGAGTAATGTTCATTTGCATAATTTAGTAGAGAAATACTGATAATTTTAATAGCCAAAACTGCTGAATGGATTGGGTTGACATTTAGTGCATACACTGTACTTACGTACCAAAGAAAGAATTTTTGAAAATGCAACCCTTAAGTTTGGATAACTGGGGATACATTAAAATATACATCTTAGCTAATCTTAGTTTTTATGATTATAGATAATATTAATTAAATTGTTATAAGGTTTTCAGTTCGTATTCTAAATTAAATGAGAAAGAAATAACATTAGGTACTAAAAAGGTACATAATAGAGATTTCAATTATCACCTAATTCAACAATTTTTTGTTCATTTCTCAGCAGTTTAGAACAAAAGTAAAATAAGACAATACAACAGAGAACGATCTGCCAAAACAATAAGAAATACAGAATCTAATTGAAAAAGTTTTGCTCGAAAAAGTTTAATTTCATTAGAGTGAACTCGTTTGGCCAGGGCTCACCTGAACGTTTGATTACAGAAAATACTTTAATGTACACTGCTGTAATATACGCAGACACCACACATCAAATGAAGCAAAGTAAATTATTATCTACCAACATGAAGTTAAGTTTACCTAGCCTCCGCCAATTTGTATAGAATAGATTAAAATATCGAAATCTTTATTGCACACCATTAATACAATAAAATAAGCTTAAAAAGACACATTAGAAAAAAGTGTTACGATTGGTAGTCTTATCACTAGTAGCGATCTTTTCCAGACTGCTAAGCAGGGAAAGGAAAGACAAAATAGAGCGACGGTGGTGGTGACTATGAATTGTATTGAATTCGTAAGTACTTGTTTTTATATTTATCAAAGGTTCTCGTATAATAATTATTATGGTGGTTTCTTATCTATCTATATATCAATCATTGCCATATTACTTATTCAGATCAGCTTTAACGGAGCACTCATGCAACTCTAAAAATAGACAAAATATACTAAGAACACCTCATCAGTTATTAAAATTTTATAACTTAATTTGTAGTATCAATTTTTTCTCATTCAAAAGGTGAAGTTTTTCAGGATACTTGAAAACATTAGTATGCTTCGAAAGTAGAGTTTGATGAGACATACGAAAGGCCCAAGAATTTTATTAATCAAAAATAAAAATCCTAATTTAAACTACACGGCATCAGTCATCTCTTGGAGAGCGGTGTTAGCCATTTTAAAAATAGTCTGTCGTTTAACAGTACTGTATTTTCTTGAGACAAGACGAGACAATTCTCTGCTTTTCTTACCTTTGAGAAATAAACCATTGTAGACTTGTTCTTCCTTTAGCGAGTTTATTTTAATTATGGATTGTTAATGTATTATATTTACTCGTATTATTGCAAATTTCTGTCATATAACAATATTAATCACAATAATAATATACTAAATGCGAAAGTTTGTGAGTATGTGAATGAGTGAGTGTGTATGTATGTTACTTCTTCACGCCTAAACGGGTGAACCGATTATGCTGAAATTTGGTATTGAGATAACTTAGACCCTGTAATAACACATATTATGCTACAGTACAGCGGGTTAAACTGCTTGGCGCAGCTAGTATATAACAAATGGAGGGAGAACAGGGCGGCTTTTGCCCTGCTGCAGTGGGCTTCTAAGTCACAAGCACATGATAAAAATAATTTAAATAAAGACAAAACTAAAATAAAGTTAAAGATAAAAGCTAGGTATGTTCCACTCCAAACGAAAAAAATTTGCTAATATGTGTGAAATAATCCAATCTCTATGCGCACAGTATTTTTAGCTCAATCTGTTTGGGAGTAAGTTCTTAACGTTGCCAAAATTATGTTAAGCTTTTAACTAGATTAAGCCTTTGACCCAACGAATTAGGGAAATAATAGAAGTCGAACACAGCTTAAAAAGTGATTCAACGCAAAGTACAACTATATGGGCGGGGCGTAAAAAGTACAACTCACCCGCCGCTCAGTCACACAACGCGCTCAGCGACAGATGCACGCATCGTTTGATTTTTAAAAATATCCAAAATAATATAGTTAACGGACAAAAATGACCTTTTGTGTGGTAAATTGGTGTAAAAATGGAAAGAAGGCAGTAAAAAGCAGGAAAAACTTATCACAGCTAACTAATATTATTTAAAACCAAATTATATAATTTCGATTTTAGTTGACATAAAATACGTAAAAATATAGGGTAAACTAGGCATGGCTGAAACAATGTTATCTTTGTCGTTCATTACATTCGCATTCGATTAGGTAACGTTATATTTATTTTGTATACTAGCCAAACACACGGCTTCACCCCCGCTACAAAAATGTTATTTTTGTACAATAAATAAGAGCATTTGTTTTTGAATTAAATCAATAATGACTTTTATAAAAGTCTGAAGAAAGAAAGAAAAAACCTCTAAAGTGAAGAATTCACCTGACCCGGCCCCCCCGGCTTGGCCTGATTCGACCTGATTCTGGTATCGCGCTTTTATCACCGCACGAGCCGACACCGATCGAAAGCCCAGGTTTATACGACTAATGTCCAATTATGAAAAATGACAAACATTTTAGACGTCCAATCATAAAAATGTCCATTCGGAAAATAGTCCACTCATAAAAATGTCAAATCGTAAAAAGGTCCAATTTGAAAATTGTCCATTCATGAAAAACATCCATTCGTAAAAATGTCCAATAAAGTTTTATTTTATCCGTGGTTCTATCAATAGCTAATCCCGTAGTCCAATTAAAAGTGTCACGTACCTAGTGAACAATCTTTATTTCCAATGCAATGACAGCTGTCAAACTTGAAATTTCAATATCTCGGAAAATACTCGTCTTAGGCTGATGCTGTCATAGAAGAAATTAAAGGTCTTGGAAAGATTGTCATTTCAGATGACAGCTGTCAAACTTGAAACGTCAATATCTCGGAAAATACTCGTCTTAGGCTGATGCTGTCATAGAAGAAATTAAAGGTCTTGGAGAGATTGTCATTTCAGATGACAGCTGTCAAACTTGAAATGTCAATATCTCGGAAAATACTCGTCTTAGGCTGATGATGTCATAGAAGAAATTAAAGGTCTTGGAGAGATTGTCATTTCAGATGACAGCTGTCAAACTTGAAATGTCAATATCTCGGAAAATACTCGTCTTAGGCTGATGCTGTCATAGAAGAAATTAAAGGTCTTGGAGAGATTGTCATTTCAGATGACAGCTGTCAAACTTGAAACGTCAATATCTCGGAAAATACTCGTCTTAGGCTGATGCTGTCATAGAAGAAATTAAAGGTCTTGGAGAGATTGTCATTTCAGATGACAGCTGTCAAACTTGAAATGTCAATATCTCGGAAAATACTCGTCTTAGGCTGATGCTGTCATAGAAGAAATTAAAGGTCTTGGAGAGATTGTCATTTCAGATGACAGCTGTCAAACTTGAAACGTCAATATCTCGGAAAATACTCGTCTTAGGCTGATGCTGTCATAGAAGAAATTAAAGGTCTTGGAGAGATTGTCATTTCAGATGACAGCTGTCAAACTTGAAATGTCAATATCTCGGAAAATACTGGTCTTAGTCTGATGCTGTCATAGAAGAAATTAAAGGTCTTGGAGAGATCTTCATTTCAGATGACAGCTGTCTAACTTGAAATGTCAATATCTCGGAAAATACTCGTCTTAGGCTGATGATGTCATAGAAGAAATTAAAGGTCTTGGAGAGATTGTCATTTCAGATGACAGCTGTCAAACTTGAAATGTCAATATCTCGGAAAATACTCGTCTTAGGCTGATGCTGTCATAGAAAAAATGAAAAAACCTTGAAGATCTTCCAGATTTTGATATTTCAAGTTTGACAACTGACATCTGAAAGGTAGATCTTCCTAAGACCTTTCATTTCTTCTATGACAGCGTCAGAAATAAACCAATTCGTGTTGGACATTATTCTTAATTGGAGATATTTCATTTTGGACCAAATTCATGTTGGAAATTATTCGTGTTGGACATTTTTCCTAGTTGGACGTAAGCCATGTTGGACCAAATTAGTGTTTGACCAAAGTAGTATTGGACATCAATACCTACTAGTTGAACAATTTGGATTTTGGACATTTGTCGTACAAACCGATAAAACTTATTCCATATCCTTTTTGGGGATTCTAACTACCTCTGTACCAAATTTTACAAATTTGCTATTACCTTGTCGAACGCATGGTTGATGAGATATTCGTTTTGTTTCAAGCATACCAAGGTTACCCTAGTCTGACATAAAAGGATATATTTGAGTTACCCGTATGGCAATACCGAATTTAACTATAAACAATTTTGATACTTTAATTATTTAAAAAAAAATCGCTACTGTACTTGGTCACTGACCTCTGTTTAATCAGATAAGTAGCTCTGGCGCGAAAAAGTAACACACATGCTTCACATAAAACAGACATGCGTCTAATAAAGATATTTTTATAAAATGATAATAAAAGACGATGTGTTATATGACACAAATATAATATAAAAAATACTTAAAATAAAGTAATAAATCGTTTATATAGGGTAATCCAATTCTTTATTTTTTGCGGTGGGGTGGTCTTTTCGATGTCTCGTAGGCGGGCATTTTCCTTTATTTTTAATACTTTCCAAAACAAATTTTCTGACTGATGATTTCGATTCGCCTAGAAAATACAAAATAAATAAGATTAATATCATCTTTTATAAGTAAAAAAGGCGTACCAGTATGGTAACAGTAAAAAAGGTGCCATGAATATAATGTTAAAAGAAATTCCCAAAATAAAGCAATTGTATTTGTACTTGTACGTAGGGACATCTAATAGACATTAAAACAAAATAAAAATGCCAAGTGCAAGTCGGACTCTTTTGAATTGAACTCTTTCTTGAAACATCTCATATATACAAAAACAAACGGAAAAAAGCACTTTGTTGTTTGGGAGCCCCTTTTTTATTTTATTCTATTTTTAGTATTGCAACAAAAATACATCCGTGAAAATTTCAACCTTTTAACTATCACGGTTCGTGAGATGACAGACAGACAGACGAACGGACAGCGAAGTCTTAGTTATATGGTCTTGTTTTTCCCTATGGGTACGGAACCCTAAAGCGCAATTTTTCATACACATAATATCATCATTAAACTTGGACAATATGAAAAGTATCAAAAATTTTCAGTCATACTATAATGTATTTTATGACTTTAGTTGTAAACAAATATATAACACAAAATAGTTATTTATGGACAAAATAACGATTATTTTACGTTTTCAATGATGAGGTTCAATGAGCTTGATGATGTACTGTTAATCTAACTTAAACGTACCTGAGATATACGCTGTTCTCTTAGAAACACTTAGTAAAAGCAGCAACCACTTTTCTATTTGCAACTGCTGTATACGCCGTATATATACATTTTGTAATTCATTTGGCAAGCATCGCCACGGATTATTTTATTCATTTTCATCAACATTATTGTGAAAAATCTTCGAAATAACTTATTAATCACTAAAAATACGAACAACATGTTGTTGTTTACATTATTTTTGTCAAATTTGACAGAAGTAGTTTGAAAGAAATAGGTAGAATGTTGCCATTTTTATTTTAGTTTTTTCTTATTAAATTTGTACTCTTTCGTTTTGTCCATCCCGTTTGCACATGTTGATTGAATATTTCTGTTTCACTCAACACTATCCGACTAAATAAAATGACACCCAAAGTGAATGAATGGGCGAGTTCATGTACAGAAAATAAATTTAGCATGGTTATCCCTTATGAATGTCCGTGTGTCGCGTGAGTATTATAATTTAGTGGTGTGAGTTTGGGACCACGTTTTTGCGGAAAAAGTAAGGGAGTTACAGGGAGTTGCTTTGACCACAATTTTAATGATCAAAAAATATGGTAAATTGAACCTAGAAGGTGGAATAAGGTCACTTGCTAAATAAATTTTCTATTCTACCCAAAATAATCGAATTTATACAAAGTACCTAACCAAATAATTTGGTTTCATGGATAGCAATGAAAGCTAAGATCAGATATCCATTCAGAGGAAATACTACACCTTTGAATGGTTTATCGTATCTCTATTTTGGAGCGCAGTGACTAATAAACTAGTACCGACTGTCTCCAGTTAATCCATCACACAATAGATTGCTCTCAGACAGCTCGGGATTGAACTTCCTTGCTTATTTCGGCTTTGTCATTTATACCAGTACTAATATGACGACCTCTGTGGCGCGGTGGGCTAATACCCGCCTGCAACGCAGAAGGTTGCGGGTTCGATTCCCGCATGGGACAAATGTTTGTGTGATCCACAGGTATTTGTTTCTGGTCTGGGTGGTTTTTCAATATCTATTATAAGTATGTATTTACAAAAGAAAAGTATATTAGTATTATATCCGTTATCCTAACCACCATATTACAAGCATTAAGTTGCTTAGTTTGGGGTTAGGTGGCGCTGTGTGAAACGTCCTGAAATATTTAAAAAAAAAAAAAAAAAAAAAATTATTATGTTTGATAATATTTACTGCGATTTTCTATTTAGTATTTTTATTTGCCATTTATAATATAATGTATAGTCACAATCAATTTCAACCTTTAGGAATCATATCCTTTATCGGACTTGGTAATCACTCTGAGGCTTAAGATACAAGCATTAATTGAGCTTAGTTAAGTCTTACTGAAATATCACTACCCCGGTTAGCACTAAGGACACCTCACTGTATATTATACCTACCTACGTGTTAAGCAAAACTGTTTTTGTATTGTTCTTTTCTGACAATAAAATTATTATTATTCTATTCTTTTATTCTTATGTAGTAAACTAACTCTGCATGGATCATCGTATCTCTATTTTGGAGCGCAGTGACTAATCTCAATCCAGCTTCACCAGGAACACAATTCGTCTGTACACTTTGTGGCCGACGTTATTCCGTATCGGCCTTACTAGCCATGCTCGTAAGTGTCGAACCTTTAATATGGACGCTGCTTTAATCATCTTTTATAGATGCAAAAGGCCAGTGAATGAATGACTAAACTCGTACCAACTGTCTCCTGTTTATCACACAATAGATTGCTCTCAGACAGCTCTTGATTGAGCTTCCTTGCTTATTTCGACTTTGGCACTATCCTTTTTGTTGTATTTGACTCATTTTATTGAAGTGACAAAACATACATCAATAAGAATATATAAAAAGAATGATTCAAATTTTGATTACAATGTGTATAACAGCCAGTAATACAACATACACCCCCGTAATCAAAATGAGACAATTAACATAAACCTATCCCTTTTATACAATTCTGATGCTTAATGCGTGCTAGCGGCTTAGTGAATACATCAGCCCACATCTCCTCTGTGTGTTTAAAGACCACATTGATAACTTTCTTAGCAACTAAATCACGTAGAAAATGATACCTAGTGTCTATATGTTTTGTTCTGTTGTGGTGGACTGGATTTATTGCTAATTTTTGAGCAGATTGCGAATCATTATAAATTGTTACAACAGTTGACTCACCTGTTATTTCCAACATTAGCCGCTTTAAAAATACAGCATCCTTTGCCGCTCCCGCTAAACTCATATATTCACTTTCAGTAGAGGAAAGAGCAATTGTTGTTTGTTTCTTGCTCTCCCATGAGATTGCTCCACCAGCCAAAGAGAAGTAAAATCCAGTGTATGAACGACGATCTATGGGACAATTAGCCCAATCTGCATCCGCATAGCCAACTAAATTTCCTCTATCTTTCCTGTAAGTAATACCCACATCGATACTTCCTTTTAAATACTGTAACACGCGCTTTGCCGCAATCCAGTGAGTTTTGTCGTATTTAGTATTGAACTGACTCAAATACGAAACAGCAAAAGCTATGTCGGGTCGAGAATTGACTGCAAGGAACATTAAACAGCCAATTAATTTCTGGTAAGGATATACAGTAGAGTCCTCATTACCTTTAGATGGCACTAATTTTTCCTTTTGTAAAGGTGTATGCATAGATCTGCAATCACCCATTTGAAATTTTTCTAACAAGCTCCGGATATAAGTAGCTTGATGTATTTTTATCTCATTAGGTTTCCAATCAATGTTTAAACCTAAATAATAACTCAATGGCCCAATCACTTTCATACTAAAATGATTCTGTAAGTCAGATATGACAGAGTCAAGTGTAGAATCTTTTTTATAAAATACGACAATGTCATCGACATGAAAGGCCAGAATAAGTAACTCGTTACCAACCTTCTTGGTATAAATACATGCTTCTGAAGGAGTTTGTTTAAATCCTATACATTGCAATATTTCGGTCAACTTTTTAAACCATGTCCTTGGGGCCTGTTTTAGGCCATAAAGTGAACGTTTTAATAAGCATACCTTATCTTCTTGACCAGGTTTAGCAAAACCTTCTGGTTGACTCATGTAGACCTCTTCCTCTAAGTCTCCGTTTAAAAACGCAGTATCAACATCCAAATGATGCATTTTCATTCCTGTTTCTGCAGCCAACGCAAACAACATGCGTAAAGAGGAGCTCCGGACAACCGGGGAGAAAGTTTCTGAGAAATCAACACCATATACTTGATTAAATCCTTTTGCAACAAGTCTTGCTTTATACTTAACAACATCACCTTGCGCATTTTTCTTTAACTTGTATATCCATTTGCATGGAATAACCTTTTTATCTGGTCTATCAACGAGTACCCAAGTTTTCTTCTCAAGCAATGATTGGTATTCATCGCACATTGCGAGACGCCACTTTTCACTATCTTCTGCATTAATAGCTTGTGAATAGCTTAAAGGTTCATCCAGTTCAGAGGATGAAGTCTGCACACATACATAGTTGGCAGAAGAATTAGGTTTTCTTGGTCTTAAATTATATCTTGGTTCTACAACCTCAGTATCAGAATTAATTTCTTCTGAAGAAATTGATGTATCAGCATTATGCCACTGTTCCTCACTACTATCAGGTACACAATTTTCTGATACTGGTGCAATATTAGGCTTTATTAACTGTTCCACAGTGACAGTATTTCTCTGCTCTGAACTATTTAATGAATTCTCAGACAGAAGAGGTATGTACGAGTATACTGGTTCCAATAAATCATTACCAGTCTTACAAGTATTACCTTTACCTTTTAAATCATGAAAATGATCTTCAAAGAATGTTACATCTCTACTCTTCACAAGTCTTCTAGGACACGTAGCATCTCTAAAGAAATAGCTTCTCGGATCTTCTGAATATCCGACAAAGATGTGTTCCGATGCTTTCATATCCAATTTCTTCCGATTACAGTCGGGGACATGAATTAGAGCCCTACATCCGAAGACGCGTAGATGTGATAAATTTGGGACCATACCATACCACTTCTCGTATGCCGTCTTGCCTTCGAGAGCACGATGTGGAGATCTATTCTTAAGATATACAGCCATATCTGCTGCATCCTGCCAATAGGCAGAAGAAAGAGAACTTTCTGACAGCATAGACCTTACCTTCTCCATAATGGACTTATTCGTCCGTTCAGCAATACCGTTCTGTTGAGGACTATAGGGAACAGTAGTTTGGTGTTTAATCCCTTCATTTTGTAAATGATTCGAAAAAGCTGCATTAACATACTCTTTTCCGTTGTCACTCTTCAGTGTCTTTATCTTGGCTCCCGTTTCCCGTTCCACAGAGGACTGGAAAATACAAAACTTATTCTTTACTTCAGCTTTTGAAGAAATAAAGTAGACAAAAGTCATACGAGAAAAATCATCTATAAAAAATAAAATATATTTATTGCCTTGAAATGAAGATTCAGGCAAGGGACCACAAACGTCTGAATGAATAAGTTCCAGAACTGAAGTTGATTTTTTATGTGAAACTTTCTTAAAAGTTTTCCTATTTTGCTTACCTTCAATACAGGAGATACAAGGTTCCTTATCGACTTCTGAATAATCAATGCCCACCGCGTGACCCTTCTTAAGTTGGTCCATTCCAATGCGGCATAAGTGACCTAATCGTCTATGCCAAAGCTTGAAACAAGATACATCAGAGTGCGTTTCAAAAGCGGATAATCGTTCATTGAGTTTAGAATTGACTGTAACATCTAATGAATATAGTCCACCACAAATAGAACCATGTAAAATTACATCTCCATTACAAGTAAAAGCATCAGAATCATAAAAATTACAACCAGTTTTATCAAAAACTAAACTAAAACCTTTATCTACTGCCTTCTTAACTGATATAAGATTCGAGTCCAAGTTTGGCACATGAACTACATCAAGAATCTTTTTGACCGATGTCAAATTATCACTGCAACTGGTAATCGAAACTTCACCAACACCTTGGGTTTCCAGTATATCACCATTTGCTATAGTTACAGTTCCAATAGGGGAATCCTTCACATTCTCCATCCAATCAGCTCGCGATGTCATGTGTGCTGACGCTCCAGAATCTATATACCATTTCTCATTATCTAATTTCTCATTTACATTCAGTGCACAGAGAGCATTCTTATGATTTACAGATTTCTTATTCTTGTCCTTCTTATGGGGACAGTCTGGACGCTTATGACCTGGCTCATTACAGTCATAACACACAATAGGCTTCTTAGGCTTGGATGCAGAAGATTTACTTTGATTCATCCGGGAACGAAGAGCAGTATCAGGATTATCATATTCAGTTTTATTCAATTCATTCAATAATTTTGTCTTTACAAGGTCCGAAGTTATATGTGTATTCGAATTTTCCAGAGCTAATATTAAAGGCTCATATCGTGGACTCAGACCTCCCAGAAGAATAGCAGCTATTGATGCATCTTCTATTGTTTTTCCGATGTCAGCCAAGTCTTGTATAGTAGACATGATGGCATTTATATACATCTCAATTGAGTTATAATCTTCAAGGCTGCATCTATAGAGTTTACGTTCAAGGCTTATACGTCGACCCAAACCTTTGTCTTCGTATGCGGACGAAAGAGCGTCCCATGCCTCCTTTGCAGTTTTTGATGACCTTACGTGGGTTATTGCCAGTCCATCCAGAGTAAGGCAAATCTTCGATAAAGCTTTCTGATCATTTCTTAACCTTTTATCGGTGGATACATTACTATCTTGGTAACCTACGACGGCTTCCCACAATTCTTCATGAATAAGGCACATCCGCATCTTAAACTTCCATGTAGAGTAGCCTTCCCTATTAACTAAAGGTTTTATGCAAGAAAGGGAATTATTATTTGACATAATTTTATAACTCACGAACAGCTGGTCAATGTCCAAAAAATATACATATGATGCACGTAATACTTTAGAAAAACTTTCTTTTCACTTTTAATGCAGAAAAACAGTTTATCCTTGTATTTTCTTATAAATTCGTGCTGATAACGAATGTTGTATTTGACTCATTTTATTGAAGTGACAAAACATACATCAATAAGAATATATAAAAAGAATGATTCAAATTTTGATTACAATGTGTATAACAGCCAGTAATACAACACTTTTGCACTGATTATATAATTATAATGTCTGAAATTTGTACGATTTATGCAACAGTATTCAAACGCCTTCATTCGAATAAAAGTAATTAAATATTATTTGTTTACCTAGTATTAAAAATAGCTCAGTAAGTTTTCTTATAATTATTAGGTATGCAATAAATTATTACTATATATATTTATTCTATTCCATGCAAAAATATATCTATTACACATACCTACATAAGTGAAGGGAGACGAAAAATTAATACCTTGAAAATTGCTGAAATTTAAATGGTAGGTATCCTAAAAACTATATCCTTTTGAAAAAAAGAAATTGTATCCAAATCGGTATAAGTGTCTTCGAGTAATCGGTGAACGGCAACCATACCTAAACAAAATTCCGACGTATTGTAGGTTTTCAATAATATTATGAACATCTTACAAAGGACAACTTTAAATAAAATCAACTTGTTTCCCAAGTCTTAAGCAAAACTTTAAAGTTTTGCTTAAGACTTGGCTTGGTTTTGCTTAGCTTAAGCTAAGATGCCAAAGTTACGGTTGTTTCATTCACATACTTGCACATAGTAAAATCTGCAAGAGTTCTTTAAACTTATCTTTTTAGATATCAACGTTTAAGTCAAAGCTTCATAATTTAGTCTGTATCTCCGCATCGTCGTAAGTTCATACTAAATCGTAGACAAAGAGTAATATTCAGCCTCACAAGTGTTCTATTATAATTGTATTCTATTAGAATACATGCAATTTGAAGCCTCATCCACGGCATGCAACTCAACACAATCCTTCGTTTTTCTCTACCTACCACTTTAAAAACCGATAGGGAATATAAAATTAAAAGATATTTATAATATTGTAGAGACACATTTATTTTAATTTAGCGAATTTATGAAGAGCGACTGTCGAGACGCCCCCCTCCGTTGGAAGTCTTCTCGGCAACTATGTACATGGCCTTAAGCCGTCCATGTTAAACGATAAAGTAATTAAATCTTAATTGTTTTTATACGAACTTTTTATTTTCACCACACGGAGATACTACCTCTACATTTCCCTATCAATATCTATAGGTACCAATAATACAAATTTTATCACAGCTTAAGAACATTAAATATCTACTTCTGATTCAGATATAAGTTACCGAATATTCGAATCAAATCTCGTCGGAAATAGTGTAATGGCGAAAATCTCAGAAATGGCGAAAATGGCGGAATTGCCCGTCGGCGAAATGGCGTAAACAGCCTTCGCCTACAAACTACTCGATCTCGTGGCAAATAACATTTTTGAAATATTCCTATCTACTCGGAAAAGATTTAATAAAATATCTCGAAGTCTTACACAAAATTCGGGTTATTTATATAGAACTTCATAATAAGCTTTATGACCACAGATTAATTATTAGACTTACATTGGCTATAATTGAATATTATTTTATACCGTGATTGGACGTAGTTTAGCGAAAATTCTATACTATAAGAGCGTAGTAAGCAAAAATGCACCCAAGGCCCATTAAACTACTCTGTTTTTTTTTTATTTGCCTAAAATTAGTAGGTATCCATATCTAAAAACGCGTAAAGATCGTTTCAAAGGGTGAAACCGCATCGACAGTGATAAAAAATGCTAACAAGTGGCAACCATCACCATTTCGCCGCTGTTAGGGTCACGTCCCATGTTCCTATAACAATAAAATATTACGATTTTTTGCATGTCCTTGCAATAAAGAGCACCCCATTCCATTCAGGATTCGATTGCTTATGTGAAACTATTCTATGAAATGGCGCACTTTGTCAACAGAAAAATTATGAATTTTGTACACAACGCGGTAGAGAACCGGCGTACACAGAGGCGGGTACAGGAGTTGGGGTACTCGTTATCAGACGCCACGCCTAGTTCTAGTCTAGATTGTATAGGATTCTGGAATGTAACAAAATATCTCTACCCTGTCATTTATAAATAATAAAAAAAAAAATCTAACCGTTCATCAACCCATATATTTGGCTAGCAATTTTATACTTACTGAGCAATGCGGTTGCTAAGCTACAAAGCTCATAAATAATTTTTAAAAAATACCTTGAATTTGCATATTGGTATATACCTATATAGTGTCTAAAAAAACTATTATTAGTTCACACGTAGCTTTACCGAATATGATTTAGGAGGGGCTTGAGAAAAGAAAAAAAAGGGGCTGGGCCCTTTTCTGAATACGCCACTGTTTTAAGCCATAATTTTGATAACATTATGTGTTTTGCGCCGGTACACATTGGATTTGAAGAGCAAATAAATACGTGATATTGTGTGGGTTAAAGCTGAATCTGCCGCAGTCAATTTTATGTATGAAATATAGGTATCCTATCATTCACATAATATAAACGTTAAACCTTTATTGTACCTATATTATTGTGTTTCTGAAGGCACGTAAAACTGTGACCGGGACTCACAGTTTTACGTGCCTTCAGAAACTGTTTCCTATAATAATAATATGTAGGAGGTAGTCGTTGAGTCATGTTGCAGATCTTGTAGTAATATCGGTGGCCTAAAACTGCAACATAAAATATAGGTTGGCCACATAACCTATAATAAATTTAATTTGACTCTAATTTAAAAGATACAAAGTTAATTATTCTAAGATTAATTTTATTAATCGTGACTTATCGCGTAGGTAATTTTATTAATGTTCAAATGTGTTTTTAATGTCTCATGAGTTCAAATCATGAGTGTCTCATGAGTTTGAGTATGTATTACTAATAGTGCTGGCATAAAATGAAATGGGAAAGTCACAGGAATTGTAGAGGCATAAACTTAGATAGAATTAAGAAAGTTTTCCTACAAAAAGTGATCATTAAAACCAGCGACTATATTAAGCTGACAATAGAATACAGTATTGTTAAGAAGTAGGTTTACTTTTGCGACACAGCTTAACCTAACGGTAGACGAGATATAATTGTGAGGAGGCACTGAACCTAACTGAGCCGAGTTATGGCCGAGCGTTTTTCCGCAGGCTTTTGTTAGCGAACTGAATTCCACATTAGATTAAGTTAAGCTTAGAGATAATGAAGTTCTGAAAAGACGCGACTGGATTTTGTGTTTAAGTACGAAAAGATTTTTAGAATTGTAACGTCGAGTCTTTTTATGTGGGGCGCAACATTAGAGGCACATCAATAATAAATGTTGGTTATTTTATGCACACCTCAAACCACTGGACAGTTAAGTTGAAATTTGGCATAGATATAAATAATAATAATTATTGTGATTTAGGCGTTTTTTAAGAATTTTTCAACGAGAGCGAAGCTATTAGTATATTATGCTAGTGCTGTCATAAAAGGTAATTAAAAAATACTGACAAAAATAATAATATAGATACCGTGATACGGACTAAAATACCAATATTATGACTATTTTGTAAGAATAGGGAAAGAAAATGAATAAAAGTGGTGTCTTTAATGGAAACATGGAGAGTGGGGTTCAGAAAGATATTGCTGTTTTCTTCCCAAAATATTTTCACTTAGCAAAATAAAGATAATTCGAGAATCAGATAAACTGTTCCCTTATCTGCCTACATTAGCATTTCTTCTCTCCCCAAAGGTCCTATAAAACTATGCGCCCTAAAATGAAAGTTTTAGTACAGATCGTAATCTTCTGACCCTCTGAAGCGTTTTATGACCCGACCTATTCTCACAACCATATAGAAATATTATCAGATTTTTACGCAAGGGCAAAATCATTACCAAAGCATACTCGAATCCCATGGGAACTTGAAACTCGCGTACCTTTTACTTCACGAGCCATTTGAACCCAATATAAAAGCGATAGAGCAGAATTTTCTCTGAGATAATTTGAAAACTGACCCGAATTACTATTAGCTGGCAGAAACGTGAAGAATTTTTAGTCGTAATGCTGGCCAGTTAAAGTTGAGTTTCCCTCGATAACTGTGTAGGAAATAGTGAAGTTCTACGTTTGGAATTGTCGGTGTTGTGGAGCTAAGATAGGATAGGATCTTTAGTTGGATGAGAGCCGAAGAAATTTATTTTCTTGAGAAAAGAGTCGAGGATGGAGTTATCTTCAACGGGAACTTATTCAGGATTTCCGAAAGTTATTTTACGAGATCCAGACTCATATTAACTTTATATTATATTTGAATAGAATTAGGTAAACGAGGTAGTTTACTAGGAAAATAGGTGTTGTATTTCGCAGGAAAATCTTGACGTTTCATGAAATTTTACTGCGAAATAATGTAAAGAATTTTAATAAAATGCAAAGTAAATCAACGTCAAGTTAAAGTCAGCAGTTGTACAGACTTGTGTTATTAATCTTCATGAAATTTTTGGCTCGCTTCACAGTGTTAAAGTAAATTTTCATATTACATATTTTTTTGTTTGCAAAGTTTTAAAGGTAATTCTTTACTACATAATATTACAATCAAAGCTTATACACTAAGTACTGAGTAGCCACAATCGCGTCTTCGAGAGATGAGATGAAGTACGTCATAACTGTCCGAAAACCAGGGTCGAACACTGTTTTAGCTTTTATATCCGTGATTTAATTTAGTACTTTTACAAAGTTGATATGGATCACTCACTCACTCTTCAGTCAGTCACTCGTCTTCAAAATTGTTATTTTTATTTGGCCTGATAGTAAGCGGGAATCGACTATATCGATAATCGAGTATCTACTATAGATATTTCCCTATTTATGGTCCTATAGTGAATATCTAAAAAAATGGTGCACCCGCACCAAATAAAATCACCAAACGCAAATCTTATTATTTAAGTATTATAATATGCATTGATTACGTAATAATAATAATATGTATTTTATACATTATAATGAACAGATTAAAATAAAAAAATATATTTTCATGACACCAATTTATTAAGCTTATCAGGTTGATGGAAGTTTATGAAACATCGGATAATATGAGCAACGTGTGACGTGTTCATACCCAATTGAAACATTTGCACGGTAAAGTTGTAGCAATATTTCGAGCTGGATCTGATAGCCCGTGAAACAATATGCGATGGAATGAATGCACATTGGACCTATCAAATGAGTTTGTATGAGTATCTTTTGATTGTATTAATTGTAATTTTGTTTATGCAAGCACACGTATTCAATCTGGATTTTATAAAATGCATTGTAGTTTAGCTCAATCTTAATCAAGATAGAAGTTTTGGGTGGACGACCACCACAAGGTCATAGTAACAGAGATGCTGTCGAAAATGACTGCAAACAAATCCTAGTAGACGAAATAAATTTCTCTCTGGCTTCACTGAACGTTACACAGTAATGCATTCTCAGCGCTTTAGTAAACCTAGAATTCATCCTTAATAACAATATATACTGTATTTACCTTCCCACCGATACAATGGCGTCAAAGTAAACCTACATAGAACAATACACACAATCATTAGCCAGTGGGCAGTGGCCAGGGTCAGGTGGAATTAACTGGAAGCAAACAGGCGTTCCACAGGGAGCACGCTGTTTGTGGAGCCGGAACTATTTGTATTTCGCACTGTTAGGGTATGGCTGATAATAATTTTCTTGTAATTATACTTTTATATATATTATATACATATATATGACTATTTTAAATGCGAAAGTATGCCGACTTGGTATTAACGAAAACATAATATTATTTTCCAAATATTGTAATTACTACATATTATGTCTCTTTGTATGCCTAGATCTGTAAAAGGCAACGGATTTTGATGCAGTTTTTTTAAATATTTAGTTAGAGTGATTCTAGGGAAAGACTTTATGTTTCACTCCGATACAATAATGTCAAAGTACTCTATAGAACAATATACACACAATCATTAGCCAGCAGTGGCTAGACTCAGGTGAAATTAGCTGGAAGCAAACAGGCGTTCCACGGGGAACTATTTGTATATCACACTGGTTGTGTATTGCTGATATTCTCTCATTTATAAGAGATATGTTATTGTAGCCACCCAGTATTTTATAATTCAAAAGTTTGCGTAGTAGCACTGCACTGCGCTTGCCACAATGAAAATATAAGTTGTTGAATCCTGTAATGCCCAGTAATTTCTATGGTAACATTGCTCGTCAATCCGGAACACAGTAATGCCAAATATATCATAATATCTTGTGGTATTCCCCCAGAAGGCCTTTAAAATAGAGACCTATCACTACAAAAAGATTCCTGATTAATCAATATTCGCACAGATGTAGCTTAGACCCTGAAATAGCACATAGGCTACTTTTCAGCGAGAAATCCTTCTGGGCACAGTAATCCATATTCTTCTATGGTAAACTTTGACTATTAAACCACCAGAGGAGACGACTCGGGTACTAATATCTACGCGTAAAATTTTGCCAGTTTTTTGCGGGGAGAGAGGCTACGCACACCAATAACATGATACAGCACTTACGAATTTTCGATACCGACACACACGCGCACCCGTCAAAATTGTTAATAATTGGCATAAAATATAATCGAAAAAAGTTGTACATATACTATTACGTAAGAAGCGCTGGCGCAGTGCACCTAGAAATCTAAATCATTGTGTCCTTCAATCCTGGGTAGCACTGTTCTAATTATAGGCAGCGTTATCTCTTACCATCAGGAGAGCGCCTTTCTCGTCTACTTACTTCTTTGTATAAAAACACATGGATAACTAGTATTATTTCAACAAATTCCATGCCCGGTGATCTACTTTTTGACAGCTGGGGTCACCTTTTTTTATTTTTTTTATCCCAGGAAAAATGCATTACGCATCCTCTACCTACGCCGTAAAATTCTAAGCGGGGGTCACCTGTCGTATCTAGTTGGATGTCTGATCCAAGATGGTAACAAGTCAACATCGGAAACGGTGCTGCGGCGTGACTTACGACCCACTTCCTGCCGCCATATTTACTTACTTACGCCCGTTTCCTGTGCGTAATCGTTGTTCGATTAACGATACTACATTATTTACTATTTACCCAATATCATATAGATTACATGGATATTGTTTGGGAAAGCCATTTCCTCTGGAATCATGTTTTCCTGGTAGCGAGTAACATGTTTCATTAAATTGATTGTTAGATATATTGTGATGAGATTTTTCTGAAACGCGATGTAATTTTTTTATTCATTTTAGGTTGATTTTAGGTCAGCTTTTGACCACAATCTCGCGTGATTTAACATCAGCGCCGATGCGACCGTAGATGATAGCAGACTAAATCTAGAAGGCGGGATAAACCCTTCCTTGGCTTTATTTAACATTCACAGATAGGTTTTATGTACGTACCACCAAGAAAGGATTCCATTTTTATATTCAGTTTTTTCTAAATACTCCGCAAACATGAGAGCAATCCAAAATATAAAATTTTCATTTCTAAGTAGGTACATTTTCGTCTTAAAATTCTCAAGGGAATTAAGTATTTGCTCTACTTTATACCATAGCGACCTAAATGTTTCCTCTCAATGCGTTCGGATATAAAGTTATCTTTAAAATCAGATCACGTACTCCAAACTCGATTGCAACCTGAGACAAATAGAGCAATTCTTAAAAAATATTACTGGAATATCTCATTAAAAAACGTATGAGAATGTGAGGCCATATCTCGCAAAAACAATCTCTCTCAGATTTACTGCTGAAATTCGCACTTCTTAAATAAGGGGAGTATATATATGAGTATAATAGAATCGTCGTGTTCTTAATAACTTTTTGATAATAAAATAATGAGGTTTTTCCTCCCCCAACGCGAAGTTTAACGGAATTTTGTGTAATAACGTCTTATGGTAATATGTGTAGTTTATCGGCGGTATGTGAGATAAAAATCGGATTTTTTCGCTCCAGCATTTCTATTAGGTCGCCGTATATTAATAAAGGACGGAGTTACGATATTATTTCTGGGTGTGTTCTCTCTGGTTACATTTTGTTGGTTATCATATTTTATATACGAGGGAGGTGCTAAACTGTGGAACAAACTGGGATCTTTTGAAAGCTGGTTTTTGAGAACAGAATACGGAATGGAATTTTATAAGTTGTCTCAAGCATTTGCAGCGAGAAATATGTTTGGCTTTGTATATGGCGCGGTGTAAATTTAATCTTCTGAGCGCTACCGTGTTTCAAAAGGCAGACAATTACTAGGTCAAGTTGCAGTATTTGGTTATGGATCTGAAAACGTTTATCTTCGTTAAGGGTTCACTACAAAATTCTGGTTAAGTAAAATCCAAGTTTTCGACTCCGTCAAACGGATCTTCTATACATCATTTCTATAGTTTGATCTGTTCTGAGGGAAATGGTGATCCTCGTGAAAATTGGTCATGTCATTCGAAACAGAACTAACGAACCAAGCAATTATTTAGTATTTTATACTTGTGTTAAAATAACTTTATCAAAATAGTTTAATAGTACGAAGCGTCGGTGCAGTGCATCTTGAATTTCACGTCATTGTGGCCCTTTACCAACTGATATTATGTGCAACGTTATCTCTTAACATCAGAACATCTTCCTTTTCTTATAATAACTTCTTTGCATTAAAAAATCATTGGCCATTGATTCTCTAATTTTATTAGCCATGAAAACCCCAAATAAACAGAAAGCTAGTTGTTTTCGTTGAAACTGATCATTATTTAGCCTCTACCCTCGTCATAATTCACACACATAATCTATGTAAATGCATAGCTTTTTGGCAAAAAAACCTTCGTTATTTTCTAGTGAACATCGTAAATCAGACTTATGTAAACGGTTTTGGGGGAAGTCCCGGAACTTCGGAACAACTCAAATAATGTTCGTGATAATAAAAATATTGTTTTTTGTTTCAGTTCGACGTTAGATATGAGTTTACATGTTTTCAACTTGTGAGGAAACTAATAAATCAATGCGACGGCGCTATATATGGGTTTCCTGCTACCACAGTACTGTTTCAGTTAAAGCTATATCTTATTTGTTATACAAAGACATTCTTTTGTTACTGCTATTTGTCTTGCGCCTCATACGAAATGAGTCTGTTAAAAATACTTTACGACCTATTCTCAGACCTACCAATTATCACACTGATCTTACTAATATTACAAGTGAAATTTTAAAAATACTTTTTAAAAACAAGCTTTAATTATCATTACCATCTTGCATCATATAGTACTCGTCAAGACGAATCAAATGAGCCCAAACTCGATGGGGTTGCGTTGTTTAATGACAGAGTTCCTATGGCCACCTTCCAGCTCCATCATCAGATCAGCTCCATGTCATAATAATATTGCATTGTCATCCGATTTACACACGCATGCAAATTTTCAGCTCAATTGGAAACCGGGAAGTGGGTCAAATCAAACTTGCAAGATTTGATTACAGACAGACAGACAGACAGACAGACTACAGACAGGTGAAAGTAATATAAAGCTTGTAATAAACGTGAAAGATTGTAAGAATGGATGTCTGGATGTTTGTTACTCTTTCACGCCTAAACGGATGGACGGTTTGAACTGAAATTTTGTATAGAGATAATAATAATAATTAATAATAAATATTTTAGGACATTTCACACAGCGCCACCTAACCCTAAGCTAAGCAACTTAATGCTTGTGTTATGGTGGTTAGGATTTATTTCCTTTCCCTGTTTGGTTGTCTGGAAGAGATCGCTATTAGCGATAAGACCGCCAATTGTTACACTGTCTACATTACAAATTGTATCTAGTTCTAAGTTCTTTCATGTTGTATCAATAAAGCGTTATCTATCTATCTATCTATCTATAACGGATATAATACTTATATACTTTTCTTTTGTAAATACATACTTATAATAGATACCTACAGAAAGCCACCCAGACCAGAAACAAATATCTGTCGATCACACAAATATTTGTTCCATGCGGGAATCGAACTAGCAACCTTTTGCGTTGCAGGCGGGTAATAGCCCACCGCAACACAGAGGTCGTCAGATAGCTTAGACTCTGGAATAATACATAGGCAACATAAGTACTGCGGGTAAAACTGTTGGGTGCAGTATTGTAATAAATGCGAAACTTTGTGAGTGTGATGTTTGTTACTTCTTTACGCCTAAACGGGTGGACCGATTGAGCTGATGTTAAGCTTAAATTTGGTATAAAGATAGCTTAGACCCTGGAACACATAGGCTACAGTACAGCAGGAAAAACCGCTGGGCGCAGCTAGTACATAAATAACCATTGAAATTGGTCAAGCCGTTGACATGCGGTCTTGGTGCAAGTAGAAAAATAATCATTTGTGTGCTTTCTAAAAACCTTTTTGTTTGTTGATCATTTAAAATAACAGCTTTATCATACGTGTTTAAATTGGGTATGAATAAATAAAATATTACAAATCCCTTTTACTCTAATTTTCCTACAATACAAGGGTCAAAAGACTAACATCAAATTGTTTTGTTTCACCGGAAAACATCCCATTCAAGTAGCAAAAAAAGTTGATGTTTTATATTAGCTATCATCGTAAACGCGAACTGGCAATGTACTAGAGATACTTGCCAAAAACTGCTTCGATATATCATACGACTTTCAACCTTATAGCTAAAGGAATAAAGGTGGATAAATAGTGGTTTGCAGTGATTTTATCATACACGCCCGGATTGGTTGTCACTGGCAAAAGTTGTAAATTTTTCTGCCACTCGTGTTTTTGAGCACCTTCTATGTTGCTTTTTGTGGGAATAACTTATTTTATTAGTTTAGTGTGATGGTGTTTTGTTTTGATCTTTTTATTTTACTTGCTAAAGGTTTGGATTAACTTTGTGAAAGGGGATTTAATGTCGTGTCAGGGGTGAATGAATATATCCATAGCGTCCGTGGCCCAGTGGTCCGGATTGTAAGCCGGAGGTCCTAGGTTCAAATCTCAATGTGGCAAAGATTTTTGCCTGAACGCTACCGTGTTTCAGAAGGCACGTAAAACTGTGGGTCACAGCTGTTTCCTATAAGATATATAGGAGCCAGTCGTTAGGTCATGTTGCAGGCCCTGTAGTAATCTCGGCGACCTGAAACTGCACCATATAGGTTAGCCACACAACCTATAAATTGTGATTTGACTCTGACATTGTTACTAGGGTAACCTTTTCTGTTTGAGTATAAACCCCAATTATAATCATTATGACGGATGGTAGCGTGGAATGAAGGAGGAAAACATGTTATGTCAATTATACCTATTGGTATACGGGCAGAAAGAAGATTTTGCTTTCTAAAGGTTGTATAACGTCATCATTGGCATAATTATTCGAGATGGCCACTTCATACTCTAAATCAATTTATTGGTAAAAAAAATTACACTCAGTCTCCTCCACTTGGACCATACTTATTATGTATAATCGGTGGTAGAATTAATACAGATTATTATATTGTTATTGTTTGAATTCTTCGCTAGCTCATAAACTTTACAAATTAAAGGGGATTTAACACTAAATATTTACATCTATCTTCTTCTAAATATATAAAAGGAAAGAGTCTATCAACGCACAGCCTAAACTACTGGACGAGTTGGGTTGAAATTTGAAACACAGATAGGTTTTATGATGTGGACCTCCGCTAAGAAAGGATTTCACCACGCGGGCAAAGCCGCGAGCACAAACTAGTTAAAAATATATTTTGATATACCAAATACATTTTCAATAGGTACATTTTTATTTTCAAGTACATCAAGTAAGACTTAATGCCACCAAAAACATAACTTGTAAAAAATACCAAGTCTCGCAACTGCAGTTTTTCTACCGTAAAAAAATTGTGAGATCCATGTACTACCAAGTCGGTTAAATCTTTTGTGTTTTAAATCAATAGATCGACTTGGCCATCGCATGAAAACACAACAATGTATCTTTAAAGTAATATACCGACATAATAATGCGATTGCCAAGTCAAAGATTACAAATATAAAGGCCAGATGTTGATATAACTGCCCTAATCGATTTCCATTATAATTACTGTGTTGACTGGCAAATATTACCAAGCAAACTTTTCACTGAGTAGTCATTAATAAATAAATAAATAAATATTTCAAGACATTTCACACAGCGCTATCTAACCCCAACTAAGCAACTTAATGCTTGTGTTATGGTGGTTAGGATAACGGATATAATACTTTTATTATATACTTTTCTTTTGTAAATACATACTTATAATAGATATAGAAAGCCTCCCAGACCAAAAACAAATATTATAGGTAACTCTACTCTACACTACTTCTACGACGACCTCTGTGGCGCGGTGGGCTGATACCCGCTGGCAACGCAGAAGGTTGCAGGTTCGATTCCCGCATGGAACAAATATTTGTGTGATCCACAGGCATTTGTTGTTTCAGGTCTGGGTGCTTTTTAATATTTATTATAAGTATGTATTTACAAAAGAAAAGTAGTAGTATTATATCCTTTATTTATTTTGCATTTTGTCACATCCTCAAAAGTAAAATGTATGGCCTGACAGTTATAGCCTTGATATTTCTGTGCGGTCCCGCAAAATCTCGCATTCTGTGCTACAAGATGTAGTTAATAAGTAAAAAAATTAAACCTATGTAACCTGCCTGTCCATTGATGCAGTGGAAGAGCGATAAGCGAAGTGAAAACCCTTCAAAAGAATTGCACAAAAACTGCTCTGGAAATTCTTTTGGTGTTTTTTTACCTTGCTGACTGCTTTGGATGAATGACAGAATAAGAGAGGAAGCGCTTTCTAGACTGTGTAACTATTGAAGCAACTGGGACTAGCCACTTAATCGCAACTTTCCTTTTGTGTGTGTGTGTGTGTGTGTGTGTTGTGTGTAGTTACTACGAGTAAATAGCTGTTTCATAAATCTTTGACTGTAACCGAAATTTATTAGGTGCAGCTTGCCAATTTAAGGCCTTTTTAATGTAGCTATTACAGAGATAATAACATTAAAATACCTATGCTAGTTGCACCTATGCCTATGCTAGTTGTTGTGGGTGGACGTCTTACGCTGCGTTTGCTAGTATGTGGTCTCCAATCGAGCACTTTACGACCCCATCGGTCATCCACTTTACGTGCTATGTGGCCGGTGGCCTGCCCATTGCCACTTCAGCTTGCTAATCTGCTGGGCTATGTCGATGACTTTAGTTCATCTACGGATCTCTTCACCAGACTGTACCATACCATACATTATTTATTATTTAGCCCATGCTGTCCCACTGCAGGGCAAAGGCCTCCCTTCTCTCCCTCCACTCATCCCTGTCTATTGCGATTCGGGTCCAATCCGGTAAATATGAGTCAAGCTCATCTCTCCATCGCATTCTGGGCCGCGGCGTCGTTTTCGGTTTGGTGGGCTCCACTGAGTGGTAGCCCAGGCCCACCGTTCTTCCGACATGCGGCTCACATACCATACTTACATAACCATATTATTATTTATAATATATTTTCTTGTTTCAGGTAAATCACCAACTACATAACGTGTATACCTTATCTTATCTTATCTTATCTTATATAGGGGGCTGACGAAGTCAGCAACACATCGACCCATTGGGATCTATTGTGTTCACCCCTTGCCTACCGTTTCTTACTCCTCGAAGAAGTGGTTTATTAGAGTGGTGATCCCACTAAGGGAAAGAAACCTGTACTCCTCCGGTTTGGGGTACGCTGTCCCAAGGAGGCTCATGCGTTTCGTAGCTAGTACGTCGCATTCGCATAAAATATGCTCCATGGTTTCTGTACCCTCGCCACAGGCTCTACAATCGTTTGTTGTAGTGAGCCTCATTTTGAACAGCATGTCGTTGGTTTCATAATGCCCAGTTAAGGCACCAATGATTGCTCTTCCTTTGTTTCTTCCATTATTCAGAATGAATTTAGAAGCACCTTTGTAGCTGTTACCTAGGAATTTCTTCGAATGTCTCAGCCCTTGACTGTTTTCCCACTCTTGCGTGTGTCTTAAATCAGCATATTCCTTTATGGCCATATTGATGGTGCATGTAGGCAAGCCCATACTAGGTTCAGGTCCATGCATAGCATTTGCTGATCCCCTTCTAGCAAGCTCATCAGCCTTCTCATTCCCTTCTATACCTACATGGCCAGGTACCCAAACTAGTCGTACTGTGTTGCTGCGGCCTAATTTATTAAGGGCCTTTACAGCATCCAGGACCAGCTTCGAGCTGACTCTGCAGGAATTTAGGGCCTTTAGTGACGCTTGACTGTCACTGAGAATGTAGATGATCTTATCTTTTACATTCCTCCGTATGTTTTCTTTAGCGCATGCTATAATAGCATACATCTCTGTCTGAAAGACGGTAGTGTATTGACCCAGACTGTTCCAGAGTTGGATAGTTTCCGAGTATATACCTGCCCCTGTACCGGATCCGGTTTTTGAACCATCCGTGTACCATATGCAGCATTCTGCGTCTTGTGTGCGTAGTTGCTGCTTCCAGTCTTCCCTTGAGGGAACATGTATTTTGAAATTCCTTTTGAAGATTTTAATGTGCGGCATTACGTCGCTGATCATACTCATCTTCCTTTGTAGCTCTTCATTGAGCTTCATTTTTGTGTGCCTTGTTGTTGGCCTATTAAAGTCATGAACTCCTGTAGCTTGGAGTCTGTATAAGGCTTTGATTGCCTCCTGTTGAATGATTAGATGAAGAGGTTTAAGGTTTAGGATTCTATCTAGCGCCTTACTGGGCGTAGTCTTAAACGCTCCTGTGATAGCCACAGTGGCCATCCTTTGAATTTTGCCTAGTTCCCTTTTACAAACCGTAAGTTCGGTTCTAGGCCACCATACTACGCTGCCGTATGTTAGTATTGGGCGCACCATTGAAGTGTAGATGAAGTTAAGTACCTTGGGCTTAAGTCCCCAGGTCTTGCCATATGCTGATCTACACATATTGAAAACTCTCATAGCTTTTTCTGTCACCTTTTTGGCGTGCAGATTCCATGTGAGCTCCTTGTCTAAGGTCATACCGAGATATTTTACTTCGGTAGCCCATTCTAGCTCTGTGCCAAATAAACGTAACTTTTTCAAATTACCTAGCTTCCTCTTCCTTGTAAAAGGAAGAATCGTAGTTTTGCTCGGATTTATGGAAAGATGGTTAATATCACACCATTCTTCCACTATCTTTAAAGCCTTTTGCAAAAGTTCCGATACTATTTCCGGAAATTTGCCATTGATCATTACTACTACATCATCTGCATATCCTACAGCATAGCATGCTCCTCTGTTTAATTTCGTGAGAAGGGAGTTTACCACCAGACACCAAAGTGTTGGTGACAATACCCCTCCCTGAGGACAGCCTTTAGTAGTTGTCGCATAAATTTCATCCCCTAGTAAAGAGGATCCTATTCTCCTTCCCCTCAGCATGAAATCAATCCATTTGCATAGGGTACGGTTAATGCCGTGTTCATTGGCGGCCTTCATAATCGATTCAAAAGTTGTGCGGTCAAATGCTCCTTCAATATCTAGGAATGCCGCCGCGCAAATCTCTTGACCGTCAATAGCTTGTTCTGCTCTAGTGACTACGTAGTGCAATGCGGTTTCAGTAGACTTCCCGGATTGGTAGGCACATTGTAGCTTATGAAATGGTTTCTTTGTCAGAGGACCATCCCTTATGTATTCATCTACAAGTTTCTCCAGGGTTTTTAGCAGAAAAGATGAGAGACTTATTGGACGAAAAGCCTTAGCCTCTTCATAGCTTTCTTTACCTGGCTTAGGAATGTATGTTACCTTTACTTCTCTCCATATCTTTGGAATAAACCCAAAGGCTATGCAGGCCTTAAAGAGCCGCATGAGATGCGGGCCTATTGTGGGAAGACCCCGTTGTAGTAGTATTGGGTATATGCCATCTGGTCCCGGTGCTTTGAACGGTTGGAAATTTTGCACAACCCAATTAAGTTTTCGTTCTTCTACTACCTTTTTAGCAGTGTCCCAGTCTGCTTTCACTGTTCTCAGATTCTGTTCTGATGCAGGCATGTGATCATCTGTATCCGTAGTATCATGAATTCTGCAGTCTGGGAAATGCGTCTCTGTCATGATCCTTAGCGTTTCTATACCTGTTTCCGTTAGTTTCCCATCCTTGGTCTTAACAGCGTTTAGAGTTATGCTCTTGCTTGCAGATATTGCCTTAACTAATCTCGAGCTTTCAGGGACTGTATTAATGTCCTGACAATGAGATTGCCACGATTTTCTGTATGCCTTGCGTACCGCCAGATTGTACTCAGTTAGCGCTCGTGAATATTCTTTGAAGCACTTTTTAGACTTTGCCTCATTGAAGACTTGGCGAGTAGTCTGTCTTTTCTTTTTTAATTCTGGCGTCCACCATGGAACCTTTACTCCTTTTGCTACCTTCTCTGGGCAGCTTGCGTACCATGCTGTGTTGATGGCTCTGTTGATTCTTTCAGCTTCAAGCTCTATATCAACCGTAGAGTTTAACTTACCTTTGACCGATCCGAGTTCATGTTTAAGTTCTCTAGTGTACACCTTCCAGTCAGTGTGTCTGGGATTTCTTCTGCGCACACTAGGGATCGAGTCCTCTGTAACATATCTAAAGCAGATATACCTGTGATCAGATCCACTAACTTCGTCAGATACACGCCAGTTAGTGATTCTCCTATATATACCATTAGTGGCCATAGTTATATCTATAATTTCAGCACGTCTTGAGTCCACGAAAGTAGGCTCATTGCCGTTGTTTAGTAAATGAATTGAAGAACTTACCAGGTACTCATATAGTTCTTCTCCTCGACTATTTGTGTCCGAGCTCCCCCAGATGATGTTGTGCGCATTTGCGTCGCACCCCATCACTAACTCCAGGTTCTCTCGACCGCAAAACTCTACGAGTTCCTTCATTGCCCTCATGCAGGAGGGCCTTTCCTCAGTTGGGTATGCGAGATAAACCGAAGCCATTACGACGGCCTTTCGATTACCTTCCCCTGTAATTACCTTGACAGCTGTAAGGTCCCTGGAACATAGATCAGGCAAGGGCATGACGTCGATTCCATTTCTGACATACACACAAGTCCTTGCCCTTTCATTAGTATAGTGGAAAATAGATCCCCCTTTACCTAGACCTGAAACAACACCTTTTGTACTAACATATGGGTCTTGTATCAGGGCAATATCGAAATTAAGTTCCTTGAGGTGACGGCTGAGTAAGGCCATCGCCGCTTTACAGTGATGTAGATTTATTTGTACACACCTTATTCCCGCCATTGGTGATCTTGAATGGGGGTTTCGGCAGTCGATTATTGACTGCCGCCTGCGTCCTTGTCTTCCACCGTCGCCTCCATATCGGGGAGAGGAGACGACAGGAGCAGATCGCCGATTTCACCCAGCAGGTCTTCGGTGAGCTGGGATGTGGCCGGTGAGGGAACTGGGCAGTCCCCGATGGTAGTCAGCTCTTGGCTGCCCGTCGCCCCTCCGTCGCTTGTTGAGCCCTGTGGAGCAAGTGGCGGGGCCACTGCCCCTGCGCTGGCGGCGCCTATATCCCCCGACTTACTTTCGTCTTCCAGCAGCTTAAAACAGCTTTTGTCGACGCCAGCGTAGAGGCAGTAGTCCTGAGCCTTTATAAAGTCCGCAGAAGTTTTGTCCATAAGGACAATCCTTCTCACGCCAGACGCCTCGATGACAGTGTCTACTACCTTCCAGTCACTTGTCCTTAGCGCAGGATTCAAGCGCTGCAACATCGACAGAACGCTGGGTAGATCTGTGATCCACACGTTCTTGGACTTCCACGCCATCTTCACCGGTTTAGGCAGATCTTTGGCACTAACGACTTTCAGTGTTAGGCTGCCGATCGTCCTTCCAGTGAGTCCGGCGATCCAGTCTGCCGACTCTTGATCCTCGCAGAACACATGTAGTGCCCCCGCGATGACCGTCCCGACGCTGAATCGGGGCAGCGGATCTTGTTGACCGATCATCCTCTGCCACAGGGCGCTTACGATCGGTCCTACGTCATCATTAGTGATCTGGGATGCCGGGAAGTCCTGCGGGATTACTGCCATCCTGCATCCCGAGAGCGCGTCCCTAAACGTTCTGTTCAGGTTCGGTTTCTTGGGTGCATTGCACGGCTGCTCCTCGCTGGACTCCCTGGCTCTTTTCGCGGCTGCGATAGTCGCACCTGCCGTCCCTGCAGTTGCCCCGGCTGGTGCACTCTGCCCTGAGAATGTGCGGGTCTGCTTAGCAAGCAACATTTTGCGCCTGGCTGCCCCGCTCATTTTCTTGGAAATAGCTCCTCGATGCTTGCCTCCCGAAACATTCGTCCCGACGGTCAAGCCCGGCTGGATGCCAGGCAGCCCGACGGTCCCCTGCACGGTACGACCTGCATGAGTGCTCTCCTGAATGTTGGCAACTGGCTGGGCGTCTCCCGTACCAGTCGTCCCAGCGGGTATGCATGGCTGTCTGCCACACTGCCCACTAGTCCCCTGTCCGGAATGACCCTGCCTTTGCCCATTCGTAGTGCGGTCGGTTGCCCTCCCGCCTAATGACATATTGTCCTTTTTGACGCCCTTGCGGTCATCCTGTTTTATGGTTTTTTTGTTGATTTTGTTATCCATAAAACTTGTATAAAAATTTTCGCCGGATTGGCTCCCCACCCTCCACGGAGTCCTCAACACTGGGGATGCCTATATAGACACCAGGGCTACCAATCCAGTATAGCATTCAAGAAAAGAGTGCCCACGAGACCGCACGGCACGAGACAGTCGACATCTAACCAAGACATCGAAAGCCGCGCACCGCCGCCTGCGGACCCCTCCTTTCCCGAACACTCGCCTAGCGGCCGTCTGACCGGACGCCTCAGCCGATTGATCGCAGGTGGCTAGTCTGCGACCTCCCGTTTCAGAAGAATTCAGGGCCAAAGAGGAGTGTTGCAGAGCACAACGACAACCACCGCGCTGTACTCTGCTCAGCCACCAGGATCCCTTCCTCCTTCCTTACGGGTCTCCACGCACGGCACGTGTATACAGGTAAAGGTCCATATATTATAGCCAGTACAAGAATGGACCGACCGACGTGCGGTACACTTTAATTACACACTTAACGAGGCGGCGGCAGTGATTAGTGATGTAGCACTCGCAGTTCAGCTATTTAGTTAAAATACCAGTTAAATATATCTCTATTTTATATTATAGGTATTTCTATTTTATATTACAAAATAAAAAAGTTTAAAATTTACCCCATACTAACATACGTTTCAAACCAATACTAAAAGTGTAGATGGTGTATTAATAATTATGATGACAGTCATTCCAAATTGAAAATAGAAACTTAGGAAAAATATATAAAAGAAAAGAGTGACTGACTGATAAACTGATAGATAACGCACAGCCTAAACCGCTGAACGGATTGGGTTGAAATTTGGAACACAGATAGCTTTTATGACGCAGACCTCCGCTAAGAAAGGATTTTGCCACGCAGGCAAAGCCACGAGCGTAAGCTAGTAAATAATACACACGGGAAATTATTTCAATATTATTATGAAGGAGGCCATGTGAGTGTGTAAGTTTGTTACGATGAGTAAATCGGCTTAACCGATGAAGCAGATTTTTTTTAAGGATAAGTTCAGCTAAAGTTTTCTTCTTTTACAAACTCCCATTTAATCCTGTAAAATTTTTAGAATTTTTTAACGAAAAAAACCCAAATTGTGTTCAAAAAAATTAAACTGCAACAATTTCACCCACGCGTTGATAGATCAGTCAGTCATTTTTACTTCAAATAGGTACGAATAATATTAGTAAGATTTTAGTACCACATCACTAATATCCAAGGCGGAACTCTCAGTTCGGATTATGGCCGTAGTTCGGAAGGGTCAACTTTTCTATACACTACACTACGCACTAAGCACGAGGTAAACTAGATATAGACTACGTACGAGGTAAACTACGCATGAGGTATAAACTAGGCACTTTTGTTAGTAACGCGTGCCCCTTAATGGCTTGTAATTAAGGCAGTCCGTTTTGTTTTATAGTTGTTCTAATTTATCGTATGTTTGGACGTGATTAAACAATACGTGAGTTAAACTCGTGTAATCTGTTAACGAGATATTGTACTAGTTATACTAGACACGTTTATAAGATTTACGAATTTAGATTGAACTTAGCGAAGATCAGATTTTAGAAATCATTCTGAGAACAATAATTGT
Source organism: Hemithea aestivaria (assembly GCA_947507615.1). Lineage (NCBI taxonomy): Eukaryota > Metazoa > Arthropoda > Insecta > Lepidoptera > Geometridae > Hemithea > Hemithea aestivaria. The sequence goes on along the minus strand of OX382325.1, from coordinate 1,830,336 downwards.
AAGTAGAACGTATTATTAGTTAAATTATACTAATATTATAAACGGGAAAGGGATTTTTTCTTGTGTGTGTGCATGTGTGTGTGATGAATGATAATGTTATTAATCAAGTTCGTTTAAAGTGTTACAATATTGTAATGTACATAATAATATATTATGTTGCCTCTTCACGCCTAAACCGCTTAACCAAAGCTGATATTTGTCTATTTTTTAGCGGGTAAAACCCTGGCTGTGAATCTAAAAATGTGGATTTGTGTTATGTTTCTTACCATTTAACGTCTAAACGACCTAAAGAAAACGAACGACACATCTGATTAGATCAATAATTTCATTTTAATATTTTAGATATTTGGTAGCTACTACATCCTTACAATTCTTAGCGGCTTACAATTCATCCGTTAAACCAGCAGCTTGTTTATAAAAACATCTCAGAAATTGGTTCTCTAAACATAGGGCCACACAATACCCAATGGCTTCCACAGAAATATTGCTTTCAATGTAAAATGATAGAACACACAATAGGGAAATACTTGATATCTCCAAGTCCCTCTGTAATACTTCGTACCAAGAATTACGAGTACCTACATGTTATGAGATAGTTGTTATTACGATAAATGTGGTATAAGGAAACCATACGCACAATGGGAATATGGATAACGTTTTTCCATTAAGTTTATTGAAACTGTTGGTATTTTTCATTCATCTGATGAAATAAATACTGAGTGTGTTTCATTCTCAGCTTACAAAATAATTGTAAAGATGAATTAGCAAGCTTGCAGCCACATTTTAGGTTAGAACTGTTGCTATACTTTCTAAGTCACAATAATTATTAGCAGATTAGAATTAGAAAATAAAATATAAAAATATAATACCAATTGCCGGTATTATACTAGCTATATTCAGTTGTCTTACCCACTTAATCCCGCCAGGGTCTAAACTACTTGCCTATATACCAAATTTCAATTCAATCGATTTAGCCATTTAGGCGTGAAGAGTTATCCATATCCATACATTTAATAAGAATGGAAATTTCTCCCCATTCATTGTGATCCTTTACTAAGGTGAACTGTGAAAATACGCATATGAACAAAACGACGCGAAAAAGTCGCTTGCGCGATCTAGATCGTAAAACATTTTGTCAATTTTTCCTAGGGAAACGTAAAATAAAATAATAAAATAAATAATAATCATTTATATCGGACACATCGCCCCTAATTTACATCAAAATTTCGAAGTAAAAGTAATAGAATATAAAGTAAATTTAATTCAAAAAAATCAAAAAGCAAAAAGTGCGACAAACTAAAAATACGCCATCTATCGATGTGGCCATAAACGAAAATTTACCAGAGTAGTTTTATTAGGGTTAATTTGTAAAAAGGTTATTACTTATGTGTGATAAAACGGCACAACCGAATTGTACGGTGCAACCACCGCACAATCACCACATCAGCACTTTACGCCTTCATTGCACAATTTATTCATCGACGCGTCAGTTCACGTTCGGTCACCAGTCATTCCGCGTGTTCTCACTACCATTAGCATTAGCCGTAGTTCTGATAAATATACTGTAATTTACACTCAACTCGGCATTGTTATTTACTATCTGCATGTACGGACATCCCCGTACACGAATTGTATGCAGTTTTCGCTAAAACGTTGCAAATTTCTCTAATTTGTAAATAGTATTGGTTTTATTTAAATCGGTTTTTAAATAAAAGAGTTATATCTATCTAAAGATTTAATTATCTATTATATAAAATCGTTCGTACACTTTTGTTCTATCAAGGCACAGCCCAAACGGCTGGACGGATTGAGCTGAAATTTGGACAGCGTATTCGTAAGAAGATTTCATCGTGCAATAAGAAGCGATTTTTTAAAATTCCCTCAGGAACAGGAATTATTCCCGAAAAACGAATGTATGCAAATCCGTAACCGCTGAACCGATTAAGCCGAAATTTTGTAAAACGATAGTTGGGATTGTGATTAGAAACATCAAATAGTTTTTTTGTCAGAAATTTACTTTTAAGGGGGGTAAAGGGGGGTCGAAGTTTGTATGGAAAATTTAGAACCGCTGACCCTATTGAGCTGAAATTTGGTACAGAGATAGATTGAGTCCTAAAAAATTGAATGGTATACTTTTTATTCCAAAAATCAACCTCTAAGGCGGGATAAAGGAGGTCAAAGTTAGAATAGGAAATCGGTAACCGCTTCTTTGTTTAAGCTGAAATTTAAACCAGCGTGTTCTTTAGGTAACGAAGGCGACGTATAAAAAGGGATTTTTGCAAAATTCTTCCGGGAACGGGAATTATTCCCGAAAAACGTTTGTATGCAAATCCGTAACCGCTGAACCGATTAAGCTGAAATTTTGTAAAACGATTGTTTAGATTGTGTTTAGGAACATTAATTTTTTTTTTTGACGAAAATTAACATTTAAGGGGGGGTAAAGGGGGGTCGAAATTTGTATGGAAAATTTAAAACCGCTGACCCTATTGAGCTGAAATTTGGTACAGAGGTAGATTGAGTCCTAAAAAATTGTATGGTATACCTGTCACCTGTTGGCGCGACTTTTTAATTTCTGCGTGAGGCATAGTTACTTACCTCAGGCTCTGATTCGTACGCTAGTTGTGCCTATAACGAAGAACAAAACAGGCGATATTTCGAGCGCGGCAAACTATCGACCCATTTCACTGGCTACTATTATGGCCAAGATACTTGAGAGAGTTATCTGTTCCCACATCAGCTCATTGAGTATCGATGACGCCCAGTTTGGCTTTCGCCCGCAAGTCTCAACGGATATGGCCATTTTCTCTTTAAAAGAAATAGTCAAGTACTATGTCAAGCATGACACGACCGTCTATGGATGCTTTCTTGATTTAAGCCGCGCGTTCGACACGATAAATCATGAGCTGCTGTGGGAGAAGATGTACGACGCTAAGGTTCCGTCTGAGGTTGTTGGTCTGCTGACATATTGGTATGGCAACCAGATCAATAGCGTCAGATGGGATTCTGAGTTCTCCGATAGTTACCGGCTGTCCTGTGGCGTTCGTCAAGGGGGGATAACTTCACCCGATCTTTTTAACCTGTACGTGAATGATTTAATCGTGGAACTGAGCAACACTCCAGTCGGGCTCAAGTTAGACGGTCGGTACGTCAACAACTTGAGCTATGCCGACGATATGGTGTTGCTCAGTCCCTCGATTAAAGGATTGAGGAAACTAATAACTATTTGTGAAAAATACGCTTTAAGCCATGATCTAAAATACAATGTTAAAAAGACCGAGATGATGGTTTTCAGGTCGGGTGGGGGACCACACAATGTACCTGAGGTCCGTCTCAATGGACAGCCGGTAAAAATCGTTGACAATTTTAAGTATCTTGGCCATATCGTAAATTCTAGTCTAAAAGACGATGGTGATATAGAGCGACAAAGACGTTCGCTATGTGCAGTAGGGAATATGATTGCCCGAAAATTCTTCAAAGCTGCTTCTGACGTGAAAATTACATTACTAAAGTCCTTCTGTCAGAGTTTCTATACGTGCCAGCTCTGGACAAAATACACGAAAAAATCTCATGATACTATCCGGGTGGCCTACAATAACGTCTTCAGACACCTGATGGGTCTGAAGTGGCATTGTAGCGCCTCCGGGATGTTCACTGAGGCAAGGGTTGACTCTTTCAATGCAATACAGCGAAAACGAATAGCTATGTTCATGTCCAGGGTTGGCACGTGTAGAAATAAGATAATAAAAAGTTTGGCAGATAGGCTGCCGCTGACTGAAACGTATCGACGATGGCTCGACATTGTAACTTAAAAGGAATTGATGACAAATTACCATTAATATGGTATTTAATTGTTTATTAACTTAATTTTATTAGATTTTACTATGGATCATACTGTGTCTGCAATAAAGATATTTTATTTATTTATTTATTTATTTTATACTTTTTATTCCAAAAATCAACCTCTAAGGCGGGATAAAGGAGGTCAAAGTTAGAATAGGAAATCGGTAACCGCTTCTTTGTTTAAGCTGAAATTTAAACCAGCGTGTTCTTTAGGTAACGAAGGCGACCTATAAAAAGGGATTTTTGCAAAATTCCTCCGGGAACGGGAATTATTCCCGAAAAATGTTTGTATGCAAATCCGTAACCGCTGAACCGATTGAGCTGAAATTTTGTAAAACGTTTGTTTAGATCGTGTTTAGGAACATTAATTTTTTTTGACGAAAATTAACTTTTAAGGGGGGGTAAAGGGGGGTCGAAATTTGTATGGAAAATTTAAAACCGCTGACCCCATTGAGCTGTAATTTGGTACAGTGGGAGATTGAGTCCTAAAAAATGATATGGGATACTTTTTATCCCAGAAATCAACCTTGAAGGGGGAAGAGGGGGGGGGGTAGAAGTTTGAGTAGAAAATCAGTAACCGGCCATCTTTTAAAGCTCAAATTTGAACAGCGTATTTTTTATGTAACGTAGATGACCGATAAAAAGGGATTTTGCAAAATTTCCACGGGAACGGGAATTAATTCTAAAAAACGTTTGTATCCAAATCTGTAACCGCTGAACTGATTGAGCTGATATTTTGTAAAACGATTGTCTGAAGTGTGTTTAGGAACATTGAATAGTTTTTATGTCAGAAATTAACTTTTAAGGGGGGTAAAGGGGGGGTCAAAGTTTGTATGGGAAATTTAGAACCGCTGACCCTATTGAGCTTAAATTTGGTACAGCGGTAGATCTAATCCTAAAAAATGATATGCAATACTTTTTTCCCAGAAATCAACTTTTAAGGGAAAAAAGGGGGGTGCAAGTTTGTGTAAAAAATCGTTAGCCGCTTCTTTGTTTTTGCTGAAATTTGGACAGCGTGTTCTTAGTTACATAAACTAAGACGACCGATAAAAGGGGATTTTGTGAAATTCTTACAGGAACGGGAATTATTCCCAAAAAACTTTTGTGTGCAAATCCGTAACCGCTAAACCAATTAAGCTGAAATTTTGTAAAATGATGGTTTGAGTTTTGTTAAGGAAATTTTTAATAGTTTTTATATCAGAAATTAACTTATAAGGGGGGTCAAAGTTTGTATGGGAAATTTAGAACCGCTGCGCTGACCCTATTCAGCTTAAATTAATTTAGTGCAGAGGTTGATTGAGTCCTAAAAAATGGGATACTTTTTATCCCAGAAATCTACATTAAAGAGGAGGAAAGGGGGGGGGGGGGGGGGGGGGTGCAAGTTTGCGTAAGAAATCGTTAACCGCTTCTTTATTTGAGCTGAAATTTGGATAGCGTGTTTTTAGGTGGTTTTGGCGACTCACGAGAAGGGCTTTTGCTAAATTCCCACTGGAACGGGATTTATTTACAAAAAACAATTGTATGCAAATCCGTAACAACTAAACCGATTGAATCGAAATTTTGTAAAATCATGGTTTGAGTTGTGTTTAGGAACATTAAATATTTATTTTGACAGAAATTAATGGGAAATTTAGAACCGCTGACCCTATTGCGCTTAAATTTGATACAAAGGTAGATTAAGTCTTAAAAAAAGATATGGGATACTTTTTATCCCAGAAATCAACCTTTGAGGGGAGGAAAGAGGGATCCAGTTTGTGTAGGAAAGGTAACCGCTTCTTCGTTTTAGCTAAAATTTGGACAACGTATTCTTTATGTAACGTAGGCGACCGATAAGAAGGGATTTTGTGAAATTCTCACCAGAACAGGAATTTTTTCACAAAAACGTTTGCATGGAAATTAGTAACCGCTGAACCGAAAATGAGCTGATATTTTGTTAAGTTCTGTTAATGAATAGTTTTTTTATGTCAGAAATTAACTTTAAGGAGACTAAGTATTAAAGGAGGGGGAAGGAGGATCAGAGATTTAATGGGAATTCAGGAACCATGGAATTGATTTGAGTCGCGGGAAGGATGGTGTGAGAAATTAGTAACGAATAATAATTTAGCTGAGGTACATTACAGTAGAGATAAGTTAAAGAGTTACCGGGAAAGGACCACAAATAGTTTTAATTCCTGAAAAGAGGCGTGAAAATTTATGAAGGCGATAAACTACCGCTCAACTGAGATAATTTGACCTCTGGGAAAGGACATAGGATTGGTTTCTACGGTAGCGAACAAAACTGCATAGAAATACCCAACCCGATATTCTTCGCTACCCACAGCGGGAGCAAATAATATATAGCCATGCCTTATTTTACGCTTACAAAGTCACGGGGATGGAAATACTATCATAGTGAACATAGCAGCACCAAATTCGCTTTATTAATTGACTCTCACGCGCAACGAAGTGCGCGCGGGTCAGCTAGTATTAAATACTAGCTTTTTCGCTCGCGGCTGTTCCCGCGTGGTAAAGTACTTTCCTAGCGGAGCTCTACATCATAAAAAATCTTATTCTTAAAACCTAAATACATTCCAAATTTCAAACGTATCCGTTTAATGGTTTGGGCTGTGCGTTGATAGATCAGTCAGTCAATCAGTCACTCTTTCCTTTTATATATTTAGAAGAAGATTATTAAATAATGTTATTAACAACTTACCCTATCGTCCCACATATAATTTTTTTGCTGACAAAGTTTTAATACACATTAATAAAATACGAGTAGAATGGAATTCCGATATTTTTACCCATTCATCCCTATTTCTTAGAAGTATTACTCTACAGGAAAAACATCTGAGTGTTATTCTTTCGGAAGATCTGTATAGCGGTTCGTGAGTGAGGCTCGAGTGATTATATCCACTCTGTGTTTCCACACTTCTTCAAACAGTCTGGCGGATCTTGTATCTTGAAGTTGCTAACATTTTTTATAAAGGAAAATATGTGTAGTTTTTATATCTTGTTATTTTGATAAGTATCTACTTAGTTACCTTACCTAAAAGGAAATTCTAGTAGCTTTATCATTATACACTGAAACACACTGAAACTGTCGATGTCATAAAAATGATCTAATATAATATTATAATGTATCAATAGGTTAGTTTGACTCCTCTGCTAAATTACACCCTACTCTTTAATATATTACTTTCCGTCCAAAGTTGGTTGCCTGGAAGAGATCGCTCTAAGCGATAAGGCCGTCCATTTTGGACATTAATATTAGTACTTTAATTTAGTTTTATGTATATTTTGTTAATTTTTGTCTCAATAAAGACTATTGTATTGTATTGTGACATAGTTTTAGTTATACCTAAAACTTAAGGCGTGTTGATATTTGGGCTGAAAACGTTATTATACCAGTTTACTCGCTCGTACATTAGGACTTTTAATTTCATGCAACCCAATATGGACCCAAACATTAAGATGCTTTTTGGTACTAATGACGGTTAATCTTACAAATATTATAAACGTGAAAGTTTGTAAGAATGGATGTCTGGATGTTTGTAACACACCTAAACGGGTGGACCGATTGAGCTGAAATTTGGTATAGAGATAGCTTAGACCCTGGAATAACACATAGGCTACAACAGAACAGCGGGTAAAACCGCTGGGCGCAGCTAGCATTAGATACATTTTAAGTTCAACCCTCTGAACCGATTAAGATGAAATTTGATACATTATATTGTGAAGTAGCTAAGAACGGATATTTCAACGGAAGTGAAGCTGCGAATTGAATTTCAGTAGTGATTTCTTCCAAATAACATATGAATGAAACTGTTTTGATCACAATTAATAGGTATACATTTAGCTGTAAAAATAAACTTATGTAGGTATATCAGTAATCATTTAGAATCGTGTATTTTTTTTCTTGTAGTTGAATTTATTGAAGCAAAAACAAGATGCTTCCAACACTTGGCAACTGTTTCTTTTGTCTTCAAAATAAATTACTATAGTCTAATTTATCACGAGTATTTTTTCGTTTAAATGTGTATTTTGACACTTATGTCTATTTATGTAGAGTTGTATATTTCAAGTAGGTCAAAAGAATATTATCATAAGAGCAAAAGTCATTGGGATCAATCCTCAGCGAGGTCATATTTTTTGTATATCAGAATAATTTATGCTATTTCAGGTTTTTACCTTTTTAACTCTCATTAACGTTCCGGCTCAATAACAATCAGAACAAAAACGGAACAAACGGAAAATATTTCAATGCCAACATTAAAAGCTGATATTAATAATTATTGTGTATCATGTCAATAATTTCATATAATAGTAAATTTAATGACTGATGTTTATATAAAGGTTTTAACCGTCGAAAAGCAGCCAATAAATATGAATCATTCGATGCAAACATCTGTTTACATTTACCTACTGTCAATACAAGTAAAATAATCAGGGGAGTTACATGCAAATGTAACGATCCATTAAACCGAGATAAAAAGCCGTGAGCCGACTATTTATGTTTTATTAGCGGTAATATTTGTATCAGTTTTATTTATTAAAAAAAAGCGGACGCGACTCGGCCAGACGCACGCTAGTTCTATATATAATTCGAACGCGTGCTACAAAACAACAACTTTACAATATTTAGAATCTCGGCCCGACGAGCACGCTTCTATCGGAGAAACGCTCAATATTCTGAGGAAAAATCACGCTTTAACATTTAAGACAATGCGGTGGATTCTTGTGAAATATCAACTTAAATGCGCAACGTAGTAAGTGGCAAAATGACGAATAGGACGCGCTTGTGATCGTGTGCAAGTGATGTGTTAGTGTTAGTGCAACAATGTTTTCCAACTTCAAATTAAACTTGAAGAAAAAGGAGGACCCCTTACACTGCTACGGCAGCGTGAAGACGAAACCGCCGAAAACGCCGACACCGACGAGACCAAAACGACATCAAAGACGTAAGTTTGGCAAATAATAAACACGACTTAATGAGGTGCGGTACACACTGAAATTAGATGTTTGCGCTAATGGGATGGGTTGAGAAATCCGGGATGAGACGCGTACACTGGTGCAAATGGGGACGCGGCTTAATTCTCCGTTGCACGAGGTGTGCAGTGTAAGCTTCAGTGCAGACTGATTCAACTGTCGTGTATTGCCACTGCGTATGTACTCGTACATGTATGTATACCTACTTACTATACATACGCGTAGGAAGATATTATAATATTATAGTAAGTAGGTAGGTAGGTTTTACCGGGAGGGGACTTCCTTTGCAGGAGGTAATCACGGTGGGTACCCCAACAGTGCCAGTTATTCTACCGCCTGAGCAGTGATGTGTAAACATTACTGTGCTTCGGAAGGAGGGTACTGTAGCTAGGTAAATTACTGGGCTAAAGGGTCTTAGCATCTTATGACTCTTGAGTAAGAGCGTTGGTGCAGTGCACATAGAATTTCACAGCGTAGTGAAATCCTACATAGCATTGTACTGATTATGGGCATCAGGAGAGCGTCTTGCTCATCTTCTTACTTCACTTAAAAAAATAAAAATGTGGATTATGTACATACACCTACCTTCTGAATGAAGCTTACTGTAGATAGATAGGTAGACGCGCTGTATGTAAGGGCAGAATTTTGATAGAATTAGTTTTAAGAACTTGATCTGGCGTGATATTCGGTGAAGCCAGGGGTGGATTTATCCCGCGAGCATAAGCTAGTACTATATACTCTATAACACTGTAAACTATTATGCCTCGTTAAGTAGATAGGCATATACCCACCTACTATATCGACCTTATTCCCTCCCTACGGATTAATGCAACCACTATTCGGTTACGGATTACGGGTTGTAAAAGGAAAAACCACAAAAATATTGTAGGTATTCGGAAATACTCAATTCGTTCATTAACCTAAATAAAATTATATTGGTTAAGAAGAGATGATGAACCAAATAGGTACATTGAGATTTTTTTTTATACAACGAAGTAAGAAGACGAGCAAGACGCTCTCCTGATGTTAAGAGATAACGCTGCCCATAATTAGTGCAGTGCTAGCCTGGATTTTACAAAGGTAAAATAAATAAATAGGAAGATATTTATTACAGCGATACAGCCCATTATGGATCAAATTTTAGTTTTAAATTTATTTATTTTATTTTATAAGGAAAACCGAAAAGATATGAACTTGTTTTTCCTTTCCCTGCTCCAGACAATCAGTCTGGAAGAGATCGCTATTAGCGATAAGACCGCCAATTGTAACACTTTTTCCCTAATGTGTAGGTTTTTTTGTACGTGTTGTGTGCAATAATGTGTTTTATTTTATTTTATTCTATAGTACTTAGATAACATAACGCCAATTACAAATATTCACTGAACTTTAATTACAAATATTTTGATCCCAATAAGGAGTATTATTATAATGAATAGTACAGTGTAAATTAATGAGACAATTTGTTCATTAGTGCGACACTAATTAAAAGTTCTGCTTTGATCATTTTCATTAGTTGATGGAAATTGCAGTGATGTGTCCTCAAGACCCGCGTTTGTTAATTAATTCTACAATCTACGTCTTTATATGACACACATACATACGACATACATACATATAATCACGCCTGGTTCCCGTTGAGGCAGGCAGTCTTTACTTGCCGCGGATGAATGCTTCGGCGTACCCGTTGCCCCGGCATTATGGCGTCCCGCAGGAACACCCCCAGGTTTTTTAGTGGGTATCCCCGCCACTACCATCTTTGGCGGGGGAGTCCCACATACCGCCCCGCGCCCCCCGGCGTGGGGTGATGATGCGTAACGCATTTTTCCTGGGTCAAAAAAAAAAAAAAAAAAAAAAAAAAGGCAGTCTTTACTTGCCGCGGATGAGTGCTTCGGCGTACCCGCTGCCCCGGCATTATGGCGTCCCGCAGGAACACCCCCAGGTTTTTTAGTGTGTATCCCAGCCGCGGTGGGGGAGTCTCACATACCGCCTTGCGCCCTCCGGCGCGGGGTGATGATGCATAACGCATTTTTCCTGGGTAAAAAAAGGCTAGCAAACCTAAATAACCGTTAGGGCAGATTTTTAGTTTTTTTGGTAGTATATTATAGTCTTAGGTCCGAAAATAAAAAGCTCTTCACTGCTCCTTCTTGTGACCCTTGGATGTTAGTTAATGAATCTCGTTATGCCCTGCAATTTCCAGATAACATTGCAAAAATATTATTATTACGAGTATAATATATCCCAAATATTCGTGATATTATTACACAAAAATATTCTTCAAGAAAATAGCTATGTATATACTTGTAGATATAGGTACATAAGTTTACATGAATATTCCATTTTCTCCATTCATCCCGTATTCACGCTTGCTGGTTTTTTCAGCTTCATTTACGTAATTTTTCGGAATCTTTTTCGAGTATCATCCATTGTCTTTCGACATATTTTCGCCCTACGTCTGTTTGTGTTCTGTCTCAACGTTGGATTTCTTACGAATTTCCTTGAAAATCTTATATTTTTATACATTATCGTGGGATTTTTTTATTTTGAATAATTTTATAAATTTAATTTGCTATCAATACAACATTATTAAAATTAAATTATTAAAATCATTTAGTAAATCTGTAGTACGCCAGATCATCTTAAATATTATTTCCATTGCTTAACGGTTTTACACGTTAAAAAGAAGCTCTGTATAATGTGTTCCTCTAGGATCTAAGCTAGTTAATTACCAAATTTTAGCGCACGTAGATCAGCCATTCAGACGTAAAGAGGTTACAAAAACCTACACAGACATCTCTACGTGTTCCATAGCTTGAACTGACTATCTATAAATGTAATTAAGGTATGTTGTTTGTATTGGAATTACAGTGACCAATTGAGAGAAAAATCTTTAAAAAACATCCTTTTAAAATAATCAAAAAGAAACTACTCGTTAAATCTTTTCCAATTTTAACATCAATTAAATTAACTTCACCTTTTCCTTTATTTTCAAAGCTGTAATTCTTTAAAGCTAAAACCTAACACACAACTAAGAAACAAGAACGCTCCAGATGCTCGGAGCAGTCTAGCTTTAATTCCATTAAACCTAGGGAAGCATAATCAGGGCGGCAACATTAGCCTTATGCTTGATATCAAATTAGGGAGCCGTTCAAGGAATGCCTCACGGTTACAGACTTGCGAGTGGGTTGCGGGATTTACGCCGGCTTTTATGGAGGTCATTGGATCTTTGAGAATTTGGGGTAACGTTTGCTTAGCTGCGTTTTAAACACAACTTTAAAAAATGAGGTTATTATTTACTTTTTTATTTATTTATTTATTAAGGACTCCCAACGGAGGATACACAATGAAATATCATTCTTAAGATAAGAGAATTATGGTATTGTGTTCTCACAATAGGCATGAAGACAGAAAAACATTTTTTTGTCCATAATGTAGATTAAAAAAATATTGGACACGTATTTTTATTCTTGTAAATTTAATGAAAAACGAGTAAGTTACAGCGCCTTAAAGTTGCGGAGAAGGAGGTAATGACGTCACGTCTAGATACGATTTGTACCTAGGTGTGACGTAGCGTTTCTCCCCCATAATTTTAGATTCCTTATATCTCAGTCAAATTCAATGATATTGACAAAAGAACAAATACGTATCGAATATTTTTTTATTATTTAAATTACGGACTAATAACATTTAAAAAATGTCAGCCTTGTCATCACGCCTATCATAATATTATTCACTAGACTGTGTCCAGCGGTTTAACCCGCTGTACTGTGTTATTCCAGGGTCTAAACTATCTCTATACCAAATTTTAGCTCAATTAGTCCACCCGCTTAAAGGCGTGAAGTCCTTATTCACGCCTTCACGCTCAAACATACACACTCACACACTCACAAACTTTCGTATTTATAATATTCATGTGATGTAGTAAGATTGATGATCCAGAAATACATCTGCACCACATACCCTTGGTCACCACAGGTTTAAATAAACAAAATTAAGTTATCATCGAGCCAGAACACAGAAATTAGTAAACCTATAAAGTCAACTTATACCTGTGTACCTACATAAAGGGTAGTAACATGAACCTGTTCTAGAGTAAGCCCTTTCCAGTCTCAGGTGTCTGTCACTCAGGCTCCGACATACCTCTCTCGATATCGGCTCGAGGCTAAAATTTTCATCTACCGCACCTGTCATGCGTGTACCAATTTATCAAACTCGATTCAGGATGACTGGGTGCCTAGTATGTACTATAACTAGCTTTTTGGAATAAGTAGATTAAGTAGGTAGTCTGGTGCTTTATTTTATATGCGACAAAAAACGTAAACGGAGCTGATTTACAAATATTGTGTAGGTTTATATTTTTTTTTGTGTGACCACGCATAAGTTTAAACACATTGGTTGGATTTTGATTATTCTTTTTTTAAATCTTTGATTTAGAAAGGACTTTTTTATTATTCGGATATTAGTTGTGATTAAGCATAAATGATAAAAAATACCTTTAAAATTGCATGAAATTAGCTTTTAGCGTTATACGACCATTTGTAACACTTTTTATAATAATAAATCATCTCATAATATGCGTTTACGGTCTATTAGTTTATTTTCAGATGTTATCAAGATAAAACAAAATGGATTTTATACAATAATTTGTTCGAGGCTTATGAAATTAGGCAGACATTATTTTCTAATACGCTTTTACTTTTATTGTCGAATTTGCTATATATTTGAGATAACAATACAATAACTGTTATTATCGTTACAATACAAATCAAAATATTTTGGCTAACAGAGTTTTAAATAGAATAGAAAACTCTTCATTGAAACACTACAAAACATACAGAAAACTTAAAACTATAACACAAAATCACGACATAACTGTAACAATTGGCGGACTTATCGCTAAAAGCGATCTCAAAAACGAAAGCGATCTAAATAAATACGTTAAAACTAAGAATCCCCAAAAGCAATAAAAGTGATTCTGTTTCTCATTTGGTTCTTTGAACTGATTCCCAGTAGTTCCCGGTATGGTATAAATAGATAATAGTAAACTGCGGGGTTTATTGGGCCATGTTGGCTCATATTTGGGCATATTTACAGCTCGTTTCCTTCTGTTGTTTAAATGTTATTATCTGCTGTACTGTGGGGAAAACAGAATTAGATTTATGTTAGAACTAGCTGTGCCCAGCGGTTATACCCGCTGTACTGTAGCATATGTGCAATTAAGCTATCTCATTACCAAATTTCAGCTCAATCGATCTACCCGTTTAGGCGTGAAGAAGTAACAAACATACGCACTCACAAACTTTCGCTTTTATAATATTAGTGTAGATCACCTAGCTGTGCTATTTTTTGCATTATAAAAGTATTGTGTGTTCTAAGATACCTAACACTCTTTTTTTGTTTCCTCGTCCTCGACACTTCGCTACAGAACTTTTTTGAAGTGAAAACTTCTTTAGCGGCGCTGAGCACTTTTTTTTGTATGGGTAAAAACTTTCAAACTCGCGTCAGGGTCACGTGATGCTGATCGAAAAAGCGTAAGATCGAGGGGAAGGGAGAGGAACTAGTATCTCCCACTCTTTCTACCGTGCCTGAGTGTGCTGCTCTGTTTAGGCGGCACAGGGGGCTTAGACAAGTGCGCGCCCGATATTTTTTTTTTATATTTATATTTTTATATTTTATAATTTTTTTATTAGACAATTAAATAGGTTCGAATCAAAACTGTTTGTTTCTTACTTCAGTTATCATAAACCAATTGTATCAGTTGTAAAAATTTGCGATGATGATTCTGATAATAACGATGGTGTAAAAGTCGTCGAAATTATGGATGCAAGTTGATTTTTCTGAGAGATAAAATTTAATGTAATATATAAATAACGATATAATATTATAAATAACAACATAAAAATTGTCATATTTGTGTACGATAGCGCAATAAATAAACATTGTATTCTACCTCATAAATGATAGTATTTTTATACTTATAATTAAACACAACGTTAATATTGAAGTTTTCACTTCTGCCGGCACTCCCGGAGTGCTTTTTTTTTTTTGAGGAAACGGGTTTTTTTCTATGTATAAAAAGATTACGTCTTCTCCATTTTTAACTTACCTTAGAATGAATACCATTTTCTTCGAAATAAGTTGAGTAGAGAGAGAGTCGAGAGCGAGGATACGACTATAGGAACTAAAAATAGAGGTTTAAGTCTTACATGTCCAACTTTAGTTTGGTAGGCTAGGCGTGAAGAAAAAAAAATTTAATTACAATTTCTTTTAAACTTTCTAGAGATTCTTTTTAATCATCAGCGCGGACTCATTCGGAGTAATTAATTGGTCATAATATTATAGGGAGTCCCACATGCCGCCCTGCGCTCTCCCCCTACCCCGGCGCAGGGTGACGATGCATAATGCATTTTGCCTAGAATAAAAAATGGATTTTTAACATCTTGTGATCTCCGGATGACAAGCGTAACGTGGTATCGCTAGTACTTTCTTCCTTTTGTCCTACCGCAAGGTAGATCGAAAGTGGTTATTTTCTACCATCTTAAATGAAAACATATGTACATATAAAAAACTTTTTACTAATGCGTTTACGCCTATACAAATTGGCCGCCAATCTCATTCAAAACGTCCTCAGCCACATATCATCTTCATGTAGTTCCACTAAATCTAAAATACCCGGTATCCGTGACCGTCTGTCTCGCCCTCCCATTGAGTGTCCCGGATAAATATAGAGCTATTGCGTAAAGGAGTCTGACCCTAATTATATTGTATATTTAGAGTCTATTTTGTATTGGACCGCGGCCATAGCTCGGCGGAAGTCCTCGGTTTTTATGAAAACTTGTGATATTTATTGCGAGTGTTTCTGACGTAGGGCTGAGTGTACGGAATTCTGGGAATAAATTAGTAGTTGGGGCTTATAGTAAATGTGCAGCAGTTTTACTGAAAAGTAATCTATCATCATCATCATCTCAGCCTACGACTTTACCTTTGTAAAATACTGGGTAGCACTGTACTAATTATGAGCAGCGTTATCTCTTACCACCAGGAGATCGTCTTGCTCGCCTTCTTAGTTCATTGTATAAAATAGGACGTCCACTGCTGAATATAGGCCTTCTTAGACTTCCATATGTACCGATTGGAAGCGACCTGTATAGCGTCTTCCGGCGACCTTTATAAGGTCGTCTGTCCACCTCGAAAAGAAAAAAAAGGAAAGCAATCTATACCTCTCTACAATACAGCTCCCAATCAGCGCTAAGCCTAAGATTACCTTATTTTCTTCACGTTTGTCCTTCACTAGAATTGGTAGCTGACTACACCACGATTTGACAAGAATAATCAACTCTTATGTTGCGTCAAAAGTAGTCTGACGTTTAGCAAGAGGTTATTCTTGCTACTCCCACTGTTATTGCATAGAGATTTGCAGCTATTCACAATGTCTTTGTACTCTTACACAGATGTCAACAAGTGAATCAAGTTAAAAATTTAAAAAACCCCAAACGCAATACGTAATTCAATTTTTTTATGACAGGCATCTTGGATTTGAAACTTTATATAATGGGCTGAATTCTAATTGTTAAGCCCGGGGGGGGGGGGGGGGGGGGTGGAAGAAAAAAGTAATCCGCCATTTTGTAGCGGCGGCCATCTTGGATCGATTTCCACCAAACATGGCTAAGAACACTCTCGACTAACTCTACTTTCAAACAAAAAAACTAAATCAAAAATTGGTTCATCCGTTTGGGAGCTACGATGCCACAGACAGACACACACACACACACAGACAGACAGACGGACAGACACGTCAAACTTATAACACCCCGTCGTTTTTGCGTCGGGGGTTAAAAAGGGTGACAATAGAAAGAATACTCTTCAGAATCCGCTCTTGCCGAAGGTACTGGGCCTGAAGGAATATTGACAACACATTATCAGCCCATCTAGCATTGATAATGCTTGTAGACTTGTCTTCCTGTCAAATCAAACTGTCATCCTATACATTCACAAAAGTACAATGTATGGGATGACAGTTTGACTTAACAGCAAGACAAGTCTACGAAACGTCTGTGCTAGAACAGGCAGGGTGTGGGGAGGTTGTTGTTTTCTTTTTTCAATTGTTTTTTATTCTCTCTAGACCACTTTAGTGCTGTCCCACGATAGCTAAACGATATATAAGCGGTTTAGGCTATGCGTTGATAGATCAGTCAGTCAATCAGTCACTTTTTCCTTTTATATATTTAGATTATTATGGTTAATAAATTGTTTTTTACGTTCCATTTCCCGCATTAAGATAAAACGGACAAATTCTAAAAATTCATAAAAATAGATCAATTAAAATTAAATTACTTTGAAGCTTTTTCCTTATAAGTCATCTCAATTTGGTTCTAAACTTCCTCCTTCTAAGATGGTACTCCGTAGAGACGAATCAAAGAAGAGTTTTTTATAAATTAGCCAATCGGGTGTCATTATTTAAAACGATTCTTTTTGTTCTCATTCAACTACTCTATAGGCTAATTATTTTTGTTAAATTGCCCCAGTAGAGTATATATATTTTTTGTAATTTTAAGAATGTAGAAATATTATAATATTTATTAGTAAAAAAATACATGTCTTGTTGGAAATTCTCAAGGTATTCTACGATTTAATAGTGACACTTCACAAGTTGGCATATGCATAATATAACCAGTTGTTAGTTAAGAAAGGCCAAAAATGATGAATATAATGAAAGCACTCGTATCTACTTTAAGTAGAGGAGAAAGAAAGTTGCGCTGCCGTCAACGCGGCCCCTGCTTTATATCTTAGCCCTTTTAAGTTTTTATATGTTAGAAACACAAAAAAAAGACAAATTAAGGTACCTGTCCCCCGAAGGTGAGAAAACGAGTAACTATCGGCAATTTTCTCGCTCAAAAAACGTAAAAAAGATATTACATTCTGTGTAAACAAAAGAGATGCATATACAAATAGTTGATTGCCGACTATTCACACTGCCGACGAGGACTCGCCTCACTAGCTTCGCTCAGCGACAAAAGCTATGAAAAATAACACTCGCTCAGCGATACTCGCGCTTAATCAGAACTGACGTCGAGCGAGCAACCAGCGGTCATTTCTATACAGTGCGAGTAATCGCTCGTCTCGCTCACACTCTACCGAGCTACACAACTATCTGAACTAAGCACTCGCTCCTCGCCAACTCGTTTCTATATTCTAGCTCTACTCGCTACTCGCTCATCGTTGCCGGTGGGACATCTGCCTAATGTACTAGGTCAAAAATAAAAATCCTGTATTGAAATCGGATTGTCTCGCAAAAATAAAATTCCACATTCAAGTTATCATAAAAATAAAATACAGTGTAATACAGCTTTGTTACTTTATCAATAATTTCAATACCATACATTTTATGTGTTATGAAAACATTACAAATATACCAGGTAGTTTTAATCCAAGCTGCATATGGAGAGAGAGCTTTTGGAAATATTTTTATTCCGGAAAAATATTGCGGTGCAAAATATTTTGCGCTACTATTTTACGCTGGGTTGCTTAACCAAGAAATTATTTAGGTAGGTAGAGGAGATAATATTTTATACAGCAAAAGATCGTTTTTTTTTATTTTTTAAGATCATTTTATATTTGTGGATTTCCATTGAAGTGGGCGTTTGAGTGGAGTGGAGTTCCAATTTATAAGTTCCTAGTTTTTGATCCAATATTCATTATGTGTATTATAATGACAAATCTATGACAAATAAATAAAAATAAAATAAAATTACATCATCGTCATCAGCCTCTATAATATTATTAGTATTTAGCATAGACATCACTTAGTGTGTACCACTAAGGTTCTTTTTCATCTGCCAGTTGTTCGAAAAACATCTAATCCGCTTTCGTGTAACAAAATAACAAAAATAATAAAACTTAAAATAGACATGTTTTACTTTACCATTTTCTCTAGAAACTTATCTTAGGTAAGCAAACACTACAATGTTATATTCCTATTACGAATATGCTCACAGAATTCTCGAGAAACCAACGCTTTGTCAGCAAATATTACCTCTATAATCCCTAACCACTTGCACCACATTCAAAATATTGGGACAAAGCGTTTCGTATGTAAACACAAAACAATAACTTTAACTTGATGTATTCTTAGCGGAATCAGAACAATTAAACTTGACATAAATTTTGAACACAATATGAAATCATATCTATTAATCTATAGATCATAGACTGGCAAACACATCGATAATAATATAATACAGACAACGTGTACCAAATATTTCTTAGGGGGAGTTGACTTTGCAGGGTGCCAGTTATTCGACCGCCTGAGCAGTGATGTGTCAACATTTCTGTAATGAATACTTTGTGTATCGTAACGTTAGTTTCTAAAGTCATTTGAAAACTGTTTCTACAATTGAATTGACTAATTGATATTTTCATTTTAATTCGAGTGTTAATTTAAGGGTTAGTTTTTCATTATTCTCCCTTGTTGTCCTATCTACTATCTAAACAAGTTTTTTTTTAAACATTTTATTCACACCTAGCTTTAACCAACTGCGATTGGCTACACCTATGTTTAACCGGCTTAACCTAGGTGTAGCGACACTTCGGACTTTAGCCGAAACATATACATTTGGTACGATATCTGCATTACTGCTCTTGCAAAATCGAACAATTAAATTCGCCATAAATTCCGAACATAAAATCACCATGTATCGACGAAACACACATAAAGTACGCCGATACATTCTACCATCGACGGCTACAAATGCGGAGTCATTATGGATGGGCCTTTACCCGTAAACGATTTTATGGCGCCCATCGTCACCTCGGCACGACAGATGTTCCGATCGGTGATTTAGAAAATAACCCAAGGGTATTCGAGATTCTTCCAAAACAAGCAAATTGCCACTTTGGGGAAATCTGTTTCCAAATAGGTGTTGAAAAGGTCTGCACTTTTTAAACCTCATGTAAGTATGTTTTATAGATAAAAACAGTATAAGATTTAAATTCAAGTTTTTAATATAACCAAGAAGAAAACAATGTAAATTTACCTACTATTAATAATACCCATGAGTTTCTTGACCGTTCTTCTCATAGAGTTACTTTTCGAATGAGTGGTAGACTCGCAAAAAATACAATTATTCTGTAAAATATTAGGGTAAGGACAATTTATCTTTGATTGTAGCCTATTTTGAGTGTAAGTTTTGCAAAAAAGACTGCAAATATTTTAAATGATGAATAGTGGCACATCAGAGTCAAGACAAGCATTTGTTTAATATCATGAAAATACGCTAAGTAGAAAAAGAGTCACAACATTCAAGCTCAGTGAATGCTTAGTTCAGTTGTTGAACGACGTCACCTTTTCCTTGGAATAAACGTAGTAAAATACAATAACTGAAGCTCGAGTTTTCCCAATTTTCTACGTTTCAAGGCCCCATGCGTTTAAGATATTATGTGGGTCCCAACTCGCAAACAATAGTACGAAGAATATTTTCTTGTGGGGTCCAGAGTAAAACAGAGTAAAGCCGGTACACATAGAATGCGTAAAAAAAGAGATTTGTTAATTATGTACCTACATAAAAATATTATGTTCATTCGAAACTTAACTTGTTGAACTATTTTTTTATTTAGCAGAGTACCTATTTTTACGTGCCACTAAGTATTCCCGGTGGTTTCACTTGCTAAAGACAAGGTCTAAGCTGCTTATAAATACCTACTTGATTTCGGCTCAAACTGTAACAAACACACACGCTTACATAAAAGTAATAATATGACTGGTAGAACACAAGCAAATGGACCGCATGACGTTAAGCGGCTACTGCTACCTATGGATATCTTCGGAAACACCAAGGAAGTGTATAGGCATCTTTTAAATGACACACACACAGTTAATAATTTTTAAGTTTATAAAGCATGCTCGCACAAGCGACAAGTGCCCTGTCAGGGTATGTAGTGAAACTTCTTATTACACAATAAGATCTGTGCAATGTAACTTACATGTGTTCGAATAAATAACCAATACACCTAATGTGTACAGTCACTTAGTGTTGCCACATTTCATCTGCTCCTATTATAAAAACCAGGACGTAGAGGGTTTAGGGCAGTGCCCGCATTACCATAAGGTCACTTACTTAGCATTGCGCATTCGTACCCTTTGCAGTAATTTACCAGTCCGCTGGCTTCCATAATACTAACATCTTTATACATTTGTTTAGGCAAATGAGATGGGTGGCGTTATTTCAGGCTTGAGGAGTCTGTCCACTATACTGTATCATACCAGGCTGAAAGAAAGAAAATACATTTATTTGTACACATAGTATTAACTACACACAATACAGAAGAATGACTGGGATATGACAGTAAATACACACTACAGGGCCAAATGGAGCAACATGTTGCGGAACTTGTTCCTCCACAACTACGTAAAAGCGCAACACTGACGTGGGACTCTTGCGCCCGTTCTCGAAGCAGGAGCAAGCAACATTCTCCGCGTCATGTACAATGCTACGGAGCATGTTGTCGGACACAATGCAACATTGCAGCGATAAATTGATTTAATGTTGCGCGACATGTTACGGGACATGTTCCCTAGTGTATTCGTGGCTTAACTCACGCCCACTGCGGTGCAGGCTTAGACAAGCGACAATCGCTTGTAGCTAACGCTAAAAACACGTGGAAAAACGACATTTTTAGCGCAGCAATAATTGAAATTTGACTAGGGCTCCTGGTCGGTAATGGAACGGTCTAATGGGCATAGTCTCACACATGCTTTTTAATAATATGAAGAATATTTTGTTGGTTTGGCACGTTCCTATTAAGATCATGGTACGCTACGGTGTAGTGGGTAAACTCCCTTATTTCAAACAGGATATTGCTCTTTGAATCCGCAACGGAATATTATAATAACATTTTTAATATTTTAAGCTGAACAGTGTTTCCCAAACCGAACACAAAGGAAAATTTATTTAACGCATGAAAGAGTGTTGAAAGAAAGTTATATTTTAGCAATTTCATTGAAAAATTAAGTAAATTTACCACAGAATTAATTTTGCTATAAATTTTGTGGTTTTTGTTTTGTGAGGTTTATTAGTGTCATCTACATATATTTTTGTATCGAATTATTAAGTGTAAACGTTATAGTTTTAGTAAAAAAACATTCATGACTAATTAATATCTCTTTAATCTTAATCTTTTAATGCACAATAAGTATTTTTCTATAAACCTTTTAGTCTAGTCTTAATGTAAAAGCATGTAACATGATAATTATGTTAATAGGTATCCTTTTTAACCCCCGACGCAAAAACGACGGGGTGTTATAAGTTTGACGTGTCTGTCTGTCTGTCTGTCTGTCTGTCTGTCTGTCTGTCTGTCTGTCTGTCTGTCTGTCTGTCTGTCTGTGTGTGTGTGTATGTGTCTGTCTGTGGCATCGTAGCTCCCAAACGGATGAACGGATTTTGATTTTGTTTTTTTTGTTTGAAAGTAGAGTAAGTCGAGAGTGTTCTTAGCCATGTTTGGTGGAAATCGGTCCAAGATGGCCGCCGCTACAAAATGGCGGATTACTTTTTTCTTCCACGACCCCCTCAATATGGGTATCAAATGAAAGGGCTTAACGAGTAGAATACATCCCACTATATAAAATTTAAAATCCAAGATGGCTGCCATCAAAAAATGGTAAATTACGTATTGCGTTGGGGGTTTTTTAAATTTTTAATTTAATTCACTTGTTATAAAAACAACAGAAGGACGACGAAGAACAAAAAAATACCACGCATACAAAACTTTTACTCACGATTTCCATTTTCCAAGCAAAAGTCGCAAACCACTTCAAAACGTATAATAAGCTTAACAACGAATCTTTATTTGTAATTAAAAAAGCAACACCTTTTCTTTCTGTAGAATCTCATTAACAGAAGTACTTAATCCCAGTTTCATTCAATTTTCACCTGCCAGTGATGGGTCGAGTAACGAGAAGAAAAATAAAATACGATTTTGATCCACTGAGTATTTCAAAGTGGAGTTATGAATCTCTGTTCTCACTCGTAGTAACAACAGTACTAATATTTTCATACCTTTATAATATTTTGTTCCAGAGGTAAAGTGAACAAATTGAACTAATATAAATTAATAGTAAGTAGGACTTCTCATGAAAGGACCACTGCCTCTCTCTCCTTAAAACGTAAACTCATGGACGTGTGCGTTCTCCTCACCCTCACATACGGCGCACAAACTTGGTCATTGACTAAACATCAGATGTCCGCACTCGGGGTTTGCCAAAGTGCTATGGAGCGCAGTATCTTAGGAGTGAAACTTACAGATAGGGTAAGAAATACAATACTGCGCTCCAAAACGCAAATAATAGATGTAGCTCAGAAAGCCGCTCGCCTCAAATGGGACTGGGCCGGCCACGTATGCCGCATGTCAGAGGAACTGTGGGCCTGGACTACCACTCAGTGGAGCCCACCTGTCCGGACACGACGACGTGGCAGGCCCAGAACCCGTTGGAGAGACGAACTTGACTCCTACCTCAAGGATTGGACCCTAACCGCCACCCAGAGAAAGGAGTGGAAAGAGAGAAGGGAGGCCCTTGCCCTGCAGTGGGACAGTATGGGCTAATAATAATAATAATAATAGGACTTCTCGTCTTTTGAATAAGTTTCGGTAGTCTAACGATTGTAATTGTGGACGTTAACGCTTAACATTTGGTAAGCATTAGGATCGTCTCTTTCATCTGCTTACATTAAAAACATCGTTGTTAAAATTATGCCCACTAATAATATATAATTTCTATACACACTTCATTATGAAATCTTCACAGACAGGCACAAAAATGACGTAAATAATTTGGGACTCATGTGCTTTTTTTGATATCATAACAGACTAATATAACAATGTTAAAGAGAGAGAGAGTATACCTACTTAAAACTAATGTACCAGATATTATAAATAATGTTACACGCAAAAGTAATCAAAAGTAGTTGGTGGTTCAAATTCATAGAATTGGAGTTAAATAACAAATTGTTCATCAACTTCGTCCGAGAAGGTCGCTCACGGTTGACAAGTCGCAATCAAAGTGCTCTATGAGTTCGACCAATCGAGGGCAGCTCCGTCAATCCCTTGCCTAAAATAAAGGACTCAAACGTGATTGAGAGGTATACGTGATATGTATACTGAATGTGGATTGATTTGATTTTATTAAGGGTCAGGTATAGGTAAGGGTATGTTTGTTTCGTATCAGGCTTACATTTTTATATTGTTTTGGTTCACATTTTTATAATAAACAATAAGTATTATAAGTTCTTGAAAATGGGTGACATGTAACCTCTAAAAGCCTAGCCGCACTTCGTGAAATAATGTTAGTGCAAAGTGTGAAATCCTGAAAAAAATAAACAAAAGTTTAAAAGATTTTTTTGTATGAAAATTTGTCCACGCAATCATAATTTTGCGCTAAGCACTTAGTTTAAAAATCTTACCCAACATAATTATTAATATTATTAGTTTACATACTCATGTTTTTAGGTTTGGTTTTTCTGGGTTTTTCGTACTGCAAACTTAGGCACTATTATTGCTATTTTAATATTTAACAAAAACAAATTCCACCATTATTCGAGTACTATAAGCTTTCATTAAAAGATATTGCAGTCATCATCCCAATAAATTATTATCATCGAATTCACACGAAAGCTTTAATCCCATCCAATAATTTTCTCACTCAACCAAATATTACTGCACCTTTCCAGCTGATTCACAGACCGATAAACGGATTATATATTATTAATTTTTATATAGAAACATAAGACCCTCTTAAGCTCTTTAGAATTACATTTTTCTCTTTTTGATATAATTTTAAGCCGTTTCTGAAATGATGTTAAAAAACAATATTATATAGTTATATGAATCACATTATTTTTCTGTTAATAAGTTCTGTCTTTCGATCTGCAAACTTACGTGGGTACTGTTATTTTCTGTTTTAAACAAAAACCAAAGTAAATACCAAGCAATTTTATTTTGTATTATATATACCGCTTAAATGAGCTCAATAACGCTTCAGATGCAATTAATTACCAATCAACTATCATCGAGTTTACACGAAATCTTTAATCCCATCGGATAATTTCACTCAACCAAATATTACTGCACCTTTCCAGCTGATTCACCAGCCGATAAACGGATTATTCATTTGATCATCGGCGCCGTCGTAAAAAAATTCAATTTTGGGTTCAGCGAAACGAAATTTCTGGAACACCTTTTTTCTGTTGCAAATAAGTTTAGCACGGAATCGAATGTGAGTTAGCAAGTGGGAGTGTTTAACTGCATTAGTGGCGCATTTTGAATTTGAACTTTAGCAAATATCTGAAGAAATAAAGCGTAATAAACATATATAATATGTTTTAATTCTTTTTTATTCATAGGTAAGCCTTTGACCACGATCACGCGTGATGTTTCTTAGATGGTTGAAGACTGAACTAAATGAATTATTATAATTATTTAATCATTCCAGTATTTGGATTTTAGTAAGCGTCTGAGAAAAAAAAAGAAATAAATATAATCTTAAGGTTTAAATTGGAAAAAGTCTTTGTAAAAATGTAATTATTTGGTATATTCGTTTGTGTGTGATGGTATTTATCATGATTGTCTATATCAGCTATAAATGCTATACTTTTGCCATAAAATATAGTAGAAATAATAAAATAGTATTTTTACACTGATTATTCCACTGCTAGGCAAAGGCCTTCCATCAGTCACTCCAAAACTGTAAAATTAAAAGACTAATGTATAGAATTTTAAATCACTTTAATGCTATTCGACAAGTAAGTATGTAAAGCACTATCCAACGTGGTAAAGTTACGACCAAAGACACGACACAAGTGGATTCCAACCCTAAGGCCGTATTTTATTCTTACACTGAACTTTTATAGTGGCCATTACTTATAATGCGGGCGTTATATTTATAGGGTGGGGCTTACGCTTACGCTTTTAGGGTTGTGATTATCCCCCCGCTTACATGCTCTGCATTCTTTCACTGCTTAGCTGTAGGCGTAGCGTTAGTTTAAGCCTTCCTAAGTGATCCTTCTGATCACCTAGGAGCACAACGGTCTTAGGGGAGAGTGCAACAGTCATGTAGATCCCTAAGACAAGTCAGAGGGATTACCTGCCCGTGGTGCCACCTGCTATTGGTCTAATTCCATCAGAAATAGACAGAACTGAAATCTCCTGACGTGAAGACCACAGGGCATCAGTGGCTGTGTCCGGTGGCACGACTCACACTAAAAACCTGTGAGGGTCGGTAGGGGGGTAAAAACGGGGCAAAATTGGGGGGGGGAATCTTTATTAAGGGGGGGTGGGGGGTTGGTACGGGGAGGCCACCCGCGTACAAAAACCTGGTCGGTCCAAGGGGCATATGTGACTGTGCTCTGCGGCGGCGACTCACACTAAGATATGTGAGGGTCGGATCAGGTTGGGGAGGGGGGGGACGCGGAGGGAGGGGAGGTCACCCGCGTGTTCTTGCCGTGCGTGGAGACCCGTAAGGAAGGAGGAA
The DNA here is from genome assembly GCA_947507615.1 of Hemithea aestivaria. Taxonomy (NCBI): domain Eukaryota; kingdom Metazoa; phylum Arthropoda; class Insecta; order Lepidoptera; family Geometridae; genus Hemithea; species Hemithea aestivaria. The sequence goes on along the minus strand of OX382325.1, from coordinate 1,804,013 downwards.
GGGATCCTGGTGGCTGAGCGGTATGCAACGTGGTGGTTTTCGCTGCACCCCGCAACACTCCTCTTTGGCCCTGAATTCTTCCAAAACGGGAGGTCGTGGACTAGCCAACCGCGATCAATCGGCTGAGGCGTCCGGTCAGACGGCCGCTAGGCGAGCGTTCGGGAAAGGAAGGGTCCGCAGGCGGCGGCGCGCGGCTTTCGATGTCTTGGTTAGGCGTCGACTGTCTCGTACCGTGCGGTCTCGTGGGCACTCTTTTCTGGAACGCTATACCGGATTAGTAGCCCTGGTGTCTACTTAGACATCCCCAATGTTGAGGACTCCGTGGAGGGTGGGGAGCTAATCCGGCGAATTCTTTTTCAACAAGTTAATGGACCTTAGTAAAAACAAAACCATTAAAGGAGATGACCGAAAGGGCGTCAACAAGGACATTGTGTCATTAGGCGGAAGGGACACCGACCGCATTACAGAAAGGCAGACTCAGGGAGGTCCTTCCGGACGGGGGACCAGTGGAGGGCGTAGCAGACCGCCATGCCCACCCTCTGGGACTACTGCTTCGGAGGACGCCCAGCGAGTAGCCAACACTGGGGGCACTCAGGTTAGTCATATCGCGCATTCGCCCGTCGGGCGGCCTAGCAGACAGCCGGGCTTGACTGTTGGGACGAATGCTCCGGGAGGCAAACTTAGAGGGGCCATATTGAAGAGGAAGAGTGGGGCGGCCAGGCGAAAAAAGCTACTTGCTAGGCAGACCCACACTCTCTCAGAGCAGAATGCTCCAGCAGGGGCAACTGCAGACACGGCAGGCGTGATGAGCGCAGCCGCTAAAAGGGCAAGGGAGTCCAGTGAGGAGCAGCCCTGCAATACCCCCAAGAGGCCGAACCTTAACAGAACGTTTAGGGACGCCCTCTCGGGATGCAGAATGGCGGTCATCCCACAGGACTTCCCGGCCTCTCAGGTCACCAACGAAGACGTAGGACCGATTGTTAGCGCCCTTTGGCAGATGATGATCGGACAACAGGATCCGCTGCCCCGATTCAGTGTCGGGACAGTAATCGCAGGAGCACTACACGTGTTCTGCGAGGATCAAGGGTCGGCAGACTGGATTGCCGGACTCACTGGAAGGACGATCGGAAGCCTGACACTGAAAGTTGTCTGTGCTAAAGATCTGCCTAAACCGGTAAAGATGGCGTGGAAATCCAGGAATGTATGGATCAAGGATCTGTCCAGCATCTTGTCTATGCTTCAGAGATTAAATCCTGGGCTGAGGACAAGCGACTGGAAGGTGGTCGACACGGTAACGGAACCGTCGAGCGTGAGAAGAATTGTTCTTATGGACAAGACTTCTGCGGACGTGATAAAGGCTCAGGACTACTGCCTCTACGCTGGCGTCGACAAAAGCTACTTCAAGCTTCTTGAAGACGAAAGTCAGTCGGGAGACAAAGGCGCCGCCAGCGCAGGGGCAGTGGTCCCGCCACTTGCTCCACAGGGCTTACCGAGCGACGGAGGGTCTACTACGGGCAGTCAACATCACAACATCACCGCGGACTGCCCAGTTCCCTCACCGGCCACATCTCTGCTCACCGAGGACGCGCTGGGCGACATCGGCGAGCTGTCCCTATTGTCTCCTCTCTCAGAGATGGAGACGACGGCGGAGGATAAGGACGCAGGCGGCAGTCAGTAAATGACTGTCGACACCACACCCCATCAAAAGAACAAATGGCGGGACTAAGGTGCGTACAAATTAATTTACACCACTGTAAAGCGGCGATGACCCTATTGAGTCGTCAGCTCAAAGAACACAAGTTTGATATTGCGTTAATACAGGACCCTTATATAAACACAAAGGGTATTGTCACAGGTTTAGGTAAAGGAGGATCCATCTTCCACTTTACTAGTGAAAGGGCAAGGACTTGTGTATATGCCAGAAATGGCGTAGACGTCTTGCCCCTACATAACCACTGTTCCAGGGACCTTACTGCTATTAAGGTCATTACAGGAGGGGGTAATAGTAAAACGTTTGTAATAGCTTCTGTTTATCTTGCTTACCCTACTGATGAAAGGTCATCCAGCGTGAGGGCCATGAAGGAGCTTGTTGAGTTCTGCGGCCGTGAGAACCTGGAGCTAGTGATGGGATGTGACGCTAATGCGCATAACATCATCTGGGGCAGCACGGACACAAATGTAAGAGGAGAAGAACTATACGAATATCTGGTAAGTCACTCTCTTCATTTAATAAACAAAGGCAGCGAACCCACATTCGTAGATTCGCGACGTGCTGAGGTTATAGATGTAACCATGGCCACAAATGGTATATATAGGAGAATCACTAACTGGCGTGTATCAGACGAAGTTAGTGGCTCTGATCATAGGTATATCTGCTTCAGATATAACACAGAAGACTCGATCCCGAGTGTACGCAGGAGAAACCCCAGATACACGGACTGGAAGGTGTACACTAAAGAATTAACATATGAATTAGGATCAGTCAAAGGCAAGTTGAATTCCACGGTTGATATTGAACTTGAAGCCGAAAGGCTTAACCGAGCCATTAACACGGCTTGGTACACAAGCTGCCCTGAGAAGGTAGCAAAAGGAATAAAGGTTCCATGGTGGACACCAGAACTAAAAAGGAAAAGGCAAACTACTCGCCAAATTTTCAATGAGGCAAAGTCTAAGAAGTGCTTTAAAGAATATTCACGAGCACTAACTGAGTACAATCTGGCGGTACGCAAAGAATATAGGAAATCATGGCAATCTCACTGTCAGGACATTAACACTGTACCTGAAGGCTCGAGATTAGTAAAGGCAATGTCTGCAAGCAAGAGTATAACTTTAAACACTGTTAGGACCAGAGATGGAATGCTAACAGAATCAGGTATAGAAACTTTGAGGATCATGATGGAGACGCATTTTCCCGACTGCAAAATTCATGATCGCACAGACACAGATGATCCCATGCCTGCAGTGGAGCAAAATTTGCGAACTGTAAAAGCAGACTGGGATGTTGCCAAGAAGGTAGTAGAAGAGCGTAAACTCAGATGGGTTGTGCAAAACTTTCAACCATATAAATCCCCAGGACCAGATGGCATATACCCAATACTACTACAACGGGGTCTTCCCATAATAGGGCCGCACTTATTGCGGCTGTTCAAGGCCTGCATAGCCTTTGGGCACATTCCAAAGATATGGAGGAAGGTAAAGGTAACGTACATTCCTAAGCCAGGTAAAGGAAGCTATGAAGAGGCTAAGGCGTTTCGTCCGATTAGTCTCTCATCATTTCTTTTAAAAACCCTGGAGAAACTCGTAGATCAATACATAAGGGATGGGCCTCTAAAAAAGAAACCATTTCATAAGCTACAGTGTGCCTACCAACCTGGAAAATCAACAGAAACTGCGTTGCACCACGTAGTCACTAAAGCTGAAGAAGCTATTGATGGTCAGGAAATTTGCGTGGCGGCTTTCTTAGACATTGAGGGAGCTTTTGACCGCACAACATTCGAATCGATCATGAAGGCCGCCAATGAACACGGCATTAACCCTACCCTATGCAGATGGATTGATTCCATGCTGAGGGGTAGGAGAATATGGGCATCTCTATTAGGAGATGAAATTCACGCAACAACAACAAAAGGCTGCCCTCAAGGAGGGGTATTGTCACCTACACTATGGTGTTTGGTGGTAAACTCCCTCCTTACAAAATTGAACAGTGGAGCATGCTATGCTGTGGGATACGCAGATGACATAGTAGTAATGATCAATGGCAAATTTCCAGAAACTACATCGGGACTTTTGCAACAGGCTTTATATATTGTGGAAGAATGGTGTGTTGAAAACCACCTTACCATCAATCCAAGCAAAACTACGGTTCTTCCATTTACAAGGAAGAAGAAACTGGGTAGTCTGAAGAAGTTACTACTATTCGGCAAAGAGTTGGAATGGTCTACCGATGTGAAATATCTTGGTATGACCCTAGACAAGGAGCTTACATGGAATCTGCACGCCAAGAAGGTGACAGATAAAGCCATGAGGGCTTTTAATATGTGTAGATCAGCTTATGGTAAAACTTGGGGACTTAAACCCAAGATACTAAAGTTTATCTACACTTCAATGGTGCGCCCAATACTTTCCTACGGTAGCGTGGTATGGTGGCCTAGAACCGAACTCGCAGTGTGCAAAAGAACATTAAGCAAACTTCAAAGGATGGCCACTATGGCCATAACAGGAGCGTTTAAGTCCACGCCAAGTATGGCTCTTGACATAATTTTAGACTTAAAACCTCTTGATATATTCATACAACAGGAGGCAATGAAAGCCTTATACAGACTCCAAGCGGTAGGAGTTCATAACCTCAATCGGCCAACAACAAGGCACACAAAAATGAAGCTCAGTGAAGAGCTACAGAGGAAGATGAACATGATTAGCGACGTAATGCCGCAGATTAAAATCTTCAAAAGGAATTTTAAAATACATGTCCCCTCAAGGGAGGACTGGAAGCAGCAGCTACGACCACCAGACGCAGACTGCAGCATATGGTACACAGATGGTTCAAAAACTGGATCTGGTACAGGAGCAGGTATATACTCAAATACTTTCCAACTTTGGAACAGTTTGGGTCAATACACAACCGTCTTTCAGGCAGAAATGTATGCTATCATAGCATGCGCTCATGAGAATATAAATAGGAATGTAAAAGATAAGACTATCTACATTCTCAGTGACAGTCAAGCATCACTAAAGGCCTTAAATTCCTGCAGGATCAGCTCAAGATTGGTCTTAGAAGCTGTTAAGGCCCTAAATAAATTAGGCCACAGCAACAGAGTACGATTAGTTTGGGTACCGGGCCACGTTGGAATATTAGGGAATGAGAAGGCTGATGAGCTTGCCAGAAGCGGATCAGCAAATGCTATGCATGGACCAGAACCATGTATGGGTCTGCCAGCATGCACAATCAATACGGCCATAAAGGAATATGCTGATCTAAAACACCGGCAAGTTTGGGAAAACAGCGAAGGGCTGATACATTCGAAGAAATTCCTAGGTAACAGCTACAGAAAAGCTTCCAAATATATACTAAATAATGGAAGAAGCAAAGGACGAGCTATCATTGGTGCCTTAACCGGGCATTATGAAACCAATGACATGCTTTTCAAAATGAGGCTGACTACAATAAACGATTGTAGAGCCTGTGGCGAGGTCAAGGAGACAATGGAGCACATTCTATGTGAATGTGACGTATTGGCTACGAAACGCATGAGGCTCCTTGGGAATGCATTTCCCAAACCAGAGGAGTATAGGTTTCTTCCTCTAAGTGGGACCACCGCCTTAATAACCCACTTCTTCCATGAGTAAGAAACGATAAGGTAGGGGTAAACACAATAGATCCCAATGGGTCGACGTGTTGCTGGTTATTTGCCAGCCCCCGTTAAAGATAGATAGATAGATATAATGCGGGCGTGATGTCGCAACTGAGTTGGTTTGCGACATTAAAATAAATGTTATTATCTATAAATGCCTAGTGTAATAAATAGAGTTTTAGGACGGAATTGAATAAGTGCTTGTTGGATTTATTTGTGGATTTTTCTGGGTCTCGAAGAAATAATATCTGCGATTATAATTATTAAGAGAGATAGCTAAAATTGACATCTAAGTTCATAATATATAGTATATTGATATATACTCGTACTACTTCATACATTAGGTATAATATATATTTGAGATACCGTTTATGCGCATTGTAGGGCAGTATACATGTTTTAACCTTATCAATATATTATATTATTAATTCTAATCAAAGTTAAAAGTTGCCTCTACGTCAACCTACGCAAATACTCATCCAAGTTTCAAAAGTCACGAGTAAAATCACTTGTTTATCCGCAATTAAATTGTAACATGCACTGTTATTTAATTATAAAGTTCAAACTTTGACCTCCGGACCCTTATCACTGGTCCCTACCTCGACCGCAAATAGAAATATCTAAGGGATAGAGTTGTGGTAAGAAATGATACGACTTAGAGCACGCTCGACGCAACTTCTTGTGAAGTTATTTTGGTTAAAGAAATGTATTTATACAAATTACTTTAATTTTAAATGAAACTACATTATTAAAATTTGAGCAATTGTTGCAAGTCAATTTTACAATTTTATTTTTTCAATTTGAAATTGTTTGCGCGTGCTGTTGTTTTAGACGCTTATATACTGCTGCCGCCTCGTCTTTCGCCGACAATCGCCGATGAGATTTATATTTTGTATTGTGCTGATGATTTTCTTGAGGGATAATTTGCGCGACGCGTACCTCGTGTCTCTCATCGCGGCTGATTTTCTGATGCTTTCCTGTTTTGGCGTATTTTTTGGGGAGACTTTGCGTGGCTCGACCCATTCGCAGCGGTGGCGGACGTCAAACAGAGAGATGCGGAGAGGTGAAGGAATGAAGGAAGGAAGATCGGAATGAGAATGAAGGAAAAGATCTGCGTATGATTCGTCAACGCCAAAAAATGTGTTCGGAAATTATTTTGGTGGGATTTTGACTCCAAATTTAATAAAGCGGATAATGATGATCATTACCAAACATAGGCATTGTTTTTTCAAATTATGTTTATCCTGGTTACAAAATTTATTAACCGTTTGAATAGCACCAGCTGGTTTATCATACAGAAGTTTCAAGGCATCTTTGTCTCTTATGTATTCCAGTCCAGTATATTATTTATTTTTCAATGGAGTTTACCTATAATATTGCTGAATTTAATTCATCTTGTACCGCAGATGGACACATAAACCCAGCGAAGGGTTGACAACTCCTGATTCATTGTCCAGTTTTATTTGAGTGAGTTTAGGATAAAATAAGGGTTTGTGGGGACGATAACATTTTCTACCTTTTGTTGACATTTCCCCGAATCATTTCATGTTTTCTAAATAGATTGATCGACTGATCTACGAGAGTATAATATTATTTTGTTAAATCAAAAACTGAAATTAAATTTACATTGAAATGATCATTCGAGATTATTTACTATTTCTATTTCCCGATTTATTTACTATTTCCTGACTTTCCTATAAATTGGGGCTATTTAATAATAATATGACATAGAGAAAACATCCACTGATAATTAGATACAAAATAAGAAAGAGCTACGAAGTGCGCGCGGGTCTACTAGTCACACTAGTATTATAAATGCGAAAGTTTGTGAGTGTGTTTGTTTGTTACTTTTTTACTTTTGAACGGGTGGATCGATTGGGCTGAAATTTCGTATAGAGATAGCTTAGATTTTTGACCCTTTTTTTTTTTTTACCCAGGAAAAATGCGTTACGCATCATCACCCCACGCCGGGGGGCGCGGGGCGGTATGTGGGACTCCCCCGCCAAAGATGGGAGCGGCGGGGATACCCACTAAAAAACCTGGGGGTGTCCTGCGGGACGCCATAATGCCGGGGCAACGGGTACGCCGAAGCATTCATCCGCTGCCCCGACGGCGTTTGGTCCTCACTGACAGGAGGACCCCTCCGCGGTGGGGTGAAGAGGAGTTTCACCCCACCCTCTCAAGGGGCACGCGGAAACACCGCGCGCGCCACCTCGTGGGTCTGTGCTTGCGGCGACGAGTACCCCCGTACTCGCCGCCTAGACCCAGGTTATGGGGGCTGGAGAAGGGCGTGGAAGATACGCCTCCGACGCCCCCTTCTCCGGGCACGCATCGGAAGGTCGGTGATGACCTCCCGTTCGCGTTCCGCGATCTCCTTCTGCGAGATAACATTCTCGCAGAATGAGACCGCAGCCTGCCACGACTCATCGCTCGCAACCATGGCTCTAACCATGGTTGCCAGCGAGAGTTCGCCCCCCATAACAGCGACGAGGGCACGGCGCTCACTGACCCAAGCTGGGCACTCCTCCAGTGTGAGCTGGGCACTCCTCCAGTGTGCATTTTTGACCCTGGAATAACATATAGGCTATTGTGCAGCGGGTTAAACCGCTGGGAGCAAATGTTTTTAATTCCTTTGTTAAATCAGTTAAATTTAGTGTTTGGACAAATATTATAATCCCGCTACTGGCATAGTTTGTTGAACTCGCTGATCATCTAGTCGAGCTCGGGGTAGGCTGAAAATCAGCGCTGTGCAGGACCTCCCTGCCCAGCATTACGCTGAGCCTACTCCATAATTTATCAGTGTACCCTATTGTTTATGTTGTTTCATTATCTTCTGTTCGTATCTCATACTAAATGTCACTAGTATCTATGTATATAATTTTTCATGTATGTACTTTTTGGAACTGATAATAAATATAGTATTTTATCTTATTTTATCTTTTGTTGAACCAGCAATATAATTGTAAGCTTCAATCTCCAGTCGAATCAATAACTGCTGTACAGTCGGAGTCAGCGTTTAATTGTCTAAACTCGATACACAGCTGACAGGTGACGGTTACGTCAATTGTGTGCCAATTGTGTTGAGTGTACTTTATTTATTGTCGCTTTGTGGCTTTATTTACAAACTTTTATTATTTAGAAAGAAATAAATTTATTTTTACACACGACATAGGTACAAAATAAAAATATATAAGTACTACCTCTATAATAAAATATTAAAGAAAAAATCTTGTCGCTAAAAGGTACCAGCTCAGCATTTGTGTAGATCTGGTTTGACCTAAGCTGGTCTTTAGCTCATTTAGTACCTGTCCTATAATATTATTATGTTTGCAATCAAATCTTGCAAATTAAATTTGACATACTTTCGGGTTACTGATTGAGCTGAAATTTTTCACGCATGTCTAAATCGGGTGGCAATGCAGAATTATTATGACATAGATCTGTTCTGTAGTCATTTACATAAATTTGAAAAAAAAAAAACATACAATGGGTGGTATTTATCCCGCTTTCTAGGTTTAGTCTGCTTCCATCTTCCGCATCGTCGCTTAGATCAGGCTAAAAATCGTGGTCAAAAGCTAATCTATGTATAACGAACAAAGGTAATACACTAGCTTATGCTCGCGACTTAGCCCGCGTGGAAGAATCCTTTCATAGCGGAGGTTTATGACCTATATTATATATTGTATAGGTATAACCTATCTTTGTTCCAAATTTCAACCCAATCCGTTCAGCAGTTTGAGCTATGCGTTGATAGACCAGTCAGTCAATCAGTCACACTTTCCTTTTATATATTTGGAAGAAAATTTTACCAATTTTTCAATAATATTTTATTACTTGCGACTTTCGATATTGCAGTTCATAGAATAACAACAACAACATAACAACAACAACATTACAACAACAACATTTACTAACTTTCCTACTTGTGAACATTGCAATAACGATCTAAGAATCATATTACATCTATAATGATCAAAGGAAACCTAGGACTCTTTGGTGTTTTATTGCATTCGCATATAGCCTATAAATATTTTTATTATTTCACTTTATAGTTTGTATTCCGAAGTGAAAATTATACTAACCATACGTCGTGGTCATAACTTGTGTAATAAGAATGTTTACTCTTAAAATACCATGTGCAGATGACTTTAAAAATAATTTTTCCTTTTATTTATTCAACGCTAAAGAATTATTTTTAATGTCTTCAAAAAGGATGTTATTTATTCAATACTAGCTTATGCTCGCGGCGAAGCCCGCGTGGCTCCTTCTTAGCGTAGGTCTATATCATAAAACCTACCTGTATGCCAAATTTCAACTCAATCCGTCCAGCGGTTTATTTAAGCTGTGTGTTGATAGATTAGTCAGTCAGTCACTCTTTCCTTTTATATATTTAGATACTGTATAATAATATTATGTCGCAGCCAACTAACCTAATCAGCCCTTCTTTGGCAGACACTTAGGATGGTTCCAAACTCCTGGCATAAACCATAGAACTTCATAAATTGTTTTTTTTTATTATTTTACTTGGTTTAAATTTCATTAGTTGTTATATTAAAGACTAGCTTATGCTCGAGGCTTTGCCCGCATGGCGAAATCCTTTCTTAGCGAAAGTCTACGTCATCAAATCTATCTGTGTTCCAAATTTCAACCCAATCCGTCAAGCGGCTTGGTCTGTGCCTTGATAGATCAGTCAGTTACTCCTTTTATATATTTAGAAGAAGAAGATAATATAAGTAAAAACTATAAATAAAATTACGAGTAAACTTTATATATTACGACGAGAAATGCCATCATCAAGTCAGTTTAATTACTGCACCCTTACTCACAAGCAGGTATAGAAGCTAGGTAGCTATATCAATATCAACTGAGCAAAAGGAGCTAGTTACGACTCCACCTCAGTAATTACTCTCCAAATTAATTACACCTTACCATCAAGGTTTACAGTGCGTAGGGGAGACCGGGAATACTTGACTATAGGGGTAGGTAGACTAACTGCCGCAAATTGAAGAAAATATTAAGAGAGAGTTATATTGAGAGGTTTTGATGTGGAGATTGTGATTCATAGATTAAAAAGTGCAGCGCTATCGCACATGTATAATAGTTTCATTATAGTTTTTAGCCCTTGATCATAATCTCGTGTGATATTAAGCAACGATGCATCCGTGGATGGTAGCGGAATAAATCTTGAAGACAAGAAAAACCCTTCCCTCGCTTTACTGAATATCATAACTTAGTGGATAGTGACTAGCCACGTCCGAAGACTCTCAACAGTGGGCCGTATAACTTGGATCAACTTGGGTATGGAGCTAATACTTGACTTTTATTGTTTAATACTTGACCCCAGAATAGATACAAAAGTCACTCCCCGAAGCATCTGGAACTTACTAGAAGCCACGGATTTAAACAGTAAATTGTCACATCTAGACTGCCACAAGATCAGAAATGGTCGAAGGGGCTCAGAGTCCTTTTGAAGTTCCCCAAATAATAATTATAGCACTTGTCTTGACGACGAGTTTTTGCCTTAACTACCACTATAGTCAACTGTGCCCGGTCTCCCCTAGTGTACGTTACGTAAAGTTACGTTTTGTGACGTATCTGGGTTCTGCGTGAAAAGGGTCCCTGATTTAGGAGTTTGAGGTTTCCATTGAAACTTAATGTAATGAAGCAGGTAAAGATTCATTAGGGATTTAGTTCTTGTTTATAATATAGGTACGCTGACATTTAAAGCTTTTGAATATTATATATAAGTAGGTAGAAGCGTAGGATGTGCATATAAAAGGGACTCGTATGTTATTGTTCAGTTCAGTTCAGTTCATTTTATTGGTAATAATAAAAAATTACACGTCATATAAAGAAATACAATTGAATAATAACTTAACAGAATTATTATTATACACAAAAATATAGGTATATGGATAATAATATTAATAAATTAATCATAATTTCAGTCTAATATGTATATACTAAGCGTATACAAATCGTCTTAATTCATATATAATCATTATTATAAGAGTCTTGGGATGAATTACTCAATGCTGTAGGGAGCCATGTCAACAAAGAAGGTTTTAGCTTTTCTTTTAAATATATTTAGAGACTGAGAGTCTCGTATTAATTCTGGCAGGGCGTTCCAGATTTTCACACCGACTACTCGTGTATATTTGCTCGATTTTGTTAGATGGTGTCGTGGTAATATTAATGCATTGCCATGTCTTGTGCCCATGTCATGAGATTGATTACGGCGTCTGTATGTGTTGATGTTTTTATAGATTGAAAACTTTAAGTCATTTTAAAAAGAGTTCCTTGCTCGTTCTTCTTATGGGGTAATAGGGGTTTTTTCCGCAGAGGCGGTATTCTTAAAATAGAATATTATTACTCTGTAAAAATTCAAAAGCTACTTTAGCATTAAGTTAATATTAAAAAGAGTATTGTCTTGAATATTGAATAATAGCTTATTGAGGTAATGCATTTGAGTTTGAAACTTATTAAGTAAGGATTTCGCTTTCTAGTAAGATGCATTTAAATCATAACAGTCATAATTTTATGTTAGGCGCTGTAAAATGTGCGCGGGTTCTTTAATTAGCTTTATTTAATAAAAATAAATAGTATTACTTTAAATTAATAACAAAATATAGCAGTATCAATGAGTCACGGCCCGCGTGTAGCCCCTCATTAACAGTTTAGCGGTTTGCGCTTTATTAATGAGCTTTGTCAAACACCGCTGTGACGCTTACGCTGCACCCTGCATAGAGAATATCATTCAGTAGGATAATAGAACTAATTCTGGTCTATTTTTAATATTTACTTTACTTGTACATATTGTGCGCGGCCTTATTTTTAGTCATTCGTGTTGGGGCCTTCAAGCACAATTCTAAGTTATTATCCACTGATGTTTATTTAACTATCTAAACATTAAAGAAAGAGTGACTGATTTTAAATTTACTCAATATTATAAATATGAATGTTTGTCGTCGTTTGTCCGATTTTAACATTTTTCTTTTGGGCTACATTTAGTCCAACTAGCTGTGTCTAAGGAATTTACTCACTAAATATTAGCCTGTGTTATTCCAGAGCCTAAGCTATCACACTTATCTCACTAATATTATAAATGCGAAAGTTTGTAAGTGTGTGTGTGTGTGTGGTGAAATTTGGTATAGAAATAGCTTAGACCCTGGAACAACACATAGTTACAGTACAGCGGGAAAAACCGGTGAGCGCAGCTAGTAATTTATAGATCTACCAAATTTCAGTTCGCACGCATCCATACATTGGCATTTAAAATATTTGAAGAATTTTAATGTAAACAGAAAGTAACCTAACAATGCCATATTTTAATTGAATCATCAGCTGCGGTCTGTTAATCAAATTACCGTGAATGTCAATATGTCAGTGAGTCATTCGTTCGCGTGACCCGTGACTGAGTCACGTGACTCTATGATTCATTCAGTTGTTTAGGGTTAAAATAACCCTTCAGTTCGCCTGATTGTTAGTGTTGTGTTAAATTTTTGTGAGAAATCTATGATTAACAGAACATTAATAGAAAATCTTGAGTGAAATAGAAAATCTGAAATTCCACGTCTTTATGTAAAAGATATATTTTTTTGTTTTTGTTGATTTATATATTCCTAATTTGTATCCAAATTTTGAACTTACTCGTAGTTGCATTGATGTTGGTTTAGTCAGACTCTGTCTGAACTGATAAACTATTATTTCACAAAAATCCTGCGAAGGCCGATTGAATCTTTTTAAATAATTAACAACTAAATTTATTATTATTTTTCCTCAAAATACCGAAAATATTTTGTACACAGTAAACTCAGAAGGCATATTACCGTAGTCGCAAACTTCAATAGTAAACGCAACTCCAAACAAATATGTACCATAAGTTGTATTATTACGTCATGCAGTACGTTAGCGCTGTTGTGTTGACCACTTGGTAAATGAGTTTAACCAGCACCAGAATCCCTCACTGCTAATGCCATAGAATAAATAATGGAGTTGGGAAAATAAAGGCAAAGGTTGTTTTACTAAGTTATGACGACGACATGTCGTTTTAGAATTACAAGGTACGATTGAAAAGCTTAAAATGTTTTAATAAATAAGTTTTTTTTATCTTTGGAGAGGTGACAAGATACTTTTCACCAAATTTTAATGAAAAACAAATTATGTCTAGATCAGTTAGAGTAATGTGCAACATTCAAGAAATTTCAACATTTAACATACGAGAAAGTATTTGTGTTTAATTGTATTAATAGTATTATGATTATTTTGGTATACCTACTGTTATTTTTCATTAACTTCCGATGATACTCATTTATATAAATAATCTAAATACAATCAATAATATTATCAAAAGATACGGTTAATGTAAATAACAAAGTACAATAAAATTATATTTCATCAATGTGATTATAATTTTTATATAAAACTAACTAACCCGGCAAACGTTGTTTTGCCATAATATAAATAATTTCCAGTTACACTGAGATAGCAAAATAATAATTGTCAACGTTACTACTACACTTGATGCATAAACAATAATGATGGCTGACAACTGTGTAGGGAGTGAGAAAGAAAGGAGACCGGCTTCGTTCTCATCCCTACTCCGTGCTGTTTACTTGGTCAGAAGTGACACCTGTAGACATCTGGCGGGGATAACTAATTAAATGACGATTGTTCAGTTTACGACCGGAGAGGAAAAATGATTAAATTACTAAAATGGCTATTAAAAAATAAGGGTTGATCGTAGAAAGGTGAAAATTGAGGATTGTATGTATTTTTGTATGTTGTATCATAAAAAAATAGAAATTAAAAATTTTGTTTAAAAAATAAAATAAAAAATTTAGGGGTGGACTACCCCTAACATTTAGGGGGATGAAAATAGATGTTGGCCGATTCTCATAGATACCGGATAAGCACAAAAAATTTCATCAAAATCGGTCAAGCCGTTTCGGAGGAGTATGGCAACGAAAACTGTGACACGAGAATTTTATATATTAGATTAAAAGTTAATTTTAACCTACTGATTTATTTCCACTATGTTACCAGTACATACGTGAGCCGTCACTGTTGTCATTAGCAATATTGTCGAGGCTCGGCGCTAATACAGCTGCAAATTAACTTTGTTTAGATTTACACTGCCATTGTTCACGAAACTAATGTCTATTTTTATATTCGTTATAGGTTAGCCTTAGAGCCTGATCTCAAGCTACGATGCGGCCGTGGATGGTAGCAGACTAAACCTAGAAGGCGGGATAAATTCCTCCCTGGCTTCACTGAACATCATGCCGGAGAACGGTCACAATGACCGCTTGGCGACACGGTTTTGTCCAGTGGGTGGTAACTAGCCACGACCGAAGCCTACCACCAGTACAATTTCTTAGGAATTTTATTCATACTAATGCATCATTGATTAGTATAGGAAAAACTACTGAAAATATCTCCTCCAAAATACCTTTTATAATTTAAGAAATGAAATATCTTTTAACACACTTGCTGACGATTATAGAAATTTAAGTCAAAAAGCAATGCCAAATATTCCGAAATCATCACTTTTTTTTTGTGGGCCAAACGATAGACGTAACGGATTTTTTAATTACCATTTTGGCACATATGGCACTATCCTTAATTGATAAATAGATACATTGTAATTAATTTAAAATTAATAAAAGGTAAACAGATTTTTTATGAGCTCCAAAATAAAATGCGAAATGCCACCAATTCTTTAGAAAGCCTAGCGCGTGGTAGGTATAATCAGAGAAAAGTCCTATTTTCATTTATAAAGACTGTACCTAAGCGTGGAATTTACTCTCAGCCTAACAAAGTACTTAAGCAAAAACCTCGGGAGCCTCCTCAGCCTTACTGAGAATAACTAACACTTTTTATCTTCATCTCAAAGGAACCTCTTAAGAAAAAACATAACAATTGGACCGTCACATCGAAAAGAAAGTGAAAATCTGAATTATAAAGGAGGCTCTTTCCAAAATTGCCCTAAATGAAAGAAATGGTGGGAAAATGTTGAAAATTGTGATTCTAGTCTTCGCTCTACTTATCCCAATTCGTTCCGTGTGAGAAATATTGAAATACCGGGAGTGGGAAGACAAAAATATATTTATCAACAAACGCCAAGTCATGAGCGGTGGCGATTTATAAATACTTTGGAATAACCCTGACATACATATTCGACCGAGCGAAGCGAGGTCTTAGAGTCGAAAGCCGCGAAAAGCCTGCGTTACGACCAGTTTAACGGTTGACCTCTGGTGCTTAAGTTTGGTCGTCATTTACTCGAAAACGGTTAATCCAAATTAAATGAAATTTTGCACACCAGTTAAGAAGGTTAATAGAATAATTATAGTGAAAAAATAGCCAAATAAGCTTCAAGGTTGCAGAGATATTAGTGACTTAAAGTCTTTACGATAGGTCTGACGATAATTTCAAAACTGGTGCTCTGATAATTTTTTTTCTAAGCTATAAACATTTTTTATAACCTACATAAATATATTATCAAAAGTGTATGTTTGTATGTATGTTTGTTACGCGATTACTTGAAAACCGATGGTCCAATCTTGATGAAACTTTGCAAACGCGTAGTATATATCCATAGAATTTTTAAGTTCGAACATGAGCCAAATCAGTCGAAGGGTTCTAGAGTTATAAAGATTCCTTGATTACCACGTTACCGAAGTTCCAATCTTAACGGAACTTTGCGAACGGGTAGTACAAACTCAAAGAATTCTTATGTTCAAAAATGAGCCAAATCGGCCCAAGAGTTGAAGAGTTTCAGAGATTACTAATTTACATTTTTTTTGCAATTGCATAAAAACTGTCTTACTCAAAATATGAATCTAAATGACCGGGCAAGATCGGTGTTCATAGTATTTATTAAAATACATCAAGTTTGATATTATAATATCGATCCTTTTTGTAGTAGTTGCAGTAGGTATGTACTTGCTATAGAATTTTTAAGTTCCCATAATAATAGCCGTAAAAAGTCCTAGAATTCGAGAGTTTGAATTTAATTTGGCTTATTATTTGTGCTAGATTTTTAGTAGGTACTTTTCATGATATTATAATAATTAATACCAAAATGATTAGTAATATACCTAATACATTTAATCAAAATATTAGTAGAAGGTCACATATTAGATCAAAATAACAACAAAAACGTTAGAATTTGTTATAATACTCTTATTAATAAATAGTCGTAAAGTCACGGTATTGGTTTTTCGGGTGACGGTGTTAGTTATGATGAGTGATATAAGTAAATCTTATGGTTGCATTCTTCTCATTTGGAAAAAATACTATAAGCCATTCGAATTTTTTTAACACGTAATTTCATCTTGGGCATATTTGCTTTTTCGCTGGCAGTAAGGTTATTATTATTTAAGTAGCCTGTCTGCAAAACTTTTTAAAACTTAGAATAGTTTGTGCCGACACATTCAACAATAAAGGTGCAAGAGCACACCGGAGTGCATCGAGGGCCGCTGATGGCTCTCTCCAAAAAAAGTCAGCAAAATGTTGAGATCACTACGTACGCGCCCATCCAAATACGTACGAGCATAACATTGCTTAACTTCGATGATTACGTATGTACTTTAAAATTGAGCCATTTTAAATGAATCATTACAAATGTACAGTTTTCAGATTTTTTCCCGAATTTAAAATATATTATGTACTTAAAGTCTGCCAAATTTCATAAACATAGGGTAATGGCAAGTTCTCTATGAATATTGATCATAGATCAGAGGGTCAAAAAAATATACGTTTTTGAAGTTAAGCTTAGAAGTTCCATTTCATGGGCACCAAGCGGCCATATGGTAAAAATGTACAATTTTACGGGATCTAGAGTAAATGGGTCTTGACAGACAGACGGACGACCAAGTGATCCTATTAGGGTTTCGTTTTTCCTTCAGAGGTACGAAACTCTAAAAAGGATTATATTCTAAAAATCTCGGTACGTAGGTATTTTAAGTTTTAATTTCTCTGAATTTTGGTATTTTGAATTTTAATATTATTGTTAAAGTTCTTGTATTAGTTAGGATATTTAGTCGAAGCCTAAAGTCTACGGTTTACACGGAAATTGGGCCGCGAGGTCCCAGTTCGAGGCGAACTACTAGTTATTAATAAGTTATTTTTGCACAACTATAGTTGAAAAGTCATTTCAATATGCATTTTCTAAGAAGAAATTTTCGAATTTCAGACATTATTAATATTTACAGTCGGCTTTCTTTATCGCCAACTAGTTCATGCTCGCGACTTCGCCTGCGTGTAGAGTAAGTGCGCCAATTATGGACCACCATAAGGATTTTGTGAAATAAAATTCAGAATTATAAAGATTAATCAGCCTTATATATTTTGAACAGTTCTATATTTTTTAGGTAACAAAAACAATTATTAAAATTCTTAAAAAATATTAACATCTTAGAAATAATCAACATTTTCTAAAAAATGGCATTTTTATGCTTTTGAAAAAAGTGTACAAAATATGGACCACATGGTTTCAAATATGGACCATATAGCAAATTAGGTTTTAAATTATTTAAAGACAATGAATATCTTGCCTACAATTAAAATCAGTCAAATATCAAGATAATGATGAGATTAAATTAGCCGCTGGTGCACAATTCGCACACATAGAAATCAACCATATCTTCTATGCCAGCACAGTCTTCATGAGCCCACTACCTGATGCACAATGGATCCATTTCTCTCCATGAACTTCCCAATTCACTCGGCAAAGTCGATTTCTTCCAAGTTTTTGGTTTGTAACGTCGCTAAGTGATTGGTCTTCTATTTCTGATAAGTGTAGTTTTGGATGCTCCGTATGTTTTGGATGCTTTCAAAAACCCATTTGTATCTCGTACAGCTTTAATTGCATTTTCCATCGCCACCATTGCATCTTTATCCAATGCTTGTCTGGTCTTTTCTTTGGTTGTACAATTTGTAGATACCATCAGCCATCCTAAAATAATCAAATTAAAATAGAAGTGACTGTTTGTAATATGGACCACTGGTCCATATTCAAAACATGCCGGTGGTCCATATTGTAATACACATACTTTTCTAGGTTAATATTGTTGCTAAGAAAATTACAAAAACTATTGGCTATTGCAACCTAATATAATTAATTGTAAAATAACTCACCTTTCCCCTTGTTCAATCCACTTTCCCAAACTGTAACATTTGCTGAAATGATAAGCTTACGAATTTAGGTAAAAAAATGCATCGCGCGTTGTAAAAACCGAAAAATGGTTGCCGTGAATACATCATCACTCTCTTTCGACCTGCAAATGACTAGCGAGCTGCGGTAGGTGTAGAGATTAGCGTGCGGTGACTGATAGCTCAATACGAAGGACGGTATTTGAGAAATGAAGGTAGTCCATATTACGGACCCAGTCCATAATTGGCGCACTTACTCTAATAATGCTTAGCGGAGGTAGACCTCTAAATATCTTTCCACCTTTTTACCAAATTTCACTACAATACGGTTACGATTTACCTTCTAGGTTCAGACTACCATCGTCGCGTCACTTAACATCACTCATCACAAATCAAATCGTGGTCAAAGGCTAACCTATAATGAATAAAAAAAACTTGAGAGGTGTCAAGGGACACCCGGATGGAACGAAGTTCGATTAATGAAAATATCTGGCTTGCTTTCTAAAAGAGAGAGAGAGAGAGACAGACAGAGAAACATGCGCACGCCGCACAGCTTACAATAGCTTACTATAGCAAAAAGTGTCGTGACAACTTCTCGTAAGAATTTTTTCCGTCTAGCCCCCTTTCACAACGCGCGATAAGGAACTTCGTTCCAAAAATAAAAGCCAAATCAAGATTAGATTGACTTTCAGTGACAGACCCATCATAATTTAACATTTTTACCTTTCGCGATTTGAACTCATGTTAATTTTATGTTGATTTATTTGTTATTTATTAGTCGGAACTTATCGCGTGTATCCCTTACAAGCCAGCGACAGACCCTATAAGTGTTTTTCTCATAACTCGCACCACCCACCAAAAGTGGATTTTCCCGCTGAGCTGTTGAATTAAAGATAGCACACGTAGTCTCTAGTCTCATGTTGAAATGATTCAGTGCACTGTTCGCTTGACTCACGGTGGATATTTACGTAATTCTCCTCTACTTTGTACTGAGATCGATCTCTCTCTGAGATTCGGATTGCAGTGTTATTTTACTGAGTGAGGACTTCGTTCTGGAAGTAAAGTAAATGAGAAATGTTTGTTGTTTTCATGTATTCTTTTCTTATCATCATATGAACTAGACGAGCCGAATGTTAGCCTTATTTTAAGTAATAATATGATACCTAGGCATTCAATGAGTACTATGTCCTACGTAATACTGCAGTTTTATCGTTATTTATTAATATTCAATTGTTTTTTCTCTAAATCATCAAAAATGCCCGAATCTCTCCTATCACATATTTAAAGTTAAATAAATTACTTGGTTATGATTCATTAATAAGAAAAGAAGTTTAGTAAAAGGAAAAACACTTTAAAATGCACAGCAAAATGCTCAACCGAGAAAATAAATGTTAATGCAGCTCCAGGATCATAAAAGAACCTCTTTAAGTAATAGTTAACTTTCAAATACGTATCGTGAACAAAGAATAGAGGTATTGTGAGTTCAGCCTCGCAGATACTCGCTAACTGTGCTCTCAACCTTTTCAAGTCTTTATTCTTGTTGGTTTTTCACAATGAATTGTAAATATTGCTAGATTTCCTTTCAGATTGTAGATCTTTTATTTCTTTGTTTAGTCTTATTCGTTTGCTAGGTAATAAGTAATAAGCACTTTTAACAAGTTGTGCCTAGAAATTTGATCCGCTAAAAATTGCTTATGTGGAATGCCGTGGTTTAAGCTACATATATACCAAATTTTGAGCTCAGTCGGTTTAGCCGTTTATGCGTAATGTGAGTTAACAAACATTCTATTACATTACATTCTAATGTATTTATTCATCTGCAAGAGCTTAAAATATTTAAAGAGAATGAAACAAGTTTAATTAACGTTTTGCATAATTCCAGGAAGATTTCCTTTAAAATATAATCATTAAGACAAAATAGTGGCCAGAAATTCACAAGAACATTTCAGTGTAAGTTCGTTGACCAAAATCTAAAACTTCGACAACAATTTTAAAAGCACTTTAAGAGTGAGCTTTTAACAAAACGTAAGCACCTTTTAACCACTCACTTTTAACTGCATTTGGAACAGTCTTAAAACTCGATCCGTTCGATGTAAGGATCACTTAGAACGATTAAATAACTTTAGATTGGTCTTCGTAGAATCTTCCGGCATGATGTTCTGCGAGGCTAGAAAGGGGGTTATCCGCCTTCGTGTTTTTTTTTGTTTTTAGGGGGTTGGTATCTTATCTTATGTCGGGGACTGACAAAGCCAGCAACATCGACCCATTGGGATCTATTGTGTTAACTTCTTGCCTACCGTTTCCTACTCTTCGAAGAAGAATAGAGAGAGTCTTGAAAGGTAGGCAACGTACCAACGGTACCCCTGGTATTGCAGGTATCCATAGGCGACGGTAGCCACTCACCATCAGGTGGGTCGTTTGCTTGTTTGTCACCTATTTATTACATAAAAAAAGTTATTAATAAAAGCGGTGACGAAG
Organism: Hemithea aestivaria; assembly: GCA_947507615.1. Taxonomy (NCBI): domain Eukaryota; kingdom Metazoa; phylum Arthropoda; class Insecta; order Lepidoptera; family Geometridae; genus Hemithea; species Hemithea aestivaria. Next base: position 1,783,029 of record OX382325.1, on the reverse strand, counting down.
AAACCTGTACACCTCCGATTTGGGATAGGTTGTCCCAAGGAGGCTCATGCATTTCGTAGCCAAGGTATTGCATTCAAAGAAAATGTGTTCAAAGAAAATCAGCCTCATTTTGAATAGCATGTCGTTGCATTCATAATGCCGTACGTGTTGGTTAATTTGTCCGCAAGGATTGACCAGCTTCAATAGAAGCGCATTGGCATCATTCCTGGAGCTGTAAACGTCTATAGACGATGTTAATTGACGGCCTCACAATCAGATGACCTTTGCAACCTCTTCTCAGACCTTACAAAAAGTCATAAAAATTAAGCTGTTTCGCTGGAGTTATGTTGAATATGAGGTTTATATAACATTATTATATTTTTTGAGGATTAACGAAAATAATATAATTAAAACCAAAACATCAATTGACGCAGTGGGCTAATACCTGCTTGCAACGCAAAAGGTTGCGGGTTCATTTCCTGCATGGAACAAATGTTTGTGTCCTCTACAGATATTTGTTTCTGGTCTGGGTTTTCGATGTCTATTAAAAGTATGTATTTACCAAAGAAAAGTATATAATATCCGTTATCTAACCACCATAGCACAAACATTAAGTTGCTTAGCTTGGGGTTAGGTGGCGCTGTGTAAAATGTCCTGAAATATTTATCTAGTATTTATAGTCACTATGCACCATCGAGGACATATCCAACTATGCACTAAGTGTGCACATTTATACTACAGTTTAAATAAACCTACAATTCGTTTGTAAGCTTGTCATGGCCGATCCTCTACGTATTTATTCCGTTCTAAGAAAAGAGTAGAGAATGGTTCTTTTGAATTAAAGATATGGCTCGCGTTGGCAAATAGTTCCTTCATTCTTTGACGGGTATTGTTCAATGAAGTTTTTTTACAGTGCCTTTGAAAAGTCCTCACTTACCTGTTCTTTACTTATCAGAAACGTTAAGTTACTCGTACTTGCAATAAAATACACTTCTCTATATCTTAAATCAATTGACATTACTGAGGAATCAAAGATAATTTTTAAGAAATTTTTAATTTTTCATCACTGGTCATCGTCATCATCATCTACGTTCGAATACTGCTAAAAATAGAGGTCCTACAAGGCACGCCTCTCAACTTTTACTTTACTCAATTGATTCCTCTACCCACCCCCAGCGACCCTTTGGACATCATCGCCCCACCTCGCCCATGGGCGCCCTACATTTATTATGACGTGGTATCCACTTGAAAACTCGATTTCAATAAATAATTATTTTGACTTCTTATAAGTCGTACACTTTTATCAAAGTGGTCGTGGTTGCTCTGATGCTCGGTCTTCTGCTTGGATTTTCCCGATGGATTAAGCGATGTGACGCCATTTTTGCCTGTTAATAGCGTTGCGAGAGCACTAGGTCATACATGCCATTTTGACAAGTATGTTAATATTCACGGTAACCACAGCAAAATTACTCGTATATCCTAGAAATTGTCATAAATTCGCACCAAAAACACGCTGAGTGCACACGATTCACGTTCAATTTGATACATCCATAATGGCCCCAAATCTGTCGCAGCCTCCCTCAAATATTCAAATCATATGAATAGGGTGACCAGCAGCACGATGTAAATTGGGATATGACGTCATTTAACACTCAGTGTATCATAATATGTCGGATTATATTATTATAATCCGTAAAACGATATACCCACCTAATATTTCTTTTTTGTTTAACCTTTACCTATGCATAAATATTTTATGCGTGTAGGTATAATAGGTTTGCGTAATTATTGGAATATTATTTATTTTTATTGAATCGAATAAAAATCAGACTGATATTCTTACAATGAATAACACAAGTGTAAAAAAAATATCTGTAATAGTATATAAGTATTTGGACGATAACTACTCTTGCTACTTTAGTCCGTTACCAGTTCATCATTTGACGGATTCGCATAGGATATAATGCGGAACTACTCAGCGGATCCAGCGGCGGTGTGACGTCACTTTCAGTATCCGTGGAAACTGCAAATGATGGTCACAGTACCACCTGCAGCATTTACATGTGAAACGATACTCAAACACATGGCGTGAGTATGTCATGCAGGGATATTATGCAGCACGCAGTACACACTGCATCTCTGTTGCTAATCACTCGCTTAAGCTATGGCTACCTAATACCTTATGGCTTGTGAATTAAAGTACTATATCATCTATCTAAATATATAAAAGGAAAGAGTGACTGACTGACTGATCTATCAACCCACAGCTCAAACTGCTGAACGGATTCGCTTGAAATTTGGAATGTTGCTAGGTTTTATGATGTAGACCTCTGCTAAGAAAGGATTTCACCACGCAAGCAAAGCTGCGAGCACAAGCTAGTAATAGTATATTAGGTATAATACCAAGAAAGAAAATGCCTCATTTTAACGCCTATTCTGGTATAGTATTTAATTCGTTGTCAAACGTGAAAAATAGTAACATTTTAACCGAGTTCAAAAAAATAAGGTTCGCAACTTGTCGAAATCTTTTTCACCCGAAGACCCATGAACCGATTTGTGTTTGATTTCAATAAGGATAAGTACTTTCCATGTGGTTCCATTAAAATTTTACCGTTATCCATTCAGCGAGTAAGTTTTCAATAAAAAAATTGCGTCACATCCATTGAAAACGATCTTGATCTCGCTCTAATCAAATTTATTTTTAAATTCACTTTTAAAGTCTCAAACCAAAAACCGATGCGATCGCCAAGCTAATCATCCATTACTGGCCGAATAAGTACTTTCTATACGCCATAACAGACTATTACTTGCAAGGGCAGCTTTGGACGCGGTTCAAACGACCCCGTTAGCTGCAATGTACCCGCAAAACGGTGTTGCGGTCGGTGGACATCGATCGCATGGTGTTTCCGCCATTATTGGGCGAATTTGCATTCTAATGGCTATTTTAGACGCTGCATCTACTTTATTGGTGTTTTGCGACTTTATGGTTGTTGGTAAACTTATGTGACAAATATCTCTATATCTACTCTACCTAAAGTCTATAAATATGATCATAGGTGGTAATTCGGGAAGGGGACGCCAAAGAAAGGTTTGGTTGAACTGTGTGAAAGAGAATATGCGTGCTAGGGGAGTGTACGAAGAATCTATTGAAAGGAGAGACGGTTAGCACTCGCCTTGACAAAGATGGAACATATAAACTGGTCAAGGTACAAAATTGACCAGCATTTTGACGAAGAAGAATGCGAGAGCATACCTCCGTCCCCGCTAAACAGCGGCTGGAAGGACCCCGGGGTTTTATTGGGTATATCCGCCGGTTCCTCCGTCGTGGAGTCCCACATAACTACACTGTGACTAGCGTGACACTGCTGCTCAGGGTGGTAAGCGTAAAGCATTTCCTCGGGAAAAGGGGGGGAGTTTACCGGGGGTAGACTTCCTTTGCAGGAAGTCGACTAGGTGGGTACCCTGACAGTGCCAGTTATTCTACCGCTTGAGCAGTGATGTGGAAACATTACTGTGCTTCGGTAGAAGGGCACTGTAGCTAGTGAAATTACTGGGCTGAAGAGTCTTAACATCTTATGACTCTCAAGTATGAAGCGTTGGCGCAGTGCTGGGTAGCACTGCACTGATAATTATAGGCAGCGTTATCTCTTACCATCAGTAGAGAGTCTTGCTCGTCTTCTTACTTCGTTGTATAAAAAAAGGGGAGTGGATGAAGATTTGACGGATGATAGAGTAGATCGGAGGAGAAAAACGTGTTGTGGGATAAGGGCAGGAAGATGATGATCTCTATCTACTCTCGTATCTATCGTAAAAGTCGAATTATTAGTTCCAAAAATATAATAAAAATGTAGTAGTATATAATGTAGATGTATGTGTGTGTGCTTGTTACCTTTTCGCGGCTAACGATAGCGATAGAGTGGGAAAATATAAAAAATAATGAAAACCCATAATTTTCTACCAAATTGAATACCCCGAAAACCCCTTTTTATAACGTACACGCGCATGTTGTAGTTTCATCTAGGTTGGCATAAAATAAGCATAAGTGAAAGTACTAACCGTAAACTCAACAATTTCTTAAATTAAACGCGTAATAACAACACAAATATGAGAGAGAAGGTTATAAATTCGGATAATAATGTTATAATTTTGATGAAAATGTCTGAAATATAACCTCAGAGGTGAAGGCGCTCTGCTCAGATGATTTTGTTAGTAATTTTATCGCTGTTGGAGAAATATTAAAGCATTTTCTTATGTGAAACCAAAAAGCGTAACTAACTTTAGATCTTATTTGAAATCAGACTGACAATAATTAAATAATAGTATTTCTAGCCTCGGTTTGTTTGAGTATTACCTTAGCTTTATGGTGCTTTTACCGTGGGTAGACTTCTTTTGCAGGAGGTCGACTAGGTGGGTACCCCAACAGTGCCAGTTATTCTACCGCCTGAGCGGTAATATGCAAACATTGCTGTGCTTCGGTAGGAGGGCACTGTAGCTAGTGAAATTACTGGGCTGAAGAGTCTTAACATCCTATGACTCTCAAGTAAGAAGCGTTGGCGCAGTGCACCCAGTATTTTACCTATATAAAATACTGGGTAGCACTGTACTAATTATGGCAGCGTTATCTCTTACTATCAGGAGAGCGTCTAGCTCGTCTTCTTACTTCGTTGTATAAAAAAAAATCTATTCGCATCGACCGCGCCGAAAGTATTTTTGTATAGGAAATCTTCTTCCGATTCGACTCCGGCAAGTGTGCGAGGATTCATTACATTTCATATTATAAAGAATTCTATTCGTTTGACGCGGTCGATGCGGATAGATATGCTTTCACCATTAGACGAAGATCATGAATAGACAAGTCTCGACCAGCTGAACCGGCGGATCGAAATATAAACGGCTTTATACCGTTGCTATGACAACTTCAATATCTAATAATAATAACCTTAACTACAGATAACATAACATTAACTCATTTTGATAGTTTAAACTCCGCACTGAATAATAACTGTAGGTCACGGATTATTATAAAAAAATGCAGATACCGCATCAAAGGCTAACTTATTATAATGCATAAAAAAATCATTATTAAAAAAAAAATCATTTATTTATGGAATTAGGTGTGACTTTGCGGAAATCCATTATAATAATTAATGATTAGTTACTAATAAAAAAAAAACTCTTACTCACACACTCACTCACATTTACTTAACTTTTTTAGAGCGGATATATATAACACTTAAATATTAATAAGTAACTAATTATAATTAAGAAATTCTGTATTTAGGATCATCAATGAGCCATATACCAGCCTTCAAAAGCCGTTTGTTTGTCATTCAACTCGTTAAAATAGATCAGTAATACTATGTGTAGTCCTGGGTTCAAATCTCAGTGTGGCAAAGATTTTTGCCAGGACGCTACCATGTTTCGGAAGGCACGTAAAACTGTTGGTCCCGGCTGTTTCCTATAAGATATTATGTAAGAGGCAGTCGTTAGGTCATGTTGCAGGCCCTGTAGTAATCTCGGCGACATGAAACTGCAACATATAGGTTAGCCACACAACCTATTAATTGTGATGTGACTCTGACAGTGAAAGTAGGGTAACCTGTTCAGTTATTGGAGTATAAACCCCAATTATTATTATTATGTCGCGCTATCTGCTTATATAACAATAGTGTGTACAGTACGGGTTTACGTGATCCTTCGACTTGGAAACAAGTTATAACTACGAACTATCTGCAATATTGGAATAGTTTAAATAACTATTATGGCGAGACTATAAACTATGTTCATGATACTGGGTCAGGTCGTGATCATTCAGAGTGTATTATAATACACTAAAAGCCAAAAAGTTATATAAAGTAAAATACATTTATACAAGTTATATTTCACATATGTACATACATATTTTATAATCACACCTGGTTCCACGTTGGGGTAGGCAGACACTATTTCCCTCCACTTAGTACGATCCTGACACACCTCTTACGCTTCCTCAACTTTCATCACATTCTTCATGCACGCTCGCCGGTTCTTGGTACTCTTGACCTGGCCTTTCTTTAGAACGATATTTATTTGGTCAAGGAAAGTACGCCTAGCTCGACCAATTGTGGCTTGCTCATTAACATTTGCCTTATCTTCTAAATATATAAAAGAAAAGAGTGACTGATTGGCTGACTGATCTATCGACGCATAGCTTAAACCACTGAACGGATTCGGTTGAAATTTAGAATACAGATAAATTTTATGACGTAGATCTCCGCTAAGAAAGGATTTTGCCACGCGGGCAAAGGCGCGAGCATAAACTAGTATACTATATGTATATTTCGTCAATCGCTTTTCATCCTTTCTCTCCACATGCCCGAACCATCTAAGCATTCCTTTCTCTATTTTTGTCACTACATCTATGTACTTATACATCACAGCATTCCCTATTCACACTAAGTTATATAAAGTTAGATATAATCAGAATAATGAGATTTTTTAAATAATAATTAATGTTATTATTAAACTTAATGACATCATCATCATAGACCTTTGCGTCTATTGCCGACGATTTAAGTAATGTTTGTTAGATTACGTTGGCACTTCCGTTGATGGTAAATAAACCAAATATTACATCAAAAATAACATACTCGAACTGTATTACAGTAAGTTTTTGCCTTTTTGGTATTTTTTTAGGGTTCCGTACCTCAAAAGGAAAAAACGGAACCCTTATAGGATCACTTTGTTGTCCGTCCGTCTGTCTGTCTGTCTGTCTGTCTGTCTGTCTGTCTGTCTGTCAAGACCCTTTTTCTCAGGAACGCGTGGAGGTAACAAGCTGAAATTTATAGGAAATACTAAGGTCCATTGCTTCTTAGAGCTGTGAAAATTTCAAACTTCTAGGCCAACGCAATAAAAAGATATAGTCGAATATGTCGCAAATATCAGCAATTTTTCGACATTACCAAATAAATCAAAACCTACGTGGCACTTCCCGTAAACTCAGAATCTTGAAATTTGGCACGAAGTAACTACTTAGAGCACAGATAAAGGAAAAATTGCGAAAACCATAAATTTTTATTTGCATCATATGAAAAAAATATTTTGAATAATTTTATACCTACTACCTTATTTCTCATGAACGCGTGTAGGTATTAAACTGAAATTCATATCAAATACTAAGGTCTATAATACCTTTAAACTGTAATAAAATCAAACCTCTATGTTAACGCATTCAAAAGAAACAGCAATTTTAGCCGAAATTTTAAACACGCAACTACTCTCAAAAAACCAAAACCTACAGGGTACTTGCCGTGAACGTAGAATCTTGAAATTTGGTAAAAAGCAATTTCTTAGAGCACAAATAAAGGAAAAATTGCGAAAATTGTACATTTTTAGTTACATCATATAAAAAAATATTTTTAATCATTTCATATTTACTACTTTATTTCTCATGAACGCGTGCAGGTATTAAACTGAAATTCATATCAAATACTAAGATCTATAATACCTTTAAACTGTAATAAAATCAAACCTCTATCTCAACGCATTCAAAAGAAACAGCAATTTTAGCCGTATTTTTTAACTCGCGACTACTCTCAAGGGAATCAAAACCTACAGGGTACTTGGCGTTAACTCAGAATCTTGAAATTTGGTTTGCAGCAACGTCTTAAATCACAGGCACAGGAAAAATTGCGAAAACTGTAAATTTTTAGTTACATCATATAAAAAATATTTTTAATAATTTTGTATTTACTATCCCTTTCCTCAAGAACGCGTACAGGTATTAAATTGAAATTCATACCAAATACTCAGCTTTATAATAACTTTTAGCTGTAAAAAAATCAAACATCTATGTCAACGCAATCAAAAGAAGCAGTAATTTTAGCCGCATATTTTCAAACACGCAAGTTCTCGCAAGGGAATCAAAACCCACAGTATACCTATATAATATTATTATACCCACTTTTCCTTAGAGTTCCGGAGAAACCCGTAGGTTTGTACGGAACCCTCGGTGCTCGAGTCCTACTCGTACTTGACCGGTTTTTATTTACTTATTCCATGGGTAACACAGCTGGGCATTACACTATTTATAAAAATTAAACCCACTGATTTTGCAGGTCCGTAGGTGACGGTAACCGCTCACCATCATTTACCAACATATTATTTGCCACCTATGGCATAAAAATATACAATTAGACCATAATATTATAATATTTACATAATAAACTAATATACCTCTAGTATACTAAAGAATGATGCATAGTTCCTAACCCGCTAGCCATTTAGTAATTACAATTATTTTTCTCCAGCAACCCGTAAATGTGTTAAAATTCCCTAAGCCTTCAAAGAATTCTTCCAAAATGGTCCAAATGTACAATTAAAATGATCTCACATTGTGACGTAAATACCATGAATATCCGTCGGTTAAGGACTATTATAACAAGTAGAGATACCACCCTCTTAAAGACTAAGATATTGTTGTTAAGTAAATGGGTAGAGGTAGAGATAAGCTATTAAAAATTGTATTGCACGTGTCAGCGTAACTAAACTCTACATAACTTAAATACAGCTATCATAAAATTATAAATTTATGAATACGCAAATATCTGTAACTATTGACAGTAAGAGTATGGGTTGGTAAACGAAGCGTAGGACGTCTAATCGTACCAAACCATCATCATCTCAGCCGTAGGACGTCTACTGCTGAATATAGGCAAAGAATAGATACTATTACTAACATAGGCCTCCCCTTTGGACTTAGACTTTGGACTTGGTAGACGTCGTCTACCCACAAGGTGGACAGACGACCTTATAAAGGTTGCCGGAAGACGCTGAATGCAGGTCACTTCCGGTACATATGGAAGTCCAAAGGGGAGGCCTATGTTAGTAATAGTATCTATTCTTTGCCTATATTCAGCAGTGGACGTCCTACGGCTGAGATGATGATGGTTTGGTACGATGGGTTGGCTCACAAAAACTACGTAAAAGATACTACTCTCTGGATGACTAGCACAGCGCAGTGTTGGGTAGGACTTGGTACCTCTTAAATATTTAGGTTATATTGTGACTGCAATGGCCTCACACTATCGTTCAACACCATATATCTTAAAGAAACTTGTAAGGCTAAAATTTATTACGCTTTAAAGCCTTCGACATAAACTCAGTATTTATTGATAAATATTAATAAATTATATATTATTAATATTTTTTTATTATTTTTGGTGTACGGCATATGTCCATATTACAATCATCTGAGCCATTATATACATCTCGTGATGAGGGTAGAAAGGTGTTGTTTTTGTTAATAATTCAGGTGCGCACAGACGAGCAATTTAATTTAGTTAACACTCCAAATTAAGCTCGTAAGTTTTACGAATGTGGGTGAATTTATTTTAATGTGGAACCTAGGTACCCTAGATTAAACTTAATGTTCTATTACGCTGAATAATTATGACTGCGTGTTTTGGAGTGAAGTTTTTCAGTTTTTTTTTTCGTGTTAACTTAAATTATTTTTTACCTTGATATTATATAATATTAGGACCATACTATATTTTAAAGGTGAATATAATAATTGTATATAACTTGAAGTGTAAGTTTGTCGCTGTTTAAAGCAAAACTAATGAACCTCAGTATGTTTATAGCTGGAAACATGTTGAAATCTAAAAGCTGCTATCTCGATTTTCTCAAAGAATTAAGACTTATGTGGGAGCTATATTTCAACAATCTTTTCAGCAGCATGAGCTGTACCTACGTTGGTAAATCAGTCAATAGCTAAACCTTGTTTCTTTTAATAAATTTATAAAATATATTCCAACTAAAAATTCAGATTAAATTCCACAAAGCTCATTAAACTCTTTTTTCGAGTCTAGTATAAAATATTGTAGCTATTTAAAAAACTTCCCAGCATAGTCTAGATTTTTTAAACGAATATTTGCTAAAAGCTTACAAAATAGAGAGGGTATTACAGTGAAAATATTCTACGGCAGAGATAAAACTTGCGAGGCAATGAATAACCTTGTTCGCGTAATATTTGCGCTGCTGGCTCAGGAATGCTTTAGGATGGTGCAGACGGGCGTTTTGTGGGCGGTTATAAAACGCGGTTGCCTACAGTGTAAAGGTTTTATAGTTTTAGAAGCATCTAGATACCAGATACCTGTATGCTTCGTGAAAAGCTGTTAAGTTCTTTTTTTGGTAAACTTCAGCTGTTCTTTTATTTTATGTTTTTTTTTGTGAAACCCAGTTAAATAGGTACCTAATTAAATATTTTATGCTTATTAATTTAGTGGCCGTATGTTCGGCTTGTATTCCTAAGACCAAACTCAGAGGGCCTATTGGCTATCCCCAAATGACATGTAACACACTAGAATCCATACAAAAAAAATTGCATACATTACTTGCTTATACCTCCTCATTAATAGGAGTAAAATAACGAACGCAGCAATTTAGGCCCTCAGAACTGGTTCAAATCCCAGTGTTTGGCAAGTTTTCCGCCAATCGATCTGATACCAAATCATAATGTTATAGGATAGCCACACAAAATAATTATTGTGATTTGACTCTAAAAGTGTAAGTAATATAATGTTATTATCTGCTGGCGTTCTCTCGGAGTACATATCCCAATCTGTTTTTATTTAGGTACACTTTTACTAAGTAGAAAAAATTACACTGTGATAGAAGCATAGTTAAAATTATCACAATAATATTAATTATTAAAAAGGCGAAAGTTTGAAAGTGTGTATGTTTGTTACTTCTTCACGTCTAAATGGCTGGAGCAATTTGAATAAAATTTGATATGGATTTAGCTGATACCCTGCATTAAACACAAGCACAGTACAACGGGGAAAACTGCTGCTAGTCTTAACATAAAAGAAAATATTTCTGAGATTAAATTATAATAACCAGTAAACATTTAAGCTCATGTTAACAAGTACGAGTTCTGAACTAAACAGTTTACTCAAAGTGTTTGGAAAACTGCTTTGAAACCGCTCGTTTGAACAAGTTGTAATATGCAATAGTAATTGCATGCAAGTTCTAATCCAAAAAGGTTTCTATACTGAGGTAGTGAAATGGCCATCTTGTAATATACAAACTGCTTGTGTAACAATTTACTAATGGGTTCCGAGGTTTTCGTTGAAGCGGTATTTTGTACCTAAGATAAAAATTGCACAAGTATTTCCTTGTAAAACTTAATATTTACTAATATTATAAACGTGAAAGTTTGTAAGAATGGATGTCTGGATGTATGTTAGTTACTCATTTACGCCTAAACGGGTGGACCAATTGAGCTGAAATTTGGTATAGAGGTAGCTTAGATTCTGGAATAACACATAGGCTACTACAGTACAGCGGGTAAAACCGCTGGGCACAACTGCTAGTACTTTATAATATTGTTTTCAGGAAAGTCCATAAACTTAAATAATTATTTTAGAAACGATTTGGTAGGAAGGAAATATGGTCATGAATTATTATGCTGTAACTAGATTTCGTCGTTATTAGATTTAAGTAAGTACTAAGTACATGGCTACTAAATATAATATAGTAGGTAAGACATTTTGTTATAGAATTATCCACTATTATTATTGAAGCGTAAAATCCTATTTACTTTCGGTTTAATAAACGTACTAAATATATATAAATATTTCAGGACATTTCACACAGCGCCACCTGACCCCAAGCTAAGTTAAGCAACTTAATGCTTATGTTATGGTGGATGGGACGAACGTGGTTACTTTACGAAACATATGATTTTTTGTCAATTCATCGCATTTTTTCACTAGTAAAAATGCCTGTTTGAATAAAATCAACATACAATTTGTGTTTGTTACGGCAACCCCGTATTTAAGTATTACACAGACAATATAAATAGCATTTATTCCCAAAATAGTGGAGCAATAAAATATTTGTCAAGCTCTTCAGGACAAGTTAGTGAATCGCCCCTCTATAAGGGCTTGTCCACACTCATAATTTTCCGGCGTCGTTCCTACAAAATACCGGCTTAAGCGGAGTACACATTTCAGTAACACTTGATGGCCATATCTCGGAATGGCCAAGCCGTTTCGTATTTACGATCAATTTCGATACTTTTATGGTGGGAGTAGTGCCGTTTATGAGATTGTTGGCAGCGTTAAAGACTTCACTACGTTTTGTTCTTTTTTGATAACAAATTGCCTTTTTTGGTTGAATAGACGAGACGAGGACAGCAATTTTTAAAGACAATGCTTTGGAGAAGTAAGGCAGAAAATTACAATTATGTAGAAGTAGGGAATACAATTGTCCTGATTTTAAGGAGACTATAACTTCAAACGACTTAGAATGTCTGAAATAGACTAATGTAGTCTATTTATGAGATTTTCGCATTTGTAGCTATTTCTATTATAATATATGTAGTTGTCTGAAAATGTTCAAGTCTTACAGATTAATTATCTTAGCATTAGTTACCATCAGGTTGTTCATTTGCTGATTCTCGTACTCGAACTCAAAATTCTTGATTTCAAATGAAATGAAACACTTTTGCATTTAAATTTTCCAATTATTTAGTTCTATTTTAAGACTCTACTCGTCGATTACCACCTATGGCATAATATTAATCTAACCATTTTTTATTAACGTCGAGAAAAACGCATTACACGTACCCTCCCATCGAGGGTTATATGGGACTCCCAGTGCAGAACGACTGCATGGCCTGATAGACCCCACTGAAACAACTCGGCGGCACTCCCGCATCGTTTTTGTGACGGAAGACTGGGAATCGGTAGACCCTTGGTATCAAGTCCCAAAATAGTCTAAATTAAGCGGTTTTTGTATGATGTGCAATAACGTATGCTCATACTATCCAAATAACTACTTTCTTTCACCTCTACCTGTCCAAATTTTTTAAATACTCAATATTATTTTTCTCTCCCCAGGTCGTTCAGAGCCCGGCATTGTACCATCGATAGTGGGCTTCAACAAGGACTCGGTAGCCCACGAGTCAGACCGTCTCGCCCCTGGAGACAGGATCTGCAGCGTCAACGGTATCTCCACGGCACGACTCACCAACGATGAGGTGTTGAGGCTGCTGGACAATGTGGAGGAACGGGCCTCCTTGGAGGTGGAGTACTACATGCCTAATTATGGTGAGTAATATTAATATAACACTTTAAGAGACACTTTAAGAGTAATATTAATATAAACTTTCGAATTAAACTCATCTCTCTCGTCTCCACGTCGTCTTGTCTTCTCGTGACCACGGGTCATGTAACTGAGTCAAAACGTCAAGGTTGGATTTATAATATTATAAGAATTTATTGCCAGAAAAGAATAAGAACAATACAATTTTGCTTAACATACTTACTATTAGGTACGTTTTTGTAAAACTAATATTAAAATATTGTGAGTAATCGCCACGGAGTTTGACCGCAATCTCACTTGCTATTTAGACTTTTAAGAGTCTTAGAGCTTGCTTGTCCAATAAATTTAGTCTGCCTTTGCACAATATGGGTTTGTTCACACCACTTAAGTTAGCTTTTATGCTTTAATTTAATCCATTGACATGGCTTAACTTTATTACCATCATCATTAGCCTAAATGCTCAAGTTTATCCGCACCAATAATATGATTTTTTCTAATTGTGGGCTTATAGAAGCGTGGTCTTATATCTATGTTTTTACATTTCAGTATTTTTCAGTACTTCAACTGATTTTTCCTGTGGTTTTTGTTACAAAACTTCATACATGTAGCTCATTAGAAATAAAAATAGCAAAAGGAAATAATATTACTTCCATGTTGCAATCAAACCACAAACTCATTAAGAGTTGCTTACAGTCTGCGAATGTACGCGTAAAGTTAAATTGCTTCATGTACTCACTACTAAAATATGTTTTCGAACTTCGTTTGCGCATTTACAAAAAATGTGACTTTGTATAACATTGCTCGTACTCGGTTATAAGGTAACAACATATTATTGGTTTCACCCATAGGTAAAACATTATTTCAAAGACTTACTACGGCTGGTAGTTTTTACCGTCTACAAGCTAAAAAATGCGGACTGTTTTCCGGAAGAAAAATAATAATACATATCAGTCTTTGTACTAGTATAATAGGAAGTATGATAGGATAGTGGAAAGCAACAATAGGATTACGTAAAGTAATTCTACACGAACGTTGATGGAGCACGTCGCCACGATGCGTAGTTTTACATGAAAATCAGAGTTACCTGCACAAAGCCTTCGCCTAATTTAATTCTCAATGAATGTTGAATAGCAACAATTAGTGACATGATGATGACCCAATCATCATCAGCCTACATTCGTCCACTGCTGGACATAGGTGACGAGTGGACCCATGACACTCCATTCAATTCGTTCCTCCGTTTTACTCCGCCATCCACACCCAGTGACCCTACGGATATCATCGTGCTATCTCGTTTTTCACTACGAACATTTAAGAAACAACCATTTTTAACAAAACATTTATTCCAGCATCTCAAAATTCCCTCTACATCACGACGAAGCTGGCAGAGGTCCCAGTGGAGAAGGTCAGCGGTTCCCTCGGCATCACCATCCGGGGTGGTCTTCCCGAGAACTCTGCTCCAAGTGCTGACCTGGTGCTGAACAGCCGGTCCTTGGATGCTCAGCCGCTGGTGGTGACTCACGTCAGGCCGGGTGGTGCGGCTTATAACACATCGAGAATCAAACCTGGAGATAGGTTGTTGAAGGTTGATCATGTAAGTTCATGGAATTTTTTAAATAAAGCATTTAATAGGTGGGGAAACCATTATTGGTTCCCTTCTGAAATAAAGGGAGAAAGGATATCTTTGCTATGTCTGTTTTCCAACTTTCTCCACTTGTCGCGATCTCAAGCATAGTCAATTATCTTTATCAGCTTCGCTTAGACTGTCTTAGAGATCTATTTTATTAATCCTATCACTTCATTACAGATATCCCTCACAAACAAAACACTATCAGAAGTCCACCAAATCCTCCAAAACTGTCCTCAAGTGACGAGCCTCACGATAGAATACGACGTCTCCATCATGGAATCAGTGAAACTGGCCACTGGGCCACTCCTCATAGAAATAGAACGGCCGTGCAATGAAGACTTGGGGCTGTTCCTCTGCAACCAGAGGGTGCCTGAAGATGTTTATAGTTCTGGATCAGACACCTACCAGAGAGTGGGGACGTGCAATGCTATTTACATTGATAGTATTCTGCCGGCGAGTATTAGTGATAGGTAAGTCTGGTGACATTCAGAAATCATATAAATTAATACGCTTTGTTAAATCCTAAAGTAGGAAGGACCCTGACCTCTCTTAATCGACCATTCGTCTAGAATGTCTGACTCCGCGCAAATACAATCTATTTCGTTTGTGTCTAGAATAGAAGTTTATTTTATCAATCACCCGTTTATGTAGGCGTACAATTTAATACTAGATAATTTTCTATTCTGGGGTATAAGGCTACGCGTGGGAGTGACCTAAATAATTGTCAATAAAGTTCAAATCAAATAATATTATTAAATGTACAAATCGTCCAAATAATTTCAGATAGACCTTTCTCCAAATTAGGACTTGATAAAATAAACACTATTACCAAAATTCTTTCTTTTTGTCTATTCAGAGGAAATCTCAATAAGTGAGGGTATTATTAAATTCTCTTATTGTTTCGTTCCTAGGTCCTGCGTTAGGTAATTAGGCTTCCTACGTTTGTGCCAAATGCAATTAGGTACTGTAGTTTCATTTGTCTATTTGAGCCTGGCTTAGGAGCTGTTAATGATATTAGGTGCTGCTCTTAATTGAATTTATCCTCACAAGTATACTTGTATATTTTACGTAATGGAATTTTAATGAAACGAATTTAAGTTGGCATCTTGTTGCGTTGCTTTTTATACCCAAGACCATGAAAGATTATAAATT
Source organism: Hemithea aestivaria (assembly GCA_947507615.1). Taxonomy (NCBI): domain Eukaryota; kingdom Metazoa; phylum Arthropoda; class Insecta; order Lepidoptera; family Geometridae; genus Hemithea; species Hemithea aestivaria. The sequence goes on along the minus strand of OX382325.1, from coordinate 1,767,179 downwards.
GGATTTAATTAAATGTTTTATAAACATATGTCAATTCCCTTTCTGTTTTATTGTAATTAATTAAGATAATTTTCTCCAAATTTTGTTTGCGTACTTTATCATCTGTCATATTATTTGGAAGAGATTTTTAAGTACAATACTACAAATTAAATACGATTTAATAATTAAATATTGTGTTTTATGTAGAAGTTTTTTTTTAATAATACACTCAATTATTATAATTTTAAGTAACATACTCGTAATATTCTATACAGAGAAGAGTTTAAAACGAGCAAACTCCCAAAGCATCTCAGATCTCCATGTCGGCATCACGTGTTTAAAATTCAACACTTGCATTGCAAGCACGCATCGAAGTCGCTACAAAGCGATTGTCGGGTGGAAGCTAAGTCTTTAAGCCGGAGAGGCAGTCGGGCGCCCCTTACAGCACAATTAATGGATTTAGCGAAGACATTCGCGCGTTTTAAATTCTTAACTCGTGTGCTGAGTTGGGCTGCTTTGTTTTGGTGAAGTTAAAATTTTAAGCGATATAATATTATACACTACCCGCGCGCACATCGCAGAGCCTAACAAAAAATAATTTAGTGTTTCTCTACTATGTAATGCATGTATTATACATACATACATCTAATTATAAACATTAATGATGAATCACGTGCAATCTTAAAAACAACGCGTCAAAATCCGTTGCGTAATTTTGAAGACTTAAGCATACATACGACAGACAGAAAGTGGAAAGTGACTTTGGTTTATACTATTTAGTGTTGCACATTATGTTTATAAGTCCATAAAGTATTTTAGCCTTTAAATGAAGTAACTATAATAAGTATGCTTTGAATTTTAGATATATAATTTAAACTGTATGTTTTACGAATAAATATCAATATTTATAATATGCGACTCTTAAGTTTAAGAGGCGGCGAAGAATACAAACGAGTCAATCCTTTTTTTTTTTTTTTTTTTTATCCCAGGAAAAATGCGTTACGCATCATCACCCCGCACCGGGGGGCGCGGGGCGGTATGTGGGACTCCCCCGCCAAAGATGGGAGCGGCGGGGATACCCACTAAAAAACCTGGGGGTGTCATACTTAAAAATCTGTGCTAAAATCTAAAAAACTATCTTAAAGTAAAAAGTGGCTCTCAGACAAAAAGTAAAACAGAATTATAAATGTAGCTCTAAAATAAAGCAAATAAAATAAACTCTTTTGTGCATTGATTCAATTTAAAGTTGAGGCTATCTTGAATTTGTTTTAAAAAGAGATAAGTTAGCCCGCAATGTTCCTTTGTAGCGACAAAAGGCTTACAGAGAGGCTAACTCACGACGCAAGCCTTTGGAAACTTTTACATTTGTTATTTTACATGAAAGAACAACTGTTTCATGAAGAATCAGACCAAAGAGGAGTGCAAATCTTTTCATTAAGTATTTTTAACAGCGATGGGTTAAAAAAAGAAAAGACTTAAAATTCGTCATTAGTAACTTATTTATATTAATAGATAACTCTCTTAGAAATGTACATATTTCATTTAAATAAATTCTAGCAAATAATTAAAATAGCGCGGCCATTCGCTCCTTTGGAAATTTTTAAAGTCACACAACAATAATTTGAAAGTCTCGACTTTTCAATTTGGGTTCACCCACATTGGGCGACAGCAACTATCGACGACACCCCGTTGTGTCACGATTCCCCGACGACTTTCGTCCTCCGCTCGAGAAATGTCACCTAAAGTGAGGTGGGCCTTAACCCTTTGACGACCATGGGGACATCCGTGTACCCAACACAAAAAATTAAAAATCTAAATAAATTCTTGGTCAATTTCAAATATTTTTTTGTTTTCTAAAATTTAAATGTCTATTTTAACCATTGATAGCTAGCAGCTTCATAAAAGTAGAACTATATTGTGTCTATAATCTATAAAAGATGACATATCTTTTGGTGCGAAAATGAAAAAGTTTTTTCAAGATTCACAAGATGTTAAAGTGAGAATCATAAATAAATTTCATGAAAAAACTATAGCCTGGTTAATGTTATATTTATATAAATTACTACACTATTAGATAATTTGATCCTAATAAAGCTATAAAGTCATAAATGAAAAGGGACAGTACTGTCCCTATGGTCGTGAAGGGATACTTTTTTTGGACGACGATATGAACAAAATATTATGAAGTTATTCAAAAACCGAATAGTTACCAAGCAATATCAATAAAAGAAAAATAACTGATTTCAATAAAGTCATAAACCTTTAAAAATATCGTGTAATGAATAGAAACAGCCAACTGTAAAACGATATAGATTCTTAGGATAGCCTTAAGATAATAGTATTAGTCATAAAATGCATTCTTGTATCATATAAAAAATCCGTGTGAATTCGGGTGAACTTTCTACCTGGGTGATTAACGGTACCTACACCGTTAGAGCCGTATATTGTACCCATGTGCAAAGCTTCTCTTCCTGACCCGTTAGGACAGGGTGCATGGGTCGCTGTTTAGCCAGACTGGAGGGTAAGATTGGTTGCATAAAATGCACCAAGTGATGGTCAATCATTTCATACCAATAATTGAAGCTGGCTACCAGCCAAGCTTCCAGTTGATTACCATGGTACGATTAGGTACGATTTTTTACTAAATATGTTTCGTATCAAACTACAATAAAAATATGGGTGGCATTGGTCTAACGGATCAACGAAATATAACACACGAGCTTGATCGCAGGTCAAAGTTAAAATAAGAATAAGAAGATAGATTATCTAAGACTATTCTTTGACCTTTTTGATATAACAGTGAACAACGCATATACCATTTACACAGAGAAGCGCGGTCAGAATAGATTGATTGGTTGTTTGTAGATCAGGCAAGTCTCTGTGGCTTCCTGAAAAAATGAGTAATTACCTACCATATTATGCAATGCTATAAATCGATCTACCCTATTACAATCCATCGAAAAAACGATAAACAGAAAATGATGCGCATATTGTGCACGTTCCAAAAGATAATCGCACTAACAACACCTGTATAATATGCAAAGTTCACCTGTAATATACGACCGATTGAATTGTTTTATTCTGTACCTTGACTCATTTCTTATAAATTAATGATTATAGGTAGTAAATTTGCGTTTTTAATAAGTGTTTAGATCCTAGATATTCCTCTAGCCTTGAAACAAAACTGTAAATAATTTCGAATAAAATTTACCGTTGACGACCATAGGGACACCCATGTACCATAAAATTCCAAAAAAACTAAAATAGGTTTTTACTTTTTGACTTTAAAATATGTTTTATAGACATCAAAAAGATCATATTATACAGAAATAACCATAACATTACCTCTCCTAGTCTTATGGTCCTGAAAGGGTTAACCCAGTAGGTGGTCTTGAAAACGAGCAAATCTTCACGCAATGTTTTATAATACCAATAGTTATTGTTGTCCATATCTTGTCATGCCCAGTAATTTTGTATGCTTAAAAACGCTTGGCAGATGAATAACTGGCAGAGGTGTGGTACTTCCCCAAGCCTCTACAAAAGACCGTTACAAAAATGAAAATTTGTTAATATTGAATTATTCTTCTAGATGTGGCGCCTTACACCCAGGGGATCAGCTCCTA